>JAZDUH010000145.1:9897500-11315000 GCA_036419115.1 Scarus forsteni
AACTGTCTGGAACTGATGGACATTTTTATAAACTTCCCTTGCCATCCATCCCCAAATGTTCTCTATGGGATTTAAATCAGGGGAACATGCCGGATGGTCCAAAAGAGTGATGTTATTCTCCCTGAAGAAGTCCTTGGTCAAGCGAGCATTGAGAACTGCAGCGTTGTCCTGTTGAAAAACCCAGCTGTCACCACACAGACGAGGGCCCTCAGTCATGAGGGATGCCCGCTGCAACATCTGCACGTAACCAGCCGCCGTTTGACGACCCTGCACCACCTGAAGCTCCAGTGTTCCACTGAATGAAAAAGCACCCAGATCATGATGGACCCCCCTCCACTGTGCTGGGTAGAAAACATCTCAGGTGGGATCTCCTTGTCATGCCAGTAACGTTGAAGCCATCTGGACCGTCAAGGTTACATTTTTTCTCATCAGAGAATAAAACTTTTTTCCACCTTTCAATGTCCCATGTTTGATGCTCCCTGGCAAAGTCTAAACGGGCAGTTCTGTGGCGTTGAAGGAGACGAGGTCTTTGAATTTGTTTATTGTTTTTGAAACCCTTTTCCTGCAGAAGCTGTCTGATGGTTATTGTGCTGCAGTCGGCACCAGTAAGGTCCTTAATTTGAGTCAAGGACCGCCCTGTGTCTTGACGGACAGCCAATCAGATCCTCCGGCTTAGCGCAGGTGTAATTTTTTTGGGTCTACCACTTGACTTTTTGTTCCATAATGCTCAGGATCTTTTAAAAAGATTAGAATGACTGTCTTACTGCATCCAACCTCAGCAGCAATGGCACGCTGCGAGAGACCTTGCTTATGCAGCTCGGCGATCCGACCACGTTCAAGAAGAGAAAGCTTCTTAGCTTTAGCCAACAGGAGGGCATGACCGTGTGAATGCCTGACAGAAAATGAACATTTTGAGCAGATTTTGGCTTTAATAGCCTGTGGTCTTAAACTTTTGATCAGCTGATAAACAGCCTATTTCGGTTTACTTGTTGTTTTCAATTAATTACTTTTTCAAAGTGCTTTTTGTCACACTCCCCCTTCTTGCTTTTGCATATTGTAGCTCTATTTAAAACCTCATTAAGGTCCAAATGTGCAAAATGCATATTCCAGCAATTTTTCAACTGGTCTTAAGATTTTGATCAGGTCTGTACATCATTTTAGGACAGTGTCTTCACATCAGATGTTGAGCTCTTGTGTCATGTCTGGTTTCATAAGCTATGTCTGCCAGGAAAAGGTAAGCTTTAACTGAAAAAGGTCAAATTTCAGCTCAGCCTAGTCGACATAAACAACAGGAACAGAAAACGAGAAGCAGGCCTGCAAATATGACACCTTTTAATTGCTCTGCTATCACATGATCGTTTTTGAATAAATGTTAGCATAAGCTGATTTCTTTGGATAAATGTTAGCATAAACTCATGAATACAACACAATTGATAGGAGAGAGGAAGACAGTTGATAGGCCTGTGAAAGGGGGCGGGACAAAAGGGAAGGCCACAGGCTGGATTTGGACCCGGGCCGGCAGACGCATGTGCCTAGTTGCTAACATTCCACCAAACCAGGACTCCAATGTCTCATAAAGGATTTGACGCACGTACATCTGTCAAATGTTGCACCTAAGTCCAGTCTGATTTAAAATCAACTTTTTATATGTTGAGATGCAATGTCAAAGGTCATTGGATCTCATCATCATCCCTTCTGTATATCTTTTCTCACCATAAAAACCATCCTGCCCTGTTTCATGATCCCTCTCTGCACTTAAACTGTCCAGTGATTGTGTTCCTCACACAGACATTAAACTGCCTGGCAGCAGCTCCAGTTTCTTCCTTTAGAAAAACTCTTTTATGGATGCAATGATCGATATTCTTCTTGATACATCCGACTGTCCCGGTCAAACTGGCTCTAATGGGCCTTCTCCATTCTTCCTCACATCTTCCCACAGACACTTGTTCTAGCGTTTCATGTGTTTCTGCCAAAATGGAAGAAAGTTACCTGAGGGCAGATGCCTCTGATAAGAAGAGGAGACACACCTCCACACACACCAGCCGCTGATCCTCTTTGACTCTGACCAACTGAAATAAATAAGAGATAACAGCAGAAATGTTTCAGCTTCTCACTGGCGAGAGCATTCAGGTCAGGCGTGTTGTTTGTTTAGTGGGTTAATAGCTGTATCACGTGCAGGCTTATTTATTGACATTAAAACATTTTTTTTCCTCTCATCATGCTTTTATTACCTTGTGGGTTTGATATGGGCCATAAAGTTTAAGCTGGAAATTAAGATGATCTTCTAAACCAAGGCCACGCTGCAAAATTAAAATAAAGCTAACTGTATTTGTGCAGTTTCTAGTCAAAATATCTCTTCACACTTATTCTATGTTACATTCAGCGGATGCCAGAAGAATACAGCATTTCAACATATTAAATCTAAAACTGAGGATTAAAAAAATAAATAAATAAAAGCCTATGGAGCAAGCAAAACAAATGCAAATTAAGAAGTTCTGCCTTATTTGACAGTGCAAAAGCAAAACAAGGAGTGCATATAGAGCTCAACCCTCTGCCAAAGCAGCTCTGACACTGTGACCTATTTTTAAATGAAATCCTTCTTAAATAAAAAGTCTAATTCGGATCAACACCAAAATGTAACCACTTCTTTCTCAAAGTATGAACAACATTCTATGAAAATTCCATCAATATCAGTTCATAAATTTGGGAGTTTTTAACCAAAAAGTAGACAAACTCACTAAGTTGATTTGTTTTTATTTGAGGTTGTGCAGCATAAATATTGATGGTGTGGCAACCTGGTGGAGTGAAGCCAAACTAAAGAGCAGAACAGTAAAATGCTTAAAGGGAGGTGTTATATATCTTTGTAAGGCCCAACACATCAGTTCTGTTAGAGTTGTAAAAACCCAGTCCTGTCAAGCTAAATCAAGTAAAAATGCTTTCATAAGGGACAAAAAATCCTCATATATTAACCAAACTGCTTTTCAAACCACAATGAAAAAACAATTAACAACATCATATTTCATAAAACAGAAAAAATTAAACAGATTAAATGGGACAAGAAAGTACAACAGGGCAAACAAGATAAAACTAAAACTATAAAATCCAAGACAATGTTAAAACAATAAAACAGAAAGGCTCAGGGTTCATTTAATTGAAGGCTTGGTCTGCAGCAGAGACTTAAAAGTGATGATGGACTGAGAAGATCTTATTACCTCCGCCAAGGAGGATATGTTTTCGGGAGAGTTTGTTTGTCTGTCCCTCCATCCGTCTGTGAACAAAATAACTCAAAAAGTAATGGATGGATTTTGATGAAATTTTCAGGAAATGTTCAGCATGGGAAAAGGAAGAACTGATTTGATTTTGGTGTTGATCCGGATCAGCGTCTGGCTGCCATGGCGAAAAATGTGATTTCTGTGAAGAACTGCTGAACTAAAATAGATGTCATTATGAATCCAATTGCTAATGGTGTGTTTTCATGGTCAAGGAATCTAAATATTGAGATGAAATAAAGGTAGGACTAATATTTATGGTCAAAATCACAATATGGCTGAGGACTGCGGCGCTGGCGGAGGTCTGTGGTCTCCGAGTGCTTTTCTAGTTTGGAAAGGTAGACGGTTCCTAAGCCTGGGCTTGATCTCTGGTTTCAAGATCTGATCTAAGCACTCCAAAAAGAACTTCCAGTTGGAGTATGACATTGGATAAGATCACCAAAACGGTCCAAATCCTTTCCAATCTTTAAAATCAATCAATAACATGTTAAAAAAAATTACTCCTAGAACAAAACAGGAAACTGACGAAGAGAAGCTAAAATTGGGCTTACATGATGTTGTCTTGTGAGGAGGTGTGATGGTGCAGAGAAGATTTTCCTGGACCAAAATGCAGTAAGTTACAATAATCAAGCTAAGTAGTTACAAGCCACTTAAATTTAGATAAGAATTCACTTGACCTGGAGAAAGCTAGTTTTGACAGCAGAGGTGATCTGGTTTTCAAAGTTTAACACTCTGTCAAACATGACGCCAAGATTTTCTACAGACAGACAATATTTGGGAGCTAGAGGGCAGAGAACAACTGTAAAGTCAGTCGGTCAGGTCAGTGTTGGGCAGTGCCATGTTGTCAACAACTCTACATTCATTCTCCAGTTTCAGCTCTGCACTGGGCTTAACCTGCTGGAAAAACAATGGCAGGACATCACACTGACAAGTCTACTTAGGAACAAACTGTTTCATGCAGCTCTTGGTGCTACAAAGAGGTGGAGTGGGAGTAGTCCAGTCCCTTTTTTAGGCCATTCTCTGTCATTTCTAAAATGGTTGTGCATTAAATCTCAATGAATCAACAGTTTGTCAAATGCCCAGAACAGCCAGCCTGGCATCAACAACTATGTTACGTTAAAATCGCTTAAACCACTTTACTCATCATTTTGATGCTTGGTTCTGAATTCAGTGGGTCACCTTTATGCATTGAGTTGCTGTCATGTGAGAGGCTGATAAGCTGTTTAGATGAGAAGCAGTTGAACAAGTTTATCTGTCCAATGAGTGTTTGTGTGCTTATTCTTTTGAAGATAAGTTCAGATGAGTCTGTGATCCTGCAGTATTTTTTTTTTTTTTATACTTATTTTTTCTGGCTTTTTCTGGCCTTTATTAGATAGGACAGCTGAAGATAGACAGGAAAGCGGGTGAAGAGAGGGGGGGATGACATGCAGCAAAGGGCTGAGGCCGGGAATCAAACCCACAGCCGCTGCAGGGGGTTGGCAGCCCCCGTACATGGGGCAGACGCTCTACCAACTGAGCTAATGTCCCCCCATCCTACAGTATTTTTACAGATTTTTTACGGGGTGTGGATTAAGAAGCAGAGGTGGGAAAAAGTCACTGTTTTGCAAGTCTCAAGTAAGTCTCAAGTCTCTCAACCCAAAGATGTGCAAGTCCAAGTCGAGTCCTTCCAAGTCATAAGCACCGTTGACCAAATAAAAAAAATAATAAAAACCAGGACAGTTTCATCACTTTATAAAAACAAACAGGACAGTCAGGGCAGGACATGAAAACAGGACATGTCATGAGAAAACAGGACACTTGGGGCACCCTGGGCCTTAACTTTACAATTATTTTGAGCTAACGTCAGTCTCAGTTTTTAGCCGCGGCGAGTTTACGAGCGCACATATACCATTGTTGCATATAACGGATGCTAAGCTAAAGTTACCCAAAAGGATCTCACAACAGGTACCAGACCAACTTTCCTTTCTTTGTGCAGCTTCAGGTGCCGAACAAAGTTCGACGTCGTTGCCTCTCTGTCTGTTATTCTCGCGTTGCAGGTTGCAAATGGCAATTCGTTTTTTGTTTATGACATCAAACTTTGTGAATACAAATTAAATTATCCTCGGTAGCATGGTTCCCCATCTCTAGGTTGTTCCCGCACTCCTGCAGTCTTGCGCTCAGGGAAGTAACTGTGTAATCCAAACCCTGCTTGTTTATTCTTCTAAACCCTGATTGGATGTTAGTAGATGCATTCAATGGGGCAGATCCTGTGGGAAAAAATATTGTCTCGCTGGAAATGACAAAAATCAGTCACTTAGTCGAAAACTTTAAATGGGAGCACGTTTAATTCAACAGTCTTAATGAAAATTTCAAGTATTTTTAAGTCATCAGACTAAAGTTAGAGTCAAGTCCCGAGTCATTAATGTCAAAGTCCAAGTCGAGTTGCAAGTCTTTGATGATATTGTCGAAAGTCGAGTCCAAAGTCATCAAAACTGAGACTCAAGTCTGACATGAGTCTAAGTCACATGACTCGAGTCCACACCTCTGTTAAGAAGTTTGAGTTCAGCTGAGTCTGATGTGTGGTCTGTTTGTTTGTTTGTTCTCTGCTCTCTGGTTTGTTTGTGCTTGTCAGAGGGAATTTCCCCTGAAAACACTTCGACCATAAAGTCTGACTCTGCATGTCGGGACAAATTACAGCTGTTGATGTAAAGTTAAAGTCAGACGGTGACCAAGAGACAAAGGTTGGTCTGATATGAAGAGGGAATGTTTTTCAGTGAAGTCAGATATTTGTTGAGACACATCACCTCAGAGCAGAGATCTGGTCAAGCTCTGTGGCCCAAAAACCAGCAAAGTTTTTAGATAAAGAAAATCTAATCTACAAAATATGAATCAGTCTGAGATACAGTTTTATTATGACACCATGAGCAACTTATATGAATAACTTATTTAACTTTAATCATCCCTCTTTTTAAAAGCATGAGGATATAATATTGTTTGATAAGATATTTAGAAATTGTAAAGGTAAAAAGACTAAACTTACAAATGGCATCAATAGGTGTGTTTTTGAATTTGTTTCAATTTTATGGAACTTAAGGCAGCACTACGGAAGATCCCCGCTTGACCGGAACGAGAACTCAACTACCCATGAGCGCTAGCGCGAGCATACTGTCGAAAGGATACAGATCTGCCGGTCGCGTGCATTTGTTTTGTAGGCGAATCACAGAAGCCAGGACTTCGCTCAAAATTCTTCTGTCTTCAGCGGCTGTTTGCAGGATGGATAGTGGCGAGGTAATTTATTTATTTTTGACTAAATGACGATGTTAAAAATCGCTAAGTTCAACTTGGTTTATTACCGTGAAGTCGCCCCCGTCCTGTTGAAGCGATAAAGTGAATAAAAGTAAAGACAACCACGAGCTGGCGATATCACACTCTTGAAATAGGTCCAAACAAAACTACATACTGGTACGTTCTCAAGAATACTGTAAACGGATGGTAAACAATCAACAAGTACTTACAAGTCCAGCAATAACAGGGCCAAGTCGGCATCGGTCGGACATCCCTCCTCGTCTTTTATTTCACGCCAGCAAGTGAACACCGAACCAATGTTTATTCTGGTCCGAGCATTCAGCTTGTTTTTCTCTCGCTTTCTTTGTTTTGTATCCTCAAAATAAACTTTTCTTTTTCTTGCATTCTTTGCTGCCTTCGCCATGACTACAGCTCTGCGTTTGGCTTTCGCCGACACTTCCGTGTTTTAAACAAATCAGGAATCGGGGGAAGTGACGTAGCCTATGCCGTAAAGCAGTCCAAACTTGTAGTTTTTTAGTGTGGTAGGGTTCCCACCATCCACCTCGAAGTTATGTTTGAAAAACTACATAGTGTTGGTTTAAATGCAAATATTAATCCGCTGATGTTTTCTCATATTTTCTTGACATCTATGGTTGTAGCACGTTATCTTATACAATCTTAATACTTCTTTTTTTCTTTCTGTTGTTTTTCATTTTTTTGTTCTTTCATGTCTTTCTTTCTTAAAATTAAGAACCTAACTGGGAACTGGAGATTAAACTAGTAATAGTTATGAACTGTTTATATGAAAAATCAGGTTGTATGTAATACGCAGAAGTTGTATTTTTTATTTTTTCGTTGTCCCCATCTCTTAATCTTTCAAAATAACATTTAAAAAAGAGACATAATGTGGCTTCTGTTTAGATTGAGTTTATCGCCTTCACTCTATGTCATGCTCATTCAATGATGCAATAATAGTTCCGTCTAATCCACATTGTTGGTAAATGTTGTTTGAAGAAATTTAAGAACCTACTTTGCTATTATTGTTTCCTTAAATCTTTTTTAAACGCATTAGAATGTCACATTTGGCATAAGTCAATGATATAGATTTAGAAATAGCAAAAGTTAAAGTAGTTGTACTTAAAACACACTTTATTTAATTTAAAAGAAGCTTTAATGGCTTTAATTGTATGTCAAACTCACTTCATTAAGAATTATTACTTAGGATTGAATTCAATATTTGAATTATACAGTCTATTTTAGACCAAATTTGGAAATAACACTTAAGCTAAATTCAACATTGTTACAGCAATCTCTTTGTAACACAAATGTATTGTGTTCATTAATATGCGCTGTCATCAAATAAAGATATAAATAAATAACTGTGGTATAACTTTTATGACAGCTTCATACTTACTCTTTAGTTTAGTGATATACACATACAGTGTATCTTTTCCCATAAACAGTATCAGACAGTTTGTAACAATCCTCAGGTGGGGAAAAAGTTTTACTTGGCCCTCTTTGTAATTAAGGTTGCCGATCACGGTCTGGCACGTGTTGGTGAAGGAGGGGAGGGAACCACTTGGTTCAGAGCTGTTGGATGGCTGAAGTAGAGCAGTGGGTCATGAAGAAGGGCTGAGCTGGTTTTGTGTTAAACTGAGTTATGAAAGTCTTAAGAGAAAAGTATCTACCCCTGAATCGGAGTGAACACTTGAACAAAGATCTTGAGAAATCCTGTCCACACAAACCCAAATGGATTTGACCTTCGAGCCAAGAGGTTTCAAAATCCAATTACATTTGAATCAAAGTGAGCATTTATTAAAGTTTGAAGACAGTCAATCCCTACTCATCAATCTTAAAATCTTACAGTAACAAGAATGACCCAGAAAGGTGACCAACATTTTCTCATCTCCAGAAATTTATCTTGGACTTCGATCCACAGAAATTTAACGGCCTTCTTGTCACCTCTGAAGATAAACATGCTCTCATAAAGTCGTTGTTGATCCGAATCACGTGCTGCTCTACAAATCAAACACTTTATAAACATATTGCATCAGACAATGGCAACCTCCTAAAATATTCAACTTCATTAGGTGCACTTGTTCAACTGATACTTCATGCAAATAACTGATCAGCTAACCGCATGGCTACAACTTAATGCATTTAGTCATGTAGACATTGTCAAGAGCAACTGCTGAAGCTCAAACTGAGCATCAAAATGAGAAATAAGGTGTTTCAAGTGATTACCTCTGCCAAGCAGGTTATGTTTTTGGGAGAGTTTGTCTGTCTGCCCGTCCGTCCGTCCGTCCGTCCGTCCGTCCGTCCGCCTGTGAACAAAATAACGCAAAAAGTCATGGATGGATTTTGTTGAAATTTTCAGGAAATGTTCAGCATGGGAAAAGGAAGAACTGATTTGATTTTGGTGTTGATCCGGATCACCGTCTGGATCCGCCATGAGGAAAATTTTGATTTTTGTGAATAACTACTGAACTAAAATAGATATCATGATGAATCTAGTTGCTAATGGTATGTTTTCAGGGTCAAGGAATCTAAATATTGAGATGAAATAAAAGTAGGACTAATATTTATGTTGAAATCACACTATGACTGAGAGCTGTGGTTCTGGCGGAGGTCTGCACTCTCCCAGTGCTTTTCTAATTAAATTATTTGGTCTATTTTAGACCAAATTTGGAAATAACACTTGAGCTAAATTCAACATTGTTACAGCAATCTCTTTGTAACACAAATGTATTGTGTTCATTAATATGCGCTGTCATCAAATAAAGATATAAATAAATAACTGTGGTATAACTTTTATGACAGCTTCATATTTGCTCTTTAGTTTAGTGATATACACATACAGTGTATCTTTTCCCATAAACAGTATCAGACAGTTTGTAACAATCCTCAGGTGGGGAAAAAGTTTTACTTGGCCCTCTTTGTAATTAAGGTTGCCGATCACGGTCTGGCACGTGTTGGTGAAGGAGGGGAGGGAACCACTTGGTTCAGAGCTGTTGGATGGCTGAAGTAGAGCAGTGGGTCATGAAGAAGGGCTGAGCTGGTTTTGTGTTAAACTGAGTTATGAAAGTCTTAAGAGAAAAGTATAACTCAGGCATTTTACCCCTGAATCAGAGTGAACATATGAACAAAGATCTTGAGAAATCCTGTCCACACAAACCCAAATGGATTTGAACTTCAAGCTCAGAGGTTTCAAAATCCAATCAGTTTAAAATTGAATCACAATGAGCATTTATTAAAGTTTGAAGACAGTCAATCCCTATATATCAACCTTAAAATCCTATAGTAACAAGAATGACCCAGAAAGGTGACCAACATTTTTTAATCTCCAGGAATCTGTCTTGGACTTCGATCCACAGAAATTTAACGGCCTTCTTGTCACCTCTGAAGATAAACACGCTCTCATAAAGCCGTTGTTGATCCGAATCAGGTGCTGCTCTACAAATCAAACACTTTTATAAACATGTTGCATCAGGAAGCGGCAACCTCCTAAAATATTCAACTTCATTAGGTGCACTTGTTCAACTGATACTTCATGCAAATAACTGATCAGCTAACCGCATGGCTACAACTTAATGCATTTAGTCATGTAGACATTGTCAAGAGCACCTGCTGAAGCTCAAACTGAGCATCAAAATGAGTTATAAGGTGTTTCAAGTGACTTTGAATGTGGCTGCTGGTGCAGGAGGTGATGGTTTTAATACTTTAGAATCAGAATCAGAATTGTATTACCAAGCATATCTATAAACATAACAGGAACTGACTTGGTAAACTGGTGCAAAGACAATCAACATATTCACAATAAGAACTAGAAAAGCACTCGGAGAGCACAGACCTCCGCCAGTGCCACAGTCCTCACCCATATTGTCATTTTCACCATAAATATTAGTCCTACCTTTATTTCATTGAAATATTTTGATTCCTTGACCATGAAAACATACCATTAGCAATTGGATTCATAATGATATCTATTTTAGTTCAGTAGTTATTAACAAAAATCACATTTTTCATCATGGCGGCCAGACGCTGATCCGGATCAACACCAAAATCGAATCAGGTCTTCCTTTTCCCATGCTGAACATTTCCTGAAAATTTCATCAAAATCCATCAATAACTTTTGGAGTTATTTTGTTCACAGACGGACGGACGGACAGACAAACAAACTCTCCCGACAACATAACCTCCTTGGCGGAGGTAAAAAAGAATAAGGGTAAGGGGCAATAAAATGGAGTGGGGAATTAACAACAAATGCAAAAAGGAACAAAAACACAATCCAAACTGCTGGTATCTGTGATTTTAATGGTTTGTGGCAGATTCTGAATACACATGTGAATCTTGAAGCAGATTGGCTACAGCAGCAGAGGACCACATCAGGTGCCTCTCCTGTAAGTTTAAACAAGACACCAAATCTCACAAGAGGAAATTGGAAGAATGTTTCCTGGTCCCATGAGTCAGGATTTCTGCTGCAACATTATTTTTTGTGTACAGTCTTTACAAAAACAGCAGTGAACAAATCCTGTTTCATCCACTGCTTATTTGGACATGAACAGGTTTGTGTGTTTGTTTTCACTGCTGTCATTTAAGAATAGATGATTTTTGTGGCCGGTCAACAGACTGCTGAGCAAAAAGAGGGTCAGTTATCTGGGACCTTTTCTCCTTATCCAGCAGTGGAAACAGCTGACACTGTGAGTCGGGCTGCTGGGTGGAAACGGAGGTGAAGTTGTACCAAAACTTAAAAAATCCTGATCAAATGGAAAAAAATGTTTGGCTGCTGTTTTGTTCAGTTGCGCCAAACATTTCCAGTAAATGCTCAGCACTTAGTCTAAACATTGTCCGACGCCTTTTTTAAACACATGCAGCTCGATCAGTAGCTTCCAAACTGAAGACAGTACATATTGGAAACTTACAGTAGCCGTGTGTAAATACCCAACCTTTAATTCATAACACTCAGAGTGACCAAGAACCATGTGGTTTTATCCTTGTAAGCTCATTCTTATTATGAACTGTAAGAGTCTTACCTCATATGTACTCAAATATCAAAACAGATCACCTCCCAGTCAGAGAAAACATTTCCACAGAGTTTGAATAAAATTCCATGAAGAACTTTGAAATATCACATTAAAAGCAAACCACAGGCTTAATGACTTTGATTTGTGACCGAAAGAAATCTATTTTGTCCAAATTAGTCAAAAAAAGAGGACATTGTGTCAAGTTTTAATAATCTCCAAAGGGTTTGAAATGTTGGGTTCACGAGAAATAGATGCAGAAGTTTGTCCAGTTAGATGCACAACTAAAAACTTGAGGTCTTCATCCTTTGTTGGTGCATCAGTGGAGGTATAAAAAATGCTACATTTCAGATCAGGGAAACAAACAAACACTATATTACTGAATATAATGTTGTTCTGTCCTGATAAGAAATGACTTTTAATTGGTTTTAAATAAAAAAAACAACAACAACATGGAAAACCTCCTATAACAAATCATAAAGATGGTTTGAGCCGTTCAGTAACAATGTTTAACACAATGAAAGGGGCTTTTTTTACTGTTGCACATCAGATTGCAGACCCTGAATGTGAATTACGGGGTGCAGACTCAACCGTTTGTGACCCGCTATGATCCACAGATCTTGATCATTAAAGCTGGAGTCGGTTGGGCGGCTGGACTCACGGTAAACATTGTGTCACTTTTACAGCTGGCCTGCACACTCACCGGCCTCCTGGCTCACGTGTCTCCCTCCCTCCGTCAGCAGCCTCAAACCCTCCCCTTCTCTGCAGGATAGCTTACTAACGCTTCGTCCTCTCACCTGGATGCCCATTAAAATCTGTGACACGTTTATAATCACTCCAGCTCCACTGGTTCCAGTCAGAGGAATTAAACAGAGCCCTATTGTTTCCCTGCTCCTTCCTCAAAAACACTCCCAAACTAGACCTCCAATAAATGTCTCTGCTGATATGATATGACAACAGTATTTGTGTTTGGGTTAATAATTAACTCAGTTGCTTTGCACAGTCATGCTGGTGCTAATGGTCTGCAGCCCATTAGTCATTACCATCAAATCAAATGGTTGATCAGATAAAGGTCTGGCACACACCTTTTAAGTCATGAGAACGTGTCGCTTCCTGGAGGTTATTTGTTGTTTTCAAGTCTGTTTCCTGGATTAAATATTAATAAATGGTAATCAAAGTCTTTTAATGCAGGACTGATGGGAAATTGGTGTCATGGTCAAGAGCTTTGCTGTCGTTGGAGGCATGACTAAATGTTTTTGGTCTATGGGGACAAGACTCAAGCCTGGAGTCAGAGAACTTTGCACAGCATAGGTCCAACGGCAACATCATATGGCCTCCCAATATGAAAATATTTAAAGTAGGGCTCACAATTAAGTTTGGCCTCAGGCTAAGTTTTTCAGAAGTTGTCCTCACACCCAACACAGCATCGTGTGGATTTGCTGTTCATCATGAGACTGGGATCCACATTCAAGATTTCCTGCTGCTTAACAGAAGGTTTTTTCTTGAGCCATGATGGAGGGATTCATGATTGGCTATATGGATTCATGTTGGCTGTTGGATGTTTATATTTGTATATTTACGTATGTATATGTGAATTTTATATATGTATAAAATGAAGAGTTTTATGCTCTATTGTTAATTGTCTTGAGATAACACTTGTTATGAATTGCCGCTGTACAAATAAAGATTGATTGATATGGTGGGTCAGAACATAATTAGAGGTTGATATTAAGAGATGATTAGAACTTTTTTTTACTCTGTTTTCCTGAAACAAAGAGTTCTTGTTCATTTTGCCTTTACAAGAATTAAATAATGTAAAGGAGAGAGAGAGAGTGCTGGGGTGATCGACACTTTGTGTCTCTGTAATACAGAATAAGAAACAAAAACATGAATCATACATCTTTACGCTGCTTGTATTATGATATCCATTAAACTTTGATTATCAACACCACAACAGCATCCTTAAAGGAATTTATCAGGGTAAAAATAACAGTTTTCAGGAAGCATAAAATCATGTTTTATTAACCCTTTCATGCATGAGTTATTAAATTCAAATGAATGCTTTTAAAAATGCTTTTTTTCCATTTTCAAAGAAGTTAAAAATCATATTCATCTTTTTAAGTGTTATATTTTGAGGTAGTTAACCACCTGTCCACTACAGTAGGCACAATGCATCCATGTAATTTAGTGTAACATAATAAAGATCCACAAACACGTCTTTCGCAAACATTTATTAAGAATAAATTCAAGGAAAAGTAAAATGCTAAGTACATGTATTGTTCCTGTTTTATCAAACCATTTACTTGTGAATTACACCAAAAATTAAAATAAAAAATACATTATTATGTGAAATCTGAATACAGGTGTAATGCCAGATTAGTTTTTCATCGGCTACTTTGAATTGAAGATGCAATATCTCAATATGGTGAACATCTGCCATGAAAATATTTTTATACATTTGGAAATTCACCATTTGTTAGTTGGAAATGGTACTACAACTTAAAGAGTATAAAATGTATCAAATACCTCTCTACTGTAGTGGATGCCATGCATGAAAGGGTTAATTTATTTGACAAATAACTCATGGCAAAGATTCAAACAGATGTGTTGTTGAGCTTTTTGTAATTAATAGCTCTCTAATGGTCCACTGATGTCCACCTCATCCATGCACATTTGTGCACCCCCATATTTTTCTATGGGACATCATCCGTCAGTGAACAGTTTGCTCTATGTTCAGAAACATGCTCTACATTAAGAAACATCAGAACAGATGATGAAACAAAGTTTTTTATTTGTTTTTTCACCTGCTCCTATTAGGGCTGAACGATCTGAGAAAATAATCTAATTGCGATATTTTTCCCCAGTATTGTAATTGTGATTTACCCTGCGATTGTTTTAATGTTCCTCATCTAATGTATTCTTTAACAAACATAAGCAGTAGATCGTTTTATAGTATAACCAATATAACATTAAATCAATCTAAGGATAAAGGATTTGAGTAAAAGTGGAGAAGTAAAGAGCAGATGTGAAATAGGTATGAATTGTAAAAACTGGGTAAAAAAAAATGGTACGAAAGCGGAAAAAAAGTTAATAGGTGCAAAATGGGTATGAAATTGCAAAAAAAATGAAAAAAAAATTCAAAAGTGACTAAGGAAAATTCATTATAGCAGCAAAATTGGGATTAAATTTCAAAAACCATGTAAAAATTCCAAAGATGGTCTGACAGTGGCCAAAAAAAAGATGAATGGGAGCAAGATAGGCATAAAGTTGGACAAACTGAATTAAAAAAGGTCAAAATAGGCATGAAATTGCAAGAAACTACGTCACAATGCCAAAATGTTCAACACATTTTGGGTTAAAAATATTGCACTGTCTGCGATTTGAAAATATCTAATCTGCAATTAATTGTTCAGCCCTAGTTCCTATGGCTCACACTAGTGTTACAGCTCTGTGATGTTTAATTTCTCTTCAACAGCAATCTCTCATCAGGAAAGAGTGGCTGCCTTTAGGTACGTAAATATACCCATGATTACTTTAATAAGGGCTCGATTAAGCTGAGCTGCTGTAACATCAGGGTCTGCATTATTGGAACAAACTTTTTAAGCAGGGAACGGCACATTTTTGGTTTCTTAGTATTTGTTGCCCCTCATCATCTACCTTAAAACTCTCACCACAGCGGCACTTTGGTTTATCAGATGCGTGCTGATCAGCCTTGTGACTTAAAAAACAACCCTAATCTGCAGAACTTAAAGTCTGTCTCCTGTCTCTGTTGCTGCACACTTCTGTGAAGCAGGAAGAAGTGTCAGCTGTCTGCCGTGATGCTGCTGCTGAAGTGTTTACATTTATCTGTTAATGATAGCCAACATTTTGTTTATCAAGAAACATGAGTGAATGCATGTAATATCCTCTCTTCCCCAAGACTTCACCGATTAGATTTAAGGGGGATTTTCTTTAAGCATCACACATATTTCTTTTCTAACTAGAGAACATGCTGATCAAACTTTGAAGGCTAAAGGTCAAGGTCTGTGTTTATTTAATCTAAAAATCTCTCACAGGGATTCTGGGCGACTCTGAATGAAATCAGTAGTCATGTTAAGAAGGACACGTGTCAAGGTTAAGGACATGTGATCATCTATTGCTTCTACATGCAAAATGTTTATACTTGGCAATTTAAAGTCCTATCCGGACACCCCAGATGGACAACAGCATATTTCGCTTGTCCATCTTAGCAAAAGCCTGTAGAAAGAGTTTTGAAGTGGCAGGAGCTTCAAAAGCAGCTGGCGATTGGATGATTATCCTGTCAATCACATTCATTACAGGCCAGTCAGATAAAAGGTGGGCCCTACTGCCAACGAACTAACTCTCACCAAAAAATGTCAGAGGTGAAGCAAAAAGAGCCTGTTATAGCCCTACTCTACTCTACTCGATTTTTACTCGGCTCTACTCTACTTGCCTTGTGCTACTTTTCCATTAGTCCCAGTCGCCTGCCCAACGGGGTGAGCGGCACTGCGGTGACGTCATTTTGAGCGCGACACAACAATCTGTGGCTTTTTGTTACAAACCGAGTACAAAAGGAAAGCAGAAGAAGGCTGCAGGTGGCAAGAAGAAATACCCCTTGAGAAACACAGGAGAGTTTTGGAAGCTATACAACAGAATGAAGCCGAGGACGAGAGCAATCGAGCTGCAAAGAAAAGACGTTTAAGAGTAAGCTAACGGTAGCTAGCATGCTAGGTTGTCACGCTCATGACTCATCGACGACACTGTCTGACCAATCAGTAGCCGGCAGTCGGTGATGACATCTTTCAGTATTGACTCAGCTCGCTTAGAACCAGAGCGGAGTAGGTACTAAAACTAGCTTGTTTTAGGAGGTACCAGGCTAGTGGAAACATGCTGCTAATCGAGTAGAGCCGAGTAGAGTAGGGCCAAGGCGTGCTAGTGAAAAAGGGTCATAATACTTTGTGAAACCTCCTTGAAACATTTCACTTATGCCCACTCTTACTCAAGAATGAATTGAAACCTTTAAAGGTCACGTGTCAAGCTCAAGGTCTTTATCTCTTGCTTGTGAACATGATACCCCTAAAAACACAGCAGGGGGCCCCTTAAACATTACTCAAACATCCTGTCTGACTCTGAATAAACAGTCTGAGACCTGAACTTTAAGGTGAAGGTCTTTGATTCATAGCTTCATCCCTCGTCAGTAAATTTCTAAAAAACAAGTTTCTGTACTTTGTAGCTCGCAGGAGCATAAAACCAGCAGACAGTAGCTCCAGTCCTGTCATTACTTTTATTTACATTTTGGAAAACACTTATGTAACATTTCATTGGACAAAAGTTGATGTGTGACACCTGAAATGTTATAAAATGGGAGAAAAAGTTCACAGAAAACGTGAGTACGTTTATACTCCAAAAATAGTTTGAGCAGGTTATCCATTAACACTGACTTACACGTTTTAAATGAGCTGAGAGGAACCTGAACTAAACAATACACAATAACTAAACAGGAGAATTTCCACGTGAATCACTCTTCTGAGGGTCAATAAAGCATTACCTAATCTTAAATGTGGAAATGTTCAGGAGGAACAATGGCATGGGAAAAAAGGAGAGTTTTCCCTTGAATCACCCTTCTGAGGGTCAATAAAGTATTACCTAAGAATTACCTAATCTTAAATACGGAAACAGCGCCGCCCCTCCCTAAACGCCAAACTAGCACTGTGCGTAGGGCCACTCAATCCATGGGGGCCCCGTTTTGCACAAGGACACTTTCTTGGTTGTCTGATGCAGCCATGATCCGCTCAGTGGACCACAGGCCTGATATTTTCCATCTGAAGTGTGGTTGTTACCATTGTTGTTTGTCAGTAATGTCATTTTGTGGTTCAGCTGTTGTACATGTGAACACTTGATCTAAATCCCTCCAGAATTGCCTGGCGACTTTGAGCGTGTGCTCTTTTGTGCGATTTTATAATTCAAACGGTGTCTTGATAGCTCATGTGCACAGTTTAAGTGAACACAAAGACTTAGAAAATGATGAGTCAGCCTTTTGATAAAATCATCCTGAGGTATCCTGCATCACGTATTGTCCACGATACAAAGACAATCTTACAAGGATCAAGCTCCAAATACAATCTACTTGTGTAGCGGTTCCCAACCTGTGGGTAGAGGTCCATAAGTGGGTCTCAGATCTGTTTTCTGTGGACAGGGTATAAATTAGGTAAAAATGTGGCCAAATGTCTTCAGTGCATAAGAAGGCAAACATCCAGGAGAGGAGGCTATGTCAGAGTTTACCCATGAGAATAAACCAGACTACACCACTGGAAGGTGGGCATGTCTGTTGTTGAAATATAAAAGAAAAACTTTGTGGCTTAAACACTCAGCTGCTAGCCTACAATCATGAAATAGAAGAGAATAATTCTGTTGAGAGGTGGACTGGAGATTAAGTAAAAGAATTAAAAGAATAAATCCCTAGAAAAGACACCTAGTTGGTACGACAGGGTCACAGATCATTTTCTTGAAAAGGAACGGAGGGTAGAATTTACATTTAAATAAATAAACAAATTTATGATGTTGGCCGGAAAAAAATGAGCTTCCCCTCCTTGACTGACCAGCAGCCACCACTGGTCCCCAATGATTTTTTAATATCTAGTTAACTGCATGCACATTCATGGTTAATAATTGACCAGTTGGTGAGTATGTTGGGCTCAAAGTGAAATTCTGCTTAGGGCCCCAATTTGGCTAGGGGTGGCCCTGTATGGATATGTGCAGCTGGAACAATAGCATGGGGAAAAAAAACAATCACAACATGAGTTAAAGACCTTTGACTTATACTGACATTCCTCTGCATCTAGTCTGGGCAGCCTACAGAGATGGCTGGCTCCCTGAAGGACCCCATGAATGGACTTCAGATCGGTTCTTGCACGTCTACACATTCAGTTCCGCCCCAAAGGTGAAGCTGTTTTTGTGACTTTTTTACACCTAAAGGAGGAAAACAAGGGCAGCATAGACACGCAACAGGTGCCTAACACTGTTTTAAAGGCCTTTCTGTGTGGAGCTGCATGTTCTCCTCGGGCATGCATGGACTCTCTGCTTGAAGTGTGTTAGGCTTTAATTTGGATCTTAACTATAGTTGTTGGTTGTCTCAAACCAGTTGCACCATCTTAAATCAGAACATTTGTTCTTATTAAAAAAGAATGCACTGTTATTTTGGGAGTCAAATGTCAAAGACATTGGTCAGAAGGGGGCACAATAACTTAACATTATTTGGGAATTTCCACAAACTTCAAAAAATTGTCCACTTTGACTCAAGAATAGACTGATTAGATTTAAGGTCACCATTGCTTGTGAATATCTGGAACATGCTCTGGGAGGATCGAGTCAAACTTTGCACATACAGTAGGTCAATCCAAAATTAAGGATGAACACAAGTCAACTGTGACCTCAAACCTTCGTGTAAACCTGTTATAGATGCCGAACCTTGCTTAGGCATAAATAAACTTGCATGAGCTCTAGTTTCACGTATTATATTTGAATTAGGTCATGTTTTTATTCAACAAATGAATTCTTCAAATCTCTGATAAGAGTGTGACCTATTTCATATTTTACTTTGTTAAAAGAGCGATCATGATTGTTGCAGCAGTTTGACTGTTTTTTCTAAACAAAACTAAAGCTGACTCCTCTGTCTTTACTACAATCCACCTCTGTGGTAACCTTGTTATAGATGCCTAACCTGCTTTAGGTATAAATAAACTTGCATGAGCTCTAGTTTCATGGTTTATATTTGAATTAGGTCATGTTTTTATTCAACAAATGAATTTTCCAAATCTCTGATAAGAGTCAGTATGACTTTTTTTAATATTTCAGACTCTGTATTTTCTCAAACATTTTGGTTAAAAGAAAAAATTCTAGATCATGAATTGTTGTCAGCAGTTAAAAATAGACTAATAAGCCTTTTTCTCTCAGTTCAGAGCTTTGCACTACAAGCTGGACTCTCTGTTTCTTACTTTTCACAGATCCACTGAAAATGTTTTGATAATCATGACTTTTTAAATGAATGTCAGGTAAGAAAACATGCTGGTGTAGATTGTCTGTTCTTATTTGTTTTTAAACTTTGGAACAATGGAAACACAGAGTACATCACACACTAGGAAAATACTCACCTTCCTTTCGTTTTTCTTTTAATGAACAAATAACAATAACCAAATAACACAGTCTCTGTGCAATTTAAGCAACTAATAAAAGTCATAAATAAATTAAGGAACTATGACTCATCAAACACTGATAACCCATTGGACAAATCATACTAATAAATGACAAGAAGCGAAAAGAAACAAATATTGAGCATTAGAAATGCTGAAGTTAAGAACTTTGAAAAATGAGTAAAGAGATCCGCACACTAAAAAATAGCTCCCAAGACAATTGTTTATTAGAAGTGACGTTTGGAGCAGAATGGCTCTTCCTCAGACTTTACACAGTGATCAGTGAGAAGCCATTTAAACAGAAGCAGGTACACGTGACTCAACTCAGCTGAAACTCATTGATAATTAACAATAAAACAATAAACAAAATATCCCCCCCAAGAAGGAAGAAAAACTGTTTAAAGTTGTCACATTATCTTGTATATTTATATTTCCACACACCATGAATATATATATCCATATACACATGTATCCCCATTAATCAACCTACATTCATAACATCCAGTATATATAAATGTTGTGCCTAAATAAATATAATTACACATACACCTACTCATACATAAGCAAATCCCACATGTATCTATAAACATACCTACAACCCCACATATAACATAACATAAATATAACTCCACTTGCAAACCTATTTACATAACATAAATATAAACAACATACGTAACATTGCATGTATGCATACAAATACATAATCCCCAGTAATCACTGTATATATATATATACACATATGACATACTAAGTGGTTTGCAACACAATGGAACAGAGCTAATAAAGTGTTGGAGTTCATATTTCATTTAATATCTTTGTGTGATAATTACGGTGCAGATTAAAAAATGCGTCAATAAGGGATAAGAATAAATCACATGGTGCTCACATGGAAGTTAAGAACTTTGAAAAACAGTGAAAAGCAAAGAAAATAAATTGAGAATATTAAGTTAAGATAAAGAGAGTAATTATAAGCATTTAAGGAAATAAGTGAATGAATCAAGTGAACTTAGGAAAAAATGAATGAGAATAGAAAACATTTAAATAAAATATGTTACAATCATAAATGAAAAAAATAGTGGTTTATTATTAAAAAAGGTTCGGTCATATTCTACTTAAAATTGGTCATATCAATATTTTCAGATTTGTGAAAACAAAATGGCATGTGAACATGAGACTACAAACAAACCTCTCATAAACACTGTTACATATCTGTCGCATCTTTATGCATCTATGAGGACCCTCCTGAAAACAAGATATAACCTCTAATAAATTAGACGACGGGTCTATCTTACCTCGCTTCCTTTGCCCACACATCCATCACAGCATGGTGTGGATTTGCTGTTCATCATGAGACTGGGATCCACATTCAAGATTTCCTGCTGCTTAACAGAAGGTTTTTTCTTGAACCATGATGGAGGGATTCATGATTGGCTATATGGATTCATGTTGGGTGCTGGATGTATATATTTGTATATATATTTATGTATATGTGTATTTTGTTTTGTTTTGAATTGGTGCTATACAAAACCAAAGATTGATTAAGATTGATAAGCAATTGTTCCATGATGAAGTAACCATCATAATATGATTCTTTGACCCTGAAAACTCACACCTAGCACTTAGAATCATGCTGATATCTTTATTACTTAGGCAGAATTGAGCAACAATCGTTTTTTTTTTATATCACCACTAAAATCCAATCATTTTTAAGTTGGACCTTACTAACATCTCCTGAAAACTTTGGCAAAATCTGTTTTTGCATAATTTTGCTCACGAACAAACGGGCAAACAAACAAAAAAACATACACCTCCAAAAACTTAACCAAGTTGGATCTGCCATCTGCCAGACATTGAATCATGCAGATCCAGCTGCACTGCAAGATTGGCCAGATGGGGCAATTTTTCTTTTCTTTTCTTTTTTTTTTTTTTGTTTGTTGATAATTCAGTGAGTTCTCAACAGATTTATGTGACATTTTTTAGGGAATGTTGATCATAGCACACCAAATAACTGATTATATTTTGGTGGTGATTACAGCCAGGTGGTTAAGTGATTGCTGCTCTATTAGCAAGATAACTCAAAAAGTTAAGGACAGATTTTAATGAAATATTCAGGAAATGTACGGATTGGGAGAAGGAACAAATGATTAGATTTTGAGAGTGATCCGGATCACCGTCTTAAACCGCCATGATGAAAACTGCTATTTTCGTGAATAACTACTGAGCTGAAATAGATATCATTATGGATCCAATTGCTAACGGTATGTTCTCGTGGTCAAGGAATCTAAATGTTTAGATAAAATAAAAATTCGGACTAATATTTATTGTGAAAATCCCTGTATGGGTGAGGACTTTGGTGTTGGCGGAGGTCTGCGCTCTCAGAGGGCTTTTCTAGTTAAAAATACAGCGGTTTTTTTTTCAAGGACTTGTTAAAAGTGCATAACTTAAGAAAGTTGGAAATGCCTTGTCAGAGGTTTGTGCTCTTCTATTTAGATATATCTTCATTCTGTTGTGATCTTTACAAATGCCTTTAGTGATGCATTCAAGATATTTTACAGAAACAGCTACAGCTAGTGACAGCTCTTTCTTTCATAAATATCATTAATATTTATGAAAAATAAAAATAATAGCTGGCTATGGAACATTAAACTCACTGTGTGAGGATTCAGGAGGATCAATTCCAGGAGAAGTGCATAAATGGATGATGATGTTTGCAACGACAAGAAAGAGACTGAATTAATAGAAAAAAAGTCCACAGCAACATAATTGTTTTGGAGTCAAGGCAGTCATGAACGCTTATTGCATTTTTATTATTTTGTTGTTGTCTTCTGAAAAAAATAAAACCAAAATGGGAAAAAAATAATAGCAGACTACCAGTCCCCTTTGAGGAATTGGGGGGATGATGTGCCCATGGGACACATTCTTCCAAAAGGCAGTCCCATTAGTGTTACGATTCAATACAATTATTAAGTTAATGATTCATTTTGATTCAGTATCACAATGCAATGCAGGGAGGAGTATCCTTGATTTTCAATAGTACAGCACCAAGCTACTTTTTAGATTAAAAATAGAAGCAGTGATATAAAAAATAACTCCTTTTTTCTGATTTAGATTGGACTTTTGAGATCATCGTCAACTGACATAGATATGTTTAATTAGTTTCAACCTCCTTTAAATATGATTTCCTTCCTCAGATAGAAAACTGAAGCTGCAGTGCAGCAGCAGCCTCTGCAAAACTGAATGATTGATAATTATCTCTGCATCACAATGCACTGATTAAAAGTTATCACAGGCTAACTAATGTTTGCATTTGCTATCGTACACTCTTGATAGAGCAGTGAACTTGTATTGATTATTTGGAGGGGAGGGGTATCAAAATAGTATTCTGTATGTTATTTAGTGTCTGATTGTGATGAGCGGAAAAACACATGTGGGTGGAGGCTGCATAGCTATTACATCATAAACCCCAGGAAGTAAAAACAAGCCATTTTAAAGATGCTATGAGGAGTTTTTAAGTAATTACAAAAAAGTCTCACTTTAAGATAGATGCCTGATCGAAATGCACACTCTAAGATGAGATTTATAGTATCAAAAAAGGTTATCTATAAATGCTATTCCTTAGCTTTGTGATCGGGTCGGACAGGGCAGGAACACGACAATTAAAACTAGAGCAAATTTATATTATTCAGACACGTCTTAGAGCACCGGGCTGGAAGTAGCGATATATAGCCGGCTACAAAACTACGATACTAAGTTTTCCAAAAATTGCTTGTCGTCACACATCAAAAACTACCGCTATGAAACTAGAAAGAGATACATTACCTCGTCGCTTTGCATCCTGTAAGTTGTTGAAAAAATAAGTTGTAAAGCAATGCAGAGTTCTGAGGAAGGTCAGAGCTGCATTCATTAGCAGAGTCTTTATGCCGCCGGAAATGGATTCTCCTCAAAGCACCTTTAAGGGGCATTTTCTTTGAGGAGGTGTCGCATATTTCAGTAAAACATTCTTCTACCCCACCAGCCCCTTTGAACAACATTCAAAGCAAAGAAAACAGATTTTTAACCCCCCTCCCTGCTCAGTTTGAACTTCAGCAGGCATCTTGATCAAGTCCACACGTTTAAATGCCTTGAGTTGCTGTCATGTTATCTATTTTCAGTTTAACAGGTGTAACTAATAAAGTGGCAGTAAAGTTTATTTACGTTTTGACTCATACCGAATACAACATCTCCTAAGAATCCAGAACTCTCCTCCGTGTATTACAATGTTTAAAACCCCCCCTTGAGTATCTTTCCCAACATGTGACATCGTTTTAGTCATTTTAAGAAGTGTTTCCTCCTTAAATAGCTCATTCATTACAAAGTTACCACAATGTGTTCACTCCCTGGGGTGAAAAAAAATTAAAAAAAAACATCCTCATGAATAATGCCAGTTTGTATCTTTGTGTGCCGGCCGGTTGGGAAGTGGAACAACAGGTTAGTGGTGCTCCGGTGAGAATAAGCCATGATGAAGCACCTGTTACCTGCTCACTGATTACATGGAAATGAGTCCATACGTGTCAGATCTGACCTGGCTGTTCGAAAGGCTGCTTTGTGTTTAATGTCCAAAGCTGCAGCAGCAATGGTGACTCAGTCTGTTTGTATTTCTTCACTCTGAGTATAAAGGTGCAGTTCTGAAATGCTGAGAAGAAACAGGTGAAGGTTTTATTACTCTGTTTGTTTACTGGGCTGGAGCTGAGGGGGAATTTGCATTTTCCTTACGTGTTTTTGTGAGAAAGAGCCAAGGAGGAGGAAGATATCAACATACAGGGAGGCTGGGGCAGGAATGTGTATTACTCCTCTCCAACTTTTCCTCCTCCTACAGAGACCTCCTCAAGGCCTCATTTGCATAAACTCTTAAAAGAGGAGCTAACAGAGCAGGGCAGGTGATACAGGCCAACGGACATACAGGAGAAAGGAGGAAGGAGGAAGGACTGGCACAGATAAAGCAGAGCGGGAGTGAAGCACACACCCACCAACACAAACGAAGTCAGAGGTTCAGAAACACACCTGAGGCTCAGGCAGAGGACGCAGAGCTGCTCTGAGGAGGACTTCATACAGACCACAATCTCCCCTTCTGCTGGGATCTCCTGAAATATGTATTTTGGAGGGAGGGAGAAGTGAGCAAAGAGATACAAAGAGGATCATCAGGCTGCTTCTTCAGGTAGGTTTAAGTTTTGCTCTAAAGTTTTTTGTTTTGTGAAAGTTTTTGATGCTTCAAATCGAGCTGAAAGAGTGTGAGAAAGCAGTTTCAAAGTTTCATTAGAGGCCATAGAGGCAGCACTGAAAGTTTATATTTAACTTTCAGCTCTTGTCCTTTGTTTGGCTTTGAAACATGAAGTTTACAGGGCTGTATGTTATGAATAGGAGTGGCTTTAGAAGTTTGGAAGTCCCTTTTACATTTACTTTAACTATCAAGTTCACATGCATGCAAAATAGTCTCTTAAACAGAAGCATGTTACAGATGATAATAATCACAATCCAGCATTTAAAATCAGAGTGAGTGAAATCTAATTCATTGGTTGTTAAGTTGCAGTTATAACTTTTTGTTGATCAAATGTTCCAAGCAACACCAAGACCAATCAGAGCATGTGCAGAGATCATTCTTAAGATTTTAGGAGGCGTTTAGAGCACGGAAACCTAATGACCTTCTGTCATATTCAGCTGGGAGAGAGATAAAAACCCCACTGTAAACATTGTCAATTCAAATGCAAAATGAGGCAGTTTCAGGAGCTTTCTTGCAGTTTTGTCAGTAAATAAATGATCATTTTCCTCTTTAGAAGTAATCATAAGTATTGACTTCTACTTGACAATGTTTCATTAAGCATTTGTTGCACTTATTTGTAGGAATTTTGAATCCAGTAGCATGCTTTCTTCAATTTTAAGTATTCCTATTAAAGCAATTACACTTTATTTATTAAAAACAGAGATGTAAAAGCACAAATATGTTGGCAATGTTTGGAAAGTCTTGATCCTAACAATGCTAACCTTCATGCAGAAATACAGTCAGGGATTGGCTACACTAAGAAAAGATACATATTTTTTTAAGAGTACATATCAAACTTTTTAAGAAGTATGATTAGCATGTCTTGCCTACATGATGAACCAGAGTCCCTGTCTTAAAGACAGCTCTCACCCCTCTTTGTGATGCAGCAGCTGCCTATAATGGCTCGGCCCCTCTGAATAGATCTGGTGTGACTTCCTTTTTGCTGTTATGTCAGTTAAAGCCTGTTGGTTCACAGTTTCTGGTTTTTCACTGTTACAAAAGTCCTCCTGGTCCAATCATTGAGCACCTAATTGTTTGAGATTGGTGTTGGGGGTTGTTTTGTTGTGTGTGAAAAGAAAATATTTACATTTTAAAAATGTATCGACACCCATCAATGATAAAATTGCACAAAAAGTCTGGCAATGTTTGGTGCATTAAGACAAACCTGATTGTCTGATCACTTGCAACGTATTTGCTGAAATTCAGACAGCATAAGGATGATGTGGTGCTTTGAAAAGAGACCATTTTGCCTTAAATATCAGCCATTGAGATTTGGGTTGCAGAAACTTTCCACAGAAATTCAAGCTGGGGAATTTGGGAAACATTTAAAGTTGGAAACTGTCCTTGGGGATTATTGGGATAACAGGAATTTATAGGAATTAACTGGGAATTGGGCATAATAACAATGAACCATATTATATCCATACAAAAATATAAATATAAACATTTTATTTTTGCCATTTTAAAAACGTAATGGTAAGTATAACTTTATAAATGTTTTATTATTTTATTGAACAGTCACGTTCAGTGTCACTTTATGTAGTTCAAATCTGTGGCCTCAATTTGTTTACGGTTCTTGAGATCATGCGTGCACGTGATGGAGGAGCACAGTGCACGTAGGGGGCGTGGCCTCCACACTTCTGCAGTAAGCAGTGTGTGTGTGAGGAATAGCAGAGATAATCTCAAGTATACGTGCAGGAAATCCGGTTGTTTTATTCCAAATTAAGTTAAAATATAACTATCACTATCACAACTACATTTAAAATACATTACTGGCCAACTTTAATTTATATTTTTAATTCCAGGTTTATTGTTGTTAATCCCCACAACGCCCGCTTTATTCCCACTGTCAGTTTCCAACTTTGAAAATTGAAAGCTCAGTTTTGAAGATAAATATATAAAGCAGTAAATCAATTTTGCTGTTTTTAGTATTTTAATTCATTCTAAAAATTGCATTTCCACTTTGTTGTTGATATTTAGATTCAAATTAAACAATATTTGGACATTACTCTGAACTTTTTGCGTTTTTTCTCCCTCAAAATGCAAAATAAAAATATCTTCCTAGCTGATTATTTCTTTCCTAATAACTAATTAAATATTTTTCCCATTTTTGAAACTTTTTTTGGTTGTAATATTTTATAAAAAGTTGCATTACATCTCTTCTTTACTGTAGATCCTAACACAGCAAAACACTCATGGTGTTTTAAAGCAACAAAACCAACAAAGAAGCATTAAAACCAAATAGTAAAAATGTTAAGTTTTGATAACTAAACCATAACAAATCTAATATATCCGCAGGCTGCTGTCACATTTTAAATCCAGCCTTCCTTACTGCCTGCTCCATTGTCTGTTTGCACATCTCCTATCTCTGTCTCGGTGTTCATGCTCACGTTCAGTTAAACCGCCTGCAGCCCCCCCTCCTCAAACAGCAGGTAGATCGAGTTTCATTTACCTTTCAGACTGAGAACAGGTAGGGCAGCATTAGGGACAGTGGCTTTAACTGAACACACAGAAAGCTCTGACTGCACAGGGCTCGGCACGAGACAAAGGGAGAGCTAAAAACAACAGCAACGGAGACATTTGACTAATAAACAAAACAAGTCTCGTGACAAACAAGGGCTGATTTGTATAATACTAGGTCAGTAGGACAAGGCAAGAAAAACACGAGGCTCAGAGAAAGATAAAGGACCATAAAATGAAGCTTGAAGTGGAAAAAAAAGGTCTATGAGAGATAATTAAAGCTCCGCCCCGTGTTTGAAGACGGTAGTTTGGGTTCAGCTGCAGATTGGTCTGAGTTAATGTTTGACTGCTGTGGTTGGTATACATTATATGGCCCTCAGGTTGGCCCTTAGACCTTGGCTCCACATGGATGCATTCTGGGTCATTTTACATTTTTTTTAAGCTTGAATGCTCTTTTGAGACCTGGATCTAAAGGCACAATATGTAGAAAGCTTGCACTCAAAACTGACGAATGAATCATTAACTTTTATGGCTGTAATGGTCTGTGCCATGTCACAGTTGCTGCCATGGCAGAGCCACTATGGCACGACAACAGGAGTATCACAGCTTTGGAAACACTTAATATTTCATTAAAAAGGCAGGATTTGCTAGAGGAGGCTGTAACTATGTTTTTTTGTCTCACCATGAATCATCCCTGCCTTCCTCCTCATGTTTCTTTGCCCTGTCGCCCTCTAAAATGGTTTTGGATTTCAATTTGTTTGGCACTTTCTAGTTATTTGCTGACACAAAGCCTTTTAACATCACCTCATACTGATGGCTGAGGTTGCTATGTTCATTAGTTTTTGGGGTTAAGAGTCTTAATCAAGTACATAATGACCTGTGACTGCAGAAACTGGGCCTTAACCCATGACCTTTCAGTTCAAATATTAAACCATAAAAGTATAAAAATGATCAGGACATTCAAAATGGCTGCATCACCTTTCTTGGACAGACCAGACGGGTTGAATTCATTTAGTTGTACTTATATTCAATCACTTTTTTTTATCTATCATGTATAAGCAAACTGATGTCATTATATCCCCCCTGTGGACCCTGTAGTTGGATGCAGGGTTAAAAGCAAGAGCGCAGTACCAAAGCAGGGAAGAGCTGGCTACCCAAAGAAAGAGGGAGAATCTTGCTGGGTATACTGCCCTCTGGTGGTATGATGTTTGCTCTGATAGTGTGCACTTTATACAAGAAAAGCTCCAATAGCGCAAACTTCAGCGGTCAAAAATAACTGAATCTCAAACCGGTGAGAAATAACTTTATAAAGTTTCTGGATCTGCATCTGGATTCAGATCATCACCAAAATTCTATCACTTCTTCCTTGTACCATGACCAACATTACCTGAAAAATTCATCATGATATGTTAATCACTTTTCAAGATATACTGCTCACAAGCTAACAAATGCTGGGAAAAACCTGGCGGTGTAATAACAAAAAGATACCTGTTGTTATATTTCAACCACATTTAGCTTAAGTTGGCAAATCCTCAAACAAGTGGTTTGACGCCAAGTTCTGTGCTCATGATATAGTTTCATGGGTGTTGGTTTGGTGCAGTAGTAAGACACCAGATTCATTTCATATATGCTTTTGTTGGCCCGGGTTCAGTTTCAATCTGAGGCCTATTTGCCAACATAAGATTATTTGTTGTCTTAATTTTAAGTAGTTTATATCACAACATAGAATCATTAGTTGGACCCAAAACTCAAAAGTCCAGAGCTGACGGCAACTTTGAAATTTTGAGTTATAGTAGCAGTACCGTCACTTTTAACAGAGAGATTGGTGTATATGTATTCCTCTTTTGCTCTATCATTTCAGCTCCTTAGCTCCCACGGATGTATCAGTCAGTGAGATGGGCTAACTGGCTTCTTTTTAGCTCGAGGTTGTTGTGCAAACTGGTGTTGTAACTCGCTGCTGTAGTTTTACAGCATCAAAGGTGTAAAATTGGGCCACGTTTCTTGTACTTTTCCACTTTGAAACTACAGCTTCTGGGAAGATAACGTCACATATTGCTGCTCTTAGTGTGCAATCAGTGCAGTTTTACAGCACCAATGATCAATAATAATGATTAATACCGCCTTTCCTGAAGTTTTCTGGATGTAGGTTCAGATTATAACATGAAGAGTGCTTCAGTAACAAAAGGTGATTGAGACCTAAACTAACACCTGTGGAATGTACCTGTGCCTCCTTGACCAATGAGCCGAAACTAAACTGTGATTCATTCAGTCAGACTGGAGTAAAAAAAGTATTCAGATGCACTGGAGTGAGATTGCAGAGCTGACAGATGTGTGGTTTGTTAGACCAGAGCAAATGAGCCCAGCTTTAATTGATTTAATTATAACATGATAAAAGTTCAAACAAAGAGGCTGTAAAAGCATTAGAGGGGCCCACTGTTATTAAAATATACCTGATCATACTGTGTTGATTCGCTGCCCTTGTGTCAACCGTTTTAACATCATTAAAGGTGAAACAAAGCCCAGCCTGAGGCCTCTGCTCTGACTGCTCTCAGCTGGTTGATTTTTGACAATGTGAGCCTCTGTTGTTGCTCAGGCTGCTGTTTACTCAGAGCTTGTTCAGCAGGTAACGCAGCCTCAGGCTCCAAAAACTGTTTCTCCCTTCTCCAGACCTTGAGCTTGATCTCTGTGGCTCGTTCATGATGAGAAGTTTGTACTGATTAACCCAATCTGGGTCTCCACAACATGTAATGAAAGACTCCAGTTACACTACACTCAGGTTTTGTCAAAGGTGCCTGCTTTATTTAAGAAACTAAACTTGAGGGTTATTGTTGTCAGTTCAAATATAAACCACTCCATTCAACACGAGCACCTGAGGGAAGGAGAGAAAGTTACACAACTTTAAAGCACTTGTGCAAGAAGACAGGAAGAACTAAGGGCTCTGGTATGTTCCATTATAAAATAATATTTCTGATATTTATAGGTGATTGTACTTCTGTTTAAACTACATTAGTAAAAAATGACAAACAGAACAGGGTTAAAAATAGTCTTGGTCTATATTAATTATACATACACTAAAAAGTAATCATATCAGCTAAAAAAAAAACATTTAATGATGAAAAAATCTCACAAAATATTTGATAACTCTCTTTCAATCAATGGTGGACCCAAAACACAAGTGCAAATAAAAAAAACAAAAACCATTAAAAAAAAACCAACAAAATATTGGATTAGAAAAAACAGCAACTATACGCAACAACAACAACAAAAAAAAACAACCCAAAAAAGAGATTTAAAAGAAAATCACAACAAATAAGAAACACAACAAAAAATACATAACACAAATGAATGTCCTCCATCTTTACATTAGAAATATCTTTTTGGTTTCTTGGATCAAATATTGAATATTCATGAATATTGTGGGTTACGGACTTTAGTTTTTTGATTTGGTATCAGGCATAAATATTGTGGATGTTATGATAATCGTATAAAAAAATAATCTTGTATTATGACAACCATTTGTTGTTCACGGAAAACTCAGTTAGAAAATTCCAAGATATTTCCCGGCCCTTAATTCAGGTAAATGTTCATATTAATAAATATAAATGTAGGGAACTCGGGAGATTTGTCAGGCCTGATAATTGAATCCTCGTTCCTGCGTTGGGAAGATCTTGATGAGATGTGAGCTCTGGGTCATCTTCAAACTGATAAGACAGGTGTAATTATACAGAAGAATCTGTCCTCATCCCGCTAAAGCATGTAAGAATTCAGCAGAGACCCGGACAGGGCCCGAGTTGGCGCTGAAGGAATTTCAAGGGTAGATGGAGCGATTAGACGGAGAACAAGCGAGGACTTTGTGTGGAGCAGAGTTTTGGGGCAGGACCGACCCCGAGGGCACCGAGAGGAGAACACCTGCAGTCAGACCATCCTTCATACCTCAAACGCACCCCCCGCCCCCCCGCTCACATTAGGACCCTTTAATGACTAACCCTTAACCCCAAAGGGCAGACCTTCACCATCTAATATCTCATCATGCTTAAAGAGAGGACAGGAAGGTTAGAGCAACAAACAGGAGAATTTAAGCTGAGCAAACTTCACAGAAACTAAACCAGGTTCAAACATCCTGAAATACTCACGTTAGCTTCACTGAGTGTGCTGTCAGTTTTAAACATGCATGCTCGGAAAAGTCAAAGCAGACTGTTTTTTTACACTGATATCATTTTAGGTGAGGCTCTGATTCATCCAGAACTTTCTCTAATAAACTGTTCGGTGCAAGAGAAGCCTGGGGGTCTGGGTGGTTGATTGTTTGCTATAGTGACTAATGTTAAGCACAAACTGCTCACTGGACGGATAATGGGATGGATGGAAAGACATGAGATTTGAGGGATAATTGGATATATAATTGAAAGGATAGAGAAATGGATGAATGGATGTCTGGTTGGATGTAATAAAAAATCTTTAGCCGCTTGAAAAACCAAAGCCACAGACATACAGTATGTAAAATAAACAGTAATAAAACCATGATAAATGATAAGAACTTTAAACATAAACATCTGATTTATTTTAAATTACTAACATAATGCTTATCTGTTAATTAACCTGCTAATATGTTTGCACGCTTTGTTGAAGGACATTGGGCAGAAACATTAGGCACAGCCATAATAATAAATATTTATAATAATTTCAGTGTCATAATAAAGGTAACACTTAAGAGATTTGTCCAGATGTGGAACTATCAATATATGTGTTACTGGGACAGAGTAAATGAAGATAGAAGTCAGAATAAAGTGAAACTTTAAAAATCGGGTATTTGGGGCTGAACAGGCTAACTTTCTCTACATAACAGCATTTTATCAAACATGCTAACAATTAGCTTCCCATTTCAAGGCCTCTAAGCAGTGTGTTTGTCACATTGCCCTAAAGCTTGCTTCATGACTTGTTAAGTAACATTTTAATTCCTGTCATGTCAACATTATGATGAAGCTGTTCTGAAGAGAAGATTAAACTCGACAAACAGCAGCACAGCAAACATAACAATGTCTCATTTATTATCAGTAACTCTGCACTGAGACTGTGAGGACGATCGACTCTGCTCTCAGGTCACACGCAGAAAAACATCTGCTGTTTGTCGAGACTCACTTTTATGGTTTCTTGCTTTGGGTCTGAAAGGTAAAATGAGTTCCTCTGTAACATTTTACAAGGGCTGTGATTCCTGATGAATGACATTTAAGCTCGAACGTGGTTTATCTCGGCCTCTCTTCAGGACATGACTGTATATCTCATGCTCCTTAAAGAACAGCTTGTCCTGGATCATAACTCTCTGCTCTTGAAGATAATCAATCATGCCTAAATTCCCTCATACAGGAGTCCTCTTTGTACTTTTGTTTTATGGACCCACTTAACGTTTGCTTGCTCTTCTTGTAAATTTATTTGGAAAATCCTTCAACGTCATTGAACACATCTGACCCACTTCACACCACACCGGTGATTGAATTACTCAATGCCATACAAAAATCCTGTCAGCTTTGTGAAATTATCTTTGCTCTGCGTGAGGGTAGAAATAAAATTTAACCCTGTTCTAGATTGAGTCAAAGCTTGTTGGGATTATGGTTGTGCAAGACAAAAATGGCGGGACATTTGTTATTGACTTTAGAAGGACACAATCAGGAAACTAATCTCCTCTTTTCTCTGTTTTTTAAAGATAACCCGGCCGTTTCGGACTGAAGAAAAAGACCAGAGAGTCTAAAGAAGTCTCAGAAAAGGAGAGGAAAGATGGAAGAGTACCCTCCGATCTGGCACATTGACCTTGAAGACGTGAGAGAGCTGCAGAAGAAGGTGTCGATCGCGAGCCAGCCGGAGTGCTCCATCTGCTTCAACTCTTACGATAATATCTTCAAGACGCCCAAACTGCTGGACTGCACGCACACCTTCTGCCTGGAGTGTCTCTCCCGCCTCATGGCCATCAACCTCGACAGCCAGGACGACCACAGCGGCAACACGAGCCTCTCCTGCCCCTTCTGTCGCCACCTCACCACGCTGCCTCAGGAGGGACCCCCAGCGCTGACCACCAGCCGTGAGGTCCTCTGCAAGCTGCCCAGCCACCAGCAGCAGGAGGAGTCGGTGTGGCTGGACGGGCAGAAGCTCTGCTACAAGACCAGGCAGGATGCCGCCGACAGCCCTACGCCCTTCTGCGTCTGCATCGACATCGGGGCCAGCAAGTCGGACACTCCGACCCCGTCTCGGCCGAGGACTCTGGGTATTTTGGATCGGCTGGCGGACTGGAAGAGGATAGTACTGTTTATCTTCCTCATGGGGCTGCTCATTGTCGTCGTTCTGTGGCCACTGCAGTGCGTTTTTACCACCGGGAACATGAACTGTATGCGAGAGTCGAACCCCAACAGGCCCACTCCTGCTACAACCACCACTACCTTCAGCCCATTCGGCATGCCTGCTGGGTCGGGTTAAACAGCCGGACTTCACCGAGACTGAACACTTTGCTGCATTTGACACTAAAACTGTAAATATTTTGCTCATAGATGCACAGAAGTTGCTCCACATCACTGTCAGCGCTTCATTAATGTTTTGGCTGACAGTGAACCACTGATGGTGTTGCAGCAAAAAGGTTGCATGTTCTCCTGTGCACATGTGGGTTTCCTCCAGGTACTGTAGTTTCCACCCACAGATCAAAAACATGCTCTGCTATTTGGTGAGCCTTGAGTGAGCTCATGAGTGTGAATGATTGTCTGTCTCGCTACGACAGCCTTGTGATTGGTTGGTGAGCAGCCAAGAGTCCTGGCCTCCTGAGCTCCCAAATGGGATAAGAGGTGTAAATAATGAATGGATGGATGATGGATGGATGGATGGATGAAAAACAGACTGCACTCATTTTACCAAATGTTTGTTGTTGCTCCTCATGGAAGTAAAATTAGCAACATGTTTAGCTTCTTTTAATCAGGATGGGTAACTGGTTTAACAGGGGCCACAAGTCAACTTTAAGATCAATACATTTAAAAATGGAGGAAAAATAAACTGCCGTGAAAGGATATTCATCCATTATCTTAATTTTCATTTTTCCATTTCTTTGGAACAACATGACAGATGTATTACAGGTACTGATAAGGAATGCACTGATACTCTTTTCAGATCAAGTACAAGTGAAATTAGGAGTGCCCAGAAAGAACAAACCTCAACCCAATGATTATTTTGACTTTTTAAAATCAAAACTGTCCTGGATCTGGATCCAGATTTGGATCATCACTGAAAACATATTGGCCGTTTTACTGCTCATTGACTTTTATTCAAAATAGTGTTAGAATCATCTGTATGATTTCGAGCTTTGTGATATTTATGTCATGAAAGCCACAATGCTAAGACCTGATCCAGATCCTAGTAGCAGATTGCACAAATGAAGCCCCGTTACAAAAGCCACATCTTCACAATCTAAAAGAGCTATAAGTAGAGAGACTTTATACCAAATTTGAAAGGAAATGACCAAAAATGACACCAAGAAAGCCTTGAAAAGTGGCGTGTTTTTAACATTGGACAATGATTGTTAGGAGGTAAAAACATGCCATGGTTTTGGGGTTTTCTCTTTTTTTATTCTATGTTTAACTTGCTTTACAACAGTTCACTTTACAGCTGAATTCTGCAAATATTGAACATAATAATATATAAAAAGATTTGTGTAAAACCCTGTAATAACCAACAGAGCAGCCAAAATATCCCCCATATTTATGGCAGCAGTACGGGTGATAGGGACTGATCTCACCATAAAAGGATAGGTTGCATACATTTCGGAATAATTAAAATAACAGTTGTTTAAACCACATATTTGTTTATTTGCCCTGTTCGGCATCTGTCAAGACAAAGCCTGCCCTAGTTGGAATAAATCTGAATGGCAGATTTGTGAAATGACCATCTGGCAGTGATAATAACGTTAATGTGGCCCTCTTGGTGACCAGTGTGCCCATCCCTGTTTTAAGTTTGATCACAAATTTTACAAAAAGCATTTTGAACTGTATGAAATTTCTCTAAAGCTCTACAACATCAATGAAAAGTAGATTTGCTCAAACAACTTTGAAAGATGAAAAGATGACAGAGACAGACTCGCTCATGAAATTTTTTAAATCATCGTCAGCACGAAGCTTTTGCACTTGAATCATCGTCTGTAACTTGAAAATGAGACTTTTTGTTTCTGAAGCTTTTCCATGGACTTGATGTCACAGTGACCCGCAGAAGAAAACAGAGAACATGAGTGGGTCGATTTGTTGGTTGTGCCTGCTGAACATGAGAAATGTTTCAAATACTGACTCAGTTGATGTGATGTGAACTTTGCTATGCAAATACCTGACTGGCTGCAGAACAACACGGTCCAGATTTACCTTGTTAAAATGTCTTTGAGAAAAGATGAAGAATGTAATCACAATGTGCCAACTAAGAACTCAAACTTTATAAATACTGTACATTTGATTTCTGATGTGTATTTGTTTACAGAGATTTAATAAATGGAGATGGATAAACTTAAATCGTGCTTCTGTGGATGAACATTTCTTATTAACTGCCTCATTATCTAGAGTCTTTTAATTTGATCATGGCTTATCATGGATTTTCCTCTATGTCCATTTAATTGAGTGGACTGAAGAATGATTTTATGGCTTTAACTGTTTACCCAACAGCTGCAGTAAAATCTCATTATCAAAAAAAAAAAAAAAAAAAAAAGCTCGAGTCCGGGCATTAAGGACCAAAAACAAAGTTTAACATGTACGATGATGCAGAGCAAAAGCTACGCCATCAGTTCAACACCTAGAGAGTTCACATTTACCTTAAATCAGGTTCATATATTCTGCCAGCATGCCCTGGTACTGATACTGTGATTGGCCACCTCATTTGTCAATCCAAAATTAGGCACTGTGATTGGTTATTGACCATGTGGGACGATTTATGCCAATAACAAAAGAAAAAGTAAATATGGTTTGTGTACGAACTGGAATCTGGTGGCTCCTCTTGTCGATGTTGTCTGATGAGGAAATCTAAACTTTTTTACATCTTTTAATTGTTTTGTTGGACTCTGCTTAGAATATGTATTATTTATAATTTATTGTTCAATGCATAATAAATCATTTTTATTGGATAATAAATAAAAATACTTATTTTCTTGTTTCCAAATACTCATTTAGTGCAATAATATAGGAACAGAAATGAACTGGGAAACACTGGGGTAGGATATTCATTTTATCATTTTAGTTCATTTACTTGTTTTTCTGGGGATTCACATTATAATTCGTACAATATCAGTATCAGCAGATATTTGCCAACAAGTTAAATGTTGATTTTGGCTGATATTTAAAGCTTTGCCTATACATACAGAGATGAAAGATCAGTCATACACACCCATTTATTGGCTGTAATATTGGCAAAATAAGCAAATGTGCAAAAGGGAATATTTTAACCTCCATCCCGTCTTAGAAATAAATAATGAAGAGGCAACTTCTATATTCATTTTTCATTATACAACCTCTATAAACAATCTCTGAAAACTCTGGATAAAAAACCAAGGGACTATCACCATTGTAACATCATTAAGAATTGTAACTTAAAGACCTTTGACAGTTTTCTTTACTATGCAGATATGTGCTTGATGTATAAATTAATTCATGACCAAGCCCCACCACCACTTAAGCAATGTGTGCTAAACACAATTGAAACAAACATAACAAACAAACAAAAACACCACATGAATTACCTGGGTTAGAGGCAATTTTAACCCAATGTTTATTTTAAATATAACATCACTTTTTTTTTTTTAACCCCGTTTTTAAAACTTTATGCCTATTTTGTCCCCATTCATCTTTTTTGGCCACTGTCAGAACCATTTTTGGAATTTTTTACATGGTTTTCGAAATTTAATTTCAAATTTTATTCCCAATTTTGCTGCTATAATCAGTTTTCTTAAGCCACTTTTGGATTTTTTTTGCCAATTTTCCCCCCCTTTTTTTTCTCTCTCCAGGCACTGTAGATAGAACCAAGACATGTGTCTGCTCTAAAAGATCCTGGTGCAACCACATCACCGTTTTGTTAGTTCCGCTAATGTGATTACACGATGTTGCCATGAGAGTAAATTAGAGAATTATTTTTGAAAAATAGATAAATGTTTCAAAATATTTTCTTAGTTCAAACTAACATAAATCTTACTAATGTGTTCAAATTTTTAAGACTTTTGAAAATCGGATTTAAGACATTTTAATGCCAATTAAGGCCTTATTTTTAGAATAATGAATTCAATGCCTTTTAAGACTTTTCAAGGATCCGTGGGAACCCTGTAAATACTCTTATTTTTTCCAGCCTTAGCCCAGCCATTTGAATACAAATGAAAAGGAAGTAAGAATTTCATGGCGATCTTTTCATTTCCTCTCTTTTTGCACTTTGAACCTTTGACAATAAAACCAAACCCTCTGACTGGAAGCCGCCTGCTCGTATTCCAGGACCCGGTGCGTCACATGAAGGAAAAGTTTGGCTCTGGGGTTTTTCTGAGAGATTAACTCATCACGCACGTTCGATACGACACTGACCTGGGCGTTAAACTGTAACGATCATTTAGGAGCAGCCGTAATAAAAGAATAACTTCCTGAAGCTCCGGCTGTAAACATGGGAAACCTTTTGATGCAGAAAGAAGAGCCTCAGCTGTGACGGGTGATTTTTCATAAAAGAATAAAGATAAGGAGGTAAAGAAGTAATAGGAAGAATAAATATGGTGGGTAAACAAAGTGAATAAAAGCTTCTTGTCATTTATTGTTATTCTGCTCTTGAATATTTGATCAACACACATTCATAAAGAAGCCTGTTGTTTAGTGCCCACTGTTTTCCATTTCTATAATAAAGCAGAGTAAGCAGCCTTTTCTCTGTGAACATCAGACACATAAATCAGTTTTATTCTGTGTTATTATTTCATTTTTGAACGTGGTGGAGAAGCCTAAAAATGACAGCCCTAACTTTAACCTCAGCACCCTTTCACCTCTCTCTTTTTTTATTGTACACTATAAGGAACCAAAATTTAAGGAAGCAAATAAAATGTTACAATAAAACCTTCATAGCTGCTGTTGATATCAAATCAATTAACACAACAGGTCAGGTTCAAGGCTGGGAGGGGTGTGAAGCTTTTAAGATAAGCCAATAAATTTCCAAACAAGACAAATATTAAGACAGGAAAGTCAATAACCCCATAATTTTTGCTGATGTTGTTAAAAAGTGTTGGTAAAGAAATTATTTACAGTGAGATCTACAGACATTGTAATTATTATTTACAAGATAATAAAATGTTTAGTTAAAATCGTGAATCATTCTGTTTTAGGACAACTTAAGGTCATTAGTAAAAATCTAGAGATAACTAGAAAGCACACAGAGAGCACAAACCTCCGCCAAGGTAGCTCATATACTGCTGTAACATCTAGGAGCAATATTTCTATGATGGAGTTACCATCATCATACGATTCATGACCCTGAAAACCAACACCTTAAACTCAGAATCATGCTGATATCATCATTAGTTAGACATTTTGAGAAAAAAAAGGATAATTCACTAAAGGGGGTTATCTGGATCACCACCTAAATCTGATCATTTCTAAATTGGGCCATTACCAACATCTCCTGAAAATTTCAGCAAAATATGTTCAGTAGTTTTTGTGTAATCTCACAAACAAACAAACAAACAAACATGTTGGCAAAAGCACAACCTTCTTGGCGGAGGTAACAATAAGGCAGCGACAAAAGCAGAAGATCTCTGTCAGCTTTGCGATTGTGACATTTTGGTTGTTATCATTAAAAAAAACACCTGTGTTTGGTTAACATATTTTTCCGTATGAGAGTCCTTCTAAGCACAAGACAAAATGTGCAGAGCATCAGGACTTTTACCTCTTCCCATATTTATAGCACCTTCAATATTGATATACAACTTAAGACTCAGTGCAGTGTTTTCTTTCTATTTTTTTTTAACCACTTTTCCATAGCAAAGACCAAACCAGGAGGCAAAACCATTCCAAACATAGAGAGCTCTGGTATTATTATGTGTACATAATGCTTAATGTGTAGTTTTCAGTTTATTATATTTCCTTTATTTTATGTTTATAATAGCATAGAGGTGTTCTTATCTGATATTGATACCAGCTAAAAACAAATATCAGATTATATCGGCCTGCATCTAAAATATCCGTTGTAAGCACTCCGATACAAGTAATCCATTCTAATTTATTTTCTATTTATTTAATTCAGTTATAGAATATGCTTATGTTTAAGTTAAACACAGTGGTTCTTTTGCAATTTAAAAATATATGTTTTTGTAAGTACTGGATTTCTTGAGGTTATTTTTCAGAGTCTTCTCATTTATTTTTCATTTATTTTATTTAGGCCGGCACGGTGGCGCAGCAGGTCGTGCACGTGCCTCACAGCAAGAAGGTTCCCGTAATCAATCCCCAGGTCGAACAGGGGTCTTTCTGTGTGCAGTTTGCATGTTCTTCCCGTGCATGTGTGGGTTCCCTCCAGGCACTTCGGATTCCTAACACAGTCCAAAAACATGCTCATTAGGTTAACTGGTGACTCCAATGGCCCTTTTCCATTAGCCCTACTCTACTGTACCCGACTCTACCCGGCTCTACTCTACTGTACTCGCCTTGTGCTGCTTTTCCATTAGCCCCAGTCACCTGCCCAAGCATTGTCGCTGTAAACAGCTGAGCGGCACTGTGGTGACGTTATTTTGAGCGCAACACAACAATCTGTGGCTTTTTGTCACAAACCGAGTAAAAAAGGAAAGCTGAAGCAGGCTGCAGGTGGCAAGAAGAAATACCCCTTGAGAAGCACCGGAGAGTTTTGGAAGCTATACAACAGAATGAAGCCGAGGACGAGAGCAATTGAGCTGCAAAGAAAAGACGTATGAGGGTAAGCTAATGGTAGCTACCGCTAGCATGCTAGGTCGTCGCGCTCATGACTCATCGATGACAGCATTGTATGACCAATCAGTAGCCGGCAGTCGGTGACGTCATCTTTAGTATAGACTCAGCTCGCTTAGAACCAGAGTGGAGTAGGTACTAAAACTAGCTTGTTTTAGGAGGTACTAGGCTAGAGGAAACACGCTGCAAATCGAGTAGGGCCGAGTAGAGTAGGGCCAAGGCGTGCTAGTGGAAAAGGGCCATAAATTGCCTTTAGGTGTGAGTGTGAGCGTGAATGGTTGTCTGTCTCTCTATGTGGCCCTGTGATTGACTGGCGGCTGGTTCAGGGTCGTAGTCATAGTCTATTCTTATGTTTAAGGTTAAAATTTATTGAACCCATTAGTTAATAACAAATAGGTCAGTTTTTCTAATACCTACATCTGCTAACTATTGTTCTCTGGTTGAGTAATCTCACTTGATCAAGCCTTTTCTTACAGTCCATACAACAAAATAAGTAATAAAAGCATGTTTGATTCCTGCTGATTTCGTATCGTACCAATATCAGTATCAGCCAATACTCAAGGCTGCAATATCGGTATCATATCGGAAGTGGAAAAGTTGTATCGGGACACCCCTATAATGATGTACACACTGTTTCACGTGGGATGGATAAAAGTTTTTTCTACTCTATTCTAGTACATCAATCTCTTTTTTCAGTTTGAAGCACAGTTTCTGGAAATGTTGCCAAAAGTTCTTAAAACATGCAATTTTCTCACCCCAGCAGAAAAAAACAAAGTACCATGTTTTAAATCACAAAAAAACCAACAGAGCTCACGTGTAACTTTCCATAGTGCCATCATAAACTTTTATTAAACTATATGATAATAAAACCATTTGGATGCCATATCTCGCAGCTTATTACATCAGCGTTTGAAGCCTGTACAGCAAGAAGGCGTCTGGGCGGAGCCAGTGCAAGAAGAGGAACAAACACTCAGGACAACACGACACGCTTCAGGCATACTGTGATTGACACAGGAACATAAAAAAACACATCAAGATCATGTTCAAGTTCATGTGAGAGGTCAAGCAGAGAGAAAATATTGTTACCACTGCCTCACCTCAGTTTATACTGGTTATGTGAGCCAAAACTGACTGTGACATGTTGAATACAACCAGTTATAATAATATAATAATCATGATAATTCAGACATTTACAAAACGAAATCTGGAAGAATATTTAATTTTGAGACACGATTCGAAACATCTGAGCAAAAAGAAACAACATCAACAAAACAAATGAAAGAAAAAAAAACATGGTTGCTGATAATCTAGTGCACTACAAACAAACACACGGAAAGACTTTCACAGTCGACGGACATCATCCACACAGCCTGAGGCCAAAGAGTCAGCAGTTTCACACTTTCAAGTATTGATGTTTCTCACCATATCATAAAAAAATACAACCAACAGAGGCCAAGTACAATAAAGAAATTAAATTAACCATCCTCACGTTAGCTCAAACACAAACATAAAAGTCATTCATGGGTTCAGAGTTCAGGCATAGAGGGAAAAAAGGGATCAAACATCTTCATCACTCTAATTCAAGCCGAGAGGTTATCGGAGGGTTCAGCAGAGCGACCTAGAGCAGCAGAGGAACTAGAGCTGCTCTTTTTAGGAAGATTTAACCATTTACAAAGTACGTACAGTGGAAACGAATGATGCTCTATGGCTAAAACTGCCTGTTAACACTCAACATTAGCTTCATGTGGTTAAAACTGACAGTATTAGCTTTCTGACGGAGCCCTGATTCGTCAATTAGAGCCCCTCTTATGGCACAGTTACTGAGCTTTTCCAGAGAGACAAACTTTCACCCATGCAGAGTCTTTTGCAGAGCATTACTTTAGTATTGTTAAATCAGAACAGTTAAAGGATAAGTTCGGTTTCTACAGCTTTCACATTGTTTATAGAATGAAGTAGAACAATATACTCACCCAGAAGGCTTTCCTGATCCAAACAGTGCTTCGGGAGATATTTAGATCCAAAATCGAGCGGCAGACATCCGTATAATGGTAGCACATAGGGCATATAGTGCCGCTCCTAAAACTGCATTAATGGTCCAAAAACTCATTAGTTTCCCCAATATTTCATCATGGTCCGCTCGTGCTACTCCTCTATTACAGTCCGGTGTCGCTCCACCCATGTTGTGTGACTGTGCTGACCTCTGAACTGAAGAAGAATGTTTGCCTCCGCACATGCGCAGTACGGCTCATTGTTTCAGAGGAAGACTGCCGGCTACACAACGACTTTCTTCTTCCAGTTTTGTGCAAAATGGACGAATATCTATCGGATGAAGATGTTGTGGAGGAGAACTTTGAATATGAAGGGTGTCCTTACAGTTTCGAGCCAGAGTTTACAGATGAGGAGCTCATCGAAAGGAGGACGCGGAGTCAGCGCTCCGTATACATTCTTCTTCTTCAGATCAGAGGTCAGCACAGTTACAAAAACATGTCTGGGGCGACACAGACTGTCGTGGAGGAGTAGCGTGAGCGGACCATGATGGAATATTGGTGAAACTAATGAGTTTTTGGACGATTAATGCAGTTTTAGGAGCGGCGCTGTATGCCCCGAATATCTCCCGAAGCACTGTTTGGATCAGGAAAGCCTTCTGGGTGAGTATATTGTTCTGCTTCATTCTATAAACAATGTGAAAGCTGTAGAAACCAAATTTATCCTTTAAAAGTTGAGATGCATGATATTGGATTCTTGCCCAAATCTGAAATGTCAAACTCATGATCATCAAATTAATACCGATTCCCATATCAATACATTTTTGTCAAAAACACCAAGTCTTTTTTTCACTCAAGTTGGTCTGTTTCTTTAACCGTGACAGTCTGTTCATGAACCAAGAGAAATATTCAACTTTTAATTACTTTTTTTTTAACTTTAAATGCCCCAAATTCAGCCTTTTTTTTGTTTCTCTCTGACATTTTTAGTGCAAATGTTGTTAACTCTTATACTGTGTATACTTCCACCTCCATATAGATAAACCCAAAAATTGTGGTGTAAGTATTGTTATATCTTGTTAAAATTTTGGTAATAGTTAATACTGTGTATATATTTGACTGATATAGCATAAATCGGTCAGTCTTATTTCCACTATATTTTTACTTCTTTTCCTTCATAAGGAAGCTCTTCATTTATTGACACTTAGCTGTATTTATGCTATTTTTCTACATTTATTCTAATTACTTATTGTTTCATTTGTAAATCTTTTTCTGATATTTCTCTTGTATCCTAATGCTGCTGTAAAACTGGAATTTCCCCCTGTGGGACTAATAAAGGTTTATCTTATCTTACTTATACTTTTGGCTTATAAAAGTGGACATTCAGTGATTTTGAGTTAAACTACAAGAACATTCTCCCAATATGACAGCCAATGTGTATTTATATATATATGTATATTTGTATTATGGACTGTAAACGTCATTTTTTTCATATCTGCTGATACTGACTTTCAGTGTTTTTGGCAGCTATCTGCACATATTGACATCGATCTGATAATACTGTCCATCCCTAGTTCATGGGAAGTCTTCAAGAGTAACTTAAGACTTTCAGAAACCCAGGAGTTTATTTTTTTTTATAAACTGAAGGTGAATGCTGAAATATCAGATCATTGGATTTATCCCTGCGAATGACCCATAGGCCACTTAATCTTTGATCAATCACAAAGACTAGCTCACATATCATCAAGGGTAAGAGGATTTTGTTTATTTATTTTTAATATCTATAATATGTGATGTGTTTGTTTTTAGTAGCTGTAACATTACTTGATAGCAGTGACAGAGGTACAATGTTAAAAAGAGAAAAGTAACAGCAAGTTCATTCAACAAATCATAGTTATTAGCTACCTTTTTCATAAAAGTATCTAACCTCTTTATATTTCATTTCCCCTTTGTTGCAGGAAAAAACAGCAACAAATAATAAAAAAAAAGAACCTGCCAAAGCACTAATCTGTCTGTGCACCAACAGAAGTTAAACACAGCTGTGTCAGTGCAGCAGTGGATTAAGCCGATGAAGTGACAGAGATTAGCACTAAACTGTGGAAATATTACCTCATTGTTGATATTTTGGATGAAAGGACATGAACAACAGCATCGTACAAAAAAGCTAAAAAGCTCCTGTTGTATTGTTTCATGAAACAGCCGTGACACACTACTGTGCACGGGTAGAGCAGAAATACAGTGTGTAAATTTAGACTGTCATCATATTATAGAGCTGTCAAAGTTATTGTTGATACTCAGCACTTCTAACTTAAAATACTTACCAAATGCTAATGCAACACTAATCTAATGTAATGTTGACACTGCTACCTAGCAATGTTGGCTACCTGGCTTTAGATTTTAGAGAAGTTATCCTCATACAACATAAATGTGTACTGCTTTTATTCTTTAAGGAGGCAGAATTTTTAAGGATTGAATTCCAAATTCCATTAATTAAAGTTATTCAAATTGTTTGGAAAATTAGTTTTAAATGAGAAGGACACTGGGACAAGCAATTTTTCCCAGTCTAGTAACCCAAGAAGGCAGAGGTTGACAAAAGTTTATCATGATTTTATTTAGTATCTTCTTTAACAGCAGTGTTTTTACCAACAGGAGCTCTTGATGTTTATGTTAACTTAAAACTTCAGAACTTCCTCTTCAGGACATGGTCATTCTATCCTATCAGAGGACTTTGAGAGGCCGAATCTCGACGTCAGGCTTCACTCTCACTTTATTTTAACATGGCACACAAGGTCAAAAGTATCTTTTACAGTCTACATCACTGAATTCCTTTTACTCCCTTGAATCACATTTCTAGAGAAAAAGGGAGCAGCTGCAGATCCTGGCCAGCTAAAGGAAACGAGGTGATAACAGCCTGTGAGCGTCCTTGACACAGTTTGTGATGTATTTATATGTCTTTGGAAAAAGGAATGGAAAGCATCGACTAGGCCTGGGTAATATCCTGAGATTTGAAATTATTTTGAGATATTTTCAAATGAAGATAGCATAAGAAATAACATATTTCATTATTGGCAATGCTGATGATAACTGGAAAAGACATGAGTGGTGATATGCCATTGATTAACAGGACAATTTATGCCATATGTTTGGTCAAACTTAGTATGATTATAGTTTATTTCTTCATAAATCAAGCATTAACATTGACATAAAATGCTAAATGCTTTGAATACAAGATAAAAACACCCTGGATTGGGCATTTTATTAATTTTAATGATCAGAAAATGCAGACAAACTCCTGCACATGATTTGTTCAGCTGTAAAGTGGGTGCAAGTGGGTGCTGGTTTGGCTCCGTTGGAAACTCACGTGCCTTATGAACAGGAGCAAATTCTTCAAATCATTGTTTCTGCCACTGCTCCTGGCCTGAGATCATTAGGTGCACTTCTTCCTCCCTTTCTGATACCCTGCCTCTCTTCAGCTGTCCTATCAAACACATCAAATGTCATATGAATGATATTAAAAAGGGTTTAGCAAAACCTTGTGCAATACACCGTACTGTGTGATGACATCTTTGTTTTCCTTTTTCTTTGTCTGCTACAACTTAAACAAGTGAGATCATCAACCACTATTGTCCACACTTGTATTTTCAGGATCTATATTTTTTACTGGAGGCCAAAAATAGCACACAATCTGGCAGACAGAGCAGAGGGCTCAGTGCCCCACGCCTCCACTGTCTTCCTTATCACGTCAATGACACCGGCTTACTCGGCCTGCTATCATCAGGCCTGGATTACGGCCATCTTCTAAATTACTTTTTGGAGACAAATCTATTCTTCAATCTCGGGCAGATGGCCATCTGGCTCACGGTAATCGCACCCACCCCCTTCACATTGCCTCCTTATGACAATGTCGTCCGACAGATGTTGAACTGCTTCAGACCTGCTGATTACAAGGACGGCTCGTCAAACAACTTCCACTACAGCCATCCTTTTAGGAATCCAATCCTCTTGTTTCCTGACAAATTTGGACTTAAATTAAGGAGACTATCGGCTTGTAAATCTTAACTAGAGCTGGGGATGCTGCTCATACAAACATGATCTCTTTCACCAATATCTTGCTTCATAAATACATCATTTTGTGAATGTTAAGCTTCAGAAAATGTCTCATACTTTACATAGCCATGAGACTTGAAGTATCAAGAGAAACAACATTAAATAATATCAAACAGGCTTCTTTTAAAGGGGGAAAGAAGGAAATCAAAAATGTCCACATATTATCATAAAGACAGAAAAATGGCTTGCTTGTGCTTCCTGTGCCCCCGTTACATAACCGCCCTGCCATCAATCAGCAGCCACGTTAATATCCAGCACATCTGGAGAGGCAGAGCATAGCAAAAACAGTCTCAGGTTTAAGTTCAAGTGACAACCAAGGAAAACAGAGACATGAGGATAGAAAACAGAGGGATCTCTGTGGGCAAACAGCTTAGTTTTGACCTTTCCTGGATTCCGTACAGGTCTGCTCAGTTCAGGCCGGGACAGACTCCATTTCTAATCTCCGTCCCACTGAGGAATAAAGCTTCTCACGTCACCTTGTGTTTCCAGGGTTTGGAAAGCAGCAGAGATGTAACAGCAGGTTTTTTAGGAGGCTGGATTACAGACACGTCCTGTGGTAAGGCACTTGTGCTGGCTAAGAGAGGGGAGCCGAGGAAGATGAGGGGACAGAAAAGGGTCCTGAGTGATAGCGCAGTGCTGTAGAGTCCTCCTCTCCACGGAGGGTAAGGCTTACTCCAGACAGAGAGGTCCAGCAGGACGGCAGCAGCAGGAGAGCGGTCAGCTCGCAGCTTTCAGCCTGGGCAAAGTCTGCAGAGGTGAGGGTGTTTGGAGTAACACATTCTGTCCTCCACCGAGGTTTCTCAGGGCCGATGAAGCAGCACCTCCGCTGAAACTGAAGCAAACAGACAGATTATACAGCGGGGGTCACTTTGAATTGTGGGCCTAGAGAAGTGTTACAGAACACATCATAAAGGATCTAAAGCAGCTACAAGTGAGAACATGCTAATGCTGTAAGTAAATGTAGACAGGAGAGGAGACTGAATTTACTCACAGAGGCTCTGTTTGCATTATAAGCGGATTGAGATGAAATAACTTGAGGCTAGTTTCACTAGCATGTACCACACCATCAACAGGGTGAATCTGACAATTATTTATCATGTGTAGTAATAATGTAGCAGATAAATGTAGCTGATAAATGTAACCTCCCTTTTTAGGGCCCCAGAGAAAGGAGGAAATATGAAATAGAAAAAAGCGTGGGAGGGAGGAGTTGATTGTGTAAACAAACCAAAGGGAAGAAATGGTCAGGTTTGTATTTATAGGTGAGGTTGAGGTGTGGTCCTACTCCTGAAACTCTGCTATTCAGCACCACTCCATACGTGGGTGGGTATTTTATAAAAAAATAATCCCATCTACAAGTGTAAAGTATTTAAAAACATCCTGGTACACAAGGAAATGCAAAAAATGCTGTTTCTTACCTTGTCCAAATGTCTGTGACATGCAACCTTACTATAAATTTCTAAGCAATAGCAGTTTTGTTTCATATCTAACTCAAACACAAGTCTGACTGGTGTTACAGTTTAACTTGTGACCATGTTAACTGGTGTTAGAGGGTGTAATGAGAAGATATATCAAGACATATCTGATCATACTGATCAAATCCGTCATTAAAAAAGTTTATGTGTTCATCTGCTGGTTTCAACAACAATCAGACTCAAAGCCGTCATTTTTGAAGTAAGCTTCGTCCAAAATGTCAGCAGGATTTTTAAGCAATATCAAACACGGTAATATCAACAAAGAGAAATTAACACAATCGGGGTTAAAATAAACACTTAAGTGTCTATTTGAGTCCACAACACAGTGCAGTCTTCACTCTTTGTGGAGTTGGTCTTTTTCCTTGAGGAATGGCTCTCTCAGAGCATATTTTTGATTACATAAGTATTAATTCTTTCTGTATTAATGGGAAAAACTAGATGAATTTAGATACAGTGTTTGGTCAGAGCCCATGAGTTAAAAAAATATTTGCAGTTTTCTTGACATGGGCTTGTGGCACCGACAAGTATCACAAGTTCAGAGTTCAGAGAAAGAAAATAGGTGTTAAAAAACCCTGCAGTGACAGTTATGAATTCGATTCACTGAAAAATCATTCACACACTCAATTTTACACCAACTCTTTTTTAACCCTGAATGAATTTTCAGAGATGTGGCCCATCTGGGGCATAATTAACTCCGTCCTTGCTGAAATTTTACCAATACCAAAAAACGTTTCAATTTACTGTACTGACAACCTGACACGTCAGATGGACAGTTTCATATTGGAAATATTTCACTAATCCATCTGTGAAGGAGCCCAGCGAAAATGTTTTCAGGTGCAGAACCTTCAAAAACAACAGCAGCTTCTGATTGGATGGTTGTTCAGCTCATCACACTCATCACAGACCAATCCATATCAAGCAATGCTACTAAGACGTAGCATCCGTAGCAGCTAACGGCTTACAAAGGCAAACAACAGTTAATGGCCATTAGCCGTAGTGGCTAAACAGTTGTTAGACTGCCAATGGCTGTTAACTGTTGTTTGCCTTTGTTAGCCGTTAGCCGTAGTGGCTAACGGCCATTAGCCGTTAGCTTAACTACCTGAAGACTATTATTTCACATTTAGTTATACCCCACAGATGTATCATTTAACACTTATATGTGACATGAACCTTGTCAAAGATAATCCCTAAGAAGTAAACTTATGAGGAGAGAATATTTCACCAAGTATCACTGAGAAACCATCATGACCACAGGCTAACCAGCATAAGCTGCCATTATTTGTACAACAGGATGTGACTTGATTTCCTGCCAAGTCACTTCCTGTGTCATCATGTCCACAGCTCCCCCTGATTGGGACGTTAAGCATTTAGCCGAGTGAAACCGTTGGACAACAGAGGCTGACAAAACGGATGCACGATTTCAGAATCAGGCAAGTACGTCTGCTCTGCAAGGCTAGTGTACTGAAGGATCATGCAAAACATTTAAGCTATCAAAACTAAAATGTTGACTTTTTGTAGTTTAAAAGTTTTTACAAAGTGTTTAACATTTAAGTTTTCATTTCCTCTTTATTTTCAATCAATGGTAATTGATCATGCGGTTAAATGTGATACAATACTTAAAGGATAACTTCGGTTCCTGCAGCTTTTACATTGTTTCTAGAATGAAGAACACTTGGTCATCCACAGTCACTTCCCCTGATCATCGTTAAGCATTTACAGTGAAACCGTTTGGACAACAGAGGCTGACAAAGCGCTGACAAAGACTGATGCATTCCAGAGATTTCAGAACAGGCCACGTCTGCAAGGCTAAGGCTAGAATACTGAACATACAAAACATTTAAGCTATCAAAACTAAAATGTTGACTTTTTGTAGTTTAAAAGTTTTTACAAAGTGTTTAACATTTAAGTTTTCATTTCCTCTTTATTTTCAATCAATGGTAATTGATCATGCGGTTAAATGTGATACAATACTTAATAAGACATGTGTTTGGACAAACAAAGTAATAGTTTTCTTTTCTTTAATCAATTGATAAAACCCAAATGGTAAATCAGACACTGTAAGACAGACCTGACTATGAAAAAAACTTCTGCAGAAGTCTCAAAAGTAGTCTTCCATTCCTCTGAGGTATTATTAAACTCAGGTATTCTAACAATTACCTAAATAAAGGGGCCCTGCTGAAACAGCTGCATAACCTTAATTCCATGCTGACAATCAGTCCTCTTCAAATGGACCACAATGACTCACATCTCATACAGCAAAAAACTCCTCCTATTGTTAAGGCCCTCATGCAACCCTAAATTAAACATTATGACCTATCGATTTAAACTAGAACATCTTTTGAGTCTCTGATTGAAGAAGATTGAACATTTTTTGCAGTCAAAGCAACATTTTGAATAAGGAGACCATAGACAGTTATTAAAACAGATAAAAAGACAGATTATTAAAGTTTAAACCAATTTAACCACTTGACCTGATGTAAAACCACATCCCTGCAAAAACAGAACCTTGATTTTATACTCACGATACTTCAATGTTTAAAAGACCTCAAAGAAGATATTTTAGGTCAGCGTGCCATTTAAATAAGATATTTGAAGTTCAGATGCATGAATTAATAAGTAGAGATTTTTTAAAGGGCGGGGAAGGCACTGAAGGAAGCTCTGATCTGTATTTGTATGAGCTATAATTTGATTTTCTTTTGAACCACAAAGCTGCTCATAAAATGCCCAGATGCATTCATTTGCTGGGTATTATATATGAATTTCCTGAAGGCTTGTGCCAATGACCCTCACCAAAGCATGTACTTTCTTTTTAAAGCAGCTGGATCCGTGTGCTTCATTAATCTCCATGAAAAAGAGAATAAGCCTGCGAGAATGGAGGTTGATTATAATTTGGACCTAAATTAAATCTTTTGTTGCTTTAAGGGGTCCTCCGCTCTCTCCTGGTATCTTATAATTTGACATACAAAAAGGGAACAATACCTTCATAAAATTAATTTGACTCAATGGAAGACACGTGTGTTAAAGTTTCACAAGCTCTGACTCGCAGGGGAAATGCGTCCAGCTCTAAGAGGAGACAAATGCATCACCAAATGTAAGTCAAGGCGATTCTTGAAGAATTTAAAGTTCCTCATTTAGACCTGTACTACGAAGATGTACTGGAAAATCAGGAATATACCTCTAAGTCTCTCCAGCTTCATGTTGCTTTGGTATATTTCCTCATAGACAAAAAGGTAAAATATGTCCTGCTGCATGACAATTCCGATCATATCAGCTATTTAAAAACTGTTTGCTCTGTAGCTGTTAAGCTCTTTAGTAAAATCAGCCATGCAAAGTTTGTAATCCTCCTACTGATGGCGTGGCGGTAGAGCTTTCAGCCTACAGTAATGTCATGAAGAACAGACCTACAGTCAAGAAACTGCAGCTCAATTCTGTTTGTCATTTGTTAACTTTGATTAAGAATCACACTTATACTGAAAAACGTTTAAAGGTGTAGTCAGTGATGTGGGAGAAAACGAGTGGAGGGGTTGTTGATAAACGAATTTAGACCCACCCCCCGAAAGCTGATGGACGTGCACCGTCATGGAAACGGTTGTAGGCGTAGCTGACCAACGTAGCTAAGGTAACCCCGACTCGTCAGACAACTCGACTGCAATTATTGATAACATCACAACAACTGTACATTTTGGCAGATTAGACAATAAGATGAATGCCTGATAGCTGTTACTGTTATGTGAAGCACCACAAAGCTAATGTTGCTTACCTATCCAGCAGAAAGATGGGACATCCGCGTCCGTTTTCAGGTCTTTCAATTCGTGGAGTTTCCTCCACCGTCGGAAAGCAACACCAATGTTGACCCGGGTCTTCGCTCTTTTATGGTCATAGCCCTTCTTTTTCACTTTTCACTCCTCTGACCTTTTTCTTTTGGGCTGTTTTTCAGCCATTGCTACTGCACCTATTGTATCTCTCTCTTACGCTAACTGTGCACGCTACGCATCCTACGACTCCCCCTCCCCCCTCTGTCTGATCTGCGCATGAGTGTGATCGCCCCCTGGATGTGGGGGGGTATACTCTGTTTTGGTAACTCAGCCCGAGCCACAGTATTTACCTGCTGAAATTCAGAGCCAAGGCTGTGTATTGAAACTGGACTTTTTTTTTTTCAACATGCTGTCAGTGGTGACATTGTGTGGATGGAGAGGAGAAATACGGTTATTTTGACAAATAGTCCATTAGATTAGAAGATTAGAAGATCGCTGACTACACCTTTAAACCTATTTTCATCTTTGCATGTTTTTAAGTGAGTCAATGATTAAACCATTCGTTTCTGCTGTAGTCAGTACTTACAGAGAGTCAGGCAGACAGACGTGGAGATCCACAGCGATAGTTTTACCTCCTGGTGTTGCTGCTGAAAGACGACTGAGGGCTTTTGAAGTTTATGTTCTCGTACACACTCGAAGAATCATCATTTGTCATCCTGAAATGTGAAAAATTAAGAAACAAGTGTTTTCTTTTCTCTATTGCTCCGTTGACACATTTAATAAGTTCTCCTTTTGCCATTACAGTCATTTACACTTACATGGAAGAAGAGCGTGAGGATGTCATGTTGGATTTGGACCTTGAATTTGTCATCTGAGGATACTTGATATTGGAATATTCTCTTTCCTTCAGCTTATTTCTCTGTAAAAAGAGAACATAAATGATATTTAAGATTGTGGACTTTCTAAGAAACATGTTAAACACCTGAATTCAACTTTAAACATCCCTAATGACCTCCATACTCAGTGCAGGACTATTTTTATTTATGGTAAAGGAGCTAGCTGTATGCTCAATAAAACATACCCTGCATTAAAAACATTGACAATACAGATGGTTGAAACCATAAAAATGTGGACAAATGGGAAGGCTACAACAAACTGGACTATGGTTCGGATCTTTTATTAGAGGAAATTTTATCAGCTGGACCTCGGTGACTTTTCATTGAACACCCCTGCTTTAAAGGATATGTTTTTGAAGCATATTGCAGCCATAAGCAACTTTACGGTGCTCCATGATCACAGAAGAACTGTTGGCCTGTTTGAGTCTTGAATATAAGTCACATAGTAAAGTCAACAGTGTGGTTTCTACTCTGCCTTGACTCTGTTTTGGTGCCTTCAGCTTGTACTATGTTGGCTTGAGCTTCGGCTTCCTCTGCAAGAGGAGTTGAGCTTTCATTGTTGTGAAGCCTGTGCCTCTCCAGCCTACTGCCTTGACCTGAGGAGTCTTTTCAAACAATTCAACTCTTTACACACTGCAAGATATTCAAATGCAAGATTGTGACTGGAAAATAAATGTCCTGACCCTGCTCTGTTTTGCTGTGCATATTTTAAGAGGAATTACTTCTTTGCAAGATGCAACTCGAGACTTGGTTTATACTTTGGGCCTTAGCCCCCAGAGGGGAGAAGGGATCTGTGAGGCTGTTTCAGCTCCAAAGCTGCAAAGCCTAAGTTACCATAAACGACACACTTCAAGGAAAAACAACACAAAACCAAATGACTAGACTCTACAATAAGAACCTTTACAGTGTTTCACTGTCCTTGACAAAGCCCCTTTGTTTAGATTTTCTGTGTGATTATTAATGCAAGCAAGCCCATCCTCAAAGGTAGATCTATGAAGACCACAAGGCTGCTCTTAATCTTCCAGAAAAACCAAACAAACTCCGAGAAAACGTGAAAACATTTCAAAGTGGACAAGCCTAATGATTTACAAAGTTAAATAATGAATATCGTGGTTCTGGATGAAACTTTTTTGGCTAATTTTGCTCTGTTTTGTACCATTATTTTGTTATGTTTTAAGAGTTTTTATGTTAGTTAGTCCTGTTAGTATGCATTAATACTGCTGTAGTCTAATCACACATGGTAATGACATACAAGTAATTAAAAACCTGAAAAAAAAAAACACTATTCTTTGAATACGTGGGAACAAAGAATGCACCAGACAGATGACCCCTTTTTGGGATCATCCTAGTTTAATTTATTTATCTTTGCATCAAACTGCTGCAGAATAAGCTGATTTTTTTATAGACTTCTGACTCGACAGGTACGACTCCCCTTACATTTACCAGAGACACTCTCCAGTTACCCTGCAGCTTAAGTGTAACAACAGCAAGTTGTTCATCAGTCTAAAAGTGAAATCGCTGAGATGTTTGAAATACTGATGTTTACCTCACCTCTCTGGCTGTCATTACCCAACACACAACACGCTGCCTCCAGGCTGTGAGCTCAAACATGTTACATAATTACACTCCAGCCTTCATGTCTATGCCAAAAAGTTATTCATAATAATAGTGATTAAATAATGATAATGGGCTTTACATGAACAGTACTTTGTGCTTCACAAACAAGGGAGAGAACAGGAATTAAAACACAAAGAATGGTCAAACACACATGTGAGCAGGCATGAAAACGTGCAAACAACCAAAGACATAAGCAACCTCGAAATGCCCTGAGAGAACAAAGCTTCACCAAGGCACTTACCAATCTGTTAACCAAGTTATTGTCAAAAATGTGGAAAATTACCCTTCTATTCATCACTTTGTCCTCTTGCGATATTAAAAAATCCTTAAAAAACATTCCTTGATCTGCATCCCAATTCTAATCACCACCAAAATCTAACCACTTCTTTCTTGTACTGTGACCAACAATCTCTGAAAATTTTATTTAAATCTGATTATAACTTTTTGAGTTATTCTGTTCACAAACAAGCACACAAAGAAACTGGCCAAATCTTTAGCAGAGGCTTTAACCCTTCATACTGCATTGATTTGAAGGCAAACACAGGAAGTATGAGTGCAAAAGTTTTAAAATAAAGTATAAAAACAGCAACCAATAAAAGTTATTTTTATAGCAGAATCAGCAGACTTGATATTCAAGAGTTTAGGGGCTGCCACAGCTAATGAGTGATCATGTCTTGATTTAAAGTATGAGTGAGGAACTCTCTAACTAGAAGATCATAGCTGCCCTGGAACATGGGCTCACAAAGTCAGATAGGTAAACTGGTGTCCAGTTTGAGGCCCTCTGGGATACCAGCAAGATTTTGACTTGAATTCTGTGCTGAACTGGAAGCCAAGGAGGGAAGCCAGAATCAGAGTGATGTGGAAATAACAACCAGTTTGATAATAACCTTGCAGCTGCATTTTGTACCAGCTGGAAACAACTTGAGGACTGACTGATGCTAATGAAAAGGGAATTACAGTAATCTAACCAGAAGAACGCTCTGTATGTTTGGCTGCAGCATGGGTTCAGCTGTTTTTTAACTGAAGGAGGACTGAACAGATCTGGCAACATGGATGCTGTCATGTTTATATTCATATTGTTAATAATGTTAAAGTTTTATAGTATAACTTCCTGGACCTTGTTTATAGTTTGCTTTATTTATTTTTCCCTCTATAAGTTTATATAACTTAATAACTCTGCATGTTGCAACCTGCTAACTCAATTTTTACTTGCTTTGTCAATTCTTTACTTAATTTTTCATGGTCTTATCTATTTAAATGGCTTCGTTTGATATTCCTACTGCCGCACTTTGTAAAAGAGCAACCTAAACAACCAAATTTCTCCTTGGGGATTAGTAAAGTATTTCTGATTCTCAATCAGAGCTTAACGGTGATCAAATCGGATGCCAAGGTTCTTAGAAGTGGACCCGATATTGTCAGCAAGGGCTGCAGACGAATGGCTGACCTTGTAATAGTGATCTGGTCTGATATCCAGAACTTCTGTTTCATCTGGATTTGGGAGGTGGGGGGGGGGGGTGAGTTAGAGAAACCAATTTGAGGGAGGCTAAGCAGTTGTGAAGGGTGTTTGTCCTAGAAGAAAAAACAGCTGTGTACGTTTTAAAGCTGGCACGTTTAATAACATTTTTAATCAACCTTCTCGCGTGGTACAGTCACATACCTGCTCCTCCTCTAGTCTCTTCTGGGCCGTGTCTATGTACTGCTGCACAGCCATGTAGATGAACTTATACTGAGCCTCCGTCTGCACCATCCCCGACCTCTGCTGCCGAACTCTCTGGATGGTCTTGGGGATGTCAATGTCACAATCTAAACCTGAAACATACACATGCACACCAGAGGAGTGCGTTAGCAGGAACACAGAGTAAAGACTTAAACAGAGCGTCCCCCTCGTACTGTTGTGTCTCACCTTGGCGGTTAATGATATCAATCAGGATGTCGATGACGATGATGGTGCCCGTCCTGCCGATGCCAGCACTGCAAAAACAACAGAGACATAAATCAAACCATGTGTCATCTTCACAAATTATGTGTTTTTCTGATGATTGTAAATTGATGAAGTCTTAATTGTGATTAATTACAGGCTGTGTAATTAATTAATCTTGATTTATCCCATGGATGGTTTAGAGGGATTGCATAATAGAATAAAACTGCTGGATCACTAAGTTTTAAGACTGTTTTTTTCAAAATAACACATTTTATTTTAACTCTACCCTCAACCTTATTGAAAATTAACTCATAGACACAGGCTTGACTACCTATCAATCAATTTCTGAATCTTTTTTGTGCAGCTAATAACAAGTGATATCTTCAGGAACTTTACAACAGAGCAGGCTGAAGCCATACTCTTTATTTAATAGACACAAATCTAGACATATTTACAAATACAAGTAATAAATATATTTGTATATACACATTCATACATCCAGAGATGTATCAATCCAGGCAGAGACAAAGGGACTAAAATCACATTTACCTCTGCTGAAAATAGACTTAAACAATCAATCTTTACTTGTGTAGCACCATATTTGTCTTTGTTGAATATAAATTTATTAAGGGTAAGGCCCTTGTAATGTGGCATCTCATTTACAACAGGGACCTCATGTTTATATGGTTGTAAAGATGGTTACAGTTGATGTGTAATCAATACAATTAGATCTGTCTAATTTTACAATTATCATCTATAATGAATACAATTTGGAGAGGAATGATGTTTACCTGGAGGTGTCAGTGGCAGACTAGTAAAGTTTTGGAGGTGTTTTTTCAAGTTTATAGAGCTTTAGACAGCTGCATTTTAAAAGTTTCTTTTTTTCAATTGTATCTTTATTTTGGAATGTATATAAAATAGCACATCATGAATGCATCATCAGAGAAAATAAAAATAAATGACATTACAGTTTTGTTTAGTTTGAGTCCAGAAAATGAGTAACACAGGAGACATCTTGGTATACAAGTCCAAAGATTGTTCAGTCTCTAGACCTGGGTTAGATTTCATTTGTCCTTTACGTAATCCACTGTCATTTACAGACTTAAACACTCACAAACTTGTGAAGGAGTGGTATCTGTGAGTGCACCATCCTCATTAGGTTAGTGCTGTGAAATTTATGTTCAAAGTTTCAAGACATTTGAGTTTAGTATATCTTCTATTTTTCACAAGTTGTGTCTTCAACTAATAAATGAAAATTACTTTACAATTATGACACCATTTCGTTTTAAAAAACACAATTTAATCCTGTCAGTTCACCAAACAAAATGCTAAGAACAGGAATCCCCAACAGGACTTAGTCATATTTTTACTCCTACTCTACATGCCACCTCATGTCAAAGTTCACGAACAGCAAGTTTTAATTGCAAATAGAAGCAAAGTCATTTTAAATTTGTTGTTCTGATTCCAAACGATGTGAGTTGTACTCTACACAAAATCAACATTACTTAACCAGCAGTCACTTGATCGATGAGAAGAATGAGTCACTTTATGTCAATGTGTCCTCTTGTTTAGAGAACATGAGGGGGTGTCTCTTAACTCAGAATACGGGAAAGTCAAATGTGTTACAACACTTATAATCAGCACATTTGTTTTCGTATAACCTGTCTTATTTGTTTAACATTGTGATCCAGGAAAAACAAAACAGGCATCGTGCAAAGCATGAATGAGGGTGAGGAGCGAAGAGGTCATCACTGCAACCTGTGACCAACATAATCAAATCCAGATCAACTTTAAACCAAAGATGATTTTATTCAACATTTATGCCACAAGTTTTTTCATTAACTGATATCTTGTATCTTTTAACCCAATACTTACATGTAGTTCTCAACTAGTCTAACCTCAAAAACCCACCAAAACCTCCTTAATATGAATGAGTGACCCACATTTTTCAGAAGATGTAAACCAGAGTTCAATTGAAAGAAATAATTTTTGGACGTCTGGTTAAATAAAATTTGCAAACAAAAAACACATTCTTCAGAATCATATCATCATAGAAGCCCCAGGAGGACAAACAGGCATGCCTACATCTAATTTTATCTCATACTCTGTGATGACATTAGGGCTGGGTATTTCCAGCAACTTCACGATACAATACGTATCCCGATACACGTAAATTGTGAACATTGACTATGCTTTAAGCAAAATTCTTGACAAGTTTATTTTTTTCTTATAAGAAGAAAAAGAACATGGATGAGTTTTAAGTGGTTCTACAACTTGAGAGACATAAATTCAGATCCTCAGAGATGGTAGACCTAAGTTCAAATTTAGAACATATGCTTCATTATGTAGCTCGTCTTCTACCTTGAACTGTGCCACTGTTAACATTAGCCAAAGTGTATTTACAACAACTGTCAAAATATTTAGGCCGTATCGATTCTGTAGAATCCATATTGATACACGTATCCCAAAGGAGTGCGATACGATATTTTGCCGTATCCATATTTTGAGCACAGGCCTAGATGACATGCACTTTATTTATATTAATATGTACAGATCTCAAGACCTTATCAGGCAAAAACTAGCTGTGTCATGCCTTGGTAGACCGAAAAATACACAGAGATTTCAACAAATCAGGGAAATCTTCAGCAGTCGAAGCCACATACAGGAAAATAAAATATATGCATGTTTGCAGAAGATTTTCATGCATCATTAGCTGTGTTTCCATTACCCCTCGAATTGTGCAAAACCTGAATATCGCAACAAAAAACTGGTAATGGAAACACCTAAATTTCGAAAAAACATTCAAATATTGCAAAAAAGTTTTTAAGCTCTCAAGAGGAGGTTTTTCAGACGTGTCGATAAAGAGAAATATCGCAAAAGCGCTATGGAAACACTTTTTCCCCAATTATACGTCACAGGATGTGACGTACCTGGTCACATGATCACTTCTCTCGAAGTAAACATGGCGTGGGAAGTTTGGACAGAGGGGGAGACTGAGACTTTTCTTGCCATTATTCTCGAGAAAAACACACGTGCCATAATAATCAGCAAACAACAGAGGAACACAGAGTGTTTTAAGGAGATAGAAATGGAAATAAAGGAGAAAGGGTTCGCATCCATCTTCCTGCAGTGAAATCTCGCGGGATGATATTTGACGAGAGGTCCGACGCTACTGCCGAGAACAACCTTCAATGGAAACACGCTCAAAGCGCAAATATACTATGTCGAAAATCGCTTTTATTTTGCGAAAAACTGCAATGGAAACGCAGCTATAGACTGTTTGCCTTGATTATTGTCCAAAGGCCACGTTTACATTACACAGAAATCAGCTCTGCAATGACCAACCTGTCAAAAACCACTAAAATTATCTTTCAATCAAACACCAGATATCAAATGTTTTGGTTATCATCTAAAAATAAATGAGATGATTTCAGGCCACTGAAATTGAAACAGTAGAAGTCAAGAGTTTTCACACAGTGCACCAAATTTAGCAAAGATAGTCTGCAGAATTTTTGGGAGAAGTTTTCTGTTTGGTTCGTCCTTGATGGATCTCTGCTGTCAGACTTTACACTAATGCAGCCATTCACTGTAATTCTGACCTTGATAATTTGTTGACAAAACACATTTTAATTAAATCTGTTCCTCTTTCTGTTGTTTTTCTAATCAGGGAAAGTTCTGCTGCTTCATTAGTATTTGAGCTGATAAACTTTGTTAACAAAAAACATCGGAGCAGATACAGTGTTTGTTGAGTAATAGCTCACCGGCAGAAGCAGAACTTTATCGAACACTACTAAAAGCAAATACAGCTGCGAGTAGCAACAACAAGTGCAAACAGAAGCATATGTGCTTTCTCTTAACAATAACCTGGACTTTGAATGTACAGCTGAACCTGCAGTTCAACTTTAATCATAGCGCACCCAAGTGGCCGTTTCACCATAGCATAGCATTCCCCATTAAACAGACACACTGTATCAACACTTCTATAAAATTTATACTGTAAAAAACCCAAATGCTCATCTGTACAGCTCTTTCACTGCACCTTCTTTATATACTGCTTGGTTGTGTTTTTGTCCTTTTTGTAGATTTTGTTATTATTATTATTATCATTATTACTTACCAAAGCCAATTTTGCACTATTTTCAACATTTTTTATACTTTATTTTATTCCTCTTGACCTATTATCTTTATTCTTTTACTCTAATTATATGCTGATGGTTTATGCTCCAATTCACTAAGTCAGATTCCTTGGATGTGCAAATATACTTGGCAATAAGTACAAATTCTGATAACAAGGATGCCAAAATGGATGATAATGAAGAACAGATGCCAACAGTGAAAAATAAAATTTAAGAGACAAGAGAAAAGCCCAAAGTGATTACAGATAGTGTGTGCAAACTTAGCTTATGGTACCAAAACATTAAACTATGATATATCATCAAGAAAATAATAATAAAAAAAACACAGTTTAAACTGCAGCAAAACAAATGAAGTCCGGAGGACTGCGAATACGGGGATTATCTTGTTATAAGCACCCAAATGTTAAAGCCCCTAATATTTTTGATACTACTGAAAAAAAAAACAGAGATTGTGATATTTTAATATACAGCACAGAAAAATAATTTACATATTAAAACTTTGTAACCTATGAATGAACGTGTCTGTGGGCTTTGGTGAAAGTCTGCTCGTTCAGAAGCTCACAGCAGCACAGTAAGTGCTTACAGGAACTTCATTGGCATGTTATTCAGTCACATTTATATCCTGCTCTAAGTCTACGAACGACCAAAATTCAGCTGTCCTGACTCTTAAATGTTGGACCTCACTTTAGTCTTCTTTTCTCTTCTGATGTGGAACTCTTAATACGTTGCTTATCCTTTTCTAGCTCAGAAGGTATTTAATCTGAGGTCAAATTTTAGTCTATCTTTGCCCAAACTTGTTGGATCATGCCTACCATTTGTGGTTTTACCTGCAGTGGACGATGATAGGTCCTGTATCTGGAATGCTACTTTGAGTCCGGTTAACTTCCTCCAGGAACCAGAGGACCCCCCCTGGCTCGTTGGGCACACCGTGGTCCGGCCAGCTCAGATACTGGTAATGCCAGATGTATCTCAGGGGCTCCCTCTGCAGGAGAATCAGAGCAAAATACAAGAAATAAGAAAATACTGCCACACTAACACATATCTAACATGCTTTCATACTCATTTACATGCCACTGACACAGCATTGGGGACAGCTTGGGGTAAGGACACATTGACATGTGACAGCTAGGCTGGGCTCAAACCTGCAACCCTCTGGTCCCTGGACACAACAAGACTGAACAACCAATGCCTCGTTTACACTAAGACTGACTTTATATCAGGAGTCACCAACCTTTCTGAGCCAGAGAGCTACCAGAAAGCTGAGGAGCATTACAGAGGGCTACTTATTTGATTTGATGTTTCTAAATATTGCTCATTTTTGCTTTAGCTAACCTTAAAATATTCAATATTATTGCATAAAGCCTACATACATTTACTTTTAATGTTTTTTTTCTCAATAGTAATCATTAATTGATTAATAAATCATATGAGAACATTTTACTTACATACATCTTTAATAAATTATCTGCTAAACTTAACTGATTTGTACAACAGTCTGTGCGGTTCTAGCTTGCACAAGTGGTGCAGCATGACAAACAAGTAAACTCGGACCCCCTGCAGGTTTGTTGATTTTCTGTTTAACTAACCTCAAGCTTATTTTGTCATTTTCTATCATTTCTTTTTACACCATTGCATTGAGTTTAATATTTTATTCATTAACATGCAAATTTCTATCTACTTATATTTTACGGCTAAGTGTGCAATAGCTACCAAGTACTTTTTTACTTCATTGCCTTTGTTTGATTTTTGTTCACTTACAAGGTAGATGGAGGGTAAAAAACTTTCCAGGATAATTCAAGCTTTTTCAGGACATTTTATTTTTCTCTTCACCTTCCATATAACTAGAAAATAGGTCAATCATTTTCCAGGTATTCCAGGATGTGTGCAAACCCTTTTTTCTGTATTGATGTAAGCATGCTTTCTTTGCAAACATGAATTGAAATTAAAAATGGCTACCTATTTCAAGCTCTATGGTGTTAATGGGTCGTCCCAGTGGGCAGCTCAGAGGCTCCCTGCAGGCCCCTGCTCCATGTCATCTTTTGTTCTCATGAGTCAAAGATCTTGTCTCTCTGTTTCTGTTCTGTTGTGTTCATAGACATTCTGAGTTATTCATTTTTTTCCATCTGCCACTGTCAATCCTGCTTTGAGCATATGCACATGCAGATGGATTGTGTGTGTGTGTTTGTGGGTATGTGTTAGAGGGTTGGATAATCTGACCCCAGGTCAGTGGGTCAGCTCTGATTGAGCACACAGCTTTCCCCTACCCGGTCCAGACGGGTCACCTCCAGCTTCCTCAGGATGTAGTCCTGAGCCGACCGCTCGTCTACGTTCCTCACCAGCACCTTCCCAAACTCCCTGGAGTCGTGCAAGTCGGGCCAGTAACGGACACACTTGTTCTACATCAGAGTGGAAAGCGAGAGAGGAAGGGAGGGAGAAATAGGGGGGTAGAGGGCAACAGAGGGGGAGGGCGGCGGTATTAGACAATCGAAAGAAGCAGCTCATCTCAAGCAGCTTTCCAATCAGCTTAACTGTCATACTATCCCAGTCAGCCGTCTCCTTCCCCGCCCCCACACCTTCCCCTCATCATCAGTACTACGCATAGCTGTGCCTCCCTCTTGGAAATAACTAATGCCATCACGAGCTGTCCTTCTAGAATAAAACTGCAGCTTTAAAATGCAAAATACCAGTTGAAGTGCCAGATATTTATGAAAGTAAATACCAGGAATTACCATGACTTTGAGACATTTTTGTGTCAGATGCATTTTTCATTTTGGGGACTTTTGATGCCTCCCCACATAAAACCAGGCAGGGTTGCTAAGTTACTGGAACAGTTGCTTTAAATGTGATAATTCACTTTTTAGGACTAAAGAAACACAACTGTGTTCGCTGGACTGCAGAGCAAACAGCAACCAACACAAGTGTGGTATATGAACTTTTCTACAATGCACTTTAATGCCACTTTTTTCCTGTAGATTATTTTACTCAAACATTGTAAACAAGGGGGCTAAATACAGCCACACTGCTTTTGAAGCAGAGAAGAGACACAGAATATAGCATTCACCTGTATGCAGGCAGAAACTTAATGATTCTTCCAATGGAAGTGACATTCCTAACTGCTTTTAAATGTGTTCTGTGAAGCAGTTGAAGTTACCCAAGAGGATTCAAGATGGTCAAGGACAGAGTGCCGTCGAATACTTGACTCACTCTGGAAAAAATTTAGGACTTACACTTGCCTAAAATTCAATGAATTACTCATAAGGACTTATCTCGACTTTAAAGGATAAGTTCGGTTTCGACAGCTTTTACATTGTTTAAAGAATGAAGTAGAACAATATACTCACCCAGAAAGCTTTCCTGATCCAAACAGTGCTTCAGGAGATATTTAGATCCAAAATCGAGCAGCGGACATCTGTATAATGGTAGCACATAGGGCATACAGCGCCGCTCCTAAAACTGCATTAATCGTCCAAAAACTCATTAGTTTCACCAATATTTCATCATGGTCCGCTCAGGCTACTCCTCCACGACAGTCTGTGTCACTCCAGACTTGCTGTGTGGCTGTCCTGACCTCTGAACTGAAGAAGAAGAGCACTTGCTCCGCCCATGCGCAGTACGGCTCATTGTTTCAGGGGAAGACAGCTGGCTACAAAACGACTTTCTTCTTCCAGTTTTGTGCAAAATGGACGAATATCTATCGGATGAAGATGTTGTGGAGGAGAACTTTGAATATGATGGGAGGAGGACGCGGAGGCAGCGCTCCAGAGAGTACTGCGCAGGCACGGAGGCATACACTCTTCTTCTTCAGTTCAGAGGTCGGCACAGTTACAAAAACATGTCTGGGGCGACACAGACTGTCTTGGAGGAGTAGCCCGAGCGGACCATGATGAAATATTGGTGAAACTAATGAGTTTTTGGATGACTAATGCAGTGTTAGGAGCGGCGCTGTATGCCCTATGTGCTACCATTATACGGATGTTCGCCGCTTGATTTTGGATCTAAATATCTCCCGAAGCACTGTTTGGATCAGGAAAGACTTCTGGGTGAGTTTATTGTTCTACTTCATTCTATAAACAATGTGAAAGCTGTCGAAACCGAACTTATCCTTTAAGCTTTGAGACTGTGTTTGGACATATCCCAACTTCATGGATATTTCCAACGCATTATAGATACTTAAAGAAACCATTATTGTCTCTGATAAGTCCAGAAATCACTAATTTAAACAGCTTTACCATAACTTTTAAGGAATGTCAGTCGTGACACAAGAGAGAAGTGATTCGATTTGGATGGTGATCCGAATATGGATGTGGATCCAGTATTTTTTTCAAGGGTTTGTAAATATTGAGAAATAGGGAAATAGTGTAATAGGTTTGAGCTTTTGGAGCACTTCTAGTTAATTTTATCATAGTGTCTTAACAAAGAGATTAGAGATGTACTTGAGTCCATTTTTACCTCCACAAAGGAGGTAATGTTGTTGTTGTTAGTTTGTGGGCTAGTTTGTAAAGAGGAACGTTGATTACATATTCAGAGAGTGTTTGTCATTGCTCGAGTTTTGTAGGTGAGTGAAAAATATGGATGAAGACACTGGAATTGTTCAAGGATGTGATAATATTTTGAGATAGGGCTGTTTTCCACATTTTGAGTGCCCAACGGATATCCATGACATTTGCAGGAATTTCTTTCGTCAAGGAAGAAGAGATAAGATTTTGGTGGTGATCCAAACCCGGATGTGGATCTAGGAGTTTTTTTTAAAAGCATTTCTCAACAGTGCGAGGCAGGGCAGTGAACCACACCTCACCAGACGACGTTGGGAAAGACTCATGATAACACTGCACTATATGATTTTATTAGACTGTTGAATCAAATCACTTACCTGACCATTTTTTGGCTTCTTGATAAACTGAAACAGACTACTCTGTCAGCTGGTCTGATTCAAGCTGCTAAACAATAAATTAACACACTGCAAGTGCAACTTTCTAAAATGGTTGAGATGCTCCTGTAGTTTTAAGTCTTGACTCAGCTTTGACGAAAGTGAAGGAAGAGGAGAATAAAAGTATGAACTCTCTGTCTTTGGAGTATATACTGGCCTTAAATCAACATACAGAGGCGATCGTATCAAAGAGATGTTCCCTTCTGAACCACAAAACCCGACATTTGTCGTATGTTTGGTGTTAACTGCTCACCCGTCCTCGCTCAATCTCTTTTGTTGTCATGACTATGACATGTGTGTTCTCCTGATAAACCATCTTCCAGAAGTCCAAGACTGTATTTTGTAGGCACCCTTGGGTGGCGATGAAAACTTTACCCTCTTCCACATGGCGCCCTTCTTCATGCATACTCTGTGGAGAATGGATATTCACATTAGGGATGGAAGAAAAAATCGATTCACATAAGTAACAAGATTTTTTGTTTGATGATTTTTAAATCGATTTTTTGGTTCAAAAATAGTTTTTTTCCCAAATTTAAATGCTTCATTTTAGTCTGTGTTAATAAGCCACTTTAAATGCAATCCAGGCTTTTGAAGAGAGAGTATAAACAGCTGGTTAAAATATATTGCTGAATAAATCCTAAAAACTAACTGACATGTGATGTGTATTTTTCCTGATATAGGCAGTAGGCCTCATCATTGTTCATCTTTTTCGCTGGTGTTAAAAAGCTAAAGATTAAAAAAAATGGGCAATATCATAGAATCGCTGTTTAAATGGAATTGGCACCTAAAAAATCGTAAAAAATCAAATCGGGAGAAAAGCGCATCGTCCCATCCCTAATTAACATACTAAGTTAAATGTTTTAAGGGATGCAATGGATTTATATTTTTAAAGATTATCTGATCATGTAGATTAACAGGGTACGTACTGAAAGTCTGTGGATAAGTAAGATATTTTTCCAACGTTTTTAGTTCTTGAGTCTCTAAGCAGTATCTTTTTATTTCACCGATTATAAGGTAGCACAACTTCACAGTCTCAGCTTGTCAAAAGTCTTCATAATTTCTAAACAATTTGGATTTTTGTTAAGGGAGAGAGAAGAAAACGAGTTGTAACACAAATTCTCTGTAAGTTTTATTCAATTTTATGCAGGTTTGTTATGTTCATAAAAAGCAAACAAGTCAAAACTTAAAAAGCTATAAAGCCTACAATCTGTTTTGATGACAAACATAAGAAAAATCTAGTTGTACAATAGAACAGGGCGGCACAGTGGTGAAGCTGTGCTGCTCAGGGCCTTTCTGTGTGAAGTTTGCATGTTCTCCTGGTGCGTGTGTGGGTTCTCTCCCTGCAACTCCGGTTTTTGTCTGTTTCTCTAGGAGGCCCTGCAATCGGCTGGTGACGATTCAGGGTGAACTCCGCCTCTTGTCCAATGCCAGCTGGGATAGGCTCAAGCCTATCACGGCACTGACACAGCAGTAGAAGCAACTAAGGGTTAATTGTCTTGCTGGAGATTAGCTCAGACCTGCAACCTTCCAATTACTGACAGAGTGCACTAGCGGAGTGAGTCACCAGATGTCCATTACCTGTACATATAAGCCGATAGTGAAACCCACCTGGAGTAGCTGAAGTAGTGGGAATGCATATTTTTGACAACTCTGGGCACAGATGTGATTTGGACCATAAATGATCGACTAAATTCCCATATCTATATGTTTTATATCTGAAAAAAGGGGTTTCAAAGATTTTTTATAAAGACTAATATCTAAGAATGATCAAAACTTTGCCTTTAAATCAGGAGTCTGTAAAGTTACTTTTGTTTCATGAACTTCTAATTTGTACCAAAGAAAGTGGGACTTTCAGACCTTTTAAAGCTTACTGAGATCTACAATTTGAGAACTTAACTCCAAAACCAAACTTTGTGAAATAGTGAGTGCAAAGCATAAATGTTTTGTTTTAATTCCAGTGACATAAAATGATCTTGGCTTTGTAATAATATGACCAGACTCACCCTGATGTAGTTTGCATTGATGTAGTCTGAACCAGAAACTTCTGGATCTGATTCCCTGATTTCAACTCGAGTTGTGTCGACTGAAAGAAATGGAAAAAAGGGTCAAAAAGTCATAGATGCATACTGAATCAGTTTCCTGAGTGGAGAAATGATGACTTTTTAATGTCAATTGATAGGCAGTGGGTTATCAGAGCAGAAATCTACTCGCTCTGCTGAGGCCTCCGTGTGTCTGTTGTCTATTTGTGTCATTCTTTCCACAGGAAGTTGGAGAGACAGGAAATGGCAGGTTGCTGCGAGAGACTCACATGGGAGGATATTCTTGTATCTGTTTTTACTCTTGTTTTCGGGCTTCTGGCCTTCTTTCCGGGGATACAGCAGTTTGCACTCCTGCTGCTGAAGTACCTGGGGGATGGAAATAAAGAAACAGGAAAAGGGAAATGTGATGAGACACTTGACTAAAACAGGTGAGATTAAAATAGAGATCAATATAGAAAAGAGTGGGTGGCATTTAGGAGGATATTATTCATAGGTTATTTATTCTTAGTAGCCACAATCTGATAAAAATGTTCATGAATGACGAGCTATCAGAAAATACTTGTTGCACCACAAGAGTTCTACCTTTTATAGTAACACAGTTTTGTCTTTCATCAGCACAGCAGTGTTCAACACTATTTCATTGTGCAATAAGAGGCATACACTTATAAGAGATGCACGAAATGTCACAAAAAGGCAGAAAAAGTAGTTAACTGTATTTAAAAAAAAAACTATTTGGCACTGGAAATGTTCCAAGTAGACATTACTTTGACACATTGTAAGTTTATGGCTTCAAGGACACTGAGGCTGCATTTTCTGTGAGTAAAAGTGAATGTGAATACCAGTGTAATTGGCCTGTAATACAGTAGGGGTCACCCTGGGTTGCTTAAACAGGAAAAGTATATATGAGGTTGTTGACTGAGAGTAGTGTTTCAACATGAGACTTCTTTATGTACAATAGCAGCTCAAAAGTTCATCCTTTTTCATTTCTGCTATTTTAGGATGAAATATGTGAAGCAAAGTGGCACTAATCTACAGCTCTTCAGCTTCACTAAGTGTTTGGTTTTAGATACAAAGTTTTAGGAAACTGTTAATATCTTACAAGCAGAACTCACAGAGTGCAACTTTAAAACAGCTAAAAAGTTTATTCGTGTTGATTTTGTGGCAAAAAAAGACAAATATTTGCAAACTACATTTATCCATGACAAAAATAAACTATGACTGAGTAAAAATAAATATCTGGTGATGTTTGGAGTAGGCTGCTGAACATTAAAAATGATGATGATGATATTTCTTCTCTTCACTCCACCAAATTAAAGCTAAGGTGGCAGAAGCAGCTTGTAGTCCTCTTCACACACACATTTATATCCATTCATCAGATATCTGCACTACTTTTCCCTTTCAGGCTTATGGGGGTTGGAATCCATCCTGGTTAATATTGGTTGGCATCCAATGACAAAGCTATACATCTATTTTCTTCTTTTATGAGTAATCTCGAAGAGGGATGAGGAGGGAATAAAATACTACAGAGCTGCAAAGAAAAATTCTACATTGGGTCTCGTAAAAAAAAAAATGCTGTCATCGTCACAGAATCAGCTCACCTAGAAAATGTCTTTTTGTCCTTTATTTAAAAATGAAGTAATTTAATTACTTCATTTTTATTAATCAAATGAAGTTTTGATGGAGCATTAACATGAGTGTTTTACAGAGCAATTTTACAACCTGATTAATGAAGCCTGTTAAACAAGCGAGAAACTTTTGACCCAATATGACAACTAAAGTGACGGGACTGTTTTTTACACTGAAGGCAATATCAAAAGTGATCTAACATTTTGATTGTTTGCCAACAACAGCTAGACTAAAACTGTACAATGCAAAATAGATGAAAAATGGCATAATATGCTAGTAGAAGTAGAAAAGTTTTTTTAAGATGACTACATCTAAAGCAGCTGCCAAAACAAACACTGCATGAAGAAGTTCATTAAAAGTTATCGGCTTCAAAAAGTCAATCAAACAAAAAAGATGTTTGAGAGTGATTTCTGGGCATATATACATTGAAAAAATATATTTTGAAAATACTCGGCATTATCAGGTGATATCAGTATCTGCAGATAATAATTTAAAAGTTAACAGAAATTTTAATATCTGCAGATATTTACGGTTGATATATTGGCCGTTCATATCCACCATAAATATTTCTTATATCGGCTACACTACAGGCAGAATGTGTAACTGTACCATGATGCATCATCTTCATGCTTTACTGAATGTCTGCATCAAAATCACAGTATCATTTGTTGGGATAAAATGTTGTTTTTCTTCTTTGACACCTGTTTTTAACAAAAATGTATAGATCAGTTGTGATTAAGTGAGACTTTTGACCAAAAAATATTTATATTGGTGATAAGATCAGAAATACTGGTGCGTTGAATATCAGCATTCCTAATTCATTTAACCTCTAAAATATCAAAATGATTTCAAATATAATGGATGAACAACATGAATAGTTGCTGTTCACTGCCCTTAAGGACAAACTAAAAAGACAAAAGCTAAGAATGTAAGTGGCTACCAAAGGATAAGTTCCTTCAGGATAAAAACTTACTGGTTCAGACAGCAAATATGAAATTTAATGAACAGGATAAGAAATGGCCGAAATAGATGAGATAGCTGTGAGCCCACACCACTGGATGGAGAACTACAGAATATCTAGAGTCATTTACAAAAACATGCCATTTCTATACCATCTAATGTTTTGAAAAACTGTTCTGGAAAATGATTTGGTCTTTTTGATTATGAGAAATTGATAAATCCATCAAAAATTAAACTGGTATCTCAGTGTCAAACGTAAATCCAATTCTTAAGGGACATTTTTCAAATAGATGATTCTCATATTTATTTATTTTTTTTAATGTATATTTTTTGGGGCATTTTGTGCTGTTATTGATAGGAGAGAGACAGTGGATAGTCTTGTGAAAGGGGGAGAGAGAGCAGGGGAAGACACTCTGCAAACTGGTCACAGGCAGGATTCGAACCTGGACCGGCAGAAGCATGTACATGGGGTGCTAACCACTACGCCAAACCAGCACCCCGATGATTCTCATATTTTGATCCTCAATGCCTTACATTAGCAAAATTATAGAATCATCAGCAATGACTATGTTAAAAAAGTGGAGTAGTCCTTGACTAATAAATTTTAAAAACAGACGCCCTTAAATGTCAGATATTAGCTAAAAGCTGTACATTCCTCACTGTGTTTTTGAAAAAGAATGATCCTTGTACTGAGCAGTTTAAGGCCCCATCCACACAAAGACAAACCGAGGTCTAAACGCATACGTTTTTTGCCGAATCTGCGTGTCATCCATACGAAGACGGCGTTTTGGGGGTCTGTAAACTATCATTTTTGAACCCAGGTTCCAGAGTGGAAAGATTTTGAAATGCCGTATACGCAGCTCCGTGAATACTGGCTCTCCGCAAGTTTTCAGATACGCTTACGCCATAGTTTCATATCTTCATTGACACGCATGCGCCACACGCGGCAACGACAACAACAATGGCGGCGTACATGAAGCATATGTGCTGATGAAGCTAGTGACCCTACTATCCCTGTTGCAGCAAAATCTCCTTCTTCTCAATCACCACCGAGTTAAACAAACAATTATCGAGGACACATTACGGCACTTTATGATCACTTTATCACAATCTCTGTTTACAACTTTTGCTGCAAGTGCGCATGCCCACTGTGTTTCTGCTTGTTTCCGTCATTTCGTTACAGCGCCCCAAGAGTGCTGGCATGTGTTTTTCAGCGTTTTGATGTGTATCGAGTGCATTCATGTAGATGCACACATTTTCTCAGACGCCTTCGTCTTTATGACGATCGTTTTGGAAACTGTTCAGGGTTTTGTCTTCGTGTGGATGAGGCCTTAGTGTACATACCTCAAATTCTTCCCAGAATCCTTGTTTTGGTTTTTCAGAGTTGTCTGCTACCTTGTTGAGCTCTCGTACCCGGTTCTCGATGTTGGCGGCATTTATCCTCGTGGCGTTAAAGGGCTGTATACATCAGGTAAGAACAAATTCAGCTTGTCAAGTTTAAGATAAAAAAATCTTAAGAATAAATAAAAAATGCTTTGTTTGATTGAATCTGTCTGTATTCAGGATACCATATGCACAAGATTACAGTGATAAAATCCTTTTGTCAGTTGAATTGTTCTGCCATACCTGTTTAAGGTGCACGACAATGCCACTTTTCTCTACCATGGGGTTCTTCTTGTAATGATCCACCAGGTCAGCAAGGGTGTCGAATCTCTCACCTCCTCCCACGTCATATTTACCATCCTGCTGAGGACAGCATGAACAGTTTCAATATAGAAACAGCTTAGCTAAAAAGTTCTGCAAATCTATCAAATTTACAATCCACTGATATAAAGCACCACTTGAGGAAGATGCAGATTTCAATTAAGCCCATCACTTTTCTTTAGATCTCTGCCTTAAAAATCACACCGGCCTCGCCTAAGTAAGCTCACCTGGTATCGAATCATAACATGCGTGACCTTTGTCCTCCTGTCCACGTTCTCGTGTTTCTCCTCATTGGTGAGAACAGAGAGCACAAAGTCGCCCGGTTTACTCTGGCTCTCTCGTACCAGGAAGCTGCCGGCTTTGCCTTTCTCTGTTAGCAGCTTCTCTGCATCTTTGCCTGAGAGGTGTCCGTGATACCACCTGGAGAAGACAGAGAAAATTTATGATGATCATCAATGATGTTTAGTAGGTGAAAATTCACAGCCAGGAGGAAACTTAACTTAAACCAAACAATAGAAGACAAATCAGGAATAAAGACTGTGGAAAGATGGAGAGTGCAGTCCCTTCTGCCTGCCTTCACTGCTTACTTTTATTTAGAACTAAAGACCCAGTGAAGACTACACATTATCCATGTCCACCAGGATTTCACAGGAATACTTTTTGGTCACTGCAGCATAAATAAAATCCTGATTTTGGGAAAAGTTTTTAAAAAACAGGACATTTTTTACAGGCTTTCTTCTATCCTCCCTGGATGTGTTTTTCAGTTGAGTTTGTAAAGTGGTGGATGTCATTGTGCCTTACAATGCATGTTTTGGTGTTATGTTCGTGACCCTGATTACATGAAAAACATCAGGAAGCTGCCTTAAGAAACCTGAGCGATTATTTAGGCAGTTAGTGTGAGGTTTTCATAACGTACATCCTCTCAGTTGCAAACAAGGACGTCAGTCTTTAATTTAGGGCTGTAAAGTCCAAGTCGACTGGTCGACTAATTGGTCGATGCGTGCTCAGTCGACCAAAATTCTGATTGGTCTACCAAATGTGTCATTTTTTTTTTTTTCCCCTGCAGTTCATTTCATCAGGAGAAACGTATCAAGTGAAATGGGGGTATTTTCCATCATGTCTTAGAACACCATTTCAATGTATTTATCGTTCATTTCAATATTTTTATTCAAGAACATTTCAATATTCTAGTCTAATAATCGTGTATTTGTTTTATAACTGCATGCACTCTGCCCGCTACCCACGCTGCAGCGGCGGCATCCCTCAACCAGTCCGCGCTGGATTTTATGCCTCATATAAACACCCAAATGCAAAAACAACATCACAGAAGGAACTGACAATTTATTTCTGAGGGTATGAGGCCCATTGGTGTCGTGGAAGGCCAAGAGAAACATTGAAACCTGGATATTCAGTGCGGGCGCACTCACGGCAAAATACGAGGGAGGAAAAAAGAGAAAGCTTCGGAGTTAATAGAAAAAGATAACAGGTGTGTACATCTCTTCAAATGGAGTCCTATATGACAGTGACTGCCCATTTCATTGATGAAGACTGGAAAGCAAAGAGTCTTGTGTTGAGAGGAAAAAAAAGGACAGGGGCAAACATCGATGCGCGACTATATGGATTTGCAGATGTTTTCAAAGTTCAAGAAGAAAAAAAAGTGTCTGTTGTAGTGAACAACGTGGTTAATATGAAACTCTGTGTGGAAACACTAAAAGAGTCCCATGAATAACAGGTTCCAATGTTTTTCTGGATATTCAGTGCCAGCGCGCCGCACAATTACACATGCAGTAATGGCAAAATACGAGGGAGGAAAAAAGAGAAAGTTTCGGAGTTAATAGAAAAAGGTAACAGTTGTGTACGTCTCTTTGAATGGAGTCCTATATGACAGTGACTGCCTATTTCATTGATGAAGACTGGAAAGCAAAGACTCTGGTGTTGAGAGAAAAAAAGAAGGAGAGGCACACACGGGGCGAAACGCGGGGGGGGTGGGGGATTGGTCGATTTTTGGTCGACAATTACTGTGTTTTAGTCGACCAACAATTTCTTTGGTTGATTACAGCCCTACTTAATCTGATGTTAACTGTCAGAAGCAACTTAATGTACAAGACAGCAAGCTCAATAAAAACCATTCAGTCTATATTTCACTAGAATGACAGGAGAAGGTAGATTCAGAAACATATGAAGATTAAGCAGTTGCCTTATAACAATAATTACAGGTCCACCAGTTGGCCAAACATTGTGGTAGGCAGAAGCCACTGCTGCAAAGTAAAGTAAAAAATTTGAGCCAAAACTCGTGTGAACTCTGAAACATTTTATAAGTGGAGTAAAAACATCTTTCCCATTGAGATATGCTTCCAGTTATGTTCTTTCTTTGCAATGAATTAAGAAATTCTGTCCAGATCTGATAAAACTACCAATGAAGATGGTAGCACGAACTGTCATTCTTTACAGCAGTGGTCATCAATCTTTATCAGCTGAAGATCACCTATGATGCGAATTGAGATGGCACGATCTACTTACCAAAATTCACTGAGAACCATAAACAAAACTCCAGATTTTGATGATCATCATCAAATATCACAATCTTTTAAATAAACAACTAAACAAATAAACAATCAAAGATGCAATCTTCAATCCATAAATGTGATGAAAGACAGGAATAAAAAATAAAGATTCTGTGGATTTAAAATCACATTAGCACTTTATAATGTATGCAGCCTAATACAAAACAAAAGTTGTCACTAAGGAATGGAACAATGGTTGCATAAAACACAATTTAGCTCATTTTAATACTAAAAACTAATGAGGTGGAGAGAAACCAGTCAGACCCAGTTTATCTTGCATAGCAGCTGGATTCATCAGATATATCATGAATAAGCAAAAAGGCCGACCGTGTCAGATGCAGAATAAAGCAACTTGCCTTAAAGATCTACTTAAATTGTCTAAAAGATCTACAAGTAGATCAAATCTACAAGTTGGTGACCCCTGCTTTACAGGCTTGGAGTCGCTCCCATGATATTGGCACACTTAGAGCTCCTGCTTCCTTCTCTATGAAGGATGCTGATTAGTCAGTGCCTCTGCAGACTGAGCTCAATCGCTCCAGTTTGGAGTTTTGCAAAACGAGTCTGCCTAATTATAAACAATGCATCAGGGAGATCCAGCTGCAATGCAAGGTTAGATGGGCGGAGGATGATCTGCAATAGTTGTAGGAAAAAGTGGTGATTACATTGAAGTGAAAGGCAGCACAAGTTCACGAGTTCAGGCAGAATTTGCACAGATTGTAGAGATGGAGGAACTGAAATTCACAGCAAAGACTGCTTATTCACATGTGTGGCAGGTTTTCATACAATTAGAATTAAAAACACTTCATATCAGCACTTCCCCCTCAGTTTGACAGATTTATTTCAAAACTTTTGCAGACAGAGGAGCCTATTCTTAGTCTGGAAGCAAAAGTTAAAAGCTATTTGTGGTCTTTGACTCGGGAAGTTTTATTTGCTCTAACTTTATTTTCTTTGTTCACGAGCCAACTTTTCTCCACAAGTTATCATCAGCATTAATTAAATCAGACTGGCAGTGTCATCGCTTTCTTATACAACCTAGATTGTGGAAGAAACCCAGTCTCCCACTAGATGCTGTTTCTAGGTCGACAGATTAATGAGGCAAGTTATAAGAGCTGAGACTGAAACTTGTCAAACTGAGGAGGAGGGCTGGCAGCACGCTTCCTGCCTGGAGGAGAGAAAAGGGCCCAGATTGTAAACTGTAGGGTTTTATATAATGTCTGTCTATATGAACTGTACATTATGAGCCCAGACTCCTACTCAAGAATGAAAGTGTCTTTCACAACACTGCACTCAGTTTCCGATGATAAGATGAAACCTGCATGTGTGTGTTTTTTTTTTTTTTCCGATGCGGTGAGGACGAGCGTGTGGGAGGCTCTGACACAAACGTATATGCAGGATGGAAAAAACAAACCTCACAAACCAAAACCAAGGATCAGAAGATGTTCTTAGACCAAAGCAGAGATGTACACATCAGCATGAGAGGTTGCACAAAACACTCTGAGTGAAACGTAACACCAAGCACAGCTGGAAAGTGATTATTTAAACATTATCATATTTTGTACCTTTTAAAATGCTTCCTGTTTACATGCGAGTGCATACATGGATTCCTGGCAAAGGCTCTCATTTCCCATTTCAACAAGGTGTGTAGGTGTGTTGAAGTATACGACTGTTTTAAACCTGTGTACTCTCTCTGGAGAGCTGCGGCATGTAGATTCTTGGTGCACATAAACAAAAACACAGCACCACCCACATGGACCGTTTGAAGACACATTTGGGAATAAACCACTATTATGCATGCCGATGTAAATGCATCTGAATGTAATGAGTGTTTTCAGGCAAAATAATGAATAAACCCTTCATACAATATCTATAAATTTATGCATTGGGCTGCAGTGAGCCTACTTTTGGCAGACTATTCCGATTGGCATTTCATCAGACGGATACTTTCTGGCATGTAGGACTGGATGATAACAAAGAGTTTCAGGGAACCGAGTTCTTTCACTAAAACAAACTGTTGCTTCCAGAAACTCATCCCATAGTTCCTTAACTCAACTATTACAGCTTCACCTATATATGTTTGTATAATATTAATCAATCAAATAACTTCATACCATGATTGAATTAATGTTTTATGTGATAATGTGGCATATAATTGCACCTCTCTTCAGCTTTAGAATAAGCTGGCACAGTATAATAACACTTACAATAACATAGTTCAATACTGCAATAATGATACAGATTTTATAATTAAACAAAAGACACAGGATGTTTTCGAATTCGCCTACTACATACTGCATATGAAAGTAGTATGTAGTAGGCACTGCACACTGCCTACTATACTTAAATGTAGTATGTAGTATGATTGTTCTGTTAGGTTTGTTTTGTAGTATGCTACGCTGATTTCCAGTTCGAGCAAAGCGGAAGTAGGCTACAGCTTATTTATTTCCCAAACTTAATTTTAATTGTACAAAACAAACAAACCATGAGTACATGTTGACATTTCAGCTATTAATCTGCAAAGATATTGCCAAAAGCAGCATTTTATATGAAACAGTCAATGGCGGAGAATACATATTATTTCGGAGAGGAATTATTTTATATATTTTTATGTGATGGCGTATGACGGCGTATTAGGGCCACTTAGAAAAAAACAGTTCAAGAATAAACATCACACGCACAATACAGTATTAAGAATGAGGAGAAGCAGGAACATTTAGGGTGGTGGAAATACAGAGGAAAAATACAGAACATAACGGTAAAATGTCAGATTCGTCGGTGGTTTAGGCTAATAATGCCGCAGGTATAGGACGGACTTAACGCCACCGCCCGGCCGTGACGAACCGTTAACGGAAAACATCAACAACAGACCTCTTTACAATTTATTACACACTATTACGCGTTGAAAAGGTAAAGATACAATTAGTGGTTCATATATTCATTTTCGTGTGCTGCCGGTTGTTGAAGCTTTGCTTCAGCTGCTTTGCATTGTGGGTAACAGTAGGCGAAGCAGACTGGTCCGATGCATGCTGTGAATTTTGTTCCAAATCAGTACGTCATCTGGGTATTTTTTGCATACTGCAACTTCGCTTTTGTTCGAATACTGTATACTGCATACTATATTTTGGTCGAATCAGTACCCACTGCTTGTATAGTAGGCGAATTCGAAAACAGCTACAGTGTTTAAGCTATAATGTGGTGTCCTAACTTATGTCATTTTCCTATTTTCCCAACATTTGCAGCCACAGTATGTCTTTTTGAAAAAAATCTTCAGTTTTCATTTATGTTGTTTCCAGGCCAATGTTGGGAAAAGCCAATCAGTAAATGGGCAAAGGTAACAGTCGACCATTGTGTTCACGTGCTGGCTTTGCTCTGGCGTGAGTCCTCGCCCACTGGGAGTGTGTTTTAGGTGGTGCATGGAAGAGTGCAGGCCTGGAAGCTTAAAATACTTGGATCATATAATATTCAAAAAAAAAAAAAAAACTCAAGATGATTGTGGTTTCAGGAGGTAACAGGAATATCACAACAGGTTATAGTTCCTGCCTGACAATGATTTGCAGTGGGCATCGACATTATTTCAACAATTCCACTGTATTTTAAAATGTCCCAGAAACTTGTTTTCCTGTATTGGGACGAGTGCGCAGTGCATATGGTCTGATCCGGTCAGATTATGTGGACATGGGGGGTATCATGTTGCAGAGAGGGTCAATAGTAGCCAACAAAGTTTCTGCCTTTCGCAAATGGTCATGGCCAAGTCACAAATCATAATGTCTTCATTTAGCAGTATTCATAGTATATCGTAAAAAGCATAAGAAAGGCTAAGAAAGGGTCTTAATTATGGGAAAAAATATAATTCAAATTATTGTGATAGATATTCAGCACAATTATACAGTAAGCCTGATCACTAGTACTACAACACGCACCACATGCAATCATTGAACCCTAACAACACTCCCCACATTAGCATTCCTTACATTCTTATTGTTAACATTGAAAAAGCAATAAATGACAATAAGAGGGGAAAAAATCAAATGTCTTTAAATATCAATGCAAAGGGGAAAATACAAAACATGTGCAATGACATTTGGAACAGTTTATTTTTAATTTGTGAATTAAAAATAAACTGTGAATAAACCTTTGGGACTGGGCGAAGCACTGCCTGTAAGTGTAGGAGACAGACATTTAAGGCAACCTTTTAATGGTGATGTTAAATATCAAGCTTTTAAATGGCACTGCCAATAAACCTCAATATTAGGATTAGTTTAAACCCTGTCATACCAGAACTGATTAACTGATGAATTAAAAAAAAAGAAAACTTCTAACTTTATGCTTGAAAAGTTGTTGCTTATTCCTGCAGATTTGAACTGCTACTACAAGATGAGCTTAGACTTTCCTTAATGTTTGCCATGAAAGAGAAGCATCATGATGTTGTGTGACTTTATGGGAAAACAGTATGTGTAGCAACTGTTATGTCCCAAATCAGCATTTCAGACTGAAAATCTGGCCCATGATGCAAGTAAAAAAAGCCCACATGATAATTTCACATGTCTGTAATGGGCCCTCTGTTAAATAGCACTCCCACCATCATACACCATTATACAAATCCCACAATGCACTGCCATGCAGGACTTTCATGCTCAATATGATATTGCTTTAATATCACTCTGGTCAACGGTCAGCAGATACAGTAGTTGGTCAGGGCTTTTACTGTGTCTTTTAAGCTTGTCTGAATATAAATATGCCATTCAAATTCATATTTAGGACTAATCATAGTCAGTTTAGATGTTCAATAAGCACTGATCCTGTTTGTCCAATATCTTTGAGTGTGCTTTATGTTTTGTCCTCTTCTGTGATCAATTCTGACATCTCGGTCCTAAATTATGCTCAAAACCGCAAAGACCCAGTATTTTGCAGAATGAAAGTCTTGTGAAGGGTAAATAATGCCACAGATGCAGCATTAAGTCCACTATAGGATAGTGTGGCTGAAGAGAAAGCTGGACTAATACACTCTCAGGTGGTTTAGCTGCTTCTCAGAGGAGGATGAGGCTTAGCAGTCTGACAGCCCTGACGCGGTAAGAATAAAAATAACTGTCTGCAGTCGGGGAGAAACTTTGGTGCAGTGTTAATGAGTTCATAGACATACAGAGATAACCTGAGCTAAACTTTTATGTATGTTTGTGTCTTTTTGAGTCAGAATGCTCTGCTGTATGTAAATTTGAGCTTGTCTGTATGTATGGGAGCAGTGTGTGACTTCGTCTGCACCTTTCGGAGGTGGGGTCCTTGCAGTTGAGTGGGTACTTGAGCTCGATGACATGGCCGTTCCTCTCGCGCAGCAGATCCTGTTGCTCTGTGTAATACTGCACCAGCTCGGCCAGGGTGGCAAACTTCTCACCTCCATACAGGTCGTAGTAGTCTCCTGAGTTCTGGATCTTAATGTGGGTCACCTCATCGTACCGCCTGAGAGGGAGAAAGACAAAATGCAGATTAAATCACTCTGATAGATATTATCAGAGCATGAATTCATGGCGTTGTATTTAGTTTACTGATAAAACTTAAGTAAGATACTGCATATCACACAAACGATGTAGCTTATGATGATATCTTGTTTCTAAAGAAGTCAGGCCTAATTCTTAGTAAACTATTGTTCACAGGAAATCCCACTAACAGTTAATGCTTCTAGACCAAAAGATCATCTTTCTGAAATGTCAAATAGAAATAGGAAAATTTCATTCTATACCTGCCATTTTAAGAAGCAATAAAATAACTAGCACAAATGACATGACAATACCTTTTTGACTCTAACTAAATGTGATTAACTTGATGTTTTTATAATCAAAAACTGCAGACAAGTACATGCACAAGAGCTGCTCTATTTATCAAACATTTACACCACAAGTATTTATTAAATATTAAATCATGTAATTTATTTTGAGCTTACTGACGTGCCGTTTTGGTCAAAGATATAACAGGCAATGGCATGTTTAACACATGTGGCAAACCTATAAACATGCAGCACAACAAATGTGTCACCATTATCATCATCAGTATCTAACATCAGCTTTGAAGATATGATGTTCACATGCATCCGGATATATCTGACCCAGAAGTAACAGAGTGATTCATTTCACTTGTCAGTGGTTTTAATGCTATGTAATTGATAAATATTTTTTCAAGAATCATATCAAAGTCTGTTTATTGTAGTGTTTTGAGAACTGAAGATGGTGATTTTATACACCTTTTAAAAGGAAAATGTCTGCTAAATAAACTTGGTAGTTGTAAATATGCATCAATGGCTGGACTAAGTGCTTTAAATGTGTGTGGGACTAGGTGAAATTTTACTGGGAATTTTAACCTCTGCTGTAAAATGTCCCTGCGAACAAGTTTGGACATTGAATAATTAATCTAATCTACATTTACATGACAAAACCCCACAAACCTTTGATAAAGACCTGGTCGATCAGTATAATCACAATAAAGATGGCAATTTTCAGCCTAACAAAAAGTGACCTTATCAGTCATTATAGACAGAGTGCTTAAGTTTGTCTGATGTGTTAAGCTTTAACAAAAACATATATATTATTATTGTGTCCATATTTCCCAGCACTAGTTACCATTCATTTAAAGAAACACGATCTGCTGAAGGGAAAACAACAATCATTTATTTTGTATATTTTGTTTCTTGAACACTTGCACCCTGCAGATATCTAAACCGTGAATACTATGTGCCACCCACACACGTGCTCATAGAGAACATGCTCATACTTTATTCAAGGCAGCACACACTTTATCGCCCACACTGACTCACAGGGCATTAACGCACGCACACCATAAAATGTTCTGCTTATCGAGCCATCTGCTCTCATATTTAGATTATTTCTTACCAACCTTTTCGGTGAGATAAATTATTTAAATTCAGTTTTTCCCTACATGTATCTACCTTAATCTGCCAGTGACTGTTATCATTACTACATACTTGAACTTTCCATTTAGAGGCAGAATAAATGTACGTGATAATGAATAATAAGTGGGAGAGATTAAAGATTTTGTAAAAGATGCAACCTTTTTCTTCTGTGTCAACCCTGGAAAGCAGTAAATAAGCCTGGAGGAAAACCAGTAAAAGCTATTTAAAAAAGCCAAATAAAGTTTCATCAAGATGTAAATGTATTCAGGAATTCATGACCTTTATTTTCTATAATTATTCCCAATAGGGCTCAGTACGATGGACCAAAAATTCCAATTCACTGTTTTTCTTCATTTTTTTTAGAAAAAAAAAAAGAAAATCACACAACATAGGGGGCATTGGTGGCTCAGTCAGATAGTGTGCTTTTTTGGTAAGCGTAAGGTTGCAGGTTCAAGCCCATCTAGACCCGTCAGGTGGCCATGTGTCCTTGGGCAAAACACTTAAACCCAAGTTGCCCCCACTGCTGCATCAGAGGCATGTAAATGGTTATGAAATGATGATAACGATGGATAGCTTGAACAGAAGACTCTGTAAACATCACTGAGTAAATGGGTACAAAAGAGAAGATATGACCTGCTGTGTAAAAGCTCTACATCCCTTTAGAATAAAATCTGTTTTTTTTTCACAGATTATGCCGTTTTGGATTTAAATCACTTTTCAGCTCTGTGGTTTGTTCAGAGAGAGACTTTAACATGGACGCTAAAGGCTGCCCTTCTATGAAGAAAGAGCTTATATTTTGCTTTAAATCTGTTTCACATATTAAAGTCGAAGATCATTGTTGCTACTTATGTTCACAACCACGTGTTTGGCTAGAGAGCAGTCTTCAGTTCAGAGGTCAGCACAGTCACAAAAACATGTCTGGAGCGACACGGACTGTCGTGGAGGAGTAGCGTGAGCGGACCATGATGAAATATTGGTGAAACTAATGAGTTTTTGGACGATTAATGCAGTTTTAGCAGCTGCGCTATACATGCCCCATGTGCTACCATTATACGGATGTTCGCCGCTGCTCGATTTTGGATCTAAATATCTCCCGAAGCACAGTTTGGATCAGGAAAGCCTTCTGGGTGAGTATATTGTTCTACTTCATTCTATAAACAATGTGAAAGTTGTAGAAACCAAACTTATCCTTTAAGGCTCCCTTCCCCACGGGGCCCTGTTTGCAATGCTGGTTCCATGTTTTCAACAACTCAAGATCTTTTTTAACTTTTACACTCTGCAGTGAGCTTGCTACTTTGAACTGACAACAGAACAAGGAGAGGACCTCCCACTGGCAGGTCTATTCTGGAGGGCTGGAGAAATGTTTAAGGCAGCTGCCAGCATGGCGATGGGAATCCAAAACCAATTCCAGTTGAGAATCGTTCACAGCTCCATCAAAGTATAAATATCATGAGTTTGTTTGCTAATCAATTCTCTAATCAATTCCTTCCACTGACAGGGCTCAGAAGCATCAGAACTGTGACTTGTTTTTTTGATGAAATGGGGCCTACTGCACAACTGTAAGTGGAAACACCAGCAACTTGCAGAAGCAGTTATCTATGCTGTGACATGTGTTTGACATTGTTGCCACTGAAAATCTACAGGCCAACATTTCCCCACACGGAAAATAAGCAGAAATCAATAAGGAAATCTTTAAAGAATTGTACTGATTAGCAGGATTGTTAATAGCACTGTTGTCAATAAAATCTTATCAATTCCCATCCCTCTGCCAGCAGGAGAAGGAGTGGACTTGGTACCGCTGACATTTTTCAAAAAAGGACAACTTTTAAGAAATCCTCTTGTTTCTGCTGGAGGAAACATGAGGGAGGATGTAAACTACAACAGGGTGAACAAAGTGATCTGCAGGATCAGTAAAGAGACTTAAAAAAAATTTTCTAAATATTCTGCAATGACAAAAAAACTGATTTGATTTAAAACTACATACTGTCCATGAGTAATCAATCCCAAGAGAAATTCTCATTTCATCCGTCTGATTAAAAAATAGAGCCAATGTAGGGGTGTGCGATATGACGATATTAAATCGTTAAGGATTATGATGTGGGGATGATGTCATCAAGCAGAAAGATCGTCAGATCGTCTGTGTGGGCGCAGAGACTTTGACGTGCACCCGACTAGCCAATCGTAGCACATTACGCGCAGTGCATGGTGGGATCTCCTGTTTGGTTATGTAGCGTGAAGCCATGGCGGAAAGAGAAAAGGAGATAAAAGCTTGAAGATGTCTGAACAAAAATCTGTTCTAAAGCAGCTGTATTATTCACTCAGGTTATAGACATTGCAGTTAGATAACATTTGGTCTAAATTGTAGCACTTTAAGAGATAATGTTGATACTGTCGTTCATTACCTTTTATGTTTACATTTATTGCACATTTTTATAAAAACTGCACTATTTAAATTACAACCAGTTCAGAAAGTTTCTTTGGCTTAAATTGTCTTTTTTTTAGGGTTTTACATGTTTTACATGTTCAACATAGGGGAAAAAATGGTCAAACATGCAAATTAGTCTAGAAAAATCAAAGTAAAAAAGAATCGTGATAAAATTGCGATTGTGATTTTATTTTTAAAAAATCGTGATATGATATTTTTGCCATATCACCCACCCCTAAGCCAATGTAAACTAAAAACAAACAGTAAGGCAAGATTGCAAGTAGCACTTAAAAACACTTGAGTATAAATATATATATGAGTATCTGTCTAACATCAATGCTGAATTATGCTGTCAGTGTTTTTTTTTTGAACATCTAAACTTCCATGAGCATTAAGATACAAATCTTTTCACAAGGGATCATCTCTCCTTTTAGTCTGCTGTAGTTTTCATATCTTATGTGTTGAAAGGAAGCTGCTTTGTGATTGCAGAGTAACACAACAGAGCCTTTACTGCTGCCCGGCTCAAAGACTGATAAGAGAGAAAACATTTGGAAACACTTTGCATATTCAAAGTCCTCTGACAGTTTTGAATAAGAGTCTGAAAATACACCAACACACACACGAGTGCTAACGGACACACCAGGGCTGAGCCATTTATCTAGTATTTAAGATTTATCAATATACACTCACCGCCCACTTTATCAGGTACATCGTTTCAGCTGCCAGTTACCCCCTAAAGCTGATTTGCCAAGCACATGTCAGCAACTCAGTGCATTTTGGCATGAAAACATGTTCGAGACAACCTGCTGAAGTCAAAACTGAGGATCAGAATAGAGCAGGAAGGTGATTTAAGAGGCACTGAAAGTTGGTGCCAGATGAGTGTTTCAGATTTTGAGATTCGAGCACAACAGTCAACATGGATTAAAAAGAATGGTCCAAAAAACAGCAAATATTAAATGGCAGTTCTGTGGCTGAAAAAGGCAACAGTAACTCAAACAACCGTTGGTTTCAATCAAGGTATGAGAAGGATTATTTCTGAACACACAACATTTTGAGTCTTGAGGCTGATGGGCCACTGCAGCAGAAGACCAAACCTAGTGCCACTCCTGCTGGCTAAGAGCAGGAAACTGAGGCAACAATTCACTCAGGCTCACCAAAATTGGACAATCGTTAAGAAAGATGCTGCCCGAACTGATGAGGCTGAATTTCTGCTGTGACATTTCAGATCCAAGGGTCAGAATTTGGCACCAATAACATGAAACCTTGGACTAGGGATGGGTACAGAATTTGGTACTTTGAGAGGTACCGACCGAATTCTGTAGGTACTACCGAGTACCGATTCACGTAAAATCAAATGGTGCCATGTTTAGGTACCTAAACACATCCTTGTGACTGTGAGGGAGTGGAAGAAGCAGGCATACTATTGGGTAGAGTAGGCGAATTTCCATACCGGACTTGAACGCAGCATAGCAATAACGTAATGACATCAGCAGCCGCGGGTTCAGTCAACAAAGCAAGCGTAGCTGAGAGAAATTGCTCGAAAGTATGGCTCTACTTTATTAAATGTGATGGAGATTATGCTTGCTGCAATATTTGTGATGCCAAGTGTAAGGCCAGCGGTGGAAATACTTCAAATCTGAGGAAGCACCTGGTGACACACAAAATTTTCCTCAAAGCTGAAGAGTGCACAATTTTTGATAGCCTCAGATCTACGACCACAAAGGATTCATTCAGCACTGTTAGCACACCTGTGTCCAATGGCAACTAGTCGTCTGCAGCCAGAAACACAGGAAAAGAAATGGCTTTAACATTTGGTGATGGCAGCAAATACGACAAGGAGGATACCTGGTCCAGGTAAATAAGCCTCGTGTTTAAGATGGTATTAGCTTGGCATTTTAATGTGCGTCAGTTTTCATAATCAGGTCGGTTCCTTGTACTTTGTAACATTAATGTAAATGTTCTTTTTATTTACAGCTCTTTCTGACCCATTGTTAAACTGCCCTAAAGTTAAAGTGAGGGCTGCAGTTAATTTATTAAGTTGTGGTTCATTTTAGTTACTGGTGTTCGTGTTGAAGAAATTTTTGGAACAACTACAATGTTACATTACAAACAGTTGAATGTTGTTTTGATATATACCTGTCAATTTTTTTTATATTGAGAAATAAATTTACAATGAAAAAATATGAGATCTTAATATTAAACAAATTAATATTTATTACCCCATAAACACACGCAAAAGTGCTGAAAATTGGTACCGTTGAGTACCGATACCGATTCCCAAGTACCGGGCATTGGTATGGTATCGGTTCAAATGTGAAAGGTACCCATTCCTGCCTTGGACCCACCAACCATGTCTTGCATCAGCAGTTCAGGCTGCTGCTGGAGGTGAAATGTGGGGGATATTTTCTTGGCACCTCTGGCTCCAATTTGGCATTTTTTTAAACACCAGAACCTTCCTGAATGTTCATGTTGACCATGTCTATCCCTTTAAGACCACAGTGTACCTATCTTCTGGTGACTACTTCCTGCAGGGTAATGCACCAAGTCACAAATCTCAAACTGGTTACTTGAACATGACAATGACTTTACTTCACTCCAGTTGCCTCTGTGGTCAACATATCTCAACCCAACTGAGTGCCTTTGGGATGTGGTGGAACAGGAGATTTGCATCATGTATGTCCAGCTGACAATCTGCAGCAACTGTGGGATGCTATCATGTCAATAAGGACAAAAATCTCTGAGGAAAGTTTCCAGCATCTTGCTGAATCTCTGCGGCAAATTATTAAGGCAATTCTGGCAGCAAAAAAATGTCCCAATGTAGGATCAGATTAGACAAGCAAACTAAAAAGCAGTTAGGAAGCTAACATAGCAGTTACTAACAATATAAAGCAAGTGTCTGAGCACCTTAAATACAACTTTATCTTAATTTAATTTCTCAACATACTGCTGAGCTGCTTTGTGTATTTTACCATGCTTGTGTATTTCTAGGTCAAAAAAAAAAAAAATGCAACAACAAGCAAGATGACAGGAACAGGGGCCACAGCCACAGCCACAGCCCTAACTTGCGGTTGGCTACATAACACATCACTGACAAGCTTTGGTCTGCATGACAAAGAGTAGAGTGGAAAAAAAGGGAAAAATGAAACAATGCAGCAACTTCACCCCAAATTGAACCAGGTCTGCCGAATTTTACATGTAAAAGTAACTTTAGACCTCTATTTTTGTTTAAGTGCTTTTAAGCAAGAATATAGATTGATTGTTTTTGGAATCAACAAAGTTTTCATTCTAGTCTCATGACAACACTTTGACAGAAGTATTGTGATATACAGTAAACTCTGTACCACCATTCAGTCAAAACTTTATGCATATATGGAGGTGGAAGAGCAGCTCAACGGCTTCAGCAGTAATTTTTTATTTTCTATCTCCAGTGATTTGTCTGACATTTTTCCCCTGCAGAAGTAAACAAAACATCCTGTAAACCTATTAAATATGACGCACAGCAACACAACTGGGTTTTGGGAACCTCAGGGGAGTAAGATGGGCCAATTGTACAGCCTGATCTACAGGCTGAGTTTTCTCTCTCTCTCTCTCTGTCTCCCTCTACAAACTGATTACAACCTAATGGTCATATCAAATGGCCCAAATCCCATTATCCGCATCACTTTTCTGGCAGTCTTCACTAATTTCACATTCCTTTTTTCTCATTATTCCCCTCCTCGCACTCAACATACTGTAAATCCTCCCCTCACTCTTCTATTCATCTGTTTGATAATCCATCCCTCTCTCTTCCCCGTCATCCCCCTCTCCCTGCATTTCCTGATAATTGCTTTAGGGCTCTATTAGTGGCTGTTGGCGGGCAGCCACAGGCCTCTGGCACCGTTAAAGGGCCCTCCTCAACTCAAAGGCTAAAGCCCCCTCTGCTCTCTGAGGTTTAGGATGTTAAGAGTCAAACACTGTCATCCTGACAAACTTGGGGATTTATAAAAAGTATTTTAAAGTCCAAAACAAAAAATGCTGGTGATTACACTTAACAACAACATTAAAGTTTACTTAATTTATTGCTTTTAATCTCATGTTAAATGATTTTGTAAGAGGTTGAAATGTCATGGTGATCAGATGGTTGTCATGTCCAGGAATAAAATTATTTTTTAGATAACTGAGAAAATCTCAGCAGAGTTTAATTGACATATTTTAGTACATGAGCAACAAGAGTAAACAGAGTCCCAACAAAATATTAAAATCAATATTTTGTTGGGACTTTTAAGACCCAAAACTTAGAAAACATAATGCCACGATCTGCAGTACAGAACAGTGATTAACAACACTGTCATGGTGAAATAACCTTTATCGCAAAAATGTTTAAAAATTCAGCTGAATGATGTTTATTTATTATTGTGAAAACCTTCATGCCTTTATGGGTCTTCTCTTGGCCTTGTTCCTTATTAAAGACATTTTTGTACCTCAACAGGAATGATCCTGGATTAATGAAGGTTAAATAAAAATAAATTCAAAATAAACCAGGCAAATAGACCCCCAAAGCGAAATGTTTGCCACATTTCTGACGCTGTTTTTTTCCAGTGTTTTTCGAAGCAGCAGTAAATACTGACCCTTACTTGCAAAGTTAAAAGCAAATCTATTCTTCTTAAATCATTACACATTATTTCATGTGATCTCTTTAAATCTGAAGGCTTCTCTCAGTGAATGCACTGATGTTTGCTCACATAAAGGGGCAGACAGACATAAATGCATGGCAGAAATTGACATTATTTGTCAATTGACAACAGTATATATATGTGGAAAGTGAACAACAGTACATATATATGTGGAAAGTTATCCCTGGGAAAAAAGTCTGTTTTGTGTGGGTGTATTTTATTAAAAATAAAAACCTCAACCAGCCGAAGACATCCCACACAGAAATTAATCACACTTGTGGGAAAAAGGGGGTCATATAGGTTTATTACTGAACTTCTGTATATCTAGTCAACGGCTAGTTTCTCAGAATCACACATGAAAAAGGCAGATGCATCGACTGATTCTTTGAAGGAATATGTTTATGATTAATCATCCTGCAGCACTTCTAACATGGGTCATGTTTAATCTAAGCATTGATTAGGTTTAACAACAAATAAAACAGGACGTGTCAGACATGATGTCCTGAATTTCATAGATTTTATATTTCACAGAATATCATTAAACAAAGAAGAAAATGCATGAGAGTATTCTCATTGTACTGAAGTTATTGATGTGATGGTGACATCCTATTTAGACAGAAACAATAAAAGCCAGGAAACAAGAAGAGTCAATTTCCAAATCCAATTAGTACTGTCACATTGTTAATATAAGGTACACAATGGCAGACAACTGGGACATGAGGTGCTGAAAAATGTACATAAATATGAGCCTGCACTGCCAACAGTATATAAATTATAGTTTGCTTTTCCCTGAGGCTATTTGAAGCAATATTTCTCACTCAATACTGCCTGACACCGATGGGGATTCTCTTTTGTTGTATCCAGCTCACTTATTACAGAGAAGGTGATTAAATTTTACCATCTATTTTATTTCCCATTTTTTATCATGCACTGGTTTCTTTCCTAAGATTCTTCTTCTGCTTGGATGACAAATCAGGTGGGTGAGGTCGGTTTGAAAAGGCACCGCAAAAGTGATCCTCCTGTAAAACGCTGGTACCTTTCAGTCTTCTGTCAGAGGGATGTCTACAAAGCTCTGAGATGAAACACCTTAGTCCTCATGTTTAATTTTAAATCATGAAAGACACTGAAGAGTGTCTCAACAAGCAAAGCTAAAACCTTACTGTGGGTGCAAGGAAGCATAATAATTAAATCTTACTCTATTATGTTGTATTAAAAGTACAATAGTACCAGATCCAACCAGCTTGTACCTGCCTATATCCATAAAATGTCAGATCATTAGTTTTGCCTTATTTAATGATAATAACAAATGAGAGCCACTTCTTCACATGTTTCCTCTGTCTCTCTGTTCTTTTACATCATTGTACACACTCTTTGATTAACCTGCATTTGCCCAAGGGCATTTTGGTCGATTGAAAGCTCATTAGCTCAGTTAATTAACCAACAGACTGGAGGGTTACAGCCCTAACACTACTAAACTTAACACTGAAAAGAAAAGTAAATTAGTTTCCATGACTTTATTATAAAAAAACAATATATTCAGCAGGTGAAATGAGGTGCCAGACACTAAACTCCAACAGCAGGGCTCAATGCAAACATTTAGAAAAGGCTCTCAGGCTATCAGCAAAGCAGGAGCAACAGCACGGGACAAATGTGACCTGAGGTGATGACAGCAAAAAAAAAGAAAGGGCAGAGAGTAAAGAGGGACCGCATGTTTCCAAGTAAAAGTCAGATTATATATTTTTCTTTCCTTTATGTATCTAATCCAAAGTGACTGACCAGTCTGCAGAGAATATAAGTCTCTATAGCTGAGACTTAAAGTCCCCAAAAACAGACATGACATGACAGGGGGCCATGCTGATAGTTCCAGTGTTTAAAATTTGTATTGTCTGCCAATATGAAATCATTTACCATGCATTGTGTAGCTCCAAGAGTCGAGCTAGATCACCCATCGATAGCTTCTACATCCTGCTGTTCAACCAAAAAAAAAAGTCAACCTTGATTATTCAAAAGAGGGGATTTTCTGGCCAACTTTAAGATCACAGTGTTGAGAAGAATGTACTGATGATCATTTGCCTTTATAGGCAGCCGACTCCACTTGAACATCAAAATGTTAAGAGTCAACACTGACAAAATGATTGAAAAAAGATACATGCTGAGTTTGAAAAACAAGGGGCAAGAAAGGCTAAGAGTTGCAACTGCTTTAGGTAAGAGGCTCAGCTAAATTGGTGCTGCATTGGAGTCAATGTCAGTGTGACTGGGTTGTCTGACTGTCATAGAAAAAACATGCAGAGCAGAGACATTGCACAAGAAGGCAAAATAGACAAAACATGCAGATGTTTGTTTAAAACACAAGTTTAGGATGCACATTATGCCAATATCCAGTTTTCAGATATTTAAAAACATATTTTGCCTTATACCGATTTTGATACGGATACTTAAAGAGACTGTGAGGAGTTTTTGAGTAATTACAAAAAAGTCTCACTTTTAGATATATGCCTGATCGAAATACACACTTATCGATGAGTTTTACAGAATCTAAATAGGTTATCTATAAATGCTATTCCTTAGCCTCCTGGTCGGGTCGTACAGGGCTGGACTGGCCTGAATACTCAACTTCAGGAACAAGACAATTAAAACTAGAGCAAATTTAAATTATTTTATTATTTATATTACACATCTGAGAGCGCCGGGCTGTAAGTAGCGATTTTTAGCCGTCTACAACTACGATACTAAGTTTTCCAAAAATTGCTTGTTGTCACACATCAAAAACTAACACTACGTAACTAGAAAGAGATACATTACCTCGTCGCTTTGCATCCCGTAAGTTGTTGAAAAAGAAGTTGTAAAGCAATGCAGAGTTCCGACAAAGATCCATGCTGCATTTACCATAACAAACACACACTTTGGCTTCACGTCTCCGGTGCGTTCAAGTTGTAGTCAGAAGTAGGAATTTTGAGCTCCGAGTAGGAAGCTACAACTTGAACGCCCCCCGAAGTCTGAATTTCCTACTGGGAACTCAGTGAAACCTCGCCACCCCTGAGTTGACAGTCGAAGATGGATGCCCCCAGTGTGAACAGTTATTTAGCTCCTGTAATAATCAATTTATTTGCACTTCTGACTGGGGTGTGTCGCTCTAGATCAGCTGTATACATAGTATTGCTCGATTTATATTTACAAAAATGCTGTCATAGTGATAATCACATTCTTCATGTGATATTTGTGAACAACAACGCAGGGCGTGCTAACAACAGCTAACAATAGCCTGGTAGATCGGCGTGTTTTTTTCTGACTTTAACTGGAATGCTGATAAGTGGGAGATGATGTCACTCCCATTTCCGAGGTTACTGGAACGCAGCATTACACCGGCGATAAATTCTCCTCATAGCAGCTTTAAAATAACTCAAAGTAGGTTATTTTTTAAATTACACTTAATCTGACACACCAGATGGACCATTCAACACACTACTCAGAATATATTTCACTAGCCTGTCTGAGAGACAACCCACAGAATGAGGAGAAACTTTTATAGCGATTTTGGGCAGGTGATTTGACAATTGCTCCCTCAATCACGTTCATTACAGGCCAATCAGATATTGCAGCAGGCCTCACTGTATATCAGAGTTTGACAAGTGACCAATCAGAACCATTCCCAACCCACTGGCCTTGAATATATAATAAACGTGTCTTCCATGTAAACCTCAATACGGAATTACTATATCCATGTTAACACAAAGGAGAAGACTCTAATTCGGAATAATTTCATTCTAAATAACTAATTACAAATCAAAAAACATAATTTAACTGTGGCCACTGTAACCAATACACAGGAATAATTAAACATAGGTTATTTTGGATTTAAAGGTGCTATGAGGAGAATCTATTACCGGTGAAATAAAGACCCATGAGCCCGCGCGGCGACCGTCGTAATGCTGCGTTCCAGTAACCTCGGAAATGGGAGCGACATCATCTCCGACTTATCGGCGTTCCAGTTGAAGTCAGAAAACAAACATGCCGATCTACCAGGCTATTGTTAGCTGTTGTTAGCACGCCCTGCGTTGTTGCATTAAAGGATAACTTCGGTTCCTGCAGCTTTTACATTGTTTCTAGAATGAAGAACAACAATATACTCACCCAGAAGGCTTTCCTGATGCAAACAGTGCTTCGGGAGATATTTAGATCCAAAATCGAGCAGCGGACACCGATATAATGGTAGCCTGTAGGGCATAGATCGCCGCTCCTAAAAACTGCATTAATCGTCCAAAAACTCATGTTTTTCACCAATATTCCATCATGATTCGCGCCGAATGGACGGCCATTGCAGCCTGTGTCTCTCCACACAGCGCTGTGTGGCTGAACCAACGAGTTTGTTTACATGCTCTTCGCGCATGCGCAGTGCGGCTCATTGTTTCAGGGCAGCTACAAATCGACTTTCTTCTTCCAGTTTTGTGCAAAATGGGCCGAATATCTATGGGATGAAGATGTTGTGGAGGAGGACTTTGAATATGATGGGTGTCCTTACAGTTTGGAGCCACAGTATACAGATAAGGAGCTCTTAGAAATGAAGAAGTGATCATAGCGCTCCGAGAGTACTGCGCATGCGCAGAGGTACCCGGTCTTCTTCGTCAGTTCAGAGGTTAGTTCAGCCACACAGCGCTGTGTGGAGAGACACAGGCTGCAATGGCCGTCCATTCGGCGCGAATCATGATGGAATATTGGTGAAAAACAGGAGTTTTTGGACGATTAATGCAGTTTTTAGGAGCGGCGATCTATGCCCTACAGGCTACATTATATCGGTGTCCGCTGCTCGATTTTGGATCTAAATATCTCCCGAAGCACCGTTTGCATCAGGAAAGCCTTCTGGGTGAGTATATTGTTGTTCTTCATTCTAGAAACAATGTAAAAGCTGCAGGAACCGAAGTTATCCTTTAAGAATGTGATTATCACTATGGCAGCATTTTTGTAAATAGAAGTCTAACAATACTATGTATACAGCTGATCTAGAGCGACACACCCCAGTCAGAAGGGCAAATAAATTGATTATTACAGGAGCTAAATAACTGTTCACACTGGGGGCATCCATCTTCCATTGTCTTCGGGGGTGGCGAGGTTTCACCGAGTTCCCAGTAGGAAATTCAGACTTCAGGGAACGTTCCAGTTGCAGTTTCCTACTTGGAACTCAAAATTCCTACTACTGACTACAACTGGAATGCACCAAAAGACGTCTGCAATCCAAAGCGTGTGTTTGTTTGTTGTTATGCAGCTCTGACCATCAGAACTCTGCATTGCTCTAAGACGTGTAATGTAAATAATAAAATTATATAAATTTGCTCTAGTTTTAATTGTTTTGTTCCTGAGTATCCAGGCCAGTCCAGCCCTGTTCGACCCGACCAGAAGGCTAAGGAATAGCATTTATAGATAACCTATTTTGATGCTATTAAACTCATCTTAAAGTGTGTATTTCGATCAGGCATATATCTAAAAGTGAGACTTTTTTGTAATTACTTAGAAACTCCTCACAGTCTCTTTAAACTTGTTATATCAGAAATATAATTTTAACAATAAGATTTAAATCATGTTTTATAAGCAATTCTTTGAGCTACAAGCTCTGATTTATTAATCTGTTGACATAAAATCATCCCCTTTTGGAAGTTTGTACTTTAAGTTTATAACTAAGATGTAAAAATTCCCCAAAACTCACGCAATATGTAAGGCTGAAATGATAGCAGAAATGCTCATATCTGCCAACACCAAAATCATATTAATAACCTCGTACGCCCCTAAAAAATCCACATTTTTGCTTGAATTCTACAGATTTGAGAGTAGCAGGTCTGAGGTTATGCAGTGGACACAAAGAAAATGCACTGAATGGCGTTCTTGGAATGGGTCGCTGAAATGGGCTGTGTCATGGTGTTGCAGGTGAGACGTCTTAATGAAACATTAAACTGAGAAAGTTACAAACTAGCAGGAATGAAGATAAAAAGACTCTATAGTTCAGAATAATTTACATTCAAAGATTGGCTTGATATCTACAATACCACTGTTCTTTCAATAGACTGTGTAAATCTAAAAATAGCCAGGCTGCAGTGGAAACACATCAGAGTGAACCCTGGCTCACAGAGGCCTGAGAAAATCCATTTGCTCTCTGAGGTAATTTACCCTGCAAAATTCTCTCTTAAGATTGCTCTTAAAAATCCTCCTCAGGGTCTTTAGGGTTTATAAAGAGCATGAAAAATGAGAAAACTTGACCGGCCTGCTCTCCTTGTGGAGTTGGACTATAAATTAGGATGAAAACTTTGGCTGTTTCAAACTTTCTCTTTCTCTGACTTTGAGCCTGTGAAACTCGGAATTGATTACAATTTTCAAATCCTTCAAAAAAGCTCTCATTAGCAGCTTGGTCCTCAGAGCAGGAGATCTGTTTGACCAGTGCTTCTGCTGTTCAGCTTGTGGACCAGAAGGGAAGAGAGGTGGTGGAGATAAGAGGAGGAGAGTCAGAGAGACAGAGAGATAAGACAGAGAGAGAAAGAGAGGAGCTACAGACTCCCCAGACTCCACTACAATCTGCTCATTCCCTTTGACTTTTTAACCGATAAAGGCCTGCGTAAGATGAAACCTGGCTAATTAGTCTCTGCTCTGATAAGATAGTTTGTGTGTGCGTGTGTGTGTGTGTGTGTGAGAGAGAGACGAGAATTGGAGGTTGCATTCGGTAGCATGATACTCGAGCTAAGAACAGCTTCTGCTGATAGAGAATAATTAGGTACTTATCTTCCCCAAATTCCAATATTTTCACCATTTGACAGATGCAATTAAATGCAGTGCAATCAGTTCAAATCAAGAAGCAGAAGAAACTTTGGGATGTAATTATAAACCCTAATTTCAATGAGGCTGGGACGTTGAGTGAAACGTAAATAAAAACAGAATGCAATGATGTGCAGATCCTTTTCAGCTTATATTCAACCCAACAGACAACAAAGTCATGTTTAATTTTCAAACTGATCAAATTTTTTTATTTGTTTTGATATATACTCAAAATGAATTTGTTGCCTGCAGCACATTCTAAAAAAGCTGAGACAGGGGCATGCTTACCTCTGTTTGAACAACACCCAACATGCCTTTGCAGACCCCAATTGTTGCAGCTTTATAGTTTTTCTTTCCAGTTCGCGCTTCATATAGGACTTCAGTTGCTTAATAATCAGTGGTCTCTTTGTCTTCCAGACAGGTCTGAACTGCAGGTCAGTCTAGTACCTGCACCCTTTTACTACGAAGCCACCAGTGTTCATTTTGTTGATTCATTATTTTCACATAATTTTTATCAACAACCTTTTTCCTGACAAAAACATGACAGTAACGAATAAAAACAAGTTCACATGGACAAAAACAAGATCTAAATTAACAGACATTTTCATCAACAGATAAAAACTAGATGAAATGTTTGATAGACTTAATCCAATCAGACCTAATTTGATCATGTAGAAAGTAGGGACAAGTTAGGAATATATCCAATCCCAGCTCGGTTGGTCGTGCGGAAAGGTTGGAAGAATTAAGGAGGACATCCAATTACAGCTGCCTTAGCCTGGTGGTGGTGGTGGGATAAGTTGTGGAGCGATCCAATCAGAGCTGCTCTTTTTATGAATTAATATATTCACAGAGGGCAGGTTCACTGTTTGTTGTCAGTTCTGGTATTGCAACTGGATGCTCTGCCAAATAAAGGTGACTGCATTTCACACAAAAGGAAAAATGTTTCTGGTAATTTATACATTCAAGCTTTACTAGCATTCAATAAAGGGTTATTAGATGTTTCATTTTATTCGAGTGTAAAACAAGACTTCAGAAATTCAAGGCAACATGAAAACTGACGTACCCTTTACACTTCTCGTTTTAGTCGACTAAATTTTCAGTAGATTTAATTGAAATTCATCAAAACGCTGTGAAATTTCATCAAATAAAACTAGACTAAAATCAAAACAATTAAGATGAGTAAAACTACAAGACATTTTAGGCAAAGACTATGACTAAAACTAGATTAAAAAGTGCTGTCAAAATTGACACTGGAAGCCACACTGTAGTAACACTGCAGGATTGATTTTGTGTTGTCTTTTACATAGATGTCCCTGTAAAGAAATCACTTGAATCGCAGCATATGTTGCTCCAAAACACAGATTCACAGATGCACAAGTTACCCATGCCATGGGCACTAACACCCCCCTCATAGCTTTAAAGATGCTGACTTTTGAACTTTGCTCTGATAACAGTCTGTGTGGTTCTTTTCTTCTTACGCCTAGAGGACACAACTGCTGTGATGTCCAAAATGATTTAAATGTGGACTCAGACCAAAGCAGACTTTTCCACTGTGCGTCAGTCCATCTCAGGTAAACTCAGGCCCAGAGAAGCCAGCAGTGTTTTTGAGTGTTGGGTGTGACATCTACCAGTGTAAGTTAAAACTCTGCCCTACAAAACCTAATGTCAGATACATCCAGAAACGCTGCCCAGTGTAACTTGTAATTTTCACAGTCTTTGTTGCACCATCTCAGCATTTTTTGGGATCTGTTAGACGTCGATTTCAGAGTGAGTGAATATTTGCAAAAACAACAAAAAAATTCAGATTTAACATGAAATATTTCGTCTTCAAAATGTATTTAAAGCTATGGTCTACGATTTGGAAGCTTGGTACATCTTAATAACGCCGTTTATAAGGCCGTTATGGTCCTATGGTCTGATCTATGAAAGAAAAGAGACCAAAAAGAATGAAAAAAATCCATTCAGTATATCCACTGCAAAGCGGCATAATAGTTGACCGCCATTCCCGGCGGTCCGGGGTTGGTCCGTGAGTCCATCCAATCCCCTGTCTCCCCTGCTCTGCACCGTCCCACCTCCTCCCCACTACCTCCCTCATGTACCGGTGAGCAGCTAGCTGCACAGCTACTGAAGCGTCATGGAGCCGGAGAAGACCAGCACCGAAACCGGGAGGCCGCTTCTGTTACCCTCCACATTGAAGGGAAGGAAACGTAAAAGTTTCGAGGAAAAGGCTGAAGTAAGGAAGAAATATATATACATATATTGTTAGGAGGCGACACGAGTTGGGGGGCAGGATCTTGGAACACGGAGGGGAGGGGTGAGTCAAGGGCAGGCAGGTTGCGTTTTTCAAATCCGTCTCAATAGCCAAACTGGTTTTCAGATCGCAGACCTTAGCTTTAACTGCATTCAGGTAAGATACGATTTGTAAATCACTGTATTCTGGCTTTATTTACATTTTACACAATGTTCAAACTTCATTGGAATTGAAGTTTGTACCTAAAATTTGACATGTTTTAAACTTTGTCCTGATTGTGGTGAGCTTGAGAAGGAAAATGTGTGTATTTCCAGGTAAAGCTACTAATAGGACTTTCTCCCCAGCTGACTCACTTTCCAAAGCAACAGGATATTGTCTCTGCGTCAACTGCTCATCTATGTTGCACCCCCGTCTCTTAAGTTTGATGTTAAGTTTTTTTTTTTTCCTTTAAGGAAGGGGGGATGGGTTCTCTGATTTTTGTTGAAACAAAGGTTTGCGGCACTGATAATCAGTAAAGCACAAATCATATAGAAAGTAAGAATATATTTGGCTTTTCCTTATTTTTCTCATATTTTTGATGCCCTTCCACACTTCAGAAAACAATCACAAAACAACAGCTATAAAAACCTTCTTTTCTTTCTGAATTATAAACAATACATTTTTACAGTGTATCTTTTGTCCTGTTGAGGTCAATAATCGAGGAGGCAGTGGATAAAACAGGCCAAGAGAGAAGGGATAATGTTAGCAAGACCCTTAAAGCTAATAATACAATATATTTAATTTCTTGTCTCTGTGAAATGACTGTTAATATTTGTTCTAAAAGTTAATAGAACAGTTACTAATTTTGTCAATTCTAATGATCTTTAAAATAACCCCGAAGCATTAAATCAATGCTCCATCCTTATAAACTTCTTTATAGGTTTAATATTGCCAACTTTGAGGCAGAAATAACAGTGATAAAAAATTCTGTGCAGAATGATTCAAATTGATGACAAATTTTAAATGTTTTAGAAAATTTAGAAACTTAAAAAAAATATGAAAATATGATCTTGACTTGTACTAAGCAACTAAATTAACTGCATTGTTTTATCTGCGTTGTTAGGGTTGGATATCATTGGTGGTGGTAGTCATGCAGATTTAATTTTGGTTTTCTTTATTAGATATTAGAATATTTTTATATACTGCATACTCCAAGAAACATCTCTGTTCAATATTATTTGAAGTACAACTGTATTAGTGGAGTTAATTTTAGTGTACAAAGCGGGGTGAATTTCAGTTAATCTTTTATATTAAAGGGTGAAAACAAATGTTTGTGCTTTTATACTTTCACAGATTTGAAGATGGCCACTTTTTTTTTTGAACAAGGTATTTTTATTGTTTTTTAACATAACACAGAGCAACTTTAAATTAACAGCCAGACAATATTACAGACATGGATAATAATAATAATAATAATACAACATAAAATAAAATAATAATAAAATAAAATAAAAATAGATACAATAAATCAAGTAAACAAATCAATATTAATTACACATAAACAGATGTACATTACATGCATAAATTGTCAGGAGACATATTTTCGACAAAAGTTATAAATGGTTGCCAAGTTTTATGAAATTTTTTGGTACACCCTCTGATTCTATACCTTATTTTCTCTAAATGTACAAGACACATTACCTCCCTTATCCACTGACCATATGACGGGGGAACAGAGTCCTTCCATTTTGACAGGATGAGTCTTTTGGCTAAAAGGGAACAAAAGGCAATCATGTTTTCTTGACTTCTGCTGACAAAACTATTTACCGGCATCACACCAAACAATGAGATCAATGGAGAAGGGTCAATTCTTGTCCCACATATGCTGGAAAAAGTCTCGAAAATAAAACACCAAAATCCATAAATCTTGGGACAAGACCAGAACATGTGTAATAAAGTGGCAGGGGCCAGTTTACAGCGATCACATGTTGGATCGAGATCTTTCTTAAACTTTGCTAATTTATCTTTGGACCAGTGTAAGCGGTGTACAATTTTAAACTGAATGACAGTGTGCCGTAAACATATAGAAGAAGAATAGATCCTCTGTATAATCCTTTGCCAAATTTCTTCTGAAATTATTTCACCAAGTTCTGTTTCCCACTTCTTCCTAAGACATTCCAGGTCCTTTATTGTATGTGAATTAAGCAGTGTGTAGATCTTAGTTACGATGTGAGTAGAATTACTTTTACAAGTGAAAAGGGAGTCTAACAAAGAGGCAGGGGGTAGCTGAGGAAAACATTTAGAGTTAGATGCTACGAAGTTTCTCATTTGCAGATACCTGTAAAAGTTTTTACTACTTAAATTGAATTTCTGAGACAGCTGATTAAAAGATGCAAACATTTTGTTAATATAGAGGTCAGATAAAGTGCATATTCCAACATTAGACCAGTTTTCAAACACTTCATCCACTAGAGATGGGACAAACATATGGTTTTTTACAACAGGAGCCGCATGATAAAGTTCTACAACATCAAAGGTGCGTCTAAATTGATTCCATATTTTAAGCGAGTGTACAACAACTGGATTTGATGTAAAGGTTGCAATAGGTTGATCAAATGGCAGTTTAGAGCAAAGCAAGGAGGCCAAAGAGGAGGATCTAATGGATCTTGCTTCCAGGGCCATCCAGCTGGGATAAGTGGTGTCACTTCCTATCCAGAACAGCAAAGCCCTAATATTAGCTGACCAGTAATAATATTGAAAATTTGGAAGAGTCAGTCCACCCTGATTACGAGGCCTCTGTAATATGTTTTTATTTATTCTAGGAGGTTTTTTATTCCATATAAAGGTTGAAATTTGTTTGTTAAGATTGGTAAAGAAGGATTTCGTCAGAAAGATAGGAAGACACTGAAACAAATAAAGAAATTTTGGAAGGACATTCATCTTAATTGTATTAATTCTCCCTCCTAAGGAGAGAGGCAGAGGATCCCAGCGTTCAAAATCTTGTTTAAGAGAAGCTAAAAGAGGAGGGAAATTAGCCTTATACAGTTCCTTGTAATCACGTGTGATCCATATTCCAAGATACCTAAATTTTATCAAACAAATTTTAAAGGGAATAGATCCAAAATAATTCTTTGCTACAGGAGAAATAGGCATGAGTTCGCTTTTTTGAAAGTTAACCTTATATCCAGAAATTTTGCCATATCTATCAAGTAAAATCAGTAATTCTGGGAGACTTGAATTGGGGTCTGATAAATATAGCAGCATGTCATCTGCGTATAGAGAAACTTGATGCATCAGCCCCGCCCTGCAAATCCCCTTTATAGTTGAGCTTTGCCTCAAAGCTATTGCAAGTGGCTCGATTGCTACTGCGAATAGGAGGGGTGAAAGGGGACAACCCTGTCTCGTACCACGATGTAGATTAAAGTATGATGATATGTTATTATTTGTGCGAACTGCTGCCATAGGAAGGGTGTACAAAATTTTTATCCAAGATATAAAGACTGGTCCGAAACCAAATCTTTTTAATGTCTCAAAAAGATAGGTCCACTCCACCCGATCAAACGCTTTTTCTGCATCTAAAGAAAGTATTACCTCAACATTTTTGGAATCGGGTGGAGTGGGACCACAAAGAATATTTAGTAAGCGTCTAATGTTAAAAAAAGAGTAGCGATTTTTTATAAAGCCTGTCTGATCAGGTGAAACGATGACGGGGACAATTTTCTCTAGACGGTGAGCAAGGACTTTAGCTAAAATCTTGACGTCAGTGTTCAAAAGTGAAACAGGGCGGTAAGAACTGCAATTTAAAGGGTTTTTATCTTTTTTCAGGAGTAAGGAAATGACTGCTTGTCGCATAGTTGGGGGCAAACATTTTGATTCAAAGGATTCTACAAATACTGAAAATAATAAGGGGGAAAGCTGATCAGAAAATTTCTTGTAGAAGTCAGTCGTAAAGCCATCTGGCCCTGGAGACTTTCCGCTCTGCATGGCTTTTATAGCTGAAGTTATCTCTGTGACAGAAATGTCTCTTTCTAGCTCAACAGCCAACTCTGTATTCATATTGGGAATATTTAAAGACTCAAAAAAGTCATCTATGACAGAGGGGCAAGAGGGCTGATCCGAGGTGTAAAGCGATTCATAATATTTCTTAAAACAGTCATTTATCTCCTTGTTTTCAGTAACTATGTTGCTATGATCATCATTTACAGCTGGTATGCTTTGATTGGCGGTTCTTTGACGAAGCTGATGCGCAAGTAACCTGCCGGCCTTCTCCCCATGTTCATATTGATTGTGTCTTAGTTTAGAAATGAGATATTCTGCCTGACGAGTTGACAAAAGGTCAAACTCGGTCTGCAAGGACATTCTTTTTTTAATTATATCTGTGGATGGGGAGTGGCTATGAAGCATATCTAAGGCTAATATTTCTTCAGTTATCTTTAAGAGGCGTTCAGTATGTAACTTCCTTTTCTTTGCTGAAAAAGAAATAATCTGTCCCCTCAAATATGCCTTGAGTGACTCCCATACAGTGGATAAAGACATATCTGGAGTTTGATTAATATCAAGGAACATTTTTATCTGAGATGATATAAAGGAAACAAACTCATCATCTGAAAGAAGCAAAGAATTGAATCTCCAAGGCCGATATGTAGATTGAGTTGTGGGGATGCATAGTTTCAACATCAGAGGGGCGTGGTCTGAGATCACTATCGCTCCATATTCACATTCATTGGTTAAATGTAAAATCCTTTTGTCTAGGAAAAAACTGTCTAAACGGGAATACGTTTGATGGACTGCAGAGAAGAAGGAATATGCTCTTGAGGATGGATTTCGAAATCGCCACACATCAGCCATACCATAAGTCTGCAGAAAAAGTTGGATAGCCTGTGCTGACTTGGACAGGGAGGAGTTCAATGATGTACTACGATCCAATAAGGGATGAAGAACACAGTTTATGTCTCCGCCAAGTACAATATGATGTGATGCCAAATCTGGTAGCTGAGAGAAAAAACTTTTAAAAAATGAGGGATCATCCCAGTTTGGGCCATAGACACAGGCTAAGATGACAGGGAGAGAGCAAAGTTTCCCAACCACAATAATGAAACGACCGGATGCATCTTTCTGTATGGATGACGGAATGAATGGTATACTACTGTTTATCAAAATAGCCACCCCCCTTGCTTTGGTGTTAAAGTTTGACTGAAAAACCTGACCCGGCCATCTCTTGCTGAGGCGAGAAGTCTCAGACAAGCATATATGCGTCTCCTGTAAAAAAACAATGTCTGATTTAAGCTGTTTTAAATGTGAAATAACTCTCCTAAACTTAATTGGATGATTGAGTGATTTAACATTCCAACTAATAAAATTAACTTGGCAACCTATAGTGTTCCTATTACTATTTGTTCTGTTCATTAACTGAGAGTAAAAGACTGAATGTCATGCATGTAATACAAGAAAACATAATACAATAAAAAACTACAACTCTAAAACAAAAAGTCTGGCAAGTGAACAACATGAACAAAATAAGCCCTTCATATCCCACCCCCCCAACACCCCATTTAACAAGGTGATAACGACCCTGATAGGTTAATCCACACATATAGTGCTTGTGGTGGGGAGCTACCTGGTTATTGCTTTGGCTCCCGCTAAGTATCCTGTGTTGAAATTGACGACAACAAAAAAAAAAGACTGTGCAAAATGTTTAATAACTAAGTGTGATGCAAGGCAAACTTTTCAAAGTGAATATTGAGTGAGGCAGATAGTCTGTCCGAGAGAAAAAAAATATATAATAATAAAATAAAATGAGATAAAAATAAAAAATGAAAAGTTAATAAATAAATGATTAAAAAAAGAAAAGGAAAAAAGAAAATATATATAAATAAAATGAATAAATAAAAAATTAAAAGCTGAAGCTGGAGAGTGTGTCCTACAGAAAGATTCATAAAAGACTGGTTTTACTTAACAGACCACAAGTCAAAAAATCCCATTTTAACTTATAAAATAAGAGAAAAATAGAATGAATGCATATATGTATACACACACATCAGCATATGTACATACACATAGAGGCACAAACACTCAAACCAAGTATCAATATAAGCCATATAAACTAAAACAAATAAGTTTTGTGTTATTCCTCAAAGGAAAAAAATAGAGTGAATAATTTAAAAGAAGAGAGAAAGAGAGAAAAAAAAAATATATATATATATAGGCCTAAGGGAATATTCTGGTCTTAAATACCCTGATGAGGAATATATGGACCTTCAACCATAGCCCTAAGAGATCATAAGAGATCATTTAAGCTGGTTATCATTAAGAGAGGATGTGGCACTTACAGTAGCTATACAAGGGACCAGTCAGTAACATTAGCAGCACCACAAATAATGGCAGAACTTCCCGTGGGTGGAAGTGGTTACTCACAAAGTCGTTTTTTAAATCAGTCTCCAGTCTCCACAGGTGGTGTAATGTTCTTCTTGATGTATGCCATAGCCTTATCCGGATCCAGAAACTCAACGTCCTCCCCCTTGTATGTTATACGCAGTCGAGCTGGGAACATGATGCCGCATCGACTCCCGGTCTGTCTCGGCGATCCTCCTGGCGTCCGTGAAGGCAGCACGGGCTTTGGCGACACTCATGGTGAAGTCGGGAAAGATAGTAATGGAGTCCCCGTTGAAACGAAGTGGGCCTCGGGTGCGGGCCCGCCGAAGTATCTCCACACAGTCTCGATAGTAATGCAGTTTGGCCACGATGACGCGGGGCCTCCCTCCGGGCTTTCTTGCTGCCAGGCCCCGATGTGAGCGGTCGACCAGCGGCTCTTTATCCAGCTGCAGCACCTCCATTAGCAGCTTGGATACCGATGCTGTAGTGCTGGAGCCCGGCGTTTCCGGAACACCGAGAATTCTTATGTTGCACCTCCTCATTCTTCCTTCCATATCTTCACACTTCTCTCTCAAGCCTGCCATTTCGGCCTGCAGGCTACTCACGGTGTTCTGTAATGTCACAACAGCGTCTGACCATGTCGACAGGCCCCCCTCCACTCCTTCCACACTCGCTTTGACTTGGTCGATTTCGGATTTTAAGGCGGCGCTGTTATTGATTATTTCAGTTTTTACTGCGTGTAGCTCCGTCTTCAGAAAGGCAAAAATCCTGCGAAAGTGCATTTTTTAGTTCTGACTTAATCACTGCCGATATATCCGCTTTTAATGAGAGCAAAATCTCTGACCTCAGGCCTGCAACGTCCATTTCCCCGTGATCAGGTGAGGGCGGGGTCGGATGTTCAAGGCTCTTGGAAGCACTCTGGTCCGAGGAGGTATTGGGCCTCGTTTTAGAGGGTCCGGTATACTTATATTTTCGGAGGTTCGCCGCCATCTGTGTACTCCAACCAACTTGTATCACTCTTAATTAAAGTTTATAAGAAGTTTGCAATCTTTACAGGAAGTGCACTCGACAAAACTTGATGAAAAAAGATACTTTTAGCAGGAGCTCGGGTGAAACCCACCTTACGCCATGGCCAGCAAACCACGCCCCGAAGATGGCCACTTTTAAGACAAAATACTTCTATTAAAGTGTCTTGTACACAATGTTACCCTGAATATTGTGATTTGGTACAGCCATTTACAAGAAACTGCCATTTGCAGACCTATTTGGATTTGGGCCACTGAACAGAAACACTGTGGAGCTGCAGCACATTTGACTACTTTTGATATAAGCTTCTGTTTTCTAAGAGGAAGAAAATTGGCTGAATATCCTCTTTTGCATGAGAACTCTGTCACTGTTCTTCCTCTTCTGTGTGACCTACCTTCTCATGCAGGTACTGAACCTCTGCACACTGACCACTTGACCTCAGTGTGTAAGTCTGTCAAGACCACAAACTGTGGCCACAGCTTACCCCTGCCGGCCTTCCTGTGGCGTGTGTGATTTATGACACCCTGTACCACATGCAGATGCGAACACATTCACACAAACCACAGCAAGTGAAGGTCAAACCCTGAGCAGGTCCCTCACCCTTTAGCATTATTTAAAGCTACTGCATGTTTAACTCCACTGTTTCCCTTTCCTGCTTCAGTTCTCTCCCCCCTCAACAGTATCTCTCCCTCACACACACACCCTGCCTCTATCTGCCCAGGCAAACATACCAGCTTTAGCTGCAGTCTCACAGTAACGAATGTGTTTGGGCCTTGTTCCAGGCGCTTGGCCGACTGATGTATCTCTTAAAAGCTTCCGTTGCCAAGGAAGAGCCACTCCATAAACTCTCCCTTCTTCCTTCTCAGTTTGTTCCCTGCTCTCGAAGAGCACCACAGCATGACGTGCTGAGTCCTTCTTCCGAGAAGTTTACTTACAGTGATAAAGAGAACTTAGCTTCAGGGGCATAATGTGATTTCTCAGGCTGGTGCAACCTCAGTGCTTTCTGACTCACCTACTGTAAGCTACATCAGAATGCCCCAAACAAGAGTTTAAAGGAAAGCGTGACAATATCATCAGATCCCACATGGTCTAAATTTGTTATCAAACACTTTCCAAGAAATGCCCACACAAAACACTTTCTGTTTAAATGTCACCTATTGAAGATCAGAAAAAAATAATCACTCAGGGTCTGCAAGAGGCAATGGGAAATCCTCTGATGAGTAGCCTTTCCACTGGCTTCTGACTACACTTAAGGATCTGGGTCTAATTCAGGGCCTAATTAAAAATTTATATCAAAGAAATGTTCCAGCAACCCCCCTCCCCCCTTCCAATGGGCATGAACAATACAGGAACTGACTGACAGTGCAAGATTTTGTACTTTTGCAATACACATTGCATTTTTTTATTTGTTTCTTAAAAGATCAAATAAGACCACAACACAAGATACATGCAGTTTTGATTTTATGTTAAATAATACAGCTTTTAATTAAAAACTGCACTTCTTCATATTTGGATATTTATGTAATTTGTGTTTAACTAATTCTGTTCTTTTATTCAGTATCAAGTGCAGTCCAGCAGGCAGTTTGGGCCCCATGAAAAATATCATGGGGGCTCCTACGCCACAGCCCAACCAACCATCCACTACTGCTTAAACCCAAACACCATTATTTAAGAGAAAAAATGAAGCAACAACTGTTTAGCATTAAAAGCCATTTTATACTCTGATGAACTGAAAGTTACCTGATACATTTTTGTCATTGTTCACAAAAAGCACCCTAGAAGGGCTCCAAGTGAACAAAGCTCCCCCAAGACTTTTCCAAATTTGTTTGGCAAGATGTCATCAAAAATGTGGAAAAACCACCCCTTCTGACAAAGTTAATAAATCCTGCATTCATATTGGATCTTAAACAATCCACTAAATTTGTCCTTGTGTCGTGACCAACTTCCCTACAAATTTCTGCCAAATCCGTCAAGAACTTGCTGAGCTGTGTGGCTCACAGATGAGAAAATTAACAAACAGTAACAAAAAAATAACCGTTTGGAAAAGATGATTAAGAGTTATATTTTGCTCAGAGACACTATGACTGCCAAAACATATTGAAGAGATAACAGGAAGTTCACTCCAGTTTTGAACTATGTAATATGCAGCTTACTGCTTTGTTTACTGAACTCAAAAACTAGTACTTCTATGACTTCATTTTTATATTCACCAAAGTATTCTCTGTATTTAATATAACTTTTTTTGCAATAAAAATAAAAGCAGCATTTTCTCCACAGAGTATGAAGTTGTTTATCCTGGTCTGTAAGGTGATAGTGAGAAAATACTGAGGTCTTAATACTTTTTAAAGGGCTCTACCCTCTGACACTAACAGCTGTACAATGAATCACATCAGTCATGCTATCAACAACTGTTTGTTTCACAAGAGGCAGGAAAAGGTACAGCTGATATAAAAAATAAAAAAAATACTCCCCCAGGGTTTGACTTGCAGTTGAGGGTCTGCCTTGCACATTGGTGTGTGTGTGACTGAAGCAGCATTTCCTGAATGTAAACACGGAGGACACAGACTGTGCATGCACACTGTTCAGATCTCCAACAACAGTAACACATGCTGAATGACTTGCTTTAGGTAATGTGACCAACATCTCACGTCCTGAAGGGGGACTTTTGCACACGTGCACACTGTGCAATTGTGCACACTGCATTTGCAGAGGTGGTCATAAGTCTCCAAACATCTCAGCTATAGCTAATCATCTGGCCTTGTATGTATGTGCTACTTTGGTCTTTTACAATTTGACACTTAAAATAAAGAAAATTAAACCCTTGATTTGGTCTCATGGCCGAACTTTGAACTGTCCGTAATAGAAACTGAGTAGCATGTAAAAGCAAATGAAGGACAATTAAACAATATGGAAAAAAGCAATAATGTGTGGGGGAACCCACCTCACAGAGAGGGTAAAATCCCCCGGGTTGCTCTTGCTTGGTCGGGCCAGGAAACTGCCGTGGACGCCCCGAGTTAGAAGGAGCTGCTCTGCCTCGATTCCGGTGATGTTGGGGTGGAACCACCTGATGAGAAAGGAGATCAGCTGTTAAACACCATTATTGATTTATGTGTTGTTCAAAGAACATGGGCAGCCTGTGTCCCATCAGGCACCAGCTTCCTTTGCTATGAAGAATGAACAGGCACCGACACAAGAGCTGCAAACTGCTTCCATAAACATCGTCTATTCATATAATCACACAAAAAGAAGTAAAGTGTGATTGGTAGATTGTTTCTTGTTGTAACTATGCTTCTTGGCAATAAATCTTACCCCACTGGAGAGCCTGTTTATTTCATTTTAAATGGAGCCACACTTGTACAGAACATGGATTTGTGGGATGAGTTGAGTATGCGGGTTACGCCCATTACAAATTTGCCAAATCCTGTCTGCTGATGTCAAATATTCTGTTGTTGATTTTTGTTTGGTGGATTGGTTGATCCAGGGTCAGAGCTGAACATAATGTTCCTCCACATGTTCATGTTCAAGTGCATGTATTACTGGTACCAGAGCAAACAGGCCTGCTGGCAGCCGTGTTGGACTGGGCACGGGGGCTGGCGGCCAGATCGACCTGCAGGCCTTGATTGCAAATCTGTAAAAGACTGCCTACAAGTCCAAAGTGCCGACAATGTGAGGAAAGGTCATCATCTTCTTGGGATTCCCACTTCACGACCTGTGTTTGACATACGTTGTACGATACTTAGCCTTCACTCTGGCCTAAGTACCAAGGCTCCCTCATAAAAACGCTGCAACTGGACGAATACAACAGATCCGTGTTCGTTACGAGTATGGCACCATTTATCCCTTTAAAGCTTGAAAACACAAATTATAGTAGGGCTGGGCAATATTTGCTAATCTTAATATCACGATTGACTGAAGCTCTTACCTTGATGACGATAAGCGAATGATTATTTATACAATACTGGAAAAATTAGTGGGGATACCGATGGTCGTCGACATGGTCTTTCTGCAGTATTTACACTATTGTACTTCTTTTCTGCTCTGCTTTCTGTGCTCTGCACAGAATCCAACATGTGCCCAAACAATGGAAACGGCATTTTTCTTGGCGACAATGTTTTCTGATAGATTGCCGCTTGTCTCCTCCGTGTTGTCACTCACTCTTTGTGAAAGTGAACACAGACTGTTTGGTGGGGCCCAGTCACACGCACGAACCATATTTGGAAAATAATTAATTAGGAAAATAATCAAAATAATCTACATGAGTAAAATTACTCGATTAGGGGTCTAAAGGTCAATTTTGATTATTTTTTGATCAAATGCCCAGCCCTGAATTATAGCCATAAAATTCAATTTTTTTGGAGCTGAAATGTTTATTTCACTTTCTACTAACAAAAAACAAATTTTCCATAAAATTTAACATATCTTTTTTTGTATCTCATTTGATTCATTAGGTGTTTTCGGCAAATGATAATCCACTTGAGGATATTTTTATAATTTATCTGATTGTATTCAGTTTTTTTTAGTAATTTGTTGATCATTTTGATTAGGGGTATAATAAAAGTATGTATCAAATATAATACAACAGGCTTTAAGGGGTGACCAGGGACACAAACGGTCTTTTCAGTGGTATACGATTTCTTGACTAGCATTTTTACTTTTTTTGAGGTTTAGTTCAACAAACAAAATTGGAACTCAACCAAAGACTTCTTCACTGCACATCTACATCTGAAGACACTCTCTGATGTTGCAATAGCCTTATAGAAGACACTGGATAAGGTACATAAGCGTCACTTGTATCATATGGCTTGACTGGTTGCAAAGATCTGTTGTCTCCATTTTATACTGATAGAGTAGAAAGGCAGCTACTAAATATTTGGATCCATGTTCAGAAATTTGCCTTCTGTATTCTCATATTAAAGCTCTTATCCATCAGGATTTATTCACACTGACTGTGGGCAGCCCTATAGCAGCAAAACCCATTTATATCTTGGCCTATAAGTAAATATAAACTGTATGTCCTGTCCTGGTCTGAAGGGAAGGACATAAATGTTTACAGTCCTGTTGAGTCAAAGCTAATGATTACATGTTACTTCCTATGTTGCAAAACACTGCAGGCAAATATTTATCTCATCAACTTCTCAGGTAGGTCTGCCAACTATCTGGGTTGAGCACTTTTACGTAAGTGTTTGTGAAAACCACTTCATTAAACCAAAGTGTAATCACTATCAATAAGCATTCACAAGATATAAAAACAGCACATTTCCATGCTTGTGCTTATAGAAAAAGAGCGCCCTTATTATGCAGAGGACTTTGATAATGTTGAAGAAGCAGAGAGTAGGTGCCCCAGCAGTGTTGAAGTGAATGGCTGAATGTCAGCTGTGCGGATTAAGAGCTCATGTTTAAGCAGGGATCATTGGGTTAAACCTCCCTAACTACTGTGTGCCTCTGCTGGCTAATCCAATGCACCATTAGCTCCAGGGCCCCATTTCTGTCTAGGAATGGGGTCCGACTGAACTGACATGTAATGGAAACATATACACTCGGTGTGTTTAGCCTTTCAGAGGAGACAAAGATGTTTGTTTGAGGAACACATTGCTTTGACTTAAAAAATAATATAACATTAGTTAGACAGTAACTGAGCAAAAACATAATACTATATGTTCGCTAATGGCGGTTATCTGCATCACCACGGAAACCCAATTATTACCAACATCTCCTGAAAATGCCATCTAAATCCGTCCAGAAGTTTTTGTGTAATCTTGCCAACAACAAAAAAAAAGACAAACAAACATATGCCAGCTAAAACATAACCTCCTTGTCAGAGGTAATTAGAAATTCAACAAAACATTTAGCCTACAATTCTGAGGTGATTTATGCATTTTCTTTTGTATTTGTAGAGCACAATTCATACACAAGGTAATACAAAGTGCTTCACAGAACAAGAATAATGTATTAAAATCACACTAAAAAAAAACAAAAATAATAATTATAAAATTAACTTTAAAAGAGTATGGGCAGATAAGATCCTTTTATAAAAGATGTGCATTTATGATATAAAATACAAAAAACACCCAAAAACATTTCAAGTGCTTTTTTTTTTAACTAAGAAACACTTGGAGTGACAAACGAATCTGACTTGAAACAGCTTAAATATTAAACTTTGTTGACAAAAAACTTTATTCTCTTTTCTAGAGATCAGATTTAAAAACATCATTATAACAGTTCACTCATTTGTCTAATTGTTGAGCTGACTTTGCATCATAAAGTAACCACTACCATCCACTCCTGAAGGCTCATTTAGGCTTGTTAAGTTTCTTTACAACTACAGCAAGGAATTAAACAAAAATAGTCTGGATGAATTTTTTCCCAGCTGCTTTGAGCAGATAAGGATAATTTTTCTTGCAGCAGAAGCCAGTTTGTTGCAGCATGCTGTGGAGTTGCTAGAGTTTTTATTTCAGGCCGTCCAGAGATGGTCAGACATGTTCTGCATAATCATATTCTAAATGCTGTGGAGTGAAGTTCTGCTCTGCCACAGGGCCCACGAAGTTTCACTGCCAAGCTGTAAACTCAACTGTTTAGTAAATGCTGAACTAACTTCCTCTATTCCGACCACAGATTAGAAGAATGCTCGATTACTCATATTACAGGTGTGGGTGTATATTGCTGCCTTTCAGAGGAGTAGTGTAGTATTTTGCCGCAAATATCAGGCATTGCTGGTAATAGCGAGTCTCTTCACCCTTGAGCGGATTCACTGGCATGCACAGCAGAGTTAATATCGAGAGTGAAATGCAACAACAAATGACAGCTCTCCGTACTAAAACAGATTTAAAATTGCATATTGAACTGTAAACGGAACAAAATATTCAATATTCAATTAAAATTGTAGCATCACTAGCAGGAATTAAGTCCTGAGAAAGTTCCTGCACCATCTTACTACTTGCATTAGGAATAAGTTTGTATTTTAAATACATGCTTAGATACGGAGCTGGCATTTCATAATTTCCCCAGCCATCTACATAGCAAATTATTCATTTTCGATGTCTGACTAATGGAAAGATTAATAAAGCATCTCACTGACAAATGAGAAGACAATTAGCACCCACATTATCCAAATAAAAAATAATCTTCATAAGCAGCAACCCACTGGAAAAAAGATGATGCATGTTAACAATTTAACAAAAATGGAAAAACAGTCTTTCTGACATTGACATGAGGACTAAATGAGTCATGGAAATCATGCATATGATGTCTTAAAATACAGCTTTTCAACAGCGCCTCAGGGGAATACAAAGGCTTGTTATTGATGAATATAAACCAGAGAAGGGCAGGCCGGGGATGACACAGGGGTGCCTTCATGATGCCCACACTGAGGAGATGATATCTCAAATTTAACAGTGAGCATTAAGGCAATTTTGCTTTTCAATGCTGGGCCACACAAACTCATGACAGTACGATAAAAATAAAACTCATGTGTCAGCTCAGCAGTTCTTGTGTCACCTCACAGTGGCAAATATAAACCAGAATAGTGTCATGGTCAGCACTGGCCTCAGCCTCAGTTCAGGGTGTGTGACATAATGCTTTCTATTAATACTACTGAGGCTCAATAAACCACAATCATGTATTGTCATTTAATTCCTGTACTATTAGGAGACATCCATGCTGTTAACAGTTCATGATGCTGTCAGCCTCTCTTTGGACATGACCGATTTTAAACCTGTGCCAAGTTTAAAAGTGTTTTGAGGTTTAAATGTAGGGATGGGAATCGAAAACCAATTCCAGTTGAGAATTGTTAACAGCTCCATCAAAGAATCGATATCATTAATCTTTTTGCTAATCAATTCCCTTATCAATTCCATTCAATTGACAGGGTTCAGAAGCGTCACCCCCAAATTCCACTGCACGCGAAAGCGCCCCGCCGCGCAGCGAAGCGGAGCGCCGTGGTCTTGCTCCGACAAGCAAACCCCACTGGAAGCGGCGCGCCCAGAAGCGCCGCGCAGCGAAGCCCCGGAGGAGGAGGGCTGATCCCTGGAGAGCCGCAGGCTATCATGAGAATAGCGATGTCACACGCTCATAAAACATGTTATTGACTGAGAAAAGAAATAAACAACACCTTGCTTAACTTCTCTAAGGTCCCTTTGCTGGTCCAAACCACACAGCTTCGTTAATTATTCAACTTCTATCCGATCTATATCCGTGATGTATACAATGTTAGATATTTCTGTACCTCTACAATTCACTTTTCTTCGTCCATGGTGTCCTGTTGTCTCTGGGACCCTCTGACCGACTGCTGACCTGATGCTCGTGCGTCCGGTTTTGACGTAGTGACAAATAATTGAGGAAAATTACGTGCAAGAGTCTGTGGTTTGTGTTTTATTTTGAAACTTAAGGGTACTCCACACGGTGACTTCCTGTCTGGTGCTTTCTTAATGACAGTGAATTTACGAAGTTTGGAAGCGGCCGCGCAGAAAATAGACCTGAAGCGAATCTCTCGTGCCTTGGCACTTCAGAATCGCGGCGCGGCGCTTTCGCGTGCAGTGGAATTTGCCCGATAGACTACAATGGGAGCGAAGTGCTCCACAGTTCGCTTCAAGGACACTGCGCGGCGCTTTCGCGCCCGGTAGAATTTGGGGTCAGAACTGTGGCTTAATTTTAATCACACCTACTGCACAACCTTAAGTGAGCGGAAACACCAACAACTTGCAGAAGCTGCAGAAGCAATTTGCTGGAATCGATAAGGGAATCGTTAAAGAATTGTATCAATTAGCAGGATCGTTAACAGCATTGGTATTGATAAAATCTTATCAATTTCCATCCCTATTTAAATGACATGTAAGGTTTGATTTTCCTCTAGTAAAAGCCTTAATGAGTGGTGGTAGCATAAGAATTTCAACTCTAAAAAAGACAATCAGCACGACACTGACACACCGATGAAAATAATCTTCACTCTCCCTCCCTGTTTTCTGTTCAAGATTTTAAAAGCAAAAAAGACCCAGCCATTTTCTGGCTTTAAGCTGATTTATTTTTTGTTTTATTCTCTTAATCTGCATTTTGTGTTTTTTACTCAATTTCAATAACTATTTCATGCTTTACTACCTCTTTTTATTTATTTTCTTCTATAGTGTTTGGTTTTAGAACAGTTTTATTCTAATTAACTTTTAATGCTTTATTACCTCGATTATTACCTCTGCCTAGGAGGTTATGTTTCTGCCAGGGCCTGTCTGTTTGTCTGTTTGTCTGTCTGTTGGCAAGATTATGCAAAAACTATTGGATGGATTTACATGAAAAGTTTTATCATAGGTGTGTGGTTTGGCCCAAGGAAGAATCCTTTACATTACTAGCCATCCATTACATTTTGGTGGTGATCCAGATATTTGTCTGGATACAAAAACTCCCCAAATTTTATGAAAATCCCAAAACTTACCATTTGGAAGTATTTAAAAAAAAAAAAAAAAATCCTATCTCTGACATCACTGTAGGGATTTGCTTCAAAATTCACAGGTTAAAATACAAAGTTAAGCTTATCATCACAGTCGATTTCATCTGGATCTAGGGCCCTATAAAATCCGCAATCACAGAATCATGGACTGAATCACGGAATTAGGCATTAAATACGGAATTCAATATACACACAGAATATCACGAAATATTGTGTGACTTGAAGGGTTTCTTTATGAGAGAAAAACTTTTAATTAAAATCCTAAATCAAGTTTAATGGATTTTGTTTCAGGTCAGGTCAGCACTACTTACGAGCATGTCGGAAGGAATTGAGACTAATCATAATGATCAGTAGGTCAAAATGCGGCATGTCATGTCGTGTTTCTGCGGCTCTGTCCTTCTCCTAAAAGAATCGTGGCAGAATCCCCACTACTGTATTTTGGTCCTTTAAGTTATAATAATAAAAGTTCAATTAATTCCCTCTCATCATATAAATAAAAAAATATATAAATATAATCAAAATAGAGAGCCAGCCAAACTCTGAAGCTTCCAAATAGCTTCAACATTACATAAGACACAAAACTGTGCAAACTGTGAAGATTCAAAAATTCAGCTCAACAGCTTCAGAGTTACTCTGATTCACCAAAATTCTGTTGCCAACGTAGATTCTTTGAGATAATACAATGTCCATAGAGATAAAGACGGCCTGTAAATCAAAAAGCCTTCTGACTGGATTAGGACAGAGAGGAAGCAAACAAAAGTGGAAACAATAATTATGAAACTGTCACCAATGCTGCAGAGGCGTTTTTCTTATTACCAACTCGATATACATTTGAAGAATTGAATAAAACGTTATTAAACGAGAAAACTCCAACCACCCTCTTCGGTCATAGATTATTTCCCATTGTTGGAGGTTAACCACAGGACTATTCCAGCATTAAATAAAATCCCCAAATCTGCTTAAACCAAACACAAATATGAGTCCAGCCTGCATGAACAGAGAGTCTGGACTGATTAGAGCGGCCCTGAAGCAGGAAACCTGGACGTGGGCAGCTTGTCAAAGAAGTATCACTGCAGAACAGAGCAGACATCTGACCCAGAATGCACCTGACCCTCTTATCCTCAGCAAGGGAGGGGCGACCTGCTGCGCTTTCTCTCAACCACACAGCGAGGAAGCAGATTATAGGAGAAACTTTACAAATAACCGATTACAAGAGGATTAGTCATTAAAACATGTCAGGGACATTGGCCTCTCTGTGACATTAGAAATATATCTGAACTCTGGCTGTGACGGGAGCTCGGGGCAGATTTGTAGACTTACAGGAAATTACTGGAAGAGTAAGAGAGACAGTTGAAAGATCATCCTACAAATCTTAAAGAGAATCTTGTCTGAAGAACATTTTAAAACACTGCTGTCTCGGAAAGGTCCTGACTATGATTAAAGAATGAATAAAAAGAAAAAGCAGTTGTTTCACACACTGAGATATTAAACCATCACCAACATTAGTGAGTACAGAGAATCCTCAGGAATATTTTATGGCTGTTAAACCATCATCTTCATGCTGATACGGATCACCTGTCAGATTCACCAATACAATACTGATAATTTTTCATTTTTTGTTAAAATAACTGGTGGAGTTCTTGATCTACAGAGAACTAGAGCAAAGCAGTTAGGTAGCAAGACAAGATAAGATCCTATGTTTACATGTGTTGATTTATAACAATCAATTAACAAAATAATGGCAGACTGAAAAAATAAGTCTATCCAAAAGGCTGAACAGTGCAAGCAGTAGCATAAATAAAAGACCAAGTCACGGACCACCTACTCAGTAAAATTATGCAACTGATTAGGCCTGTCACAATACAAATTTTGCTGGACGATAACTGTCCAAAAAATTACTGACGATAAACGATATTATTGTCAATATTATTTACATTTTTTCCCCTTCTTTCATTAATGTAATTATATGTCATAATAACGTGAGTACACTGGATCATAAGCAGTAAACTTTAGTTTCTTAAGAGTATTTAACTGTAATTGGAAGGTCAGATCTTACAAATAAAACAAATTAAAGGTGCTATGAGGAGAATCTATTACCGGCAAAATAAAGACTCTGCTACCCATGAGCACGCACAGCGACTGTAGTAATGCTGCATTCCAGTAACCTCGGAAATGGGAGTGACATCATCTCCGACTTATCGGCGTTCCAGTTGAAGTCGGAAAAAAAACATGCTTATCTACCAGGCTATTGCTAGCTGTTGTTAGCACGCCCTGCGTTGTTGTTCACAAATACCACATGAAGAATGTGATTATCACTATGGCAGCATTTTTGTAAATAGAAGTCTAACAATACTATGTATACAGCTGATCTAGAGCGACACACCCCAGTCAGAAGTGCAAATAAATTGATTATTACAGGAGCTAAATAACTGTTCACACTGGGGGCATCCATCTTCGATTGTCAACTTGGGGGTTGGCGAGGTTCCACCGAGTTCCCAGTAGGAAATTCAGACTTCGGGGCACGTTCCAGTTGCAGTTTCCTACTCGGAACTCAAAATTCCTACTACTGACTACAACTGGAACACACCAAAGACGTGACTGAAGCCAAAGCGTGTGTTTGTTGTGATAAAAGCAGCTCGGACCTTCCTCAGAATTTTGCATTGCTTTACAACTTCTTTTTTCAACAACTTACAGGATGCAAAGCGACGAAGTAATGTATCTCCTTCTAGTTACGTAGCGGTAGTTTTTGATGCGTGACAACAAGCAATTTTTGGAAAACTTAGTATCGTAGTTTTGTAGCCGGCTATATACCGCTACTTACAGCCTGGTGCTCTAAGACGTGTAATATAAATAATAAAATAATATGAATTTGCTCTAGTTTTAATTGTCTTGTTCCCGAACTTGAGTGTCCAGGCCAGTCCAGCCCTGTCCGACCCGACCAGAAGGCTAAGACATAGCATTTATAGATAACCTATTTTGATGCTATAAAACTCACCTTAAAGTGTGTATTTCGATCAGGCATATATCTAACAGTGAGACTTTTTGGTAATTACTTAGAAACTCCTCACAGTCTCTTTAGACAAACAATACAATAAATTTAACAAACAAAAAAGAGAAAAAGAACAATTAAAATGAAATGGACTCTCTTTTAGGAAAAACTGCATGGAAATAAAAATAATTATACTAATCAAAAACAATAAAAAACAGACCCTGTCTCTGTAAAGAAAAAACAAAACTCCAATATAAACACACCCAAAAATAAAAACAATAACTAAAATGTAGTTTATACAGTTCCGGAGTTGTTTGTGACGTGTACTTTCTCCCAGTCAATCCGAACTGTCTGTCAAACGTAACACTGCTGGCTTTTCAACCATATTGAAGGGATGCATTTCTTTTGCAATGTGGTGAACAACACTGTCTGTGAGCGCACCATTTTGTGCTACTTTATTTGTATTAACTTGGCCAACCAAACTCTTCAGTAAGTGCTGACTGTCAGGACGCAGCACCACCCCTTCTTCTTCTTCGTCGCCACTACTTTCAAACAAATTCGACATATCGGCTCGTAAGTGTTCATGAGCTCACTCCTTGTTCATTCTATTTAAAACCAAAATATTCCACCACTTAGCAGCTGGCTTAAGAACCGCATCTTTTGCGCCATCATTCATATTAGCATTTGTTTTCTTGTTACTCCTCACGAATTAACCAAAGCAGACAGCTAACCATGTGCCTGTGCATCTTTAATCCTGAAATTGCAGCATGATCACAGGTGTCTTTTCGGATCAGTTGATACTTAAACCTGCCAAATTATCTATCTGTGACATGCTTGGTGCCTGACCACTATTCATTTCAGACAAACACACCCTTGGGTGCAAATGAGAGTGTAAAATAATTTACTATTTAAACATCGTGAGCACTGGGCATCAAAATGGCATCTGCTCCAGGCCAAGGCACCTGTGCTTCAAGCCAAAATGCTTTTGCTGGGCATTAGATGGGGCCCTAAATCTTTCAGGGGCCTACTGTTACATAGCATTACATTTTCAACGAGTGTCCCTCAGGTCAACTGCTTCATCACATGGTTCATGGTCAACTCCCTTCATCCTCCTCTGATTCTTAGGGCTTCAGCTCTACTGATGCTAAGGAAAGCGGATGTTTTCAGTGTTAAACCACAGCATCTGCTGCATTACTATGTATTAGAGCCTTTAATAAAATGTGCTGGCACAAGAAACAAATTCAGTGCGTCTAAACACTGTTATGTTGGTATTACAGACCACTGCAGCAGGCTTAATATGGACCCTATTTGTATCTAAGTTGTAATAAATTCAGGGTTTTTTATTCTTTGAGGGATTTGTTTTCACTTTCAAGGGTCTTTATACAACTCAAGCTGGCACCACATGTAGGTTACTGTACTGCAGAGCCATGGGCAGGTCATGTGTGTCAGATGGTGGGCAGATTACTCATTGTACTGTCGTTTAATCCTGCACAGATTCATACAGAAAAATAATAACAGTGGGTCAAAAAATGCCTTATGTCTCTAATCCATATCTAATCCTTCATCTCAGCGCTGCTGCCGCTCAAAAATGATTTCAACAATGGAAGCATAGAGAAATACTGGACTAACATACTAAACATTAAACAACAGCAAAACAACATTCCTGCTCAAAAGTTCACCTGCAGGGTCTACAGTCAGTTTGAGTTTAGTGGAAATCTTTCCCTGAAACTTTTCAATCATGGGATTTGGGGTTATGGACCAAAACCCTAATCATGCCAGAGTTACTCCAGCCTTTCATTTTGAGATGTGGACCACCATTCAAATTCAACCTACCACTCTAGAGTAAACTTAAAAATACTTTATTTGAGCAATAAATACATGATCTATGTGCAGACAGGATATTAGCTCTGGCATTAACACTCACCACTTCCCAAACAAGAGTATAAATCCACTCTATGTCAAAACATGGCTCCTCTGATATTAAATGTTTTTATTCTGCCAGGAGAGCTGCCTGCCTGAACATGCTGCTGGTCTTTCTGCACTTGCTTGCCTTGAAATCACACTGGATATTGTGCAGTTCGTGTCATATTTTGTGAAAACTGAGCTACACTTATGACAGCCTCTGTCTCCTGACAGCCGTGTTTCTTTCTTTGACATTCATTCAGCATGACATCCCCAGATGTCACGGCAGCCAGATCCTAGTGAGACAGTTGACAAGGGAATGACAAGCAAAACGGCAAATGACATTGATTCCTTTTGCTGTTATCAATTCTCATCTGAATTTGGTTTTTGATTCCAATGCCTGGCTTTCAATAATACCACAAAGAGTTACCACAACACCAAATTAGAAAAGCACTCAGACAGCGCAGACCTCCACCAAGCAGCAAAGTTCCCTATCTCCAAATGATAAAGAATCCTTTAATTCCTGAATCCAGACGGTGATCCGGATCAACACCAAAATTGAATCACTTCTTCTTTTTCCCATGCTGAACATTTCCTGAAAATTTCATCAAAATCCATCCCTAACTTTTTGAGTTATTTTGTTCACAGACAGACAAACAAAATCTCCCGAAAACATAACCTCCTTGGTGGAAGTAATAATGTAATTTTTCTCATCTTCAAGTATATACAAGTTTTCTTTGTGATTTTCAATAATGAATGAAAAAATATAAGAGGCTGATTTTTCACCCCAAACTATAAAACAAAAGTTTGTTAGACTAGAGCACTCATCAGTGGTTTCTATGAGAGGGAGGTCTCTGATTGGTTGGTTAACAGACCAATAACCAAGCCAACAAGTAGTCAATAATCGAGCTGTCTTATTGTTTATCCCCATCAGGTGTCATCAGGGCTGGAGCCTGTCCTAGATAATACTGTGCAAAAGGAAGGGTATACCTTCAAATAGTTACCAACAAATAGGGCTGACACATAGAGACCAACAATTCACATGCACACTTCCAAGGGCAATTTAGAGTCACCAGTTGACATAGTAAGCATGTGCTTTTTGTTTCTTCGCAGATAACTTGAGTTCTGTGTGAGGCAGGATGGATGTATCAGCTTTAACTATTGGTCAATTTTTCATCGTTCTCTTTTAACCAACAAAGCGAGTGCACATGGTGAGGGGCTGCTAGACCAAACATTTCAAAACGTAGTCCAGCGTTCTCCCAGCTCAGCGCTCGTTCGTGGAAAAATGCACTTCAGCTGCTCTCGGTAGAAAACATAAATTCTGAGGGAGCAACAAGCCTGTCAATGCCTCTACCCTGACCAGTCAAAACCAAGAAGGGGTGGGACTTCTGCTGGTAGTTAAAATGGACTGCCTCGTATTCACAAGGGAAGTATTTTCATGTCTTCAGATTCAATCAGTGGCAGGATATGACTTTGGCTGTTTTCACAACAAAAGAAACACGGAGAGACTTCAAATGGCCTTACAGTCGGTTTCATTAAGTAGTACGGAGAAGTTAACAGCACTTTGAATAATAATAATACATCTTATTTCAAAGCGCCTTTCTTGGTACCCAAGGACACTTTACAAAATACATAATAAAATCACAGTGCATTAAAATCTCAATTAAAATGAATAAAAACAACATACGGTGCGGCACGGTGGCACGGCTGGTAGAGCGCGTGCCTCACAGCAAGAAGGTTCCCAGTTCGATTCCCGGGTCGGGAAGGCCTTTCTGTGTGAAGTTTGCATGTTCTTCCCGTGCATGTGTGGGTTCCCTCCGGGCACTCCGGCTTCCTCCCACAGACCAGAAACATGCTCATTAAGTTAATTGGTGACCCTAAACTGCCCTTAGGTATGAGTGTGTGCGTGAATGGTTGTCTGTCTGTCTATGTTGCCCTGCGATCGACTGGCGACCGGTTCAGGGTGTACCCTGCTTCTCGCCCGATGATAGCTGGGATAGGCTCCAGCCCCCCGCAACCCCGAAAGGGATAGCCGGGTATAGAAAATGAATGAATGGATGAAAAACAACATACAAGAGTGACACAGTTAAATGAGGGTGGAAAATTAAAGAGTATATGCTGTTTGGAACAGATGGGTTTTGAGTTTTGATTTGAAGTAGGGAAGGGAGTCAATGTTTCTGAGGTCCGGGGGGAGAGAGTTCCAGAGTCCAAAGCTCTGCTACCCATAGTGCTGAGCCGGGCAGAGGGCACAGAGAGATGGAGGGAGGAGGGCAACCTGAGGGAGCGAGAGGGGGTGGCGATGTGGAAGAGATCAGACAGGTAGGGGGGGGGCGAGGTTGTGAATGGCCTTGAAATTATACGGCAGGATTTTGAAATGAATTCTGAACTTAATGGGGAGCCAGTGAAGCTGCTGGAGGACGGGGGTGATGTGATGAAAGGAGGGGGTTCTTGTGATGATCCGAGCTGCGGAGTTTTGAACCATTTGAAGTTTATGGAGGGATTTGTGGGGGGCACCAAAGAGGAGTGAGTTGCAATAGTCGATCCGGGAGGTGACGAGGCTGTGGACCAGGATGGCCGTGGTGTGAGGGAGGGGTGGAGACGGTTTATATTACGAAGGTGGAAGTATGCAGACCGGGTGATGTTATTGATATGAGAGTGAAAAGACAGAGAGCTGTCGAGGATGACACCCAGACTCTTAACCAGAGGGGAGGGGGACACTGTGGAGTTGTCTATGGTGAGGGAGAAACTGTCAACTTTGGATAAATTGGATTTTGTACTTTGAGAAGAAAAACACCAGCTGTGGACATAGGCCCTTAGCTATCACTGAAACATTTATACACATTTGGACAGTGAACAGGAGGTTGCCTGCAGTTTTTGGTGATTAAATCCATACACTGCAGGGTATTGTGCTGCTCTTTTGTCAAAAGGAATTCATTTTTCAGTTCATTTTTTAACAATGGTACAGAATAAACACTGTAAGTGAAATATAAAGAATGGGATTATCTTTCTCTCAATGTTTCAGATAGACTACCAGGCAGGTGATAAAAGGGTAATATGGTCAGTGGTGAACTGAACTGAAAACAATCTTTTCATTGAGTATTGGACCAACCTATGTTTTGTTTTATCATAAATCGACAAAAAAATTTTTGATATAAAGCAGAGGCTTTCAGAAAAATGTTAGGATGACTGGGCCACCTCAATACACCCATCTCTAGTGAACAGAGGTTGAAAAAACATCCATGTAAGTTAAGATATGAATCATTGTAAATTATTTTGGTGTGCCCTATAAGATTTTCTGAGGTCATGATGAGCCCTCACCATTACTGGATTGGCCCCTCATACAGCAGAGAATGGACACTGATGGCTCATTTCCATTTTCACAATCAAAACAAGAGCAAACTGCACAAAGGTGGCCCAACTTGATGGGAGTGTTGGTGATTAAAGCTGACTGGCACATCATTCTTTGTAAATCAGGCCTTGACACAGAAGAGATCGTGAAGTAAATGAGGGCAACTCATGCAGAATGAAAAAGCTGTAGTCAGTTTGTCTTTATTCATCAGTCAAGCACAAGCTTTGATTTCTAATGTGGGACTACCTTCCATTATTTCTTGGAACGGACAGCAGACTGTAGCTGGCCATCAAGCCATAGTAGACTTTACCTCCCTTAAAGATAAACATGTACATCTACAAGCTCGATACCTCATCTACTGCCCTGCTGGTCACCTTTCCCTGCACCTTCCCTGGAGAGCCTTGGCACCAGGTCACGCACACTATTACAAGTCTTAACGACTAAAGCCTTGCCCTAACTCTTTAGTTACCAAACACTGTTAAATCCCACCTTTACATCAACACACTAACACATCCGTGCACTTGACAAAACACTGTATATGCGAACACACCCCACATGCTGTCAAAGGTTGACGTTATCCTTTACTATAAACTAAGCAAAGTACAGGAGAGTTAGAGGGATTGTTTGTGGAGAAGAGGAAAGGTTCGACAAGTGCGAGGGTTGTGCAGAGGCAGTAAATACACCGAAGCTGAATGTGAACATTTGTGCCCTACCTCACCATTCTGGTCGAAGCCTGCCACAGCCTCTTGCTTCAGCAGCCTTAGAGTTTAGTAATCCAGCACTGGGCACGGTTACACAAGAGAGGGCGGGAGGGAGTGAGGGAGATATAGAGACGAAAGAGAGAGGGGGGGCATTGCTTGTAAAAGTGTTACTGGGTTAGATAGAGTGAGACAGAGACAGTGGGAGAAACGACGGGGGGTGCTTTGTAAGAGTGTTAGAGAGAGAGAGAGCAGGAGGGAGAGCGAGCGAGGAGGCGGGGGCCTTTTAATCTTGGATTTGGACGAGCGTGAGCAGGCCTGATACCAGCACCCGTCTATGCTATCAGTCGCCCTGCCGCCTTCCCCACCTCAGCTGAATGTCACAGGCTCTGACAGACGGGTGCAGACACCCTCCACTCTCCTCCTTCAGCTTCACCTCTCCCTTCCCTCTTACCCCAAGAGGACAGCGGCTTCAACATTCCCCCCACACCTCTTCTAAGTGATCCTACAGTGAACAGAGCTCTCCCTGGCTGAGACACAGACCTCACCAGGCCAGGGCCAGAACAGGGTGCCAGAATCTCAGACAGTGACAAGGTCCTGGCAATCTGCTCAGGGGGTAAATTCAACAGCTGTGTTGTTTGTGCCCGGAGATTACACCTAATCGTGCATGGCGTAGTTACACAGGATCATAGTTAGCCTTTGCAAGCTAAACCCCCCCAATCCAGCCAATTCAGCAGTATGCCATTAGAGCTATTCATTTTCCAGCTCTGGGTCAGGGAGCTTTGTAGATGAGCAGGAAAATAAACGCAGTGAACAAAGGCCCAACAGTGTTAAATGACAGAGTAAATAAAAATGACCTCTGGATTCTGCAGCTACCTCAAAGAGCTGCCATTGCTGAACTTAATCCACATTTGATTCTACTGAAGTTAGGTTGTTTTGTTGATCATTATTCTTGTTTATCTTGAAAATACTGGATAAATAACACAGGAACTCTTTGACAAGTGCTTGTGTTTCGAAACTACTCATCTCTGTGGAATTCATATACCAACACTATGAGCTGCAAGATATGCTCATGCAAGAAGAAATGCCTATGATGCCATTAAAATGAATGGCTCACCACTGAAAAAAGTTGATAATTAAAGAGATATGGTCACAAAGTCTTGTTTTCACAGCCACCATTTTTGTCCTTGCAGTGTACACTGCAGGATTTAAATGCATTCAAACAGCGCTTATTGCTGCTGGGTAACAGAGCTGACTCGTGGGTTTATGTGCTAACAGGGATGGGGTTCAAACTAGTTCTGCATTTAAAAAAAAAAGCAAAAAAATATTCAAAATATGACCTTATTGATAATGTTTTCTCATTTTTATTGGCTTTTATTGGCTTTATTGGCTGACTCTGATGTAGGCACAGGTACACACATGGACAAAATTTTTGGTATCCCTCAGTTAACCAAAGAAAACCCCACAATGGTCACAGAAATAATTTGAATCTGACAAAAGCAATAAAAAATAAGAATTTTATGAAAAAATAACTAATAAAATCAGACATTACTTTCTAACCGTGGTTGAACACACTTACAAAAAAATATAAACTCATGAAACTGGCTTGGACAAAATTGATGTAACCCTTAACCAAATACTTTGTTGTACAACTTTTTGTGCAACAAAATAAAACACTGACTGACAGCAGGACAGACATCCTCATCATCTGCTCCAATCAGACCCAAAAAGTGCTGCTAGTCTTTGTTGCAACTCCTCTTTTTTATAAACATTATTCTAGTAATGAAATCCATGATATCTGCAAGATTTTAGTCAATTAGCTAAAGTAACAAGAAAACATATTTTCATGTTATGTGTTTTATATATGCTTGGAAAATTAACCACACAGTGAAAGTACAACCTGTTATCATGATGCTGCATCTGGAAAAAAAATTGGGATGTTGGTGAATTGGTGGAAAAAAAAAAAAAAAACAAGAGCAGCACAGTGGCTCAGCAAGTAGTGCACATGCCTCACAACAAGAAGGCCATGTTGGTGAGGGCCTTTCTGGCTTCCTTCCACAGACCAAAACATGCTAACTAGATTGATTGGTGACTCCAAACTGCCTTTAGGTTGTCTGTCTCTCTATCTCTCACTGTAATCTGTTTGAGAACCTCAGGTTGTACCCCACCTCTCGCTCAATGTCCACTGGGACAGGTCCCGGTCTGTGAACCCAAAAGGGATAAGGGGTATACACAATGGATGGATGGAGATTTGAACATTTTAAGTCCCCTTAACACAAGCTTCACAATGCTGATACCAATTCTGTTATAATGTCATAAAGTCTCAGCCTTACACCAAACAATAGATATGTATTTATAATGGTATGTATAAGGACAGAGACGATGAGCACGGCCCTGTTTCAAAAGTTGACTTTTTATTATAGTGAGATCTTGAGAGAAATAACTGGTCTCCCTTGTTTTTGTGTTGACACTGAATGCTGCCAACATTAAGAAAGACAACAACCTGAAAAAAGTCTACATACGCAGATTAGTTTTTCCCCAAGTCAGCAGTCGAAGGTGCTGTATCCACATGTAATCTTATTAACAATGTTGATGTGCTTACTCATTGGCTGACACTTAACATGCTTAAGGCTCTCATTTCATGCGGATGAACAGTTCAGGTTTAAATCAACCTGAGGCCCATTTACTGTGTGTCCTCCCCCTCCTTCTCGAGAGGTCGATCTGCTGCCTCAACCCTTCCATGTTAGGGTTTGAGAATAAAATGCAGAACAGTTTTGGAACATGATCCCCCTTAAACACATGGTAGTCTATGCAAAACATCACATAATATTGTTGAAGGTTTTTGGAGTTGGAGTTCATGCAGTCTGTTGGGCAGCATGAAGGGGCTGTGAAGGAACAGTTTTACAGGACCCATAAAAAAGGTTCAAAATATCAAGCAGTCATTAACTTTAACGTTTGTTACTTTCTTATGGTTATAGCTATCAATTTTAATTTGGCAACAAAAAACAGATGCCAAGGACTGCAATCATATATAAAATTTATCACTCTGATACTTAAAAAAGATTAAATCCATGAAACCTGGACTTAAAATTCAGCTTTTCCACAAGTTAATATAATGACAGGGGTATAATGACTGAGGGAACTTTCCTGTTTTGAACTTCCTTTGAACACAAAAAGGAACTCAAGAGTAGGGATGTATACCGTGGACCGATACTTTCATGTACCAGTCCCTAATTGGGTCGGTACCCAAATACCGTTAAGAATCTGGAAAAACTGTACTATTAACGGTACTTAAATTCAACTGTCACGTAGTTATGACACTACCGCCATCCGGCTCAAGCATGTCGTGAGGGCTAAGTGCTCGAAGGTTTTGGCACACTTAAGCAAAGTCAAAGAAAACTCGGCTTGATGCAATCTTTGTCAGAGAGAAGTTGCGTCCAAGGGGGGAAATACTAGCAACATCACCAAACACTTGGAGCGCGCGCATAGCATAAAACTAAAGGAGTGCGGGCTGTTTGATTACTATAGCAACACGAGTAGAGTAAGCAGCCCGGCTAACACTAAAGACTGCAGCACCGACAGAGACTCTATTATCTGCCCCTTTGGTAGAGACCCTGCCCAAAACAACACAGTCACACGGGGTTAAACTCTTGACGAAGCGCCGCTGCACCCGGCCGTATAACTTGGATGAAAAGCCGACAGCACAGCTCTCCTCAGATGATTCGGAGATGTTAATGTCCGCTCGGAGCAGAAACACTTTGTTTACTGAGGTCAAGAGAGCACCGGATGTGACTGACGGTCAAGCTGCGCACATAGCGCCCTCTGTTGGATGGAACGGTCCACTGCTCCAGGCGCCCTGATGTGCTGCTACACTCAATATTTTACATTCGAATATTTATTTACTATTTAGTTAAGGATATTTATCCCCATATTCAAACGGTTATTCGAATGTCGAATATAAAGTGAGAGCCCTAGTAGTCATCATTACAGCATCGATTTTAGCACCACAATATATATGGGTCTGTCTGTACATGCAGTCTGTTGGGCAGCATGAAGGGGCTTTGCCATCTCCTTAGCTTTCTTTTTGCCTCTGAGAAGCATTTGCAATGCATTACTTCTATTCTGTTGAAGCTTTATTATTACATTGTGGTGATAAAAATGGTTGAATCTTTTAATATCTTGTATAGTCTTTATTTTTTACACAAAATTAGGTGTTGTAGATCGATAAGTATCAATACCGATAAGGAGTATCGGCATCTGCATTGTATCCATAAAATCATAACAATATACATCCCTACTCAAGAGATCGAAAAATTTGTTCCGGCAGTTTGCAATAATAAGTCAGCAAGTTACCTGACAGGAAAGGAACCAACTGACCTTCATAAAAACTTCAGCTTAGGTCACGGGCACTGCCTTTGTTTTTATTCACAGGGATTCATTAAATTCAATCATTATATAACATTATAATGCATAAAGTAATTTAAATAGTAAAAAACAAGTGTCATTGTAGGAACATTGTTTTCTATCAACAGCATTGATTTCAGTCTATTTTTGTTTATATAATGTGTTCTTGTGTACTACAAGAATTCCACTAAAATAGATAATTCTTCAAACTGCAAAATACTTCCTTGCTTATGGCATCATAATATATTGCAATATGGAAAACTACATAAGCATCTATGAAGTTTTGCAGATGCTTACTCCCATTAATCAGCACAACTACTGATAAAAAGAACTTTGAGTCTTTCATATTTCAATTGTTTTTTTTTGCTTCAATAGTGCTTCCCAAAACATTTTGTTGTGCTGTCTGACTTGTTCCCGACACCAGCCTTGTCTTTCTAAGAAAAAGTTGATCAAACACGACATTTTTCTTTTACTCATCACACACACTCTCTGAAAATGTCACTTATATAATCCTGCCTGCAGATATCTTAAAGGTTTTCTAAGAAGCCTTTTTAAGATTCCCAGGCAACTATTATGTTGTCATCTGGCTGTCTCTTTGGAAGCACGGAACAAAATGTATTTGCCCTTTCTCTTTCAGCGCGTTACTTCATTTAATGATTAACTTTAAGGCCTCACTCACTGAGAAACGTTTGTAGGGACGGACCTGGTTATTGGGAACCAGTGAGACAGAGAGAAAGGAACTGTTCATTCATCTGCCAGCGCTCTGATGTCACCTACCACATGCTTAAAAACTCTGAAATGAACCACGGCAGTCAAATCAAATGTGAATAAATAGCTTCCACTTTGGATATAATAAAATGATCATAAACTGCAATATGTTGATTACCCTTTTATGATCCTCATACGCCTGTGGGGTGCCCTCTAAAAATACATTTCAAGCTGTGTAATTAAAAGGGAGAGAACTGCACTGATTGCGATAATTTCATACCGTTGAGACATTGCTCATGGTCAGTTTTTCTTTATTTTCAAAGTCTAAAAAGCATATCAGTTGATCAAAAATGAGAGACATACCACGGACTGTCTAGTTTCTTAAAAAATCCAATTCAAAACATTTCTAAAGAAATAGAAAAGCATCACTGGTGAAGACATAGATTTCATTCATTCATATTTTGGTCATTTATGTTGCAGTGGACCTCACTAAAATTGAACAATGGGAGTTTTCATGCATCTACACGCAGAAGAAAGAATTACCCAAATCCAATTATCCTGAATATTTATTTTAATATTTTGGGTGGTGCTAATCAGCTGCTGTTCAAACACTGAAATAAGCTGCTGAGACATTGCAAAAGCACTACACAAATCCACAAAATCAAACAGATTTTTTTCTAGCAAAATGCTTTTGAATAAAACAACAATTACCTAGAAAAATATGAGTGACCCTTTAATTCAAAGATTCAGAAGGGCGACCATTTTTGGTATAGCTGGACACTTTTAAACACGTATGCATACATGTATGAAAGCAAATATGGGCCAAATTAAAATTGATTAACAGTGCTTTTTCATTTTCAGTATAAAAGCTGCATTATTTGACTCTTAATAAAAATAATTATAAAAAAATCTATTTGCATTTTCTTCTTCAAGACTGCTTATTCTGTGACTTAATTAAAATGAAAAGGAAAAGTACTTTTAAGATTTAGTTTTCAAAAAGCCCCAGCAACAGTTACCAAAATTCAATTTAAAATGTCAAATATGAAAATGAAAATGTACATCAGCACAAAAAAAAAAGTTTTTTTCCAGGCAGTCATTCGTCCGCTGTAATCCCTACTCCTGCAGCCGCCTGATTGGTCTGCCGTACGAGTGCAGGGAGCGCCAGAGACATGCACTGCCAAAGTACACTATAGCACTGTTTAGGCTCGAAAAATGTATTAAATGACCTCGTTTTGAATTAATTATGGACGTTACCCGCTCAGGACACTTGGATTAGAGCGGACGAGCAGTATGAAGGAAAATAGGCACGTCTGGATTGGTCTTCGGCTCCGCTGCCCCTGTTAGATGGATGTTTGTTGACAGTGAAAATCCCCCCGGACCCCCGGCTGCATTTGAGACATCAAAAAAGTGCTCCAGAGTGTTGCTCAGCATGAGGGTGAGTAGAAAACGAGGCCAAATTGTTGTTTGGGTGTAGTGTTCCTTTAAGGTTGCAGCTGCATTATTTGACTCATAGATTATATGAACACTAAAGCATCCAAACTTCATTTTCTCTTTTACACATACATACAGTACATGCCATACACATGCCATGAAGATAAATTACAAAAGAGCATCAATAACCCTGAGATTAGGGCCTGTGTCCACAGCTGCCGTTTGTTGTGCTGGCAGCATTATTTTCTATTTAAAACCGATGTAGTCCCGAATTCCCAGCACTCTCTATCTGCTTTGGTCAGTGGCAGGTCCCTGTTGCACTCAAAGAAAGCCTACACAGAAAAGCCCTGTCCAACCAAGGAGTGGAACCAGCAACCAGCACTACCTGCTGCAAAACTGTGCTGCCCTTAAACCAGTTGGCTTAATGAAAATAAAAATGCACGATTTAAAAAAATAGTCTTGAAACATCCTTACCCAGTACAGGAAGGGAAGCAGTAAGGTAGGCTGGTGTAGCCATCCAGATTTTTCTTATTTACAACTCAGTGAAAGGCGGAGATATTGATTTTTTAATTAATAATTCTTGTTGGTCAAAGACAGCTGTTGCCACATTAAATTAAATTTAACAAATGTAACAAATGATCTAACATGGCGTTAACTGAGGATCTCAATAAGCTGAACTGCAGATCTGATTTACTATCTCGATAAGACTGCGTGAGTCTCAAACACGACCACGTCAGTCTCCCTTGCTCTCCCCCTCAGATCATGACTACAGGAGCTGGAGTGACTCAGGCCTTTCCAAGAATAGGATTCCCTTTGACAACCAACAGGCTCCCCACTTTTCTGCATCTGGCCTTGAGCAGTGGGAGAGAGAGAAAAGACTAAGACAATAAGATCTCAAATAAGCAGGTTTTGTCTGAAGTGACACGTCTGAGAAGAAGAGATTTAAGTGTGTGTACTGAAGAGGAAACAGAGGCAGTGAGAGCTGAAGGTTAGGCCCTGAGCTGGCTGAGGGGAAACAGACCCAGTGTGCATCCAGCCACCACTCTATCCTCTTACATAATGTCTCAAGTTCAATACAGCCCTGGTCAGCTATTTAAAGCACGCCCGTCTAGGCCCTCTGACAAAAAGGTGATATTCTTAGTAGCCACAGCGCAGCATGAAAGCCATGCTGGAGTTATATTGGTCTCAGACAAGCCCTGGGGTGTGGATTTTGGTAATGTCGCAGATATTTTTAGGCCAGCTGATGATCCAGGGTATTTACATGAGGCGCAAAACTCACACACCCAGTGTCACTGGATGCTTAACCTCTGTGTGCAGCTCCAGGGCAGTAAACTTACAGAATCAGATAAATGACCAACTTCAGCAATCACTGCTCACGTGACTGTGCTTGCACTAAAGCTAGTAACTGATAATGCAGCAACAGCCAGTTATGGTTCTGAAACGTCCATCCTTTATCTCTCAAAAATAATAATAACTATCACACAGACTTCAGAAAGTGCGTTTTGTCTTTACAGGGACTTTGTGATACATGCCTTTATTCATTATCAGATAAAAGTGGTGCAAAAAAGTGTCGGCACAACAGTGTATCATGATATTTTACTGCACAATAATGAAATTTTTATCCCTATATCAATAATTTTATCAAACTTTTGTATATTTGTTTTGCAATGTGGCTCAGCCTCCGACAGCAGGCAAGCAGCCATCTGACTCTCCATCTCTCAGTCACATATAAAGTTATTATTTTTGTCATTTGGCCAGACAGCAAAGTTTTTGCAAAGCTTGCTGTGAGCATCTAAATCAGTACTACTCCCACAACAAGTAGCAACAGTTATATCCTCCTTTATCTTATATGCAGTTTTTTAAAAGAACTTTCCTGATAATTGCTGTTTCTCATAATAATTTGAATCTTTGAATTGGCTTTCTATATCTATTCATTCTTCTGTTGCCCACTGACAATAACTGTTTGTGAAATCATTTTATTAAATATAATCAAAATCAAATCCTGATTAAAAAAAGTCAAACAAAGAAAAAAAATGAAATAAAAGCGTCCTTTTACCATCACACTGGACTGTAACACATATCTATCTGTGCCAAGTGTTGACTGTAGTCAATATATATCTATAGGAAATACATAAATAAAGCACAATAACTCTACATGCACCATGGTGTCTGAGGAGGCATAATGATGTTGATATTAGATGTACTTCACTGATGCAAGCAAAGAAAAAGTATTCAGTACTTTTGGTTTATATCAAAAAACAAACAAATGGCAGCATGAAATGCATGGAGTCTTGTGATTGCAATTCATGTCCTGCAATGAGACTACTGCATATGCCCCAACTGCAGCTGCAATGTTAAAACAATATGCATTATGTATCAGCTAAGTCAATTTATTGAGTGCTACTTGTATTCAGTTGAAATGTTATCAAAGTAACTGCACTTTTACTTGAGAAACAATATAACTGAATAAATGCTATATATTCTTTAATACCATTCAAAAGTTTTTGAAATCTAGACTACTTTTTGTTTTTAAAAAAATCCCTATCATCCTTATAATAGCACTGACTTTTACCTTGATAAATCCCAAAGTCACCCTCATCATAATTTTAATGCATTGCCAGGTTTTGTCAATATACTTTATAGGCTCAGCAGCCTCTCAATATATTTTTTATTGACAGGCTGCTGAGTTACACATTATGGGCTGTAAACAAGGCTGCACAATGACAGAAAAGTCGACACATTCAAAGGATGTTGGAAAGTGGGCTATCTGCCATGGGCACTGAATGTCCGCCATGTGTGGTGAGTCACAAAATGGTTTTCGCTTTTGGTCATGAAAAAGTACCCTGGTGTTGGACAACAACATACTCCAGACCACTGCCAAAAGAAGCCCAGGATACTAAATTTATCCTACACCCTAATTACTAATTTTATATCAACAAAAATCAGCATCTTTTCTGTGATTTTGTCAAATATAAAGCTTACCTCTACAATATTAAGAGCTGCATTTATGCTGACAGACTCGCCAGTCATAACCAATGATTTGTCTCAAATAGTGCACTAGGATTTGAATATGTCTGAGCCTCTTTGCCGTTGTTACTCAGCTATCTATGAGGAAGGTGCATAACAGTGGTAATTTGCCGGACTTATTATTTATGTCATAGTTTTCTTCAACATTCTTTCCTCTGACAAAAACTAGACAATAACCAATAAAAAAAATAAGTGCACATGGACAAAAACTAAACCCAAATTAACTGACAGTTTATCTTAATTTGATCATGTAGAAAGCAGAGACAAGTTAGGAATATATCCAATCACAGCTACTTTGGTTGTGTGGAAAGGTTGGATGAGTTCAGAGGGACATCCAATCACAGCTGCCTTAGCTTGGTGGTGGTGGGATAAGTTGTGGGGCGATCCAATCAGAGCTGCTCTCTTTATGAATTGATATATTCATGTAGAGCAGGTTCACTGTTTGTTGTCAGTTCTGGTATTGTAACTACAATGCTCTACCAGGTAGCCTAAATAAAAGTGACTGCATTTCACAAAAAAGTTAATTTTGTTTCTGCTCATTTATACTGTACATTCAAACTTTTCTAGCAATCAATAAAGGGTTATTAGATGTTTCATTTTATCTAAATGTGAAACATGACTTCAGAAATATAAGGATACATAAAAAATAGCTTACACCTTACACTCCATATTGTAGTTGACTAACTTTACAGGAGATTTCGTCAACTAAAATGTTGCGAAATTTTATCAATTACAACTAGACTAAAATTAAAACAATTTAGATGACTAAATAATGAATAAAACCAAAATATATTTTAGGATAAAAACTTTAACTAAAACTAAATTAAAAGGTCCTGTCAAAATTAACACCGGAGTAAATAAAAGAAATGTTACTTCTCGGTCCCCAAAACCAAACACCAGACCAGAAATCTAAATGACTATTTCTTACAAAACAAACTGAAAAGCTGGAGCATACTCTTACTTTTGTAAAACGTATGCAACTGGTTTCTTATTAAGAAGTTCTCTGATACTTTCTTTTTTGGTTTCACCACAGTAGTGGACCTGCTGATGGTTCACAGTGGTTGCAACATCCACCCTAAAAAGGCAGGACCATGTCACTGGCCCGGACAGACAAACTGGGAAACACTGTCATCACTTATTACTTTCTCAGAACATAACACAGCAAAGTAACAAGTCAGCACAGCTACTACACTGGTAGAAGTCAACTTCAGATGAAAAAAACTGCTTATTTTCATACACAAACGTAGACCTTTTAGCACAGAGAAGTTACAGTTTCATGTGTGCTATCATGTTCCTCCCAGAAAACAGCACTTCTCACTGCAGTCAGATGAGCGTGACTTTTATTCAAACTCTGTTATCTCAAAAAAGCACGCAGGTACAATGTGTGGCAGCAGTCTGATAAAAGATGAGCTTGTTCTCAATAAAACTTGAGTACAGGTCTGATATTTCATGTAACATACACCTGGAAAAGTGTGACTTTCATTGTTTAAAGCACTCAACCCTTTCATAATTCCCATGAAAGGCCCAAACAGTTGAAGATTGTAACTATGTGGAGCTTTTGTGCTTTTTATCTGCGTGTTTTTAGACTGAATAAAATGAAAGAATTCAAACCATTTATCTGGAAATAACACAAACAGTTGGTTGAGAGCACTCCTGGAAACGTTGGCAGCGCTATCTTATTCCTCCACATGTGCTGTTGTTTTCCTGTCGGCTTATCGACAAAACTGACTCACTGTTCTCCGCTGGTCCAATGAGCTGCAGTGACAGATGAGATCTCCTCTTTAAACAAAGAGGGGGGCAGAGGTGGTTTCCAATAGTGGAAAGTTTGTGACACCATAGAGAATCAATTGGGACGACGAAAACAGCGCAGCAGCTAAAGTGATGCTGTCTAAATGTAACTTGGAACCAAACCACCAAAAATGAAAGTGTAAAAACATCGAGTCTGAGAGCCAAAACAGAACAGATTAGGTTCTGCCACCAGCTTTTCCTGCACCTTCCAAACCAAAATCACACCAAAGATTAGGCACAACTCACTAAATGTCAGAGCCAAAGATGTTGAATGAATGTATTTTTGCTTGTATCATTAACCTTTAGTTTATACTGTTTAAAAATATTAAATATTCAATGTTTGTCAGATTTCTTGTACTTAATAGTAACATGTAGAGTATATTATCAACATCAAAATCTCCATTTTTTTATGCTCAGCGCTGTCTGAAGTTACAGGAGAAGAATATTAGACTTTTGTTGATATACAATATGCTGATATTTCAGGACTCATCATTGCCCATACCAGTAATGATCATTTTTAGCAAGAGTACGAGGTAACTCCTTCACTAACTTTGACCTGGCCCTTTAACTTTGATTGTGTATTTGTGTTACAGATCTATGTGGAACAAGGAAAACAACATTACACTGTCAAACACAAGACACTTAACATTTTAAAAGGTATGTGAATAGTCAGCAATGACAGACTAAAGTAATGTGCTACATTCATGCATTTTGTCTGTATTACAATGAATTTGTGATATATACAACTAATATGTAAGGTAGAAACTTTTATGTCTGTCGATGCCAATATACCAATATAGTGCCATAGTATTGTGCATTCCTTATATTTTTCCATATTTTTTTAACCAAGAAGACAGAGCGCATGGTCCATATTTGCACATATACATTGGCAGCATTTGAAAAAACAGGTGTAAAAAGCAGGAGCAAGCAAAACCTCTCTTCTCATCAGTTTTATCCACTTTTCCAAACGTGCCAACATACAGTATTTGCACAAACGTAACAACATGCAGGAATTTATCTTAAGGTATTGAAAATTTAAAAATAACAAACGACCCATATCGGCTTCGTCAAAACGTCTCTCTTTTGTACGGATGCATGATGTTAGATTTTTGCTGATCTCCAATATGCAGATATTTACAAACTCAATATCAAAAATATTCATACAGATATTTTTGGTCAAGCATACAAACTCTCCAATTAATCTAAATTGGCATTTCTTTCAATGGTGACAATCTTTGTTAGAAACAGATGTGAAGCAGAACAAAGGTATTTTTTTTTTGTTTGTTGATAAATTAAATGAATATCCACTGATGATGCTGTAATTAATGCTGGTACATCTGTGCATTATGCCAATGTTACAGCTAACATATGGGATATTAGTTGGCAGTTTGTACAGCTACATAATCTGCTGTAAATAATGGCAAAATTTCCTCTCTGCCAATACTGGTAATAAGCTTTTTTGAGCCATTTTCTGATGATACTGAAACTGCTTTAATTTCTTAAACTTCAACATTTCAAATGACTTTTCTGTCAAAGACCATGTTACTGTTAGTACAGATGCCCTGGTCAGACTTTCTTTGGACAATACCTATCACATATCACCCTATATCAATCATTTTTCATGTGTTTTTAAAAACTGACTCAAAGGTTTGCAAAGTAAAACTAAACAAAAAGGTCTCAAGGAGCTACGCAACAAATATCCTACAAGAAGGACCCAATACAAAGACTTATTTATCATTTGTTTTCATTCCTTAAATAAACAAAATTACAGACAGACTGACTTTAGCTGCAAATACAGTGCAAGTAGTTTTATAAATAAAAGGCAATACACTTGAAATATTAACCAATTAACATCATGTAACAGACTGTAATTTTTTCATGATGTCAGGAAAACAAATGTCACCCCCACTCAACTTTGAAGTTTCAGACAAAATCTAAATCTCTAAATCTGTAAGATACACAGAGTGCGTCATGTTCTTCGCTTCATCAAATACTCATTTTAAAACCTCTACATAATGCCCCGTCTGACACAGTCCAGTAAAGTTACGACCTTCCTCTAAAGGGGAGTATAAATGCTACTACCAGCAGGAGAGCCGGTTTGTCACATCACGATGGCACGCACAGCAGTATTGTTCCTCTGTGGTATTTCAGCTCAGGAAGTACAGAGCAGGCCGCAGTGTAACAGTCGAGCCTGTTTTGGCCGGCATCACACCATGGAAAGAGATGAAAACAGCTTTTTACTGTCTCAGTGTTTTCCTCCATCTTTGAGTCTGCTGGTGGCTTCAGCCCCTAAGGCAGCTGAACGCATGGCTCTCTGTCAACAAGAGTGTTTATTGTAAATTGCATGAGACAATCTTCATGACTGTTTGTCAGATGAGATACAGGTTTTAAATAGAATTCTATCAGAAAACTCAGAAATTTCAGCCAAATGTCAGAAATATTAAATACTGCTCTGATTTTTTTTTGCCAACGTTTAAGTGTGCCCAAAACACAACTCCTACATCTGCCTACATAATTCTGTTTTCAGTGAGTTATCAGAGTTCATCATCGTGAGAAGCTGTGGGCGAGATAATGGAATAACTTGCAAGTCTTCTATTTAAAGTGACATTTCTTGTAACTGTATAAATAAACTGAATATGGGACTTAATCATTTTACATTGTGGTTAAGAGCAGTTTATCCTGCAGCCCTCAAAACTCATGGCAAAAAGTGCTGGATAGACTCTAAACTTTGGTCTAAAACTATTATACTGAGTGTGTTTCACTCTTTACATTATATGATGTACTGTGGGACCCTCACTCTAGAAGTAAACAGAGTACAGGACACAGGCACGGTTGAGTGTAGTGCAGGGGTGGGCAACTACCAGCCCGGGGGCCATGTGTGGCCCACCACCTCACTAAATGCAGCCCGCCAGTCGTATGCAAAAATCAACAAATATGAAGAAAATCCAGATTTCTGATAGAAATAATTCTGAATAATCTAGATTAGTATTTTTTTTGGTAAGTTATTGAAGAACTCTGCTATAACAGTGTCTCTGAATCTGTTACATAAAGCATTAAAACATTTTATCAATTATTACTTAACACTGTATTTAGAAAATGGCAGCAGCAGTAAATTATTTGTGTTTTAAAACCTGGAAAATACTCATTGTTTCATTGATTTGACAATAGCTTCACTGGCTTTAATCCGGTGTGCATTGGCTTAATTAGCTTGACATTTAACATACATAATAACTTGTATTTGTATGATAATATATGAATCTTGGTATACTATTTTTCTGACTACTTCATATTTGCTTTTTTGTTTATCAAACATTATTTTTCCCCATCAAGAGTATCCAGAAGTTTGTTAGTGTGGCCCTCAGGCTTGGAAAAAACAGTCTTATGTGGTCCTCTTGATAATTAAGGTTGCCTGCCTTTGGTCTAGTGGTTAGTCCGAACCCTGCCCCCATGTATGGAAAACAGCTAAGAGCCCTGTATTCAATGAGAAAGCATCCATCAGTAATGCACAATGACATTCTTGCAGCATCTTCATGGATAACCTCAGGGGTTTGGCACAGTTAAAGTAATTCACACGGTTGCCATTTTATTGCACCTTGTAGTCAAATTATGTTTTGACATAATTTACATGTATTCTTATAGCTGTATATTGACTAACATCCCCGCATCAAGGAAATATTTCTTTACATTTGCCTCTGAATACAGAGATAGCACTTTAAAAACAAAAAATGTACTTTTTATTCATTAAAAAATAAAATTGGTTAGTCTGAGCACTGCAGTCTACAAAAGGGATCACCAACTTCATTTGTACAAGGGCATTTTTTTTCTTCTTATGCTTGTGGGGCTGGATTTTAAAATAATATATATAACACAAACATTTTGGTGTAATTGGCATATTATCAGTTAAAGATTAAAATTTTCCCAAGTGAATGTTTCTTAGCCAATAAAAGAGAGATCAGTCCCTATCACACGTAAACCTGCAAGCCACATAAAGCCAGTTGGGATAACCTGGCATCTAGATTTTAGAGCTATCCAGTTTTTACTTGATTTTGGGGCTGTCTGACTCCAAATACTCAGTCTTGGACAATAATGGCTGATATTGACTGACATGGTTTTCTATAAAACAATCAAACATGAGGTCACTCCTGATAAAATAGTTTCAGTCACAATTGTTGTTGGGGTTGTGTAACTTTAAAACCACTACAGATTTTGCCCATTATATTTTCAGGATTAAATATTACTATGTGGGCCAGATGGGAAGTTGTGGGGGGCCTGATGTGGCCCCTGGCCCGCCTGTTAATGACCACTGCTCTAAAAGTTAACATGAACCTAATGACTCCACTTTGCAACCAAACAAAGACACAACTTAAATAAAAACTTGCTTCAACATAGGACTTAATTTGGACCCCACACCATAACTCAGTGCGATAGACTTTGAAGGTTGGTGAAGGTTTCCAAGTGCGCAAATGTAAATACAATCAGTGGCTTCTTTTCTGCATGTCATTCTATCTTTACTCTCTTTATCCACAAATGTCCACCACCCTGCCCACTCCCAAAACTCCAAATGAGACAAAAAGCTGAAAAAAACCCTTTGAAACAGCTCTTTCTGATTAACATCACTAGTCAAAAATGGTTTTAGGAAAGTCTGAAATTTAGTCTCTACATTTTTTTATTAAGATTTTAAGGGTAAGACACCACAAGAAATACTACAGTGTATGGGTATTTCACAAAAATTGATTAAATCTGCAGATATCCAAACAACACCAAAAGCTTTTAAGTGGAACTGATAATGTTTAAGTATAAGTGATATATTCCAAATGTATCCAACCACACTGTTTCTCTTATAAAGACAGTACATAGTTGGGTCAGCATCGTATGTTTACAGCCACCCAACTGAAGTTGTATGACAACTTCATTAAAAAAATCTCACCAACCATGTGAACAAGAGAGACATCCACTTAATGTTCCTCCCATAAACACAGTTTGATTTGTTGCGTCTCATGCCATATCTGAGGCTGAGTATGCTGTTGTTCAAATGTTTTTTCTGCATATACCTTGTTTAAAGATATATTTATATCGTTTAAAACAATCTCCCGGCCTTAACTGTAATTAACATTTTACTGTTTAAGCAAAACAAACACTCAACCAAACACTACCTGCCAACTCTACGCTATAATGAATGTCAATTTTCATCCTTTATCCAGGAGGGTCAACAATCTAAAGGTGCTTACACACCGGACTCTACTTGTTCTACTTTGGCGATCACTCTCCATGCAAAGTCAATGTACAGCCGCGATGGGGCGGAGCTAACCCTCCCGCGATGCGACTGCTGCATACAAGACGATCACTTCACATGTCGAGCGATGACAAAGTTAAAAAAAAGTTTATCTTTTCAGACAATGTATTGTGTGACTGTGCGGCAACAGCCAATCAATGGTGCGCGCATGTGTGATGGTACCCTTGACCGACAGTTTTTCATCCAGACTACAGAGGAACACTTTATGGCCATGTGGGAAACATTAGTCAGTGAGAAAATTAGTTCCACCTAGACGGACTTCAGAAAACTCACAGAGGATGCTGCTGCAGTGTTTTGTGTTTGATAAGTGAGTGAAAAGGAAACAGCTGAAACAATGTCTGTTTAAAAATCCTATTGTATGATACATGATATGATTGCGGTGAAACTCGAGCGGATGGGATGTCACTGAGCGACGACCAAAGGGGAAACAAAATGAGGTATTTATGGACACGCGATATTGATCGCAGAGTCGCTTGCGGTGTGAACGCTGCATAAGGCACAACTACCCCCAAAGTACAGTATCATTCTGTGTAGGGCTGGGTATTTCCAGCAACCTCACGATACAATACGTATCCCGATACACATAAATTGTGAACTATGACTATGCTTTTAACAGAAGTCCCAGCAGCTGTTGTTTTTATTACAAGAAGAAAAAGAACAAGCATGAGTTTTAAATAATTCCTCAACTTAAGAGCTTTAGTTCAGGTGCCCAAAGATGGTAGACCTAAGTTTAAACTTGGAACATGTGTTTCATCATAAAGCTTGGCTTGTATTTTGGACTTTTCCATTGTTAATATTATCCAAAGACTATTGTCCAAACATTGAGGCAGTATCGATTCTTTAGAATCCATATCGATACACGTATCGCCTGTATCGAAAAAGTGCATGACGATATTTTGCCGTATCGATATTTTGAGCACAGGCCTAATTCTGTGGGACGCACTGAGCTACACTTGTAAATTCTCTGTTGTTTAAGATGCAGGACTGATCTGAAAAGTTATATGACAGCACACATGGGGAGAACCTAAGTTAATATGTGATATGTTAATACAGCAGAAAAAATCATCCTTGTAATAGTTTGGGGAACATTTAAACAATGTGGCAAACTAACAGGGCATTAGATCTTGCTCTGCTTTGGATCTGAACTCTGTACCACATACAAGCTGTGTATTGCATGTACATCTGAGCTACAAGGTGAACCAAGAAGCAGCTTGGTCTTATAAAATTAAACTTCTGGAAATTTGTGATGTAAAATCAACAACAATTTTTCCATTAATGCACATGGCAGCTTCTTAGCTTCAAAGTTTCCAAACCCTCTGATTTGGATCTGAACTGAGGTAACTTTCATGTGAAAATCGCTGTTTTGCCAGTTTGTTTTGACCAGTGTCCAAAACTCTGTCCTCTGTAAATAGATGCACAAAGTTTGCCTTCAAAGGGCACACAGGACACAGCCATAAGTCAAACACTACAGCTACAACACATACCACCCATATACTAGGAGACTAGCTGTTTTACCTGTAAACTCCCTGACTGCCTACCTTGCATTTTTTCATGTCCACAACATTTATCATGGTCAAGACACAGACTGATATCCTGAGTCAACATTTCAGAGGTGACCTTGCAATATAAACCTGTAACAGTCTTTGAAGTATCACTTTACAGGATGAAAAAATGACAAATATATTTAAGAAATGTTTTCATCCTTATTCATAAAACAGCATCAATGCTATCTGTGCCCTGGAGAGGGGTCTCAAAAGAATTCGGGCATTGTTTAAACTGAGGATACACATGCATTTATGTTTATGGTGTCTGGCACAGCGTTCTGTTGCTCTTAAATCCTCACACACTAAGCTGGTCAATGTTTCAGTGAGATCTACAAATGATTACAAGTCCAAGGATTTACATGTGGTTAATAATATGCAGAGAAGACAGCAGTGTTAAACTGTACAACACTGCAGAACATTTCACAAAGATGTTTGACTACATGAGGCCTCGCTGCCTGTTTTCAAGGAGGTGCAAGTAGGGATGGGAATCAAGGGCTAGTTTCCCTTGAGAACTATGTCACAAACAATTTTAAGAGGTAAGCTTGTGCCTTTACGCTTTTCGCATTTTATGCAAATTAAAGCCTGAGACACAATATAAAGTAATAAAATATAATCACTCACTCTTCCGATGGCCCACACACATGGCTTTACTGGTCCAGTCAACACTATGCTGACAAAATTTGCAGAACATTTGATCGCCTGATACATAATACATTTTAGAGAACTGCTCTACCCTGCACTTTGGAGGTAGCCGAGATATTCGTAGCTTCTTTGTCAACTTGGCCGGTGTCTCAGGCAGTCACTTCGACATGTTTGCATTATTACTGAGGGGAGGAGGAACTGGACGGGGAGGGGAAGTAAAGTGAGCATTGTCCCCAGCCTTAGTGACCCTTCGGAGCATTTTCCTGAGAGATACATTCCTTTTAATTCAGAAAAAAAAACTTTTATGTAAAATATTAGCCATTTCTATGACTTTCCATGTTTATATTGAATTCTGCTTTTAATGTCCAATTCCGTGATTGTGGATCTTATAGGATCCAATCAATTATTTCTTGATTAATGTCTTTAACTTAGTTTCTATGCATTTCAAAACAGTCACCCTCCAATGGAGGGTATCAGCATGAACCACAGAGAAGGACTCTAGCAGGTAATCACGGCAGACAGAAACAGTCTTAAGTGTGGTTTAGTTTTCAAAAAATGATGCCTAAAGGCGTTTGATTCTTGAACTAAAGAAGAATTACACCGATGTGAAAAATCAATAATAGCACTGTATTGAATCTCATCCCTATACAGCATTAAATTTTACTTTTCTTCAGAGAAATATTAACATTTAATCAAACGATGGTCTGTTAACATGCAGCATTTCATTTTTAAGGGGTATATTTTAAATCATTTTAAGCAGATAACAGCTCAAAAAGTTGTTTTTTTTAATCAATCAATCTTTAGCAACAAATCTAAATTTGTAAAGCACCAATTCATAACAAGTGTTACCTTAAGACACTTTAAAACAGAGCAGGCTAAAGACAGATTCTTCATTTTGTAGATACACATAAGGAACATGTATTCACACAAAATATACACAAATAGACATAAAAATATCAAAAATTCAACATGAATCATCATGAGCACAGCACTGGGCCAACCAAACTACAGGAAGGGGGCTGTATGGGGCTTACAGTAACGACGGAAGAAAAACCTCCATAAAACCTTTAAAATATGAATGATTCATCCATATGATGGCAGACTGTGATGTCTCACAGAATGTGGGGCTTCTTGCAAGGAACCAAACATGTCATCTAATTTGAATTATCACATTCATTGATCTCTACATAATCAAGGCACAGAATTTATCCAGTGCATGACAGAGTTAAGCATCACCAGGGTGTTAAAATGTATAATAACTTGTAATTTTTCATTATTATTTTATAATACAATTTAAAGAAGAATCAAACTTAGACCACCAAAGTAGGTCTTAGATCTACATTCAACTATAGGAGAGGCTTAGTGTTTTTACAGAGAGAGAGTTTTCTATCTGTAATTGGACAAGATGATTTAGGTTCAGGAAAAAAATGTGACTTCTATCATATCAGCAACAATCAAAAATTGTATAAAAAATGAACAGTAAACTTGAATGACATATTGGTACCACTAACTAGTGTGTAATTGATTGTGAAAGTATATAGCGTTTGACTCACAAACGTTGTTTTGCTTATTCTAATAATTGTATTGACAAAAGATCATCCGGTTACCTGCCGGATATGCTTCTGGAAGGTTCTGCCCTCACAAAACACTTTCTATGGTCTTTTTTCCAGATGGACTGGTGAAATGTTTTCATCAGTCCATCTGGTGTGACAGATTAGCTGAAAACCGGTTAAGGCAAACTTTTCCTGCAGTACATCCACAGAAATTGACAGGGAAATCTTATAATAATTGGATTGATAAGTAGGATCCCAACGGCATTGAGATCAATAAAATCTTAGCAATTCCCAACCCTATCAAAATGATCATAATAATAATTTTTGCCATATTCAGACAGCTCTAATATCTGGCTTCAAAGGATCTGACTACAGTGACCTTCAAAATGTTTATATATATTCTGGGTCTGGATGTAAACAGGCCCACCCACAATGATAGTTGGTCCACCATGTCATTTAATAAAATATAGATTTGAAAAATACTGGGCAGCTGCTTAAAGTGATTAATATTTAGAACAACATGTCATACGAAAAATGAGATATTAGGTATTTTGTCTATTTGAAGAAACATATTTTTCAGCTTGTGAAGCAACCCGATTCAACTATTCCTGTTGTGGAAGATGTGATTAAAAATGGGTTTAAAAGTTTATGTAACTACAACAGATCATTTTTATCATTAAGGATAAACTATCTTAGAGCATTCTGATAAAGTGGTTAATCCATGTATGTCTAAAGAACAACAAAATGCAAATGTTGATATTCTTATAAAACAGTTATCGAAAAGAGAAAAGAACTGAGGCCCACCCACAAATACGTTCATATTCATTATATTGTTCATGATTAATGGTTTAAATTCCTTGGCCTTGTTTATAGTCTAATTTTAATTTATTTGTTAATTTTTTTCTTACCTTAAGGAATTTGATATATCTGAAAAATCCTGCACGTTGTAACTTTGCTTATTGAAATTATTTTATACTCTTATACACAATCAAATGTCTTTACCTGATATTACTACTGCTATACTGTGTGTAAGAGCAACTCAAAAACTGGAATTTCCCCTTGGGGATTAAAAAAGTTTCTTTGTTTCTCATGTATTTAAATAAACAGAAAAATATAGGAAATTGCCAGAAAAGCTCAGAGATGCTGTTAGAGGACTGAACATATGCTGCATTATGCACTGATGAACTGAAGTTGTAAGGACATTTATTATTATTAAAACTAAGTCTGATAAAGAAACAGGGTGAAAATGTGGGGTAGATATGATGATCAAGAAAAAAATTAGCTTAGAAAGTTGATTAAAAGTTGAAATTTAGCCATGACTTTATGTGCTGATTGAAGTCGCTAGCTTAATTTATAAAGATGCAACAGTCGCTTTCTCGAACACTAACGCTTCCAACGGCGCCACTTTCTGTCCCAACAGACGCGTTCATGCCAGCGCCAATTAAACACAAGTTAGAGAGCTAATTACATCACGTTATTTCTTTGAATTAATTACAAAGACGAGGCTAAAGTTCATGTTAAATGTGTGTGGAGAGAAAAGTTGAGGCTGCTCCGCTCTCGCGCTCACAGTCTCAGTTTCAATCTCGTCCGTTAACAATCTCAGAGCGCTCGAGCGGTGCCAAAGAAACGGTTAATTACTTTAACGGCCGGGTTAATGACGGTAAATTAAACAAAACAAACGAAACAAACTCGACTCTACCTGCGAGATGTCATAGCAGTCTCTGAAAGCTCTCAGGTATCCTCAAACGCTCTCCTTTTTCACCTCCGATAAGTCTCTGTGAAGACTGAAGGATCTGTTGAACCTGCGCGTGCAGCTTCACAGTTCTGCTGGCACGACTTCCGGCGGAGGTTTTCAAAGTAAAGGGATTAAGAGCGATAACAGACGTCAATGTATTTGAATACCTATACATTATGTAAGGTTTTGCAATATTTGTATCAATCCATCGTTATTTCCACGATTTCTTTTCCAATTCCCCCATTTTTAGTTATTTTCATTACAGTGTTGTGCTTAAAAGTTTTCCTGGTTAAATAAATGTATTAAAGATAAATTAATATCCTTTTCTCCACTCCTTTATAGTCATTTAGTGGCTTTAAGGTAAACATTTTAACTACTTATCTTAGTCTCTGAGCAAAACAATGCAGCCACATTTGTAAGTATTTGCTTATTGAACATTTTGCAGATGTTTTAACAGTTCTTTACCTTCATCGTATTTATTTGTTGTCTGATGCAGTCATGACATGTGGTTGCTCACTGCAGGTACGGTTATGCTCAAAGACTGTATTTATTTAAAGAAAGTTTATTTATTACAGTTGCTAGATTTTACAAAGCTTGCTCGTAATAGATCTGCTCCTTTTGAATAGATTTAAGTGGAAAAATATGATTTATTATTACAAAAATAAAATATATTAATACAAACCCTCAAATTAAAACAACAGAATAGTACATGCAAGTATGAAATATTAAGGCTCCTGTATTTCTAAAGAGACTTTATCTGAAACATATAGCAAGTATTCAAGGGAAACAGTCTGACTAAATATACACCAATATTATATTTCACTTCGTCTAATATTCTACAGGATGATATACAATATGATGTCATAAAGGTTGGCAGGGGAGCAACACTTTTTAATTATTGTTGAAAGAGGGAAATTTTACGCTGTAAGTTAAGCCAAGATCCTCTTCCTGTCCTGTTTCGACTTAGAGCAGGTAACTTGATGGATAAAAGCCTTTCTGCTCCTCAGCAGGTTTCATCGGTAATTTTATTGCATTTAACTGTATCTGGTTTTATTGTGGCAGCCTGTCAAGGCCCAGCTTTAATTGTTAGAGACAGATTTTAGGATATTTGGGGACACACCTTAGGTCTTATCTGGAGCACTTTTGAAATGATAATAATGTAAATAAACCATAATGAAAATGTAGAAATAAAACTGAAAAAATACACAGCAAAAAAAGCAAGTGTATTTATATTTTGTATTGATATTATACTTTTGTTTGAAGTTAGAAATATTAAAAATTTCCCCCTTTGCCAAAGTGGTAGCCCCTGTCTTTTAATAATTAGGGACATTTAAAGCTTGTACGTGTTTTTTTGTTTGTTTGTTTGTTTTTGTTTGTTTGTTTAATTTTATTGAATACACATGGCAGAAGTTCGTGTCAGTAACTGTGGAAATAGAGTAGCCTTTCATGTCAATGTAGACAAGCCAGCCTAATTTTCCACTAAAATGTGGATATTTCATAACATGTCAACAGTTTTGTTTTTGTTTTGTTTTTTTGTTTGTTTGTTTTTCTTTTGTTTTGTTTTGTTTTTTTTGAGAGGGGAAACATAGATTCTAATCAGAAAACTGACAAAAAGCCTGGGATTTTTTTGGTCAGTTTTCTTTTGTGGTAAAAAGTCTGGGATTTTATTTTTTGATCAACTGTAACCCATAAGTAGAAAAATGTTTTCCTGCAAACTTTAAAGTAAAAATTATCTCTCGGGGTAGAAGTAGACATCTCTTTTAAAGACATGCAACAAGCTGATGTGCTTGTTGGCTTGATCTTTATCTTTAAAAAAGATGTTTATCAGGACTTACACTCAGAGTGTTTTTTAAATCAAGCATCTGACATTCAAAACACTTTTCAAAACTTACTTTTTAGCTCTACAGCATTGTGTAATATGGTCTTTGTTACATATCATTAAAAACACATTTTTGTAGTGATGCTAAGCTACATTCAGAGAAGAACATTCAGTATGTCTTTCAGTTTAATTGATTACACTGATTACTTAATAACAAAAATAAAATCTACAAAAGTTGATGAATGAAGAAACATTTAATATGTACAAGCAATGTATGTTTCTTTATTGAAAAGCAGTGTTTGTCTGGACTAATTTGGAGTATCAAACTTCCTTAAACGTATTGATGTACTTTTGAGGAGATGTAAGCCAAATACACTTGCTAAGACTTCATTTATGGAAGCATGGAATAAGAAATACTTTTTTCTTTTCCTTTAAATACAAATTTGTAGTGATGTTATGATGCTATTAAAATGGTATAATGAAATAGGATACAAATGTTAATAATGGAAATTTTCCAAATTACAGTATTGATTTACTTACTTTTTTAATGAGGGTTGGGAATTAAACAAAACAATTCTAGTGAAGAATTGATATTAACTAGCTTGAAGAATTTATCAGTTGCTTTATATTTAACAATCCCCTTATCCATTCTTTAGTTTGCCCTGTATGCATCGTAAATCAAGGACATCATGCTCTAATCAGAGGCAGTTAGAAAGAAAGTTAATAACGAAGTCATAGTTGTGATCATGGCAAACAAGGGACTGAGAAGTGAGTGCCTTACATCCAGGATCTGTGGTCAGGAGCAGATAATTATAATTAAAAAAGTGCAAAGCGAAGGACTGAGTCCTCAGGAAGTCTCATAAACTCTGTACCATTTACAGAGCAAGCTGGTAATGACTGAGAACCAAAAGCTTCGTTTAACTGAGTAACTATATTTAGACAGTTGTCTTAAGGCTTCATACTGTTTTTCTAAGTGCTTGTCATTGTGACTTTGGGCAAATACTTTTATTTGTAACCCCTCAAGGGTCCCATAATTTGCCAATCACCCTTTGTAATGGTTTTCCTTCAAAAATATGCTTCCATGTCTGTCTACAAACCCACCAACAGACAGAATATCCCTGCTCCCACACTGTTGCTTTGCATTTTTTTGCTCAAACTATCTGATTGAAAATTTCCTCCTCATGATGTCATTAGGGGCTGTGCTATCTCCCCCAGATGGAAGACACATCCTGAACCAGGCTTTTGTTCAGTCCACATCAGGCACCTCCAGCAGAAGGAACATGTCCAGGCATGTCTGTGCATCCACAGTAAACAGTGGCATCAAAGAGCTCATATATTGGCCTAAAACAAGGTGCATTTATTCATTTATGATGATCACTATGGAGCAACCACTGTCACTCACGAAGTCAAACTGGTAGGTCTATTTTGAGGGGAAAAGACATTTTCGGCAGTTGCTTTCGCTAAAAACATGGAGCAAAGGAGAAGTCCTGTTACTGAAAATTTCTTGAGAGGAACATGGTCAGACACAGCCCATCAGGATTTACACTAAGGTACTATTCAATCCTAGATCAATCAAGAAAGTTTTCCCAAACCCAGCCGTTGTTCTCTGTTTGGCACAATTTTTTTAGTGTAAATATGGACACAACAACAGCGCCAAGCTTGCCTGAAAGAGGTAGTCTTGGCTCACTTCTAGTGGAGCAGATCATCTACAATGAGGATGCAATTAACCCAGCAACCTGAAATTTATAGAGTGACTGCTGTTGAAGTTTTAGAGCTGTAGTAGTAACAATAATGGAATTACAGCTTCCAGACAACCAAAGTACAACAAGATAATGTTGGGACCCTGTGCAAGATGAAGTGAGGCCTGTATGCAGTCGCAGAGACCTGAGCTGTGGTGGTTTGGGGGGCAAGCAGAAGAAAAAAACTCACCAAAATCTGCATTACCTCAGACTCCCAGCAGACCTTGCAGCAGGTCACATATACCTGTGAAAAGTGGAGGGGGACCTTTACACAAAAACGTTATCACCAGAAACAGAAAGATTTTTTTTTGTTGCTTTTTCAGAGCACTCTGTATTTTCATGGGGGGCGTGAGAACAACTAAAAAAATAAATAAATAAAGACCCATAACAGACTCTTTCTTGCAATTGGACCCTTTTTCTTTATAAGTTGTTGACAAAACCATTCACAGTAAAGGGTGATGGATGGTCTGCGAAAAGGAACTGTTAGAAAGTTTTAAAATCAAGTTGATTGATCATTAATTGAACTTCTGTGTTCTATGTATTGTTGCTGTTTGCATCCACAGTTGGTTTTATAGTTGCTATATCTGCTCAACAGTGTGTTTAATTTTCTCTGTGTCCAGTAAAATGCCTTTCCAATGAGACAGACAGGAGAGACTGCTGTGAATCATTGTTCAGCCACTGACTTTCTGGTGTTCAAGTTTTGTTTCTGTTTTTGCATGAACACCTTAATAGCTTGGCACATGTTTAAGCCATGCTATTTGGTGGTCTTCATGATCTAGTGTAGACACTGGCAAGTGCTGAAAACCTCTATTTTATGCACTCAGCTTGTTTATATTTATATTGTAAGGTGTGCTGAACAACGGTAAATGAGTTCTTATGATATTTAGCCTCCCCTCTTAAACAGTGACTCGTTTTGTTGTTAGCTTAGCCAGATAACCAAATGTAGAGTGCGACGCTGGCTGTGACATAATGACACACTGTCAGTCCAGCAATCTTGTGTGGATCCAGCTTGCTTGTGAATATGACACTATCCAAAGAAAAATGCTAAATTTGCCAAGTTTCTTTGCAAATATAAAACAAGATGTAGTTTTGAAAACCACCAAAAAATCCTGTTCTGAGCAGGGGTGAAACAGAGGGGTTAACAGGCATGCCAACATCCAAAATCTGAGTTTATTCCTAAGCAAGTATATTCAAAATATTTCCTAAGGACACCTGGGACCAGTGTAGCCTTTCAGTGCAGATGGATCAGCCTGATTAAATGTCTGTAATCAGACAGATTCATCTTGACAAGCTCCAGTCTGCAATGATTGTGGTAGACCCAAAGTGGAACGGCCCAATCAGCATCCTTTAGAGTAGGACGAAGTAGGAGTTACAGATGAGACAACAGCAGAAAGTGGCAACTCTTAGAGATTAGCATTGATGAGAACAGTTTCAGTGGCTGTTTAATAAGATATAGAAAGCATTTCTTGATAAAAGGAAAAAAATAATAACACGAAAAATTCTCCACAGAAATGGTAGATTCACTCCACTTCTGGCATGTTCTGGTGGGAGTTTGTCTTGCAAAATCGTTCATGATCTGTCCTTTAGACCCTGGCAGTGGCTCCTGCCTATTAGGCTACATTATCTAATTGGCCCGTAGTAAATGTGATTGACAGATGGATTGTCCAATCATCTGGTTTTGAAAAGTTCTAACAGTTCCCAAACAATTTCTCTTTCCAGAAGGATGAGGGAAATATATTGATCAGTCCATCTGGTGTGTCAGGTTATGACCTGTGAAAACTTGTTGAAAAGTAAAATGTCATATTGATGGATTTTGGTTCCCTTCCAAAAAGTAGATGGTAAAAAAAGACTAAATAAAAAAACATGAATGTTCAAGTGAATACAAAAAAACACCCCAAAAATAGTCGGTGCTGCAGTCTTGCCACGATAGATGAAAACATCTGGACTGGCCCCTGGCTATGCTAAATCTCTGCTATTGTCTTGAGAGCGATAAGTCAAGTGTTTCTTCTGTAATACCCTCCAGCCTCCCCGCTCAGAGGACGGTGCTGCTGATTGGGAAGGAGGGGGGTCTGGTAGTAATAGAGGCAGAGCAGCATTGACGTCACCCGCCTGTGGTTATCAGCCGAGGTTAATCTACTGGGGGGTGGATGGGCTTATGCAATTGTCTGTGAGCTCACAGGCTTCACTTGTATAGATTTGCTTTTCCACTGTTTGACCCACTGCTGCAGCTTACACACAAACACTGAGACGATGGAGGGGGAGTCTTCTGCTCTCTGGGATTTCTTGCTGAAGTAGATTTTTTTTCTTCTCTGCTAACTGCTCTGAGCTTCAGGCTGGATAGATGGGCTTGAACATAGGGTTTATTGTTGAGGCCTGGCAGTTAAAAAGATCCTGTCACACAATGGGAGGACATTACTCACTGATCGATGCTTAGTGGAAATTGATGAGGTGGGTTAAAAACGGCTGAATTGGAATTGGACAACAAAGTGCACATTAAGTGTTTCAAACTAAATGTGACTGTTACAATATTGGGGAACTAGAAACAAAATCATTATCATTTAGGGGGTGATTTAGAAGCTGATGGCACACCGTGATTCTGGTGCTCCTACATTGGATCAGTGTTTTTTGGAGGAAACAAATAGTGATTGTTCTTGATGTGGGGCAAAGCCGTTTAAGAGCCTTTTAACTGATAATCAATACTCTGAAAAATCTTTATGCCATTGATTTGAGCTCTGACAATAAACAACTGAGGGGAAAAACACAAGAAAATTGAATCACGGTGAGAAAATAAGCAAAGACAGCAAACTAAATATGCTGGAAATAGCCCGCTTTATAGACATTAAGAGGTGGTCACATATTTATTGGATTTAAACTAAGAGACAAAGTCATGGTTAGCTCAGATCTCCAGTTGTACGGGGCCTTATCATGGAAGTTTGCATGATACACCGGTTCATGGATGGGTTCAGGTACCATGGCTACCTCTTACAGACAGACAGATAGATAGATAGATAGATAGATAGATAGATAGATAGATAGATAGATAGATAGATAGATAGATAGATAGATAGATAGATAGATAGATAGATAGATAGATAGATAGATAGATAGATAGATAGATAGATAGATAGATAACAAATCGCTTTAGCTGCACAATATGTGACACTCTGCCAATGACGCAGAGAAAAACATCAGATCTGAACCATTATTAGTAATAGAGCTCTACTGAACTTCTTTATGATTAATTGTTTGTGAACACTCCTTCGTCCTTACATCAAATTTCATAACAAGACTGTATCTAACTGTCCAACCAATGTAAATATTGTATAATTATAATAATATTAATTTTATTGTTATTGTGATTTGTTATTGTTGTTATTGTTACTTATTATTGTATATGACTGTTTATTGTTATGCTTTGGCAACAATGTATTTTTTCCATTCATGCCAATAAAGCTTTTATTGAATTGAATAGATAGATAGATATACTCAACAAAAATATAAACGCAACACTTTTGTTTTTGCTCCCATTTTTCATGAGATGGACTTAAAGATCTAAAATTCATTCCAGATAAACAATATTACCATTTATCTCAAACACTGTTCACAAATCTGTCTAAATGTTTGATAGTGAGCACTTCTGCTTTGCTGAGATAATCCATCCCACCTCACAGGTGTGCCACATCAAGATGCTCATCAGACACCATGATTAGTGCACAGGTGTGCCTTAGACTGTCCACAATAAAAGGCCACCCTAAAATGTGCATTTTTTTTGCTTTATTGGGGGTCTGGGAACTCAGAACCAGTCAGTATCTGGTGTGACCACCATTTGCCTCATGCAGTGCAACACACCTTCTTCGCATAGAGTTTATCAGATCAATTGTGGCCTGTGGAATGTTGGTCCACTCATCTTCAATGGCTGTGCGAAGTTGCTGGATATTAGTGGGAACTGGTACACGCTGTCGTGCGTGAGCATTTGCCCACTCAAGTCTGTTACGGCAACGATCTGGAGTCAGGTTAAGACCCCGATGAGGACGATGAGCATGCATTTGAGCTTCCCTGAGACGGTTTGACAGTTTGTGCAGAAATTCTTTGGTTATGCAAACCAATTGTTTCAGCAGCTGTCTGAGTGGCTGGTCTCAGACGATCTTGGAGGTGAACCTGCTGGATGTGGAGGTCCTGGGCTGGTGTGGTTACACGTGGTCTGCGGTTGTGAGGCCGGTTGGATGTACTGCCATATTCTCTGAAACGCCTTTGGAGATGGCTTATGGTGGAGAAATGAACATTCAATGCACGAGCAACAGATCTGGTTGACATTCCTGCTGTCAGCATGCCAGTTGCATGCTCCCTCAATGCTTGCGACATCTGTGGCATTTTGCTGTGAGACAAAACTGCACATTTCAGAGTGGCCTTTTATTATGGACAGTCTAAGGCACACCTGTGCACTAATCATGGTGTCTGATGAGCATCTTGATGTGGCACACCTGTGAGGTGGGATGGATTATCTCAGCAAAGCAGAAGTGCTCACTATCACACATTTAGACAGATTTGTGAACAACATTTGAAAGAAATGGTAATATTGTTTATCTGGAATGAATTTTAGATCTTTGAGTCCATCTCATGAAAAATGGGAGCAAAAACAAAAGTGTTGCATTTATATTTTTGTTGAGTGTAGATAGATAGATAGATAGATAGATAGATAGATAGATAGATAGATAGATAGATAGATAGATAGATAGATAGATAGATAGATAGATAGATAGATAGATAGATAGATAGATAGATAGATAGATAGATAGATAGATAGATAGATAGATGAAATACTTGGACTGATGTATGAAATACTTGGATGATGGATGAATATATATATGGTAGATGGATGGATGAATGAGTTGGTTGATGGATTTGTGATGACTCTGCTACTTTTATTAAGACTGTATCTTGCTCCAACTCTGTTTCTGCTCCAGCTGCCTTCTCACTCTTGTTGAGGGAGTGTATATTAAAGATTTTTATTGGATGGATAGATGGATGGATGGACATATGAATGAATATATAGTGGAAAAGACTGATTGATAGATCAGTAGATCCATGGATGGATGGGTGGCTGGATGGAAGAATAAATGAATGGATTGATCGAGTAGATGCAATAATCCATCCATCCATCTCACTGCCTTTTCTGAGGGGTGGAAAATGTAATGACAGAGATTGATAACTTCAAGACCAACATGTTCTCTTCAACAAAACAGGGAAATTAATGCTTTAATGGGCTTGATCTAATTATTATAATGCAGTGAAAGCAAGTATTGTTTGAAAAGTTCACCTCGATACAGATATTTGTTTTTGAAGGGAAAAATATAACAATTTCTTATTTTGTATCATATTAAATCGAAGTAGATTTGAATTTCCAGATTTGATGAAGACAGTGGGAAAAAACTGAGATGAAATAGGAATCTTACTGAGAAAAAATACATATAAAATGTGAATTCTTGAATTGATACAGGACTATTAACAAAGCCATTAACATTTATTGGGGATTTTATGGCTCCCTCGAAAATAGAACATTTTATGCTGCACCCAGAGGGCCACATTTTAAGAGATAACAGAAAGTAGTTATTCTAAGTGTGTGCTGAGACACTGATAGCATGGTAATTTTCCAAAAATACTCAAATAAATGATGACTACACCGTAAAGCATTCGACCGAGAGAAACTGCAAGCTGAGAAGAGAAAAGCACATTTGAATTTCTGGATTTGATAAATTTGTGGGAAGCAGATAAGTGAAAACTGCAGTCTGACAGAAACATGGCGCACCTTTGGAGCTCAGTATTTTATTGAAATGATGCAAGACTGGAGGCAGAGTCACAAACACATGATTAGTTTGGCTGATTTCATGGATTCTTGGAAACCAGGGGACATTTTGGGCCACACTAGAAGATAAAACTCTGAAAAACAAGAAGAAGAATATTCTTACTGTTGAATTATAAAACTCATAAAGTTTCTAGTCACCTGAGAAGATCAACATGCAAGTAAATGCAGAAAAAGTCACCATGAAGCTTAAAATATGGAGAAATATATAATAAGAGATAAAAACTAATTAAGTTTTTAATTAGAGGAATGTGAAATAGCCTAGTTTAAACTAGAATTTTGTTTCTTAAACATTGAAGGTTTATTACCACATTTAAACATGACTATACACAAAGTCACAAACATCCATTTGATGATTTTATGGTTCCCTTGAACATAGAGAAATTGTGTTGTGTGCCCTGAAGTAAAATTTCAGGAGGGAGAAATTACCCTTGGTCTGTGCTGAAGCAGTTTAAATGGGAAATTTTCCAAAAAGTCTGAACTGAATGATGACCAAATGCAAAAATCTGGATCTAATATCACTCTCTATTTGATTTTCACACCTTTGAGCATCCAACTGGGGGAAATGTGAGTGGAGGAAAGAGAAATATATTCAAATTTTTAGATTTCTTCTAAAAAAAAAATTACATGAAAAATGTGTTTATACTAAGATATGACTATGACAGAGTGTACCTGTGGTGCTCAGTTGGTGTAATGGATGTGAGACTGAAAATAAAGTCAGCATCATTTTATGGGCTTATAGATTCGATGGTTCCTTGGAAACTTTGGAAAACTTGCTGCAGCACATCGAGGTCCACAGTTTTAAAGATACCGAGGAGAAGATGCAATCATCCCGACTGCATATTTTGTGTGATAATTATCTGAAAGACTGAACTGAATCCTATTAAAAAGACTGCAGGAGAAAAAGACAAAAGTCAGTCCTGTGTGATTTTATTACTGTGCAGGCAGGAGCATGAATGTCTCTACAGAGATGTTAACATGTAATAAGGCTTCAGGTCTGATCAAACTGAATCCCATTGTATTGTTTCATATAATATATTATGCTGGATCATATATCGTATTAAATTGTGTTATCTTGTATTGTATTACAAGATTTACAAGATCTTGTAACACAAACTTTGTTTAAATTTACATTATTTATATTAGGAAATCTGTGCACCACTGCAGAGCACACATTTATTCAAAGGTGCTATGAGGAGAATCTATTACCAGCGACATTAAGACTCTGCTACCCATGAGCACGCATGGCAACTGTCGTAATGCTGTGTTCCAGTAACCTCGGAACTGGGAGGTACATCAATTCCGACTTATCAGCGTTCCAGTTGAAGTCGGAAAAAAAATGCCGATCTACCAGACTATTGTTAGCTGTTGTTAGCACACCCTGCGTTGTTGTTCACAAATATCACATGAAGAATGTGATTATCACTATGGCAGCATTTTTGTAAATATAAGTCTAACAATACTACGTATACAGCTGATCTAGAGCGACACACCCCAGTCAGAAGTGCAAATAAATTGATTATTACAGGAGCTAAATAACTGTTCACACTGGGGGCATCCATCTTCGATCGTCAACTCGGGGTTGGCGAGGTTTCACCGAGTTCCCAGTAGGAAATTCCAACTTCAGGGGGCGTTCCAGTTGCAGTTTCCTACTCGGAACTCGGAAATTCCTACTCCTGACTACAACTGGAAGGCACCAAAAGACGTGTGCAATCCAAAGCGTGTGTTTGTTGTGATGCTAATAAAAATGCAGCTTGGACCTTCCTCAGAACTCTGCATTGCTTTACAACTTCCTTTTTCAACAACTTACAGGATGCAAAGCGACGAGGTAATGTATCTCTTTCTAGTTACGTAGCGGTAGTTTTTGATGTGTGACAACAAGCAATTTTTGGAAAACTTAGTATCATAGTTTTGTAGCCGGCTGTATATTGCTACTTACAGCTCGGTGCTCTAAGACGTGTCCGAATAATATAAATTTGCTCTAGTTTTAATTGTCTTGTTCCTGAAGTTGAGTATCCAGGCCAGTCCAACCCTGTCTGACCCGACCACAAAGCTAAGGAATAGCATTTATAGATAACCTATTTTGATGATATAAAACTCATCTTAAAGTGTGTATTTCGATCAGACATATATCTAAAAGTGAGACTTTTTTGTAAATACTTAGAAACTCCTCACAGCATCTTTAATCAGCAGAGTAAACACACGTCTTAAAGCATGACTCTGCATCACATCAAAAACGAAACTTAGAACATTGTGGAGCAACATGGCCTCAAACAGCAGAAACATACATTAAATATAGGGGCGGGCTCCAGGATATATTCACACAGGACAAAGTTAGAAATGGAAAGCCATGACGAGGTTCCTGCTCTGAAAACGCTCACTTATAATCAACATGCAGACTCATGTCCTGTTGAGTCTAGGACACACAAAAAGACTCAAGAGCACAAAGGCCAGTTTCCCACCCAGGGGACCACAAACCAGGATGTTCCCTCTACCCTGAGGTGGCTGATTCTATGGACTTGTGACCTCTGGCCTCTTCTAGCCTACAGACTTTTAAATCTGTCTGTCCAGACTGAAAAAAAAGTCTGGAGGAGGAAACAAAGAGGACTTATAGCGAGAGAAGCAGCTGGACAGCCGGGGCCTTGTCACGGAGAAAGAACTTTAATCACCATGTGGACGTAAAGAGCTGTCAGAGGGGAACTTTGTCTCAGCTAAGTAGTGATGGGGATTTTGGCTGTTTTTGGTGATTTGACTCAGCTCAGTAAGAGTGCTCCAGGAATTAAATCATTTTGTGGGACAACCAGGACATTATGATTGCACTTATTTAACAACAAGCAAATGGGCTATAAAGTTGTTTGTTCTGTTTGTCAGGATAGTTTTAAAATTAAACATTACTTTCATAATTTCTGGATTTTTAAAGTCAATTTGCAAAAACAAAAAACTAATGTCAGGCTATGAAGGAACAACACCATAGCCAACAAACTTTATCCTCACCACCAGGCTTCAAACTTTAATTTTACGCTCTCACGTCTTCGGTAACGCCTGTCTTCTTAAAGTCACCCGACTGTTAAATAAAACTAAATAAAATTCTAAATATGTATAGTTAAAATAATAATTGACCAACTACATCCTGGGTTATATTATAGAATTAGCAGGAGGCAAAGAACAGCAGCACAGCAGTCTAAAAAGTGCACTGTTGTTTTTGTTTATGGGTGCCAGAATAGAAAGAGTCACAGTCAGGGTTGGAACAAGTACAAAATATTACACTCAAGCAGAAGATTTTTTTCAAGTAAAAGCAAAAATATCATTCCACAAAGTTACCAAAATAATGATAAAAAGTGCATTACACTCGATATATTAAATACTGGGCATCGTACAAGCTTCACTTTGTTTCAGTATCTAGGATCCTGATGCACAGAGGCTTTGCAGAACCAGAACACTGTCATACAAGAGGCTTTTGTTGCACAAGGGGTTTCTGAGACACAAGCTTTGGACACACCAGAAGCTCTTGCCACACAAGAAGACTGTCACACCAGAGGCTTTTGCCACACCAAAAGCCTTTGTCACGCAGTGTTTTGGAAAGACCAAAAGCTTCATTCCCACCACATCCTTTATTTTACTGGAAGACTATCACACCTAGCCTTGCAGAGCAGACAGACCTGCCTGCTTCTGAAATTCTGCAGGTCCGTCTTGCCAACCTCTGTTGTCCAACGAATTCACTTGGCTGAATTCTTAATGGCCCGATCAGGGAAGAGAGGCGGGAGCTGCAGAATGCGGACGTGACGACAACCGGAAGTTGAGAACCGGAAGTTGAGAACAAACATGTCGATTATCCTATTGTCCTCATTGCTACTCGGTGAAACCTGGTAAAATCTGCCCTCCTCAGAAGTTTATTTGTAGGGATTGTCTTTGAAGAGGTTCATGATACATATAAGTGTTCAATGAATCATCTGTGTGGTACAATTTCGTGTAAGACGATAGTATAAGGCCATTGGCTGTTAGCAGCTAAGTTAGCGGCTAACGGCGAACAGTCATTAACTGTTGTTAGCTGTTAGCGGCTAAGTTAGCCGCTATGGCTAATATCCATGAACTGTTTTTAACTGTTGTTAGCCATTAGCCACTACATTAGTCGCTATGTATGCTACATTATAGGAGGAAACCCTGCTTGATGTGGATTGGTCTGTGATGAATGTGACGAGCCAAACGATTGTCCAATCACAAGCTTGTGTATCTTTTGAACATTCTGCCCCTGAAAACAAATTTAAAGGGCTCCTACCCAGATGGACTAGTGAAATATTTCTGTGGCAGATATATGGAGCTGTCCATCTGGCTTGTCAGGTTATATCACACCTGAAGCCTATGTCAAACCAAAAACTCTCGACACACAAGAAGACCATCAGGCTTGCAGTTTTTGCTTCAACAAGACTTTCTAACACAGAGTTTTTATCACACCTGAAGCTGTCACATAATGGGCTCTAGTGACACTGGGGCTACTGTAACACCACAGGCTTTGGTCACCCAGAAGTTTGATTCACACCAGAAGCTTTTGTCACACCACAGCCTTTAGCAGCACCAGGAGATTTTGTTATAAATACATAAAGGGGCTTTTGGCACACCAGAGGCTTTTGTCAAACTACAAGATTGTCACACCAGAGGCTTTATGGTCCCAGAGCATTGTCACACCAGGGGCTTCTGTGACACCAGAAGCTTTCTGTCAAACAAGGAGCTTTGTCACACCACAGGCTTCTGTCAGACCTAATTTGTCACATTAGAGCTGTACCCCTGGGGGTACGTGAATGCCTGTCAGGTTTCAAACAATTGTTTCAGTTGTTTAAGTTCAAACTGGCAAATGTTTGTATTGTGTGATTTGATAAAGGCCTGAAGTGTTGGCAGAGAGGCTGGAGGATGGATTGGTGAGGCATCTCGGAGAAGCAAATATGTCCCAAATTATCTAGGGTTCTTATAGTAACATATATTCATCCTTCTCATTAGAGCTGTGGAAAGTCTGTAACAGCTTCAAGTTCATAACTGAACATGTTTCAGAAATGTACAATCCTTTTTCAGAAATGAACTGCTGTTGCCCACTGACATTGCTGGTAACTAAATCTATTTAGTGAGAAATAATTCCCTCTAAGAGATTTTATTTGGATGTTCTGCATGTTAAAGGTGTAGGCAGGGATCTTCTAATCTTCTAATTCTCCATCCACAAGATGTCACCACTGACAGCATGTTGAAAAAAAAAAGTCTGGTTTCAATACACAGCCTTGGCTCTGAATTTCAGCAGGTAAATACTGTGACTTGCACTGAGCCATCAAAACAGGGTACACCCCCCCACATCCAGGGGGCGATCATACTCATGCGCAGATCAGACAGAGGGGGGAGGGGGAGTAGTAGGTCGCGTAGTGTGCGCAGTTAGCGTAAGAGAGAGATACAATAGGTGCAGCAGCAATGGCTGAAAAACAGCCCAAAAGAAAAAGGTCAGAGGAGTAAAAAGTGAAAAAGAAGAGCTATGACCATGAAAGAGCAAAGCCTGGGCCAACATTGGTGTTGCTTTCCGACGGTGGAGGGAACTCCGGGAATTGAAATACCTGAAATCGGACGCGGATGTTGCCGTCTTTCTGCTGGACGGGTAAGCAACATTAGCTTAGTGGTGCTTCACATAAAAGTAACAGCCGTCGGGTATTCATCTTATTGTCTAATCTGTCAGAATGTACTGTTGTTGTGATGTTATTAATAATAGCAGTCGAGTTGTGGCTACTATTGTCTGACCAGTCGGGGTTACCTTAGCTACGTTGGTCAGCTACGCAGTTTCTATGTCCGTTTCCATGATGATGCACGTCCAACCAGATTTCGGGGGTGGAGCCAGGGGTGAGGTATGAAGGAAGAGGCGGGTCTAAATTCTTTTATCAACAACCTCTCCACTCGTTTTCTCCCACATTGCTAACTACACCTTTAAATGTGGGAGGTGGGGGCAGAGGCAGGCTTACTGACACATTTGTTTTCTCTCTGCTACAAGTGTGTGAGAGTAGGGGGAACATGGCTAGGTCAAGTGTCTGAAGGGGTACAGGCTGCGAAAAGTTCGGGAAACCACTGCATTAGGGACTTTTGTCACACTGGGGCTTGTGTCACACAAGCAGTTTTCACCCTACAAGAAGCTCTTGTCACACCAGGATCATCTGTTAAAAAAAGTTTCTGTCTAACGTGTAACTCTGCTCATTTTTGTCACACCAGACAAAAATACTCACACCAGGGGTATTTGTCACACAAGAGGCTTTTGTCACAAAGAGGGCCTTGTCATTCAAGTTTCTATTGTTTCACTAGACTTTTGTCACACCAGAGGCTTTGTGGTCCACCAGAAACTATGGTCAGACCAGAAGGTTTTTTTGAACCATGGGCTTTTGCCAATGTGTAACTTCTTATCACACCAGGGGCTAAAGCAGAATTTTTTATGTCATACCAGAAGCTTTTGTCACAACAGGGGCTTTCGTAGCAGCAGAAGATTGTCACACAAGGAGCCTTGTCACACAGGTGTCTTATTACACTTGGGGCTTTTGTCAAACTTCAAAGGATAATTTCAGTTTCTACAGCTTTCACATTGTTTATAGAATGAAGTAGAACAATATACTCACCCAGAAGGCTTTCCTGATCCAAACAGTGCTTCAGGAGATATTTAGATCCAAAATTGAGCGGCAGACATCGTAGCGTCGCTCCTAAAACTGCATTAATCGTCCAAAAAGTCATTAGTTTCACCAATATTTCATCATGGTCTGCTCACGCTACTCCTCCACCACAGTCCATGTAGCGCCAGACATGTTTTGTGACTGTGCTGACCTCTGAACTGAAGAGGAAGAACGTTTGCCTCCGCTCATGCGCAGTACGGCTCATTGTTTCAGGGGAAGACTGCCGGCTACACAACAACTTTCTTCTTCCAGTTTTGTGCAAAATGGACGAATATCTATCGGATGAAGATGTTGTGGAGGAGAACTTTGAATATGATGGGTGTCCTTACAGTTTCGAGCCAGAGTTTACAGATGGGGAGCTCATCGAAAGGAGGAAGTGGAAGCAAAGAGAAGAACAGCCGGCCAGAGAGCAGTTTCAGTTCAGAGGTCAGCACAGTCTCAAAGACATGTCTGGAGCTACACGGAGGAGGAGTAGCGTGAGCGGACCATGTTGAAATATTGGTGAAACTAATGACTTTTTGGACGATTAATGCAGTTTTAGGAGCGGCGCTATACATGCCCCGTGTACTACCATTATACGGATGTCTGCCGCTCGATTTTGGATCTAAATATCTCCTGAAGCACTGTTTGGATCAGGAAAGCCTTCTGGGTGAGTATATTGTTCTACTTCATTCTTTAAACAATGTGAAAGCTGAAGAAACTGAACTTATCCTTTAAGTTTTTGCCACATGATTATATCAAGTCAGTACGGGCTTTTTCATACCACAGGATTTTGTCACAATTTAAGATGGTCATACAAGGGAATTTTTGCACCCGGGGCTTTTGTCATCACATCTTCAGGAGAACTCAAACACACAGACACACATACATAGACACATCCCCCACTGGCTCTTTGTGCTCCCTCTAACTTGAGTATATTTTAAAATTATTTTTGCTTATTGATAAGTGAATGGTAAATTAGTCCACCATGTCTCCTTGCCCACAGTAAAAGTGAAACATCAGAGATAGATTTTTTTGTGACGTGATCAAGGTTTCAGTCCATTACCAAGGAGAGAAGAGGTCAAACTATCATCAACAGCAATCACCACTGAAAACAGGGCCCTCAAGGTCAGACTGAGGGAAAAAATGTTTTTAATGCTGTCAGTTCAATAACAGCAACAGTGTGAAAGCTGAGAGGAGCCGATGTCAAACTATCGAGGCTGAAGTTCTCTAAAGGGGCGTGATGTTGCCTGGGTGGAGCGACGTCTTTATTTATTTTTAAGTGATGAAACTGTCTGACATTTTTAGCAAACACTCCTTTGAAAATCCTGCAGTGATTTCTAAGAACACTTTCTTTCATAACTGTCGATGCTGCGGTCTCTTTGGTTCAGGGCTCATATTTGGCTCAGGTTTGAAGATCTGATGAAATTTCATCCAGAGGGTTTGTTGCATAATTCATAAATCCACTTTGACCTTTTAAACAAACCTCAGTCTCTAACATGTGATACAAAAACACGTCTTCAAGTGTTCGGCCTGCCCCTCAGCCAACGCTATGGTTGTTGGAGAATTAAAATTAGCTTTCAGTGTGAATATGGAGTTCTCTCTCCAAGGCATTTTCACCATGTCGACTGGGTGTCAGCCGAGCAGTAATCCTTGATTTCATTATCTGGTTCTATGTTTGGAAATCACGTCATATTTTGGCGTGAATTCGTGGAAGACCAAATAAATCACTTTTTGCTCTTTGAGGGTTTTACACACTAGGGATGCGAGCACAGACCTGAGTAAACTTTACATCAAAATCAAGCTCATTTCATAAAAGTGAAAACATATAACCCCTCTGGGACCAATACCATGCAGGATTTATATGTACTTGAGTACAATATGCAGAACTTGCTTGAGTTAAGTGTACTAGCTTCTGATACATGTCTTACGCATACTACCTCCTTTGCTTTGTGACAGGGTACAAAAGAAGCCCCTTGGTTACAGAAGGTTGTAGTACAACAACAAAAAAACTGTAGTACAAAAACTTTTGATTTAGCAAAATCCCATGGTGTGCCAAGGTTACTGTTATGACAAAAGACTAGTGTGGCAAGCTTTTGGTGTAACAGAAACCCTTAGTATGACAAAAACTTTGTAACAGAAACCCTTAGTGGGTCAAAAGCCACTGACAGACCAAGGTCTCTGGTGCAGTAAGAGCCAATGTGACAAAAAGTCCTGGTGCGACAAAAGCTTCTGGTTTGACAAAAGCCCCTGTTGTGACAGAGCTCCTGGTGTAACAAAAGCTGCCAGAGTGACATAAGCTCCTAGTTTGTAAAAAATCCCTGATATGAGAATGATTCTGGGTTGATATAAGCTCCTAGTTTGTAAAAAATCCCTGATATGAGAATGATTCTGGGTTGACATAAGCACCTAGTGTGATAAAAGCGCTATTTATGGGGCATGGTTTAACAAAGCCTTTTGATGAGACAAGAACTTCAAGTTTGACAAAGGTTCCTGGTTTGACAAAAGCCCCTGGTGTGACAGAAGCTTCTGGTGTGACAAAAATTCCTGGTATGAAAAAAAGTCATTGGTGTGTCCTGAGATTATGACAAATACACCTGATGCAACGTAAGCCCCTGGTCTGACAAATGTTCCTGGTTTGACAAAAGCCACTAGTGTGACAAAAGACCCTTGTATGACAAAAGTTTCTGATGTGCCAAAAGCCTATTGTGTGACAAATACCCCTGGTGTGACAATAAGATCTAGTGTTATATAAGCCACCATTGTGAAAAGAGCTCCTAGAGGGACAAAAATTCCTGGTGTGACAAAAGGGCCAATTTCAGTTAGATATAAATAATAACTGTCAAACCTTTCAAATACTTAATCACTTCAAGTCCAATTTTTAGTAATTGTTATGCTTAATTCAGCTTCAAATATAATCAGTATTGAATATTGTTATTGTAAAACTATAATTGAGTTGATCTGAAACTTTGATTGCTTTTGCTTTTCATTGTATTCTTTTTAAATCAAATCAAATCAAATCAAACTTTATTTATTAGGCACTTTTCATACTTAGAAGCAACACAAAGTGCCTCACAGAGGCTAAAAACAACATAAAAACAGAACACCCCCCCACACACAAATACAGAGACATATCCAGACACACACACACAGACATCAACATACGCCCACACACATTCATACTGGCTGTAAAGAAAGACACAGAGAGAGAGAGACATGGCTATGCATCGAAGACTGAGGTAAGGAAATAAGCTACCTTGGGGGCCATCAACACTGAGGAGGGCTCTCGGCCCACGAGGAGCGCAGCCGGAGACTTCCCCCTGCGCAGACACGAGGCCCCACACCATAGTGCAGGGACCTCCGGCCATGCAGGTGGAGCCGTCCCCCTGCAGCTGCCCCACAAGTGGACCAGGAGCAGTTCCCAGTGTGGAGAGCCCCCATGAGGAAACACTGGAGCTAAATTACATCATATTAAAACAATTATAAAAATATAAGAAGAGAGATAAAATAACGTAAAATAGATAACTGAAATAAATATGATAAAAAGTGTTACTCATAATTCAGATGCTATGATAATATTACTCTGTACAATACATTTCAAAAACTCTCAGTTAAAGGATAAGTTCGGTTTCTACAGCTTTCACATTGTTTATAGAATGAAGTAAAACAATATACTCACCCAGAAGGCTTTCCTGATCCATACAGTGCTTTGGGAGATATTTAGATCCAAAATTGAGCGGCGGACATCCGTATAATGGTAGCACATAGGGCATACAGCGCCGCTCCTAAAACTGCATTAATCGTCCAAAAACTCATTAGTTTCACCAATATTCCATCATGGTCCGCTTGGGCTACTCCTCCATTACAGTCTGTGTCACCCCAGACATGTTTTTGTAACTGTGCCGACCTCTGAACTGAAGAAGAAGAACGTATGCCTCCGCGCCTGCGCAGTACTCTCTGGAGCGCTGACTCCGCGTCCTCCTTTCAATGAGCTCCTCATCTGTAAACTCTGGCTCCAAACTGTAAGGACACCCATCATATTCATGGTTCTCCTCCACAACATCTTCATCCGATAGATATTCATCCATTTTGCACTAAACTGGAAGAAGAAAGTTGTTGTGTAGCTGGCTGTCTTCCCCTGAAACAATGAGCTGCACTGCGCATGCGCGGAGCAAGCGCTCTTCTTCTTCAGTTCAGAGGTCAGCACAGTCACAAAAACACGGGTGGAGCGTCACCGGACTGTGGTGGAGGAGTAGTGCGAGTGGACCATGATGAAATATTGGTGAAACTAATGAGTTTTTGGACGATTAATGCAGTTTTAAGAGCGGCGCTGTATGCCCTATGTGCTACCATTATACAGATGTCCGCTGCTCGATTTTGGATCTAAATATCTCCTGAAGCACTGTTTGGATCAGGAAAGCCTTCTGGTTGAGTATATTGTTCTACTTCATTCTATAAACAATGTGAAAGCTGTAGAAACCGAACTTATCCTTTAATATTATAAGTAGGTTGACTAATTAATTTGCAATGATGAAGTACACAAAAGCTTATTTATTACAATACCTCAGGTAAATGTGATCAGTTACTTTCCAGCCCTGCCAAACGTCTGACGTCAGCCACTCAGTTCAGTATTTGCTTCAGTCTTTGATTTTCCCGTGAACCAACTCTCCCGGGTGTCAGCTCAGCAGCAGTCCTGGGTTTCATTATCTGTTTCCACATTTAGATCCGTTTTGTTTTGGTTCTTATTCCTGGAAAGCCCTTTAATCAAACTATTTACTCTTATTAGGTTGAAAACTCTCATTCCCCAGATGGATCCCTCACTGAGCACAACTATTTCATCTACATCCGTTTAATTAACACAACACAACATGCAATGTCCTTCACTGTCATTACCACGGAATAAATCCAGCTCATTAAAAATCAGTCTTGATGAAGAGTGCTCAGTGCAGATTTGGAAAGTGCTGAATGATGTATGAAGCTACAGCAGGTCTTTTTTTCCACAGCCTTTCAATTAGCAGTAAAGCTGCAGAGACTTCTGTAGGTGATTTGAATGATAAGGAGTAAATATCAATGGTGCTGGTTATTGATATGTGCATGAGTGTACCGACTTCAGTTGCTTCTGGCCAGTAAAAACAGTGTTTATGTTGGATATTTCAATCACAGATGTGAGCAGGGAGAGCTCATTAGGACACAGCACAGATTGACGTCTTCACTTGTAATTGCTTGAATATGCAGGTGTCTGGATCCTAAAAATGATTAAAAGACCGACTGGATTCGTGTGGGACTACAGCCTCTCCTCTCCAACATTTTACTGATCAAAAATTTGAAATAATATCAAAAGTCTCATTCGTTAGTTATGATAGTAATTACTTCAGGAGACTAGAAAAACGCACAGGTATGGGTACAGTAAGTGTTTGGCTCTGACAGAAAACTTCTGATTGATAAATACATTTAAAAGACGAACTTACAGTTCTTTGAAAGTAGACACAGTTTGCTTGGTTGTCAGTACCCATCCATCTGTTAAACATAAACAGTATCTAACCCTTTCAGTGCCCATCCCAGCTAACACTGGGCGAGAGTAGATTCTGAATGGTTGCCAGCTGATCACATGGTGACCACTAACACATGCTCCCACCTGAGGGCAACTTAGAAACACCAATTACTCTAACAAGTATGTACTTGCTCCATGGAAGGATACCAGAAACCCAGAAAATGCTCAAGGAGAACATGCAATCCCAATCCAGACATGTCCCAACCAACTTAAAGGATAAATTCGGTTTCTACAGCTTTCACATTGTTTATAGAATGAAGTAGAACAATATACTCACCCAGAAGGCTTTCCTGATCCAAACAGTGCTTCAGGAGATATTTAGATCCAAAATCGGGCGGCGGACATCCGTATAATGGTAGCACACGGGGCATGGATAGCGCCGCCCCTAAAACTGCATTAATCGTCCAAAAACTCAATAGTTTCACCAATATTTCATCATGGTCCACTCGCACTACTCCTCCAAGACAGTCCGGGGTCGCTCCACCCATGTTTTTGTGACTGTGCTGACCTCTGAACTGAAAACTGTCTTTATGGCTGCCGCGCATGTACAGTACGGCTCATTGTTTCACGGGTGACCGCCGGCTACTCAACAACTTTCTTCTTCCAGTTTTGTGCAAAATGGACGAATATCTATCGGATGAAGATGTTGTGGACGAGAACTTTGAATATGATGGGTGTCCTTACAGTTCTGGGCCAGAGTTTCCAGATGAGGAGCTCATCGAAAGGAGGAAGCCGTACTGCGCATGCGCGGCAGCCATAAAGAAAGTCTTCAGTTCAGAGGTCAGCACAGTCACAAAAACATGGGTGGAGCGACCCCGGACTGTCTTGGAGGAGTAGTGCGAGTGGACCATGATAAAATATTTGTGAAACTAATGATTTTTTGGACGATTAATGCAGTTTTAGGAGCGGCGCTATACATGCCCCGTGTGCTACCATTACACGGATGTCCGTCGCTCGATTTTGGATCTAGATATCTCCCGAAGCACTGTTTGGATCAGGAAGGCCTTCTGGGTGAGTATATTGTTCTACTTCATTCTATAAACAATGTGAAAGCTGTAGAAACCAAACTTATCCTTTAAGGAGTAGAACCAACAACCCTTCTCCTGTAAGGCACGAGCACTGACATGCTGCACCTCTTTGGAGTCCTGTTAAAAGATAATCAAGATAAAATAATGTTGCGGTTTGGCTGGATCCACCTGATTTGATGTTTGTGATCAGGCAGATTCATTTCTTCTATCTATGACTGTGAGCATCCCACAGCAGCACGGCCCAATCAGCATCCTTCAGAGCAGGAAGAGATGGAGCTGGCACAGAGATTAGCAGGGATGCTAACAGCTTTAGAAGCAGTTTTATCAGATTCAGACCACATTTCTTTATTTAATGATGGATAACAACACTGAAAGCATTTCCCAACATTTTCACTTCATTTCTGATTAGAGTTTGTTCTACAAAGTTGTGCACATTTTGTGCTTTACACCAAGGCAGTACCACCCACCTACGACAATATCTGATTGACCTGTAATGAATGTGATTGACAGAATGATTCTCCAGTCAGCTGTTGGACATGCTCTTTCAATTTGCTGATGCCATTTTTCCCCATTTTTAATGGCGCTATGATATGATATTAGCCAAAATTTTTTACCTCTGTAGATATCGACATTTTTGCTGATATTTACTGACAATGTATTGACCTTACATACTGGCCCTATATTGACAGCAAAATGCACAAATGTACCATAATTCTTCACCTTGTTATCGCTTATTTCACAAGTTACATATGGTTAGCCCTGGGCAGAATTTGTTGAAATTTTCAGGAGATGTTGGGAATGGCGCAACTTAAAAAAATGATTGGATTTTGGTCCAGATAACCACCATTAGCAAATGACCATTTTTGCTCAATAAATGTCTAACTAATAATGATATCAGCATGATTCTGAGTGCTAGGTGAGGGTTTTAAGGGTCATGAATCATATTATGATGGTAAATTTATCATGGAACTATTGCTTATAGTTGTAACAGCAATGTGGAAGCTACCATAGCAGAGATTTGCACTCTCAAAGTGCTTTCTGGTATTTGTATGATATCAGCAAATCTTTAACCTGACATGCCAGATGGACAGTTCCATATTGGAAATATTTCACTAATCCATCTGTGAAAGAGCCCTGAGAAAATGTTTTCAGGTGCAGAACCTTCAAAAACAACAGCAGCTTGTGATTGGATGATTGTTTGGCTCATCACACTCATCACAGACCAATCCATAACAAGTAGCGGCTTTACAAAGGCAAACAACAGTTAATGGCTGTTAGCCATAGCTAACTGTTGTTAGCTGCAAACAACAGTTGTCATCACGCCCACAGCTCCCGCTGCTCCCACCTCTCTTCCCTGATTGGGCCGTTAAGCATTTAGCCGAGTGAAACCGTTGGACAATTGAGGCTAGCAAGACGGTGATGCATTATTTCAGAATCAGGCAGGTACATCTGCTCTGTAAGGCTAGCAAATATTAGCCTAAAATGTTAAATATCAGAATCTGCAGATTTTGACATTTTTGCTGATATTTACAGACTATTTATCAGCCTTACATATTGGCCCTACAATACTGGCAAAATACACAGATGTACCATGATACTTCACCTTGTTATTAATGCATGGGTACATTTAGACATCAAAACTCATTCTTTTAAGTGTTGAATGTTTTTTTATGTTTTGCATCTGTTCCTTACACCAATACACACTGAAACAAGTAATTTCTTTACAAAGAAAAGACTTTGCACATTTGATTAAAAGTATATGCATCAGTGTTGGTGATAATTAGTTCCAAAATATCAACAAAAATCCAATATTGTGCATCTGCACTTCTTACACATCAGCTTTACTGCCTGATATATCCCATTCACTAACAGGTGCCATGATGGAGATAATCAGTGTGTTTCACTTCACATGTCAGAGGTCAGAATGTTGTGCCTGAGCTGTTAAATTGAATAATTGAAAAAACAAACTTGCTAAATTGAATCTAAATGATAAAAAAAATCAAGAGGTCTGACAAGAGTGTTCTCTGTTTGGTTGACATTTTATTTCATGGTGGTAGGAACACAAGACAAAGGTCATAAAGTTAGTAATGCTCAGGTCATGCCACTCGTACTTGGTGCACTGCCGCTCGAGGAGTTTTCTTTAAATCCTGCAGTCAGACAGTAGTTTACAGAGGCCAGACATGGAGGGAAACCCACATGGAGACATAAATAAGGAACAGAAAATAGAGTCATAAAACAGTAAATAGATTTTTGTAAAAAGCCAGACTGGGACGTTTGCAGAAGCCCATCTGGGATTTTTTTTAAATGTGTGTATGAGCATTATTACTAATATAATTATTGTTATTATTATGCATTTACATTACTGGGATGAGGCTAATACACTGGCTAAAGTAAGGAGACGGTTATATGGATGACGTCTTCGCCGCCTGCTCAGAGTCCAGGCGACCAGTTTTAAGGCAATTCAAAGTTTCAACCAAAGCTTAGACTGCAGCTGTCTTTATTGGTCTTGAGTCCGTACAAACACACAGGAAACCCCTCTTTATCTCCACCTGAATGGACCTGATTGAAAGAACAGTGTGGTAAAGTAAGACCAGTCTGAGGTTAATAGAGTAAGTAGTGGAATAAATCGACTCCAGAAAAGTGATTCTTGGTGTCCCTCCCTGTTGAACGTCATCGTGTGGGCGAACGGACACGTCAGACATGGTTCCAGTGTATATTACTAAAAACATAAACCTCCACAGATCACACATTTGCTAAATTTACACTTAAAAATTGCAGGGCTGTACAAAAACAGGTTGTCTGGTGATTTAAGGAAGAAAAACATAATTAACAACTCAAGAAAAAGAAAAGTACAAGACCATTTCGACCACAAACAAGCATGATTTTGTCTTAAGATATTGCCAAGGTTCTCATATCAAAACAAGAGTCTTTAAGTCGGTCGTCGCGGCTTATTGAAGTTCGGCAAAACCGACCCCACGTTTGCATCTGTTCTCTGAAAGTTACAGAAGTCGCACTAGTAATACAAACCCATGCGTTTCTATGTTAATTTGCAAGTACTGTAGGATTATGCATCTCTTTCCCAGCTGTTATGGCTTCTGAGGGTCACAACAACATCGCAGTCTTTCTCACAAAGATCCTCCTCCAGGAATGCTCCGAGGTCAAAAAGAACGTTTTAGTGTTTGTGTCCACTGTTAAAGTCTGACAGGATGTTCCCAAGAGTCAGGGTCCGCTCCAAAGTCCAAAATAATCCCCCTTCAGTCCGGTCCTATCCACTTCTCCTGAACCTTGGTGATCACAGAGTGGAGGTCAGGGTGGAGTAAGAGGATAGGAAGAGACGACCGAGGTGAAAAAGGGCATCCATCTGCACTTCAGCTCTCCTCCTTGCATCCTTTTCCTCAGTCTTTGCTTTCAGCGCCTCCCTAAGGTCGGATGTGGTAACGACTTTTTCCCCTGATGCACCGTTCATTCAAAGTCCTGCAAAACTAACTGCTCCCAAAATGTTTAAAATCAAAAAAAGGCCATAAAAGATACAGGGAATGAACAAATATAAAACATCACTCTGAGCTCTGCAAGTGTCTGAAATCACATCGGTGGAAATAAGAGAAAAGGTTTAAAGTCTTTGCAAAAAACAAACAAACAAACAAACAGTGACATTTCCCCAATAAGAAAGTGTTTTTCCTTGAAATAAAAGTGAATATAAAACATGGTGACGCTTCAGTTTAGAGCCCTTAAATTACTCATTAACCGTCTGCTAGTAGACTCGATAATTACCAACATACTAGCTGCTTATTAGTCATTAATTAGACTTTAATTATATCTTATTCTGCATGATGGTGATCTATAACTAACCGATTTACTCCTCATCTACTCGAAGTTCGGATGATATTGTAAGCCATTACTGATTTTAAGATTATATTCCAAGAAGCACAGACTAAATTATAAGTCATCAGGACATCAGTAAATATGGTGGCCAAGAAGTGCAAAACACAAAAACAACTCGGAAAACAGATCAATTATTCATAGACAAAATCACTGTTTGGCAAGTTACACAAATACTGCAATAAATTCCTTTGTATTCATTCGTCATAAATATAAATATAATTGATTTACTTTGTTTCCTGGGTAACTAACTCTTTATTTTTATCGCACTTAACTTTTGTAAGCTTTAAATCTTCCATTGTGTTTTTCTGGTTTGTTGCTTTGCCTTTTTGATTTGTTGTGTTCCACTGTGTCATTTTTATCTGTCGTTTTTTTAAGTTTTTGTTGTTATTGCAGTATCTAATTGTTTTTTGTTTATTCCTTTGTTGAATTTTCTCAGTTATGTCATGTTTTTGATCGTTTTTTCACACTGTTAATTTTTTGATTCTTATTAATTGCAGTCTAAACTGTTAGTGAAGTTTGTATCTGTTACTGTGTTTTTCTTATTTGTTGTTGATGCTTTTTGATTTGTTGTACTGTTTTTTTTTTTATTCCTTTAAGAATTTTCTAAGAATGTACTGTGCCATGCATTGTGGTGTATTTCTTTATGTTGTTGTGTTTTTTGTCATTCTTTTTTTCATTGTTACAATATGTTTGTGTTTTTTTGTCAGTTTTTTTCAGTTACTGTTGTGTTTTTCTTTTATTCATCATGTTGGCTTATGTTTGGTTGTTATTTCCTCAACTTGTTGTTGTGTTTTCTTATTTGTGTTAGTTTTTATTGGATGGTGTGTTTTCTGAGAAGCCGTGATGTAACTTTGATTTGCTGTGGTGTATTTTTTTTTTTTTATCTGTGGTACATTTTTTGTCTTTTCTTCTCAACATTGCAACGTTTTCTCCTTTTTTTTGACAGATTTTCTTAGTTATCATGTTGTTTTATTCTTTGATTTATCATCACGGTTTATGTTTGGCTGATATTTTTTTCTCAATTTGCTGCTGTGCTTCCTATTTGTTATTGTGTTTTTTAACTTTGAAGCTAGAATATTCTTGTTCTGGTCATGGTACTTCATGAGAGCTAAGCAAGGCTAAGTCAGATTATTTTATTTATTCTCAGTTAGCAGTTAATATGTGCTGTGAAAATTGTTTATTTCCTACCAGCTAGGATATGGTAATGAAATATGAGGTACTAATAAGCTCTAAATAATCACTAAGAGTCAGCCAGTATACCCTTAATATCATGCTAATCAGCAGCAGTTGACGGTGAATCAATGGACCGAAAACTGAAGCGTCCCAAACAAACAAACAAAGGAAACCCCAGATTCAAACCAACACTGCAGAAGTGCATGCATTTATAGTGGTCATCATTAGTTCATCTGCTGATTGTAAAACAGAACGCACAATAGTACATGAGAAGCACAATTCTCCAAAGAGAACCCATCGTACATATTCACAGTCTCAGGTATTATTTATATACTCTATATTTATAACATTTATTCATGTCTATGATTCATGTTTTGACTTGTGACTAATGATATGCGAGTCGTGGTGGAACGCAGCGCTCCCTCTCTCTCCGTCTCCGCCATGTCGGCTTGCAGTGTTAGTGAGTCATATTTCAAAACTAAAGGCTCTGATGGGATTCAGATTGAGAGGACAATATTTTCTTTTTTAGGCGCTGTGAGATGGGCGTTGATCGAGTGGTTATGAGAGTGTACTTTCTCACTGTAGCAGCTTGACTGATATCAGAAAAGTCCCGTTAGGAAAATACAGAGGGCTACAGAGGCTGAATACAGAGTCTTTTTTTTTTTTTTTTTTAACTTGAGACGCCAGCTGGCTGCAGAATCAGAGATCTGCACTTGTCGGGCATCCAGCTCTCCTTGGGGAATGTTTGTCTATATATTCATGGATGTATAGGCCATGCTTGGGGAATGTGGACGATAGATATGGCACCAAGACAAGGCAGTAACCAGAGATCATCTGCGAGGTCCACCAGTGTTCAAGTAATGAGCGAGAAAAAAAAAAGGAAAAACAGGGGGGGGCAGGCGTCTTCTTTAAAAGTTGGAGTTTGTTCTAAAACAACAAAACTGACAAGAAAAAAATCTCTGCCTTCACAGAGATGCCTGCACTTGAAAAAGATGGAGGGCTGGAGCAAAAAGGAAAAAACGTGTTCTGTGAGTGGAGGTGCAGAAAAAAAGGAACAAAATATATAAAACAAAAATGACATATTAATTTTCTTTCCATATAAAAAGCGATGAAAAGTATACAAAAATAGAAAATAATTACAGCAGGAGACATGGGCGCTATGGAGGGAGCGGGGGGGTCTTTTTTTTTCATTTTTTGTTATATTTCGTCTCCGCCGGGTTATTTGGCGGCAGGACACTGTAATATTTTGGGGCTGTTTAAGGCGTCCTCCACCAGGTGGAGCTCCACGCCGTCCACCAACACGTCCTTGATGCAGCCGACGAAGCCGGTGCTGTACGCCTTTGGCAACCGACGGGTCACAGCCAGCTCCTCCAGACCACCTGAGGGAGACAGACAGACATAGGTCAGACATTTACAGTCACACGAAAGCTTTGGAGGAGATCTGATGCGGCTATGGAGCAAAATATGAGATTTATGCTGATGTCTGGATATGATGTTCCAAACAACAGACCATCAGCATGAAGACCGTTTCCCTAGGTCATGGTTATGAGACAACTGGACTGTGTTGAGTTTTAAGAAGACGTTTCACTTCTCATCAAAGAAGCTTCTTTATTTGAGGTCGCAAGAACCGAGCTGACATTGGGCGAGAGGCGGGGCACACCCTGAACCAGCTGCCAAACAATCATAGGGCCACATAGAGATAGGGCTGGACGATATTACCTAATCTCAATATCACTATTAATTGAAGCTCTTACCTCGACTACGATTAATGAACGATTACTTTATGCCATGCTGGAACAAATTAGTGGTGATACCAATGGTCATCGGCACGGTCTTCCTGCAGTATTTACACTTAACTTCTTTCTGCTTGATGTCCTCAAATCCCAAACAATTGAGACGGTATTTTTCTTTGCTACAAGGTTCTCTGATAGATTGGCGCTTGCCTGCTCCATGTTAGTGTAGCATCCTTCGTGAACGTAGACTATATGGAGGGGGCGCAGTCACATGACTTACACAGGGAAATGATCAAAATAATTGTCATGAGTAAAATTACTTTGATTATAGGTTCTACATGTTGATTTCGATTATTTATTTATTTCAGCCCTACATAGAGAGACAGACAACTATTTACACTCTCACCCACACCTGGGCAACTTAAATTCACCAATTAAATTGGTAAATTTAAATAATAATAATAAAAATGGTCCTTGGAAGGAAGCCGGAGTGCCCACAGAGAACCTATGCATGCATGGGAAATACGCAAACTCCACACAGAAAGACCATGACCAACATGGGATTTAAACCAGCAACCATCTTGCTGTTATTGTGCACTACCTGCTGCACCGCCGAGAGAGAGACATCTTTGTCAGGGGTGAAGGATTGTTGATTTTTGCAACTATCTGATATACCAGTATTTCCATATAGCACAAACCCTCCACTTTTCTAAAGTTGACCTACTTCTTTAATTCTGCCAGTCTGTTTATGTTAAAAATAGATGCTTCACAAGACAAACAACATGTTTTTTTAAATAAATGACCATTTTGATTGACAACAGTGGACATTCAGCAACAATGAAGCAAACCATCCTGGTACACTTGAACATTCTGCCAATATTACAACCATTATAAGGGACATTTACAGACAATTTCACAGCCACAATATCAGCTGTTAACATCAGTAATAACTTTCATACCTGCTGAAACTTACAATCATCATTTAGTCAATCATCTGCCCGCATTGCTTTTGGTCCTATAATAATGTGTATCCCTATTATTTGAACGCTATCGGAAAACAGCATGAGCTTTGTGTTCAGAAAATATATCCGTCATATTTAAAGTTTGCAAGGACATAAGATGAACTGTTATGTCTACGGGGGGCTGCGAACATGGTGGTGCTCTTAACCAAAAAGTTTATGGGATGTTGGAAGAGCTTAAATACATGCCTTGAGTAATGTCCATAATAACATACAGCAACATATGGATACAAGATTTTAATAAATAATAGTGTTTAATACACTATATCAGAGGATATAGAGGATAGTATTCAAACAAGAGGTTACAGCATCAAGTCATGCCACTTACATATGTTTTATTTATTCATATGATTCATTCTTTATTTCTTTTTGGTGTTTTATAGCTGCTGTACATCTGGAATTTCCCCCACTAATAAGGGAATATCTTATCTGTCATATGTCGGAAGTGTTGTGGCTGCTTCTGAAGCTGGGGACACACAGCTTTCACAGTTTTCTCATATTTCAAAAAGACTTGAATTTCTCACTAACAGACTGTTTTTAGTAGATCATTGTATGAGGACTGAAGACCTCACACTTCATCACAGATCAGACTTCATGATTTGTCAAGCCAACTAAAACCAGCTGAACAGGTCAACTTCTTCTTCTTGTCTGTTTGGTTGTGGTTTTCACTGTAAGCAACGTTAACCTTCTCGATTTAACCTCCTCCATGTTTGTGGTAAAGATTTGCTTTATTGCCACTCTCACTGTTCACCATCATTGATTTAATATTCCCATCATCTTCTGATGCCACTTCTTGTTTATGACAGGAAGGATTGACAAGCTTGTTGTCTGATGTGGGCGTGTTACTGGTTGCTGATATTGGTTGCGAGTCGATGGCATGAGGAGCAGCACATGCAGAGCGTCTCCAGTCTTTTCCCTCATTTGCTGGTTCTTGTTTTTGACTTATTTGGTTCACAAGGCTGTGCTGCTGTATAGCTTTCTCTGTCAACAAGCAGTAAGTTTGCCTGCCACTTCCCTCTGCTGCAGCATCATGTTTTTTTCTTTCTCTCTTGGAGCACAGAGTTGAAAATTCTCAGCTCAAGACAACAAGAAGCAGAGCGAGTTAATGTCACTACTGGCTGTGGAAGAGAAAATTAACGCAGAAAGAGGGCAATGAAACGGCAGCAGATAAATGTTTTGGTGCCTTTGGTAGTCTGAGCTGACAGCAGCTTTAATTGGGGAACATTATAAATGCCCTAGTTCTGCTGTCGAAACACAAAAAAGTTCCTTAAAAATCCTTTGTTGTCAGGGAAAGTTCCTGCAGTCAAGGGCATTTGGAATCTAATGATGTGATATTAGTGCAAATCTACAGAGATTTTACTTGGACATGCAGACAAATGGTACCGTGCTCCCAGGGCAGCTCCCCTCCTATCTCCTTTATGAAAAATCAGAAACAGAGCAAAGAAGGAAACAACAAACCCTCTGATGCAGTTCACAGTGACCACTACCTGAGATGGAACCTATTATCCTTTGTTTTTTTAGATTTTATTAGTCTTACATTATGGTAATGTTGTAAATAAACATTTATCAGAATCACTAGACAAAGAATTGATTAACTATGGTTTGGCTTAAACAAGTTAAATTAAATGAAAAAAAAACAAGAAGTATCGTGTTTGGTGGCACCCAAACCAACTGTGAGCTCAGCCTCAATGGTGTGAAATTGAAATAGTCTATGAAACAAAGTTTCACAAGGAGTGATCATAGTCCAAAAAATTAGTTGGAAAGCACATATAGAACACATTAAAGGTTAATTATCTGAATCTGTTGCAACTCTTTATAAAGCTAAGAACTTATTAAATAAAAACTTCAATCAAAAAATTTGTTTACATGGAACCCACTATTCAATTTTTTATAGGATCTTCTTTGTTAAAATTTAGACATTGTTCATTTAAAGGGACTGTGAGGAGAATCTATTACTGGCGACATAAAGACTCTGCTACCCATGAGCACGCGCGGCGACTGTCGTAATGCTGCGTTCCTGTAACCTCGGAACTGGGAGTGACATCATCTAAGAGTTATCAGTGTTCCAGTTGAAGTCGGAAAAAAACATGCCGATCTACCAGGCTATTGTTAGCTGTTGTTAGCACGCCCTGTGTTGTTGTTCACAAATATCACATGAAGAATGTGATTATCACTATGGCAGCATTTTTGGAAATATAAGTCTAACAATACTATGTATACAGCTAATTTAGAGCGACACACCCCAGTCAAAAGTGCAAATAAATTGATTTTTACAAGAGCTAAACAACTGTTCACACTGGGGGCATCCATCTTTGATTGTCAACTCGGGGGTGGCGAGGTTTCACCGAGTTCCCAGTAGGAAATTCAGACTTTGGGGGACGTTCCAGTTGCAGTTTCCTACTTGGAACTCAAAATTCCTACTTCTGACTACAACTGGAAGGCACCAAAAGACGTGTGCGATCCAAAGCCTGTATTTGTTGTGATGCTAATGAATGCAGCTTGGACCTTCATCAGAACTCTGCATTGCTTTACAACTTCTTTTTTCAACAACTTACAACAGGATGCAAAGCGATGAGGTAATGTATCTCTTTCTAGTTACGTAGCGGTAGTTTTTGATGTGTGACAACAAGCAAATTTTGGAAAACTTAGTATTGTAGTTTTGTGGCCGGCTATATATCGCTACTTACAGCCCGGTGCTCTAAGACGTGTAATATAAATAATAAAATAATATAAATTTGCTCTAGTTTTAATTGTCTTGTTCCCGAAGTTGAGTATCCAGGCCAGTCCAGCCCTGTCCGACCCGACCGGAAGGCTATGGAATAGCATTTATAGATAACCTATTTTGATGCTATAAAACTCATCTTAAAGTGTGTATTTCCATCAGGCATATATCTAAAAGTGAGACTTTGTTGTAATTACTTAGAAACTCCTCACAGTCCCTTTAAAAACACTGGAGATATTTTTTGTGAAGTAAATCATATTCCTGCTTATATTCAAATGTTTTAAAACCAGAAATTAATTAATTTAAGAGGTCTGCTTATCTTAGAAAGAAGAAACGTTTCAATAAATATTAAATACTGATGTGTTTCAGTGTTGGGATCAAATCTGGGAATCACCTCAGCGATGACTAAAAGTTATGTAAAACTCTCTTTAAGGTCAGAGAGACCTTAAAGCATAAATGAATGCTCATATGGAATAATGATTTCACAGTATTATGATATAAAGAAGGATGTCTTACATGTTTTTTAACTTATATGCCATATAAATCTTGATTGTAAAATTATTGTGTTCTTTGTGTTTTCTTAACTTATATGTAACTGAAATAAAATCATTCATTCATTTCTTCATTCATTTGTATTTTGTTTTATATTATTTATTATACTCTGCTGCTTACCACTTTATTTATTGCTTTTATTTCTATATGGCTGATACCAGCTGCTCAGTAACTAGTTTTGTTCTTTTCTTATGTAAAGAGCACACTAGAATGACAAATAAAACTGTGAACTGTGAAAAACCCCCATGATTTTTACCCGTCACAGGCTTCACGTCAGCGTAAAACATCCTGATGTTATTATCAGTGAATACCTCCTCCGCATCTACATGAGACATTACAAAACAGCTGTTTCACCCCAACACCAGGACAAAGCTCTGCCTCTCATTATAGATTCAACATCGCTAATGCCGTCAGTGGAATGTACCGGAAACATTCAAGAAGGGGAAATGCACTTCCAGTACTTAAGCGCTCGCCCGTCTTGTCAGGATCCGTCTTTGATTTTTTTTTTTTTTTGCTGGATGTAACGGGCTGACTGACGCGACAGGTTGAGGATTTATTTGCCAAAGCAGCTCAATCAAAGGGATGAGGACGGAAATGCTGCACCACGGACACAGGAAGTCAAATAAATGAAGAGCAGATGAAGGGAAGAGCCGTTAGATTTGACATGCTCTGACATGAGGGGCTAAAACATGCTACCAATGAGAAGGTCGACAGAGTTTCAAATGATTATGATTATATCCTCATTATTTTCCCATCAGAGTCCTCACCGTGAGCTTTGAACTCCAAAAACATTATCCGTCCATTAGGAAGGGTTAATTCCACTTAGACAGCTCTAACTGTGCCGCACTTTTGAAACCATGACAACCCACTGTGGACTTCATTTTGAATATTTGGAGGGGTAAAAACTAATGTGATCGAACCAACTGTTTCCTGTTTGTTTGATGGCCTCCCTCAGGAGATGATGGGCTTCATCAGTGGAACAACTGCAATTACATCTCCATTGGCAGTCTGATGCTACGATGCAACTGACAAATAATTAACCATGAGCAGGGACAGGAAGTCCTGAAAGCCACTGCAATCCAAACATTAGGAGGGATGTGCTGTGTTATTATGCTCTGTTAAAGCCATTACAGAGAAGTATTAAGAAAAAATCAGCTTTGAACCAGCCAGTGGCACGACGAGATTGACAGAATCAAGTGCTACATTTTAAAAGAGCTACTGAAACCCAAAACCACATTTTTCAGATAAAGGGCACACAAATCAGACCGAAGATGTACTGTTGATTAGTTATAATTCAAATCTTTACAGGTGCTATGAGGAGAATCTTTTTCTGGCGACATAAAGACTCTGTTACCCATAAGCCCGCGCGGCAACTGTCGTAAAGACGTGACCCAAGCCAGAGCGTGTGTTTGTTGTGATGCTAATAAATGCAGCGGACCTTCCTCAGAACTCTGCATTGCTTTACAACTTCTTTTTTTAAATACTTACAGAATGAAAAGCGACGAGGTAATGTATCTCTTTCTAGTTATGTAGCGGTAGTTTTTGATGTGTGACAGCAAGCAATTTTTGGAAAACTTAGTATCGTAGTTTTGTAGCCTGCTACATATAGTGCTACTTACAGCCTGGTGCTCTAAGACGTGTCCGAATAGTATAAATTTGCTCTAGTTTTAACTGTCTCGTTCCCGAAGTTGAGCATCCAGGCCAGTCCAGCCTTGTCCGACCCAACCGCGAAACTAAGGAATAGCATTTATAGATAACCTATTTTGATGCTATAAAACTCATCTTAAAGTGTGTATTTCCATCAGGCATATATCTAAAAGTGAGACTTTTTTGTAATTATTTAGAAACTTCTCATAGCATCTTTAACATTTAAGTCCAAAGTATTAAAACTCTAAATAATCTGTAAGCAATATGCACTGTTACTGCCCTCTACAGGATGAAACATGCAACTACAATTAAATGTTACCAATAAAACCATAAAGCAGTTAAAGATTATTGGGCTGTTTTTGTCCAGACTTTCCCAAGGATGGAAAACGTCAGATTACCTTATGTCTTATAAGATTATCCTATAAGATTGTCCTGTTGTCTGAGGTGTGTTCAGAGTGAAATTGTCCTGATAATCTTCTCTGAATCTGCTCGGGGTCGACAATTGTAAATACTAAACTTGTTCAATATTTACAGCCAAAATTCTGAATTGTGACGTGAATGTAGCCAAATACAAATCGAGCTGACTGAGGAACAAGGAAGCAGGCGTAAATAATAACAAGCACTCAGAAATAATAATAATCTCTAAAAATGTTCTCAGAAACGGAGGACCAGCTCATGTGTTCGTGCTGCCTCCAGAATTTTTTCCACAGTCTGTTTTTTTTAGTTCAGGATTTTTCCATCAAAACAGCCCCAAGACCTCCATCATTCCCTCTTCTCGTATGTCCTCTACCATGTTTCATGTTGTGCTTTACGATTGTTGCTTTCTTTGTTTTTGTTAGATCACGTTTGATCAGATTTCTTGCCTGGAAGACTAGACTCTAAATTAGTGGTTGGACAGAACCATTATGTGTGTGTTGTGCTGTGTTAAGATTATCGGAGCACACCACACAGTACGATCAAAACTGTTAAATTCCTATTTTTTATCTTCAGGTGTGGTATCTCTAACAGATAAACATCTCTTCAGATTTAGTAAATCCTGTGTGTGTACCTCACTTAATGATGTGTGTTGTAAACCAAAGTCACAATTGAGCTAGACAGTGATCGCCCACTTTTTCTACAAAATGTTGCTTCAGTAAAGCAGCTCAGAGATGAAATTTGTAGCAACAGTAGGTTCAACCAATCAAAAATGTTGCTGTAACACTAGGATTGTGGGTAGTGTTGTTTGTTCCCCCATCATTGCTTTCTTCTGTTAAGCTACACTGATCACAAATCTTAAAATAAAGTCACAACATAATAAATCTACCATTCAAAGAGAACAACAAGAACAATCACAGGAGTCTCTTGTCACAGAAAATAAAATGTACCAGTTAAAATGACTAAACAGTGCAGACTTGAGCACAGCTTGCATCACCATCAGCACCAAAAAGGCAAAATAAACCCTTTAGTTTCTTCATAAAATAATCCCCATTAGAGCTGCTGACAACTTCTCAGGGTGTTTCTTCAGACATGCTGCCTAATATTTCTTCATCTTTATGGAGCTGCAGAGGCAGAGCCCTCATTTATATACAATCAGGTTGTTAAGAGAAGTCAAAAACTTTTGTTTCACTGCAAAATGACCCTTAAAACTCTCCCACACTGGATCTGAGTGAACTCTTTTATCTATCAGTCATAAAAAGTTAAAAAACAGACGTTTCTCCAGATGAAATTTTCATGGATCTCGACTTCAAAGTGAATGTTTCAGCCCCTTGTACTTTCCATTTCGTTTTAACTTTACTGCACTTTCTCTTATTTCCAATCATTCAGGCCTCTTTTTTTAAACCTGGTCTTATAACATCTTTTTGTGGAGACTTGATGACCTAATTGCTGGGTGTACGGCCGGCTCCTTTCTTCCTTTTGATGGTGTTTTGAGTTCCTCTGTAGAGCCGGCTCACCCAGTGGTAGTCATTAGTGTCGTTCTCAATAAAATCATCACCAAGCGTCTTTATTCAGAATTTCATGAGATGTGTTCTTTCTGAGAGGGAGGCTGACCTTGCTTTCTGATGCTTTACCTGCCTGCCATGATACTGTCTTTTCTTCCTGCTTTAATCTGTGACATTTGGTCTGCTTTAGGACTGCTGAGCAATCAAAACACCATCTAAAGGAAAAAAGAAGCTGGCCGTACACTCAGCAATTAGATAATCAAGTCTCCACAAAAAGATATTATAAGACCTCATTTAAAAAAAAAATCTGAATGACTGCAAATAAGAAAAAGTGCAGCAAAGGTAGCAGCAATAATCTCTAAATCCTGATAGTTAGCTACATCTTTTCAACCTTGTGTTTGGATCAACACTTTATCCATAATGACTGAAGATTTCTTGCCAGTGTCTTGTTTTGAGAATCTAAAGAATGTTTCATAATCTTGATTTTGACTTTCATTTCTTTTAATTGTGCAACTTTGCTAGCCTTGCAGAGCAGACAGACCTGCCTGATTCTGAAATCCTGCAGGTCCGTCTTGCCAGCCTCCGTTGTCCAACGAATTCACTGCCCTCCTCAGAAGTTTACTTGTAGGGATTGTCTTTGACGAGGTTCATGTTACATATCAGTGTTAAATGAATCATCTGTGTGCTACAATTCAGTGTAAGACGATAGTATAAGGCCATTAGCTGTTAGCAGCTAAGTTAGCGGGTAACGGCGAACAGTCATTAACTGTTGTTAGCTGTTAGCGGCTAAGTTAGCTGCCATGGCTAATGTCCATGAACTGTTTTTAACTGTTGTTAGCTATTAGCCACTACATTAGTTGCTATGTATGCTACATTATAGGAGGCAACCCTGCTTGATGTGGATTGGTCTTTTTTTTAACATTCTGTCCCTGAAAACAAATTTAAAGGGCTCCTACCCAGATGGACTAGTGAAATATTTCTGTGGCAGATATGCTGTCCATCTGTCTTGTCAGGTTACAACTTTGCTACACCAGTGAAGTCTGAAATCATGACTTAGAGGTAGGGCATGCATGCAAAGTTCTCAGTCAGTGAAGTTTATGGGTTAAGAACTACCCAATAGTGCACATGCAACACGACTCGCTGATGTTCAATTATCTTTAGCTATTGTGACAGCATCTACATTTTTCAGGAGTTCCCCTTCAGCTGCTTTTTCTGAGTGACTGTCCCAAAAAAGTTCACAACCAAGATGAGAAACTTTGTCATCAAACTGCTCTTTCTGTTTGTACTTACTAATTTGTCTGGTCTGAATTTTAAAGAAACACCGGTGATGAGAGAAAAGCTTTTATTTTGAAATAAAACTTCTTAAGTCTTGAGTTAACTTAACTATAGAATAAAACCAACTGATCACAGATTGAAAAGTCAAAGAATAATAAGACTGCACTATCACACCAGCTACTGATAGAGCAAAAATGTGGTATGGAGTATGCAGTGTCAAATAGTCTGTATGTCAGATTGATTCAGGAATGGTATGCACTGGACCAATCTGTCTTATGTACTGTTTCCCACAATGCAAAGCACCAACAGGTAAGAGATCAAAATGGTGGACAGCAACATGAGCTTACCAGTATTAACATTGATTAGCATTGACTACAGTTACAGTAATATGAACCACATCTCAGTAAATTTATATTTTTGAAGTTGGTACATTGGCATTTAACATTTCACAAGGCAATGTAAGGCCAAATAGCTGAATGGATAAAGACTACAATTTAGCATTGACAGCCATTAGATGGACTATGGAGCCATTTTGTTCATCAAGACCAAAAAACTGTTTTCATCAACATGTGTTTGTCCCATTTAAACATAAAGTGAATCATTTTGAGGCATCTTAGCAGCTTATCCCTTTCAGATCTACGTGTGCTGGAGTCTATCCCAGCTGACATTGAGCAAAAGGCAGTTAAGTGGTCTGCAGCCAGTCACAGGGCCACATAGAGAGACAGACAACCATTCACAATCAGGCTTTCAGGGCAATGTGGAGTCACCAATCAACCTGATGAGCATCCAACCAGCAACCTTCTTGCTGTGATGCATGGGCTGCACCACCGTGTCACGCACTCATGTCCTTCTGAAGATAAATAGTTTGTGCAAATGAAGACTTGATCAAATCTGACCTAAACTATTTATTTTCTCTTTACAGGGGGATGTCTGTGCTTTTCTGTGTGGAGTTTGCATGTTCTCCTGCAGCATGCGTGGGCTTTCTCCAAGTACTCTGGTTTCTTCCCTATCGTTGATGAAAAGGATAGGTGGTACAGATAATGGATGGATAGATAGTAAACATGTTTATACTGTTTGTTTCTCTTTTAATAAATGGTGCGTGAGCCTCTAATGGACACTTGGGGAAGTGAAGTTTGAGAAATTCAAACGCAGCCTTCAAACAAAGTTGGTTGGAAGCATTTAGCTGCTGCCCTGCTTTGGTATCTTAGCTACAGTTCACAGAATAGCTCACAGTACTGCATTAGAAAATATGAAAGTGTTGATTTTGGACCTTCGTTGTGGCATGATCTACCTGTTAATGCCGACAGCCTTACTCTGCATCTTGTCTTTCTCACTTGATCTTACACAAATCTCCTTTTCGACCTTCTCTCCTCTTCACTTTTCCTCCTCTTATGGTTTCCTGTTCTCTAATCTTCAGGGCTGAGGGTTCACATCCCCGTCGAGCTCTTTACATCCCTCGTCCCTGCCCCCTTTAATCGGATTGCGTGCCTCCGAATCGGGGATCGACAGGGCTAATTTCATGCGAGTTACAGATGAATTAATGATGAACTGTGAAAAGGGGATTTTAAGAAGGAGTAGGGCTCTCGATGGGAGGGCTGAGTGAGGATTATGTATTCTTGCTGCGGGCCGTGCTCTGCACCTGTTCCAAAGCACTGCCTCCCTGTGAGTGTGTTTGTGCTCCCTGAGTACACCAGCCCGCCCTTACATGCTCTTAAATGTCATTCATGCTCCCAAACCTTCCTCTCCTCTGCCTCATGCTCTGCATTTTTACAGAGGAGTCTAACTGTATTTTTCTCCCTCGTCTTCGATGTGATTTCCCAAAATGTTCGATCCTATGTGTTCTTTAAACAGCGCTTCCTCAGAGCTGAGTCGGGACCAAATTGAACTGGAGGAAGATAAGAGGCCAACTTTGCGATTCAGGAGAGCCGGCGACTTTGAATACGTCAGATAGTCTTTCATCCCTCCACTCAATACCTGAACAGGCTCTGACTTCTTTTTGCCCAAACTGCATTTATTTCTCCCTTGCCAGAGACTTTGCTTATCCTCTGCAACACCAATGAGTCCATTTCTCACTTTTTGGCAGCCGTCAACCAGCAGCTGAATGAAAAAGGACTACGGAATTACAAGTTTTCCCTCTGACATGATGTATGGCACTCAAGGACACATTTCCAAGTCAGAATTATGGACCGCATGTACCAAGTGGACGTAACGTTTGGTCTCAAAAGAGCTATAAATTTGCAAACTTTAAAAGCATCTCCACCTTTAGCAGAAGGAGTCAAATTGTGAGCAACCAGATGGGAAATAAACTGACTTCAGAGTAAATTCATGGCCTCAGTAAATGCTTTCTGACTGAGTTTATGGTCTCTTGATGACTGGTTTAAAGTGTTCTTCAGAGCAGTTTGCTGTTTTTCTTTTAGAATAATGATTATATTTCAAGTATGGCTGCCAGAGATTTATAAATCATTCCCATGGGAACTATAAATCAAGCAGGGCTCTAATAATGGGCATCTAGCCTGTTTCTGAATATGGTCACTTCTGATATGAAAATGTCAGGTTAAACCATCACATGCAGAAATTAAAGCCTAAAGAAAGAGCTTCAGAAGCCGATGGGCAATGCCACAGGGGCTAAAGTGTTGCTGTACACGTCTGAAAGCCAAATATAAGGGTCCTTTTTGTTGACCTGAAGTGCATTATATAAGAGAATGTGGATCATAATAGTTTGGAGTCTGTGCAACTTAATTTTCGACTGAGAGGATGCACTATTTGTCCTGAAGACAGGTGCAGACCACAAAGAGGATGGACTATGTGCCATTAAAGTGTATTTTGGATGTAACCTGAATCAGACCAGGAACTCCATGGTAGTGCAGCGGGTAGCAAAGCTCTCACTGCAAAAAGTTTGCTGCCTTTGTGTGAAGTTTGTTTCTTCCTGCTCAAGCCTGGTTTCTCTCTAGGCTCTCTAGCTTCTTCCCACAGACCAAAAATGTGCCAAAAAGGTTGATTTGTGACTCCGAATTGCCCTAAAGGTGTGAGCGGAATGGGTATCTGTCTCTCTGTGTGACCCTTGTGATTGGCTAGTGACTTGGCCAGGGTGTACCCTGCCTTTCTACCATATTCAGCCCCCTGCGACCTCAAACTGTATCGATAACGGACCAATCAAACCAAGTCAGCTCTCATTCCCCTTAAAATGGCACTTGCCTGTTGGATGGTCATTTGTTATAAAAAAAAAGGGTCAGACAGTTTATGGTTAGGATGTCCCATCTACCAAACACAAAATAATCGACAGGTTGTAGCATTTTTTCTCCTACTCCATGTGCATACAACACACAGGATGGCCAGTATTATTATCTAGGAGCAAAATTAATGGTGGCATTTGTAAGGTAATAAGCAAGTATAATAAAATAACGTTTGTTTAATCAGTAGCTTTGTTTTTATTCATATTGGGTGTATTGCATGCACATGGGAGTCAATGGATAGGCACTTGAAATAAATGGAGGTATATTGCTTAATAAGTCTCCCTCCCATGCAAGACATAGTTTAAATTTACCTAAAATATTCTGACATCAGCCCTGTACCACTGTGCATCCTGCAAGTGGGGAAAAAAACTCTTCTTGTTTGTGTTCTGATCTCACGGATCTCATCCCCTAAATATGAGAACCGCATCGAGGTTTAATGTGGTCTCAGATGCATCATTGTCTTCATTCTCAAGCTCGACAGACACATTCTAGCTTTGCATCTGCCCACACAAACAGCAGCGGATCACCTGTTCATTTGTTATTTAGATATAATGAGCTCTGGTATGAACATGGGAGCTGTATCAAAAAAAGACACCTGCACTGCACCCTAAAAATAGGCATAAGATGGGCCACAAGACTTTTTTTGGACACAAACAATGATGAAGTTGCATTATTGTTGCGCTATATAGTGTTGATTATTTTTGAATCTCAATTGTAAGAACAGCAAATCTTGAAACAATCCTCGTTATAATCTTTGAATTAACCTGTAATGTAAGTTCTCGTGACCCAAATATCCTTTAATTTATTTTTCTCATTCTTTGTCTTTCTGTATGTTACATGTTGACAGAAATGCTGAATTACTGCCTTAATAAGTAAAGCCAGGTAACAAGAAAAGCAAGAAATGATGCTAACTATAGAGTGTATTGTAACATTTAGGATAAATGGTAGAAAGGGCAGAGAAAACCTTAACAAACTAGGAAAAGTGAGTGAGGAACAGCAGGCAGTTAGAAGCCACGGGACAGATTTGAGCTGTAGTCGACTGCTTAAAGGACAACAGCTTCTGAACATGAGGCATGCTGACATATCCACTTAAATCCTGGTGCCAAAGACCACATACATTTATTGAAATGTCAGAAAGTCTTAGTCATAGTGCTGTCAGAAATTTAAGTTTGTTTAAAATGAAAAAACAGGATCTGGTAGGATTTGTTATGGCCTTGATTTTATAAAAACTTTACTTTTGGATCTGTGAGCACCTTGGCCATGTCTGTTTTCTCAATGCTCGCAGTGACATGAATATTTTAGAAATATGGCACTTACCCAACCAGAGTGCTCCGTCTGTGTCCAGCTGTGTGGCTGCCAGAGGTGATGACCCTGTGACCGCGGCCTCGTTTCCGACCTGTAGAGAGCCGTCTCTGAGTGCTCTGAGGAGGATAAAGAAGAAGAAGCCAAACATGAGAGTCAGCCTGATGAACAGAAGTCATACTGAATATATGGAGGGGAATCGCAAGACACCCATAAGTCATCATTATGCTTCTGCTGTAGTGATTTGAATCTCTTTTTGAATCAAATATTAGTCCTTTGTGCTGCATATTGACAGGATACTGGGCACAGTAGGTGGAAAAGATGGTGGGAAATGACATGAAAAGAAAAGAGTTTAATCAAGTTAGCCCATTAGGAGAGCTCTGTACATGTGCATGACCTAAATGCCAAATTATTGGCCCTCAGGAATATTTTTATCATTTTAAATATTTTATAACTGAACATTCAACAGGCCATCCAATATGCTTCCTTCAGATACCATTTTTGTAATTTCAGTTTTAAAGTGCATTACCATTTGCATTATCTGCTCGATTTGGACACTGCTTTGTTTTCCAAGTATAGACTTTTGTAAGTACCTCTTTAATGAAGGCTGGGTTGTAATAATGAAGCTGTGTTAAACTACTGTGTGTATCATCCTCACAGCAACAGGACAGCCCACAGAGGTGATAGAGCTGCCACCCCACATGTGGCTTTTTGTCACAGTGAAGAGATACATTTTGTTTCAAAGATGGTTGCAAGCAGCAGAACAGCAGATTACTTAATTCAGAGGAGAGTAGGATGTCGCAGAGCAGACAACAGGAAGTGTTTCATTTCTGTGTCAGGTATCCTAGACTCATTGCGATACTCATACAGAAGACAGCAGCAGCTCTGAAGATGAAACGAATCCGTGCCGGGTATGGGGTATGATTGCAAAGGGAGAACCAAAACAGCTGAGTGAATTCAAGCTGAGTCTAGCTGATAGTACATAGTGGCAAAGCCCCATTACAAGTGTCTCAAAGTTACTACCTCTGTCAAGGAGGTTATACCTTTGCCTACATTTGTTTGTTTGCTTGTTTGTCAGGTTTTGAACAGGATAACTCAAAAAGTTGTCGATTGACTCTGATCAAACTTTTTGAAACTGTTGGTCATGGCACAAGGAAGAAGTGATCCAATTTTAGAGGTGATTCAGGTGCAAATGTGGATCAAGGAATTTTTTTTTAACGATTTGTTAACAGTGCCAGATAGGCAGTTTTTTTTTAACACTTTTGCTAATGACTCGAGAAGTTCTCAACATATTTTAAAAACATTCTCAGGTTATGTTGGTCATGGGAGAAATGACTGGTGGTGATTAGAATCTAATGTGGATTCAGGATATTTTTTTTGTGGATTTGTTAACCGTGCGGGATAGGGAGGTTTCCAGTTTTGTAAAATGTGTTTAGAAGAGGACATTTTTGTACTTTTATTGACGGGACAGAGAGACAGTGGATAGGTTTGTGAAAGAGAGTAGGGAAAGACACTCTGCAAACTGGACACAGCCTGGACTTGAACCCAGACCGGTATCAGCATGTATGTGGGTCATACCTGGCTGCTTACCACTCTGCCAAACTGGCACCCCTCAGTTTCCCACTTTTTGTTGGCAATTACTCAAAAGATAATGTTGGAAATACCATGGCAGAGGTTTGTGTTTCAGTCATTGTAACATACCTTGTGAATACTGCAATTAAATAGGAATAAATTAGAAGAACTTCATATACTTACACACTTACAAGGTACCACATTAAGGTTACTTAAAAGTAAACATATATGGACTAAGGGAATTAAGCAACATTAAAAATGTAACTAGTGTATTAGAGATAATGTAGCTTCATTATGAGGCCATGTTTCTGTCACACATGTTTCAAAAGTTGAATTTTAATGGGAAAATTAACTTAACATCCATATGGTACTCACTATTTAGAGGGATAATGTAAAAGGAAATTATCATACAAACACTAGATTGTTAAAAGTCCAAATTATGTTATAGGTCCAGCCTCTGTACAACTTTCTGTAAATAGCAGTTCCATTAAATCTGAAGCATTGCTCCTCTGCCAGCGCACTAAGCATGAACATAACCCCCTTTGCCAAGCACCGTTGTTAATGTGCCTGTCCACCAGCTAACAGATGCCGTTAGAGCACCATTCATTCCTGGTGGCTCTGCATTAGCACTCACTTAAGAATTGTGACGATGGGGCTAATTTGTGGCGAGCACAGATGGTTTCACACAGAGCGAGTGTCATTAGAGCTGAGCAGCAAACACTGCTATGGTTATGTAACTTCTCTCAGCGATGCATGCGGTCTGCTCCTCTCTCTAAGCCCCGGGATGAGATTTGGCCAAATCCCTGTTTGAGATGGATGCAGCGGCTTTTTCAGCGATCGATTATTCTTGCCTTACATGATGAAACAAATCTAATTATCCCCCCTGCTTCCATTCAGAGCAGTGATCAAGGTAATGCAGCAGATGTCACGTGGAAGGTGTTAAATGGGTCACTTCTAAAGTTCAGGCCGTTTAATTGTTTATAATGAAGAAATCTGTTAAGGTGACATCGATGTGTGGAGAACCAGCTTGATATGTTTGGCTTTTTCTTTTCACAGGGGCTGTGATTCATGGTCTAGACTAAGCCCTGTTTACTGTGTTCAACATACAGGATACTTAGGTGTGATTATGCTGTAAATATGTGCTTTATGTGGATGAGTATGGAGGACAGTAAAGGTCAATTACCAATATAGGCAATTACAACTCCCTGTGAAGTGTCTGCATTGTGGTACTTAAGTGTCACATTCATTTTGAATTATTGCAGCATTTAGTTCTTGAGCCAGGGGTGTCCAACCTTTTCCATCAAGGGCTTTTAATAGAGAAAATAGGGATGAATATATGGTCACTTTGCTCTACAGCACCTTTAGTGTAAGTGAAATACTTTGGTAACCTGGCACACGAGATGGATTGTTCAATATATTCCACTAATCCATCTGGGAAAGTGCCTGCAGAGAGTGTTTTGGAAAGGCAGAATCTTTCAGAAGCATATTGGGCAGGTGATTGGATGATCACATATGTCTTCGCAATTGGGTTTCCCACCGCTTTCTGCTCTAAATCTAGCTTGTCCCACTTTGGGTCCACTCCCAATCATTGTAGATTTGAGCTTGGCAAGATGGATCAGCCCTATTACAGATATTGAATAAGGTCTGTAGAATTTTGGACTGAGAATTATGATGCAAAAAAGCGAAGGGGAGACACTGGGAGGCATCTTTACGTTCACAAAACAGGAACAAGTTCCACAAAGGTGCCAAAACTTGTAGAGTTTTTTGATGATTAGCACATCTTTCTTTGTAAACCTTGATACAAAACAGACAACGATGAAGATTAGCATAATATTTGCCATTTGCCACATTCATCAATTTATCTTGTTTAACCAGTCAAGCAAAATCATCATAAGTGCCACGACGGATCATACCTTGATTGGCCACAGGACCATAGTTTGGACACCCCTGGCTTTAGCAATAAGTCAAGTGAAAATATTTGAAACATTTTCATTTGCAAATTAACAAAATTATGTTGACTAAAATGAGCAACACTCTGCTCTATGACTATGAGACTATGAGGTCTTAATCTTTGCTTCTGAGATCCTCTTAGACATGAGTGTACCAAAACAAATTTTTCCCAGTACATATGTCTTATTTATGTATACATTTAATTTATTAAATGTCTTGAATCCTATTTTTTCCCTCATTTTAAATGTTTTTAAAGACTGAATTTTCCTTAAACCAAAAACTTGGGCATGTTTCAGTTTTATAAAGTTCCCTAATAATTTCAATTGTCGTCCAAATGTACCACGGATTTTCTGACACACCAGACGGACTGTTTCACTGATTAACTGAACATATTTTGCTTGACCATCTGGGCAGCCCTCACAGACGGTGTTTGGAAAGGGTAGAACCTTGAAAAAAAAAAAGAATTTAAAAATAAGATTACTGTTCACTGTTGTAGGCTTGCAATCACACCCCATTCTGCACAGTTGCTTATTCCTCTCAGGGGATGCTGATTGCTTTTTTTTTTTTTTAAGTGGGAACAAAAGTATCAGCTTAACCTTTGCAAGACAGTTTATCCTGATGACAGACACGGAATCTGGTCGATTGAGCTACTTTGAAAAGTTAGAAAGTCTGAAAAAAAGAAAATACAATTTCATGTTTTTAATGTTTGCACCCACTGCTGTTTTGTGAGTATTATGAGTCAGCAGGCCAAGCAGTAGGAGGTGTTACTCATGAAAAAATTGAAAATCACAGCAGACTACTGGCCATTATTATGCTGCATCATGGTCTTTAGGCAAGAGGAAGGACACACAGAATGATAAAGGATTTTATCTGTCGAAGTGGAGACTTCAGAGCAAATTTTCTTGACCGATGATCTCTTGTATGAGTTGTGAGGTGGGTTTAGACCTTGCATTAAGGATTACATGGAATCCAATTACCTGCAAAAGAGTACCTGGGGTCATAAATCAAGATATCATCCCAACTGTACACACAACAGGGTGAGTGGGGTGCAGGTGGGTTAATCCCTCCATGTACAGTTTATACTTTAATTAATCTCCAGGTTACACTTCCTATTATGTGCCAAGATGACTTAGGATGTTACAACATGTTTTCAATTTTATTAAACGCTCATTAATTTGAGCAATTTAAAGTGCAGAGCTTGACACTCATGCCTGACCATGCATGAAAACAACCTTAATCTAAAGCTAATTGGAGCCATTGTGATGTGACGGATCGCTGTGTCGCAGGGGAGTCGTGCACACGGTTCCAGCAACAAGAAAACACAACATGGATTAAGTCCTGGTCTGAGTACAGACAGCAGCCGTCTTACCTGCTGGCCTTGATGCGTATCCAGCGGTTGGTGTTGACGCGCACTGAGGAGCGCAACACCACGGGCTTGGAGCCCAGGTCATAGGTCATCTGAACTCGTCCATCCACAATGGCAATGGCGATGTAGTCAGAGCGCTCCACCCCCTTTCCGCTCCACAGCACCAGACCCTGCGTTGCCTCTGTGCGGATGCTCAGCTCGAACTTGTTCACCAGCAGAGCCTTCTCGCTACAAGGACAGAAAATACAAGAGTGATGTTTTAGTCTAATTCATACAAAATGTGTTTTAAACTTTCAGATTTCCACTCGAGCTGGACAATATTTAGAGGATTTAAGGAAAATGGTGTATTGATGTAAATGATGTAAGAGTAAGACATTACATATTACGTAAAAAGTGTTTATGTTGATTAAATACACTGATGGCAGGCCTGTCCGGTTAGGGACAGTTTACAGTAAGAAACATCAAAAGCAATAAGCATATTGATCAAAAAATGACCTGTTTGTGTCGGTGAAATTATATTATAGCTAATTATTATATGATGTATAATATAATATAAATCATGGCTAAAATAGCTGTCTGTTCAATCAATCAATCTATCTATCCATCTGTCTGTCATTCTGTCTATCCATTCATCTGCCCACCATCCATATATCCATCTATTGATCTATCTGTCTGTCTGTCTGTCTATCTCTTTATCTATCTGCCTGTTCACTTCTCTATCCATCTCTCTATCTCTCAACCATACAGTCTGTCTGGTCATCTGACTGACCGTCAGTCTTTCTTTCTTGCTTGCTTCTATCTGTCGGTTTGCTTGTTGATCTGCCCTTCTGTCTGTCTGTCTATCTATCTATCTATTAGGGATGGGATGAAATATCGTTTGGCAAATATATCGCGATACAGTACATGACGAAATGCATCGAATTTGAAAAAAATGGATTCCAAAATAAAGACGTCACGTCTGGTAATAGCGCATGTGACCAGAAGTGACGACAACAAACATTAGCACAACTATCTTGCCTCCAAAAAGCCGAATGATGGAGTCAAAAGAGGTCGAAATTGAGGACGCTCCGCCAGGATACAAGTCATCTGTCTGGCAGTATTTTGGCTTTCTCATTAAAAAAGAAGAAGACGGTGAAAACGAGCCTACCGCTCGTTAGCATGCACTCTCTCTAACCTCTCTAGGGTTAGAGAGAGTGTTATTGTTTGTGTTTGGCCTGTTAGGCCTTGTTTTCCTGTGTGCAACTCAAACAAAAACAAATAAGTTGTAATTACACAGTAAGATTTTTTCTTTTTTGATATTGTATCGTGACGTATCTATCTATCTATCTATCTATCTATCTATCTATCTATCTATCTATCTATCTATCTATCTATCTATCTATCTATCTATCTATCTATCTATCTATCTCTATGCTGTGACAAAGAGCCTTAAATACTTTATATTTATTTATATATATTTACTTCCACCTATCATAGTTTAGATCACAGACATTATGACGACCATGTTTGTGTATGTATATATTTATGTATTCATATGTTTATGTATCAAATCAATTCATTTGGTAAAAAACTGTCTGAATTGAACGTTCAGTCCATATTGCCCAGCCCTAGTTCCATACAGTATTGTGTTATTGTTTGACATTTGTAGCTCTGAATGTGAAACAGGGGGCCTCTGCTGTCTTGGGGGTACATTACCCATAATTCTTCGATGACATATGGTTCGGTGTGGGATGACATGTTGTCAGAGAGCATCACAGCGATTTTTAAGGATGCAGGGTGAGTTTAGGAATAGCGGGGGGGCTGTTTCGCTATTAGCACTCCAATCCCTCTGAGCCCATGATGCTGCTCAGAGCTTCCTGTGTTTCTGTGTGTGTGTGTGTGTGTGTGTGCGCGTGTGTGTGTGAGTGTGTGTTGCTTAGGCAGCTGTTTGATCTCCAGTCTCTTGGCTGCTGCAGCTGAGGGGGTGATTTGGGAGCGGGGGACTCGGCATCCTCCACCTTTTCTTAAGAGGCACTGTAAGTCACTGTCACACTGAGAGGGACCTCTACTGTAGATCCACACTCACACACACACACACACACACACACACCTAATCCTGCATACAAACACACAACTCCTGCCCGGCAGAGATTTATCAGACATCCAAACAATCATACCTGCGTATGTGTGTTCGTATGATTGTGTGTGTGTGCGTCATCAATCAGCATGTGAGCACATCTGCTACGTGGACGTGTTTCTTCAGAGGATTTCAACACAGAGACAAGGACGAGGTGAGGACACACACAACAAAGAACCGATGACGGGTGGATGAAATAAAAACACTAAGTGCAGCAAAGGAGAGGAAACAAAGATTAGACAGGACGAAACAACCAGACAAAGGAATCAGCACAGCAAGCAGAGAGGCTCATGGGAGAATAAAAGGAGGACAGGAAATGAGAGGGGACAGAGGAGTAAAGAAACATCATCTCCTTACACTGTAAGAAAGATTTTCTCATTTTTCTCTGAGGGGTTTCTTTAATATAGAGCAGATACAAAGAGAACCAGGTACAGAAGTGATGGATATCGCTGAACTTTAAAGCTCTTGCATGTTTTGTTGCTTAGCTCAAAAGAAATGGGCCTCATTCACCAAAATGTTCGAGATATGTTACTTACATTTGTTCATGAGATCATGTTAACCCTTGTGTTGTCAAGGAGATCTGAACTCGCTTCACAAAATAAAGATAAAGCAAACAAAAAGGATTTGAAACCCAGAAACTGAAGACACAACCTTTGCAAATAGCTAGTTCTTCCTTCTGTACAGTAGAAAAATACAGCAATAAATCACATATTCCCACATAAAACCACTCTGCTGTTGTCAAAGCACCTTTACTTAAGCTGTTTTCCTCATTTCATTTTTAGGTTTCAACTGAACATTGATGATTCATCAAACATCATATGTAGCACAACAGCTGACCTTCATCTGAACTCTTTACCAAAGATGTTGTGATTGTTTGGCTCATGTGACAGAAACTAAAGACAAAAGTTTATGGGTCTTTGTTTGGCATCAGTGGCTACCCAGAGGTTTGTTATTGTCATATATAAATGACATCACTGCTGCACAAACTGTTTATTGTAAAACAACGAACAAACAAACAAAGATTCTACATGATTTTATACAGTACTATTTACACTTCATCTTTTGTCAAGCCACGCCCTTTACAGGAAGTGATCCTCGGGCAAGCCCTGCCCTCTTTAGTAACTGTTACTAAGGTAGGCTAAATCTGTTCTTGCTGGCTTCTCTCCTCAAAGAAACAATTAAAAATACCTCACATTATTCTTAGTTTCATTCATGTTTAATTAATTCTAAGGGAAAATATGAAGACAAATCCACAGTAAGGTGTACAAAGAAATCTCAGAACTTTATGAACCTGTTAAAAATAATAAAATATATCCCTGGTAACAGACTCTAGTGAAAGCATGTAGATGTCAAACTTATTTTACCACTAAGTTTATTTAAATCATGTGGCTGATCTAAAATCATAGAAAAAACAAATTAGCCATTGTATGTATTTACTACTGATGACAGGGATGGCCTATATAATTAAACCATCACTGTCCATCTTTATTAGTGTAAATAAAACCTTCTCTTGGTGCCTTTTAAAGAGTATCAGACTGCAGGGTCCTGTGCAGAGACAAGAGTTGAATGTAGTGCAACAGATTTATGCAATGGATGCCAAAGGAGAGAAATACTTTTAAAATGGCTACATAAAAATGTCAGCAGGGGATATTAAAGGGGATGTTTCATACCCTTTGGACTTTATAACACAATCCTCTTAACTTATTAAAATAGCTGTGCTGTGTCTTGGTCAGAGTAAAGTATAATCAATCCTTAATGGAAGTTTGACTCTGAATAAACCAGCACTTAACAGCCTTTCTCAAAACACTCTGTTTCAGAGTGAATCTCTTCAATCGCAAATTAGCTCCTTCTGACACCACCCCTTTTACTGGACTAGGGCTGGGCGACTTCCATTACTAGAAGGGTCCAATCTAATTTATCCTCATCAACAGAAGGCAGGGATCAACATGCTGAGTGGTCATAAAAAAAACACTCCAATAACAGTTGTATATACAGTATCGAAATTGAAATTAAGGTAGCAATACAGGATTCAAGCCAGTTTTAGCTACTTGTTGATCCAATTTATAGAATATTTACCTATATTTCACATTAGACAAATGGATAAAATTAGCTATTTTAATGTTATAATGGCAGGTTAGGTAGGTTTTCCTCATATACATACATTATTTTTTATTTTTGGCACAGTCTGCTGGGCTGCATTAAGGGGCTCAAGTTGCCCACCCCTGCCTTATTTGTGTATCACTTTAGGTCGTAGTTGTAAAAGTCAAAGGTTTGGACATCCTTGTCTTAGATGTACTAAATAAAACTTCGGTGAGTATCAGAATCTCATTGAAAACAGTCCAAGAATTTCCAAAGCACAAACTTCTTCTTAAAACTGTTGAATGAGGCCCACTGTCGGTTCACTTCAGCAGAAGGGGGAAAGATCTTGATTGAACATAAAATTCTTTGACAAAAACATGCTCAGGTCAGAAACCCAGCCCCCTCTGATGATCCGCTGAAGTAAACACGTTCAACAAAAACTATGAATTAATGTTTTTCCTCCACAGAGAGAGAAAAAACACATGTACAGCTCAGTGAACGCTCTCCTGATAAACCCTCGAAGAGCTTACAGGGTTCGATAAATCCACGCCTGAGTGGCTTGTCAATGATAAGGTCAAGGTTATTAAAAGCTGAATATATCATGAATAAAACACAGCCCTCTAAAGCTCGTGTACACCTCTGGCTGCACTGATTTCTGGTGTGTGCTTGTTTTTAGTGTAAATGGAGTGATCCTATCTCCTCCTAATATGTATTCAAATTCTCAGAGGACTCATCCAGAGTGCTTTTCTCAGTTTGAGCTCTAGGTGGCAGTAGTAGTTAGACTAAGAGGAGGCCATGAGGGAGGATGGCTGCAGCTCTGGTTGGGTTGGTGAGCTCTGATTTACTTGAAGCTTTACACGGCGATGATTCATCCTGGTAACTTTAATATCAAGGTAGTGCTAACTAAGCCGTGTGAGGAAAGGATTCATCCCTGTGAGAGGTCAGGGAGGGTTTGTCAGGAGAGAAGTAGAGCATGACGATGTTAAAGGCCGATGGACAGCATCAGAAAGTGTAAAAGCTTTTGAGGAAACTCACCTCTGCTCAGATGGGTTCTCCAGAGACTCGGGACTTAAGGGAGCAGGGGGGAGAGAGTCAACGGCATGCAGTGTAAGCGCAACAGGCCAGAAGGAAAGAAGGAAGGAAGGGAGGAAACAAGGGAGGAAGGAAGGAGGATTGTGAGCCCACTGTGTGACTCACAGAGGTCTGAGTTAAGCTGGAGCTGCAAAAAGCATAAGTTATCCGCTCTACTAACATATCGACCACGTCAACAGTCGATAGCATCGTTGTGTGATAACAGGAATAGAGCGGCTCACCTCGATCACACCGCAGCCTCAGGAGGAGGCTCTCAAGGGAGCTACAGGGATGACTAAGACGCCAAAATGTCTTCTGATGAAGCATTTCTTAAATGCCAGAGTCAGCTATATAACAGTCATGCAAGGGTGGCTTCAGTGATTTGGAAGCTGTTTAAAGGGTTTTTGGACACACTGACATTTAGTGATCTTTTTTAATGAAAACAGAGGGAGCATCGTCCAAATGACACAAATATGTCGCCAATTTAGACAAAGTTTGGGGAACTGGGTAAAAGAATAAGGCTTAGTTGTGAAACCTAAACAGTAATTTAAGCAAAAGGCTCAGAACTATTTTTGGCACTAAGATGATTTTTTTTAAATCACTGATCAGAAAGTTGGCAACATTCAAAGAATAGGTGAAATTGAAAATGCCTGCTAAACCTTTAAAACTAGTAAAAGAAAGCACTGTTGATAATCCGCAAAATAGGCTTGAAATGCAAAAAATATATATTTTTAAATTTTAGAAATTGTGAATTGTGAAACTGCACTTCAGGCACTGTGCAGGAATTCACCTTCAATATCTTAACCAAGAAAGAGAGCCGGTCTTTATTGCACAAAAAGGTAAGCAACATCAAATAAAAAATAAATAATTAAGAATTTTGCTGACAAAAGATTACCGTTATGCTCCCATTAACTCCCCGAGCACAGTGCCTAAACTGTACAAATACGATTCTCAGATATTTCTAAATATTGCCAACCTATTTGTGCAATTAAGAAAATGTTTAGGTCTCTGAAATCACAGACATATGATATAGTTTGTAAGATTTTCCTAGAAATAAAAGTATTTACTTCCAAGGTGATTTTTTTCCATTATTAAGAAAACTGCACAAATAAGTTGGCAACATTTAGTCATAACTGGCAAGGACAGAGGAATGGTCTGAATGGAACAGATAGGTTGAAAACTTGAATCCATTCATCCATTGTCTATGGCTGTGTCCGAAATGACACAGTAACGTACTACATACTACAAACTCATGTGTATATACTGTATACTACATACTATAAGTATGATTAGGATGCCAACCGTTCACACTGTAGTATACTATTAAGTTTCCCATGATGCATTTCAAACCTCCGAGGACAAAAATCAGAAGCACACCAGGCTATCAAATATCTCTGTTGATTCGTCACATTTAAAAGTTCAGAGAGCATTTTAGGTGAGAAAGTCACCACGTAGAATACCAAAATGTGGTCATTTGTAAAAGGCACACATTTCGGACATTCTGTTATGCGCCCCATTTTGATATCGAAGAAACTTCCAGTCGGCTCAAAAACAAGAGTCCAATTTACAAAAGCGTTAAAGAACTAAAAGGAGATAATAAAAAATGCGCTTATTTTGAAAATGGGAAGTTTGCTAGTGGCCGATTTTTAGCTGAATGTTGGTCGGTCTTGCATGGCACAATGCATTATGGGGCTCGCAATGCATTATGGGGCATTTGAGTGTGACTAGTATGCCCACCTCGCATACTTAAAATTTTTTCCAATATAGTATACATCCGGGTATTTCTCGCACACTCAATCTTTTCATACTGTCTAATGTGAACGCACTACATACTCATTTTGACGTCACACTTAGTATGAGTAGGACGTTAGTATGCCAATTCGGACACAGCCTATATCGCTGGTCCCTTTCGGAGTCACAGGGGGGTGGAGCCTACCCCAGCTGACATTGAGTGAGAGGTGGGGCACACCTTGAAATGGTCGCCAGCCAATCACAGGGCCATATATAGAGATGGACAGCCATTCACACTCACTCTTATCTCTAAGAACAATTTGGAGTCACCAATTAACCTAATGTGCATGTTTTTGGTTCTCAAGAGGAAGCTGGGGTACCCAAAGAGAACCCAGGCATGTACTGGGAGAACATGCTAACTCCACATACAAAGGCCCTGACCAACATGGGGATCGAACCAGCAAACTTCTTCCTGTCCTTTTTGCTTCTTGTGATTTTCCCTCTCTGGTCCTTTAATTGGTAACTTATTTGTACGACATAGACAGTGCTCCCTTGCTTTTGGTCAAGTTGTCATATATTGCAGACAAATTCCTGCAAAGTCTCTTTGTTTATGCGACTTTTTCAAACATTTCCAGTCAAAGGAGAGCCAAGTTATTTACAAAATATAATTTCATAACTAAAAATATGCATGAAATTGCAAGTAAGCTCCAAACATTGTCTTACCTCCAGAAATAACTTGGCTTTGCTTTATAGACTTGTGCAGCGATTGCCAACCAAATTAGAAGTTTGGACATTTAAAGTACACATCCTTCTCCCTGAAAGGTTCAAAGACAAATACCTCTAGAGACCACATCTTCAGGTTCGACCCTCACCTGATGCACCTCTGTATTCATGGTCAGTGCCCACCCCCAGGTAACAAAGGCTACCTTAAGTCAGCGCCCAACTACTGAACAACTCCTTTATATTTATGGTGCTGCACGCCATGGTGAGGCCTGCAATTACCTTCTGTCCAGAGACGGAAGAGTTGAATGAGAAAAATGGGGTAATTGTCAAAAAATGGGGTCAAGCGCCATATCAGTTGAGAGTCATGGCCAGATGTGATTTGTCACTGAAATAATGGGGCCGGAGAAAATCGACCGCACTCTCAGATACGGCTAAGAAGGTGAAGGCGGGGCTATCAGAGGGAGCTGTAAATAGTAACAGAAACATTAACACAAGGTGAGCGCCTGACCTTTTAGCCTCTTTGCCGCTCTAAAAGCTCTCGAAGAACATCTTTTGTCAAATTAAATCATGCTGAATTGATCGGCACGCCCTCACCATGCTCCCGTTTTGCTTAAATTCACGCTCATTGGAGCTCTCAGTAAATGTGACATCCATTAAACTTTCGACAGTCTGGCTCCAAGGACCACTGTCCCCCCTCCCACTAAGTGAGATTGATGCCCATGGCTGCACACTGCCGAGAGATCTCAATTGGAGGTCTAATCTACAAAGGGAGACAAATCTGTGATTAACATGTCGCTGCCTCTCTGTACGGCCGACTCCGTAATTATTCACAATTACAGTTAGAGATCTGGCAAAAAAGCGAGATGACAGCGGCCCTGGCGTGGATTGGAACTGTGGGATGAATCCAGCCGGCTTAATTTGAGCTGAATTCTGCTCTACGGCTTTGAGGGACTCTTTAAATAGAGGTTACTTACCGAGCTAATGAGCAGGAGGAAAAAAAAAACCTTAATAACTAAAGTCATGACTGAGGGCTTTCCTGCGCAGGGGAGTCCACACAGGCACCAGAAACTAGGTTAAAGGCTGTTTAGTACATCCTCCTCTCGCAACAGAGTCTCGTTCATTTCCCGCATGACAGATAATGCCATTCAGTGTAAAGTGTGTGGCAATTCATTTTGTTTATGATCGAGTTACAACCATGCAGAAAATATTGCACATTCTTAGCACAGCAATTCATTTTGTCTTTCTGAGGGGGGGAGCAAAAATGCTTATCATGCACACATTCATGCTTTTCTTTTGCAGAAGAGGGAGGAAAATGGATCCAGTGATGCTGTATTTGAGGATCAAAATCTGTCAAATTAAATCATGAAGATGGAGCTTAAAATAAATCTGATTTTATTGGTAAAGATGGTTCCTGTGGGGTCTTCGTTTGGGTTAATTATTAAAACAATGGCTTCTTTTGGTTGTTAGTTTGGCTTGACTTGAAGCTGGGAAATACCCAGTTACTGAGCTTACTTACTCTGGGATCTCATTGGTCAGTTGGCTTGGGTGAAAAGGAGAGATAGTGAAGGACATTTACATGAGACAAAGACGTAGACAACAAGGGTGGTTAGACTCAAGGACATGAACAACAAAATCACAGACAGAGACAACAAAGTGGACAGTTCAGAAGAGTCCAGGGGACAGGCAGGAGAGATGAAAACTTTTGAGAAGAAGAGGATTTTTCCTGATGCAACTTAAGGGAAATATTTTAAGGGTTGAGTGCCCATAAAGGCATTCTGGGGTGCAGCACGGGTGTCTTTCCTGTTTAACGCCTGATGCCTGTTTCATACTAACCAGACACACCAGATGGACTGCTAAACATATTTCACTAGTCCATCTTGAAAAGAGCTCAAAGAAAGTGTTTGTGAATGGGCAGAACCTCTGAAAAGAATATCTGGCAGGTGATTGGATGATCATTTTGTCATCACCTTCATTACAGGCCAATCAGATAATGTGGCAGGCAGGTGTAAAGTATAAACATGAACCACTTTATAGAACAAACTCTCACTAAAGCATGTTGGGAGCGGAGGGAAAATATCCTTATTGTCAAGAATGATTTCACTGCTGTTTGTAATTCATTAAAAAAAGTGGTCCAGATCTGATAAAACTGCTACTTAGCTGTTAGCATCTATGCTAAGCTCTGTATGAGCAGACACTTCTCGCTGTCATCCCACTCATATCCCCCACTTCCTACTCAAAAGGATGCTGCTTCAGGCTGACCACAAGTGTTGTAGATTGGAGATAGGGAAGATTTGCTGAGCAAAGAAAACAAATATCTGGTCCTGTAGATTTTAAGGTTACAGTTTTACCCACAGAACTTATGCTCTAGCATAATTTAACATTTATCTGAGTATCAACAAATTTTATATCGTGTTCTTTGTGTGCTTTTCATTTACAGAAACAACAAAAAGACAGAATAATAAAATCTGAGTAAGAACAAGAAACAGCAACTACTGCTACAATAGCGTGCATGTTGGAGAGCCCACACGGCCAAACAGGCGAATAAGAGCTGATACTCTGACTGGCTTGACTCATTTAGCATCTGAAATACATCTAAATATAATCAATTGCCTAGTGTGTCCCTCTTGGCCTTTATGCTAGGATTTGTGCTGGGATTGTGCTCCCTCAAAATAGCAAAGTATTGCCCGACAACCTGTAAAACAACTTTATGTCATGCAACCTCAGATAACATGCTTCACGCTATCTAAATAGGGCCTGAAATTTTGACCAAAATATCTGAGATATCAAGACTTTGGTCAAAATGTTACTTAAAGGTGCTATGAGGAGAATCCATTACCGGCGACATTAAGACTCTGCTACCCATGAGCACGCACAGTGACTGTCGTAATGCTGCGTTCCAGTAACCTCAGAACTGGGAGTGACATCATCTCCGACTTATCAGCGTTCCAGTTGAAGTCGGAAAAAACATGCCGATCTACCAGGCTATTGTTAGCTGTTGTTAGCACGCCCTGTATTGTTGTTCACAAATATCACATGAAGAATGTGATTATCACTATGGCAGCATTTTTGTAAATATAAGTCTAACAATACTACGTATACAGCTGATCTAGAGCGACACACCCCAGTCAGAAGTGCAAATAAATTGATTATTACAGGAGCTAAATAACTGTTCACACTTTCACCGAGTTCCCAGTAGGAAATTCAGACTTCGGGGGAAGTTCCAGTTGCAGTTTCCTACTCGGAACTCGGAAATTCCTACTTCTGACTACAACCGGAACTCACCAAAAGATGTGACCCAAGCCAAAGTGTGCATTTGTTGTGATGCTAATGAATGCAGCTCGGACCTTCCTCAGAACTCTGCATTGCTTTACAATTTCTTTTTTCAACAACTTACAGGATGCAAAGCGACGAGGTAATGTATCTCTTTCTAGTTACGTAGCGGTAGTTTCTGATGTGTGACAACAAGCAATTTTCGGAAAACTTAGTATCGTAGTTTTGTAGCCTGCTATATATGGCTACTTACAGCCAGGTGCTCTAAGACGTGTCCGAATAATATAAATTTGCTCTAGTTTTGATTGTCTTGTTCCCGAAGTTGAGTATCCAGGCCAGTCCAGCCCTGTCCAACCCGACCGCGAAGCTAAGGAATAGCATTTATAGATAACCTATTTTGATGCTATAAGCCTCATCTTAAAGTGTGTATTTCAATCAGGCATATATCTAAAAGTGAGACTATAACAATTTTCTTAAGGATTGAACTTTTTTCTCAGTTTAATATTTCAAAATCTTTCCTTATATTTAATTTTCTTCTCAAAATAGTGCTTCAAAGTTTTCCTCACCATTTGGACTTCTATCTTGCCATTTTGACTTTTTCCTTTAAGTAAATCATGAAAAAATCCTCCCCTTCTTACTATTTGTCTCCTTCCTGATCCAGATACTCCTCCGTAGGTCAGAGTCAAGGACAGGAACCCCCAAATCACAGACAAAGACACAAAACACACACTTGACAGTGTTGTGCAGCCAGTTGTTGGAGAGTGAGTGTGAGTTGTGAGTCTAAATGGGGAGTGTGATGATCCTGGGCTGCTTTTCACACTTCTGAGTGTTTGTGTGAAGAGCTGTGAGACGGAGATATAGAGCCGTATGCTTGATGTCTTCTCAGGTTCATCATATAAACATTTTTGTCGGTGCCAGCCCAGAAGGTGCGCTCGTTCTCTTGCCAAACCTCGCAGACGGATGGAAGAGTAAAAGCAGCGTCTCATCAGCTGCCTAAAGGGAGTGGATTTCTCTCTTTTCAACGTGCTCCAGACACCACTTTACACTCTCGTCATCAGATTTTTTTTGCCTTCACCGGCTGTTAAATATTGCAGGTGGTGTTTCTTTTGAAGCTGGTTTACGGTGAAGAGTAACACACTAAATAAGCAGAAAAGAGGAAATGCTTGAGACTAAGGCGCCTTGTGGTCCAAGGGCGATTCGGATCTGCTTTGACAAACAGAAGTCTTTCCTTAGATGACATCAGGGTGCATCCAGATGAACAATATCAAATAATACTACTACAGATTGAACCTGGTGCTCATCCCAATAACAGATCTCATGCTACCAGTTGAAATTATGTAAGAGGTAATGTTTGCTACAAGGTTATGTGAAATTTAGAGGACTAGAGATTTTAAAAAAAACAACAAAATTTAGGACAAAAATGATGGGTTGTTGTGTTTCTGTTAAAGGGTTTTTTTTTTTGAATAATTTAACTAAAGACATTAAACAATCCATATCAAAAATTACATTTAAAGAACATTAAAGGGCAGTATGTTAAGTATCATCAACATTTTTGTAATTGATGAAATCCCTCAAACATCATAATTACTAGTATTATTTTGGTAGTTGTTGCTTCTTGTTGTTGTCATTGTGAATCAAAAAGAATTTGAGACCAGCAATGTTGATGTTTTATTTTATTATTATGTTATAAATTATGATGATCATTGTGTTGTTGTTGTTTTTAGGTGTCTAAAAAGGGCAGATAATATAAGATTGTTCTTCTTTCTGTTCCTTTTCATTCAATTATATACTTTTATGCTTGTATGAAAATGTTTTATTTTAGATATACTGTATGAATGAAATAAATAGATCACTAACTAACTAACTAAAATATCGCTTTTATTTAATTAAAAAAATAAACAATTCACGATAAGAGTTTACAAAAGAAAGTAAACTTGTCTTTGATTTACCCTAAAAAAAAAGAATTATGAAGATTGGTATTAAGATATAATTATATATTTTATTGCTATTATGGCTTATGGTGAAATGTTTGCTTCTTATCAAAATGTCTTTGTATGTACAGTGCTTGACAAATTTGTTATATCACTTCAACAACTTCAAAAAGTTGTTAAAATAAAAATGTTATTGTTACTGTTATTGCTATTTGACAAATATTTTGAATAGGAATGTGAAATTTCAGACTGATTTCAGCTTTCTACACCCAAATGTGTGCCACTCATTGGACTTTTCAACAAATGAAACTAAACTTTCTGTTCAGAAATACATAGAAATAACTTTAATTTGACATCTTATACAATAAATAATAATGTGCTTTACTATTTTTTTTGTAAATCAGTAATGTTGAAAATTCACGGATATTTATTTTACGATGTTTTTCTGCTTAATTTGTTTGTTTTGTTTTAGATTTATGCACTTATTTGACTATTTATTTGTCATTGTTATGTGCAAATGTTTGCTTTATTGTTTTTATGATTCTATGTACAGTACTTTGGAGACATTTTGTTTTTTAATTGTGCTATAGTAATAAAGTGGATTAAATTGATCACAATAATCATTATATATGAAATTTAAATATCATTTGTGTTCAAGAGCTTCCACATGTTTGTGTATAAGCCATTACAGAAACATATAATTGATTATATTAACTATCAGTGCTGTTAATGTAGGGTAGCTGTGGCATACAGATTACATTGGGTCGTGGTCTGAAATTTGTCAAGCACTGTTTATTGATGTTTTTATGGCTTATTTTGACATCCTATCAACATTTTTTTCTGTACACCTTTAGGACCTGATGTGATTTACATGCTGCAGGGAGGGATGTTGATTGATTAGACTTCCAAGTTTTAAAATATTATAAATTATAGGTCAAATGCAACAGTTCATGGTAAAAATCAAAAGTTTAACCTGTTAAATTTTCCTTATTTCATCTTTCTATCTGCCACAGAGGCTTTGTGGGAGAGATTTTAGACACTATTACAATTCTGAACTCTTCCAGAAGCAATATAAAGGTTTTAGTGTGGGGTTTTTGGCAACTTTGAGGTCTTAGCAGATCAACTTGGCTGCACTATGAGAGCAACAAGGGTACATGTGCCCCTAAATTTCATTCATTTTGGAGGACGGATTTTAAACTTAGATCAGTTCTGTTACTGTTTTTGGATGGCAGTGGTTAAAGCTTGTCTGGAGATCTGTGTATTGTACAAAGAATAAGACCACGGAGCAAACTGAGCACGCTCAGGGCAACACTCTGATTGTTAACCATCTTGCCAATTATGAATATCTGGAGCAGGATGACTGCAGGCGTGGGGGTGTGAGCTATTAGTGAAGTGACTAGTTCTCCCTGAAGCTCCAGCAGAGATGAAATCATCAGCACTGTGATCAGAGCTAACCAGAGCAGGAGATGGATGGGCAGCGGGGTTATTTGGCTAATAGCTATTACAGTATGGGTGGTTTATGAAGCTGAATAGATGGAGATGTTCTCCTTGTCCTCCTCCTTACCTCTTTGTAACGGCGTTGTGGTACTCGATGAACGTCCGCCCGTCAAAGGCGATGGCCTCAGTGTCTCCTGCAGACTTCTCGTAAATGGCTGTGGAGAAAAGGGGGGAGGGTTATGGAGCGGATTTTTCACAGAATGACATCACACCGATCAATAAGACAGAGCGTTCGGTATCAGAGTCGATGGTGTGCGAGTAAATGAGCCAGTGTTGGTGCATTTGTAGTTTTAATTAAAGTGAAAGGGACAGCGGGCCGCGGCACAAGGTTAATGGAGGAGGCAGTGACTGAGTGTGTGAGACAGATCGGCCTCAGTGAGTCTATCTCTGGCAGAGTGACATGATGATGATGATGGTGATGAAAGGGGTGCGCAACTCTTGAAAAGAGCACTTCATGAATATTCAATCGACAGCTTTCATCATTTTTATAACTGCCGCTTTAGTTTGAAATAAACATGGAGCTGTTCCAGTCGAGACTCAAGGATCAGAAAAGCCTCACATTAAGGCGAAAATGTTTGTGAGGATATCTAACAGAACTGAAGTCAACCCTAAACCAACATTTTAAAACATGACCTATCATTCTTCTCCCCTACAGTGGCCCACACAGCTATGATGGATCAATAAGAACTCAAGCAGAACATTTGAAACCAGTGTTCTGTAACTGTTGTTTCACTCAAAGTAATTTCTCATTGTGATACTGATGGGCTAGCTGCTTGGAAAATGTAAAAAAAAAAGGTTAGTAGTTCCTCATGTGAAAGCAGCCTCACTTTATTAAACCACTACTTGGATGACCTGGTCAACAACATAACTAAAAGTAGCTAAACTGCTGAAGATGTCATATGTTGTGGCATTACTGCCCACCACTGCATTTTAAAAGTTGAAACCTAAAAATACAAGTTTTATGTTATCTATGCAAGCTTTTCAAAAACTTTTGGGAAAAGTAAAGAATTTGAAAGCCAAGCTTGGCCCAGTTTCTCAGTAAGGATTCCAAAAGTATCTCATATTATGATACAATACCACAAAACAGCACAGGCTAAGTCGGGATAGGATGTAATGAAATACAACATCACACTAATAAGGCTGAATCACTTAGTGTCTCAACTGTCCAGGAGCAAAGCAACACGATATCTTCAAGATTCAAAATCGAGGCAACTGGACCATGTTGAGTTTTGGGAAGACGTTTCACTTCTCATCAGGGATGTGATGATACACTTAAACTCACGATACGCTGCACCTCGATATGCCCGAGTCACGATACGATACGTCACTATACAATATCAAAAAAGTAAAAAAGAAAAAATATTACTATGTAATTACAACTTATTGTTTTTGTTTGAGTTGCACACAGGAAAACATAAGGCCTAACAGACCAAACACAAACAATAACACTCTCTCCAACCCTAGAGAGGTTAGAGAGAGTATGCTAACGAGTGGTAGGCTTGTTTTCACCGTCTTCATCTTTTTTAATGAGAAAGCCAAAATACTGCCAGAGAGATGACTTGTATCCAGGTGGAGTGTCCTCAATTTCGACCTTATTCCACTCCATCATTCAGCTTTTTGGAGGCAAGGGAGTTGGTGCTAATGCTTGTTGTCATCATTTCTGGTCACATGCGCTATTACCGGACATGACGTCTTTATTTTGCGATCCATTTTTTTCAAACTCGATGCATTTCATCACGTACTGTATCGCGATATATTGCCAAACAATATTTCATCCCATCCCTACTTCTCATCCAGAAGCTTCTTGTTGGATGAGAAGAAGCTAACCTGTCTCTCGACAGTCTAAACCCAATTCACATTCCCTATTAGTGGGTGAACAACCCACCCGACGCTTGGTGAATTCTGTTTCAACACAATGCTTCGCAGCACGATGTGGCGCAACATTTTTGTCTCAACGCTGAAATGCTTTCAGGGTTGTTTGGTTTCATCTCTCAAAAAAACCTGATAAAGTTACTACTGAAGCTATTGTTCTTGCTCTATAAGCTCTATAAGCTCTTGTTCATAGCTCCACCTCTTCCTCCTCTAAGGGACATGATTGGACCGGCCGCTTTGGGCTGTGCACAATCATTGTAGATTGGAGCTTGGCAAGATCTTACAGTAAGATCAAGAAGAACCGGCATGAGAAGTAATTTTGAAGTGGCACAATCAGTTAGAAAATAACAGGATTTTCTTATTACATTAGAACGATTACATGAGACCCCTTTGGAGAACTTTCTAAAGTAGATAAAAAGATATGTAAAAGACAAATTTAAATAAAAAAATGAATCAAATATAAATTACAATATGGCTGTAATACCATATCATATTAGATTACACATTAGTGGTTTGATAGTTATATAACATGTACCAGAGCGACAATGTAAGGACTCTTTCATGTAGGCTAAGCAACAACCTAAACAAGTGTAAGTAAGAGTTGCTGTAGTATTATTTAACAAATATATCTAGATTATTCCTTAGAGACACATTATCCAGTCTAGGTAATGAGCTCAGTATTAAATGATTATAAGTGCTACAAGTGCAGCTCAGAAATTTCTACCAAACTGCTGAATTTTAACAGAAAAAGATCTAAATCTGACAATATGGCCTTCTTTACATAACACCACGGAAACAAAAGTTTTAAGCAGAAATAATGAGACCAGTTTCTCTTCCAAGCTGAGGCTGTGTTGTAAAAGTGAGAAATGCTGCTATCTTGTTTCCAAAGTCTAATACCCTACGGTAAAAAAGGCAGCTCGCACACGAAGTTGATTAATCTCAATTTTAAAAAGTTTGCTCCGACTTGAATATCCGTGTTTGTGTGCTACATTGTACCCCTGGGTATTCAACGACGGGATTTTATGACTCTGGTTTAGCAACACAAACAAAAAATCTGGGAAGGCGGCATCATTTCAAAGGCCTAACTCTTGCTGCCACACATCCCTCAAGAGTAAAAGCGAATAATGTTGGATGGGGAAATGGAACAATCTGCAGATACAATGATTCACTGTGGCTTCACACTGCCATGATAAGGTGATCTGGAGCCAGCAAGTACGCCCACACCAATCATACTGATACTTTCAAATCAAGTTATAATGGAGTTGTGAGGATGGATGATAACGCCTGCTGTGTTCGAAGATACTCACTGTTCTGACAGCGTCCCCCTGAGAATCCACTCAGGCACACGCACTCGTACGTGTCCAGCTGGGGGTTGCAGCGGCCGCCGTTGTGGCAGGGCTCCTGGGAGCACGGGTGCCCCTGGAACATTTCTACATTACTGGAGCGGAGGGCGTGCTCCTCCCTGAGAACCGGGGTGCCCATCAGGATGATCTAATGGAGGAAAAGCAGGGTTAAAAAGGCTCTTTAGGACACACGAGGTGGTTTTGGTTTCATATTAAAGGTCAGAGCATGACTTGTTTTTATTACTCAGCCTGTGAAAATAGTTGTTTAATATCTTATTCAGCTCTGGAGGAGGTTTTCATATCTGAGAATATTATGTTGTCAAGGTAACTTTGGACTGAGCTTTAACACTTCAGTCATGTTAGAGATCTCCGCGATGAAAACGAGAGGCGTGGAGTCTGAAAGGTCTGGGTAATTACCAGCATGAGGGTGAGAGAAGCAAGTTATACATGACGGACTGAAAAGAGAGTTATGCCCTGACTATGGACTCATGTGGCCCCTTTATTAGGTACACCTTATTAGTTGGGTTTGGACCCCTTTTTGCCTGCAGAACAGCCTCAGATCCATGTGGTTTGGATCCAAAATGGTGCTGGAAACATTCCCCTGAGATTTTGAGCCATATTAATGTGATAGCATGGTGCTCTATGTTCTCTAGTGTTGTGACCCAAGGACACTTTTCCAGTGGGTCCTGAGCCTTTCCCTGGGCAAGAAAAAGCTAGGGCTAAAATCCTGTGCTTTTATTTTGAAGGGGATTTTTGAATGCAGTGGTCATCTTTTCACACTCCTTAATATTTGTCGATGATACCCTGTAATGCTAACTGATACCCATATAAATAGAGAAGAGTTTGTTATATATTTAATAAGTACTCAGATAAAGCTGCATGCTTTTTAACAGCTTCTCAGTAGCTGGACTTTTCATTTCCAGTTTCCTGCTCTTATATGACAGAAGTGGCACCCATCTGCTGCTGTAGCCCATCGGCTTTAAGATAATCATGTTTTGGTTCAGAAATGGTCTTATACCTCAACTGCTTATTCAAGTTACTGTTGTCTTTCCATCATGTTTTGGCCACAGTCTTCTGACAACTGGCATAATATTGAGTAGTGCTAACCATATATTTACTCTTTTTTGGATATAATTACTCTTCCAATTAGGGCTGGGTATTGATTCAGATTTTCTGGATGGATTCAATTCCATATTACAAGGTCTCAAATCAATTCGATTCACTATTCAATTCGATATTCATTTAAGAACTGAACCCAAAGCTGTTACTTTAATCATATATTAATGATATGCATTACTGCATATTTTGCATTTAACTTGTTTTTTTTGTCCAACTCGCCTTTTCCTTCGTGCTTGTTAAATCTGAAATACATCCAAACATCAGCTTTAAAACTCACCGGTGGTGCCCACATAGTGCTACTCACTGCCACCATGTTAGTTTGACTGCTTGCAGTAACAAACCACAAGATCTTGTTCAGTGTAAAGCAGCGCTAAACACTGATCACGTGAGACTAGCCGGGTTGATACCCCAGGCTGCTTCTCTGCACGTCCAACAAAGATCCAGAGTTAAAAGATCAATCTTTGGATTTTATGGATCGATTATGAACCATATGAAGGGAAATCGATTCAAATTCATGAAACTGATTTTTTAAACTCAGCCCTACATCCAATACTATAAGCAATTTAATAATAATCATAACAATTGCTATTGTTTTGGGGCTTTTTAAACCATTTGGCAAACTTATTTTGACCAAATCATTACCAGGATGGAGCTGATTTTTTTTTTTTTAACAGAAGACACAAAATACAGTAAAAGTGCTCTTCATGCATAATATAAGTTAAATTTATGGGGATTAGTTTGATGTCCACTCCCTCCAGGCTTGATCTGAATGGTTAATGTAAGAATTATTGGTATTTCCTAATGACTTTTCTGCATGTTTAGATACATTAATCAGCCTTTTGTCATTGAACACCTATTTAACCTTTTCACACACTCCAATGAGGATGAACAAGTGGAAAAATAAAATGTATCTAACCTTCCTCTGGAGCTCTACCTCCCCTATTCCTGTCTCTCTTTGGAATCTCCGACCTCCTTTTTGGCTGTTTTGTTGTCACATTTATCTGATTTAATTTTCCCCTCCTTAGCAAAACACTTGAAGATAATCATTTGTTAGCGCTCTTGGTTGTTGTCCAAGGGAGAACAGCGAGTTATGGGGCTTTGTGTTTCCTGCTGAATGATCATTAAAACCTCATTATCACAACACACCCTGAGACCTAAACAACTGTGTACAGTGACACTTTACACTCATTCTAATGCGCTCCCCCTCTGAATGTGAATCTCCCTTACCCTAAGCACTCTGGGAAATGTCTCACAATAAGGCGTTGTCACAAGGCTCATGCTAAACAGGACATCAAACTGAGCGAACAAACCGTCTTCCTCATAATTAACGATTCCCGACGGGCCACGTGAGACAAACGCCACATTTAGCTTTTGATTTGCTCGAAAAACTGTCAAGGGAAACTTTGCAGAGGAAAACTAATGACAAGTTTGCACAAACAGTAACATCCTGCCTTTGTTCTAACGGGTTATTTTTGGCGTTCGGAGATGAGCTTTTTTGCTGGAAAGAGTAGGAGAAAAAACTGGAAGGCTGTCAGAGAAAGATCTAAGAGGAGCGAGAGGGAGGGACTTCAAAATGTGTATTCTATTATTAGTGTGAGCTAATCCAAATGAGCGGAGTCACTGCCCGTCTAAGAGAGAGTTTATCATGGAAAATTACTAAAGAGAGGATCCGTGGTGTGGCAGTTGGACAGCTAATAACTTATCTTTAGAATGTGTGCACATCTCAGGGCATAAGAGCCATAAAATAACAGAGAAATCTTTAAAATCCACAAGCACAGCTAATGATATCATCCTCCCTTAAGAAACAGAAGTGTGTAAACATTTACCTTCTGGATTGTTCCCTTGAATCCCTCCGTGAGAGCAGCGCTTCTCGCCAGTCGACTGAAATCAGGAGCTCCACCAACAAACAGAGACTCTTTCAGGTTAAGATCTATGTGCAGGCTCTGATGAGATAGGAGACAAAGACGAGTCAGAGGGTGCACACTCTCAAGAAGAACATGGACAAAAAACTGAAAAAAGCCCTGTTTACCAGTCACAAAGAGTCTGCTGTCTTAAGACTGAAAACATAACTGAGACCAGTATAACAAGATATATTTTTGAGTTTGGATACTTAAGTGTCTGGTAAGTTTCCCCTCGTATTTTGCTTCATGTCTTTTTTCGTGTCGTTCCTGTTTTATTTTGAAACACAACCCCTTGTCTCTGCTACAGATCCTTCCCCCAATCATTCCTTTTTCCTGACTGTTCACCCCACCTGTTTACTATCTCTCCTCATCACCTCTTGTATTTAACCTCATGTCTCCCTTTGTCTTGTGCCAGTTTGTTGCACCTCATAGGGTTGTCAAAGCATTCTTCTTGTCTTGTCTATCTGTTTACAACCTTGCCTGATTTCTGATGTAGCCCTTTTTGCCTCTCGTTTTTCAGATACTGTTGTCTAATTCTGACTTCCTGGTAAATCATTAAACTGTTCGCCTATTTTTCCACTGATGTGGTGTTTTGCATTTCTGTCGTCTTCATCTGTGCCTCATTCATCTGTTCCTCATCACTAGGACACCTGAACAGGGCTAAAGATGATTTGCTAGCAGGCATAGAGATATAAAAATTATGAATTTTGTTCCTTTTTTATACCATTATTTCTCGACTATAACATGCATTTGTTTCGCTCTTGAACAAGGTCTCTGATTTTCAGGTGTGTATTATGCACGAGTATAAGTAAAATATTTACCATATTTAGGCTTGCCAACACCACAATTGCAAAATATCTGATACAAAAAGCTTAAATATTCCCTTTCTTTGCGAAAACACATGCAAACACAGGGTTTTGCCATCTTGTGGGCGAGAGGGCGCAAATAGCTGTGCTGTGATTGGTCGAAGACATCAGCATGTGGAAAGCTGCTCTCTGATTGATCTGTACGCTACGAGTGAGCATTAACTGAAACTCTGAATAAGGTAAATTTTGAGCTGTCGGAAAGTGTAAGATTTGGGTAAAATTTTGGTGCACGTTACATTGGAGTACAGTGTCAGTGTTTCTCCAGGCAGACATCATGAAAACACAGGGTGCATGTTATAATTGATGTTGCGTTATAATCGAGGAATTATGGTAGTTAAGACCAAAGCGGTTTTATTTTGAAAGGATGATAGGACACCTACATGCCCGCCCATATTACTTGACAGAGCAGACTTTACACCCAGGCTCTCTGTCCCTGTCACCGCTGAGATTACCAAAAAAGTACAACATGAGATCAACATCCCTCTTAAACCTTGTACTACTGAAGTAGTAGCTAATACTCTCGACTCTTGTTCTGTGTAACTAGGGGACAGTTAAGGCAAACTACAGCCCTCGACTTTCTGATATTGAAGGATTTGATTCAGAGCTAAGATCTCAAAACTACCCATCAGTAGTGCTCCGATGTGCTCAGATTGATCACCAACAGATGAAATGCTGTGAGGAAAATCACACTGGTCACTCACTGAGTGCGGAGAAGCAATCATCTTAGTGCAGTGCAGGTGTGAGTGGCTGATTGGCACTGATTTGGCACAAGTGTGGAGAGCTTATATAAACTCTGAGGTTGCAGTGCTGGCTCTTTGTCACATCAGCTGAAATTTTGAAAGCCTGTCTGTTTGTGTGTATAAGCACTTTTGAAGACGAGTGTGCGATCTGTTTAATTTTTCTGTAAGCTTCCAGAAAGTTGGAAAAAGACCCGAAAGTCCAAGCACAGCATGAGTGACTATTTGCCAAGCTCCCCACCCAACCAACCAACGCCTGGGAGGGCTGATCTGTGACTGTACTGTGTTACATAAAACTGGCCAAGGCACAAAGAAGGTTGGGGTTCACTGTTCTTAAGACGATTACCTCAAAGAGAAACACAAATGTGCCTGCGTTAATCAGAAGAGGTTTAACCTACTGCTGACGTTAGGAAGGACATGACAGATATGTTTAAGGTAGATCCAGATGGAAAGAGCCAAGAATGGACAAGAAAAAAGGGGCTTCAGTTTTGACTGTAGACAACCTAATTAAAATCTGATATTTTTATGTTCAAATGGACATTCAAACTTTTACTAACTCCTCTGTATGACTGATGTAATGGGCCAAAAAGTGGCTATTGTCTATGAAGCTTGATTCAAATCCAGTCTGTGGTTCCTTTTCCACATTTCTCTCCCCTTCTGTCTGTCTGTTTTTGACTTAACACACCGTCTCTTTTTCTCTAATACATCGGCATTTAAGATTGAATAGAAATCTCCAGAAAGAGTTTTATAAAGAATTATGGTGCCACGGCTTAGCTCACTGTAACATGTACGATAATTGTGTTGAATACTTTTAAATATTTATATAACAGCTTATGATTTCATCTCAAAGACTACATCTGAGTAAAAGTGTTAATTTGTGCTGTTCCCTGTTCAAGAAATAATTTACAAAATACCTACAGTAAATCCTAGACCATGCTTTTAAAACAGACTTTTGTTCATTTATGTCCTCTAAAATGTTATGTAATAATAATATAAAAAAACATTAAAATTACAACTGCTACAAACAGCAATCTGTAAAAGGCCAACAGCTGCTTCACACTGAATTTATTTTGGCTGCATAATGGCAGCCGATGAAACTGATACTAGAGATAGATTTAAATAAGAGTTTCATATGTCCTGTATGTTATCTTTGATATTTTCAGCCAAGAAAAAAAATACATCCATGACTTTAATGATGTGAAATTAAGGAGAAATATGGCTTTGGTAGCTTTGCCTGCACTGCAAATTATGTCAAATGTGCAAAAAAGAACTATTAACCAAAAAGCGAGGTCATTTTGAATAACTTGGAGGCAGGCAAATCAAACTCACTATGATATATTTTTAATGTGATTTTTTTAGACAAACATAAGCTGTTTCATCTCTTATTTTTGTCTTGTTGATGACATCTATATTGTCCATTCATGTCTCTTAGAAACTTTGTGCTGCAGCCCGTCTGGGCCAGACCACCCTTGAACATAATATATTTTTAAATCATATCTGATAAAATAAAGAAGAAGATGGATATTCTTGAGTTAGGTCCAAAATATTTGACACCTTAACATTTGACGACTAACTCTGATAACTTCACCTCTGAGATCGGGTGGACCTTGGTCTCAAATTAAAGCTGTAACCTTGAGGTACTGCTTACAAGATTCTTGACATTTTTGAATGATAACAAGCAGAGATAAAGGCTTTATAAAGCTCCTCATATATCTTTCAAAACACCCAATTTAATATTTTCTATACTACATCTTTAATTCCCCTCGAGGGTTTTCTCCGCAGTGCTATTGGTTCATAGTTTATTCTTTAGCAGGTTATGTCTTTGTGTCCGGGGGGAGCATAAAATAAGTTGCCTCTGATTCAAGATATGTATGGAGCAAGATTAATAAACCACATCTGCAGACATTCCATGGGTTTATAGATTGTCCCATAATAAAAAAGGTTTCTTCCATATTGTAGCCGGCAGATGCTCTAACTGCACCCTCTCGCCTTCTTTCTGCGTCAATACACTTGATACATTACAGAGTAAGTGATTTCCATGTCTCTCAGAGAGAGTGGTCAATTATCCTCGATCTGTGAGACATAAAAAAAGAGTACAAAGGGAAATCAGGAGTAGGCTGGACTCGAGATACTGCAGCTTCTTCACAGACATTTCTAATGAATGGCTGATCATAAGCAGCGACCTTTCAAACAGTTGAGTGTGGAGACACATTAATTGCAATTTACTTGCACCGCGGTGGCTCTGAAATCCAATTCTTCCCACCAAACCTCCAGGCCGATTGCTTTGCTTTAGTAAGGTGCCGCTTCTTTCTCTTTAGCACAGAAGAGCCGGCCCACTTCAGAGGAAAGAATTAATGATCTTTATTTTATGTAGAGCAGTAATTGCCAGAGGGGTAAAGTGGAGTTAATTGCTGGAAAAATAATGGAAGGGGCCAAGTAAACAGGCTTTGTGCGAGGCGAGTGCGGCTGGCACCGGCTTTGCTTTTTATTTAGGATGGGATTTGGAGTGCAGGAGGCAGCGGCGCTTGGCCGAAGCCCCTGGGGCCATGTCGCTGCACCTTGAGCCACGTCCAGCTGAGACGGGGCAGGGACCTCGGCCAAAGCTGCTGGACTAGCTGACGCTGCTGCCCGAGGCTGAGCTTGAAAATTGTTATCGACTGCAGGGCACGGTCGTCCACCTCGGGCCCTTTATGTAGACCTGAAAGCTTCAATTAACTCACTCTCTCTGCAGCTTAAACACACTGTAACACTATTTACATAAGTACTTATATTCACAACTCACTTATTCTTGCTTGATATGCTTATTAGTAGCATGACGCATCTTTTCTACAAGCTTAGACAGTGTGTATACAAACCATGATCTGCCTGAGCCTCTTTATCATCTAGTTTACGATGTAATGAACAAGGTTTTCACCCAAGTATATTAAATATTGTTGTATGAGTGAGGAGGCTGTTGGTCTTATGTTGAGTTAGGGATCTAAAGGTTAGAATTAATGTCTAAGTAGATCCTTTCAGTCCCCGTGAGAATAAGTAGAATGGCTTTGTTACAACAGCCCTTAACATTTTTCTATAAAAGAAGTAAAAAAAAAGTCTTACTACGAGGAATAAATTAAACTGAATTCATTGTAATGTTAAGAGAATGTCTGCTAAACAAACCTTTGCCCAGTGAAGGTCTTAAAATAAGGCTAACAAATACTTAGAAAGTTTTATTGTTATTTATTACAAGCAACTTAGGTCCTAATTTAAGTTTTTATGTCTTTAAATAAGGCATTGGACCAGACATGTCAGTGTATTGTGGCTTAAAAGAAGCAAAGTAAGACTTTTTATTGCATTGAAATTGGAGTGTATTATTGCTTATTAGTTATACAGTTATTGTTATACAAGGTTTTAAACAGTTTTGCTCTCGCTCACCTAGTCTTTTGTTGAATTGTTAATTATCTGATTAAATGTCATAATGGATCCTACCATCTTGCTTTCCAGGAAACACATTTACCAGACTACTAACTTGAACCTGAACAAATAGAAACCAGAGGCCTTATTATGCTAAAAGGTACAACTCCTGCATGGAGACGTACATTCTGCAAAAAGAGATTGGTTAATGGTAAATATATGCATCAGAAAAACCGTTACATTCTGAAGCTGCTCCCAGAATGTGTGACTTTTAAAGTTGTTGGAAGTTTCACACGGTGAGATGTAATGTTTCGACATATTTCTTCGACAGAATGATTTTATAAGGTTCATTTATGAGATTCATGCAATGAGATGATGCGTCATGCCTCAGTTTTATGTACGCAGGCAATAGTCCACACCTGGTGAGAGAGGGCGACCCTTCGACCGGCTGATCGTCGCTCGTTGATGTTCGGTGAGTGTTTGTGTTGTTATGGGAGTGAGTGGGTGACATGATATTACGAAGGATTGTTCCTGTTCCCAAAAAGAAGTGCGAGCAGATGACAAAAGAACAGCCCGGCTTGGCTTGACACCTCACATCTCCTCCGGTATATTCCTTCCCTTCCCCTCCCTCCCCTCCCTCGCTCGCCTCCCCTGTCTTCGCTCTCACTTTTTTTTTAAATTCCGGCAGCCACGCAGCACTGGCGTGATTTGCCCGCCCACGCCGGACTAATGAAGACGTTTCTTTGTTGCTAAAAACAATGGGTGCCACAAAGATGACTGTGTCCTTTTCCTTCTTCCCTCCCACCTTGCCGCCCCCTCCCTCCCCCACGGCAGATGGAGCGAGGTGAAAGCCAAACCGTGTTCTTTAAGAGCAGTTCCTCTCCGCCGCCGTTTATGCTCGTGTTACTGTATGAGATGGCAAAGTTTGTTCCACAGAGCTGGCACCTTTAAAGACGCCCGCAGCTCTGCAGAAGGACCTTCGCTCTAACCGTGCTTTTGTTGCATGGAGAGATGGGGGTGAGAGGGCGATGTGAGCGACTTCAAATGAAACATGGGGCTAAAGGTGTGACTGGGACTTTTCTCATTACCTTTCGTGATTTCTTATTTCCAGACAGCACATCATAGAGGAGGAAAGAAAACATAGGGAGGAAGAGAGTTAATAGGGGAGACTAGTAAGTGTTTGTGCACAGAGAGACATGCAGAGCAGAGCAAGAGCAAAAAATAAAAAATAAAACACAAAACACACACACACCGGCTAAAACACACAGAGCCACAGGGAGCATCTGTGAGAGCATTAAACACAGCAGCAGTGAAGCACAGACGAGTGAGTAAAGAGGGACACGTGGGCCCTATGTTATAGACTCATTAAGGCTGGGCAACGTGGGCTTGAAACCAAATCTACATAATTTTTTATTTACATTTTTTTTTAAAGGGGAGGTCAGTTATACTGTCCAAATTGGTGACAAACAAATATGTTGACAAAATGTATGATACTTTTAACAGATGCTAACCTGACAGACCATTCAATATATTTCACACGCCCATCTGGAAAAGACCCCAAAGAAAGAGTTTGGAGGGGGCAGAACCTTTCAGAGGCATATCCAGCATGTGATTGGACAATCGTTATGTCAATCAACATTTATTAGGAGGCAATTTTTTAATGTAGTAGGCAGGCACCACTTCATAAAACAAACACTCATCAAAACATGTTGGATGTGGAAAATATCCTTACAAGAAAGAAGAATATAGTGGGGTTTTTTTTTACATTTAATAAAGAAATGCAGTCAGAAGTAGGGCTGTCACTTTAGTGCATTAATTAGATTAATTAATTACAACGCAAATTAATGCGTTAAAAAAATTAATCGCAGGATTAAATACAGCCCCTGAACAATTTAATACTGTCCAGTTGACGGACCCCAACATGGCAGTGGCACGTCACTTCACACATGCGTCGCTAGTCAAACCAAACAGAGCTGAGGTGACAACAGGAATGGTATATTTGAGACTTAGTCTTATATTATTTTTGAATTAATTTATCTATATTTGTACTACATTCTTTAATAATGCATCAGGCCTAATTGGTTTGCTGGATGTCCTCCACCTTTTTCTTTTTTTAAAATTTTATTTATGAAACACACTTAAAGTGTAATTTGAGTTGCCTGATTGATTTTAGAATTTTCTGGACAAGTTGCCCTGACTTTGGTTTTATTCAATCACCAATAAAAATGTAGATTTACAATCTTCTCTTTCTAGTGTATTCATTTGATTAGTCATCCACTACAATTTTGTGATGTCCTAGAATTCAAATTCTTTATTTGGGGACTTTAAGCAGATATGAGATTAAAATGTGATTATTTGGATTAATTAATTACAAATCCTGTAATTAATTAGACTAATTTTTTTTTAATCGCCTGACAGCACTAGTCAGAATCTGATAGAACTGTTACCAAAGCTGTTAGCATCATCATCTCACTCAGAGCTCATCTTCCTGCTCTTAATGTTGCTGACTGGGCCGTTCCACTTTGGGCTGATCACAGGCGCTGTAAACTGGAGCTTGAATCAGGTGGATCCAGCTGCTGTGCAAGGTTTCGATGCATGTCACCACATCACCTCCATCCTTGCATCAAGGAGAATTCTGTAGTATATGTATTTACATATTTAAATATATATAAATATATTTACTACAGAACATTTAGTGTTGAATGTGGACGACTGCATTTCTTAAATTGATGCTGTGTAACAGATAAACACTAAAAATAAAAAAACAGCGTAGACTGGGCTGAAGTCTACACATCTAACGAAAATTATCTTTTCATCAATAAGAATAACAATGTAACTGGGTCTTACTGTTGACAATGTTTGAAAGAACACAAGGCTTCTGTACTGATCACATTTTTATAAGAAAACTCAAGACCTATATTTTAAGTCTTACTTTTAGTTGATAATATTAATTATATTCCTCTTTATCTTTTCATAATTTTTATCCTCTTCATCTGTTTTATTTCTCCATGTCAGTTCAGATTTATTGGTAGAAATTTCATTCTGTCAATTGATTTTCTTTTTAGCATCCTACGTTAGCATACTTTATTACGTACTTGGTGTTTTGCTATCTCATTTTTACCATTTTATTATTTTCTATTGTATTTTATGTTTTAAGTTCCCTACAGTATTTTTTTACCTGACATCCTGCCATGATTTTTTTGCATTATGTTATTTTAGTCTTAGCTCCCGTTTCTTCATTTAAGTTGAAGTCCTCTAATTATGTTTTCTGTTAGAATCTCCTCTTAATGTCTTCATGTGTGCTGTATGTAAATAGCGAGGGTGGGTAGGGTCTTGTATCTTTTTTATAGTATACAGTCATCTACTTTTATATTATTTTACTATTGATTTTTATTTTTATTTTTTATTTTTTTTCATGTAAAGCACTCTGTGGTAAAAGGTTCTGTATGAAAAGTGCTGTAAAAATAAAGTTTGACTGATTGATTGCTCTCTCTTATATGCTCCAATCATCATCATAGGTAACACAGGCCAGATCAACACTGTCTTGATCTATATCTTAATTAAAAATACATCAGTTTATTGTCACATGTGTATTTTATATATGTATATGTGCATAAATCAGTATCCATAAAATGAAGAGTATGGCTTCAGCCTGCTCTGTCTTGAGATGACACTCGACATGAACTGAGGCTCCACAAATCATGACTGATTGTCAAACCGCGACACATTGCCCAGCGTAAACATATAAAGACTCAAAGCCACTGTGTGTTTACACTTAAATTGAGGGAATGCAAATGAGACAGCAGGTCTGAGAGAATCATGCATGAAGCAGATGGTGCCACAGAGAGAAGGTATAAAGAAAGAATAAAACTTCATGGAGGAGAGATGCCGAATGGTGCCACTTAACCCAACCTCATATACAAACTGCTGCCATTCAATAAGAGCTGAAGCAGATTTTTATTCCCTCTGTCTGTACCTTTGTGCCATTTGACAGCATGTGCTTCATCATGCTGGCAGCTCCAGTCTATCTCTGACATAAACAACACTACCAGCATACGACACACTGTATATCCACGGTGTAGGGTTGTTTAAAGTGTCCATATAATAGGACTGTTTGACGCCATGCGTTAAAATTATACAGCTGCTGTTAAAATTAATGTTTGGCAGTAGAAAAGTGAAAAATAATGTTGAATGCTGTCTTTACAGCTGCAGTCAGAGAGAAATGGAAGGACAAATTTCTCACTTTGAGGAAAAACGAAGATTATCTTATGAAGAGTTTTAGAAATGGTTTATAAAGAATTTGCTCAAATTGCAACCTGAAATGCAAAAACACGAAGTACAAGGACTGAAGAGCAGCAGTGAAAACAGCGATATGTCTTTACAATATGCAATAATGTAGAGTTTTATAATCACTCTGCCCCTGTTATAACAGGTCTGATTTTACAACCCTGACTGAAAAAAGCCAATCACAGAGCAGACATTCAGATAAGAGCCTGTGGTATGGGAGCTGTACCCTGTACTTACCAAACACTGTTTAATAACTGTCATATTAGTGACTTATATGCTTAGAAAAATAAAATACTATCTATCTATCTATCTATCTATCTATCTATCTATCTATCTATCTATCTATCTATCTATCTATCTATCTATCTATCTCTCTATCTCTCTCTCTATCTCTCTCTCTCTAAATATGTATATATATCTATATCTATATCTATATATCTATATATAGATAGATAGATAGATAGATAGATAGATAGATAGATAAAGATATATATATATATATAGATAGATAGATAGATAGATAGATAGATAGATAGATAGATAGATAGATAGATAGATAGATAGATAGATAGATAGATAGATAGATAGATAGATAGATAGATAGATAGATACAAAGGGTTATTATTTAAAAGTTAACATAAAGAAAATGTTATTTTGTTAAGTGGCACAATAAAAGGATATGTTTTTATTCAATATTTGAAGCAGGGAGGCTCAAGGTATTACATAAATTATATTGATATGAAATCAGAGGAAACAAAAATATATCATTCTAAAATAAAACTTGTATAAAGCACAATCATATGCACTTTAGAAGTAGAAATGTAGTAAAATATGTTGTCATTGCCATTAAATATTTCATAGTATTGATTAAAAAACAAAATTGGCTTTTCTTCTGTTCATCATTTGACATCCAGTAATTAACTGTGATGAGGAGGTTATGTTTTTTCTGGTGCTTGCTTCAGGAAATTTTTGGGAAATGTTGATCATGACAAAAGAAAGAAGTGATTAGATTGTGATACTGATCCAAACATGGACTAAGATCCAGGAATTTTTTAGACAAATTCTTAACATTGTAGGATCAGGCAGTTTTCCACATTTTTACTAATAACTGAAATAGTCCTCAACGGATATCGATGATATTTTAAGGGAAGGCTAGAGCGGGTTAGAGGATTTTTAAAAGAATTCTTTAACATTGTAAGATTGGGCAGTTTTCCACAACTTCCCAAATGAATCAAACATTTTCAATGAATTATGATGGCACTTTCAGGAAATGTTGGTCTTAACATATGGGAGAAACAGTTCACTTTTGGCATTCTTAAAGGAGACATATCATGCTGATGCATGATTTAATACTTGCATATAATATAATACATTTGAAAACAAGACCTTACACCCCCTTAATTTTCAAAAAATGAGATATTGTATTTTTTCTGATATCCTAGAACGAGATTTGATGCCTCTGAAAATAGGTCATTGCGAGATGTCCGCGAGATTTAAATCGTCGTGACGACACGAGGTACATTTCTTTTCTTGGAGTAATCTGATAAAACACTTCCTCCTCTGTGATGTCCGTTAGCCACAAAACCGTCACCGAGGAACACATCCACCAACCAGCAGTATATACCTCCCTAACTTACACTCACTCATTACCAGCTCTGGCCTGTAGGGGGACTCAATACGCGGTCGCTGCTTTGAGCCTGCCGGAAAATACAGTAGAAGAAGAAGGACAGGCTGGCTCAGCCCTCTCGGCAGCTCTGACAGAACTGACCAATCAGAGTACAAAGGGCTGTGACGTTGTGAGGTTACTGTAGGTCAGCCTGAGATCCGAGCGTTTCAACGAGAGCTTGATAATGGCCTAAAATGAGGATTTTGAGAACGCTATTGTGGGGCAATGAAGGAACTAAATGACTTGTACTGAGGGCAGAAATGCTTTACAGGCATCCTAGTCTGGCATAGTTAAAAGGAGAAACAAGCATGATATGTCTCCTTTAAAGTACTTCTCATAACTCTCCTGACAATGTTGGAAATGCCTTTCTCTGATCTCTGCTCTCAGATCACGTCTAGTTTGTATTTGGGTTTATAATGTGGCATAATCAACTCTGATTGTTATAGCTTTCTTTTATAAATCAAAATCATTCAGAGTGGATCAATGTTAGTTTTTGACAGTAAAAATAAAACTGAATTTGACCCTCGTAGTAACCAGACCTGGCCTTTTCCGCCTCTAACGGTGACAGCCTATATCCCACAGTGTGCCTTAGAGCGTAAATACTTTCAGTAATACGCTGCAAAGTGGGCTCTCCCTCCCCCCGTGTTCTTAAATCAGGAGTGGGAGAGAATTAGCTGAGAGCCATATTGGACGTCGTCTCCGTCTGCATTGAGCTTCATAACTAGTCTCTGCTCATCCCTTGAGTCCCCCCCACCCTCCCCACCACCCCCATCTTCTCTCTCCTCATACTCTCTTCTTATAATATGATTTTCTGCCTCTGTTGCTGGAGTAAAACACAATTATCGTACGGGCAGAGAGGAACGGACAGAGCAGAGAGATAGAAAAAATAAAAAAGGAGTGGTGTGTTGGTGTAAGATGACGGAGTCGACAGAGTGCATGTTCATAATCACATATTACACTCTTTAATATAATTGGATGACCTGCAGGCTTATCAAACTATTAGATCCCCTTTCATTTGGAAGCATGTACCTGCTTTATTGGTTTAGACATTGGGCTGAAGGGTTTCATTACCCTCATCTCACCACCACTGCTGCTGCTGCTATCTCCTTTATCTGCCACCCCCTCCCCTCCCTTAGCACCTCCTCAAAGGCTGCATTTATAAAATCCACTGTATAGCAGTAATATAAGCCGCTTTAGCTTTCTGTTTGCTACTCCAAGTTTATCTCCCGTGTGTCAGCAAACTGAAAGGCTGAGCTACAAAAACAAGTGGAATCACAGGACTTCCAAAATGAAGACAGCTTGTCGAACCGGCCCTCTACACTGGAGCTCTCCCTCGTACCTTGATGGATGTCGGGAGATAGCGGCATATTTTCAGCAAACCAGGCAAGCAGAACGCAACATGTCGTGGAGAAGAAAGTTAGCTGATACAACCCTCTCGAGCTGAATGCAACACCTCCGTATGGGTTTTCACTAAGAGATTGTCGTGGCGATGACATGATAGGAGCACACAGATGACCAAACAAAGACGGTTCATAATGCAACAAGCAAAGGCTCAGCAGAACAGGCCCATCAGCCCTGCATGCTAAAAGCAAGATAACCGTTAGCAGGACGCCTGTTAGCTTGCTTTCTTCTCACCGGTGCCTCTCCTCGGACAGGGTCCTTCTTGTTCACCATGATCTCTCCTTTACGGGTGGAGCGCTCCAGGTTGATGGTGTTCCACACGTTCAGCTGGATCGGCTCCTTACTCCTGAATCACACAAAAACATAGATACATGTGTTAGCTAGAGTTATCGTATGTCCACTTCTGCACGTAAAATTATATCATGAGGGATTTTATAAAATTCCCTAAAGTCTGGTTTAGCTCAGCTTGTTCTACTGACAAAGCTGTTGCAGGTAACAGGAAATGACATGCATGATTCAAATTTTGTAACTCCTCGAGTATCCATGCTATGCAAATAATTCCAGTGGATTCTGAAAACTGATATATGGTACATTCAGGTAAAGGACTGCCTGAGGGGGAGGTACGGGAAGTGAGCTGACTGAGCTGTAGAGCAGAGAGAGGATTCAGAGAAAAACATGTGAGTCCTTTATCGATGGTTTATTGATATTTTCTGTGTGAATAATGGAAAAATACTTTAAATAATGACATTAGCATCAATCTTCAGTTTTTTCCTGCTGTTCTTTTTTCGTATTTTTTGCCTACTTCATCTTTTTTTGTGATCAACTTTTTTTTATCATAGTTTGTGTTATGGATTTCATAGACAGTTAAATAATATAATAATATAAATAATAATAAAAAAAATTGGTTGAGTTTCCAACTTGTCTTCTCAATATATATTTATTCATAATATATTTTCAGTTACAACTGTTTTGAGGAACCTGTTGAAAATTCAAGACTTTTTTCTTTTCTTGTTATAACACTCTGCTTTTAGCATTTACAACTTAAAAATGACAAATTCTTGCTATTATGTTTTATTTCCGAGAAAAGGTGGAAATTAATTTACATTATCTTACCCATTTATTGGCAAAAAAAAGGCAAAAAAAAAAAAAAGACCAGAAAGACATCAACAGTCATAGTAGCATGTTTAGCATTTTTGGTGTAAGAATTTACTACACATGTTTTTGTTTTTTTGCAGTGACTGTAAAAGTTACAAAAGATAAAGGGCCCTATTTTAATGGCGTGAAGCAAATTGTCTAAAGCATTTGGTGCATGTCTGTTTACATTTAGCTATTGTAAAGATGCATGTTCTCAGCCTAAAGCCAAGTGTAGGTCACAAAGAGGATGAATTATGTGCTTTGATTATATATGGGTGTGTTTTTGGTGTCTTTCCCTTTAAATCAGTGTGCACCAGGCAGCTGGTGCTTCACTATTTACACAGAAGGTTTATTTGTTTCGTCAGAATATCACATGAATTATTTAATTCCTCCCCTTTTATCATGCCACTTTACTCAAAGAACACAGAGAACACTGTATAACATTACTAAAGCATCCAGAGTCTGAAACTTCCTTACAGAGAAACCTTTTTAATTATTAAAATATCTAGTTAAAACCAACCCAATCAGACTTCTGCATGTTTATGACAGAGCTTTTACTGTTCATGAAACATCTGTTGGCTTTAAACAATTTATATTCTAATGTCCTGCAGGAATCATTAGCTATTATACTACAGCCTGTGTGAGGGAAACAAGCTCAGTAAAGTGTTTTCATCTCACTGATGTGTGCCAATCTATAATTTGTCTTCAAAATAGCAGAAACTCTGCACCACAGACTTAAGATCAGGTACAAGAGGTTTAAATTTCAGTCCTTTTTTTAATCTTCAAGTTAGAAACACACCATTTTTTGATCGACCACTCCTTGTTTTCAGAAAAACACAAGAAGTACAAAGGAGCACATGTCAAAAAACACTGTGCTGGTTATAAAATAGGCCCAAAGATGTCAGACTAGTACATACAATGATTTTATTGAGTGGTCTTGGACTGTGTTTATATCGCAAGCCTTGATGCTTTATGATTTATTTCTTCAAATAGGACTATAAACAAGATAAGCAGAGAGTGAGAACTGTCATTTAAAGGGAAAATGTGTAGCGTTTGAAGTAATTTATGAACTAATAACAATGTCTACATTCACATATATATCCTCATTGGTGTCAAATAGCCTCTGCCAACAATCTGACATCTCCTCCTGAGTGAATCATTTCTGATAAGTCCTGTAGAGGCTTCCATGTCCTTTTGGTCTATAAAAACTATGAACAGCCGAGGGGAACATAAAGGACTATGTCATACTACTGGCTAAAGCTAAATGTGTTTTTGCTCAGAGCCAGTGTGACTGAGACAGAAGGACGTGCTCGTCACTGCCCCGGCAAATCTGAAAGGCTAACACTCATGATCCAATACAGTTTGCTGTTTGTTTGAAATAATGTACCTCTTCACCAGAAAGAACTAATTAAACACATACCATAGAGTTCAGCGGTTGCAGTGTACACTTGAAAAAGTGAGGTGCATGAGGGCACTATTCGTTTGAATGCAAAATACAGTTTCACCACGAGACGGAACAAACTACACAGTGTGGCTTTACAGCTTGTTGCCTGTTCATGGTTTTAAATTGTGCAATATTATTCTAGTTTGAGAGGCTTACCCAGTAATTTATAACTCTGGTAGGAGATAACACTCATCCCCCTTAATATGTAAGGCTATTGAGGTCGTTTTCACGCCTAGATTGTTATGGAGAGTTGTTACAATACAAGTAGGCGGTTTGTTTGAATATATATGAGCAATCCACCCCTGTTTTACTACAAACACCTGCACCAAGCTAGCCTAAAAGAGGTGGTCTTGGCTCTCTTCCAATGTACCCTGGAGCGGGTCATTTGCAGTGAGGACTCAATCGACCTAACAACCGGCACAAACAGGGTGCTGAGTTAACTCATCACACTGCTAAAGTCGTATAGGCAGTATTAGTGATGATAATGGCATTACAGCTACCAGGCAACCAGACTAATGATAAAATACTACTTATTAATTATATTGTGGATCAGTCAGAGTCACTTTCTGTGCACATGAAAGTATCAACAGGCCAACATTACTCTCCGTCTCTACAGCAGATCATCACAGGTCTCAATAACACGCACTGATTTAAAAGCTTGTTTAGCTTCTAGAATTTGGTCCAGCTTGTTCAAGCAGGCGAATTTATCCTTTCTAAAGCTGTTTTCTACTTTTCCGCATCACTGACAGTTTCTCTGTGGACCCTGCTAAAGGTGTTACATTGCAATAAGTAACCATGCTATCTGGTGTCCTCAATGATCCGCTGTAGACACCAGCGAAAAACATTTTCAGTCCGATGTCTCCGTCTCAATTCATTTGAAATCCCCTTTAAGAGCCCAAGAGACCAGCAAATTAACTTTCAGGTCTTATGCAGCAAGGAACTCTTTAAAACTGTCAGACAGCTTTGGTGATGTGTGGCATTTAAATAAATGTGTCCAGCAATTACTTTGGTGTCTGTGAGGTGAGAGAATTAGTCATAATCTGGAGGATCACGATCACTCCTCCGCTCCGAGTGAGTAAACTCAGGATTCTCTGCATGTCCTCTGAAGTGATAAATGCGGATACACACTTTCTTGTCTTAGTCTGAACCCTTTAAATCCTCACCTGATGGTGGCAGGTCCCTTTCCGAGGTCGTAGCGGAACTCCAGGATCCCGTCGTTGAGGGAGAGGGAGATGAAGTCTCCTTTGCCGTCTGTTTTCTGACCGTTATAGAAGATCATGCCGTTGGAGTCGTTGGCCATGAGAACCACCGTCATGCTGAGCTTTTGGCTGCGAGGAAACAGTGAACACACTCAGAAGTTAGAGCTAAGGGCTGTGTGATGATTAAATGTCATGGTAAATGAGTGCAATGGAGCCACTATGACAGAACTAATTATTATACATTATGACGAACCATCCAGGGAATGCAGGGTGGATCTTTATAAGATTCTAACATTAGAGCACAGCACTGGAAGGTAGAAACCACATTCACTGCTTCAGAGGGGCCACTTTCTCCAGTTGTTAACTGTTTTTAACATCAACATCTTCCAAACATGCATTTTCATCTTTAATGTCTTATATCAGTACTTATGGCCCTTTTCTATTAGCCCTACTCTACTCTACTCAACTCTACCCGGCTCTACTCTACCCGCCTGGTGCTGCTTTTCCTTCAGCCCCAATCGCCTACCCAATGGGCTGAGCGGCACTGCAGTGACATCATTTTGAGTGCGACACAACAATCTGTGGCTTTTTGTCACAAACCGAGTAAAAAAGGAAAGCAGAAGAAGGCTGCAGGTGGTAAGAAGAAATACCCCTTGAGAAGCACAGGAGAGTTTTGGAGGCTATACAACAGAATGAAGAGAACGAGAGCAATCGAGCTGCAAAGAAAAGACGTATGAGGGTAAGCTAACGGTAGCTAGTATGCTAGGTCGTCGCGCTCATGACTCATCGATGACAACATTGTGTGACCAATCAGTAGCCGGCAGTCGGTGACGTCATCTTTTAGTATCGACTCAGCTCACTTGGAACCAGAGCGGAGTAGGTACTAAAACTAGCTTGGTTTAGGAGGTACCAGGCTAGTGGAAACACGCTGTAAATCGAGTAGGGCCAAGGTGTGCTAGTGGAAAAGGGCCATTAGATTTACTGGTTTGTTTACTAAATTATTTTGTCAGTAATTCAAATTTCGTGATTATTATATTAGGCAAGATCACAACCTTTTTACCCCTTTATATAAAGCATCTCGTCATCAATTTTAAATACCAGGGAGCTATCTTATGGAACAAATACATTCATTTGAATGCTTCCTCAGTGTCACAGCCTGTATACAAATACAGACTAAGGAATTATTTGAGGACCTCAATATGAACAGGAGCAGGACCTTCAATGTTCTATTTTTCTTTGTTTGTATGAAATTGTTGCACTTTATTTCTGATGTTAGATATTTATTTTTGTAGTTTAGTGTTTACCTTCAATTGTCTCTTTGGTGTGGTTTATATAAGACATTTAGAGGCTTCTACCACTCACACACATGCTTTTTAACTCCACCAGGAAGTTATTTATCTGTCTGCATTTGTTTGTCTGTTTGTTTGTTAGCAAGATAACACAAAGACCACTGGACAGATTTTGCTGAAACTGCACCACTATCAACTGGAGATGTTGGTAATGGCCCAATCAAAAATATCAGATTTTGTTGGTGAACAATTGTTTTTGCTCAACAACTGTCTAACTAATAATGAAATCAACATTATTTTAAGTGCTAGGTGTGGGTTTTCAGGATTAAGGAGTCATTATGATGGTAGCTTTATCATTGAACTATTGCTTTTAGATGTAACAGCAACATGTCATATGTAGGTCATCAAGACTGGTTTGTAGGCAAGTCAAAATTCAACATTCTTGCATAATAGATATTGAAACATTAGACAAACCAGTGACTGTTGTAACACTAGCTTCCAGAATTTTCCTGTGACAGACAGTTGAAATTGTGGTTCCTACTTTAAGGGCAACCCTATCACTTCGACTATGGCTTCAACCAAGAATCAGGACACCGCACCCCTTCATGTGAGCCCCCAAAACACGGGTGTAGGGCCAACTGGTAGGAGCAAAGGGTGTAATTGGATTGAGCCTTAATCTCATTGTGATCAACACTGTCATGCCTAAATTCCCTGCAGTAGATTATCGCTTGTTTGTGGTTGTAGCGCTGGTTCTCTCTGCATTAAAATAAGGTGAGGATATTCTCCTAGCGAGGCAGAGATAAAGTCTTGCTTCTATAATTCATTGTTATTCACTACATGCTTTCAGACAGCAGCTCTGCCTAAGGCCCAGAACAAGCTCAGCCCATGAAAACTACATGATATGCTGTGTTTAGTAATACATACTTAAATCCAGGCTGTTTGGGTTTCATGCAGAGACTTACCGCAGGTCATGGCCGTACATATGGAGCCCCTTCAGCTCCAGGTAGGAGTCCCCGTCGAACAGCGGCATGTAGGCCCCCCTCCTCTCAGCGACTGTGAAAACAAAGACGCCACATTCATCCGCAGGTCCTGCTTTTGTTGCTGACAGAATTATAATTCAAGGATAGTCAGTGCATCCGTAAGCGACCTGTCAGCATTATGGAAAGACGTGGATTTGTGTCTTCATAGCCTTTGGGATTAAGACTTTTTTCCTTGACAGACAGTTAAACAAGAAAGAGAAATCAAAAACCTTTATGTCAGAGTGATTACACAGCCCGCCACAGAGTAACAAAGAGCCTTCAGAGACATGGAGAGTTTAACACCACAGCAGGGACACATGAAATAATGCTGCTGCTGTACTTTGGCAGTCCTTTATTTTCCTACAAATTCGTGTATCTGCGTCTGGCTGTCCTGTTGCTGGCTGTCTGGAGTGATTAGGACAGGCACCGCGCCATCCCTCTAACAAGTGGTTTGACATTAAAAATCATTCAAGTGTCACCCGAGGGTATGTGTTCGCGGTGCCGGTTGCAAAAGTACAATCATTCAGCGGGATGTGCAATCCAAGACGCTCTCACTCACACATATACCTACATAGCAGCAAGAAAGCTTTTATTGGTAATTGGCTGGGATTAGCAGAGTGGAGTCAGGATGGGGAAAGGCAGACGGAGATGAGAAAGCTAATTAGCTATTGTGAGGAAGACTGCTAATGATGATGGCACGCATCATGGAAGAGAGGGAAAATAGTCTTTCACACACAAAAAGAAGCAGCGTACTAAAGTGAACTCTGGAAGAACTGCTCAGTTTCTTATAGAAAAGAGCAGCGGAGTGTTTTTTTGCCCTTCATCCTTTGTTCCAAATGGAAGCACTGTGATCAATAAGTCACCCAAGTCCAGATAGTGTGATGAGCTGAATGACCAGGATAAACCCACATGACGAGCAGAGCTTGACCACGAAGAAAAGTTGGTCAGAGTTGAACTTTTAAAGTTGTACTTTGCTCGGGGCGCTGATAGCTGAGCCCTGTGTACAGAGCTGGTGCTCTGAAGGCGGCCTGCGTGGGTTTGGATCCAGACCAGCACTGAAGCAATATGGTATCTTACTATAGGAGTACTACAAAAATATAAATTATCAGCAGTTTGGAAAAACAATTCAGTCAAAGTTCCTGAACTGGGAATTCAGTGGCCATCATCCTGAAAAGTGTGCACAGTTGGTAAGAAAAATACTGTTACATGTTTATTTATTGCAGTGTTTCAGGTAGTGAAAGAGGGTTAAACTTCAACTCCAACTGCTTTAGATTAATAAGAAAATGGATGGTTATGGGCATATTTAATAAACCATCAATTACCTTAAAGTAAAAGTTCTGAATTTCTGAAGAAAAGTTGTTTGGTTTACCTTTAAATAATATCTTTGTTACCCACAAGTGAGAGCACCTGCAAATATGCTCGGATGCTCAGAGTTTGGGGCTTTGCATAACTTGGTTAACAGGACATATCTAATGGACTGTTTCACATAAACATGGGATATTTTCACATTGATCTGGGAAACATCCTGTGGAAAGTGACTGGAAAGGGCAGGTTGATTTAAGAAAAACTGGAGGAAAGTTATATAAATGTTTTTCTGTATCATCCATGATGATCTATTTAGAAGCTTGAAGTGGCTTCTCGATTTTGGTACAACTAAACCAGGCTCGTACCGCAGCCTCCTTAAAAAAAGACTGAAAATCGGGGTGCTGGTTTGGCGGAGTGGTTAGCACCCCATGTACATGCTTCTGCCGGTCCAGGTTCGAATCCCGCCTGTGACCAGTTTGCAGAGTGTCTTCCCCTACTCTCTCTCCCCCTTTCACAAGCCTATCCACTGTCTCTCTCCTATCAATAAAGGCACAAAATGCCCAAAAAATACATTTAAAAAAAAAAAAAAAAAAAAAGTGAAAGTCACGGTTGTTTTCTGACTGGGCAGTTTCAGCTTGAGGCTTTGCAAGATGGATCTACCTGATGACAGACATGAAATCTGGCAGATCCAGCTGCTATTTGCAAGAAAAAAAGCCAGTTCAAAAACCACATGGGTAGGATATAACACTTATTTTTAACCCGAGTGAAAAGAGGACAAACTTGGGGAAAAATATGAATTTCTTTGTAATATCAAAGTTTTTTCTAGGGGGCCAACAATCCTCATCTGCATCATAAAGGTCATAAAGATGAGCATTGTGAGCAGTCAGACAAGTCTATACTTAAAGGGGCCGTTCTGATAGGCACTTCCTGCAGCTCCAACACTAATCATTGACCAGAAGCTAAGCTAACAATATAGCTTTTTAGTGTCAGTACAAATGATTACAAATAATAAAAGAACTGATCAGCTACATCTACACAAAGTTCAGTTTATTTCTTGACAGTAATTCAAAGACCAGATTAAAAACTATACTGAAATAATACAAACATTTTGGTCCATTGAACATGTTATTGGTTTAACTTTTCTCCTTTCCTCTGAATTGTGTGAATGTTTGAGGCATTCGAAGAGGGATAAGTCCATATCACTAACATTTTTATTGGGCTGTAATGTTCCTATCGGTGCATTTGGTTCCAGTTTACTCATTTCCTTGTTTAAATGTTGACGAGGATTTGGGTACAACAGGTCGAACATATAGTTATAAAACTGTCACTTTGTTTTGGGGGTGCGTTAGCAGTTGTAGGACTTAAACAAGAAGAAGAACATGCCCTTAAAGCTACATTTTCTTGATTATGGGGGAGATGGGTAGCAGTGGAGGGCCATGTGTGACCGCAGGATCATAAGAGACCATCACTGCTCTAGAGCTCTGTTAAAGTAAACCTTTGATGCATTCATTTGAGTCTGCGGATAAAGAGTGCAGCGCTATTGTGCAACACAACCAAACTAAAGATAAACAGATGCAACTTTTAATGCAAGCAACTGTTTCATATTTGTTAGTAGCTTATCAAACTTACTTTTTTAGCTTTAAAAAAAGAAAAACTTCCTCACATGTTGTCAGTGTGCCTTTCAGTTCCTGGACAGTTGTGCACTGATGAAATTTGCCAGATTCCTTCTTTTGTAACATCCCAAAGCTGAATCACAGCTGTGCCATCTAATAACAACATCTCAGCTTCCCATCTTGAGTGTGATGTCAGAGGAAAAATAGCATCCGTGTGAAATGCTGAATGAATCAGATAAACTGCCTTCCTCGCCCTCTTTCACATGTGTGACTCCAGGACTGAATGTAAAACACTTTTAAGCCTCCCCCCTGCAGTTTTCAAGGACCATGGGAGTTCAAGAGATCCTGCTTTCATCACTAAACTGTAATGATTTGCACCATCACAGCTCGCAGACAGAAGTATGCCATTCAATAACAACTGAAACACCCTTGAGAGAAGCCCTTGGTGGCAGAAGTGAGCTACATTGACAAACCTTGGTGCGACTGAGCTGAAATGAAGACTGTCCTTTCGCTGAATGTGCACACTCGATTGGTTACACACATTTAAAATTACAGATAATTCACCTTCAAGCTTGTGGAGAGTGAACTACCCGTCTTTTGAACTGTTCTCAGCGTGGCCCTCGGAGGGCGCGTCCGCCTGGCTGCGGCCGTATCTGCGAGCTCCTGTCTGAGGCTGACACCCTGGCTGACTGACGCTCCCATTAATCACGGCGGGCACGGAGGACTGATGCGATTAGTCATCTCATTGATTCCTGGGAAAAAAATAGCCTTTTGGAAAGGGAGACGCTCTCACTCACACTGCATTGATTCTGGTTCACCTCAATTTATTTCAGTCACCTGCTAACTGGGACTCAGGGCTGGGAAAGGAGGTCATCCCCTTCTGGTTTTTCTAAGTTCCCCAGGATACAAGAGTGGCTGTTTCTCTTTTGTCAGGAGTGTGGCTGACAGTGAATTCTCACGTAGTCATGATTTTAATGAACGTTATGTAAATCCCAACAACACAGAGTTCTCAGTCAAAACAGGAACAACTGATCTCGTGGTTCAAAAGTGAAGCCGATGCAAAGGTAAGCAGGTTTCCCAGTGTGTTCTTGAATTTGTCTGCAGAAACAATCACACATACTAACATCACGTTGAAATGCCAGTTTTCACAGTGACGTTACCATGTTAAGTAGGGCTGGGACGATACACTTTTCTCTCGATTTGATTTTTTTACAATTTTTAGGTGCCGCATTGATTTAACTTGCAATTCTACTAAATTGTTGCAATCTTTAGTTAGCTTTATTAACGGCTGTGAAAAGATGAACAATGATGATGCCTACAGACTATATCAGGAAAAATACACATCACATGTGAGTCTGTTTTTAAGATTTATTCAGCAATATATTTTAACCAGCTGTTTATACTCTCTCTTCAAAAGCCTGGATTGCATATAATGTGTCTTATTAACACAGACTAAAATGAAGCATTTAAATTTGGAAAAGAAAATAGATTAAAAAATCATCAAACAAAAAATTCCAATACTCATGTGAATTGATTTTTTCTTCCAGCCCTAATGTTTAGCCAGGTTTTAAGGCACTTTTTATGGCCACAAAAACTACAGAAGCTTTATTTTTCTTCAACATCTTCATTTTGAAATGACTTAAAGGATAAGTTCAGTTTCTACAGCTTTCACATTGTTTATAGAATGAAGTAGAACAATATACTCACCCAGAAGGCTTTCCTGATCCAAACAGTGCTTTGGGAGATATTTTGATCCAAAATCGAGCAGCGGACATCCGTATAATGGTAGCACATAGGGCATACAGCGCCACTCCTAAAACTGCATTAATCATCCAAAAACTCATTAGTTTCACCAATATTTCATCATGGTCCACTCGCTTCTCCTCCAAAACAGTCCGGGGTCGCTCCATCCATGTTTTCGTGACTGTGCTGACCTCTGATCTGGAAACTTTCTTTACGGCTGCCGCGCATGCACAGTACGGCTTCCTCCTTTCGATGAGCTCCTCATCTGTAAACTCTGGCTCCAAACTGCAAGGACACCCTTCATGTTCAAAGTTCTCCTCCACAACATCTTCATCCGATAGATATTCGTCCATTTTGCACAAAACTGGAAGAAGAAAGTTGTTGAGTAGCCGGCAGTCGCCCCTGAAACAATGAGCCGTACTGCGCATTTGCCGTAAAGAAAGTTTCCAGTTCAGAGGTCAGCACAGTCACGAAAACATGGGTGGAGCGACCCCGGACTGTCTTGGAGGAGTAGCCTGAGCGGACCATGATGAAATATTGGTGAAACTAATGATTTTTTTGACGACACGTAGTTTTCGAGCTGGCGCTATACATGCCCCGTGTGCTACCATTATACGGATGTCCGCCGCTCGATTTTGGATCTAAATATCTCCCGAAGCACTGTTTGGATCAGGAAAGCCTTCTGGGTGAGTATATTGTTCTACTTCATTCTATAAACAATGTGAAAGCTGTAGAAACCGAACTTATCCTTTAAAACCTGTAAAATGTTTAATTACATAATGGCTGTTGCTGGGTATTTGTAGCTTTAGATCTACGTGTGCTCTGCCTCTTTGCCTGTTGACCAAAGGCTTGTTCAAAACAGCATTTTCAGCATGAAGGCTGCTCCGGTTTGAATACAGAAGTCACCTCTGTTCACTTAAAGGAAAAGTTCGGTTCCTGCAGCTTTTACATTGTTTATAGAATGAAGAACAACAATATACTCACCCAGAAGGCTTTCCTGATGCAAACGGTGCTTCGGGAGATATTTAGATCCAAAATCGAGCAGCGGACACCGATATAATGGTAGCCCGTAGGGCATAGATCGCCGCTCCTAAAAACTGCATTAATCGTCCAAAAACTCATGTTTTTCACCAATATTCCATAATGATTCGAGCCGAATGGACGGCCATTGCTGTCTGTGTCTCTCCACACAGCGCTGTGTGGCTGAACTAACCTCTGAACAGACGAGTCTGTTTGCATGCCCTATGCGCATGTGCAGTACTCTCTGGAGCGTTGAGATCGCTTCCTCATTTCTATCAGCTCCTTATCTGTATAATCTGGCTCCAAACTGTAAGGACGTCCATCATATTCAAAGTCCTCCTCCACAACATCTTCATCCCATAGATATTCGCCCATTTTGCACAAAACTGGAAGAAGAAAGTCGATTTGTAGCTGCCGGTCTTCCCCTGAAGCAAAGAGCCGCACTGCGCATGCGCGAAGAGCATGTAAACAAACTCGTTGGTTCAGCCACACAGCGCTGTGTGGAGAGACACAGACAGCAATGGCCATCCATTCGGCGCGAATCATGATGGAATATTGGTGAAAAACAGGAGTTTTTGGACGATTAATGCAGTTTTTAGGAGCGGCGATCTATGCCCTACGGGCTACCATTATATCGGTGTCCGCTGCTCGATTTTGGATCTAAATATCTCCCGAAGCACCGTTTGCATCAGGAAAGCCTTCTGGGTGAGTATATTGTTGTTCTTCATTCTATAAACAATGTAAAAGCTGCAGGAACCGAACTTTTCCTTTAATGGCAAACATAATTCCCATTTTGTGATAATTTTCAAGGTGTTTTGGTAGAGATGTGCAGTCAGCTCTGCTTGGCACTATCAGAATAAAAAAAATCGTATGCAGTTGGAACATGGTGTAAAGTGTAAATAAAACAAAATATGATCTGCAAATTAATTTAGACCTATATCTATATCAATACACATGTAAAATTCAGACCAATCAACTTCATTGTTTTTCAAGTTAGATGCTTGCAACATGTTTGAAAAAGACTGGGAAAGTTGAGGAATTCTTTAAAAGCATCTATTTAGAACATTTGACGGGTGATCAGTGCAAGTACAAGCTCTACCAAAGCCATAACTGAATTATGTGGTGCATAATGTAGCCCAAAACACAACAACAGAGACCCCAGACTGTTGTCTAGAAGTCGTACATCAAGCAAGCTTGGGAAAATGTTCCACCTAAAATTAGCATCCTCAGTTTGCAAACACGTATTGTGTGCTGTTAAAAGGAAAGATTATATAACACTGCAGTAAACATGGCTCTGTCACAGCTTTTGGAATATGTTGCAGGTATTAAATTCAAACTGAACATTTGTAAAAAAACAAAACAAAAACAAAAACGTTTATCTGGTTGAACATTAAATATCTCATCTCTCTAGTATTAATAATTGAATAAAGTTGGAAAAGAAGTTGCAAATCAAATCACATCAAATCAGTGTCTCCTGTTTCTGTTTCGTTTGCTACAATATTCAAACTTCATTGGGATGGGATGTAATATTGGGGCATATAAAAGTGTGACGTTAAGTAATCAACTTGAAATATAGTTATATACATATATTGCTTTATAAGTAAGTTTTTCAATAATTTGGACATTTCAGAGCAAAAAGTTCACATGTTGTACCTTCAGGAGCTGAACTCAGTATAACAAACAAACTTGACGACAGCTACAAAGCCAAGAAGAAAAACAGGGTTGACTTCATATTGTGACACCAACATGAGTCTTAATGATGAACTTCAAACGCAGACGAGCGGTGCGCAGGTCTTTTCCCCAGCCTCGGCCCGACTCTGCCATGTGCAGCAACAACAGTGTTTGAGCACAACACCTGTGGGCGGACAGGCACGCGGGGGGGAAGGAAGAGAAGGAAGGCTGAAGCTTCACTGCTGCTTACCCGCTAACAAGCACAGCCGAGTCGATGTTGTGAATGGCCCGACGGGGCCAATCATCTACCTCGGTTTGGAAACCCTCCCGCCCTCCCCCCACCCCGAAGGCTCAATCTCCCTCTGTTTGTGTTTGATCTCCTATTCGATTCAGCATGGGTGGAGACGTCACAGGGTGGAGGGAATGAGGAGGAAAAGAGGCAAAAATGGAAAAGGATGCTATTCAGCTGACTCCAAACCAAAGAGAGCTGCTTCGTGACATCAGCTGGGGGTGGTATTTATGTGGAAATTTCTCCAGATTCTCTGAATCTTTCGATAATTTTATGGATGTAGATGATGGAATCCCTGAATTATTTGTAATTGTACATTGCAAGAAGTTCGTAAACTGTTGAAATATTTTCTCTTTGTTTAAAAAAAGTGGTGAACCTCGACACATCCCTGCTTGTAAACAACTGAGCCTTACTAAGGCCCCATCCACACGAAGACAAACCGAGGTCGAAACGCATACGTTTTTTTGCCGAATCTGCGTATCATCCATACGAAGACGGCGTTTTGGGGGTCTGTAAACGATCATTTTTGAAACCAGGTTCCAGAGTGGAAAGATTTTTAAAAGTCGTATACGTAGCTCCCTGATTACTGGCTCTCCGCAAGTTTTCAGATACGCTTACGTCATAGTTTCATATCTTCATTGACACACCTGCGCCACACGCGACAACGACAGCAACAATGGCGGCGTACGTGAAGCATATGTGCTGATGCAGCTAGTGACCCTACTATCCCTGTTGCAGCAAAATCTCGTTCTTCTCAATCACCACCGAGTTGAACAAACAATTATCGAGGATACATTACAGCACTTTATGATCACTTTATCACAATCTCTGTTTACAACTTTTGACGCAAGTGCGCATGCCCAATGTTTTTTCGTCTGTTTCCATCACATTGTTACAGAGCCACAAGAGTGCTGGCATGTGTTTTACAGTGTTTTCATGCTTATCAAGTGCATTCATATAGACACACACATTTTCCGAGACGCCTTCGTCTTTATGATGATCGTTTTGGAAACTGTTCAGCATTTTGTCTTCGTGTGGATGAGGCCTAAGATGCTCCTTCAATATCCAATGATGACACTTACCTGTTTCCAGTTTAGAATGATCTAAACAAGAGTTTTTGAGCATTGATCATCTTTTCTAGTCATTTGATGCCACATCTTGCAGGCATCACCATCAAAATGAGTGAATATTTTTAATAGGAAGTTCATCATTTCAAACAATAAATGCCCTGTAATTGTAGTAGACTGAATTGAATGTATGTCTAAAAGAACAGGTAAAACATTGTATTCTGTTTTTTTTATTTTTTTTTTACGTTTTTAAACAATGTTCCAACTTCACTTGTAAAGTGGTTTGTAAAAGTTGACCATGCAGTGGTCATATTCTAGATAAGGCTAAGCTTTAACCCTGGGTCTTAGTGAGTCAGACTGAATACAGCGAGTGTATTTAAAACAGCTTCTCTGACCCTGATTGGCTGACAGTTCCAATTATATGCATAAGAAGTTTTACTTTAACTTCTCACTTTGTGTTTCTTTCTCCAACTTCAAAACTGTTTGTCACCCAGCCAAATCCATCTATTAACATTTGTGATTTTTCCAGTTGTTTCTTCTTTTCTGGCAGAGAAGATGAGGTGACATTAAATTGCTGGGTTCCTTTTAATACTCCGAGCATCCATCTGTTCGCTTAAGCTATGGTGTGCCACACAGACCTCTAGACGTCGTAATTTAGCGATCAGAATCAACATTTCACCTCCATCAGCCTGGTGATAAATAATGTTAGATTACCTTTCTCGCAGTGCTTGCCTTCACGTCCCATGGGACACTCGCATTTGTAGCCTCCCTCAGGCAGCGTCTGACACTGGGAGGATGGATGGCACCTGTTCGGCTCGCATGGATCGTGAACGTCGGCACAGGTTGGACCTGGGACAGAGAATTACCGTTAGATGATCACCGACATTTTCTTCCACTCACATTCATCTGAAATGAGGAGGATGAGGAGGGGGAGCTGGAAACGAGGGGAGTAAAGCAGGGTGTGAGGATTTCCGCTGTAATGGAGGTCATTTTCTAATAGGATTTGGAAATATTACACATCCAGATTAACCAGCAGAGAGCCTCCCCACCATGCCGCCGTGTTTCTGGGCCAGGGAACGGCTCGGCAGCGTCTGGTGGATGATGGTTTTGCCCTCTGCCTCAGCCCATCTGAATTCACCCGCCATTACTTTAGCAGTCAGAGCCTGTGGTGAGCAGAGCACTTTAATGAACCCCAACCCTGCTGAGCTCACAGGGCTCCCCCGTTTTTCCTCACTCACTCTTTTCGGAGCCTCGCTTTTATCCCTCACTCGTACTTCTCCCCTCTATCACAGCTCGTTTTATTATATCTCTTCTCTCTCCCATCTTTTTAGCCTCTAATACTCGCCGTCCTCGTTCATCACCCTGCCCTGTCACGTCCTGTCTTTGACTACAAATCTTGCCACCCATCTATTCTGTCTTCTGTGATCTGCACCTCCCACTGAGGCCGGCAATCTTGGCCACTTTTTAAACTGACATGATGACAAAATTAACTCCAATGCAGTCTGCAGGCAACACTCCAATTCTCATTATCACCATTCATTCAACGCCATGCTGCCAACACGACTTTGATCGCAGGGATGCTTCCTCAGGCTTCAGGGTTATGTCTTCTGCTTCTGAGGCTGTGATGCTTAACCGGTGGCTCAGGGCAAACAAGAGGGACTTTAAGCTGTTTTTCATGAGTCATGAATGTGAGGCAAAGTCTATAAAACATGGAATCACTGAACAGACATGCAGGTATGTACCCTATCTTATGCTGGACTCGCAATTGTGCTGATTCTAACTGCTTTACAACGTAATTAAGCCTCAAATGCAAACTCAGTCTGATTTAGATAGACCACGAGGCCTCAAGTCTGCTATTTATATACCAGTTCCATCACAGTGAATTCAGTGAAGCTAGGACATTGTGCAAAACATAAAAAACAAAATACAATGATATGAAAATCCATTTGGACCTACATTTGATTGACTACACCACAAAGACAAGATATTCAATATTTGAACTGGTTCCAAAGAACCTGGGACGGGGACAAGTTTAACTTTGCATGGATGAGTTTTAACTTGCACTCATAAATGCATCTACAAACTGTGTCAACACAACAGTTTGACAATGGTTTTCTGGAGTGTTACAAGCCAACATTATTTTATCCTGTCTGGCATGATATTGCTGCCTTAGCGACAAAAGGTCATAGGCCTTCAATGATGTGTTTTGTTGATATCATAGACTGTATATGATGAAATTCTTGGACGATTTCCTGATGCAGTTGCTCGTGAATGACTGAGCCTTTTTGGGGATGCTTGAGCGGCTGTTTCTAACAAACATTTGGTCCCCCTGTCCCAGCTTTTTGGTCACTATTACAAGCATTTAGTTCAAAAAGAGTGACTATTTGCAAAAAATGACATTAAAGTTTATCAGTTCGAACATTACATATTGTGTTTTTGGGGTCTATTCAACTGAAAAGGGATATAAATAATCTGCATACCATAGTATTCTGTTCTTATTTTTGCTCTACACAATGTCCCACCTTCACTGGTTCATTGGGGTTTGTACACAGTGGATTGTACCACTTGGTCCAAACTCTGCCAAGATTGTTTATAGTGCCACTAAACACACAAATACCGAACATACCTTGGCCCTCAGATTTAAGTTATATTTCACTGAACCATTCCCATAACACTAATACACTTTCCTTTCTTTTTTTTCAAACTATTTTTCCGTGCTGGAAAGTTTTCCCTGATGGATGCATAAATCATACTTACAAGCCTGAATCACTCTGTGTGCTGTTATAATGGTGGCATTCATATCAATTAAAAAACATGATAAACCCAACCCCCCGTTGCATGACAACATTTGCTTTTGTGTATAAATGTGCACAGGGAAAGCTTTGCATGCTGACCCTCAGCTCTCCGCCTCAATAAAAACTTCATTTGTATTTTCCATGCAGAGCACAGAAAGCCCATTCAAATCAGAACAACTCTCCCCAACGTCCAAGGTTTGGAAACATCCTAAAATTGGAGCTGCAGCCTTTTCTACTGGATACTTCAAGTGGTTCAGAAAATGTGTTAAAATCTTGGTTCTGGTTTTTCATTAAGGCACTGGTGCTGGGTCCAGGGGCAAAACAAGTTAAGAAACACTTTTCTAAGGTTCCTGAATAACAACAGCGCATAAAAGCAGTTCTAATATAAAAGGCAATAATAATGTAATGTGATACTTTATTGATCCAAATTTTAAATCCAGATAAAGGAGCTCTTAAAGCATGGCTGAAAGGTGCTTCCCTCTAACTACCCAGCCTCCCTGATGTGAGTATAAAACTCTTTACAATTCAGGCATAAAAGTTATCTCTGACAATTAATTTAGTGAAACTTTCTGCAGCCGGCTGCGGTACAACCAGCGAGGGGCACGCTTGGCTGGGCCCTGATGGCGTCTGCCTTAAACTGTATCTCTCCGAGTTGCTTGTTAGTTGGTATGAGCGCTGGAGGGATTAAAAAAAAGAGGAAAGAATGTGGGAGAAAAGATATAGGCCAAAGGCCGCTTCTGAGCATTTGGTGGAAGTTTTCATGTTTTTCTTCCCCGTGTCAACATTTAATCTCTCACTTCTGTGGCGGACACACAGATTTGATGTTGTTGGTGTTTACAAAATGACTTTCAGAGCTCCTGCTGGGGGCACGAGTTACACTGCCAAATTAGGCTGTCAAGCTTACTTAGGATTTGTGAGAAAGTCATGACCACAGTGAATCCCATAAGAGAAGGCAAAGCAGACGTATAAACATCATCTTAATGGCTGGGCGTTAGAGAAAGTCGGCAAAATTCTAATCTGGATTTAAATATTTTTGTCCCATTTCCCTGCACTCAAACTGAAATAAACCTCTCTGTGTGCAAATCCCACATCAACAATTTGGCCAACTACTGAGCTGCAGAGCTGCATTACTGAAGAAACTCACCCCAGAATCCTTTGATGCACTTGCAGTGGAACATCTCTGCCTCCTTCACCTGGCATGCAGCACCGTTCTTGCATGGGTTCGGCTGGCAGGGGTTGTTACCACATTCACCCACGCCGCTGCCGTAGAGGCTGCTCCCGCCCCGCTCCTGAAGGTTCAGCACACGGTTGTTGACATCGAGCAGGCGGATGCAGCCGACCAGACCTGCAGACACTCCGGTCCTCTCCCTGACACTGGGGAAAAAGAATGAAGAGATGAGACAAATGTGACTCAAAACTTCCTTTAATCAAAAGTTTGAGAGAAGCTATGGCCCTCATTGCAAAACAAGATTTAGGTAAAGGCAGTACTCAAAAGCTTTCATATTAATATCAGGGATTAGCAAAAATAATTATTGGAGATTTAGTTTATTATACCAGTTGTTGATTGAATTGTTTACATAAGCTCCCCTATTATAAAACTACATGAGGTTTTCTGAAGTACAGTCCTATGAGACCAGTTATCAATTAAAAGTTAAACTTTATTTTCCCCAAAGACATGAACATTTAGTCAAAGTTTCCTCAACAATATAGTTAAACAATTGAATAAACAGTGTTTAGAGAGCTTAAATGAAGCCTGATACAGTAATCAGTGTTTGAGCGACACTGTCTCATTAAAATGCAAAAAAAGTAATGTACTAAATACAGGCTACTGTTGCTGTCAGTTGTATGTTCATATTAAGTCCCACCACTGACAAGGCAATCATGCAATTATATCCCAAGATAATAGGGAATCACCCATCAGATTTCAAAGGAAGGACAATTCCTACTTGACCAAAGATGGATACAGAAGCCATCCTAAAATATACTTATGACCAGAGAGATGCAACAAGACAGCTGACTATAGCAGAATGGTTAAAATGCATATAAAAGTGTAGAATTTGGCCACCAGGGTTCTGTCAGCTTAACAAAACAACCACCGACAAGTCAAGATGTAGTGACCAAGTCCACCTTCAGAAGTGATTTGCCTTCATCATGCTAATTTTAGCTGTAAAACAGGGACATTGGTTTGCTGTGCTGTGAACACACCTCACTAAGGTGACCAGTCTTCAGTCCTAAAAGATAAGTAATACTGAAAGCAGATAAAGGAGACAAACGATCTCCATTCAACTTGTAAACATCTATTTACGGGGTGTGGTTATGGAGTTGGGGAGGTTTGGGTGAAAGAATGGACAGAAGTCAAAGAGTAAAGAGGTTTCTTCAGAGGTAAGCAGCGCAAAACATGAAGGAGATAAAGAAACAGACCGGCAGCAGGAGCAGGTCCTGCTTTCTTGTCCAGGAGCCTGTCATTACAAAGTGTTCTCAAATCTGAAAAATCGCACGATAATCTGGTAATAATGGTGACCACTGGTTTACCAGCTAAAGTGGTAATAAATAAGGCTTGGCTATTTATTCAAAGGTGTACTTAAGGACAAAACGATGTGTCAAACTCCATCCTAACAGATGTAATCACACAAAAATGAATAAGGAAGACATTTTGACTCAGATTTCCCCTAAAAATGGTTTAACACATGGATGAACAGTCTGGGATACAGACGAAAGTCATGCTTAAAGCTTTCAAGAGGAAATAGAATTTAAATATGACAGCTAAATGTTAAAATGTATGTTTTGTTGATTTGTGTTGTTCTGGCAATCTTTTTGATAAATTTGATAACAAAATCAAACTCCATTAAACTGGGTTATTGCTTTGTATCACGCCTATTTTTCTATTTGCATGTATTATTTGATTCTATAAACATAAAAATCAAAGAAGCACATCCAAACATTTTTTTAATTTTTAACTGTCTAAGGTCTCAAAAAGCAGATGAAGTAGCTATTGGAGTAGCTTTAGTATTAATCGGGCAGGTCTCAGTATGTTCAAATCATGAACCAGTCAAGAGACAGTCAAGGAAAGCAAGGAAAATCTAAGAGGCTTCATCTTTGCCTCTGGGCGCAACTCCACTCTCAAGTTAAGTCTCATAAAAAAACATCCAAATAGCTACTTGATTTAAAAAGTCCATGTTTGTGACACTCAAACTTTACTTGTCACAATAACATAGCTGCATAGTAAGAGAAAGGGGTCCTGAATATTAAAAATGCAGAACAATGACACTTCTTGCTGCTTAACTGGGTGCATTTCACTGTAAATGACAGTAATGTATGGAAATTCATGCCTTGGCTGCTTGCTCTTCACTTTAGTTTGTGAGATTCACTCATAAGTAAGTTTTGTTTGGTAACCATTTCAAACTCCATGTGACCCCTGGATGTCCCATTTTAGTTGGATTAGTCATTTTGTGGTGAAATGATTCCCTGCAATTTAATTTCGGTCCGTACAACTCCACTGTACTGCTAAGAGCCTTAGGGAGGATTTGGCTAACTGTCTTCAGCACCTGTCTGCCTGTTTATTTTACCTGTTTGAAGAGCCTCGTTTTACTCCCATTAGATCCCTGCCTAATCCTGTCCAATGTGCTGCTAAGTGCTCATACTTGTTACCTCAAAGTTTCCCTCCCGGCAAAGATGCATTTTAACTTCTGATTGGTTTCTGCCTCTGGACTCTTTGCTTATTTACCCTGGAGGGAGAGCACTTTTCTTTTCCTGCTTTAAAATCCCACATTAGATTAACATTTTCGAACTCGGATCCTGGTTTTATTTACATGAGCTACCAAGAGACGATGGAGCCTGAATATAAATGAACTGCAATTTTTTTAGCAACATATTTTTTTATGTAGAAGCACCAAAACTACCTTTAGGGAAAATAAACTGTGGCTAAAAATATTGTTGTTGTGAATTAGTTTTTTACCAGTCTCTAACATCTGGCCATAGACGGAAAGTATTGACAGTAGATTGGATAAATTAGACATAATTTAATTATGCAACTCATTACTTTTTGATGGATATTTTGAAGCCAAACAATGGCAGCTGCCATTTTAGAAAAATGCTATTTTACCTTACTTTTCATCTCAAAACAGGCACTTAACCATGAAATGAAGAGAGAAATATCCATAATGGATGAAGATACTGTAATCAATCAGAAATGAGAACAGACAGCAAACTAAACTGAAGCACTTGGAACACATTTTTATAGATTAGATTGGATTTTTTATTTGAGTAATAACCTGGTGGGCTGGACTCTCGACTCTTCTGACAATCAGACACAGTGACCCCGTTTACATGGGTAGTCTTCCACAATCTGATTGAAATTGATCAGATTAAGTGAATCTGATTCGATCTGTATACATAAACTTTGAGTTAAGAAATCCACGTTGAATCCGCGTTTGCATGGCCCCAGCTGAATCCGATTCTACTGTGTTTTTTGACATGCGCAGAAGGTCACTCTGCCACTACCTGCAAATGTGTAAGAGAAGAAGAGGTGCACTTCCTGAGCATGCTTTGCATACGTCACTATGTGCCTCTTACGTACTACGGAGCGCCTGCACAGACCAAACAATCCTCTCTATCACACCAATCCGCTCCACTCAGCCGTTTGCTTGAAGCATGGAGCGGATTATCAATCGGCGTAGACTACCTCTTACAGTCCGATCCAAAATACGATCAGAACCGGTGAATCCGATTGGCTAAGGTGTTTACATGAGACATTTCTAATTTGATTGTAAATAGGATTTTTAGACCCATGTAAACGGGGCCATTGAGTCAGGGTAAATGGTATTCTATCTAGAAAAACTGCATTTCAGCTGGTTCACCTTAAACCTTTACTGTTCATACTGCATACAAATAAAGATCCAGCAACTTTAATCTTCACCTCCCTGCCAGCTGCCTGCCACCTTCCAGCAGCTGGAACCCCAATCTTTGTCTCTATGAGATTGTGTTTCCCTTACAAGATGACTTAGCCTCAGCTTCTTCGTTGCTAGAATATCAGCTGCCAAATCAACTTGGAGAAAACCTGACACCACAAATCTGCCCACATAAGACCAAGAGCTTACAATCTGCGACTGTCAGGGTGGGCAGACCCTGTCCAGGCCTGTCAGGGCCCAACCAAGACCCTATGAGGGAAAGTGAGGATGGTTAAAGTGGCTGCATCTGTTTGTGTCAAATCAACTTGGCCAACAGGACCATAATAAAATATACTGATGATCCTGTAATTTTCAGCCTGCTGAATGAAAACGAGTCTAATCACAGTCCTGTCAGCTGAACACCCTGAAAACTAAAGATTTTATTGTTGATTTTAGGGGAAAAAACAGAAGAATGAAGTCACTGTAATTAAAGGTCAGACCATAGAGCATGTGCAATCCCAATACTTTGGCATAATCATTGATTCAAAACTGAGTTTTGAGGCTAACATGAGGTGGTGGATAGAAAAATCCACAATATAGAAACTATTTCACACTTACTGAACTTTAAATAATATTGTATTGAATCTGCCTGGTTTGGTCACATGCCTTATAAAGATAAATTTAATCTAGATGGAGGGTTTCAGTCCCAAGATTCTGAATAAAACAGTACAAAATACCAATACTAACACATACATATTTATTTGACAATTTATTCAAGGCTTAATTTCTTTTAACCCTGGCTTTATTCACAGAGTTTTAAATATGAACTGTTCATTAAATGATTTCATGAGTTGACATATCTCTTTTTCATTTGCCTTATCATCTAATTTATTAATTGCACTTTAATATATTTTATTTTTTATATATATATATATATTTTTTTTTTTTATCTGTTATGCTGCTCTTTGTTACATCTACTTTGTAATCTGTGTGATATGAATGATTTCTCTTTCTCTCTTGCTGCATAACAGTTTACCCACAAGTACAAATAAACCTGAATCTGAACCTGAGAGAGCTGACATGCATTCTGTCTAGGGATGGGAATTATAAACTATTTCCAGTTGAGAATCGATGTCATTACTCTTTCTGCTCAAATTTTTTTCCTTATCAGTGCCCTCCAATTTCCTCTACATGCTTTGTAAATCAAGGATGTCATGCTTTCATTAAAACACTCTACAAATTCTAAAAAAGTTGAAAATTAGGGCAGTAAGTGGAAGCAGCAACATCATTCATCTATTCTGCATGGTTTTGAAAATCAGGCATGTCATGTTTACTATTTTACAGCTAAAAAAACATAAATAGCCAACTTCTTTTGCACTTTAAATCGCCAGGAATCCATAAAGAATTGTTAAAACTCAGACCAATCAGCTCAGATCAATTCCCATCTCTAGTTCTGTCTTATTTCTGAATCACTCAGTGATTATTAGAGCTTAGGTTTGATGTCTTACTCAGCCTTCATTTCCTCCAGCACTCCTCCAATCATCAGGTCAGTGTCCAGGTTGAGGCCGTCCGTGCCGCGTGGACTCTCGCCCTCGATGTGCGGTTCGTTGTCCACGCTCAGCATGGCGTTGCGGCGGTTGCGGGTCACGACGAGCTGATGCCAGCGGCCCTGAGTGATCTCCACTTTGCTGATCAGTGTTCCCGTGCCTGAACCCGTGTTGAACCTGAGAAGAGGGGATGCACACAAACACATTTCAGCATCTCAACATTCTCCTTGAAACTTCAGTTTACGTTCTTGATATTTCTGAACAGCTCCTAATGAGTCCAAAAAAATCTGCTCACATTGCTCAACCAGACAGAGATGGATGAAAGGAAGGAGGTGCAGGATTTCCCATCTGGGATTCCGAGCAATGGGCCCAGAACGAGCGGTTGTTCTTTTAAAACATCTCTTCCACACCCTCTTTTTAATTAAACCTTTTATCTAATGAGTTTTTGTTGCAGCAAAGGCCACATCGTCACAGAAAAACGCTGCTGTCTGTGTGCACCCACACATATGGTAGCATTAGCACAACCTGTGAGCAATTATCTGCCACAAATAATTAGTTCTTCTCCCCACGTGCTGGATTTGCAGAGCTGTGGGTGGTAATCTCACAGCTGTATTTCTGAAGGTGAGGCAGAGCTTCATTTAAAAGCAAAAGTGACTAATGATCTCCTTTAGCTTGCTATTGATTTCCCCCTGAATACTGGAATTTAACCTGGGCAGATTTCTAGAGACTGAACAGGTTTGGAGGTGTTAGGGTGAAAGAAAGGACTCAGAAAATGAGAGATGCCATTGGTGTTTGGAATAAAAGGCTCAAAAGCATAAAAAAGACGCCGTGCAGAATCTCTAATTAGTTCATTCACATCTTTTCGAGAGATTCTGGGTCTCCTCGGGTTATTTTTTATTCATACAATTCCACCGAGAAAGAGGAGATGAATACTAACGTTTTTTTTTAAGTTTCTGTCTGGAGTAAAATACAATTCAAATTGATGCAATGAAACTTTTGTTTACAGCCAATCATCCAAATTAGGAGTTAATTCAACACTTGAGAAACACACCGAATTCAAAGCTAGATATGGGTTAAAGAAGCCCTTATCTGACATGCATCCGTACATAATTAACCATGATAACAAGCAGATTTAAGTTATTTTTCTCATGATCTTAAGTTATTCTTCTCATTATGTCCAAGTCAAAATGTGTTAGTGTTTTAGATAATGAGTTAATTCACCTTACTTACTTGAAATGTTGAGAAAAATGTACGTAAATGCTCAAAACTGGACCTGCTATCACGAGTTAATGACATAAATAAGCAGAAGAATCACCCAAAAGCCAATAATAATGCATAGCTACATTTTAACCAGACACACAAATGACAGTAAGCCTCGCTCTGGCTCTGCATATCATCCACAGAGAGCATGAATTATAAAATGAGGACATGCAGAGTCAAGGATGTGGCTGTTTCTCCAGGCAGTGAAAATACACCAGAAAGGTGCATTAGGAGAATTACAGGGATGGTTTCTGTCTTTTTTAGTCTTCTTTATTATTTATAATGCTCCTCATTAGTGAACTGATTCTGATAAACACAATACAAACTCACTCTGAATTCTTCTCTGTCCACACATGAGACATGCAGTCGCTGGTTTAAAGTCTCAAAATTGCTCCAGAAATAACTGAGACTCACCTGTTGGTGTTGGGGCTTTTATTTTGAAAGTTTAGTCAATCAAACAGTCAAATATTTACATTTTCCTTCACTCTTGGTGATTAAAAATATTTATTTTTCTTCTGAAAAAAATCTACAGTACAGTTTCTGAAGAACTTATCTTCATAAAAAGGTCATTATTGTAGAATGAAGCTTTAATTTTGAAGTCATTTCTCAAAGAAGATTCTAGGGAAACCTACTTAGTGAGGCTTTTATTTTGGTAATAAAGTATACTTAAGAGTCCAGGGATGTAACTTGAAATATGGACTTTTGTTTTGACAATCAAATCTTATTTAGAGTCTCCAAGCCACACACTGAAATGTTAGGCATTTTTATTTTGAAAGGTCAGCTTACTTTAGAGCTACAAAAGGACTTTTTATTGGTTTGGAATTTAGTTGAAATCATTTTTGATGCCATTTTCCTGCATTGATGAGGCTTTAGCTTCTGAATATTTACCCTAACTAAACTAAAATCACCAAAGCCTCTACTTTGAAAGTCTGATAAATACTAAGGCCATCTTTCAACAAACTATTAATAAGAGGTTAAAAAAAGCATTAATCAATTATTGTCTTAAGACAAATATCTAAAATAACAGGATGATAATTTATTATTATGGTCTCCTTAACATATCACATTCATAAAATATATATACATCCGAATGTCAGAGCCCTTGTTTGACTTTTAATATCATCTATCACTGCCTAATGCAGAACTCTCTCTGCGGGTATATGATGTAAAAAAAGGTAAGACTGTGAACTCTGTTTCAACTTATTCCTACATATTTTTTTAATCCTACCTCTTTCCTGCCTGCAGAATTTAAGAGTGCTTAGTCTTCATTTATTAGCCATTTCTCTGAATGCTATTGCTCCCATCTGCAAAATAAATCTATACAACCCCCGCATTTGCATTTATAACATCTAAACTTGGACATGCCACATGTGATCGGTCCATATGTTCGTCCCATCTGCAGGCGTGATCATGTGAGCAGCTTATTTAGACGTTTAAACATGATAATAAAATCAAGTCATCATACTGTAGCTGTGACTTGTGAGTCTGTCAACGAGCTTCTGTTTCTTTACTTAGACTGTTGGAGCATTTTTAGTATTTGCCAGACGTCGTCCTGCTGTAACTCTCTCCCTCATTATCTCCAGCACTCTCTGTTTGTTTTATTCTTATCTATTCTCTTGTGGCTGCGCTGGCCACGTTTCCCGGGGGAGATCATTTTGGTTTCATCACATAAAATCAGCCAAAAGCAACAGAAGAAGCCACAGCTTGTCCCTAATCTAACCAAACTTACTTGAGCTCCACTTTGCCGTTGACCAGAGCCAGAGAGATGAAGTCCTTCTTGCCCTCCTGGCCGTTGTAGAGCAGGAGGCCGGTCATCTCCGAGGATCTGAACTCCATTGCGATGCGGACTGTGTGATAGGCGCTCATCGTTTGGAATGCAAGGTATGATTGTCCACCGAATGATGGGATGAAGTAATGGATCACTGAGGAAGAAAAAGGACAAAAGAAACATAGAATTACAACATAATTTATTTTAATGCATAAGAACATGTATTTAATGTGCTGTTTTAGTAAACTGGAGGCAAAGACTGATGGGAAAACCCGCCTCATTCAATCAAGAGCAATCAAGGTGTTAAAAAACAGACTTTTAGGCTTTAGGGGAGTTTCTGAAGAATATGACCTTAATGATCTGACTGTGGTCAAGACAGAGACCTCATTACTCTCTACAAGGCAAAAAATGTTGCATCCAAAGTATCCCACATCTCTGACATGAAGGAACAAATCACCAAATGCGGCCCTCTGCCCATTTTGTATTGACCCCTAAAACAGTTGAATGAATAGACATTCTGATAACAGCAGCAAATAACATCAATCATGCACATTTTCTGCCATATTTACATTGAAACAAGGTCTCGTTTACAAAGTATATTGCAGTATTTATCTTCAAGCACCAACATTGTTGCAGTTTACTCTTGTTTTGTGTCTGACAGTGAAGCTGTCAGCGTCTCCCATCTCTGCTGCTCAGATGGTCATTCTTGCCATGACGAGCTGTGAATCCAGTGATAGCTCAGTAGTACAATGGCCTGTTGACAGGTAACAACCCACCCCTAAACCCTACAACTTTAACTAGAATAGGCTACACTAAAATTGAGGTGCAGGAAGTGCCTCAGGCTGCGTTTACACGGCGCCGAAAAACGGTTAAATCCGGTAAGTTTTTATTGCGTTTTGGCCTGGCGTTTTACCCTGAAACATGGTGCGTTTTGTCTAAATCGGTAACTTTTGAAAACGGGCTCCATAGTGGAAAGTTTCCAAAATGCTCTCCACGCAGCTCCGTGTAAACCAGCATCAGAGCGTTTCAGGGTGAAACGCTGGCGTCATTGCATGCACAGTACTCTTTCAGATGAAGGCTGCGCACGCATATCATGAACAACAACAACAGCTTCGGCCATCTGCCGAGTAACGTGTGAGCCTCTTACCGTGCTCGGTTTGTTATCCAGAAAAAACTATCCAGACAGATTTGCTGTTCGAACTGATTTGTTGTCCAGAAAAGAAACTCCTGCGTCTTTGTGCGTCTATTCGCCATTCTTGTTTACAAAAAGTTTTTCTTCTTCTTATGTGTATTGTAGCAGCGCCGCCTCTCTGTAGACCTACACCACCATCTACTGAACCGGCATGCACACTACAGCAGGTCCATACGTCTCCAGCGTCATCGTCTGAACGCAAAAGAATTTGAAAACGCTACGGAAAAATCATTGAGTCTTTAAATCAGGAGTATCCGTGTAAATGTAGCCTCAGTCTTTCATGCATTTCCCTTTATGCAGCCCTCAATGTTAAAAGTTTGGACACACCTGCCTTAAGGTGTCCCACACAGATCTTTAGTTGTCGATCATTTTGACACATTAAGACCAGTTTTCATGGCTGACAGGTCGAGAAATCTTTTAACTGCTAGGTCAGGCCTCAGTCGTGCTTAATGTTAGTTTCACAGTGATCATATCACATCATATATAATAGGTCATATTAGCTGACATTATGCCAACTGTATCCTCTTCACTCACCTACCAACCACAAAACACTGCAGCCCTGCAGCAGCATCGTCTGTGAGTTTTCTGTGGTCCATCGAGACAGAACCAATGTACTCACATATTAATGTTTTCCACACAGACATAGATTGTTACTCTGTGAGCTGGAATAAAAACCGGTACTGTCACACACCCACAAAACGCCCCATTGTGGCTGTACACTGTATTTACATGGGGAGTGGTTACCGAGGTCACAAAGTCGTGTTCGGTGTAGGTGGCTTAGAGTTACCTAAAACCTGATGAGAATGTTTCTGGTCTGTCCAGCTGATACTGGGGTTAGACGGAAAGTCATGTTGTTTGGGGACACGTCCATCATTCAGTCTCGTGTACTATCATAATGATCGACAACAGGTCTAGGACACCTCATGACTTTGGGACAGAAAGTCCAGCAGAAAGCTAAGACAGTTGTGATTGGATGTCCCTCTTTACTCATCCAACCTTTCCACACAACCAAAGCAGCTGTGATTGGATATATTCCTAACTTGTCCCTAATTTCCAAATTAGGTTTGATTGAAGCCTCTGTCAAACATTTTCATGCAGTTTTTATTTGTTAAATTTAATTTTAGTTTTGTCCATGTGTACCTGTTTATAGTTACTGTCCAGGTTTCGTCAGGGGAAAAAGTTGTTGAAAAAACTACAACTAAAATATTTTATTATTAGTCGACTAAATTATCACTGATGTGCATAATTAAACATAAGCAGAGTTATGATGGAGACTTGCTGCTGTTTTTTCCTGGAGTGATGTTTCTCTGATGAAGTTATCAAAAGGAGAAAGACCAACCAGCATGTCACACACACTCATGCGCACATGCCAATAACACACACACGAAGGAAGCCTTTGTTTTTCCTCCACTCAACAATTATGATTATTATCACCATTTTCTCCCCCAGGCGCCTTTTCTCTCTGTACATCTGTCTATCCATCCGTCTCTCTGAGGAGAATACCAGCTGATGAGCTGAGTCTCCTCTAATGACTTGATTGATCTCTGGGAGGCTGGTGTGTTTCGTTCGTTCCTGTGCGTGCGTGTCTGCATTCAGCCTCTTCTAACTGAACGATACACACCAGCTAATCCCCATCAAAGCAATTACTGTCAATTATCTTAAGATGCAGCTGCGTGAGGTCGATGCTCAGCCCCAAAATCCCAGGAGGAAGGTAAGAGAGGGGAGACAAAGAGTTGTGCCGCTCCAGAACTTCTCCTTGATTTATGATTTCCTCTGTGGAGCTGATTGGACTCCGTGTCGCCTTTGGTAAGCGGCTCAGCAGTTGTTCTCTTCTGAGGTGTTGAAACTCTCTGAATCATGGATAAGTTTGAGGAGTAGACACACAAACGTCTTACATCTGACTTCATCACACTTCATGCTTTGTTCTTGAGTTTGGAAAAAAAAGGCATCACACTGACTTTTTCCTGTGATCTCTGATTTGACTTTTGGTCTTATTTTGGACATAAATTCACATCTGAGACGACTTTTTGTTCATGATTAATTCAAATATTGGTGTCTTACTCCCAGAGTTGGCTGCATCCAATGTGGCAGCCGAGGTGTGGTTCTACCAGGGGCCCCCGACACTGCGGATTTATACGAAAGTAATAAAAATAAATATCATTTTTACCTTTGTCTTTGATTGACAACATTTCACCCAATTTATATCCTTAAGATTACACATGAATACGAAAAAATCTGACTTACTCGGTTTTATCATTTGTAGTTATATTAATGGGGCATTGCTTTACATTCAAATCAATGTGAGCTTTTGCATTTTAAGAGTTAATAGTAATAACTAGTTTTAATATAATTATATTGAAGGTGCATTTGTTCCCAATATGTGGTTCCCCCCGGAGCCCATGGTGCTTTGCATTTGTCTGTGGGCCAGCCAGGTCTGCTTACACCTAAAGTGCAATATCATACGTTCTTCTTCAGTTAAAGTCTTTATCATTATAACTTCTAGCTCTAAAAAAGTCAAAGTCTACTATCGAGGTTGTTGCATAAGCGTGACCAGATTTTATTTGGTAGTCCCCTCCATTGGCAATTTTATATATGCTTACAAAATAAATTGAAGAGCATTGTTTATACCATTGTCTTTCATTGATAAGATAACATGTCACTCAGTTTACATCCTTGAAAATAAACTTAAAAAACAAAAAAAGGACTTATTTGGTATTATCTTTTGTAGCAATATCTATTTAGCATTCAAATATTTACATTCAAATAAATGTGAGCTTTATCATTAATCATTTACAGTAATAACTACTTTTAAAATAATCATACTATACCCTTAGCATTAGCCTGTGGGTAGGCTGGCTTTGCTTACAGCTAATGTGCAATATCACACATGCTTCTTGAGTTAAATTCTTGATCATTACAACCTCTCCCTCTAAAATGTCAAAAATCTTGTATCTAGAATGTTGCAGAAGTCTAACTAGATTTTTTTTATGGCGACTCCCTCCATCTGTGATTTGCTTACACTTAATAACTAAAATGAGTAGCATTGTTTTAGCCATTGTCTTTACATTATAAAACAAAATTCCTCCAATTTGCATGCCAACAGGCCACAGCCTGGATTTGAAGAAGCAGATACATGGGTCATGTCTGGTTTGCCACTCTACCAAACTAGAACTATACAATTTACATCCTTTAAAAATAACAAATACAGAATTTACTTGGCTTTACCATTTGTACTTATTTAATGGGGCACCGCTTTACATTTGAATTAATGTGATTTTTACTATTCAAAGTTAATAGTAATATCTAGCTTTAAAAATGGTTAAAATGATCATTCCAACTTCTACCTCAAAAAAAGTCAACAATCTAGTGTCTAGAATGTTGCATAAAACTAACCCAAATGATTAATGATACAGAAACACCACCCTCTCTAAAAGCATGCTAATTAATGCACTTAGTGAAAGAAAGCTTTCATTTTATGTCATCACTCCAGTCTGCATGCAAACAGACCTTCTCTCTTGCTCATAGCCAAAAGCTTCACCCCTCTCTCTCCTCTGTGAGTCATTTATTGCCTTTCTTTATGCTAATTAATGTGACTGAGGCTACACATTTCTGCATATACAGAAGGTAACATGATCCAGTCTCATACAGTCGCAGGAGACACATTTTGATTCCTTCGAGGAGTCCACTTGAGATCAAAACAGATGGTCACACCAGATGTAAGGAGGATGCTAAAGCTACTTTATATTCACAACTTTGACCACAAAACTACACACTCACATCTAACAGCACTCACTTAACTCAACCCAAAGTTTGGAGCGTTGCTAGGATGCAAACAAATGAAATAACTGCTGAACAAAATGTAAAAGCTCCACTCGATATGTGGTCATTAATTTAAATGAAGTGTTTTTTCTTCATTAGGAACATATTAGAGCTCATGAGGACGTGGCGTGGAGTGATTACAGGCCTCCTCAAAAGCATGATTGGCGTAATGGAAGTAAAGTGACTCAAAATCACTGTTAACGTCAGCCTTCAGTGGCTACTCTGAAATGCTAATTGCAAAAGCACCAGTAATTATAGGAAGAGTATCTGTGGTTCGTTTACTGCAGAGTTTGAAGTGAGTTCAAACTTTAAGCTTAAACCAGACAAAATGAAGAAAATGCAATGAAAAGGGGTCAATCCGAGCAAATCTATCTGTACATTGTAAAGTAAGACAGATCAAATTGTTCACAGTAAAACACAAAATGGAAGAAACAAAAAAAATGAGAAAAAATATTTAGAAAATCAAATTTTCTATGTAATTTCTTATTTATTTCATTTGTTATTGTGTTGTCTTTTTATTTCTCTTTTGTATTCTGAAAATTATTTTTAATATTTCTTATTATCTCTCATTTTTTCTAATATGTTGTTATGTTTGATGAAGTAAAGTGCTTCTTTTGTAGCGTTTTTAGATGTGCTGTTCAGCTTCTTTAAATGTTGTTATCTCCTCTGATTTGTTCTTTTTTTTTGCAAATCCAGGGTCACCATTTCTTATATACTTGTTGTTAGTATATTCAAATTTAGATAAATTGAATTGTACTTTATGTGTTGTCTTATATGCTGGTTTGTACTCGTATTTGTTGTGTTTTTAGATTTGTTGTTTTGTGTCTAGACTTGTTAAGTTATGCAAAACAAGGCCTAAATTAGGCATTTTTTTATATGAACATGTTAAAGTTTTGCCAGTCAGTAGGACATATTTATGTGTGTTTCCTCAAATGATGACTAAATACAATATTACAATTTTAATTTCTTATTTTAAGACACAATTTTCCATGTAGCAGCAATTCCAGGACTGTAAGACAAAGCTAAATAAAGCAATGTTTCAAATGTATTTCTAAAATATTTAGTATATCTTATAGTTCTCACCGAATTGAGGGTGCTAACATTTTTTAAACCAACCACAGATGTAAGGTTTATTCCACAGATGCCCTAAATTATTTACCAAATCATTCTTTATGTTTCTATAATGCTTAATACTCCAGTATATACAAGATCTTTAACCAAAATGATGTTTTTATGACTAAATATAATTTTAATTGTTATCTGTGAATTTTAAAATGTACTGTTTCACAAAAAGACAGTGCAGCACATTATTATTATTTCATTAAGATGTCATTTTTTATTTTTTTACTTACATTCCTGAACAGAAACAGATGTTTTAATGGTTGAACGTTCTGCTTGGCTAATTTTTTATTTCTCAGGAGCTCAGTGAGGCGGCTCAAAATCGAGTATATAAAGGTGAATTCAGTTTGGAATTCTTTGTTTCTGTTCAAGATGTTTGTCCAATAATAATAATAATATTTTTAATTGGTCAACATAGAATCTACATCTGTGAGTAGGCTGACCCAAAGTAAGTTTAAGAAGGTGTTCACAGTGTCTCGTGTCCACAGAAAACCTGAGCAACATTTTAAAGGCTTCAATGATAATCAGTCAACTGAAGACACAAGACTTTGACCAATGCTTTCCACAGCCAACAGTAATGCAGGCCTCATTTTGAGTTTTTCATCAAAATAAAATTATTCATAAGTTATCAGAAATGAGACAAATACAGTTGCTAGCATTTGAATATTTGCAGTCTAGTCCCTGAACTGTAGAAACACAGCTGGCCTACCTTTCTCACACACAGCCCCTCCTCGCCCGGCGGGACACTTGCAGGTGAAGTAACTGCCGTCATCCTCACAGGTCCCCCCATGGAGGCAGGGGTGGGAGCTGCAGGGCTTCTGTTCCTTATGGTGGGGCCTGCCCCGGATGTGGGAGACGGTGGTGGAAGGAGGCATGGCGGTCGTTGTTGAAGTTTCTGTTATTGCGACGATTCTACGCGGTGTGGTGACCGGTGCGGCGGTGGTGGTGGTCCGTCTGTAAGGCCGGCGGGTGAAGTAAGCGGTGGTGGGAGGAGAGTTGGTGGTGGAGGCCGCTGTGGTGGGAGCAGCTGTGGTGACTGAGGCCGTGGTGGTGGTGGAGGTGGTGGTGAAGAAGGGGATGGAGGAGAGGCCTGCAAGGACAAAGGAGATGAGACAAAGGAAGGAGACATTTCAAAATCTAAACAGCCTGATTGAACAAATTTTATCTTTTGAGCTTCTTTTATCTGAAAAAGACTTTGAACTTTTGAGATCCCAAATGATGCAAAGGTCCTGCGTCTTGGTTCAAAGAGAAGTCATGACAAGGTGCTTTTCTACAAAATGATCGAAAGGTATCGACTCCAAACCCAAGCACATGGACAGAATGATAAACAGCTTACTATGCTATACTTTGAGAGCAGATTTACAGGATAAAACAAATGACTCACCGGCTTTCTGCAGGAGAAACTAGCAGACATGCAAATAAATCTATTAATACAAGTCAACTAGGTCCCGAGTCTCTAAGGAACAGCCAAGTCTCTTGTTAAGTTAATATCTCTGAATGTTGCTAAATATGGATACAAACTGACATACACTTGTCATCTTGTCTCATTTTTAATATGTCTCCACTGAATCCATTTATTAAAAACTAATATATTAGAAACAGATTTGAAACAAGTACAACAACATTTTCTTACCTAAAAATGATCATGTTGGTTTACATAAAGACAGAAAGTGAAAACAAGATGATAGATCATTCATGCACTCTGTAGAAATTTAACCTGATACATATATGGGTTATATGTATGGCTAATATATAGGCTGTGAATATCTGCAGCTATTCTCATATTTGTAGACAGTGATACAACGCTTTTTAGCAACTATCTACCAAAACTGATATCATAGCAATAGTAGGCTACTGTGCACGTCGACCCCGTGTCCTCTTGACGTCCTACCTTTCATAATTAAAATTACAGAGCAATACTACTTAGTAGATGGATCTCTGCTAGGTGTTTATTTGCTGGGTAGTTGGAAGAAAAGGATTTTATGTGTATAAGTATGTGTGTATATAAATATATATGAATGTGTCCTTTGTCAATCATGTTTTCTCAGTGTAAAGCACTTTGAGCTGCAGGTGATTTGTATGAAGTGTGCTATATACAGTTCCACTGGTGGATTTATTTGGGCAACAGCAGCTCAGTCCAAAAGGACATGGGTTTGGGACTGAAGGGTGGTCTGTTCAAGCCCTGACCAAACTATGTTTGGAGTTGGTTTAGAACAGGGGTGGGCAACTTTGACAATTAGGAGGACTGCATCCATTTTTTTGAGTACATGTGGGCCGTATTGTTATAAATTGTTGGAAAAATATATTAATAAACAAAAAATAGCAAATATAAAGCTTCAAAACAGAATTTTAACTCAAACACAATTGAAAATTCACAATTTAGTTAGTCTGAAACCCAAGTAAATCCAATGTAAGCTTCTTTTTAATGCAATAAAATTGGGAATATTTATCAGATTTTAAAGCACAAATATATCACCTTTATCACTGTTTCCAAATATAGTTTTTACTAATGCTATATATTATATTTTAAGACAAAATTACATCCAAAATTCTTCAGTGACTTGTAAAATAAAAAAATGTACCAGCAATCTAAGGTTGGTAGAAATATTTTATTACCTACGTAATCTGTGCATTATGCAGTACTGCTTACTCGTGATAAATCATATGCAGTTGATGTTATGTTTTCTTCATAATTCCAATTTTTCTGTTTTTTTGTTTGTTTTTTGGAAATGATTGGTGGGCCATACCGAGTGAGGTTAAGGGCCGCATGTAGCCCCTAGGGCACCAGTTGCCTACCCCTGGTTTAGAAGCTGCAGAGGTGCCAGCCGACTTCCTGGGCACTAGTCAAGTTCCCTTGAGCAAGCTTGGAAGTTCTTCTTCAGGACCTTCAAACCATCACTCTGACATCTCTCCATTAATGCACTATCATAGGACCTGTTTGTGTGTGTGTAATTCTGCTTATGTGTGTGTGAGAGAGTGAACTGAATTTCCCATTATGGGTTAGTAAAGTGTGTCTTTGTGTTTCTTTGTGTTGTTTGTGTCTCTGGTCAAATGTCATAAACACTCAAATGAAGTGAAATTTAAAAAATATAATGATGCTTAAAGTAGAAGTTTTCCATTTTGAAACTTGTAATACTTTTTCATATTTCACCTTCATGAATATCTTAAATCCTCTTTTCCATTCTTTTAATCCCCACACTCATGTTAAGTCCACCCTTTATTACCGTGAATGGTGAAGTCGATGTTCTGGTCCTCCGGCTTCTTCACAGCGATGCTGGTGTCTTTGGAGGCCTTCAGCTGCTTGACCAGGGCTCCCTTGATATCCTCCACCGAGTACTTCGTATCTACAACAAACAAAAGGTAGAACCACTGAACACGAGACCTCTAAGGACACAGGCCAACACTGGACCTGAGTTTCTGATTTTGTTCTGCGAATATATCGCGGGGCCCTGAATGTGACATGTGGACCGTCTCTGTGGGGCACTTGTCCTCCCTCCCCTTGTCTGGCCTCTTCACCCAGATGAATCGCTCTCATAACGTTTGCTGCAGATGTTCGCCTTACTGGCCATGGAGGAGCGCCACTTAACAGCACCCCTCGCCCCGTATGAAGGGTATAAAGACGCTATACGATGCTCATAAAAGTATAAAAGGGCAAAATGAGCTTTACAGTCCAGTCGAGGTATGAGCTGCATAATTCTGGGCTGTGATTATGCAGTTACAAACTTCTTCTTAGCACTGGAAAAGGTGGGAATTCATCTCGGTTGACGGTATAAACCTGTGAATGCATCATTAAAAAATAACCTGAAACAGATTAAGGAAGCATCAGTAACCCATGCGTGGCTGTTTACAGTGTTGAAGCTAATCAATGCACCTGCCAATCAGCATGACAGTAACATCACCTTTCATTATTTTGTACAGTTGTTTCATGTCAGGCTTATTTTCCCTCATTATCACAAATTGTACCTTTCACTGTAAAGCAAAAGCCAAAAATCCCACCTCCACGCTGCTGTAGGGTTCCTCTCCTGCCCCGCATGAATCACAAATACTCATCCAAACTGAGGTGAAAACCTCTTTTATGTTGTTTTTTTAAACCCCGGGCAAATTGTTGCAAGGAAAAGATTAACTTGGCATTGGGAGCAAAATTAAAGGAAGAAAATAATGAGGGTAAACTTTCGGTGCTTCAAAACATAATGAGCCAAATAAAAAATAAGTAGAAACCACTTAAAGGGAGCACAACTCTGCCAAGGATGCACAATACTTCAGATTTGTTGTTTTCTAAACAGATTTACTACAAGTTTTAACCTTCATTAACATCAGAATGGCACTTAATTCATTATGGCTTTAGGCAAACACTGGAACCAGGTTGGTTTTTGGCAGAAGGACGATTTGGCAGCAGCGTGTGAAGCCTCTTTGCTGAGTCATCGCCATTGTTTGTTTTGAAACCTCACAAATACATGTAAATTTAAAAGGATTACTCAGAGGAATTACTTGACTGCATATGAGCTGTGAAGCATTTTTTCAATTGGTATAAAGTACTGTGCATTCTTTCTGAAGGAGATCAGCTGTTCAGGGCTATACTGTATATACAGTGAATGTAATTACAGTACAGTAATACTTCTATTAACAGCTCAGTGCTTTTTATTGCAATACTCAATGGGACAGTTATGCCTCTATTGGGGGCAGGCATTCATTTATAATGGGCCCTTCATTTGTTTTAAACAAAGTAAATGAAAACAGGTGCAAATGTATATAAAAAACCACAGTGGGAAGTTACCGAGTCAAGAATATCAAAACAGAGAAACAAAAAAGGCTCCCACACTGCAATTTATGGACTGTAACAAGTTGTGCAGGTCCCAACAAAACTTCAGCATGTCAGATGGCACAACATCAATGCAAGAGTTATCCCTCCTGAGGTTGAAAATGCAAGGGGTATTTGTAATTGACGAGTGTTTAGGATCAACATGTCAGTATAGCAGATCCAAAACAGTCATTTAGGCAGGAATGTGTCCAAACATCCTGTAAATCTGGAGGACACACAGCTGTTGTTTTTTGGTTGGTGTTTCGATCTGTGCAGATGCAATTAAAAGCCCAATTCACGGTGCCTTTACGCAACAGCTCTACTAGCTTGGATACGCCCGACACAGCCAGTGCTCCACATACACACAAAGGCAGAGGTGCTCACTTGCAGCGCTCCTGTCTCCTGCTGAGTCTGTGTACCTCCTTCTCTCTAATTTCACGCCTTGGTTACTACCGCTGAAGATGGAGCAAAGAAAGGATCAACTGATTCTCCCCATGCTGCCTTCACGACATTCAAAGTGGAAGAGAAATGTCACAAATTGCACCTTTGAACAGGTTCATGAATTGGACTCAAGACCTAGAAAGATTCTCTTTTAGTCAGACTCTTGATTCGTCCCCTGCTTTTAAGAAGAAATTTCGACAACAGACATACATTAAAAGTTACCAACAACAAACAACAAACTAACAAAAGATATCTATACCAACCATTTGCACAGGTAGTGGACTAAATAAAGATTAAGTTCACTGAGAGGCCACAGGTGGAGCCACTCTTCCCTCTACCTTTTATTCTTTATCTTCTTTATTTCTCAGCACTTTCTCTCCATTAACCTTTGAAACCATTAAACCAGCTGAGAAAAGGAAAGTGAGACGACTACTCAAGCGGGCTCACAAAGAGTAGGAAATGTTTCCTGGTCTGATGGGTCTTGCTTTCTGCTGATGGTAGGGTTAGACATTGACTTGAACCTGAAAATATGGATCCAACCTGCTTTGTTTTGACAGCTCAGGCTGCTGTTGGTATTAAACACCAGTCCTCTCTACCATACTATCATCAAAGCTGTTAATACTAATATTAGAATCAATCAATCGATCAAACTTTATTTATATAGCACTTTTCATACAAAAAATGTAGCACAAAGTGCTTCACAAACAGACAGATAAATTAAAATAAAGGATATATGACCCAAACCCACTCCACCCAGCCCTTGAACCCACCCACACCGCAATCCATACACAGTGTTGATAAAATGCATAATAAATAAAAGACAATAATAAAGCACACTGATGTGCCCAGTGCGTATTGAGGAAATGCCATCTCAAAATAAGATAGAAAAACTCTAAAATAAAATAAGGAAAGATAGCAAAGATAAAAAGATAAAAAATAAAATAAGATAAAATAATAAAAGAGTGGGCTGTAAGTAGAATAAATAAAAACACTAAAAGGTAATTCAGGTAATAGCTTGACTAAAAAGGTAGCTTTTGAGTTTGCTTTTTTTGAGTTTGTTTTTAAAATGATCTCTGTTAGTATATTTTGGAACAATACTGTATGTTTTTATCCACAGTAGATGATAAAGGGTGCAGGAAAGTAATACAGAAATGGAAATATAACTTGAAAAGCAGGGTTGGACCAAGGACTTAAGAGAACTAATGTTGCCTCGCCTTCTTACAGCCCAAGAGTAAAGATTTAAATGTAAAGTGCTTAAAAAAGCTGATATGGTGGCTTACTCTGCATGAAAACTAATTAGGTCTTGGAAATCCCAATTTCATTTTAGTCTAGTAAGTCATTTTGGAGATTTCTTGCTTGCTGAAAGACAAAAAGGAACGAACCATGACTGATTCAAACCTCATATCTCCTTCTTTGAATATGGTTCACATTCATAGTTTTTCTTTTTTTTATATGCCTTCAGCTCCCATGAAAGATTCCTCACCTGGTTTGAAGTGGGCCTCCACAAAGGCAAGGATGGAGTTGCTGGGGGCCAGGTTACGGACGCGGACGCTCATGAAGTCTTTGCGCACCTCTGACTTCCTGAACAATTCATTGAGCTGACAAAGAGAAAGAGAGAGAAAGAAGAGACGATAACTGAGGCTGGTAATGAGCTCCATGCTATCATAACACAGTCCACTTCCTTGGGACTGTACTGTATCAGAAGGAGGAAAGGCTGCCTCTCAAATTGGGCTGTGGAGAAAGAACATATCAGGCGTGGGCATACAAATTGACTTTTAGCTGCAGTCATGGCATTAATTATAAGGACAAGTTTGCAGGAGTAGCTAAGATAAATGCTGTGCAATACTCTGACATGTGCTCCTGCACTGTGGACACACTGTGATGTGAGGAAATCTCCCTAAGGATATTTAAATATTCCCCGTGCTAACAGTGATATTGTAGCCTTAAAACTAGAGCTGCCTTTTGCCAAATATTAGCCTAAATATTTTATCTTTAAATTGGGCACCTTTTTTGCAACTACTTGAATTTACAGATAGTGCATGTCCCTGCATAATTTCTTTTTTGTCAGCAAGATTCAGGAGACACCAAGAAGTCCTCATTTCAGCTGCTCTCTAAAATCACAGGAGCCACGGGGCTCGGTAACCCACTTTACTGGAGCATCATCTGAGTAGCTGCTTCTGTTGTTTCCATTTAGTGCTCTGTCATGTAATTTAAGCCAGTCTTGATAAAAAAAAATCTCTCCTTTTCAAACCAAAATACAAAGAAATCAAACTGTGCTGAGATGCTTTCAATGCAAAACAAAGGCTCAGCTGTGTTTTTCAAGCAAAAGCTGACAAAACATTGAAAGATTATTATTACTTGACAAAAAAATCACTAACCCGGAGACAACAAGGAAACAAGGAGTGGCAAGAAGTAATCCAAGCAACGATGGGTGACTTTCTTATGTTGACTGCTCTAAATTAGCAAAGAAACCAGCCAACCTGAGAAAACTGATCAGGCTAACTAACTACTCGCAGCTGTCCATTTTCATCTATATAAGGATAAGAACAGGCTAAAAAATGAACAATTTACCCCAAAACATGAGGAACTATCTTTCTATCACTTTGCTTAAAGTGATATAAATGTCACTGTTAATAAATGCCAACAAGAACTGTCAAAGTTCCTACCTTACACATGCATAATTAGCATTAGCTTAACAGCACTAAATAAGCAGGTCAACTACATTGGCTATCAGATGAGCCAGCAAATTTGCATTTTTTTTGCTAAGTAATTGGCAAAAGAATAGAATAATACATGGTGGTTGATTTACACTTCTTTGGGACAATAAGGGACAAGGAGTGATGACTAGAAATCCAAAAGATGGGTGATGTTCTTATGTTGACTGCTCTAAATTAGCAAAAAAAACAATCTAACAATTAAAAACACTTCCTGCTGGATGCACCTGAGAAAACTGATCAGGCTAACTAACTACTCACAGCCGTCCATTTTCATCTATATAAGGATAAGAACAGGCTAAAAAATGAACAATTTACCCCAAAACATGAGGAACTATCCAACACTTTACTTAAAGTGGTATAAATGTCACTGTAATTAATTGAAACTAGAATTGTCAAAGTTCCTACCTTGCATGCATAATTAGCATTAGCTTAACAGCACTAAATTAGCAGGTCAACTACATTAGCTATCAGATGAGCTGGCAAATTTGCAATTTTTGGCTAAGTAACTGGCAAAAGAATTAGATAATACATGGTGGTTGTCTTACACTTCTTTGGTACAATAAGGGTTTAGATAAACATGGAAATAAAGGTAATTTACATGGTAAAGTTATAGCTAATTCTCACAGTTTCTTGCTAATAGTTGAGTCACGAAAACCCACAGAAGAACACACAGCTTATGGCAAAAACTCAGATCTAGATGAGTATCTTTTTTAAATTCAAGTAAAAAAATCTACAATATAGATACACAAACTGAAAATAAAGCCTGAGTTGATTGTAATAAGTAACATAATCTGCCAATAAGATGAGGTAAATTGTATTTGAAGGTCATCTTAAAATGAAATTTTCTCTCCAGGGTAACTAATAAACTTTAATCTAAGAGTGAAACTTTCCTTGTTTCATTGGCAGATTTTTTCTCATCATTAAGCAATTCAATGGCTTATTTTCGCCTTTCATTTATTAAAGTCAGATATCTATCTCGACTTGTTAAGTGAATGTGGATTAGAAAAAGTGTTTGGGTATTTCTGACTTGAAAATAAAAAGTGCAAAAAAAAAAGAAGTAAAAAAAAGTGCAAACATAGAGACGTCCTGGAGGAAGAATGAATAGCTTCTAAACTGATACTTTGATACTGTACCAACTTACCTTTACCTTTGAGTATTACATAAAAATGAAATGAATAAAATATCCAGAGAAGTACAAAACTATAGCTTAGGGCTTGATGAGTAAACATGTACCCAAGTGAGTAACTATTATTCATCCATTAAGTTACTTTGCAGCTAGTTTCTTATTTTCCACCTTATAACTGTGCCAACTTTTGTGAACTTCATTGTGCCGTGTCACCCAGATGTCTCTAATCTATGAGCTGAGGAGTAAAAGGTCAAACAGAAAATCCTCTAAAACTTGCTTCAGGTGATAAAAGTCTCCTGTGGCTGCGCTGAACTAAAAACCTCATGTTTCCTTCCTCTCCGTCTTGTCTCTAACTAATACATCAGATGTTTGTTACAGGCTGCAGTGTTGCAAAAGAAATGTCCTGCGGCAGTCTCCTCTGTGTGTGAATACAGTAGATCTTTGTAGCCTACATAGTGAGCGTGTTGGGAGATGAAGAGAGGGGGCTTCTGTCAAGTGGCTCACCGAGTTTCAGAGACACACAGGCTAAGAGCGTTAACGAGACACACACATACACAAAAGGCTGTGAGGTACTAGATTAGGTCCCAGCGGGGGTCCGTGACAACGATTCAACAGCTGGTAGACGTCTACTGCGTGCAACAACACACACACACACACACACACAGCGTCCCCATTTCATCAGAGGGAGCAAGAAGAGGAGCAAGTCCCTGGCTTGACAACAGAGACGTCTGTTCAAAGGTCTGAGCTCCTCTGAGGAGGGATGTGACCTGAGTGAGTCAATGGGGACAAACTGTGATTACTGCACACGCTCAGTGCTGCCCAGGCAACAAAAGGCATCATGGCCGCCCAAAGTAAAGACTCCATTTCCCAATATCTGCACAATCTTAATTATTCTCAGATGGAATGAGGCTTTTTGTCTCTGTGAGGTGCCTGCTACGACAAATGACTTTCTAAATAACTCTGCAGAGCGCTGTTTTAGTGTTTGTTATTAAACTTGAAATAACTTTGTCCTTACATTTGCATCAACAGAGCAATTTGGGTTAGATGTCATGTTTACGGCCCTGCGGTTGTGGAGGCAGTGTAGAGGCTGCAACAGTGTAGCAGTTCAAAGAGTGACTGTATTAAAAGAGGACTTTTGGAGGATTTTCTTTCTTTCTTTTGCCTTATTTAATAACCTTGCAGTGCAGATGAATCAGCCTCATTACCTCTGCCAAGGGGGTTAAGTTTTTGCCAGCAATTGTTTGTTGTTAGCAAGATTACACAAAAACTACTGGGTGGATTTTGCTGAAATTTTCAGGAGATTTTGGTAATGGCCCAACTTAAAAGTGATTAGGTTTTGAGGTGATCCAGCAAACAATCATTTTTGCTCAGTACTGTCAAACCTATAACGATATCAACATGATTCTGAGTGCTTGGTGCGGGTTTTCAGAGTCAAGGAATTATATATCCAAGTGTAGGCCTGTCACAATAACAAATTTTGCTGGACGATATTTGTCCAAAAAATTATTGACGATAAACGATATTATTGTCAATACTATTCTGATTTTTTTCATTAATGTAATTATAATAAATGTCATAATAAAGTAAGTGCTGACTGTCAGGACGGAGGCTTCGCTGCACCTCCACATCTTCCTCTTTGTTGCAACTACTTTCAAACAAATGGGACATATCTCGTCGGTGTTCATGGGCTCAAACCTTGTGTATATGATCCAACTTGAAAAGCTCTAATCTACAGCGATTGTGAACGGCCCAATCAGCATCCTTCAGAGCAGGAAGAGCTGGAGCTACAAGCGAGGCAACAGCAGGAAGTGGCTGCTTGATCGGACATTAGCATAGATGCTAACAACTTCGTTAGCTGTTTTATCAGATCTGGACCACAGTTCTTTATTAATTAAAACATATAACAACACAACAAACCTCTCTGAGGAAAGGATATTTTTTCCCCAGTTCTTCAGACAGAACAATTACCTGCCAGACATCTTTCTGGGACCATTCCCAAACATTTTTTATGGGCTGTTGCCCAGATGGAAAAGTGGAATATACTGAACGCTCCATCTGGTGAGCCAGGTTACTTCTTTTGAGCACAATCAAAAAAACAATCATCATATTTGCAGGGCAACTCAGTGAGGTAGAGGGTAAATCAATGAGGCTGTTGATGGATGACTCAGTGTCAGGGTAGATTGTGAAAAATGATTAATAACTTCACTCTGACTTGATGGAAATGCAAGCAATGGGTTTATCTGTAAAGGTTAGTGTGAAATGAGTTACTTTAATTTTGTGAAGATGTGTATTTATCACAATAACTGGGAAAAGGCTGCATTGTGTCATTGGAAGACTAGCACATTTATTCAAAAGGAGACATTTGATAAAATTGTTGCTCTTAAAAAACACATCATTTATTTAAAAGTTCTTTAAAAAAATTAATTAGACAACTAGTCTTCAAAATGATTTCAGAAGTCTTTCAAAATCTTGTTTAAAACTGAAAATATAATTTTTCATTATTAATGTTCTTATTAAAGTTTTATCCTCAAATGTGGGCCCTCTCTGGTTTTCTCTGTGAAGTCAAAAATCAATCAAGCCTAATATCAAAACACAAAAACTGATTTTTTAGGAACTGTTCAGGAATGCAAGTATTTAACTTTAATTTGACATCTTGATAAAAAAAATAATGATGTGCATTACTTTTTTTTCTGTTATTTAGTAGTTTTTGTGTATTTGAAATTTCATGGATGAAAACAATATTATGTTTTAGTATTACAATTATTTTTTTCAAAGAGCTTCTAATTACTGGTGTTAACTGTTATAGAAAATCATTTTTATCATTTTCATTACCAATGTTGTAACTCAGGACAGCTGTGGCAGAAACCTTATTTTGGGTTATGGTCTGATAAACTTATTAAACAATGTATGTTCAATGAAAGCATGTGGAGCAATCATGTCATAATCATGATATTAATATCCATTATTTTAGTCACAGTTCTGACTTTAACGAAGTCGAGCAGCCCTAGCAGATTTCCATTTTCATGTTTCCAATTCTTAAAATGTGACATCGACTGGTGGGCTGAATGTCATGAGGAAGGGGGATTGCATGAAGACTCCAGGACATTTTTTCAGGAACTACTCAAAAAGAGCCCATTTCTAAATATTAGCAAAGTCTTATAACACAACCAGAAAACAATAAACGTGTTAGGTTTTTGATGTTGGTATGAATGATGTTGAAAACTATCCTGACTGGTTTATATTTTATCAGCCTCCCTGGTTTAAAAACAGACAAACAATCCCAAGATTCATTTCATTAAATAAAAATCTCCTCATATTGCCAAGACTCAGAGGACCGTGTTGTTTCTTTCTGATCAGATGCATGCTACTGCCTGACCACAGCCGGTAAATACATTCATTTCTCAGTCTTGTTTTTTCCATCAGATGTTAAACCAGAAAAATTGCTGCAGCTCAGCATGAAGGAATATTACTCAACAGCTTCAGGGGGCGTTAAAGCCTGTGATGAAGCCTCGCTGAGCCCGTCTGAAGGAGCTCGCAGAATTAGATTAGTGTGGCTCTCGCTGAAGAGTTTTAGTGTCTCAAGATGGTTTGGATCTTGTTTCAGAAGCTTTTCCACTTTTGACACAAAGAGGCGAAGGGAAGAGGCTGAAATCATCCCTGGACTATGCCACATTCGTCAGATCATTTTAGGGAGTGACAGGAGTTACATTTGTGGGATTTTTGAATGCTAAAAATCAACGTCTGTTTTTTTTTAAAATTAAAAATAATGTATTGTTATGTATAACTGCAAACCCTCATTCACAGTACTTAGGTTTGTTTGTCCTGTCTCATTGTGGTTTTTATTTGAAAAATGTTTCTTAGCTTTTTCTAGTGATGGGTTGGGAGTGAAAAATAAAAAGAGTCAAACGAGGAAGGAAAGCTGTTAAAGAAAAATTTACCATATTGATTTATAGTTTTGTCATTTTTATAATGAATGGAGTACCAAAACAATTTAAAACTAAAAGTTTCTAGACAACATAAACCTCTGCAAAGGCAGCTGCAACACTGTCGGGTGAGTTATTGTCAAAACATATTGAAACTCTCCTATAAATGCAAAATCCTGGATCCACATCCAGATCTGGATCTCCACTAATATCTTATCACTTCTACCATGACCAACATTCCCTGAAAATTTTATCAGAATCTGTTTAGAGCCCACTGAGACTTTAGCAAAACAGTGGAAAGCTGCTCTATCCCAGTATTTCAACAAATTATTTTAAAAAATCCTGATAGTTCTGATAACCAAAAAAAGGACATCCCTTCTCCCCCACGCTAGTAACAACATTTCCAGAAACTTCATAAAATTCCTTTCATAACTGTTTAAGTAATCATGTTGACAAGTTAACAAACAAAAGCAGGAAGAAGCATACAAAAGTTACGTCTTCAAAGTGAAAAGTCTTCCCATCTTAACAAAGAAAAGCAGCAAATTGTTCAATCAAGCGGCAGAAGGCGGTAAATGACTTGATATTTACTTAAGAAAAGAATGAAATAAAATTTAATCAACGAAAGGGCTGGATTAATCTTCTTTTCAGCATGCTTACCCTCTTAAGTCATTCAGTTATACTGCCTTTCATTCAATCAAGAGCTGATTTATGAGAATTTAATTTGTGCAGCTTTAAAGGCTTCATTATTAAAAGATGTTGGCTGTGAGTGATAAAAATAAGACAAACAGGGCTCCCTGTGAAGTAGGTGTTTTTACTTGTTTTGAATGTTGATCTCCAATATGCCTCAAAACTGAAACATACTTTGCTTTTCTATTTTAAAAGAAAACATGTAGGAGGGTAGGATGTCCATCAACACTTCAAGTGTTACTCCTAGTCACTGGCAAACGAAGCATTTATTTGTTCCTATCTGCTAAATGAGATATAACAGCACGACAGCTAAAGAGTTTAAGACTAAATGCTGAATAAATAATAACATCTGAAGGAGATATAGTGGTTTCTTATGGTTCTTTATGTTGGCCCTGATTTAATCGAAGTCTCATTAGATATACTGAAGCTGTAAACAAAGACAGTTTGTATGTGCTTATGTAATCAAACACTTGGTTTACTTTTTTACTCCAAGGAGCTTTGTAATATCATCCTTAGAATTTTATGTTGATGCTTAAAATAGAGCTGACTGATGTAATGACCAACAATCAAGACTGTGATGCTCATTCTCATGGCTATTTAATAATGAAAGTCAAAATGGACCAGCATCACCAACATTGCTGGAGGTCATCAGGAGCGAGGGTAGATTTCAAGACCAGCAGGATGTTGCAGCTTTTGGATGAGGTAATTGTGAATGAGGTGTGCATTGGTGGTCTCTTACTGAAATACTATCACTTCTTATTGTCTATTCTTTGTAAATCTGACCCTGAGAATGAAAAAGATTCATTCTTCAAAATTCTGAGTGACTATTTGATGAAACTACTTGGTCAGGTCTCCCTTGAAAAAGGGAATTTCTGATCTCAATGAGGTCAGCAGATCACCTGGTTAAATAAAGGCAAAATAAAACAAAATATAACAGAGAGAATCCTGTCCATTATGATGTCAAAACTGATGCTGGCTAGTGTGTAACCTAATGGACGCTTATCAGTGTTGGTAGTAATGCATTACAAATGTAATGTGATTGATGTAATGCATTCCTTTTTACTATAACGTAGTAATGTAAGGCATTACAAATAAAAAACAGTAATATATTACTCTGTACAAATGTCAGCAATGCAAGTTAAAAAGCTTTTTTTAATTAACCTGAAATGAAGAGGTGTTTTTTTGTTTGTTTAAATACAAATTCGCCAAATACTCTGTGAGATCAGCAGAGGAGAAAAGTCCTTCTCTAGGCCTAAAGTTACAGTATCTCTAACACAACTTACCAGAATTTTACCTTTTGTCTGTGTTTGCTATGGTTGTTTTTCATATTGTGCCATGAGCTTCAGTGTGGCTATTATATTCTACTGTTTTTAGCCTGAAGCTGAACTCTGTCAGATAGCCCTGCATCACCTTCCACTGGATGTGTAATGAGCTTTTTGAGCGTAATGAGCTATATTTAGAATGACAAATCTATATTTCCTGTTATTTTGATGAGATTAAACTTAAAAGTAATGTGATTATAGTGCAATGCCTTACATTTCAAATACAGTAATAGTATAATGTCAGTAATTACTTTGAAATGACACTAACAATTAATAAATAATGCATTACATTTTTGGAGTAACTTGTCCAACACTGACGCTTATGCTCAATAAATGAAACTTACAGCGCTCTCGATGCTGCGGGCCGTCTCTCCAAACAGCTCTGACTTGGGGTCCTCCATCTCAGGGGTGTAGAAGATCTCCTGTCCCTCCACCTGGTCCAGGTGCAGGGAGCCTCCGAACTTCATGGTGGCTGCACGAGACAGAAGATAATGATGTAAAACTGAAACAAAAAAGCTCAAAGTCTTCCTCTTTTATCACCCCATTACTGCTGCCCTCACACAGTGCTCGTTTTGGGGTCGTGCCAGTTTTTGGTTAGTGATGGATCGTGTGTTTGTGTGTGTTTGACGGGGAGAGGTTAGTGAGTCTGCTGCTGATTGTGTGTGGGTTTGAAAAGGGCAGGAGTTTGGCCGTTAGAAAAGACATCATGGTGGAGGTGGTGGTGCGAATGAGAGAGAGGAAAGAGACAAAGAGGAAGAGAGGGAGGGGAAGGTGGAAAAATGGGCCAATTTTACCAGACTCGTCCCCAAAGCTGGTCGAGGCACCAAGGGCTGGATAGAAAGACAACAAGTTAGACAGACACACACACAACAGAGGAACAAAACAGTAGGGCTGGGAAATGTGGACCAAACATTAGATCCTGATAATTTATTCAGAATGGTGATACATGACATACATGTCAAGTTTTTCTGCAAGGCTCTCAAAAATAAAAACAAATTCAGATGGATGCCCAAGCTTTTCCCTAATTTCTTTGGCAGAGTCTCAGCTGGTCCTGGTCCATGACAGTAAAGTACTCGGACCTTGCCCGCCCTAGTGGCTCCTGAGAGCATAATGTGATCAACATGTAGCCCTAACTTCTTATACTGTACAGGATGAATGAATGACTTGTTGATAACCATGGAAAATTCCACCAATTATAGACATTTAAAGCGAAAACAAAACAAAAACAAATCCTTGTTTAGATCCTCATTGTGCTGGTAACTGGCTGGAACTTGGATGGCATTAAGCTGGGAGGGGAAAATTACAGCATCACTAAGTGTTTGACATTTGATGCTATATTTTTGTTGTTGCCATGGTATCTCACATGTTCACTTTTAGGCAAAACATTTAAAAATAATCTGTTATTAAAATTAAAATAATTATTGCGATAGAAAATTCCACCAAGTTAAGAAACTGTGAGTAAAATAAATCACCCAAAACCTTATTTAGATCCTCATTGGCTGGAAATTGGCTGCAAAGACTGTATGGGACAGGGGAAATAGAAGTGGCTGCATCTGTAAGTGTCCAATATTTGGTGTTAAAGGGCTAATTTTTGTTGCCATGGTATCCTACCTACCTCATCATGGTTAAAGTTTTCTTTAAGTTTACTTTTAGATAAAACGTATCAATTTAAAAAAATCTTCTCTGTAGATGAATATATTAATTACAATGAATGATTCCACAAAGTAAAGAAACAAACAAAAACAAAGTCAAAATCTTATATAGACCCTCATTGGCTCGGAGTTGGCTGGTAATAGGCTGAAAATTTGCTGGGAGGGGAAAACTAAAGTGGCTACATTCATAATTTTCCAATATTTGGGGTTTAAGACCTTTCTTTTTAGTAGCCTTTATGATTATGGTTTATGTTTAATTTTAGAGAAATAACAGAAAATGTACTTCTGTCTCTCCTTTGCCCAAAAATAAAATTACTGTTTGTGTTTCTCAAGTTAAAAAACCTTTCAACTAAGCATGGCCTAGGGCTGGAAAATATGGCCTCAAAATAAAATCCCAGATTTTTTGCCCCAAACTCCAAATGACAAAATCAAATAAATCAAGTTTTGCCCTTATGTTATCACAATATATTGCAATGCTAATTTCCCGATTATTGTTGATCATGTAGTTTGAATATTGGTAGGCCTGTCTAAATAAATTTATTAACATTTAACTGTCTGATAAATAACAAATCTCATTTAAAAAACAAACACAAGCCTAAACATGTGCTTGAACAAAACCTGACAGTGTCTGTTTGTATGGCGACAAGTTGGTGTAAGTCAAGAAAAATAAATATCGACTATTCATTTTCAATTCTTCTGCAAAACGTAATTTGACATAATCAATTTTTACCTCAGCGCTAGGACGACCTTGGGCTTAATTTTGTTTTCAGTCTCTTAAATCTACATTTCACTCATCAATGACAGGATGAAACCTCAGGAAAAGCTGCTCTATATAAACACAACATTAATTATGTAATCTAATGTCATCTCATTTATTTTGATATCTTTTCCCAGTCCTACGACACACACATTAAAGAGGAAACTTCCCACAGGCGCTCTCCAAAAGTGCCGTCTTCAGCAAACAGAGAGCCTCCCTGTGCGACCTTGGGGGTTATGTTGTCTGACATTTATCAACTCCTGATGTGGTTCCTCCAGCAGAGGAGAGGGCCTGAAATAAAGCCGAGCGACCGCTATGTGTGTTTGTGTGAGGTGAAGAACGGAGGAGCATGTGAGGCGCTGATGCCAGACTTCCGCGCTGCTCGTAATCAGCAGAACAAATTGCCCAAATCAATCATGGCTGCCCCTGCCCGAGCAACGGCGGGAAGAACGGGGAGAGCACTTGTATGATTATCGTGAAAGATAGCCGTAATTGTCTCTTTAATGCCGCCAGACCGGTGACTGACACAGCCCGCTTAAAACTGCATGGAAAAGGACAGGAGGCAGCGCCGTCACGCTCACGTTTCCTCCAGTCTCCCCATCTTTGCCCTTACCGTACTTTCATGGGGAAGCGCACATCGATTCAGATGTGACTGTGGCCCATAAAACAGAAGCAAATGGACGAGGTTTGGCCGATAAGACAAACAGAGGGAGAATAAAGAAAGAAAGAGAGGGGACGTCGAGGGGGATCTGGCTTTTAATCTGCAAGAAGACAAACATCAGAGCGGGTGATTTTCCGGCCCAGTGCTGTGACGGACATAAAAAGAGAGGGAAAGAAAAGGGGCAATAAAAGGAGGGAGAGAGCTATTTGACTATCTGATTCCACTGAACTGTAAAATGTAATGGATTTGTCCGCCTTCACCCGACATATGGAAGAGTTCATGATAGTTGGAGCTTAGCGAGCGATTAAGTTTCATATGAGACCTGCTGGTCATTATCGTTGATGCCACATGAATGGGACGGCCTCGTTTAAGAGTAACATATGGAGGAGATGGTAGCAACTATTTTACAGCACACAAGGCAAAGATGTAACAGTTAAGTGCCCTTTTGGTTCTCAGAAGAGAATTTTATTGCCTGAAAAATGTATTCATTTTATTCTAGAATCAATATGAATAAAGAGGAGAGAAGAAGGTAAAAATATCTCCTCCGCTTTTGGATTAATTTTAACCTTCATACAAGTGTGAGTGGACATAAATGCAACAGAGGAGGACTAACTCAGAAGTCCCCAACCACCAGGTGCAGGGCTGTAAACCATTTGGTACCAGGACACAGAGAAACAAAAGTTATATCATTACACTTTTTAAATAACAGACTCAAGACTAGGGCTGCTTGTGTGAGGATTCACCCTCTGCTCCAGTTTGCCTCTGCTCCTCTCCCCCTCCCCTCTCGGGTTCCTCCTCTCTCCTGGGTGCTGTGGAGAGGGCGTGGCCTGGAGCGGACCTGTCGTGGATCCTCACCTGTCTCCTGTCTTCCCTGATTACTTCCCTATTTAAAGCCGGGAGCTTCTTCTGCTGATCGCCGGCTGATTGCACTTCATTAGTGGTTCGTCTCGCCTCAAGTCACTTTCCGTGCCGGCCTTATGCCCTGTCACTCAGAGCTCATTTTTGCTTCTGATGGTTTTTGTGCTTATGCTCTCCATACCTGAAGACTCGCCTGCTGTCTCTTTGTCTTTTTGGTCTCCACAAGCTCCTGCCACTGCCATCACCACCTTGTATATATTCACTTTTTGGAAAAGCATTTGTTTTTTGAACTGTGCTGGGGAAAAATAAATCCTGAGTCTATCACCTTCCTGATCGTTCTGCCTCTGCTCTGGGTCCAACCTGTTCTATATTACCACCATATCCTAACCATGGATGTATTATAAGAACTGGATAGCGTGGCTCCGTCTTCCACCATGTAACGGTTTTGAAGCCAGAATATCCCCCGTCAGGGCGCCGCCATTGTGCAGCCAGTAGAGAATCTGGACCATATCTGGACGCAGTTGTCGTAAACGGTCGCAAAACTCTGCAGCACACAGCGTACATGATCATTGTGAAACTGCCGTAAACCACGGTTATTTTTTAAACTCTAATAACTGATGAAAAATAAACTTTTCAGAAAAAAGAGGACTTGGAAAAAATGCAGCCCAATAATACTTTCATATCACTACAGTATACGGATGGGAGAAATATTTTTACGAGGTGTATTAATTTTTTGAAGTTTCACTACGGCCCGTTCAGATGAATGGGGGAGACGGAGAATTGACCTATACTGCAGCCAGTCACCAGGGGAGCAGTTTTTGTGGCGACTTCAATTCGAGCCCAGCGACATGACGTCCATGTTTTTTACAGTCTATGATCCTAACAGCTTGATTACGGCAAGAGTCATAATCGAACATCTTTTCATACTCTCTACTGTAAAACATGCACCACATACTTTCATTGTCCATATTATGCTTTTGACACAATCAATTTTAAAATAAAAGATCAGTCAAAACAGAAATGTACATATCACTAGCATTTTACCAAAATAATGCTAATGATATGGAAAAAAAGTTTAACATGTCATGTGACGGTACTCTTTTAATCTTATTTTTCATAATTGTGGAGGGCATGAATTGCAATCTTGATTAAAATTTTCCCGCTATACCAAAGCGTGTTTAATTTTGAAAGGGTGACCACATTCTGGAAAATCTTCCCATGTAGCTTAACTGTGCCACCTTTAAACTGAGGTTATCTGTCCTTGTCACTGCTGTGATGAGTGAAAAAGTACATCCTGATACAAAATGATGAAAAGTTGCAGGTGGCATACAGTGATGCTTTCAGATTATTGCCTAAATTGCCAAGATTGTTAAGTGGGAGTGAGTTGTTCGTCACTTTTTATTGTCCAAACTTTTCATGCTGTGCTTAGAAATGTAATGCAATCACACGCCATCAAAACAGCCCCGTTGTCTTCCCAGCCCTAAAACAAGCCCCTCTCTTCATCAGTCTCTGGCTTTCTGTGGTATCTCCCTTTAGGGCGATATCTTACTCCTCTGTCTCCCTCAACTCCGTCAATCTCAATCCGGTCTTGCATCAGTTCATTTCTCTCCGGAGCCGGGCTGGAGAGAGCCGGGAGATGAGCTGCGGCCAGCGAGCGGCGTTGTACCAATCAGTGGCTTCTGCCAGAGTCGGTTCATAAAGATAAAGGGCTTCTTTCTCCCCTCTGCCTCTCTCTCTCTCCCCCTTCATCCCTCTGCTGAAATCTGCTCTCTGTTTGTCCCGGCGGTGTTCGTCTGACTGATTGTGAAAGGGGGGGATTCTCGGCGGCTCCCGTGGGGGCTCCAGGTCAGGACTTGAAAGAGCTGAGGCCACAAATTAGTGCGCCGAGTTGCAATTCTGCCAGATGAAGGTCCCGCAGCCCTCTAATAAGCCTGCAGAGTTCACAGTGGCTCGATCCACAACAGGATCTGAAGATCTCAGGCCACCTTTGGCCTCCTTTAGCTTTCTGCCATTTATTCCTTTAGAGAGGAGAAACAAGGAGCTTTAATTCTGTTAATGCCGGATTTGATAACCTCTGGCCAAAAATCCACATGTCAATAGAAACATGAGCCGCACAAATACCTGCAACAAGTCTTAGCCCAAAGACAACAGCCGTAACAAATCCTCTATAGGCTGTAAATATTTATCTCTGCCAACAATGACAGCACACGGCGATCGATACTTCATTCAGCTCAAGTGTTACCAATAAAAGCAGGCAGCGCGATAGGCGGATCAATACGCCGGATCTTTTTCTCCTGAGGAGGGTTCAGACGATCCTCCGCTCATTAGAAGTGAAATGACATATCGCTCATAGTGGAATATCAATCCCTTTCATTTCACTGTTCAATTCATCGACCTACAGCAGGCCGACTCATAACGTGAAGGATTAAATCTTCATGTTTGAATTAGACATTGAAATGTGAATCAGATCAAGGTTAGGTGGAGTGTATGTTTTCACAAACTCCAGGTGATCCATCAAACCTGTTTATTCTAGCTGTTATAAAGCTTGAAGAGGATCCGGCTCTCGACTGAGGATTTTTAAAGGGTCTGATCTCATCTGGTGCAGATGGATTTACGGTTGGATCGTGCACAATGTGCAGACTCTGTGGTCCTGCAAACAAGCAGCAAAGACTCAAGCCTGTCTGCTGCCTTTGGAGTTCTTTCTCTGCCTTTTGTCCTGCCACTGGATGGCAAAAATCTCTTAATGATTATCTCTGAATGTCAAAAATGAAGGAAACGTTAACTAAAAAAATCTTTTAACCACAGTACATGTAAATGGTGTAAGAGTTTCTGCCCCGACTGCAAAGAGTTCAAATATTTTCAGAATATTTCCCCAAAAGTCAAAAGCTTTGTTCGACCAATCATTTAGAGCAGGGATGGCCAACTTTGTTTAACAAGAGGGCCACATTACAATTATCTTCATGTCATCTGGCCAAAATTGTGCAAGTTTAAGGGCAGAGTATACTATATATTTCTTCATAGTAAGTTACTTAATCAATGTATGTGAACACAAATGCAATCATGAGCTACAAACAGCATTCAAAAGGATTTCTGCTATTTTTCGATGCAATTCTAGAGAATTCAATGGTTATTAAAGCGGATCGATCAAATTTTATTCATTTTCATGTAAGTCCTAAAAAAGAGCTTTACAGACACAATTGCAGCCAGTTATTGCTCAATTATCTGGAAATATTGCTATCTTAAATTGTGCCATAGTAGATTTTGTCACATTTCCTACATGGGTATTCAGATATTGATATTTAAAACTTACTGTCCATTCACAGTTAGTAAGGTGGCCACATGTGGCCCAGGGTGACAAGTTTCCCATCTCTACAGTTAAAATGTTACCAATGTTTTTGTACTATTTTTACAGTTTTAACATTTTCAGGAAATCAAGTCTCTCATTTTCAACTTCAATGTTCAATGCTTGGGTATAAAAAAACATCAGATTCTGACTTTTTATTATTTTAAGATTTAATTTTTGGTCTAATGATGTCTGTATTTAGGCTTTGTTTAGACAGTGACTTAAAACGCAAGATTTTTCCTTTGCGCATTCAAAGTTGATCCGCGTTCAGATGGAGACGCTGGAGATGAATGAAACCGCTGTAGTACGCATGCCAGTTCAGTAGATGGCGACGTAGGTTTGCAGAGAAGCAGCACTGCTACAACACACGTATGAAGAAGAAACCTTTTCACAAACAACAACGGCGAGTGGACACACGAAGATGCAGGAGTTCCTTTTCTGAACAACAAATCTGTTCAGACAACAAATCTGTGTGGATAGTTTTGTCTGGATAACAAACCGAGCAGCGCACACGTGACTCGGTAGACGGCCGAAGCTGTTGTTGTTCTGGGTATGTATGCGCAGCCTTCATGTGAGAGTACTGTGCATGTGGTGACGTTGCGTTTCCAAATTTTTCAGATTCAGGCACTCTGTATAAAGTTCCCATGTAAACAAAAGGCCAGATGCAATGAAAGCTCGTTGAATTTGACTGTTTTAGGCCTTGGTAAACGGCCCCGTAGACAGCACAGCAGGTAGTTGAAAACTAGTCAGAAAGGAACCAAACCTGGGCCACTTATTTCAAACACTTATTTTGTCTATAGGGTAAGCAAGCAACCACTAGGCTATGTTGGGAAAGTTTTAAATCCTGGCCTTATGAAAACCATATGTCATTTTTATGGGAAAAAGATTTTAAGATGCATACGATGTACCACCATCGAGCTTCTAAATATTAAAAGATGTTATTTGGTCCATATGTCCCAGTCCTCATGTCTTCACAGGAGTAGTAAATACATCAAGAACAGGATGATTTACAGATACACAAGTAACTAAAGAGAGAAAAAAGCAGACGGCACTCAGGCACTAATGATTATTTATAAAGCTACACTTGTGGGCTTTAAATTTTAACTTGTCTGCCTCTTCAAACCAAACTTCATTTAAAATTCTGCATAAAGAAGAGAAAATAAAACAGACGGTAGATCAGAAACAGAGACTGATATCAGGGTCACCTCATCCAGATGTGTAGGTTTCATAAACATGGATTACTGACGTCATACTTTGGCTTTCTCTGTGTCTGAATTTTTTATTTCCTGCCACCTGCCAAAAAAAATAATCTACATAAGAGGGAGGTGATTCATGCGCGCACCGCTGTGTTAAAAAAAATACCACCTGTTCCCGTGGTTGTTCAAGACAGATGGCACAATATCACTATTCCCGGAGTAAACATAAACCAGAAAAAAATAGCTTGTTGATTTTCAATGCATCAACAAATTATGGTAATAAATTGGGAACAGGAGATAAAGAGACAAGCAATCTGTGCTCTGCCACTGCATTGGAGACGTGGATGAATCACTGAGCATTGGTTGATTTTTAGCTGTTTTTTTTACTGAAACATAAAGGACAACAGAGTCAAGGGTAAATTGGAAGCCCATGTTGCTTCATTAGCAAGAAAATCAGATTTAAAATTACATTAAGTTGGTAAAAAATAAAAAGTAAACTGATCTACTGAAAAGGGCTTGTTTGTTGTGCCACACTATCCTCAGTGGGTTTTCTACCTCCCTGTTTGTATTTTGATTTGTTTGGGTTTATTTTGGTCCTGTCCCAATATCCCCACTTCCACCTTTGTGCCCCTCGATTGTGTGGATGCAAGACCATAAGGTGCCTCTATTTTCTAGTGTTGAGCCCTTCTGTGCCCTTAATGCACCCGGATCTTAAGTGCATATCAGACCTTGGTTTGCTTAAGACTTTAAACCAGCAGCCCTGTTATGTTGTGACATTTGCATGGCTAAGAAACAAGGAAGCAAAATGTAGATGTTGGTGAGAGTGACACCAAGTGATGAGGTAGAAATGCTGTTTAAATGTATTTGTAAATTGTTTCTTGCTGATGTTAATGCTTAAAAACAAATAAATATCAAAATAGCAGCAGTTATTAAGCTGCAGCTTGCCAACAAATAATATATTCTATGCGTGTCAATTTATGTTGCTATCATCTCCACATAAGGGCAAACAAGCTGAATAAAAAGGTTTAATACAAAGTCAATATTAACTGGAGCAACTATTGCCAGTTTAATGGTTCATCATCTGAACCCAAACAAACGATGTAATGAGAGACATGAACAGAAATGTCCCAATTCTACTCCAAACCAAATAAGCTAATTGAAAATGAGCCTTTAAGTGCACTTTTAGCATCATTGTGAATTGAGTCTTTAGGGTTGAAATGTGGATATTGGGACAGAGCCACAGACATCTAAGGGCGTTTTCACATTAGGCCCACTTGTTTCGGACCATACTGCGGCGCGGTTCGCCCCCCTTCCCCAGCTGGCTTGCATTCACGCTTGCAACATCGAACTGTGCTCAGGCCCACTTGTGTATTTACTCAGTTTGAAACAGCAGGGGGCGATATGCACGTAACTGGTTGCCAAACTGCTACGGAGGAGAACGAAGACGAGGCTACCATGGTAACCATTTCCTACACCAGACAACCAATGTTTACGTTTCGCTCTCTTCTACATTTTCCTTCAAATGTGTTTTTTTTATCGTGTTTAAGTGACCTTCTGGACCCTCGTAAATCATCATAATCCTCAACCAGAATAAACAAATCGACAAATTGAGTAAGCAAAAGATTCAACCGTGGGATTAACAGGAAGTAATGCATCAAAAGTGGATCGGTTCGGACCACTTTGTTTCACACCAGTGAAACTGCACCAAATGTAGGGAGATGGAGCGGATCGAGACCACCCCTTCATGGAGGTCTCGGACCAGCTGATTTGGTGCACACCAAAGTGCGGTGGTTGCATTCACATTGACACTAACGTACGAAACCCTGGGCCAAAACTTCTTTGGTGCACACTAAATGTGGTTGGTGTGAAAACATCCTAAGAGATGAGAAAGTAAGTATTTAGAAGCATCATTATGCTTATTTAATATAAATGTTGTTTCCCTATCCTTTAAAACAAACTTGATTTCTTATTATTGCAGCCAAGTCTTAGCAAATAGCTGCTGTGCTACTTGTACTGGCTTTAATCAACTGCTGTGTCTTGTATTTGTATGCATGGTTACTTCAAATTTCACAGAATTTTTGTGTCTTGAAAAACAGATATTAAAGTCCTATTTCTTCTGCTGGTTAAATAAGTTAAAAATGTATTTTAAAAAGTTGGTTTAATAGGGCTGAATCTTAAAAGTTCCTGTTCTATAAAACCATAGCCTGGGGTAGAGAACCAAGTGTTACACTGCAAAATCTCATCTTTTCGCAAGTATATTCATCATATTTATCATCAATTAACAATGTTGTTCCTTATCATATAAACTACACCAAGCTGAAAACTCCTGATTAACATCTTTTCACAAGATGTAGCTCTCAGTGAAACAAGTAAATTTACTTTGATTCCAATAAATAAAAACAGCCCATCTTCAGGTGACTGTGGCTAATATTGTTAATCATTACATGTTTTTGCACATAAATTATAAAGTTGCACTTGTAAGTATTTGTGTTAAAGCAGTGCTCTAGGGGCCATCATAAAATGAAAGCTGTGGACCTTGAAAAAAGCTGCAAAAATAGGGCAGTATTTTTAAAACAAAGGTAAATAGAGTTTCAAAAGCTAATTACAACAGCAAAGACCTTGATACTCAGTCATTCGGCATAAATTCATAATAAAATGCACTAAAGATGACGAGTAGGTGACAGGTAACAGAAGGACACAGAAACTCTCTTTGAAGGGGTATTTGGACTTACAGGGGCAGTTGGCGCCCTCTGGAGTGCTGGATGGGGTCTTGCCGTCGGGGCAGCAGCCGAACTCGGAGTTGTCGCAGGATGACCTCTCCTCTGGCTTGGGTGTGGTGGTGCTGGCCACTGTGGGACCTGAGAGAGATACGCAGAGGCTCATAATTATTCATTAAGCTTAAGAGAAATTCATAAACTTAATCCAGCTTATCTCTGAGACCCAGAATGGAGCCGCTACTTTCAAAACGGGCTCTGAGGACGAGGAGTGCTGCAGGGAGCAGAATCCTTAAAATGGCAGGGTGGGCAATATTACCAGTTTTTATAATAAAGTGATGTATTTTGGAGGGAATAAAGGGTTACACTTCATGTTCAAATCAAACAGTAATACTAAAAATATTACGAATAACAGTTATAATAAAAGTTAAATTGCTGTTGGTTAAATAGCTTGTACAGAGAGTTTATAATAAAATCAATGGTAGTAATACACTCATGGTTTGGAGAAGTTATGGCAACTAATATGTATCTTTTTCAACTTCTTCTTATCAATAATCACTGTTTTATTGTTTAAAAGCAGTCATATTAATAAACCAAAGTGTGTAGCTTTTTCATCCACCATTCCACCAATTCTGATATCCATCTAACTCGATGCTTCACCTTTACTTTTGTTGCCACACAACTGCATCAGCCAGCTTCCTCTCTGATTGTTTTTGCTCCTCAGTCTAAACACATTGGGATTTCTGCTTGTAAATATTAAACATGTTTAAGTCTGGAATTAAATAACTGTGAGGATACCACAGAATTATCAGGTAAGATCATCTTTAGGACTACAAGATAATCAGGCCTTTGCTGACACTGGTTGTAAGCAGGGAACTGAGCCAAAATTCTGTCTGATTATCATGTAGCGTGTGCCAAGCTTGAGAGAATTTCTCATTTTTAATGATAAAATACAGAGATGGTTTGTACACTGTCTTGATAGTGCAATACCACCAACTTTTCCAAATGTTGGAAACATATCTGCACAATTTAGTCATCATTTTTGTTTTGGTCAATCATTTCTGTACTATCTGATACCATCCACCATGATAATGATACATTTTTTCTACATGTGGTATGATGCATTTGGTTTAAAGTTTATTAACAGTATAAAACCAGGTATATAATTTTAACCCAAAATTGGATGTTTAGAACATATATCTGCTTGTATCTAACAGATAATTGATTTTCTAAAGAAGCTTAGATTTCTGGTTTGGAAAATCATTCATTGATTCTTCTTGGGGGAAACATATACAGAATCCTCAAATAAAAAATGGAAATGTTATTTTGGTTGATTATTTCTCCTCTTTAACACCAGTAGGTACTGTGTTTGTATTGTTGTAAAGCCTTCACAACAAGGTACAACTTGTAAAGATCGTGCATTTGTGGAATAGACAAAACACTTAAATGTGTGGGTAGCTTCCCCAACAATGTGACAAAACCCCCTGAAACTGGAAGCTGGTGTTCTGGTGGCACCACGACTGGTGTCAGGTCTTGATTCAAAACTTAGGACAAAGTTCTGCGAGTAGGCTGAGGACAAAGACAGACTGAGGAAGGAAGACAACACTCCAAGGCTGTGTCCAAAATGGCATACTAATGTACTACATACTACAAACTCATGTGCATATACTGTATACTAAATACTGTAAGTATGATTAGGATGCCAACCGTTCACACTGTAGTAGACTACTAAGTTTCCCATGATGCATTTCAAACCTCCAACAACAAAAATTGGAAGCACACCAGGCTATCAAATATCTCTGCTGATTCGCCACATTTGAAAGTTCAGAGAGCATTTCAGGCGAGAAAGTCACCACGTAGAATACCAAAATGTGGTCATTTGAGCCGTAAAACGCACGGATACAAATTTCATTTCAGCATTTCGGACATTCCGTTCTGCGTGCCATTATGCTATCGAAGAAACTACCGGTCGGCTCGCAAGCATTATGGGGCTCGCAATCTGATATGGGGCGACTAGCATGCCCACCTTGCATACTTATTTTTTCCAATATAGTATACATCCGGGTACTCGCACTCAATCTTTTCATACTATCTAATGTGAACGCACTACATACTCATTTTGACGTCACGCTTAGTATGAGTAGTACGTTAGTATGCCATTTCGGACACAGCCCAAGACTTGATCTTCGCCCTTGCCTCACTGAAGAGCGGTCGACCTTCTTCCAGGAAAAGAGGGGATTTTGGCACACACTGCTACCCACACATTGAGCTGTGTTGCCCATCCCATGAATGCACTATCATTACAAGTTGTACCTCATGGTAAAGGTGACGAAAAAAGCTTTCCAACAATACAATACATTTTATTAAAGGGCAGAATTAATCAGTAGAATATCACGGCCAAACATTTTTGTGTGGTTATGTTTCCTTACATGGAATTCATCTAAAAGGACATTTTTCTTGGCCTTTATAGCCCAGCCATCCAAAATGTCCCTTTCTAATCTCTTTGCATTTGTCTCCTGCAGCTGGTTGTGTGTTTACTGTCTGCTGACCTGTGATTGGCCGCCGATAAAGCCATCAGTCAGAAGTGATTATATGCTGTTTTCATGGGAACTGATTCTACACCTGGATCTCATTTTTTGCAGAGAGCACATAATGGGCACTGTTGCCAGTCATGTCACACACAGAGCACTTTAAATGATGAGGGAGGAAGTGATAACTGCTCACTGCTGATTGGCCGACAGCTCCCTCTGAGGTTTCCCAGGAGAAAAAAAATCACACAATCGCTGATAAGCATTTCAGTCACTGTATATCTGACCATCTAGGGGAGTTAAAAGTCATAAAAGTGGCCGAGCTTTTCCCCTCTGAAGGATGAGAGCGTGATACAGCAGCGAGGCTCCATCCCCCTCTAATGATGGTGCGGGTGGAGGGGGGCGTCTTGGCTGTAGCGGGGCAGTTTATGGGCGCACAGAGATTAGAAATAATCGAGCAGGCAAACAGCTAGCGGCTAAACAAGTCGTAAAGGCGTCAGAGGCAGGGGACGTCCCGCTCAAGGACTCTCGGTCAAAGGAGGCGAGAGGAGGGAGGGAGGGGGGAGGAAGAGGCTGGGGGTTTATAGGGCATCTGTTGGCGTGTGGTCGGCAGATTTACAGATGCCGGGCTGAAGAGGGAAGCGCTGGTGGAGGAGACGAGGGCAGAACACAGTGGCAAGGGGACACCGTACGACTCCAGTGGGAGCGATGAGAGCTGTCAAATGAATACACACATACACACACAAATACACACACTCATACAGAGCTGCAGATAAGAGGGGATTTCTACAGAGTGAGGGTACAAAAGCACGTACAAACACACACCTCTGACCTGCTAACATTTATATACTCTGACAGTGATATGTGCACTTGGAATTGGACAAACTCAGCGACATAAGCAGAGGGAGATAAGACGCACACACACTCACAAAAAAGGAAGATTAAGTTTCTTTTTATAGAGGTGGGCAATGCAGACTGAAAATCAAACCATATCTCTTAGCTAAATGCATCTCAACATTTTACTCTGTAGAGAAATAAAAGAAGATTGTCTCAATATCAGATCTGTAAACTCAAGTAGTGTACATCCAGGCCAGGGGGACGTCATGTTTTTGCCAGCATATGATTGTTTGTTGCTTGTTTGTTCACAAGATTACACAAAATCTACTGAACGGATTTTACTGAAAATATCAGGGGATGTTGGTAATAAGGCTGTCACTTTTTCTAATAATCAAACTCGGTTTTTAAACATGCACCCAAATAATCGAAGATATTTGATTCCCCCCCACCCCCCGACCCCCCTCGTAGTGAGGGACAGAGACTCTATTATCCTGCCCTTTCGGTAAAGACCCCGCCAAAAAAACACAGTCACATGGGGTTAAACTCTTGACGAAGCACCACTGCACTCGGCCGTATAACTTGGATGAAAAGCCGACGTCTGAGGCCGCAAATACGTGGATGACGAGTGACTAAACTGCATTTCACAGAACACACAGCCTGGTCTTTGATTTTAAGTTTGCCATCAATGGTGCAGAACTAAAACTACTTCCACACAGCTCTCCTCAGATGATTCGGAGCTGTTCATGTCTGCTCCGCTCGGAGTGGAAGCTCTTTGTTTACTGAGGTCAAGAGAGCAGTGGATGTGTCTGAGGGTCAAGCTTGGCTCACAGCACCCTCTGTTAGACGGAATGGTCGACTGCTCCAGGCGCCCTGATGTGCCGCCACACTCAATATTTTACATTCAAATATTTATTTACTATTCGGTTACGGATATTTATCCCCATATTCGATCGGTTATTCGAATGTCGAATATAAAGTGACAGCCCTAGATGGTAATGGCCCAACTTTAAAAACAATATTTGGTGGTGATCCAGACAACTGCCATCAGAGAAAGATCTTTTTTGCTCAATAACAACATGATTCTGAGTGCTAGGTGTGGGTTTTCAGGGCCAGGAAATCATATAATGATGGTAACTTTATCATGGGTCTATTGCTTATAGATGTAACAGCAATATGTCAGCTACTGTAGTGGAGGATTTGTGCTCTCTGAGTGCTTTCTAGTTGCCTTGTGCTCTATCACACAAAGGAGACTTGTTAAACAAAATTAGAGAAAGCAGCTGTTGCTGTTACATGACAATAAATAAATGGTAATGGTATTATGTAAGCCAGGATTGGCTGAACAAATAAACCTAAATATGATGCAAAATAAAAGAAAAACTTCAGATCTAAAACCTCTATTTATAAATTATTGGTGTCATATAGGTATGATTTGATCTTTAATGATAATTAAAAATATTCTTAAAGCATAAAAAACTAAATTCAGGCTAAACAAATAGGTTATTGGGGTGCTGGTTTGCAGGGGCGGTCAGCAACCATGCACGTCCCATATACATGCTTCTGTCGGTCTAGGTTCGAATCCAGCCTGTGACCAGCTTGCAGAGTGTCCTCCCCTACTCTCTCACCCCCTTTCACAAGCCTATCCACTGTCTTGCTCATTAATAAAGGCACAAAATGCCCCAAAAATACATTAAAAAAAGGTTATCCTGTTGCTGACAGGCATATTACTCTTAGTGATTCTTACTGTAAAGAATTGCTTTACAGAGCATTAGATATGGAAATTAATTCTTTTTTATTCTTATATCATTAAATTTTGATGCATTGCACAGTCCTATGTCATACATGCACATAAAAATAATGTCTACTCGTCAGACCTCTGTGAGTGCCGGTCCTTCAGCAGACAAACATTATGTAAAAAACATCTGTGCATGCTTGGGTAGACATTAATTCAAGCACACATACATAAACACACACAGACACAAGACAGCGTGTCCTCTTGGCAGACATGCTCCTCGCGTCACCGAGCACTCTGGTCAGCCTCTGACAAGAGAATAAATCTGAGTAGGGGGAAGGAGCAAGAGGGGAAGAGGAGGAGGAGGAGGGAGAGCAGAGGAAGAGCATATTGGGAGCTCGATGTTCCATCAATCCTATCCTGTTACTGCGAGCTGTCAGGCGAGCTGGATGGATGGGCAAAAAACAAAAACAGAAATATAAAAAAGGCTCTGATTGAAAAGTCTCGGTCATCCCTTGTTGTCCGAGCAGAGGCCCAGAAAGCTCAGCCGGCTGTTACAGCCAGGAGGGCATGGCCAGAAAGATTTGAGACACAACATCTTCCACACTCGCACACACCTCAAACCTCACAGCCACATCAGCCCGTCAAGTCAGGCTCCAGAGATCCACAGATGCGGGCCAACAGTTTCATCCGGACGGCCCTGACTGTATTTTACAGAGCCTGGGTTTGTTTTGCGAGCTGTTGAGAGCGAGCGTCGTGGTGGAATGGGAGAATAGAGCAATGGGTGATGTAGCAACTGTGAACTGTGCAAATGCATTCCTTTCTGTCTGAAATTGAGATATACATCTTATGCAAGTGGAAATGACACAAACAGCATCTGTTTACAAAGATTTCTCTTCCTCGCCTGCCTGGCTCTGACATTTGTCTCCTAAGAAACACATTTGCATACGAATACACAAAACCTGCAGTAAAAGTTATTTTCAATTAACAGATGATGGCATGAATGTGTTATGATGCCAGCCACAAAAATACTATACAAGTATAGTACTGGTGCAAGTTTTTCCAACACATAGACTGTTAAGAAGAAGTGGATGTAATCAAAGGGAGGTCAGCTCCCAAATTAACCTTAGAGTCCGGTCCACACAGAGACAAAAACATCTATTTTGTTTTCTGTAAACCCGACATTGTTTTAAGAAATGTGTCTGTCCACATGAAAACACTGAAAACACTGAAGTATATGTGCTAGGCCTGTAAGGGGCGCTGTGGTCATGTCACAGACGGACACCAAAACCAGAGGAGACATGTTGACAGTGTGTCCTGCCAGTCAAAATCAAAATCAAATATTTTTAACCCTAACCCTGTGGTAAAATGAGGATTTCCCTCACTATGAAGATGACTGTAGTTTAAGAATGACCTTAGGCTATGAGATCATCGTTTCTGAATATGTGCATTTTTGTTGTACAGGCAGAAATAGAAGGGCGACGTTTTCAGACTCATTCACTCTGGGAGCTTGGTTCAAAAATATGCATGTCCGGGCTCCCAGAACATCAGTTGCGAAACGAAACGCTCGTACGATAGGGCTGAGAGATTTATCATTTTTGCTAATCGAAATTGTAAATTCAGACAACTCAACATGTGATCAGCAAAGCTACAGTTTTCCTGAAGCCCTCCTGAGTGACCCAGGATCTGCTGTGTCAACTATTTTACACAGTTTTACATATTAGCTGGTAATTAGCATTTAAGAATGGCTCGCAAATGAACAGTTTACTCAAAACTGTAAATCAGTTCTCATTGTCCTACAAGTTCAGTTCAAAAGTATTGACTTGTTTGAGAACGTCACCTCTCCACTGCGGGAGTGCTGGTAAGCAGGTCAACAGCATAATCAATATTAGATGATGAATCGTGTTATGTGCTGATCATATATTTTCTTACTGTTGTCTTTACTGTTAACAGTGAATATCACACTGAAGCTTAATTTGAAGAAAATCATGAATCAAACTGAAATCGCAATATCAGCCAGAAAAATCACAATCAGAAATTTTCCTAAAAGCCCTTCCATACGACATCCGTCACTGCTGTCTAATGTGTTTGAAGCAAAAAGCAACACAATATGCTCTCATGATTGAGTAAGCAGTGTTAAACCTGCACTTGTGTGCACTCTCCACAGGTAACAGTGGGCTGACCTTAGGTAAAGATCATGGGCAGAGCTAGAAGTGCAAATATTCAGACCCAGGAGGCTATCTACTCCATTGGCTGAGCAAACATTTGCAATGCTTTTGGATTATTTCATTGGTCAGTAATTTTTTTTGGCAGTCGCTCCTGTCAATGCTGGAGAATCTGCTCTATTTGGGTTAAATTAGCACCACAAGCTGTGCTGCTTAACAAGAAATGTTCATCAAAACAAACTGAAGAGGAAAAATGAAGAGGAAAGCCATCCTGGACTTGGACAGGAGTCCGTCATTATGTAAGGGACAGGTGGGACTATGAGATCATCATGTCTGAAAATGTGTGTATTTGTTCTAAACACAGAATTTCAAGGGCTGCTTTTTCAGACTTGTTCACTTTGGGGACTAGGTTTCAAAATCTGTATTTTCAGGCTCCCAGAACACTGATTTCCTGAAGACAAAATGACCATAAGGCGTAAAACTTTTGCAGGTACTCTGAAACTTGTCTCCATGTGGACGGCTTTTGCATTTTAACTACCAGAGAATTGTAATGAAAAAAGTCATATGAACTCTTAAACTGGCATCAATGGCATCAGTGGTATATCCTAAGAAACCACAGACTGTATGTTGTAACCATAAAAAGGCTTGAAACATGAATGGGTACTGAAATATCCCAGTAGATGATCATATTTATATTGTAAATGAATTAAACCTGGAATAAAGAAGTGTCGAATTAAACCATTTAAGTTTTTAAATATGAGTCTAATGTATTAAAATAGTGAAAAGGCCTTATTATTGAATAAACCTGAAACATCCACTTCTTCTATCCAGTCTATTGTCACGACTTCTTAAACATATAACCCCCTCCCACACAAACATCAAAGCATTATGGGTAATGAAGTGAAAGAGCAGGGATTTACCAACAGGCTCCTCTGCCCCACTGGCCTCGGTCGGGACACCGCTACCTGCTTCCTCTTCAGGCTCCTCCTCTTCCTCTGTCTGGTCATCCCCGCTCGGCTCCCCGCTGCCCGATCCTTCGAAGGAGATGGCGGCGGAGGAGGGGGTGGAGCTGCTGCGATGGGAGGTGGTGGTGGCGGCGGTGGACTTTGGCGGCTGGTTATGGATGGGGTGGATTCGCGCACGGTTGTGGGTGATGGCGGAAAGGGGGGTGGTGGCTGGGGGCTGCTCAGTTGGCTCGGTCTCAGCTGTCCTCGGAGGCGGGATGGCCCACACCTGGTTAGGGTGGAAGGGGGCGGGGGTGGTGATGGTGGCGGCAGCGGTGGTGGCGAGGGGGGTGGGGGTGGGTCTGTCGGCTGGCTCTGAGATGGTTTCTGGTGGAGGGAAGGGGAGGAAGCAAGGAATGGATGAATGGCTGAGCAAAGATGAAAATGTTTGTAATGCTTCACTTTTCTCCCAAAACAGCCCCGAAACATCTCACTAAGAGAGATAAAGACATCAGCATCCAATAAAGCATTACAAAGCTGCTTAATGATCATTACAGCATCACGGTGACGAGAAGTTTTACCTTCTGAATCATTATGTCCTCTTTAATCTACTAAACCTTCTCCCTAATGCCCAGCAACGACATTATGAAATTACAAAGAGAAGAACAGACACAATAACAACCCCGTTTAAGAAGAACAATCCTTCTGCGATGAATAAAAGGTAAGAAATCAGTTTCTTCTAGCTTTAAGTGATGAAAATGCACCATAGAAAGAGTGAAAATTAAGCAGATGTGAAGTAATGCATCCTCGAACTGGTGAATCAATGATCGTTTAAGCATTTCGATATTCTGGGATTCTTGAAGAAGCTGCCCATAAGATACCCAAAACATGTTTTTCCTGGAAGATTTTCACATTTTCGCGATGAAATTTTATAACATCTTAAAGTCCCTGGCCTTGTGAATCTATTTTTTGTCATCTCTTGCTTTTTTATTCAGACTGGGTGAGTAGTTACTGCGATGAAGTCCACTCTGTCCTGTGAGATAATGACCTCTATGCTGACTGTTGGCCGCATCTCCCTGCAGATAAAGTCCTGTCTCTTTCCAGGAAAACCGCGGCACATCTCCCTACAAGAGACCTGGTTCATGGGTTAACTCAGTCGTTCCTTTATTGGTGGTCAGAACCCCCTTGAGGTGTTTCAAGTCGGTCACAGGGCTGACGTGAAGAGACAAACAAGCAGGTACACTCGCATCTGCAAGGGATTTGGAGTCATCACTTCCCCAAAAAAGCATGATATTGGTATGAAGGAAGAAAACTGTGTACTTTGTAAAACATACACATGCATAAAAACTCCACACACAAAATCCCAGAACAAGACTTGAGCCGGCAGCCCTCTACCTATGAGGCTGCACCATTACATGATCTGGATTTGGATGTGCTTTGAAAATTTGGCTTTCCATGCTATTTGCTACTACAATCCATTCATCTTTATTCATTAGCCAAGCTGAAGCTTCAGGTGCTGATTCATGTCATATTTCATTTTACTTTTTGCAAACGCTGCAAGCTGAAAAAATTGGACCACAGGCGAGAGTTGTAGTCTGCTCAAGTTTTACAATTAAAGTTCAGTTTAAACTTTCATATATGGGGTGAAATTGTGATATTTTGGTTTTTGCTCAGGGGGTGACAGGCTCTCTCAGTTTCGAAGTCATCAAAATTTGTGTCACATTTCTTATCAAAACAATGATAACACACTCTTTGCACAAACATGTATAAAAGTCAGTTTCCTTGATTTTGGCATAAATGAATTGAAACTGCTGTGTGTTGTTTTCCTCACTCAGCAATGTTTGCAATGTGTTTGACTGTTTACATCATGTCATGGGTGTCTGTAAAGCAAGGACCTGATTTAAGTTTGATGTAAAAAATGAAAAAATGTAATCCATGTAGAGGATCAGATGCAGCTCTTTTTCACTCCCCTTTGGAAACACCCTGATGTGAGGGGACAGGAGGCTACAGGAGGCTATGATAATGAGCTCTGTGCTGACTGGATGCCCTAATGATGTCTTATGGAGAAGGTAGGGCAGGTACAAAGTGCGTTTTCAGAACAGTAATGGCAAGTGCCTTTGACGAGCAGAAACTAGCCGGTACATGGAGGCTGTATGACATCATAAACCCCACAAAATTAAAATACAAGTGTTTTAAGGAACATTTACTTTGAAGAGCATTTCTCTGTGAACTGAGAGTTTAGTAAGAAGTGTTTTTTTCTGCCCCTCAAGCCTCTTTTAACAACACTAAAAGCAAAGAAATATGATTTTGCAGGATATAGGACCGTGAATTATTAAGCGGCACTATTATGGGCTGTATCTCTGGCATCTTGAAGCATGTGGGGTTTGGCTTTGTTCTATGAAATCAGGACCAGGTTGTATATAGGATGTGTCAGATTAAACTAGTCCATCAACAAGAGCAAAGTGCCACTAGATTCAGCACAGGCGTGTGGACATTTACCTGCAATGACAGAGCGCTGCTGATGCTAGCAATGCTAATACCTTTACAAAGCTAGTGTAAAGTAAAAGTAATTGCCCCAGAAAATGGCTACAATAAAGCTTTAATGCCTTGATTTGAGTTCACTTCCCTTTTTTGATTTGAATGGCGACCTCATCTACAGTCTACAGACCGAATCTGGTGCATTTGAAAGCAATGGGAGATACTAGTTTAAACTGACTATGGTCCTATTCTCTGAATCTTTTCAACCAAAACACACGGATTTTTATTTCAACTCGAACCAGACAAATCAGGCGTAAATGAACTGTTCTATGTGGTGATGTTATAGTCAGTTGTCGTTGTTCCTTTATAGTCTTGCATTGCTTTTATCCCTTTCTGAATGTCCTTCCACATATGTTGACTTGTATATATTAACATTTTAATGCCATAAACCTATCAAGGTTGGCAAACACAAAGTTCTTCCTCTCTGTAGTTCTTCATACACGAACATATGTACTCCATTCAGTTATTTGCATGCACTGTGCTGTGCCAGCAGAGGAGTTTTAAAGTCATGACAGGGTTAAACTACTACGGCTGGTGTCAGTGCTTTATGTTAAGTGTTTGTGTGTGTTGGTGTATACATTTGGCACACACAATATGTGTGTTGCACGCATGCCTTGCCAATGCCTATGAATTATATATCCATATTCAAATGCTGCCCTCCAGTAGCAAAGCTTTAATCACCAACAGCCAGTGCCTCCGGTGATGAATGATTGATAGAAATGGGGCAAAAAAGACGGCTTTAACTGAGGCTTCAAAGATGCCGAGCTGCTTCTCCCAGAGAGTGCGAGCATCCGTCAACGCCACCACAAACACACCGCTTTCAACACACAAACACACTTACAAATGAGAAAAAGAGAAGAGAAGAGGCTCTCTGCGAAGAGACCATCATTACCAATGCAGAAAAAGCTCTAGTGCAAAAGGACAAACTGTCTGTGATAAAAAGAGCGATAAATAGGACAGAAACTCCTGAGGGGGAGCAGCGAGCTGGCAGGGAAAAGCTACGTAAGTGAGCACTTCAGATTAAGCCGAGGCAAGCAGGCGTGACAATACTGTCGCTCTTTCTTTACTTCTTTACGCCCCATGAGTATAGATGTGTGTGAGCGTGTGGGTGAAATGAGCAGGAGATAAAGAAAAAAAAAACATACTGCAGGTTTGCGCTTCATTAGGATTTGCCTAACATTAAGTGTAGGCCTTAATTACACCACTATCATCACCTATTTGATTGGCAATTATTCACTGAGGTGTGAAATGTGATACCTACTGAGACGGCAGAAGTCCTCAGAGACACATGGTGTCAGCTTAAAGCTCAGCAGATATTTGTATAGAGAGATTTGGGGTGCATAGAGCGGTGATGCTATCGCTAAGCGTTGACTTTCCTCTTGGCTACACCTGCCAGTCAGGTGCCAAGCTCAGCATGAGGCTGCCTGCTGCCTGAATAGCACCTGACGTGTGTTTGGGTGTATGCAGGGTCAGAGTGGGGCACTTTCAGACCAGGAGTTTCATGGCTTGGACCAGCTAACATTGACTAACAACCTTTAAATGAAAATACGACATAGCTTTAGCCGTATCATAAGCCTGAGACAGTGCAATAATCGTCTAAACCTTGTTTGACAAAGTTTTTATATTAAGAACCTCATTTACATTTAGTGTTAAAATCTGTGTTTGTGCAAAATTAAAGTTTAATTTGCAAATTCTTCTCATTGCATGTGTCGTGGGGCCCACAGAATTACAAGTTAGCATTTTAGCACTTCCTGTTACCAGGACCCAAGGTCTATGGGACTTCAGAGCAGTTCTCAATAATAGCCTGAAATAAGGTCAATGATAAAAACATACTTTTAATTTTTTTTCCAACATAAAAAAGGCCTAACAATGCCTCAATTTTGATTTTTGAAGCATTATTGTGTGTCCTAAAGAATGCTTGCTAGCGAAATGCTAACAATGACTATAAAAGTCTGCGATATAGAGCATGTTATTTTTTTAGCAAACAATAATATTGCTGATCTAACTTAACCAGGACAATTAACAATGGGATTATTCCAAAGCAAGAGGTTAAAACATCACCAATGGAAGTGCAGTAACTTTCTAAGTCGGACTCTCATGTTTTGGTTATGTAACAGAGTAATAGGATATTTTGACTCTCCCCACTAGCTATCTTGAAAGTTACATGGAGATTATCATAACGAACACAATGTGCAAATTTCATGGATTTTTGTTCATAATAGTCATCAAAGAACGTATTGAAAAACCCATAGGCCCTTAGTCAATGGAGATACATAAACAGCATCACAAAATGCACTGCTAATATCAGAAACAATCATAAAAATCAGCCTGGATCAGGAAAGGAAGGTATTATGGTCCACACTTAGACCAAAGTTTGTTATTTGGTGATGTCCAGCATAATCCAGTTCTTTATTCAGTGAAGCTTAGATTTCATTCTTTTATGTTGGCAAACTTTAATTTGTTTTTTTTAGATTTGACAGAGGGCCCCTGTCTCATAGTTTGAACACCTCTGATTTAGAATTAGCATTGAAATTAGAAAAAGAAAATAGCATTGAAATTACCTTTTCACTTCCAAATCTTAAGGTCAAAACCCCCAGACCACTGGCTAAGATCTGAGCTGTAGCTAAAGGGCAAAGATGAGGTCTCTAGCTCACAAAAAAATTAATAATTAAATATTCCCAATAACTTTAGCTTAAACTACTGGCCGGAGTAAAATGCTGTTATCAAGTCATTATAGAACTATGACATGGCAGCTGGACTAAGAAGCAGCCACCTCCATCATGCTCTAAATCAAATGACCTGATCAAGTTGGAAACCATGGCTGTGGCTGTTGGGTTTGGTCCACTATTTATCAAAAATGATCAGAAATCACTTCATTAGGGTCCTACACCATGTTTGTAGTCCTTTGTAGCAGGTTGCTAGCCACCATCCTCTTCAAAAAAACATTAACACTTCAAAATTCAACTGCAGGGCAATATGGGATGTATTTTTTTTGTAACAAAAAATATTGTAATCTTGTTTGAAAGTAAATCACAAAAGTTATTTGGAGAATTTATCTAAAAGGCGGTTGTAAAATCTCATATACTTTTGGCTTTAGGATCCAGTGGTGCTAAATGCTAACTCCCTTCCATGTTTTTGGACTCATTGCTGCACCACTACTCTTTTGTTTACTTAAATTAGACATCACCAATACAATCCTCTATGATATGGTCAGACTTGAAATCATGACAGGACTGATGCTCATGTTTCTGATTAAACAAGAAATACAGTGAGAGTAAAGTAGAAAAAGTTAAAGCTGTTCTATTTTATTATGAGTTATGTTTGTTAAAATGTATTTTTATTAGGAAATTGATAACCAGAAAACGGAACTCTCAGACTGCACTGCACATATTTCAGTTTGTAGAGTCAAGCCCTTTAATTTCAAGTTTAAGTAAAACCTTTACCTGAAATGAGACGTTACTTTAGTCAGTGGGCTCCTCTCCATGGGACAAGAACAGGAAAGAGCTCACGTCTAAGCAGAAGAACAGGCAGCACATCCTGTTCATTCTGATGCTTCTCTTAATCAGGTTTAACACTCCCTTTGCCTATTTTGTGCTTTTTTTCTTGCTCTCAGTGGAGCAATGGACGGTTATGTCACACGGTGGATGGAGAACAAAATCATTGTTATCTTGGCTTGTCTCTTGGCTTGTAGTTATTGTTGAAAGGCGGTTATTAAGATTGTTTGTGGTGTCAGCCGCGCTCGCTGTGGAGGAGGAGGAAGAATCTGGATACAGCAGACTGGAGGAAAAAACAAGGGCAACACAGAGCTAAGGAGAATAAAAATTATATGGAACAAAAGCATAAAGAAAGGGGTTTGAATCAGACAGAGCAAAGCCGGTTAACAAAGCTAGCAGTGGGAGAATATGTGCGAGACTAACAGTGGAGCAGGGTGAGGGATTGAATAATGAGGAAAAATCACAGGACAGGGAGGAGGGATGGCGAGGGGAACAGACCCGAACTCCCAGGCGGAGGACTCAGGATGCCATATGCTGGCATTCGGTGCCAATTTGCCCCAAACCTACAGGTGATAACACCATATGGGGGGGGCAGGTCACTGCCAACATGGTGGCCATTTTCCCCTGGCGCTAAAATCCACTCTGAAGCCCAAATGCCCTCCCTCTGCTGCTTGGTTAAGCAGCTCCTGCATTTTTTACACAAGTTTTTCAGATACCGCTTCATCTTCTGCTGAGAGGCAGCAAAGCACTGAAAGAAAACTCCTCCCTATGCTCTGTGGCTGCACTGTCTTTTAGCTCGGAGACTTCAGAGAAAGCTGAGAAACATCAGAGTCAGCTGCAACTTCTCTGTTGCAAGCAGAAAGATTTTAAGACGCCTCATCTGCAGGATTTTTTCTTAGGCTGCCCATTAGCAGCACACTGCAGCAGCAGAAGTCACACCCTGTGGTGTAATAAAAACTCAGAGCAGATCAATGATGTTAAAAAAGGATCAATATTCATTCATTTATATAGGCCTTTGGCGCTGCTCTTTTGTCAAAGCACAGAGCAGCTTGGGGAGCATTAACATGCCTCAGCGCCGAGGCCTGGCGTCTGGAAGCTCTGCGTGTAAACAGAGAGAGGGAGGGCAGGCCAAGACTGCGGCGTGGTGAGGGGCGGAGGCACAGCAAATGCTAATTCGCACCCAGCCACACGTGAAATGAGCTCGAGATCAACCCCCGAGCCGACAGCCACGGCGGAGCAGCTACCCGCGGTGCCACCGCATCCGGGAGAAGAAATTAAAAGATCCAGTGTGGCTGTCGGTGGGCCCGAGCGCTCGCCTGTCTCTTTGTCCCCTGAGGGCTCCGAGGAAAGAAAGGGGCCGCTGTGAGACGTGTTCCTGCCGTCTGTGTGCAGCTATGCTAGGTGAGGGATTACACACAACACACATCTCCATTGCCAGGCAACAGAGCAACGTGAAACCAGAGTGGATTTTGGCTGTGTCTGCTGGTTACCCACAGCACTGAATTTGTAATCACCAGATGTTCGGGGACTTATCAAAGCCTTGTCGATGTCTCGCTGAGAGTATTTGGATTCTTTATTCTTGTACCTGCAATTATAATTCAGCACAGACCATGTCAAGAGTCTTCCTTCCTGTGGATTTGGCCTAGTTTGGTCTGACAAAGGATCCTCAACAGAGAGGCCTTCTTTGGAGACACATCATTAGGTCAAGTGCTCGATGCCCTCGGAGTAAAGAGGAGCATGAACATTTTTCTACCTTATATTCTGAGACACCTGGCAGTGGACGATCAGCCCACACAGCTGGCACTGCTCTTCCCTACTGCACTCGCCAATGGCATTTCTAGAACCCTGCTGTGACGCAAGCTGGCGGATGGGCGACAACTTCAACATACATGAAAGCCTTGGAATTGGACTGAGTCCTGACACCTATTAAACCGATCCAGATAACGTCCATCAGCATCTGGACCATCGGCTGGGGGGCTGTACCTTTACACCCCGGTACAAATGTACTCTTCATTCACCATTACACACAAGCAGCGTTGTGTTCCTGGCAGTGCAAATCTGCAGAAAGGACTGACATATTTCCCAACAGGAGGGATTGAAGATGACGCTTAATCCCTACAGAGGAGCGAGAAAGCAAAGAGGAAGTGTCAGTGCTATCTGGCAGGATGTCAGGACTCAGACTCCAGACCTCCTGGTGTTACAGCGCTGTAACACCTTGTTCTTTTATCATCTTTTTTCTAGACCTTCTTCTGTTATGGTCCTCACCAGCAGATTACTTGAACTAAATTTTCACTCATGCTACTAAATTCTGATATTGCTCAAATTGCATCTTTAACTGGCTGTTTAAAAAAAACTGATATGCACCCACTGGTCTTTATTAGGTATATTTTGCTGGTATTGGGCTGTACCTCTTTCGCCTTTAGAACTGCCTCAGGCTCAAAAAAGTTCTGGAAACATTCCTCAGAGACTTTGGTCCGTGTTGACATGACAGCATCAAACAATTGCTGCAAATTTGTTGGCTGCACACCCATGATGTAAATGTATCGTTCCATCAGATCCCAAAGACGCTCTATTGCATCCGTTTTCAGTGGGTCAAGAACTTTTGCAAGGGCAAAAAGTGTTAGAAAAAATTCCTGTGATTTTATTTTGCATTGAACTGCCATCTATCCACACTTGTTATCAATAGGTGGTGCTAATGTATTGTTATTTATCACCTGCTTTCATAGAAAGGTGTTTGCTATATGTTCAATAAGCAGGTAATCAGCTATAGCTACATGTTTTTAAGATTTTTAAAGCAACTTCTCAGTAGCAGGACTTTTCCATTTTATGTTTTAGCATGATCGCTCTGTTGACTCTACTAAAAAAAGGTTGAAGTTACTGAAGTGTGCTATGTTGAGGCAGCCTTGGCTTATTTAGCGCTACTAATTTAATATTATAAATGCAGGACTGTTCATTATGTATCCGCTGATACTGCTACATTTAGATTTATAGTCCTGAAGCCTTGTGTCCCTAAGATGCACTTTTTGGTTTCAAATTAAATTCAGCTAATTGAGTGTAAAATGGAATATTCCCACTCTGGCATCGCCGCATGCATGCTATTTTGGTTTCTAATTAAACTTTTTTTGTATTACTATGATATTCTGTTCTACCTCAGATTTCAAGTTGAGCATCTATTTATTTAACACATTTGAGAAGTTGAAAATTTTCCTTGATTCGGGTTGCAGTTTGGCATAATGGGATGTTGATGGATCCCAAAGCCAGACCAGACCAGGCGGATGTTACAGAATGCCTAAAACCAAAACTAGGCGAGCCAGAACTTCAGTTTTTCCTGTTGCCATTGACAACCTTAATTCACTGGCCTGATACATTTTCTTTTCTTGTGCTTTATGCACCTTGTGGATAGAATTGATTGTTGATTTTTAGACTGTAATCCTTGACTACTTGTTGACTATTTATTGAATCTCTTTTTATCTGCTTTATCTCGTATGTTCATCATTACTGTTTATCTACTGCACAGCACTTTAATGACTGAATGCACTTTGTGGGTTTTGCCTGATTCTTAGTTTTTGGCATTTTGTGGTTTAAGCGCCGTCCTTTTTCATTCGTGCTCAGGATTTTTCCTGATTTTCCTAATGCCTGTATGGTTTATGTTTTATCATGTTCTGGTGTGTTGATGCCTGCTGCTGACACACAACTTTCCTGGGGGATAATAATAAAGTTGAAGTTGAAGTTGTGGAGGCCATTGGACCTCTCTGAACTCATTGTTATGTTCAGGAAACCAGTTTTATTTGACATGGCACATTATTCTGCTGGAACTAGCCCTTATAGTGGTCAGCAAAAATACTAAAGCTGCTATGGCATTTAAACAATGCTTAGTTGGTACTCTGGGGCCAAAGTGTGTCAAAAAATACCCCCATACCATTAAACCACCATCACCAGCCTGAATCATCGATACAAAGCCGGATGGATCCATGCTTCCATTTTGTTTAGTTCAAATTCAGACCCAAGCTTTTGAATGTGGAAGCAGAAATTCATCAACATTTTCCAAATCTTCTCTTACCCAATTTTGACCAACCTCTCTAAATTGTAGCATGGGTTTCCTGTTCTTAACACAGAAGTGGTGCACAGTGTGGTTTTCTGCTGCTGTGGCTCATCTGCTTTAAGATTTGGCACGTTATTGCTATATTTTTGAGCATTTTAAGCCTTAATTGACAGCTGAGGAACACATATGACTCAGAGATGGGAGAGAGAGGAGGGAAAGACAGGCAACAAATGAGGCTCTAGATGGAGGCCAACAACACAAAGAAGAGCCTCAATATGTAGAAAATGCACAGTTGCTCCCCACTCCATCCCAACCATACCACACAGTGAGGCCTTTCCATCGTCTCAAACCACTTGGGCAACAAGGCATTTTGCCAGGAGAACTACCCCTCACTGGATATTCAAATGTCCACCTTCTATGTCACTTGAATTACCTTTCTCCCTCATTCTGATGTTGGGTTTGAACTTCAACAGGTCTTCTTAACCGTGCCTGAATGCATTGAGTTGCTAACATGAATGGCTTAGTAGCTATTTGCAATAACAAGCGGTTGAATAGGTCTAACATAACGAAGGAGCCAGTGAGTGTTGTTGACAAATAGGACTTAATTAAGAGTCCGACTGGCTTGCCATGGCTGCTTTAGTGGTGTAGGGTCACTGACCTTATACTGCAGCAGGAAACATGTTGGATAGTGTTTTGACTCAGGAGTTAAAGGTGAGGCATATGGTTTGAGTTGCAGTGCTGATCTGGTTAACTATTACAGGCTAGAATTTAGTTAGATATATATATAAACAAACTTATAAGAGCATTCAACAGAAGTTTGATTTATATTAAAGATGTGATTTCCCCTGAGACATAGCTTCATGTCCCAGGAAAAGCAAACTATGAACCAGTATCAAAAAGCTGAAATATAATTGATTCCCAAGTTTTGTAAACTATAAAACTAGATTCTTATTAAACCGTCCCTGCTCACAGTGAGAGTGAGGAAGAAATTACTTTGGATTATACTGTTTTCTCTGTGGTACAAACCTAATATTTGCAATCAAACAATCATAATCATGCTCCTGTTGAAAGTGTGTTGTCACTGAACAGAGAACAAAAGACAATTTAAACGAAGACGGAGCCTCACATGCGCTTGAATCATAATTGTAACTTTAAAAATGACAATCGCAGATCTGTGATTATCTGCAGGTAGTTTTACATTGAGCTAACACCTCTCCTTGACTTGACTCTGCTTGACAAAGACACAGAGACAGGTAGGAGGGTAAGCAGCAGGAGGAGGGGATCATTTGAGGCCCACTGCTGAGCTCATTATCGTCTGATCGGGGCAGGTGACGCGTGATGTATGACGGCTTTGACAGGCTCACCTGTGCACTGTCCAAAGTGTTGCACCGTGACGTCCTTGTCCTGTCTGCAGGCGATGGTCCTCAGCTGGCACTGGTCGGCATAGGTCACCCCATCGGAGCCGCACACCTGCTCCATAGAGACAGAGATGGAGCGAGGGGAGATGGGAACACATGTTAGCTCCCTGTGGACCGCTGGAGTGTTGTTTCTGTTTAAAGTTGGTAGTAAACTTGTAGATCAGACAGGTGTTGTTTTAGGACCCACCTTTGTTTTGTTTTTCTCATCACAGTCAGGTGACGGACACTCGCAGTGAGCTTGGTCGTTCTGTTCAATGCAGGTGGACCCAAAATTACACACCAGTCCCTCACATGAAGGTGGAGCCCCGGGACCTGTTATAGGAATGAGCATGCATTAATAATAATAATAATAATAATGATAATGATAATGGATTTCATTTATAACGCACTTTACATTTGTGGGCAAATCTCAAAGTGCACAGTTATAAGAAAACAATAAAAACAATGATAAAGACAATAAAAACAGTAAAAGCAGTCAACAATAGAATCAGCCAGGAAAAGCAATGCGAAAAAAGAAGGTTTCAGTCCTTTTTTAAAAAGAGTCCACCGTCTGTGGAGCCCTGAGGTGGTCGGGGAGGGCGTTCCACAGACGGGGAGCAGCCCTGTCGCCCATGGTCCTGAGCCGAGTCCTGGGCGGGTGCAGACGGTGCAGTTGGCCTGACCGGGCTCTGGTTGAAGTGTGTGGGTGGAGGAGATCAGTGAGGTAGGTGGGGGCTGCACCGTGCAGACAGTGATGGGTGTGAAGGAGGATTTTGAATTCAATGTGGAGGTGAATGGGTAGCCAGTGCAGGGTGCAAAGGACAGATCACTATAGCATGATCTGTTCAAGTACCGATCACAAAATGACTTACAGAAATGAGTTTTAGATGGTTAACAACATAAAAATTCTTGCTGTTGATTCATTCAAGTCCCTTTGAAAATAAAAACAGCGTATATTGATATATGCCAGGATGCCAATTCACCATTTATCATTCTTGAGAACTTGTCTGCACCACCAGCAACTTTACCCTGCTTCATTCTTAGGTGTTGATGTGGAATGAAGTTTAAGGGCAAAAGTGTTGAACCCTTTGCCCTGAGGCTTTGGAGGCAAGAGACGCCAACATCTTTCAGCTACACTACCAGCTGTTGTACCAAGTTGCACTTCCTCAGAAAGTCACCTTGCATCTCCTCAGCTACCAAACCAACTTCCTGGTATGTTTCCATCAGGACTTAAACCGACCCAAACTCTTACAGACTAAACTACGCTGCAGCAGTCTACAAAATGATGTACATTAATTAGCTACAACTACCACCATGTCTGTTGCCAGGCAGATCCATCTATTAAAGTTTTAAGGGGAAAGAATTGTTCCAGAAAATAAAAATACTGATCAGTGACCTTTTCAGGACAATTAGGCCGTGGCGGCAGGGGTGGGAAAGCTGTGCTGACAGCAAAAAAGGGACTTCTGTGCTTTAACTGGCCAGTAATGAATGTGACATTTGTTTTTCTTCAAAGGTTTTGGTTTCAACATATACAGCAGTGGTGATTAGGGTTGCAAAATTCTGAGAACTTTTAAAGTTGGAACCTCTTAATGGAAATGAATGGAAATGGACTTTACAAAAACAGAAATTGCTCTTAACAACTATGGTTGGGGAAAATATATATTAGCATAATCTTGACCTTAACAACCACTTTTTTCATCTCCTGTAAAGTTTTGGAGGTAGAAGGTTTGGGCCCGACAGCAATTAAATGTAACTGTTATGGCTGAGCATTCAACTTTAAATCAATAAATCATTAATTATCAGCACTGAAGGTTTCTCATATGGATATTAAGATTTTTTCAACATTTATGAAAGCCTTTCCCAAACTCCTGCACAATGTACAATTATTCCACATCTGTAAATGAAATCAAAAACACAAGTCTTTAGATCATGCTCACAAACTTCAGGAGAGCTTGCCATCTGAAAATCCAAAAGCAGAGAGCTCCTGAGGTCAGGGACATAAATACTGAAATCCCTCTCTTTAATGTGTGGGCACATGGGGACATATTTAGGGACAGGATTTGAGCATCTTATCTGACAGGAGCATAAAATAAAGGGTGATTCCTGAAGGAGAGAGGCTGTGGTGCCTCTTTATTTAAACATTTTTTTATAGTTTGCTAATGGAAAGAATAAAAAAACATGTTATCGGTTAAAATTCTACTGAGATATTATTTCACAGAACTCCAACAGAACACATCTTAAACTCGACGACTGGTTTTCAGATAACGAGAGATGGAGAAAAGCTAAAGGACCTTTTATCTCCTCTGAGTGAATAACCTGTCCTAGTCTTTAAAACCACATTGCCACAGCAGCAGTCTCATAAACCAGTGTAGTTACCTGTACGTCACACAGAGTGAATAATTCATAGCTTCATGGACCACAGCTGATCTCCCCTCAAGCTCTCCGAAGGAGCATTTGAAGCCTTGAAGTTTCCGCAGCAGGAGCTGCAGCTGGGGAGCCCGGCGTGCACCTGCCGGTCTGGGAGTGAGGGGGTCTCTGCATTGTCGCTTCATCCCAGAGGCTTAGAGTTCCCCCCTACCTATTGGCTTCTGCTTTCATGCTGCAACACCTCGCACTACCTTGTCTTTTCATTCAGCGGGGCATGTGGCGAAGCGCCCTCACTACTGCGCTGGGACTGCTGGCTTCATTAAGTGTTTGACTTCCAGTCGATATCCAATAGTGCGTCTTAATCAAGGAGCTGCAGGCCCCCACAGCAGGAACTAACCTTTCTTTCAACCCACTCTTAATCTTCTGCTATCTCTGCCTCTGTTTTCTCTATGAATCGATGCCATCAATAGTCTTTGTGCAGATGTAGAGGTACTGAGGCGTATGATTTAAACAGAATCAAATATCAATGGGTGATGGGTCATGCAGATGTCGTTCCTACACTCCACTATTTTCCTAATCACGATCAATTAACTGCCTCACAGACACTTCCTTCCAGTGCCAGTAAAGCAGATGGATGTGGAAAGCAGGCAGAGGAAAAAATTGGCTGCAAAGAGGCTGATCCACGTATCAGACGAGTGACAGGAAAACACTTCAGAGTGATGGAGATGCCAACACAGAAGAGAGAATGTGTGTTATCGTGTGTGTGGTAGATTAACACTCCACCGGTTGCCTTGCTGCTCTCTCTTATTACCTTTGTCGCAGCCGTTCATGCCCATCTTGCTTCCATCTGGACACACGTTGCACTTCATGCCCTTCGCCCCCGTCTTGCAGGAACACAGACCTGACATCTGCTCACAGTCGTCCCGCACCGAGCCGGCAGGGTCGCAGTTACACGCTGACATGGAGAAGAGGGAAACAAAACATTTATTTAATAAAATTAGGACTGAAAAATAGAAAAACAACCAGACGTTTGAGGCCACACATTCTTAAGAGTAAATGAACTCAGTGATGTCAGTCATTAGGTGGCTTAAGCTGTTATAAGAAACCATTTCAAGGCAAACACGTCCCAAAATAACTTTAAGTCAATAGGAAACACACAAAGAGGAAGGGCTAAGGCTTGTTTTAAGCCTTTGCTGATAACAGTCTAAGCACACAGCCTTGAAGTCACAACAGCCCTGCATGATTGAGAGTCAGCATTTGTGAGTTTACATATATGAAAAGTGAGTTTACTCTTCCAACAACATATCTCCAGTTTCTCTTGCAACAAGAGAACTCAGAGCTAGCCTCTCAAATGTTGGAAAATCCAATACTGTAGTAAATATAAGCTGACACTGTAACAAACAGCATGCAAAATTCCACCACGAGGGGGCTCTAAACAAAACAAACAATACCAAACAGAAAACAAATATTTCCATTTTGTGGAAGAACTCTGCATAATGAGCACAGACTGGAAAAAATAATTGAACAAAGCCATGTGACGTCAGCCATCTGATTATGAGAGAAGCCTTTGTAATGGCGTTGATGCATTGTAATGGACTGTGCGTGTCATCTAAACTAAACTTTAGCTCAAAATCTTCACAGGTAGAGAGGCTATGATGAGGTGGGACTTAAGGCCATCTGACCAATCATGTCCTTTTTCCAATACCGGACATCCTCCTAAAAAAACAGGTGCCATATAAAAATAAAATCACTCCCTATAAAGTGACAGCACATAGATGAATTATGTATTTAGATTGAAGCTATCTCTCTTTAAACCAGGCTTTAAGATGCTAATTAAGGCCATAAACAACATCTTTTCCCTGCACATGATTATTAAAGCAACATGTTTCTGCAGTCAGCCTCAAGTGGACACCCAGGGTACTACAGGTGTCTGCACATTCACATGAGCCTCCATTTTTGATGGTTGCTTCCTGATAATGACAGTGATAAATGTCTAAAAGGGACTTCCTGGTTTGGGCTGTGAGCTACTTGCAAATCATTCTTGAACTGCCCTGAGTATGAATTAGGAAGGCTACTTTCAGAGTTTTTTTCCCCTTCGTCATGTGAAATATTAGCTTCCTATAAAGCAAATACACCTCATGGAGCGTCCTTATTAGTAATCAGAGTTCTTATGCCGAAAGAGAAGTAAAACGAAGGTGGCCGAAGGAGACAGAGGATCTCCATTCAACTTGTAAACATCTATTTACGCGGGTTATAGTTACCGGAGGAGGTTATGGTGAAATAATGGACATCAGACAGAGATTAATGGTGCTCATTCACAAATAAGCAGTATAAAATCAAACTACGATACAGCAGGTCCTGTCTGCCTGTCTAGTTTGGGCATTACTACATTGTCTCATGGTGACCATGAATAAAATGTGTCCATCATGGCTGCAGTCATCATTAAAGGTCCATCAATACACAATAAAAAGCCGCAATTCTCTGCCTTTAAAAACTGAAAGAAAAGTTTGGTAATATCACTCAATTGAAAGGCATACATAACAGAAAGCATCAATTTAGCAAAAATTCATAAAATGTGTCTGCAATTTAGTAACAATTTCCCACACAGTGCATTTACACTTATATAATATAAATGGAAACTAAGTATTTTCACAAAACAAGAACTAAATAGAGCTTAACAAACGTGTTAAAGAAGTAGTCAACACTTAAGGGAAAATCAACAAGAAGTCAAAATGAAATAAAAAACTAAATAAAGATCTAAAACGACCATAACCTTGAGACAGAGCTTGCATGTAAAGGCCTATACAGGAGAGGGTGGGGCTTTATGATTTGTTCACTGAGCCTTGGGGGGCCCGGGAGGAGGTAAAAAAAAAGCAAGAGGAGGAGGACATCAAGGAAACTTAACAAAAAAAAAAACAACCTAAGGAAAGGACATCAGGCCCATCATGTTCCTGGAATCACTGATGTGTTTTTCTCCATCCCCTCCCGCTGAACTCGGTGTTGATGTGCCGTGCGTCGTCTGCTTACTGAGGGTAAACCTTGTTAAGGTCAGACCACGGGTGAGGCACCTGCAGGCGTCCGGCTGTTGACTGAGAATGCTCCGTGGCTTTGGGAGCTTATGTCCTATCATACGTTAGCGGCAGGAAACGAGTTGGTCGCCATATTGCATTACAGCGACACAAACAAGGGGTCCTGACCTTGTTGTTCACTCGAATACAAATGAAAGCTGCTCATTCAATGCAGCTCTGACGGGAAGAAAGGACACCAAGGATTTGCTCCTCCAATGTTGTTGTTTGATGATTTATTGAACACTAATAGTTTTCTGTTTATGATTCGAGGGTGCACCAATATCAAGGCATGGCAAAATAATACTCCTGTCAGAGTAGTTTAGTTAATTTAACTGGATGAATATTTTCCATTTGTGTGGCATGTATGGATGCACTGCAGGCAACACTCAGACCTGTGTCTGAATTTGATAAGAGGGTACATCCTTAATTTGCAAGGCGTGCAGAACAAAGGGGATGACATTATTAAGAAAACTGTTATGCATAAAAACAAATGATATGGATTCTTTGAACTGGTTTAAATCAGTTCTCAACTGGATTTGATTTTTGATTCCTATCCCTGTATTTGAGGGAACTTTCTGAATTTTGTCTACTTTTGGGAGCCCCTGTAAACAAAGTGGAATACACAACTTATTTTTTAAACTTGTCCCATATCTGTGAGATTATTGTGACATAATCACAGTCCCGAAACACAACATCCCCAGGGAGCCTTAAACATAAAAATCATTTTTTAGAAATCTTGTTTTAAGAAAATGTTAAATAAAAGTCTGTTTCTGCAGCTCACAGTTTATTGCCTCTTTGACATCTGTTCCTGGCAGCAATTTTGAGCCTTAAAAATAACTGCTGGTATAGAGAAAGAGACAGTATTTCACACCAAACTCTGAGGTGGCCCAGTGGGGCTTACAAGTAACCATAACTGACTCAATAGATTCACATTAAACTCTTCAAAAGTTCAACTCAGAGGTATCTCTCTCCTCTTAAGCTGCAAGGCTTCCATCAGCTGGTCAAGGTTTGTTTGCACTCGGCATCATGATATCACATTCATGACTGATCCAAGTCTGATCATTGATTAACATTATTACCTCCACCAAGGAGCTTATGTTTTGGCTGCAGGATTACTTGAATGGAATGAAATTTCCAGGATAGATCAGAAAATGGCCAAGAACCAAACTTGTAAATTTTAGTGGAGATCATGATGCAGATCCAGGAATTTCTTAACAACCTTCTCCACATTGTGAGATAAGAAGTTTCCTCAGGTTTACTAATAACTTAAAATGGTTTTAATAGATTTGTGATGACATTTACAAGAAATGCTGGGCACAGCACGAGGGAGAAGTGTCTAGATTTCGGTGATGAAACAAATTCAGAAGTGGATCCAGGAATTTTTCTTCAAGGATTTGTTAACAGCGCAAATAGGGCAGTTTCCATATTGTTGACAACAACTTGCCTGCAAAGGCGACACCAAATCAGCCCTAAAGACTTTATCAATTCACGCTGCAACATGACTTGGATGCATGTGACAGAGATCTCCTCTGGAGATGGAACAAAGAGGGGATCAACTTGTTCCCCCCATTCCCACTCCACAACGTTTACAGAGGAGGCAAAACGTCACAGAGGGGTGACTCCTCTGCCTTGAAACAATAACATAAAATGGGCTACTGACTGACTGATCATATTTTTCCATCTAATCTAGATGATCTACATTAACCATTGTTGTTTTTATGCCAAAACAATACTTGTGATTATAATCTTAGTCATACTTCCACAACTGTGAATTCTTATTTTTGAACTTATGCTCATCTCATACATGTATGTATGCCATTAAAGAAGGATTTTTCCTCTATTGGTCCATCTTATGTGTTTCTTTTCTCTCACGTTTTACTTTGTTGACACAAATGTCCTTTAAAAAAAAGCTGAGCAGTGGCTATAGGAATCTCCACCAACTAAAGACAACTGGACTAATACAATCAACGAACTACACCGCATGGAGAGACTGTCATTTTCTCTGAGACAGAAAACTGAGATCTTGTGAAAACTGATCTTGTGTGACCTAAGTTCAATCATTACTTTAGTTTACTCTGTAAAACTAATGGCAACCTAGGTTTAAGTCCTCCTTTGTACTTGTTTCTTGAGTGTATTTTGCATACATCTAAAATCCAATAAAAATCAATGTTTAAAAAATAAAGAAAACAAAGGAGTGATATCTGTTTCTTGTGTTCTGATGATAAATTAATTTAAGTTATTAAGGTCAAAGCTAAAATGTCAGAGACAGATATCTGAAAACCAAATGAAATATAAAGAGCCTCTGCAGGGATGGAAACTTCATGAGGTTTGTGAGATTACATATTCTGTTGTTCAGAGGATGAACTGAACCTTGACAGTGTGCTATAAGAAAGCAATGAGCAATTTATGGAGAGTAATCAGGAGCAGCGTGCATGCAAACTGGAGCAGAGTAATAAATTACTGCTCCTACTAAGACACTTCTAACAGAATCAAGTGCTTTTTTCTTACGTGTGCAGCCGCTCATGTTCTCCGTCACAATGCCCCTGAAGTTCCAGAAGCCCGGCTCGCAGCGGTCGCATTTCTGCCCCCCGACGCCCGGCTTACAGGAGCACTGACCGGTGGCGGGATCACATGTTCCTTTGTAGGAGCCGTAGATGTTACACTGGCAGGTACCTGAGGTGGAGAGAAGAGCAAAAGTGTCACTGCAAACTGCATACATCACTCATTGTTGCATCGCTTTCCCTGGTTTTAATACCAAGACCGGATTCATTCTAGTAAACAGGATCTAAGGTCTTGAGGGCTTCTCTTCAACTTCTGCATCAATTTGCCACAAAACATGCAACAACGCCATAAAACAAATGATTTAAAACCCATTTAAACAGCATTTCTGCTAGAAGCTGCTATATTAACCAACATTATATATTTATCAGTTATTTATTTTAAGATGTAACGACGCAAAAAACACCACAAAAACAAAAATACAAGAACACTTTAAACAAAAAAACATTTGTTGGATAATACAGATAAACAATAAAAAACACAAAAGTGCAATTAAAAAATGTGTGTGTTTTAGTTGGTTTTTGTGCTGTCTTTTGGCAAAAGTGGTTTCATGTTTACAGTTTTGTTATCGTTCTATCGCTGTAAATTTTTTTGTTTGTTGCGGTTTCTGTTTGTTGTGTTTCCTGTGATGCTTTGTTTTGCTATATCAAGCAACATAATATATTCAGCAGTTATTTACTTTAGTATTAGACTGACCTCTCTATCCATGGTTGTATTGATCATACATCAATAGTAGCTATCTTAACAACAACATAGACATGAGGACCCTCTTGAAAATGAGACGCCACATCTCAAGGGGCTTACTTTATACATTTATATTCAACAAATATGGTTGAGATTTTTGATCTGGATTCATCATCTCTGGATGTATGTGTGTGTATATACAAATATATTTGTATTTGTATATCGGCATTAGGGCTGGAATCAAGCTTCAGTGCAATATTCTTTATGTCTGTATGATAGACAACAGTATGGAAATCAATCAGCAAAAGCACATGACATTAATTCATCATCTCTGGATGCATATGTATGTATATATAAATATATTTGTATCTGTATTATATATCTATAATAGGGCTGAAATGATCTAATGGCGTTTTTTCTGGCAGATACTGCGATTTCAAGTTGGTTCATGATTTTCTTCAAATCAAGCTTCACTGTAATATTCTTTATGTTTACAGTATAGACGGTAAGGAAATCAATGATCAAAAGTATATAATGTATTTTCATGATCTAATATTGATGATAAATAATCTGTTTTCATTATTTAAGAGACACTCCAACTTCTACTCCTACACAGAGGCTTCGTGTTGTTGACCTGCTTATCAGCACTTCCATAAACTGATCCTGGGTCAGTGGGGAAGCTTTGGCGATCACATTATTTCGCTGTCTGAAATTGAGGTTTTGATCCAAAAATGATAATTCTTTCTGCCCAATCTGCATACATATGTATCTATATAAAGAAGAGTATGTATTAGACTATTTTAAAGTGCCTTAAAATAATTCCTGCTGTGAACTCATGCTATACAAACAAAGACTGATTGATTCATTGCTTAATTTCAATCAATCATACAACCTCCAAAAAACACCCCAGCCCCTTTCTTGACCTGACACTGTAGTTTAAATGCCCCTTGTGTGGACATGTAACTTCCCTTTCACTGTCCTTTTCGCTCTGAAAATCCTCTCCAAACATGTCTTACAGAACTTGAATGCTGCTCACTATCCATGTCAAAGATTTGTGCAAGTCTGAAATGTCAGGTAAGCCCCTTTTCCATCACTAAAAGGTGGATAAAGTGCGATTAGGTGAATCTCCTTGACTAAATCTCTCTATATCCTTATTTCCTACTCTGCATTTTCCCCATCTATACTGTATCCCCTCGCTTACAGCTCCATGCCGCATTTTCTCCCCCATCTCAGCACGTCAAGATCATCAGATGGAGAGATTTTCTGTTGATACGGCACAACATTATCATAATTATTTCTTGGCTTACGATGAAACATTTTCTACTCTGCAACTTTGCGAGTGTAATTGCACTCAAGGACAATAAGCGCTGTGTGCCATATGCTGAGAAAGCCTGATAGTATCTCAAACTTCTCTTTGTGTGCACATAATAAACTCAGTGCTCGTGGAAGGTTATCAGGGGTTAAAGCAGGACTTAAGGGGGTCTTACTGGGACATCCGGCCAGTCCGACTCCCAGGGCGGCTGTGGAGTTGTCGAGGCAGCAGCCGTACACAGACTGACTGCAGTGCTGGTTCTCCAACAGCTCCGGGACAGACTTGGCTGAAACTGCTGATGAGGACGAAACAATGAAAAGGGAGGGAGTGGGAGATTGGAGATGGCAGGAGGAGAGAAAGAAGAACAACATATTAGTGATTATGTTAGTGAGGGGAGGTGAACAGACAATCAAATCTCGCAGCTACACCTAACTTTCTCTCCACAATGAGATCAGCTGGAGGGGCAGAGGTGGAGAGGCTGGCAACAGGCTTCAAGATAACAATTCTATTTTCCACGTCGTCTACAATGGCTCAAAATCAGGAGGAAAATGATGCTATTATACCTCCAGTGAAAACAAACAATGGTGTCGCTGGTGAATGTGCAGCGGCTGACATTTACCACCTACTAGCAGGCATGTTCTCTTCATTTGTTCTTGTCTTATATTACAGAATTACACTGCTGCCCTACAACCTCCCCCTCCATGAAAAAAAAGCGAAAGAAAGGCCGCTGCATAATGTGAAGGAATGTGCTGTTCAACTGAGTCTTTGTCTGAGGAGGGAGGAGACTTCTATGATTCACAAAAGATGCTCCTGAAAGTTTGGATTTTAATGGCAGCTCTGAAGTTTATAACAACACATAAGGAAACACAACAAAAATCAAGAAGCACGACAACAAATCATTCAACTTAATGACGAGTAATTAAAGGACAACAGAAAAAAAATCTTTTAAAAAATAAATAAAAAGTCAGAATCACACAACATTCATGGCCCTTTTCCATTAGCCCTACTCTACTCCACTCGCCTTGTGCTGCTTTTCCATTAGCCCCAGTCGCCTGCCCAACGGGGTGCAGTGTCGCTGTAAACAGCTGAGCGGCACTGTGGTGACGTCATTTTGAGCGCGACACAACAATCTGTGGCTTTTTGTCACAAACCGAGTAAAAAAGGAAAGCAGAAGAAGGCTGCAGGTGGTAAGAAGAAATACCTCGTGAGAAGCACAGGAGAGTTTTGGAAGCTATACAACAGAATGAAGCCGAGGACGAGAGCAATCGAGCTGCAAAGAAAAGACGATGAGGGTAAGCTAACGGTAGCTACCGCTAGCATGCTAGGTCGTTGCGCTCATGACTCATCGATGATGACATTGTCTGACCAATCAGTAGCCGGGAGTCGTTGACGTCATCTTTTAGTATCAACTCAGCTCGCTAGGAACCAGAGCGGAGTAGGTACTAAAACTAGCTTGTTTAGGAGGTACCAGGCTAGTGGAAACACGCTGCAAATCGAGTTGGGCTGAGTAGAGTAGGGCCAAGGCGTGCTAGTGGAAAAGGACCATATCTGTGATCACAGTACAAATATAAAAACACAACAACAAAAACACAAATAAGAATATGAAATTGATGAAAAAAAAACAGATAAATAAATTAACAAACCAAGTGTTATTTAAAGAACACAGTAAATGAAAAAATAACAGCTAAGTAAGAAAAATCAAAAACACCACAAAAAGAAATAAGCAACAAACAATATAACTCAAAACACCAAACGACTACAAACCAACAAGCTAAACAATTGAAGACACCATTAAGTAAAAGACACAACAAATGAGGAAAAAGCTCAACTATAAAAGAAAACAGCAGCAAAAAACTGCAAATGAAATATAAAGGACGAGACATCACAACACGAGTTAACACAACAGCAAAAACACAAAATCATATGTAAAAACAAAAGATGAAAGAAAATATCACAACACAAAAAGACCAAAAAATTGAAGAACACAACAAATTAAACCACAAAGTAGAAATAACAAACCTCAGTAACATGTAAAAATTCAAAATTAAGACATGAAGACAGACCACAAATTCAAATAAAAGACAAAACAAAAGAACAAATCTAAAAACTCGACTCATAACAAATTAAAAACAAAACGCAAAAGCAAAACAAATCATATAGCAAGAAAACACAAGGAAATCAACAATACTAACTACAAAACATAACAAAAGATGTAACGATACAAAAAACACATCAAAAAGAAAAATACAAGAACATTTTCAACCAAAAACATTTGCTAGATTATACAACCACAACAAAAAATACAAAAGTGCAAACAAAAACGTGTGTCTTTTGGTTGGTTTTTGTGCCGTCTTTTTGTGAAAGTGGATTATGTTTTCAGCTTTATTGTTTTATCGCTGTGATTTTTTTGATTTGCTGCTGTGTTTTTTCTTGTTGTGTTTCCTGTGATGCTTTTTTTAAAATGTTGTTGTGTTTTCTTATTTGTTGTTTTTAATCTGCTGATGTGTCTCTGAATTTGTGAATCTGTTTTGTTTTATGAGCTGCATCAGAATAACAATCAGTCGTTTTTTGTTGTGACACATAAAAGGAATTTGACTCCGGTAGTTGTTTTTTTCTAGTACAAAGAACATAAAGAAATACAAGTAAATACAAAAATAGAGAATAAATTTGAATATAATTAAAATAAAAGATGAATGAATTACTCTTAAGAAATAAAGTGTATCTGTACATCAGAAACATAAAAACATCCGTGGGAGGAATGTGCAGCTGTGCACATGAATAGTGCAGATATTAGCTGTTTAACACGGTGACTGCATCTATTGTGTCGAATTTTTGCTCTCCAGGGCCACCATACATTTATCCTGGCATTCATAGAGAGCAACAGAACAAACAGGAGAGCCTCTTTTCTTCCGCTGGCTGAGACAGGAATATGATTGTGTAACTCCTCTCCAGGTTTTGCAGTGAAAAGTAAAGTTGTAGAGACAGAGAGCAAAATCCTCCCTCTCCTCGCTCCTCTGTTATTTCTCTGTCTCTCTCTATTCTCCTCCCGATTGCTTTCTCTTGTGTTGCTCATTTGGAGTTTGGAGGCTGGAGATACCGGGGCCATAAATCACACTGTTACTGGTGTGGATATGAGCCTCAGCCTAATGGTGATGACTCGGCTCGCTCTTTTTCCAGTGCTTTCCCACTCCAGAGATGGGCTTTGGACACAGTTCATTTAACTTGCCACTTTCCAGCACTCCATAGCTATCTGTACTGAGCCTATTAAGACAAGGAGAACTTTTAATTTCATATGTTCTTCCACCCTTCAAGGGGTTTTTCCTCTTCGCTGGGCATTGTCTGGCGCTGTCGCGTGCAGTATTACCCTCACACTTTCAGGGTCTGTGGCTGCTGCTGTGCTTCCTCCCCTGCTGGGATTGCGACTCCTCTTTATGTCACTGCAAGGGCACATCTGCACGTTTGCTTCACTTGTAGTATTTCTGATTTGAAGATCGAAACTCTGACCCAGAATTGAGTTCACATGGTGCTGAGGGAATGAAATGCAGTGAGGGTATTTCAAGTGCATGCGGGAGATGACACTGTTGATACTCCATGCAAAAAAATTAATAATCTTTTCCACATTAAACCATAGACTTTACAGAAAGATTGTCTGCTGCTGATTAGGATGAAGCTTTGGGTTAGTAAAGTCGTTCCCAAATATGTACTGCCAGGTCACCTTCTGGTAGATAAATATGTTTTAAAGCCCACTATCACTCCCTATACACTCTATCAAACATACCAATACAGAATCAAAACAGTCAGCCCCACCGTTTACCTGGATCCTAAACATTCTCTCTACAGCAGCACCAAATGCTGCGAGAAGTTCAAGTGTTTTTGCAATTAAAAGTGAAACCATAGCACAAGAAGTGTGCCTTGGCAGAGGCATTTCCAACACTGAGTTAATGTCAAAAATGTGGAAAACTGTCCTATCTTGAACTGTTAGCAAAGAATCCCCAGATCCACATCCTTTATTCCGATCACCACTAAAATAAAATCACTTCTGCCTTAAGCCATGCCCAACATTTTGGGGAATATTTTCAGTTATTGGCAAAACTGTGGGACAATACTCTATTTCCCGATCTTATCAAATCATTAAAAAATCCTGAATCTGCATACACATTCATGTCACCACTGTATACTCATACCTTTTGATTTGTGCATTATACAAACCAAACAATCTATCTCTTTCCAAGATTATAGTTATTTGGGGAACCTCCATTTAAGTGTAAAATAACTGACTATAGAGAGGGATAGATGAAGCCATGTGACGTTTTATCAAAGGAGGCCATATTATACTTTGCTGTACTGCACACGCCTCTTAACTGAACTTCAGATCAACCTACTCAGAACAAGAGCCAAACAACCTTACAAGAGCCAAGACCCCCCATTTTCAAGAGCTCCTCAAGTCTTTGGTTTGTTTGGTCATTTACAAACCCCTGACCAAAAAGATGTCCAATGAAGCCAACCTGTGTTTGTTTACTTGATACTAAACTTGTCAGTTGTCAAAACAACCGCAGCCTTCTGTCCCATTTTGACTTAATTTGAATCTATAAACCTATAGACTGATTCAAGCTCTGAAAAGGGAGGCAAAGTGCTAACTGTGTGTGAGGAACAAGCTTAGTTCAGGCCTTTTCTGACCTACTTGATGTGGCAATCCTTTAAGTATCAGGAACATGGGGATGCAGTGACTTAAGCCATAAGACCAAGTTTAAAATAGTAGAAAAGTTGCGTGTAACCACATCTGTGTATAAAAAATTCAAGCTCTGGATGACTTAAAGGGTTAGTTCAGAGTTTTTAAAATAGGGTTGCATGAGGCACTTGACAACAGCCAGTGAAGTATCTGAAGGGGCTCTCTTTACCTTTAAGGAGAACAAGCTGAGACTACCTATAAGGTAAATGCTCCTCGTGGGTCAGATCTTTTGTATAGCTGTGTGGGTTTTGTGTAAACACAAGTCACAAAATGATGTTGGGTCTAATGTACAAACTGTTGAAAAATGCAAGAGATGTTTCTTCTGGGAAGTGTCTTCAGTTTGGGACTTTTTTATGAAGCAGCAAATGGCGATATGTTATTCCGCCTTATACATTGATTCTGCTCTCTGACTCCTGCTCTGAATTCCTTCTTCTGTGTACTCCGGTCCATAAAGTCACCCTGTTCATCCACAGTAAAGGGAACACCATCCTCACCAGAGTCAGAATCCCTCATATTTGGTTGAGCATTCATTTCCTCTGCTGTTGTGTCTCTCTGTGTCCAGAGAACGAGAAGGCAGATTGGCGAAATCAATGCACACAGGCGGAAGAGCACAGCCATTTGCTGAATCGTAAAACAGTGCCAAACAGAGACTTGCTGGAGGAAAAATAAAGCACTCTGAAATTTTTTCACCCAATCATTTGTTCAACCAAACAGTTTTGTTTTTATGCAAAAGTCCCACAATGATGTGAAATAGCTGTACCCGCCAACAGCTGTGCACCTCTCCGCTTGTCTGGACCATGCTGCTGGAGCCCTTTCAGCCACTTCACTCTCTGCTGTCAAGTATCTTATACAATCCAGCTTCAAAAATACTGAAGTAACCATTTAAAGGATAAGTTCGGTTTCTGCAGCTTTCACATTGTTTATAGAATGAAGTAGAACAATATACTCACCCAGAAGGCTTTCCTGATCCAAACAGTGCCTCGGGAGATATTTAGATCCAAAATCGAGTGGCAGACATCTGTATAATGGTAGCACATAGGGCATACAGCGCCGCTCCTAAAACTGCATTAATCGTCCAAAAACTCATTAGTTTCACCAATATTTCATCATGGTCCACTCGGGCTACTCCTCCACGACAGTCTGTGTCACTCCAGACATGTTGTGTGACTGTGCTGACCTCTGAACTGAAGAAGAGCGCTTGCTCCGCGCCTGTGCAGTACGGCTCATTGTTTCAGGGGAAGACAGCCGGCTACCCAACGACTTTCTTCTTCCAGTTTTGTGCAAAATGGACGAATATCTATTGGATGAAGATGTTGTAGAGGAGAACTTTGAATATGATGGGTCTCCTTGCAGTTTTGAGTTTACAGATAAGGAGCTCACTGAAAGGAGGACACGGAGGCAGCGCTCCAGAGAGTACTGCACAGGCGCGAAGGCATACGTTCTTCTTCTTCAGTTCAGAGGTCGGCACAGTTACAAAAACATGTCTGGGGCGACACAGACTGTAATGGGGGAGTAGCCATGATGAAATATTGGTGAAACTAATGAGTTTTTGGACGATTAATGCAGTTTTAGGAGCGGTGCTGTATGCCATATGTGTTACCATTATATGGATGTCCGCCGCTCGATTTTGGATCTAAATATCTCCTGAAGCACTGTTTGGATCAGGAAAGCCTTCTGGGTGAGTATATTGTTCTACTTCATTCTATAAACAATGTGAAAGCTGTAGAAACCAAACTTTTCCTTTAAAAGTCCAAGAAACAAGCTTGCTTTTACACTCCCCCCTCAAGAACTGACACGTCCTTATAAGTTTCTGGAGTTAAGGTCAAATGAAGTTTCTCCTTTACGTAGCTAATGTAGAGGGCAGTCAAATTCCCTGAGATCTGAGTCTTTCCATTTGCCAACAGGAGCAGCAGGGCCTTGAGCTCTGGTAGTCATAGAGGGCTCTTCAGAAAAAAAGACATTGATTATCCATGGATGGTCCAGAAGCGTGACAGTCAGCGCCCAAAGAGGCCGGCTTAGGAAGGGGAGAAGAATCTGCAGGGATGTGTGAAAACACTGGCGGCTCTGTCTTTCCCACTCTCTGCTCATATCACCTCTTTCTCTTTTCTTTGTTTTAGACCCCGGGGGAATCAAACAGGCTGAAATGATCACATGAAATCCCTCAAGTGCCTTTTTGCCCTGCTCCCTCGGCCTGTTGTAGCGCAAGAGCAAAAAGCCTCTATAGCCACAGAGAAGACGACGGCTGACCTTTGCTTCTCAGCCACTGATCAGATGAGTGCTCAGCCTGATAAAGAGCCAGTCGTTGACATGCAAAAAAAGGGTCTTTTATGCAAGTGAGTGGAGTAGAGTATCATCCTGAGGGGTTAAGGGGAGAGATTGTGAGCACAAGTTTGATGGTTTAAACTGTGAGAATGTTTGAGCAAAGAAAGTGAGTCATTATTGCTGCGAGCTCAGTTCATGCACGGCCCAGTGAGAAGGATTCTTAAACTCTACACACAGCCGGCCTCAGAGGACCCGGCCCTTTCAAAATAAGAGGTGGAGCGCTGCTAAAAAGCTGCGAGTGTCGAGTCAACCCTCCCACAGCACATTACACTAAGATTCGAATCATATTTAACCCTCGTCATTTGATTTGCTTACAGAGAGAGTGTAGAGTGCAGACAGACAACAGAATTAAATCTCACTACAGGCTATTACAGGCCCATCGATGGATGGAATGAGAGGAGAAATGGGATGTGGATGACTATGAGTCTTAGTGAGGGTGCTTCTACACACTGTGATGGCATTAGCTGTGAGTGGTGTAATGTACCAACCTGTACACGCTCCCTGATTCTGAATCAACAAGTGCTCTTGTTTCTCACATCTGGCCTTCTTCAGCTCACATTCATTGTTGTAGGTTTTTTCATCTGAGCCACAAACCTACAAAGGAAACAGAAAAGTAAGTCCGACACAGAAGTTGGCTTATTTTCCACAGATTCTCATAAAAAATATATCTATATGTTATTTAATTTATTTCTTTATTTTATTTAATCTTTATCTAACCAGGAAGGTCCCATTGAGATTAAGAACCTCTTTTTCAAGGGAGTCCTGGCCAAGAGGCAGAAAAGTTACACAGTAAAATTACGGCAATTTACAATCAACAATTAATATCACAAAAAACAATTTGAGGAGGCTGTCTCAAGTGCTCTCAGTCTGGATTTAAATGCATTTAAAGAAACAAGATCAGTTAATTTCCATTATTATCACACTCTCTTCAATCATGTCCCAGCAAGGCAGTCATTTCCCCTTTAAACCTTTAAAAACATACATCTTTTACTTGAGGTCATGACAACAGGACTTTACTAGCATCTGTTTTCAAAGCAGCCAATACCAATTACTCCAGTCTCAGGTTGCATAATTGTGGGTAGGTGGAATTTTTTTGTAGAACTACAGGTTGGCCCTTAACAAAGATTTTAAACATAGTTGAGGAAACACATTTAGCATAATCTTGGCCAAACAAGCAGATTTTATTTAGGTATACTTAAGATTATTTCTGCTATTCCTCAATCACATTCACATAGCACACTGCTTACTGCAGGAGGCAAAGATTTGTGAACCCTGGACAAAATTAAGTCAAAATTAAATGATCAAAAGAACAACTACGACTTAGTGAAATGTACAGTACGGGCCAAAAGTTTGGACACAGCTCATTCTATGCGTTTTCCTTATTTTCATCACTAATTACATTGTAGATTCTCACCGAAGTAATGATGGCCACAAAGCTGCATTTACACCTAAAAAAGTGCTCAGCCTGACTCAAAAGTTTATTTAAGGGATGTAAAGAGCTTGTGTTGAGGTTTTCTGAATTCTATACACCCTTAAAGTACGTTTTACATGTCTCATTTGGTTGATATAGTACTTTTAAGCCCAAGACAAAAGAAGCTTGGGAGCATGAACTAGGATTGTTTTTTAAGAACATAGATGGGGATCTGCACTAATGGTCATTCATAAAACCTCTATTTGTGCCCGTTTGACCCTGATACAGTATAAAATTGTATCTATTAAACACAAGGCAGGGATCAGATTTTCCCACATATGGTAGATGTTTATAACAATGTCCATGGTCTTCTCAAGAACTACGTCACCACACATTGGTATTTTTGGTCTACTGGAAGAGAATATCCAACACTCTACCAAAGAACTGGAAGTAACAGCTTTTTAATTGCTAAACATCACCTCCTTCTTTACTGGAAATCCACAATATCTCCTTCCAGCACACAATGGGTTAATAAGGTTATTTCCCATTTAAAAGTAGAGAATATCAGACATCCAAAACAGGGTAACTTGAATACATTCTTCAATGAATGGCAACCATTTTTGGGATTTCTCGTTGCAATTACACAGCTTTCTTTTTTTAAATATTTACTTACATATTAATATGTCTTTATTTTAACATATCCTTGTGTTTATGATGTGTGTGCTATACAGTATATACTGCATGTATATACAGTACAGACCAAAAGTTTGGACACACCTTCTCATTCAATGCGTATTCTTTATTTTCATCACTAATTAAATTGTAGATTATCACTGAAGTAATGATGGCCACTCTTTTCTTTTAACTTAGCTGATTGATTCTTGCCATCATATTAATTCTAACAGTTGTCTAATAGGGCTGTCGGCTGTGCATCAGCCTGACTTCTGCACAACACAAATGATGGTCCCAACCCCATTAAAAAGGCAAGAAATTCCATTAATTAACCCTGGAAAGGCACACCTGAGAAGAGAAAACCATTTCAGGTGACTACCTCTTGAAGCTCATAAAGAGAATGACAAGAGTGTGCAAAGCAGTAATCAGAGCAAAGGGTGGTTACGTTAAAGAAACTAGAAAATAAGACATTTTTTCATTTATTTCACACTTTTTTGTTAAGCACATAATTACACATGTGTTCATTCATAGTTTGGATACCTTCAGTAAGAATCTACAATGTAAATAGTGATGAAAATAAAGAAAACACACTGAATGAGAAGGTGAGTCCAAACTTTTGGTCTGTACTGTAAATGTTTTAATTGTTTTTTAATTTGACAAAACAAAATGTTTATATTCATGTTTTGATATGAAGCAGTTCAAAATTACCCCCGGTTTCCAGTTAAGTTTTCCATAATTACTATTATTCCATTGTAAGGTATCCAATATAAAAACATCACAACTTAATTTTCCATTAAAAGTTTCAGGAAAACCTCCAGAAACTGCTCATCCTTTCGCAATTCTACTCCAGACAGACTTTTGTGTTGGCAGAGTCTATTTTAATCCAATGTGGTGAAATTCTTGTCTAAATTTTGTCTGTTCAGCATTAAAAATCAAGAAGAACCTTTAAAAAACTCAAAGGTAAGACAAAACCAATCAGTATACAATATTTGATGTTTTGTGAATATCTGAAATATTAAAAGCATTTTGCTAAAATAAACAGTCAATGGTGGATGATATCGCTGGGGTCATAAAAGTTAAAAAGACTTAATTTCTTCACAGCCTTTAGACATGTAACACAAAGAAAAACCATTGTTTTTCCTTTCCTTGAGTCTAAAAGATCATGTTGGAGTGTCGACAGAACATTGTGAGAAAAACTGAAGCCTCTGTAATAAAAACAACATAAAAATCATTACTTTATGATCAAAAATACTTTAATGATCTCTTATTACAGTTTTCAGTATTAATCACCAGGGTCCTCATTATGTCGTTTTAATGTTTTCCACACAATTTGTTCATTTCTTTTTCGGGTGTTCTTTGTGATAATGTTGACTAAGAAGATGTCGTGCTCAAAGGAATGTGATTTTGTTTGCTTTCTAACCTTAAACGAACAGACACGCATTGCCTTGATTTGCTTTTTTTGCTCAAGGAAACGTCAAAATTTAATGATCGGGATGCAACCTCAAAAATCACAAGGAGTGCTTTTTAATTTTCTTCTGAACTGATTCATCCCTGAAAAACTCTGAGGCTGAACTCTGAAAAAGAACAGAAGGTAAAGAAAAGTATGTGCCTAGTGTTTTTATTTGGTCTGTACAGAAAAAGCATAAATTGTGTTCCTCTTGTGTTGTTTTGAAGTTTTGAAGTCGGTCTTACCGGGTTGAGAGGCACGCTCTGGCAGCTGTAGTCACACACACATCGATCGTCCTCGGCGTCCTCATCCCATGAGCCTCCGAACGTGCGACAGCGGTCCTGTTCACAGCTCTCCACGCCTGAGCCTGACCCTCCAGAGCCGCAGTCTGCATTTAAAACACACCATAAATACACAACTTCATTAATAAAACATGCAAGCACACACGGGAGATGCCCCTTTACCTGTGACTCAGGTAGAAGCTGTGTCCTACTTTCATTCCTCTTTGAGTTAATGCTAAATTTATACATCAACAACACCAGCATGTTGGATACTGCCTGCAGCGCTATGCTCCAAGAAGCCTCAAGATAAAGTCATGATGAGCATCAAATATGAGGCATGCATCCTAAATTACCTTCATGACTAAGATGTGTATTTGGAATGTAAATGAGGGGCCAAGAGACAACGAAGAGCATCATAACAGATTTCAGAGATCCAAAAAGTCAATCAGAAGGTCTCTGTGTCCAGCAGCAAAGTCCAAGCCCCTTAATAAATCCTCATATTATCCCAATAACAAGACAACAAATGCTCTGACAGCACAAACCTCAGCAAAGGCATTTTTGATATTTGACAAATGTGGAAAATAGCCCAAAATCAAATGTTGACAAATCCTTAAAATTAAATAAAACTCCTCATTCCACATATATTTTGGATCATCACCTAAATTGAATCTTGCATTTCTTGTACCATGATCAACACTAGGGATGGGACGGTACACTTAAACTCACAATACGCTGCACCTCGATATGCCCGGGTCACGATACGATACGTCACGATACAATATCAAAAAAGAAAAAATATTACTGTGTAATTACAACTTATTTGTTTTTGTTTGAGCTGCACACAGGAAAACACAAGGCCTAACAGGCCAAACACAAACAATAACACTCTCTTTTACCCTAGAGAGGTTAGAGAGAGGGTATGTTAATGAGCGGTAGGCTCGTTTTCGCCATCTTCGTCTTTTTTAATGAGAAAGCCAAAATACTGCCAAACAGATGACTTGTATCCAGACAGAGCGTCCTCAATTTCGACCTCATTAGACTCCATCTTTCGGCTTTTTGGAGGCAAGGTAGTTGGTGCTAATGTTTGTTGTCGTCACTTCTGGTCACATGCGCTATTACCGGACGCGTCGTCTTTATTTCAGGATCCATTTTTTTCAATTTGATGCATTTCGTCACGTACTGTATCGCAATATATTGCCAAACGATATTTCATCCCATCCCTAATCAACACTAGTTGAAAACTGAGTGAAAATCTGTTGAGAATCTTTTGAATTATAAGCTAAATATGGAAAACTGCCCAATCTTGCAATGTTAACAAATACTTTAAAAACTTCTGAATCTACATACCAATAAGGATCACTACAAAAATCTGTTTCATTATATTTAATGCCATGAACAACATTAACTTAATTTTTTGTTTTTATCAAAATTTGTTAAAGACTTTTTGAAGAAGTTGTGAAAACTTGGAAACTACCCTATAATGCAATGTTGCCAGATTCTATTAATACTCATGGAGCCATATTTGGAATTAGATCACAACCAAAATCTAATCTATTGTCCGTTGTACCATAAGCATCATGCTCTGAAAATTTCACTAAAATAGTTGGAAACTTTTGGGTTTTCAGCGATAACTTGGAAAACTGCCCTTTCTCAAACTTTTAACAAATCATTTAAAAAATGTTCTTGGTCTGCACACAAATTTGAATCATCACCCAAATCTGAAATCTAAAAATCTAGAATCATTAACATCTGTTCAAAACTTTTTAGGTTTGGAAAACTGCCCTATCTTGCAATATGAGCATTTTTAAAAGAAATAAACTTCTGGATCAACGTCCATATTAGGATCACCAACAAAATGTTCCTTGGAAATTTTTGAGTAAGTAGTAAAACTTCAAAGCTAACCTATCCCGCAGTGATAACAAATAGGCAAAGAAACCAGATTCCCATCCCTATCAAGATAACCACCAAAATCTAATCACTTCTCCCAGGTATAATGACCAATATTCCATGAAAATTTTGTAAAAATCCATCGAGAACTTACTGAGTTATTGGCAAAAATGTTGAAAACTGCTCAATCTTGCAATACTAACAACTATTTAAAAAAATCATCGCTCCACATCCAAATCTGAGTAATTGTCCCTTGTGCCATGACCAACAGTCCCTGAAAATTGAATCTAAATCAGCTGAACATTTTGTGAGTTATTAGAAAAAGGTGGAAATAAATGACCCTATCTTCCAATTTAGATCACCACCAAAATCTCATCACGTCTCCCTTGTGCCATGACCGACATTTCCAGAAAGTTTAATCACAAATAAGTTTGGAACTTTTCGAGTTATCCTGCTCACAGTCAGACAGACGGACAGAAAAAGAATCCTACCAACGCTGGCAGAAACAGCCTCCTTCTGGGAGGTTAAAATCAGTCTATTGTAGATCTTCATGCTTTAGAGCCCCTCTCTAAATCTCTGAATGAAGAAAATGACATCAGATCCTTTTCAGCAGGAGAAAGAGCCTTGTATCGGCTTTTACTCGACTAACAACTGGAGCAGAATGTCAAGGCAAAGAGAGCCCATACATCCCAAATATTAAGGTTGATGAAGAGACTGGACTAATTATTTTTGGAAGAAGAAGATAATGACCAACTGGAGTGAAGGTCACAGATTTGTTTAAATAAATTAAAGGTCACATCAACGAACAACTACCGAGGCATCCTTTAAAGTCCATGTAAAGAAAGAGGAGTTATTCACTCCATAGTGGTTTATGGGTGCCTGCTTCCTGATATTAGAATAGGTTTAATTGCAGTGTTCTGTAAAATCTAATTATTGCTGAAGACTTTAAACAAAGTTGTTCCAGAAACTCTGTGACCCTGGGAGACCTTTTATTTGCTCTGAAAGTTCTCTTCTCTAAAGGACGGGTGAGAGCTGCTCCAGATGACCTAATGTTCATGGAAGAGACGGGGAGGAGACACAGGGCCAGAAGAAAGTTCAGGAGTCTTTGATGGGAAGACAGTCGACATTCACAACTGTGCTCATCGACTGTTTGGGCTTTAAAAACTTTTCCTGCTTGTTACGAAGCTGCTGTCTAAGCTTCTTCACGGGTACATCGTGTTTCTGAACCTGTCAAGTGATCTTTTTAAAGTTCAAATCAATCACTGAATTATAATTCTACAGATCACAACTCACAAGGTTTTATAAAAAAATACACATTTTCAAGTTCATGTTGACATTTTTCGGGAATCCCCTTGGGTCACGTGATTCCCACGGGAATCCCACGGGATGGGAGTCATTTTTCATTTAATCCCGTGATCGGGACAGGACGGGGAAAAAAAGTAACAGGAGCGGGCAGGAGCAAGAACGACATTAATAGATGATCATTTTCAGCCGTGTTAAACAACCAGATGAACAGATGTGTCCATTTTTGTAGTCATCTCTCAGTAAGAGCCAACACTCTTGACCGCGCTAGTAACACAAAAGAACTACAAAAGTGGTTTGACTTCCTGTCACCACCGAAAGTGAAAAGCGGCTCAGAGTGGCTGCCGGGGACACATAACAAAACAACACAGAGGGAGAAGACGACACACCGAAAAGAGAGCTGCAGCACAAAGTTAAAAAAACTTAAAGGCAATGCCTTTATATGCACTGAACTTTTACCTAAAATAAAAATGCAACATTTTTTCAACATGTTTGGTTTTATTCAAACGGGAACGGGACAGGAGTGAGAGTAATTTTGAGTGGGAGCGGGATGGGGTGGGAGTCATTCTACAGGAGTGGGACAGGATTAAAGTTTTTACTCCAGCCCGGGATTGGGACGGAACAGGATTTTTTCTATGGGAGTGGGACGGGACAGGAGTGAAAATCCGCACCCGTGTCATGCTCTCATTGACAATATTACCAGCATCTTGATATCGGGTTAAAATAATGCAAAGAAGAATGTTTATGTCGTGGATTTTTTTGCCAACAAATGTCTCAAGACCAAACCGTGGACACCATGAACAAAAAATGTCAAAATGTATTACAGATTTGAGCTGCTATGTAATGAAATCTAAACCAATAGGCTCTCAGAGGAACTGCTCTCATTAATAAAACTTCTTATGCATCCGGTTGTCGTCACGTCTGCATTCTGCAGCTCCCGCCTCTCTTCCCTGATTGGGCCGTTAAGAATTCAGTCGAATGAATTCGTTGGACAACGGAGGCTGGCAAGACGGACCTGCAGGATTTCAGAATAAGGCAGGTCTGTCTGCTCTGCAAGGCTAATATAACGCTACTGAAAACTTAATTTCCCTGAACGAGCATCCCCAAGGAAAAAATAAAGTTCTATCTAATCACATCTAATCTAATTTAATGTCTCACACAAAAGCAAACAGGAAAAAAAAATTGGTTCTAATACCTCATGCAAAAGCAAACAGGGCTGCCACACTCTCTGTACGGTAAATATTAAAACCTGAACCAGCAGCCATAATGAGTACAATTCACTTGCTTTAACAGAGCATGGATTTGCTTTTGTTGTTAAAACTGAACTCTTGAGCAAACTTTAGTACAAAGTGAGGAACCTAAACTTTTAAAGCACTACCTAAGGGGCTAGAAAAAGAACATTTCTAGCGGGACATTTTGCAGTTTCATTTATGAAAAACAAATAGGGGGCTGATGCAGAGTGCAGTCGCAGGAAGAAGGAGGATCCTGTGTTTGAAGTAGCAAATTTCACCTACGGTGGAACTCCAGAGGGAGATTAGGTGAATGTTTGTGAAGGCAGGGAACGAAAGCAGTCAGCATGTAAGATGGGGAGAATGTCAGAGAGGGAGGGAGAGGCACCCCAGGGGGCTGGCAGAAAGTTCATATGAAACAAATTTGTTATTCAAGAACTGGAATGCAGACCAACTAAAGGCTCCCAGCGCAGCCTGGAGGCTGAAAAAACACCAGGTAATCAGGATGTTTCTCCTCCGCCCGTCTACTTTTAGGGCTCGTTCACCTCGCTGTATTGATGTTCCCTCCTCTAATGGTGAAATCAATGTCGTTGTGATGGAGGTGCCACTTAGCATAACCCATCTTCTAAAGTAGATTATGGAGCGGGTCACAGTGCAGGGGAGGGGCAGGCCACATGAAACCCCGGCTCTTCTTTGATATGGGTCATCAGCAATGGGCTGTGACAGCTTTGAGTGGTCGATACAGTGGAGCGGCCTTCACTTCATTAGCCGAGGAGCTGGAGCTTTGTGGAGACTTTCAGGGGCCACAACCCCCCCACCATACATCCAGACTTGTTAGGGACTCGCTCCATCTTCATTTTTAAACAGGCCGGACCAAAGACTCTAATCCTTTTTTCTTGGACTGGCTAGTGCCGCTACGTATCGATTGAGGACCACAAGCCAAGTTAAACACAACGTTATGTGATGGGGGCTAATGCACAGGCTAATGACTTCCTACTACCACTGACATAACGCTGGTATTGGGCTCCAGATACTAACTGACAATACAGGTTGTATTAAAGGCATGGACAATTACCAGTGGGTGCACTGGTAATGTGTGGAGAGAGTGAGGGGTAACACACACAAAAGAAGAATCAGGGCTGGAGATCAAACCTGCAAACAGTGCAATGCAGAGTAAGATGGGGACTCACTCTACTAAATACACAAAACCACGTCTCCGATGGTCTTGTTTAGGCCTTGAGATTTACATTTTGTCCCCTCATAATCTGATCTTAATGGAAATCTATCTCTGGCGAGTGTTTGTCCCCTTTACTAATATCAGTTGGTCTTGTGTTTTACATTGTTGGAAAGCCTGGAAACAATATTATGATGCACTTGCCAATCACTGGTAGACACATTAAAGGTGCAACCAGGAGAATCTATGTCCGGTGACATAAAGACTCTGCTACCCATGAGCACGCACGGCGACTGTCGTAAAGACGTGACCCAAGCCAAAGCGCGCGTTTGTTGTGTTGCTAATGAATGCAGCTCAGACCTTCCTCAGAACTCTGCATTGCTTTACAACCTCTTTTTTCAACAACCTTAAGGATGCAAAGCAACGAGGTAATGCATCTCTCTCTAGTTACGTAGCGGTAGTTTTTGATGTGTGACAACAAGCAATTTTAGGAAAACTTTGTATTGTAGTTTTGTAGCCGGCTAAATATTGCTACTTACAGCCTGGTGCTCTAAGACGTGTCTGAATAATATAAATTTGCTCTAGTTTTAATTGTCGTCTTCCCGAAGTTGAGTATCCAGGCCAGTCCAGCCCTGTCCAACCCGACTGCGAAGCTAAGGAAAAGCATTTATAGATTTATATATTTATAGATATGCTATAAAACTCATCTTAAAGTGTGTATTTCGATCAGGCATATATCTTAAAGTGAGACTTTCTTGTAATTACTTAGAAACTCCTCATAGCATCTTTAGAACAGCCTTTTTTATTTGACCTCTGCTAAGGAGGTTAGATTGTTTCTAGCATTTGTTAGTTGTTCGCCAAATTAACTCAAAAAGTTAAGAACACATTTTGAGGAAGTTTTAAAATAATGTCAGTGATAGCACCAGAAAGAAGTAACTTGATTTTAATTGTGATCCAAATCTGGATCCAAGAATGTTTTTAAGGGTTTCTTAGCATTGCAACATTGGGAAGTTTTCTGCATTTTCACTAATTACTTAATAAGTTCTCAAAATATTTTTAAGACATACTCAGGTGACAGCAGTCATGTCAAAATTTCTCTGGCTTTTGAAATACTTTTATGTTTAAGGGGAAATTTTCTGTATTGAATGAAATTTGGAGAAACTTCTTCAGATTTATTCAAGTGAAACAATCAAAGAAGCCTTTGCCACTTATGTTTTGCTACGTGGGACAGGCCAAGGCCTAACTCTGGACTATGGATTTCATTTTAATTTCAAGCTCTGTAAAAACACTGGATTCAGACATGTTTGGCCTTGTCTGCTGTCTCGCACCTGCCTTTTTCTTGTTTTGTTGTTTGAGTGTTTATGTGTTTGGCATTATTGTTTGTTGGCTGTCTGTTTTTTAAGTTGAAATGAGTTGGAAAGTTTAACAAACACATTTGTTAAAAAAGCAGTGGTAGATGGGGCAGTTTTCAACATTTCCACATCTGAATTGCAATAACTTGTAACAGGTTTGTGCTCCTGGAGCTCTTATAGTTTAGTGTTTCTTACCTTTGTCGCTGAAACCATGAACCCTGGAATCAATTGTATGAGTAAAAACAAGTTATATTACACTGCAGGCACTTCAGTTTTATTTCACTTCTATTCTTTAATCCAAATATTGATGTAATTTCCAATCATGACCCTTATCTTAGCACTGTGTGATTTCTTATATGAATTCACAATCATGTTTTCTGACTTTTCCAGTTCCTGCTTTGATCTTGTGCATGAATTGAATAATAATGGAGGATTATGCTGTTGTCATTGATTTTCGGTCTATGTTATGCCTCTCATTATATAAAACAGCTTTGTGTAAGTGTTGTGAAAAGAAGCATTATTGATTAATCAGCCAATTGATTCACATCCCATTACTAATCATTAACAGATCAGGTTTAAAACATACACTTCCATCATTGCAAACACGATCCTCTGCCAAGGTCTTATATAAAGTGCATAAAATCAGAAAACAGATCAAATAAGATCAGAAACAGACTGGATAATCAGATCTGCAGCACTGGCAGCTGGCCACCTGTATCTGTGTACTGTACACCAGCTGAGAGAGACACATTAAAAGGAATATGCAGGAGAAGCAAATTCACATTCAGCTCAGGCCCTCATACAGAGAGCAGATAAATAAATAAAAGAGGTAAGACATTAGAATGGAATAAATAACAGTGAAGGGCAAAGGGGGGTCCTAATTAGCTGTTGCTCTTTGATGCGCCGCCACCCGCGCTGCATACGAACCTTTCAATTAATACATCCCCAGCTAAGATGGCCGCATCAGCTATTCTCTCTGCACTGCCTGTCTGATCTCTTTTACTCAATCATGTCATAAACTGGAGTCTGGTTAGCCAACAGAGCTCCATTAAAGAGACAGAATTCAGCAGGAAGGAATGAAAAATGAATAACTAAAGCCATTTTTTCTCTTTAGTATGTTTACAGAGGTGAAGTCCATTTATGTCTATGGGGACATACAGTATGAGCCTGCACAGCTCCTCCCGTCATTGTAATGTTATTTGTGATGTGGCTTCAATGCATTGGAAATTAAAGTTTTGCAATGGGTACGGAGAGATAGTAATCAAGTATATTAGTCCTTTTAAATTAATTGCAGATGCTGACAGATGAGGAAATGTGCATGAATAAATTAAAAAATAAAATTTTGATCTGGTTTTCACGTTTATTTAATCCATGTTATTCAGCTAAACAACTCATCAGTTAGCCACCATATATCTTTATTTTTAATGCTTTAATTTCCAACATTTAACGTAGCTTTTGGTTGAGGGGAAATGTAATCAGTTTCTCCATAAGTCCACTCTATGTTGCTGCTGTCAAATCATCAGGGTGATGCTCATTGTGCTGGAGAGTAAACAGTCATGGCCGTACAGGAAAGAGAGAGAGAGGAATAGAATGATTCACTGTCATTTAAATCCATTGTGTGGAATTATTTTGGACTTTGAAAGGGAAAGAGATTGGCATGATACATGGGACACATGAGAGTAAACAGACTAGACATAAGGCTCACACCACACGGTGCCATACAGAGACAATGAGTCAATGCTAAGCTAACACTACTGACAGTTAAGCCAAGAAAATATGTCAATACATTACTGACTTTATGAGCAAAGACTGAAGGCCTTCCTATGTTGTGGAAAACAAGGGCATTTGTTACATGCTGGCTGCAAGCTTGAAGTATTTCTTCAACAACAGCAGCACTAAAGTTCCTCAGAGAAGTGATGCTAAACACTGAAGAGAGGCTGAGCACAGCAGAGAGAGCTGCACTGATTAAGAGGCTACATGTGGACATCAGTCTGATTTTTACTCCTAATTTTAATAATACTTAAGTGACATAAAGAATATCCTGTATAATGATAATAATAATAATAATAATAATACATTTTGTTTAAAATTGCCCTTTAGGACTGTAGAGGACACTGTGCAAAGATTAAAAAATCACATCAGCAAAACAACAGACAATGACAGGTGTAAGGATATGTTTTATAAAGTTAGGTCTTTATTTTCCTTTGGAAGTAAATGCAGAAAATAAAGGGTTAAAATCCAATAAAAGATTTATAATAACTCATTTTATGGTAGTGTTTTTATTACAAATGTTTTGATTTGTTGTAATTTTTAACTTGTTTTTATGTTTTAAAATGAATGTTTATTTACATGTATTTTTATTAAATGTGTTATTTGGTGTTTTTCTGTATTTTCTGTATTTATTTATTTTTTTATTTAATTGTTTCTAATTTTGGTTGAATCATAATAAATTATTTATATAATGCATTGCAATTAAGCATTGAAAAATACACAGAATTTTAATAAACTTAAACCAGGACTCAAGTATTGCCATAATATTGCATCTTTGGGCCACTGGCAATTCCCACCCATAAAATACAACATCATTTATCCATGTACTAAGAAATACAGTCAAATTTATCAATCATATATCAGTCAGATGTGACGTACATTCAAGTCATCTTGACAGTTTGATACACATTTAGTGATTTTTTTGGTAGTTGGGCATTTACATAAAAATGTTTGATAAATGCATAAATCGACACCAGTCATACACGAGCGGAAACGAGGATACAAGAATAATGTCCATGAAAACAGACAGGGAGAAATATTTGACAGAGGAAATAATAACAATAATAAAAGTGATGGAGAAGATGCTGCTGTCAAAGCCGCAGAGACAGGAGGAAGAAGAATGGAAGGAGCATCAGAGAACAGAGCGCAGAAAACATGTTTGATGGACAGGGATGCAGATGTTTGGTCAATGATGTCACGTCAACAGCAGCTCAAGACGTGAGGGATATTCACCTTTGAGGATGTCAACCAGAACATCCGTCACTCAGGACAAATCCTCGGTGATTGTGGCGTATGTCAAGGCAAAGATCGACAATGACAATGGCCTTTGCTACAGGATGCAGCACAGCATGATTTGCATCTGTGTTCCCTCCATACATCAGTCCCTCCTCTTGAAGCATGTGACAGTACGTTAGTCCAAATAAAGTCGGGTTAGATGGAGAGGGATGGAGCGTCACAGCCTCTGGGGTAGCAGGGATGAAGATGGAGGAAGCAGAGAAGGAGCTCTGGTGCCTCAACAGAGGATTTCAGCAGCAGTGATGGATGGAGCGGAGAGATAAGAAAAATCTGCTGACTCCAGGAGCTCTCCACCTTCGTGGGCACTCACTTTGCCCATTTTGCCTTTTTTATAATAATATGTTGTTAAAAAACTGGAAAGGTTTTGTGAAAATAATGTTTTGCATTTAATTTCTTCTGATATATGATCTACCAAAGTTCACTAAAAGATTAAATCCACTCAAAGTTGGACTTTTTTTTCTTTTTGCTATTTACTAGCTTATTTTTCTTTTTGATTTTTTAAACATTTGCTATTCTGTGTTTTTCTGTACATTTTCTTTTTACTTTTAAATTGAATCTCGCTTTTATTTGCCTTTAAATATTTATGTAAAGTTATACTCCAAATTGATAAATTTGTATTTTGACATGATATATACTGATATGATATATATACTATCATGTGAATTGTACTGTTTGTACTGGTTTTTGCTCTTAATGGTCAACATATGCAAAAAAACAACAACACAACAACAAATATCAACACATTGAATAAAAGAACAGATGGACATGGATGTACGTTTGCATGTAGCTGATTATTTTTTGTACTTTTGAACAGAAATTGTGTAATTTTTTTTATACATTGTTGAGCTTTTGAACTTCTTTTTGAATAATTTTCATTTTATTTAATTTGTTTATTAACCACTGTTTATTTTTTTATTTTTGTGTTGTTATACTTCATTACTTGTTGTATGAATCTATTTTTTTGGTGGGATTTTTGCTTTACAGTTGTGTTTTAGCTTTTTGTTCCCATATTGTTCATGAATTTCTCTGATTTTCTGACAGTGGTCTCTTTCTTGTTGTGTTTTGCTCCTCCAGGCTGACATAAAAAAATACAATAATCCAGCAACATAACAAGAAAATCACACAACAAAACAATCCTCAATAACAAATGACAGAACAGATGAATACAAACAGAAAAGCCATAAACAAAAAAAACACACTGTTTTTTATTATTAATATTGTCTTTTCTTGTTTAATGCTGGATTTTAATTGTTTGATGTCTTGTCTGTGATTATACTATACACTTGAGGACTCCCATATGCAGATATAACTTTATAATGTGACTTAAACTAAAGGTATATTTATCTAAAAAGAAATCTTGCAGCCAAAATTAGCACTGGCAGGAGATAAAGTGATGAGAGTCACACTTCTCTCTCTCTGTATTCATCATTATTATAAGAGTGTTTTTTTTATATCTTCTTTTAATAGACTGAAATTGGGAGATGTTGTCTACTTTCTCTCCAAAGGGCAGAGCTTAGAGCTCAAAGAGGCCAGTGGCCGTTTTGAGATTTGTCTATTTGGTAGCTTTCACACCTAAAGTTCGCCAGACTTGGCCCCAATTGAGGGAGAAGCTGCAACGTCGTTCCATTTCTCACTTGGTTTGTTTTTCTTCCAGACTGCACTTTGTCCGGCAGACCAAAGCCTTCAAGATGATGTGTCATAAAGCCACACATAGTTGGGTCTGCAATCTTTGCTCCTGCCACCGGGCCAAAAGAAATACACAACCAGCCTCAAGTAATACTATCATTCAGCTTGAAGTGGTTCAGAAGTACACAGTATAAAATAAAGATAAAGCTGCATCTAGGCTGTGGCAGCTGGCATTCACATATTGGCTGGAGCTTTCTATGGTGATATTTTGAAAAGATTTGAAGATGTTAATCTGTTAAGATGTCTTACTGTTGAGATATTTGAACAAATTCAGGCTATAATGTCCTGATTTTTGATCTAATTACCTTTCTTCTTTGGTCCTTGTTTGGACTGGATGACTTTCACACCCATCATGAACCAAACTCTGGTCTACTTAGATAAAAACTGAGGGCACTTTCACATTAGGTCCACTTGTTTCGAACTGTGCTGCGGCGCGGTTTGCCCCCCTCCCCCTTCCCCGCTGGCTTGCATTTACACTTGCACCATCGAACCGTGCCCGGGCCCACTTGTGTATTTACTCAGTTTGAAACAGCAGGGGGCGATATGCACGTAGCTGGGTACAGCTACCATGGTAACCATTTCCTACATCAGACAACCAATGTTTACGCTTCGCTCTCTTCTACATTTTCCTTCAAATGTGTTTTTTTTATCGTATTTGAGATGGCATCAGCGACCCTCTGGACCCTCATAAATAATCGTAATCCTCAACCAGAATAAACAAATCGATAAATTGAGTAAGCAAAAGATTCAACCGCGGGATTAACAGGAAGTAAATAATGAAGGACTTTACCCATAATTCAGTGCTTCCAATACCCATAATGCATCAAAAGTAGATTGTTTCCACTTTGTTTCCCACCAGTGAAACCGCACCAAATATAGAGAGATGGAGCGGATCAAGACCACCCCTTCATGGAGGTCTCGGACCGGCTGATTTGGTGCGCACCAAGGTGCGGTGGTTGCATTCATATTGATACTAATGTACCAAACCCTGGGCAAAAACTTCTTTGGTGCGCACTAAATGTGGTTGGTGTGAGAACGACCTTAGACCCCGTTTTCAGAGGGACCAGTTTTTCCTTGGTCTGAACAAGAGGTCATGTGAGCTTTCATACTGCCCCAAATCAACGTAACTTCCCAAAAAAACAAACCACAGATATCTTGGTCCAGACCAGACATATTAGGTTTGAAACACTCTTTGTTTAAAGAGTAACTTAAGGGTAGACTGGCACTAATAGCCAAATCTTAAGAATCATATTACTTCTATAATGAATGGTGACAAACTATATATTTTGATCAACTTTTTCAAAAGCGGAATCACAAATGGTTGTCATGACATCAAAGTTATAAACTTTGATAAGTCTTTTGAGGCCAATAAAGTCAGATTAGATAGAGAAGGATGGAGTGTCACATCTGCTGGGAAGAGGGTTGAAGATAAAGGAGGAAGAAAAGGATCTTTGGTGCCTCAACAGAAGGTTACAGCAGCAATGATGGATGGAGCATGAAGAAAAAAAAATCTGCTGATCTCACTCCTTGAGCTCTTCACCCACCTCACTTTGCTGCTTTTGGGGGGTAAGGGAGGTTGTTATGCCCTTTTTTATGTCTTTTGCAGCTTTATGACCCAATCACCGCCTGGATGGAGCATCAGTGTGTGATCCTGTGCTCATAATCTTGTTTATAAGACGTCTATTCAATTAAAAAAAAAGGGGCCCGGGCACCCGTAGGTGATGCACTGCTCTCAGTCGCCACTTTGTCAGTGTCGGGGAAAGGAGCTGAGGCCAGGCCTGCCCGAGTGTGAAATTAAACAGGTGATAAATTTCCCTGTATGGCTAACAGTGGGAACACTGTCATTTTTCATTACTGTTAAACAAAAGGCGGAAGAAAACAACTTCCATTTTTATGCTCTGTGGCCCCCTCCCCCTCCAGCAAGACTAATGAGGGTGGTTTTTAAGGCAGGTCTACGTAAGCGAATAAATCACGCTCTTCCTTTCTGTGCTTATCTGAGATATGAAGTATGGAGAGGGGGGATGTTCACTACACTGATGTAGAGCTCTGCTGCTGTCCAAGAAAAATACAGTCTGTGGTCTTATATTTCCTGACGGAGCGTTATGTGACACAGTATACACTCCCAATTTTGCCAAAAACTACTATCGATACATCAAGGCGGGGGTGAATATATCAACGACAAAGACTTCTTGCTATATGTCACAAAAGAGAAATATCCCATGGGAGGACATGGATATTTCAAGCGGCAGAAACAGCGGCTTGGTTTTGATCGTTTTACAATCACAGCCGACTTCCTGTGGAGGGTTCTGGGTCAGATTTGAAGGGGCTGAGAGTACCAAGGAAGGAGCCTTCAAAAAAAGGCAGGACAAGTTGTCACCCCTAGGGTGAAATTTATCGATTGCAGACAATCCCATCTCCACCCCTATCTGCGAAAACATCGGTGCCCCTTTTGTCGAGAGGCACAATTCTGACAGAAGAACAGTGCAAAATGGAGAGAGACGTGAGTGGGTGGGATGGCGATGAGCAGCGGGGAGTGAGCAGAAAAAAGATTCTATTGTGTAAGCCTGATGGTTTCTCTGAATCGAAATGAGCAAGTGATGAAAAAAAAACACGGGGATGTTCAGAGATGGTGTGAGAGGAGAGTAAAATAGAAAAACTAAGCCATCAGACATCACAAGCAAAGCAGTGCCCTTGGGGAGGCAGAGAAGAGCATTTTCATCTATATGTGCTGTGTGTGCAGCAGACAGCCGGCAGACAGAGGACAGAGCGTGTCCGTCTGCATCATGTGCAAACGCTCTCACATTTCTTCATGCTCTACATACAAAAAGGGTCACTCGTCTCAGTCAATGAAACGATGTTAAATCGAGCAGGAGAAGCTTCCATTCCCCTAACAGGCCGCGGGCCACAACTGTAGACAATAGTAGAAAGGAGAGGAGATAAGGGGGGAAACGGAAAAGAAAGGAGCACCCCTGGCTAGCAATCAAAATGGAAGAGGATTCCTCTCATATCTATGTCCTCTGTCCTCCATCTCCCCCCTCTCTTCTCCTCTGCAGCCATGCCTCCTGCTGGCAGGTGTAATCTGCTCCCCTTCACACCTTGTCAGAGGATGACTATGTTTCCCACGATGACCCAGCAGCCTCGGGGGAGGGGAGAGCATCGCACACATCCCGATGCATGAAAACCAGGGGCTGCCATGTCGCCCCCCCAAGACGGCCAGAGCGAGGGGCTGTGATACTCAGCCTCGGTCTGTCAGAGCTGATCTCGATATGATTTGCACGGTGAATTAGTTCTGATTTATTCATGATGAGGAGGAACCACGGAGCTACAGGCGTACAAATCAAAGATGGTTGCATTAACTGCCATCGGTCAGTCACTTATGAATATAATTGGCCTGATATACTTCACAAAGCTAATTCTCTCTATTAAAGAATGAAGGCAATGGATAAAGCAGGACATTTTGTGGGAGGAGAGAGAGGCAGGGTGTGCAGGAAAGGAGCCACAGGTCTGGACACTTGATGGCCTAATGCCTCTGTATGCAGAGTACAATCTTATGAGCTAAGCTGCCATCATCCCTGAAATCCATCCACCCCTTATCCACAACACTTATTTCTGGGTGGCTGAAGCCTCCTTGCTGTCATTGGGTCAAGGTAGAGCACACCTTGTACATACTTCAGAGCACTATTATTATTAACATTTTTGATCAGCATGGTTCTCCTTTTTCTCAAATACTGTGTGAATATATTACATTTACAATGACCCTTTTTTGTCTTTAATGCCATCTGTGTTATAAAACATTGTACTTTAAGTTATTCATGCATAAGTTATTAAAACATTAGTTAAGACTTTTTCCTAAATATTCTTATTCATCTTCAGGCAAGAGAAAAGTTGAGAAATTTATTTTATTATATTTTTTATGAACCTAAATTTCATGAAGTAACCAACATGTCCAATCTGCTGTATACCATTCAAATGACTTTTTAACCAAATAAATATGCATTTAACAAACCAATAACAATAAAAGACACATTGTGTGCAGACTATGAAATAGAAACCGTTTTAATTTTGCTTTGGGAGGAGGACGTCCCTGTCATGCAGAGTCCCAGGGATTGTACCATCTAGTCCTTTCTTCGAATCTGCTTACATGATGCAGTTGAAGTATAACCAGAGATGCATGATGTCCAATTTCTTGGACACATTATCACTTACAAATTTCTACAAATAGAAAATAAACACTTGGAAATTAAACAGTCATGTTAATCCTTAGATGTCACTTAATGCCAGCATTTTTCTACCACAGAGGTGTCCTGCTGCAGAAGGATTTACAAGATATTCCTGGAATGGTCAGCATTTCCAGCTTCCTGTCAGCCATCTTGTTTTTACCTAAAAATTAAAACTGCACTTCCCATGACTGGCCAATAGGTGGTTGTTTATGGGTTGGCACACATGGCCACTTTTGAATAGCTGTCCTCTGTAGTGACCACTATCCATGAAAGAGTTAACTTTACTAGCTTTGTCTATTATGTTTTTCAAGGCTACAATGAAGAATGTAAGGTTCACAGCCTTTCATGCTTTTTACTCTGCATTCAACAAAACAGCAACTCAGCTCAAGGCAGAAATGTAGAAATCTAACAAACAGAATGCTACCTGACCCTGAATCTACGTAAATGCTTCTACTGCTGGTGTGGTCCACTGTCCTTCAGTAGAAAGATTACAAGCTTGAGACGAATAATGATTTGCTTTAAATCTTGTGAGAAAAATAATGCTGGGGTCAGACTACAAGATTTTTTTCTGGTCGATTACCGCGACAGATTGTGCAGCCATTAAGCCATAAAATCATGTTTGACTTGGACGACGCGCAGGAGAGACTACACGGCTAAACCAACTGCATATGACGACCAACGTGATAATATCTGAAGGACAGCTAACACTGAAAACAAATGCACTTAATTTAGAGTACTATACTTATAATATGCAGAATGATATTATAATGGTAAGACATAAAACAGTACATAAGAAAGCAAGGGCAAAAGTCTTCATAGCATTTATGGGCTGTATTACAACAGTGATAACAACAGTAGGATTTAACCAAAATTACTGCATTATTTTCTATGGCAAAATTTGTCAAATTACAGAAAAGAGGTTACTGCCTCTTTGTGTGCGTCCCCTTTTCCAAGAGAGCCTTAGATTTATCCTTCTGCAGTCTTTCCACACTTAGATAATTTTTCACTAAATCTGCCCACTGGTGCATTATGGGTGGTTTCAACATTTCTCTTTTCACAGTCTGACAGTACTTCTTCTTAAATATATCATAAAGGCAGGGATGTTTATTAGACCTTTGCAACATCGCCTCTGTCTCATTGCTCACAAGCCATCCCCTTCAATCTGTCCACATCCATGAGTGACACACGCAGAGCTCCCTGTACTCCCATTGGTCAATGTTTCTGACGTGAGGGGACAAATCAGAGGAGGGAGGTTGGAAAATGAAGCTAGACTTTCTGTCATTGAATTGTGAGATGTCCCTCACACTATTCTTTAGTTGTCCTGCATGATGAGACACTAAACAAAATGAAACAATAACATGTCCCAAAACAACAACTGCTTGGTCGGACCATAATTGAGCATAAATGGACATTATTGCCAGTCACTATCATCAGCAACCAGAGGAGCTTGTTCAGCCCAAGACTGCTGCTTCCCAAGAGTAGGACCAATGGACTGAGAAACCCTTTTGTCCCTTAAGCCATCAGACAGTACAACTCTTCACTATGGGGAGGAGGAGTAACAGGAAGACAGAGGACAGGAGTAGAAATAGCCAGGCAGTAGCTATGTTTTTTAAAAATGTATATTTATTTATTTATATTTTCTGTTTATATCTATCATTCTACATATCATCCCATCTACTTTTCAACTGCTATTTCCCTTGGGTGAATTTTCCAAGGGGATAAATAATGTTTTATCTAACCTACTCTCTAATCTAATCTAAATCAGGTAGTCTCCCCTTGGTGTGAACCTTTATGCTGTTAGGAACACGGACATCATCTCAGTTCCCATTTGGTTAACAAAATGCATCCCTGAAGCTCATCAATCACATTCACAAAACTTGAAATGCTGTTTTGGACTAAACTTGTCTAACAGTTAAGTGAAAGGCACATTGAAAATGAAGACAAGCCTTAAAGCACAAAGCAAACGGTCCCAATGAACATACTGAGGTCAGGTCAGATGTGAGGGCATATGCCGGGGTCGGCACTTTGCCATTCATGATTCCTGATGATCATCTGTACCACCAGCAACGTTGGCCTGACCTCGCTTGTGGGTGTTTATAAATGATGAAGTTTAAGAGTACAAAGGTGCCAACCCCTTGCCCTGTGGCTCTGGAAACAAACCCCCTTTTCAGCTGCGCTACCAACTGCCGTAATCTGTTGGTTTGGTGCCTCAGCATCTCAAATAAAAACAGGCTGAACACTGTCAAACTCTGCCAAAAAACTACTGGCACGAGTCTAAACTATCTTGACCCTGTTTTTAAAGCCAGAGCCACTCAGAGGGCAAAGGCCATTCTGGCAAACCCTCTCCATCCTCTTCATGCAGAGTTTCAGCTTCTCCAATCGAAGAGAAGGTACATTTCACTTGAAAGGGCAAATCAGATAGGTACCGAAAATCCTTTGTTCCAATAGCCATTGGTTTTTACACAAGCTGTAGGCCCGCTTGATCGGAACGATGCTCCCGTGAAATTGTGCTGACTCTGTGTATTTACATGTATTCGCTTGTATTGTGTCTGTGGAATTGTGTCTGTGCCTTTCTGTTAGAAAGTGTGCTTTAACTTCCATTGCAAACCAAAATCTCCTTATGGCGCATTAAAGATTTCAAATCCAAATAATCAAATTAGTTATATCCTTTAAGGTGCAAAACTTTTATCCTTCACACAAAGGAGAGGATGAGCTCTACAAGAGAACTCACTTCACTGGTTGCTGATAAAAACACAAGCTTTGTTGTCTAAATCCAATTTTGAGGCAGGTGGTCATTATGTTCATGTCTGCTGTCAAAATGGATGTTAATGGGATTTCTGGGAAACTCGAGCAACAACATTTTCTCTCCGCGTCTCTATTGGCTTAACTTTTCATTGCCAAAGGTTGCTGTTTAGTTTGTAAACATTAGAGGAGTAAAAAAAAAAGAAAATATCAAGCCAAGAGAAGAGCAGAGAATGATAAAAAGATCAGGAGATGGTGAGGTTTTAAAGTAAACTGAGATACTAAATAATAAAATGTTACAAATTAAAAATAAAGGCCATGAGCCTGGGTCTATTAAACTTTAAGATGAATAAAAGAGCAGGCAGTAGTGGAGAAATGAAGTGTAACAGAAGGACAAACAAAACAGCCAGAGCATGACAATATTGCCTCTAAACCGTACAGCTGACCTGAACTTAATCACCCAGAAGTAAATTGTGTTCATGTAACAGGTTTTGTTGAGTGGCTTTTACTCCATGTTCCTTCACTCTTGCTTGTTGGCATGCGGCTGGTGGCATATACAGCCGTTATGAAAGCACAGATGACTGAATTTCCGTACCACAGGTCAGTTGATAAAGATAATTACACCATTTCAATGGCCGATTGGTTAACATAATTACACCATTTCAAAGTCCATTTCCTACCTTCGTCGCAGATGCCGGGCTTCGCCACATCAATCTTCCTCTTCTGCATGCAGGACGACAGACGGAGCTCGCACTCGTTCTTGTAGGTGGTGCCATCGCTTCCGCACACCGCTGAGAGGGCCTTGCCGATGCACTGCGGGCACTCACACTTATTCTGGACGCACCGGGCTCCCCAGGCACAAACTGTGCTGCCGCATGTCTCTGAATTACACACACAGGGAGCAGAGGGGACAGTCAGAGCAGGAAACAAAATATTCATGGGGTTGTTTTGATGTATTTTACTCAGAGTCCATGGGCCAGACGTGATCCTGGTACCATTGAAGGAAGAAATTATTATTGAAAATGTCTGTCCATGTCTGTGGGGGATATTTTGGTGTGGTAGCTTTTCCATTTTATACTCTGGTGCATAATCTGGATTTGGCTCATGGGCAGGGCATGTTTTATGTTTCAGAGTCATGAGTTTGGTAACATTTCAAAGGGAACCATCTTTACTTTCATCTAGGCTCAATTGTGGGTCCGTCTCATGAATATTGAGGTAACTGTAGCCCTTCAAAGAGGCAAAAGCACACATTTTCAGCAATTTATGCCAGAATTATTATTTTTCTCTTAGCCCTGCGACACAGGAACATCAGAGACAGGGAACTAGGGTTGAAGGATTCAGGAAACTTTGTACCTTCACTGTTATATCATTAGATGTTATTTTGAGCCAATAAGAAGAAATACTTGGTGACATATTTCACACATAGGGCCTTATGTTGATGCGTGAAGCCACCTTTTAAATACGTTGGCACGTTACAGTATGGGTTGTGTCTGTCTATACTTGGCTTTCTTGAGGATGTACAAACCTTGTGCAAAGACAGGGGCAGAGCTCATAGGAGAAGGATTATGTGCCTTGGCAAGACATAGTAGCATTTAGATAATGACATGGATCACACTGGCAACAGTGTTCGCTCTTATTCCCTTTAAAGCAGCGTGCACTTGACGGCAGGCAGCAGGTTTTATACATTGGTCAGAACTCTGGTTGGATAATTTTGCTGTCCTTCTATTAATTGCCTTAATTTATGCACTGAACACACACAGGACACTCAATGAGAGCATGTTGCCCTGTTTAAGGTTGTATTTCAGTAAGGCATTCCTGCAACATCAGAAATGATCAAAAAGTTCCTGCATGATAGAATCAAAACATTAATTTTTAAAATGTCCAGATAAAACTTACAAGATCAGTTCTGTTTGCTCAACATCAAATAAAACTAAGCTGTACTCTCACAATGGACTGTATTAACATTTGAGAGCACTTTTGTTGATGGCACTCATAATTATGTATAAAATGTTATTACATCCTCCCGTTTCAAGCAAGCCTTTGGATGTGTGTGTTTTCGGGTGTACTGGCCTATCACAGATCATGCCTTTGTACACACAGAACTACAGTACTGTGAGCAAACAGAAATGGACACATTAAAATCTGACAATGCTCCCATTTATTTGTACTAAAGACCAAAAGAATTTCAGGTTCCAGTTTTCAAACTATCAAACCAACCCTAAATTTACCTGAAGAGTCCTGAAAGTAGAAATCTATGATCCGACTCTAATTTTCATGCATACACTCTCCTCTTGAAATATATCCTCTAAAAACTGGCACAAACTTGCTCCCTCTGTAATTCCACATCTGAGTATCTCTCTATTCAAAGAGTTTGTTGGAATATGAGCCGCCTGCCTGCAGCTGTATGATGTTGAGCTGTACTTGTATTCTGTTTTATCCACATTTAATTTAAAGCTAGGGGAAAAAGAACTTCACACATTATGCATTTTCTTTCTCTTTCCTTTCTTTGATCAGGGACTGGTGCGTATGCCAGGAATCATTTATATTCTGCGTTTGATGTTGGGAATACGACACACCGTAAGGATTAAACAAAAAAAACCTATAGAAGTACTTACTGCACTCCCCCTGGCTGACCACTCGGATGTCCGTCTGGTTGTTGCAGGCCTGCACGTGCAGGTCACACTCGCTCTTGTAGGTGATGCCATCGCTGCCACACACGGGCTGGTGGGAGTTCACACACTCCGATGCACACACACACTTCCCGCTCTGGGCGTCGCAGATTGCACCGAATGAGCAGTTGGCACAGGCTTCATCTAGATGGAGGCAGAAGGAGGGGGAAAGGATTAGTGCTTATGTTCATATTTGTGTGTTTCAGGTGTTAGATTTTACATTTAAGACATGGCAGGATGAGTTTTACTGATTATTTTACACTTTTTAAACCAACAAAGGTTTCACACTGGTTGCCTGTGACTGGTGCGCATGCCAGGTCTGGCTAGAGACGCTGTGGTTTTTATACCAGGGTGGGCATGTGCTTTATTGTAGTATTCCTCATTGCCCCTCTTAATTTCACCTGGATAAAGAGCTTGAATAGAAAGTTCAGTATTTACCATAATAAATCTACCAACAAGTGACCTAACTCTTACAATAAGGAGGGACTTTGGACACAAACTTTTACTCTAAAAGGCATGAATGGGTGAAACAACTAAACTATTTCAATCTTATCTGTGACTGTTACTGATGTAGACATACATTACTGCTGAAATAAGGCTAACATAGGTCTTTACTGACTATTCTCTTGAATATTCTGGACAGGATAGACACGTGGCTTGGAGTAAAAATTGGCAAGCCTCATAGTGGACATGAGTTTGCATTTAGCATTTCTTGGCTCTCAAGCCTAAAACTATATCGGATTTAGAATACCAGTTCCGGATAAGTGCCTGAATTTAGGTCAGGGGTGATCATACACACATAATAATTCGATGTTTGATGGGAAATAATGATATCATCTAATGTTGCCTGCTATTCAATCTGAAATCCTTGTTGTGTGTTTAAAACAATGGGAATGGATCAAGCCTTTCAGATCATGTTTTATAACCAATCATTCATACACTTTCAACACAGCTATGAGGAACAACTTAATCAGATAGATCAGTTAGGAGGACATTCCTGTGACGTGTTCCTCCATGTTAGAGACATTGACCAATGACGTGCGGCAATCACGGATGTAAACAAACCAAAATTGATGCCATGAAAGCGACGAGGCAGAGAAGTTTGCAAAGCTCTAAAAAAGAGCAGCCCTGCCCTTATAGTTTGTTGAAAAAGGAGACACAACAGACTGTGGAAACAGAAAGGTTGGACAGAGACAGCAGATTCAGCACTGTGAGTGACTGTTTACACCTATGAGCAAGCTGACGTCTCATTCAGCATGACTATTGCGAAAAAAGTCCTGTACTCTAAATACAGCGTGCTCGTTCTTCTTGTGGTCTCAGTTGTAAAGTCCGCCATGCTTATTGGACAAATCGGCATCAAATTTATGGCTCAGTCGCCGCCTATTCTCACATACCAACTGTTGTTACCGTTTAGATGTCTATAAGCCAAAAAGGGACATCACTATTCACACGATATATATTTCTCTGCTCACATCTTGATCCCTATTGATGTTTAAGTAGCATAGGGAGCAAGTTATTGGACTTGATATTTTGATATGTAAAGCCAATTTAGATAGTAAAAAAACTTTTCTGTATTCTATTTTTCTATTTCTTGGTTCTGTTTTTCTGAAAGCAGACAGGAAGAGTACTGATGCAGAGTTTCCACACTGAGAGGATGCGAAACTTTATTTCAGAGTCCACCTGTGGCAGATTCAGTCCATTTGAAGCACTTTTGACTGGCACATACCTGTCTATTAAAAGGCGTCACGGTCCACATGCATGACAGAGCTCAAAAACCAAACCATGAAATTCAAAAAAACCCTCCGCTGATAGAATCCTACTGAGGCAGATCTGAGAGCAGGGATAGAAAAAAGAGAAGCACTCAAAGTCCCCAGGAGCACCCTGGACGTTGCAGAGAAAAAATTCGAACCACATAAAACCAACTTTTTCTAAAACTAAAACTAAATAAGAGAACACAAAGATCTTCAGACAGTTTGTGCAGAGAGAGATGAAGAAGATGCTGGGAGGATGACGAGCTCTGCAGCACAACATCAATGAGAACTTTAAAGGAAATTGGGCTTAACTTAAGATACTCCTGAGAAAAAAAAGACACAACATGCCTGGTAAACAACTCTTAATGACCCTGAAAGGATGAAGGAGAGATTCTCTGCTCTGATGAAATGAGAAGGGAACTCTTTGACCAGCAAGCCAAATGATTTATCTGGCAGAAAACAGGTAATGATCCTTAGAATCTCTGTGGGGAACAAGGGCACCAGGGTGAGTTTTGGGAACACTTCTGATCAGAAACAAGAGTTAATTTTATCAAAAAAAAGTGTTTCTTAAAGATCATTTGTTTTTGGCATTGATGAGACTAGTTTATCTTTTGCAGCTAAACACCTATAGGTGCACCAGAACATGTGTTATATCCATTGAAATAAGCCAAAATGTTTCATCTTTGACCGTCTTTGCGATGAAAAAACTGTCAAGAACGTCTGCTGCAGGAGAAAATTCAGACTCATAGCACAGGCTGCTTCTGCTGCTCACGGTCCTTATTCAATTACAGCAGTCATGGTGAAATTGCAAAACTCTGTGGCAGGCAGTCAATGAAAAATATTAAATTCAACTTCAACTTCAACTTCTGTAAATTCCCGGGAACTTTGCAGCATTCAACACAATTCAACCTCATCAGATGATCAAGACATTGCAACAACTCAACACCCCTCACCATATACACAGTTACCAGAGTACCACAGGCTGTGAGGACAGGCTCTGCCAAATCTGACACTACCATCACCAACACTGGAGTGCCCCAGGGCTTTGTCCTCAGTCCCTTCCTCTTCACACTTTACACAAATGACTGTATCAATCCCTCATCCATCAATTAACACGACAAATATTCCCATGATACTTCAATCCTGGGCCTCTTCAATGACCACAGCTCCATCACTGCTTATCCCAACACAGGTTTGCACTTCACACAATCAGGAATGGACCTTAATATCTTTAGGGCCCAACAAAATGTGGACTGTCCTGATCACCCTCTGTTTGCTGAGTTTGATCTTCCTTCTGGCTGACGTTGCAGAATGCCAAGACGAGGCGTGCCAGAAATTCTTTATTCTGGTTGCAATTGACCACCTTGATTCACTGGCCTGACCAGTTTCCTGTGTGTACTTATTCACTTTGTGGATAAGTTTGATTTTTAAACTGTTATCCTTGACTACTGATGATTTATTAATCCTCTTTTTTATCTGCTTTACCTCGACTGTTCATCATTATTATTTATATAGCACTTAACTGACTGAATGCACTTTATGGAGCTTTGTCTGTTTCTTCAGCCTCTGGCACTTTGTGGTTTCAGTGCCTTCCTTTTCATTTGTGCTCAGGATTTTTCCTCCTTTCCCTAATGCCTGGATGTTTTATGTTTTATCATGTACTGGTGCGCTGATGCCTGCCGCACAACAGATTTCCCACAGGATGATAATAAAGTTGAAGATGAAGTTCAAGTATACCAATGTAAGGGAAAACAAAGGAGCTTGTCTTCGACACCCACCTCCATGGAATTTTAACAAACAAATTTAAAACCAAAGATTTTAGTTTTATTTCATATTTGCCCATTAACAGAACAACAAAATGGTAAATTTTGAGTATTTTTTTCTCTAAATGACAGCTCTAAAATCACCAAAAAGCAAAGAAAATTAGCCTTTTTATTTACTACAACACTGGGATTAACCCTCATGCTCTCTTGAGAAATTGCTTGCTTCTGTAGACAAACTGTTTTCCCTGCAGGAACATCGAGGCAGGAACAGGCATGTTGACTGTACACCGGCTGATTGCTGTTGTCACAGAAGGGCAGGAAGCAAATAAAGGCCAACATGAGGTCTTGTAGCAAGAAAACTCGTGTGTCTACAAGGCTGGTGAAGATGAACCTCTCCCTCTGACACCAATTACACCTGGAGGATTGCATTAGCACTCCCTGCTATATCGCATTCAATTAGAGGCAGGCTAATAATGGCCGCTGATGAAGCACTAATTGAGAGAGGCGAGGCTGGAACCTTCCACGTTATTAATCTGTTTATTACTCTTTTAGAGTCTTTTATTCCCTTCATCTCTCCATCTAATGCTGCCATCCACTCCCTGCGAGGATTAACAGCCTTAACTAAGACTTAGATACAGCAATATGTGACACATAACATACAGCGTACTGCCTATATACTGTAGATTAATGAAATGACATATTTCCTGTGGTCATGCATTAAAATGACACACATGCAGTTAAGAATATTTCATTGAAATGTTAGACATTTAATTTTGGCCTGGGGCTGGCTCTCATTGTGGGCCCCTCTGTTGTAATTAAGCTTAATGTTAAAGTGAAGCCATAATGCATTAAATTGTCCCTATTTCATTCAGTTTTACATTACTTTTTTGGACCTTAGTGACAAAGAAGTCCCAAATCTTTTTAAATTCAGAGGACTGCTACTGCTTGAAGCCACAAAATCAGTATTTCTATATCTTTCAAGACTTTTTCCAGTAAGTAGTGAGCTCCCTGTGTTTCCTATTTCATTTCATCTTCTCTGCCCCCTGTGTTTTAACTCCAGGGTCTTATTGCAGGGAAAGTCTTTAATAGGAAGCAAAGGTGTCTTTGCTATTTCCACCTAGCATACGAGGCATTTTTATGGTGAGTGTTAACAATATTACACTGGCAACTGAAAATGTCCCTCTGCTGCATTTATGCATATGTCTGTCTCAAGATGAGGAAATGTTATTTAGAAACTGGTGTATTTACATCTTGACGATACAGGAAACACAAGCAAGCCTGAGGTCTGTGACACAGTGTGATTCTGATTTTCACATGATTTAACAAGAAGATGGTCGCAAATCTGCACATCAAACCACATGTCCCACTGAGCTTCTTTCTCATATACAATACATTCATCAGTACATTCAAATTTCATTTTCATGAGCCATTTTGGCTGAGAGTATCCAAACCCTATAGTATGTGCCCTCTCCATGTGCACTACCAGAGAATGATGTTTATATAAGCAGAATAATGCAAAAACCAACATACATTTAAAAGCTCTCAGGCTACATGCAGTTACATTTACCATATATTTACATGAATGACGTCAACCACTAAACTAACAGACAATAATACAGGCAGTCCAATGAGTTTTAGGCATGGAGAACAGTGTACAGCTAATGAATACAGCTGAGAAAATTAGTAAAGCGTGTTTAAATCAGAGAGGTCAAGCAGGTAGTGCTTGTGCTTCACAGGAGAGGGTTGTTGGTTTGTACTCTTTCCCAGCCAGGGCCTTATTGTGTAGTTTTGGTGTTTAAAATCTGTCTGATCCTGATAGTGAGTCTGCAGGTTTTGAAAAGTAATGTGGTTATACTTTTGTGCATGATGTAAATGTTTTCAGGACCTTTTTTAATCATTCCTGATGTTGTAGGAAAGCTTAAGTAAAAAATTACTTCAATCTGATCACATAAAGTCATCTTTGTATTCACAAAATCAGGTTCAAATAAGACTCTGGACCAGTCTTTGGCAAGAACAAGCACTCTGAGGGTTTGACCTCTGATCAAGTTCATTTACCTAAAAGGTTTAATTGTGACCAGTACAGCGTCGCTCTTCAGTGCTGACGGAAATCGTGTAATCAATACATTTAACAGGCTGGGAATCATCATTCATAAAGGCCTAAAATATGTAATACCATTTTCTAGAAAAGTTTGGAAAACATCTGACTCAAAGTCCCCGAGTTATTTTAGTCTGGAGAAAACCATTTCCTGTGTAAACGTGATAATAACTCTGTGGTTAAAGGCAGGTCCATAAAAATTCAATTTTGGCAAAGAGGAACTGTTTGGCCCTTGCAAACCCATCCAACTATTTTGGTATTAATTGGAACGCCAAATGTGTGCCAGGACTTACAATCGGTGGCTGACCTCAATGAAGCTCCTGTTTTTGGTGGATGGGAGAAAAATCCTGTGGAAAGACTCCCAGAAGAGTGGAGGTTGTTTTGGCTGAATATTGATGCTCGTGATTTTGTTATGAGGTGCTAAAAACACATTAAAGTGTTGGGAATTGATGTACTTTCAGAGGAATATTCAAAGTTTTACTATTTAAAAATCAGACTTTTAAATGATGCACAATCTCTTTATGAAGACACTGCATCAGCTTTGAGGTTTTGGCTGCATAAAAAAGCAAAAAGAGGCTTTTTATGCTGTGTTGCCATGGTTGTAGCAGTTGTATATCAGGACGTGGCGGTGCAGAGTGTTGCCTTTATCAGGCCCTGTGCTCTGATAGCAGCCCTGAGTCTTTATCAGCTTTTGCTTCTCACACCTGGCTCTCCACACTGCCCTGATCCCCCTGACAACATGCATCTCAAACACACAGAGAGTTAAAAAGATGTTTCAAAGCCTGGAAGACAGGAAGATTTGCCACCATTACTGGTAATCTCAAGGCGTCCACTTTCTGTCATCTTACTTTTAGTCCTTTTCAAGTCTGTCAACACTTATTTTAGTTCTGGTTGAACAAAAAGAAGACAACTATGCATTTTCAAGAAGTGCTTATTTTTAGGTTAAAATCCTGTCTGACATTAATGCACTCAATCCTGTCAGACATTCCTGTATTAAAGCAAATAAAGATTTTTTTTTTAAGTAACACATCATACAACAACCTGGATCTTTAATCTTATTTGAATACCCATATATAAAAAAACTCCACAGCCTTAAAAAGAAACCACTGCACAGTGTGTCCAAAATTAAAGAATATTTCTCCATACTTATCTTGCCAGCTCTTATAAAATCACATTCTGAATATATCAGCATAAAAATTATAATACTAAAGCAATATAGCCCACGTAAAAAAACAGATTTGGGCAGCTTGCAGCTGAAAACTGGAACAAAAAGTGTCCCTCTTTGACCCACAAATAGTTGCCAGGTTTGGAAATATTTGAGCCTTGTTCAGACCCACTGAGAATACTGAGAAACACTTGGGCAAGCTTGAGCCAGCACTGGCATCAAGATAAGTGGACTTGGGATGATATTCACGCGCTATTCATCACAGAACTGGCACAAGCCCGGCAACAAGGAGAGCTAAAATTAGGCTTGTGCTTGGACGACCCATTTTGGTACCTGGCGAGTCTTTGTTTCTCAGTCTGAGGCTGATTTCCAGAAGTAGTACGCAGATAAATTTTTATGTAAGATATATTTTAATTTCAGGACCAAATATGATATTTCAAAACTTCTAAAGAAAGCAAGCAGTCAAAATCAACATACTATGGCAGCTAGAGATTTCATTCGCTGTAGAACATTGTAAGACAGGCAAACGTAAATATTAATGGTAGGATAAGAAAAAGGGGGCAATATAATCTAAATAGGCACCCATTTATTGATAAAATGCAACTATCAGCTCACATAATACTTTACAAAATCTCTTTCACGAAGCCTTTAACATTATACCATTAAACTCAATATTATATTTAAAAATTGGCAGCAGCAAAATACTTGAGCTTTAAAAATTTGAAAAACATCATTTTATTGATTTGAAAATAGCTTCATTGGCTTTAATTCCATTTATATTAACCAAATTTGCTTGAATTCTGTATCAAGTTCATTTGATTATGCATAATAACTTGTATTTATGTTGTAATATATGAAAATTGGTATTCCAATTCTATGACAAATTTATATTCTCATTTGTTGTTTATCCAACATTCTGTTTCATCATCCAGAGTTTCTGAAAATTTGTAACAATGCGGCCCTCAGGCTGGGAAAAATTGTTTTATGTGGCCCCCTTGGTAAATAAAGTTGCCCACCCCTTATGGAAGCAATTAGAAAGGTTTGTCATTCTTCTGCACCAAAATCAAAACTTTGTAAGAACGGATGCATCTGTTTCAATTTTCCCTATCCCCCCAAAAGCCTGTCAAGTTCCAGCCAATTACCACCCAACATCCAGCTAATGTCAGCGAACCCAGCTAAGACCACATCCAATTGGCTTGTCCTTTTTGGAGTAGCATTAGCATTAATCATTCACTACTATTCTGTCCTGTCAAAGTGGGGGTAGGTCCCAGCATGTCCCAGTCAAGACTCAGTCGTTGAAAGTGGAGAAAACTTAATGTGATACAGTTATTGAAACACAAATAAAAGCTTGAGCAAGTTCTCGGTCTGTTTGTCTTCCTCCCTGTTGTCTTGTCTCATCCTGTCTGTCACTGTTTCCCCTTCTTTCACACTGTGGTGTGACACGGCCCTCCCCTTCAGCTCACATCAGGGGTTAAATAAAGTTTGATTTGATGGAGTAGCCTACAGGGAGGGCTGGTGATGGTCACTGTAGCAGTGAATCATATTTACTTATTTCTCACTGCTAGAAAAAAATGCATTGGTCTTTCCAACGCTGCCACCGGACAGAGTGCTCAGCTGAAAAGATAATGCAGACAAGGGGAAAAAAGAGAAAAAAAAAAAGAGAAGTTCTCGGCCACCAAAGTTACTTTAATTCAGTAGTTCTCAAATAGTGGGATGGGCCCCAAGGAGAGGCCTATCAGTGCTTAATGTGGGGGCAACCTGTGTAGATGTGAGGTCTGGCGCTCTGAAATGTGATTGGCCATCCAAGCTACAAATCCAAACTTTGTAATCATAATTTTCTCTATCAGGCGTGGAATTTTATGTTGACCTCAATATACTGTATGGATCAATAGGAGTAAACCTGGACTCCTGTTGTTTTATCATCCTGTGAGGCACAAATGGCCTGACTGGTCAAGACTTTACATATGAACTGATTGTGAATATTATGTCTTCATTATTTATCAAAATTTGGGAATTTAAGCCTCGGTGCTTAGTAGCATTCAAATAACAAATATAGGAAAAAATATATATATAAGCACAGAAGGCTATGTGGTTGGTCCTGCGGACAGGTGGATGGCAGAGCTGCAGCTACTTTCTATTCCCCTCAGGACCTTAACTTAAACAAATTATGTTGGTGTTTATCTGTTAAAGCCTCAGTATTTGTTTTGGTGGCAGTGCTGTGGTTTTTGAGGCGAGGGCAAGACATGGGAGGCAGGTTGGTGGAAAAAGTGGCCTTGAAAGCATGAAGGATTGGACCAATGAAGGGTGAAAAAAAATCTAACACCCTCCAGTTTTGCACCGTTTTGTTGATATCCTCAGCGGGGGAAAGGAAGCTGAATTGCTGAGGGGGTCTGGGCGGAGTATTACCTCAGGATTAAGCAGAAAGAAGGAGGCTGGTTTGTGTTTTGAAGGCTTGTGAACATGCCTGGGTGATAACAACTCCCCCGTCGATGCCTGCCTGCCTGCCCACCGTACTATTAACTCTGCTCCCGACTTTCTCTGCTCCTCCTCATCCCTTTACCTCCATCTCCGTCTTCTTCCTGCGTTTATTACTTCCCCTCCCTCTTCACTGTCCGACCACTATCATGACGCTGCTGTGACCTATATTTCTTACTCAGCTGTATATATCACTTCAAACACCTGTGGGAGAAAAAGGAAATTTGTTATTTTCCTTCATAAAACGACTCGAGCTGCTCTGCTCTCATCTGTTTGGATAAATCCGTATGAATGGCCCTTTTTCCAAGGCGACTGATATCCAGCTGGGGGGTCTATTAACTCAGCGCACCTCTCCCTGCCTACCTTACAAGGTCGCCGCCACTCAAACGCAGGAGAAGAGGAAATCTCCGAATAATAACAAATGTCACTCACATTGCTATCAGGTCTGCACCTGAGCCATATAGATAACCACCATTTTTCCAGCCGCAGGGGAGGAAATGAAATTATGTCTGGGCCCGAGAGATGCAGTAGTAAGCCACACACACACATACACTCAGAGTTAAGCACATGTGCCAAGTTATTTTTCCTTGTTGTGGCACCTCTCACCTCTTATAGCATTGCTGCCCTCACCTGCCGCTCTTAAGCTCCTGCTTTGGAGTCTGGGAGCCATAAATCCGACAGCTTACACATTACAGTGCGCTTGGATGGAAATAACAAAGCAGAGCCGGGAAACAATAACAAAAAGTAAACTACTTTCAGTGGCAATTTTAGAATCTGCTGGGGCTCTGAGCAAAGGTTCACAGGATGTCCCTTAAAGCAACTTTCATCACAACTACATTCAGAGTCTGCTGTTCTCACCTGGTGTGTTGGGACGCTACGCTTGGCTGCAATGTTTTCAGAGGCATGCAAATGTGTGCCAGAAAAAATGAGGCGAATAGTTTGTGATCAACAAAAGTTAAAAGCTGGCAAGCTCCCATTTTAGTAAATTATACTCCATTTTGCAGCATTTAGTTTCCTAAAATCTGAACTTTTTCATCTTGATATGTTGAAATAACACAGTTGACTTACCATCATAAAAACACACACTTAAATGTTGTTCTGCACATGCACACTCATCAGCTCCTAAAAAGTAACACCCCAAAAAGTCAACCATCCAATCACACAGCAGCAGCTCAGCACATTTAGGCATGTCAGCATGGTTAAGAAGACCTGTTTAAGTTCCAATCAAGCATCACAACTGAGAAGAAAGGTGATCAAGTGACTCTAAATATGGCACTGCTGTTTAAGACCTGCTGATCTATTGAGATTTGAATGGCCTGAAAAAGAGGAAATATACAGAGAGCAGTCTTCTTGATGCCAGAGATCAGAGAAGAATGGCCAAAGTGATAGAAACCCAATATAAAGAAGACCAATTCTGAATCCACAATATACTGAATCAACTCAATTCGACTCGTCTTCATTTATAAAGCAATGTTGAAGTAAATGCAACAGCAGCAATAGTCACATTTGGTTCCACTTCTGTCCAGCAGGATTCAAGATTCAAAGTGTTTATTGTAATTTGCGCATTGAGAACATGTTTCCCTGCACAATGAAATTCCCACTTTGCTGTCCACAACAAATGTTGGGTAAGAGGTATAAAAATAAAAATAGGTTTAAAGGTGCTATGAGGAGAATCTAGTTCCAGCGACATAAAGACTCTGCTACCCATGAGCACGCTCGGCGACTGTTGTAATGCTGCGTTCCAGTAACCTCGGAACTGGGAGTGACATCATCTCCGACTTATCGGCGTTCCAGTTGAAGTCAGAAAAAAACATGCCGATCTACCAGGCTTGTTAGCTGTTGTTAGCACGCCCTGTGTTGTTGTTCACAAATATCATATGATATATCACACACCCCAGTCAGAAGTGCAAATAAATTGATTATTACAGGAGCTAAATAACTGTTCACACTGGGGGCATCCATCTTCGATTGTCAACTCAGGGGTGGCGAGGTTTCACCGAGTTCCCAGTGGGAAATTCCAACTTCGGGGAACGTTCCAGTTGCAGTTTCCTACTCGGAACCTGGAAATTCCTACTTCTGACTACAACTGGAATGCACCAAAAGACAGGAAAATTTTTGGAAAACTTAGTATCGTAGTTTTGTAGCCGGCTATATATCACTACTTACAGCCTGTTGCTCTAAGACGTGTCCGAATAATATAAATTTGCTCTATTTTTAACTGTCTTGTTCCTGAAGTTAAGTATCCAGGCCAGTCCAGCCCTGTCTGACCCAACCGCGAAGCTTAGAAATAGCATTTATAGATAACCTATTTTGATGCTATAAAACTCATTTTAAAGTGTGTATTTCAATCAGACATATATCTAAAATCGAGACTTTTTTGTAATTACTTCGAAACTCCTCATAGCCTCTTCAAGTAGCAGCACAAAAAATGCTAAATAATACTAAATAATAGAAGCAAAAAAAAATCTGTCCAGATATAAAAAGATGAAGATGGATTTCAGTCGTGTATATGGTGGAGATATTATCAGACATGTATATTGTGCAAAGATCCCACATAAAAACAGGAAACTTGAGCAATAATTTACACTTTTGATTCGGAAAAAGTTGACTGATCCGATGAGTCTGGATTTCTGCTGCAACATTCATATGGTGGGGTCAAAATTTGAGGTAAACAACAGAAAAGCACAAATCTATCCCGCATTATATCAACATTTCAGGCTGACAGTGGTGTAATGGGAGGGGTATATTTTCTTTGCACCTTGGTATTGAAATGACAACTGTGTCATGTAGAAAATAGGAAAGACACCAGCGCTACATGCAAAAGTGCTTTGAGTTTGGCATACAGTAGTGCCCCAATTTTCCTAAATGTTGTAATTTAAATTACACTTATTTCATCAACTATTCAGCAGTATTTTTTTATTTTGAAAAAGCTAGAGTCACCTTAAGTATAAGAATTTGACTTAACCCTTGGCTTTTGGACCAGCCACTGCTGGTTGATGAACACCCCTTGTGATTTTCTCAGTTTGAACAATCATACCACATAATTTTGAAGACACAAGGTCAAGAGCTTAATCACCATTTCTGTACAAACTCAGCAAAAAATCCTCCCTTTCTTTACTTGCTCTGTCCTTTAACTCTTAATCCCTGACTTCCAGAGGAACCTGAAGGCGGCATATGCCCCTCTCCTCTCTCTCCTTTTCTGCTCCATAAACATGTAATAGTATATTAGTGGTGGGAATGGCCTGTGATAATGAGGTGAGATAATGGCTTAAGTCAGTCAGTTGTTATGGTGCTGAATAAAGCCCAGTAAAGCTGTGCAAACAGCCCAGAAATAACCCACATTATCATGGCCATCATTCCTCGGCCCGCTCGCGCCTGGCAAGCCAATGCCTCAGCGTTTTTATGGCACTGTAGCGCTGACGCAGGCCCGTTCCTCTGGGAGCCAAGAACCATCCATAGTGCTGGATTACAGACAGCGCCCCTCCACCTCGCCAGCGTGCTCTGCCTCTCCCTCGCTTTTTAAAATAAAGACTATTCATTACCGCCAAGGGACCCCAAACCGCAGACCTGCCGTCTACCTGCCGCGCGGTGCACCAAATTGAGTCAGCCCGCCTGCTCACCAAACACTGCCTGTGCTCCATTTCCTGCTGGCGCGCAACCTCATGTATGTGTTGGATTTCAATTTAGAGGGAGCTGGGGAGAGACAGATGACAGATGCAGCGCACGGGCAGGCAGAGAGGGAGGACCGCTCCAACAACTTACCCTGACAACTAATGAAATCCAGGCCATTGTACAAAACAATCACACACACAAACAACCCATGAACTGATTGTGCATTTTGGGAAGAAAAATAATGGAGAGAAATTTCTCAGAGGGAAAATGAATCTAATTCAGCTGCATTGATCGTTTAGCTAACTGCTCAGCTCATCCACAAAGACAGCACTGAAGAGGCCAACTCATTTTCCTCGTTATGATCTTTAAAATATGCAGGAATAAAAATCTATGCTTGGAAAAATTGGTGAAGGAGGTTACATGGATATGGGCCAAAAGGGCTAATAGCAGCTGTACTTGTGCCCAGTGTGGAAAAGAAAAGCTTGATTATAGACGAGAGCAAGAATACTCAATCACTGATTTGATTTGAGTCGACTGAGAAAAAAGGCCTTCCAACGTGGCACTAGGCCATCAAGAGAATTCACTAACAGGGTTTGCTAAGCTGCAAAAATCTGTACGCGTTGCAGTGAGCTTGTATAATAGATCTGACGATCTTTTCAGCACTTGAAGCTGCTCTGTGCTTGGTGTTTTAATGACTGCCTGATACTCAAACACTGAAACACAAAGAAAAGTGACTCATGGAGCCAATTACAGACGAGGGGGATAAATGTTCACTATTTTTGTTCCTAAAGTGCATCTTTACTTCATAGGTAAGACATTTTAGAGTGGAGTTTTGGGTGTTTGCATGGAAGAGCTTAAGCAGAGAAGCAATACAATCAAGAATAATTGAGCACTTAGGAGGTTCCTTGAAATTTATGAAACGTTGTTGTGACGTTAAAGCGGAAAGCCTCCAGGAGTCAAGATGAAGCTAACTCCATATGTGTTAATTGTCAGCAGCTTTGGATTATAATCTATCCTCAGGGTGAATGTGGCACTTTTAATTAATTTTGTCTTAATTATATTCCACAGAGCAAGATCTCTCCCTACCTGTGAGCTGATTCATTTAACGGCTGCTCTGTCAGTGACAATACAATGCCAAAGGGATATTCAATGTGAAATTTGTATAATAACACAATATAAACATCACGAATAAGGCAGAAAATGTAGAATCAGCTGTCCCTTCTGTTCTGATGTTCTAGTATATATTCACCTGCCAAAGGGTGTCATTAAATTTATTTTTGTTGACAAACTCCTCTAAGCAAACGAGCTGAAGTCTAAAAAGAAAGGATAATTTATACCAACTGGGATTGAAAGGTAAACAGGAAGTGGAGGTGTTCCAGTATCAGAATATCAATATGAAACTAGCAAACACCATATAATATTTTTTATTGTTTTAACTCTACAGTAATGTGGGATATCCCTTTGGACACACTAAAATTGATTACATTTCTTATTTTTCATTTTACACCTTACAACCTTAGAAAGGCCACTGAACATTTACAAAATAAAGTACTTTGTTGATAAGAGCTATGACTGGTAAAATGACTAAATTTCTTATTTAAAATGCATTTCCTCTGCTTAATTTTCAGTAATCCGGATGAAGTGTTCAAAGTAATTTTGTTTTCCATCTGCCATGACTTATTTTTTCAATTCGGATACTTTAGGGGTCTAATTATCCATACATTAAAGGTGCTATGTGGAGAATCTATTTCTGGCGACATAAAGACTCTGCTACCCATGAGCACGCGCAGCGACTGTTGTAATGCTGCGCTCCAGTAAGCTCGGAACTGGGAGTGACATCATCTCCGACTTATCGGCGTTCCGCTCGAAGTGGGAAAAAAACATGCCGATCTACCAGGCTATTGTTAGCTGTCGTTAGCATGCCCTGCGTTGTTGTTCACAAATATCACATGAAGAATGTGATTATCACTATGGCAGCATTTTTGTAAATAAAAGTCTAACAATACTATGTATACAACTGATCTAGAGCGACACACCCCAGTCAGAAGTGCAAATAAATTCATTGTTACAGGAGCTAAATAACTGTTGGGGGGGGTTCACCTAGTTCCCAGTAGGAAATTCCAACTTTGGGGGGCGTTCTAGTTGCAGTTTACTACTCGGAACTTGGAAATTTGGAAAACTTAGTATCGTAGTTTTGTAGCCGGCTATATATTGCTACCTACAGCCCGGCGCTTTAAGACGTGTCCGAATAATATAAATTTTCTCTAGTTTTAATTGTCTTGTTCCTGAAGTTGAGTATCCAGGCCAGTCCAGCCCTGTTCGACTCGACCCAGAAGCTAAGGAATAGCATTTATAGATAACCTATTTTGATGCTATAAAACTCATCTTGAAGTGTGTATTTTGATCAGACATATATCTAAAAGTGAGACTTCTTTGTAGTTACTTAGAAACTCCTCATAGTATCTTTAATGCAAAGCTAAACTTTGGATTATAAATACAAAAAAAGAAAAAAAGTAAATTAGCTGTAATCAAACATACTGCACCTTCCTCTATATGTGTGTAAGAGTCGACTTGTTTCTTGGTTATTTCAAGCAACGCTTTACAAAGTGTGGGCTCCAGGTCGGAGACAAATGTTAATTTACCAAGAAAGACAGAGAGATAGCTAGCTAGCTAGCTAGCTCGATAAATAGAGAGATATGTAAATAGATATATAGACAGTTCCTTATATCTGTATATCTTTAAGTTTGGGGGATGTTTAATGTAGTTGTTTTTCCTTTTTTCTTGTCAGGACTTGTTTATATGTGTATATGGGCCAGTGTGTGTCTTTTGGAGCCTAGTCTATCTAATTATGGTGTGTTAGAGTCATTCTTTGTTTTAAATGCTTTGTGGATAAATTGCTGCAGCGTGTGTACTGCCTAGAACTAAGAGAAGAGATCACACCGCTAGCAGCTTCCTTTGAACTTGAGAAAGGAATTTAAGATACTTCTTGTCACTGCTAAAGCTCTCAGTGGGCAGGGACTCAAATATCATAAAGACTGCATGGTGCCATATAACCCTGCTTGTGGTATCATCAGTCTTTTTAAAAGTAGTATGGGAGGTACAGCCTTCAGTTATAAGGCTCCTACTTTAGAATAATTTCACATTTCAGGAGGCAGACACCATCTCCACCTTTTTAAAAAGCTTTTAGTTAGGACTAGCTCAGGCTTGGAGCAAGCCATAGTTAAGCTGTAATATGCTTAGACTGCTAGGGGGTTTGGCACACTGAGCTCCTCCCTCCTTTGTTAAATTCATCCAGCTTTCTTACTGAATAGTGACTTTCTGATTTTCAATCACTGAAAATCATTGCAGACACTTTAAATTTCAGTTTAAGGTGTGCTGTTTGAACCGGCTCTCAGCCTTTTGTTTGCCAATTGTCAATTTGTGTACACTTAATTTCATGCTTGCCACAAATCAGCAAACACAAAACTGGAATTTACCATCTTGACTCACATTTTGTACCTTTACCTTCCACCTTTATGCTCAGTGCCTGCCATGCATGTACTCACCACAGGGTCCTTTGTGTTGGATGTGAATGGCTCTTTGCAGGGCACAACCCATTGCCCTCATCTCACAGGGGCTGCCATAGCTGTGGCCGTCGGATCCGCACACAGGGTCAGACGTTTGGGGGCAGGCCTCTGGACACTCGCACACCGGCTCATTGTTCTTGACCACGCACACCGCTCCGTGATCGCACTCCTTATCCAAACAGGGGCTTGGTTCGTCGAGATCTGAAGGCCGCCAGCCCAAGAGATAGAGAGCAAAGTCAGTGAGTGGATACTGAAAGGGACATGTGTGCAGCGAGGAGCATATAAAGTAGAGGTTGGAGAGAGGTCTGGGGCTGGAGAGGACACAGGACAGGGGAGGTTAGAGCTTAGGAACATGGGGATCTGCAGGTTTACTGTTAGAAAGGGTTTAGGAACACCAAAAGAAAGACATGATGGAATATGCAACACGGTCCTATTTCTGCGACACCTCTGCTTCCTCAGCTACCTATGTCATTTCCTGGCCTTTGTGCTTCTCCTGAATCTTTGAAGAGTCCGCTGAATCCGGTGGCATGAGGACAGCGGATAAAAACACAGCCCTGTGGCACAATACAGATGAAACAGCCCTCTAACAATGGCTGCACAGCGTTTTTTTTTCTTCGCAAGCGAGTAAACGCCTGGATTAATTGACGCTCCCTGTGTGCCCCTTCAAAGGCTGCCATTTGCATCTCAGTGAGAGCCACAGCTTCAGCCGCAGTCGGTTGAAGTGACACGGAGGAGTGAGGAAAAAGGACGAGCAAGAGGGGGAGAGAGGGAACGTAGAGGGAGAAGAATCAGCCGAACAGAAGAAAGAGCCTCTCTGCTTAATAATTCAGAAAAGGCAAGCTCCTGGGCAGAGGCAGATATGAAATGTGAACATCACAGAGAGGTGTCTGCCTCTGCCGCTCCCCTCGCACGCAGCAGCTACAGCATGACTTCATTAAAACCGGGACGGGATTTTGCACCTATGATTCCCGTCAGATGGGTGTAGGCTGGGATGATAAAACCTGACTGATCAGGAGAAGCGGGAAGAGGCCTAAAAAAGTGAGGGAACACTTCTTTGATCACAACCTCCCATGCTGACAAAATCCATCTTTTTTTACAGCTTTACGTGTCAATGAAAATATAACACTGTATTGTATATATACTAACAGTCAAGATGTTTTATGTGTCGTTCTGAATACAGCCCCAAGAAAAGGAGGCACAAACTCTGGTATGAAAAGTAAATAAAACAGATAGTTATGTTCAGCAGTGGCAGGGAATTTATTTGCTAAGGGGCTGGGCTGTGCCCCAGTTCCAAAAGAGCTGGGACATGGTGTAAAATGAGAATACAAACAGATTAAACAGAGCTGCAAATCCCTTTCTACATATTGTTATTGAATACAGCACAAAGGCAAGCTATGTAACGTTAAAACTCATAAAAATGTTTTGCTTTCCTTTAAGTATGCACATATTCTGAATTTGATGCCAGCAACAGATTGCAATAATAGTTGGGACTAAGGCAAGAAAAGACTGGGAAAGTTGTGGAATGCTAAAAAAAACTGACAAAACTTCATTGGCAAGTAGGTCAGTTGGTAACAGGAGGTTTCTGGCACTCCACAATCAACTATGGCACTGAGGTTCTGTGTTTTGTCATAGGACTGGGTGACTATTTAGTCCAGCAGTTACAGAGCATGTAGATGTTTCATCTGAGTGCAAAACAAATATCTGGAGACATACTTGGGAAATGTTCTCTATCTTCAGTCATGGCCAGATCGGTATGGTATGCAAAAATATAAAGATAACATAACATATAGGAGTCATTACAAGCACACAGGGCCATTTTGACTTGCTGAAGAGTTTATCTAAATACTGGAGGCAGAGACATGCTTGCACTACTGCTTGACTCAAAACATTTGACCTAAGCTAACTAGAAATTGGCGATCCTTATCCCCCTCTTTCTTATTCCTGGATGCACAGTTACAAGAATGGTGTCTACCTGCCTGTCATAGACTCAGGAGTGGGGTAAGACACTCAAAAACAAAAATGTTGGAGTGTTCCTTTAAAGTGACTGTGACGAGAATCTGTTTCTCGCGACATTGAGACGCTGCTACCCATGAGCATGCGCAGCGACTGTCGTTATGGTTATCCACTAACCTCGGAACTGGGAGTGACATCATCTCCGACTTATCGGCGTTCCAGGTGAAGTCAGAAAAAAACCATGCAGATCTACCAGGCTATTGTTAGCTGTTGTTAGCACGCCCTGTGTTGTTGTATGAAGAATGTGATTATCACTATGGCAGCATTTTTGTAAATATAAGTCTAACAATACTATGTATACAACTGATCTAGAGCGACACACCCCAGTCAGAAGTGCAAATAAAATGATTATTACAGGAGCTAAATAACTGTTCACACTGGGGGCATCCATCTTCGATTGTCAACTCGGGAGTGGCGAGGTTTCACCGAGTTCCCAGTAGGAAGTTCTGACCTCGGGGGGTGTTCCAGTTGTAGTTTCCTACTCGGAACTCGGAAATTCCGACTTCCGAGTACAACTGGAACGCACCACAAGCCAAAGCGTGTATTTGTTGTGATGCTAATGAATGCAGCTCGGACCTTCCTTAGAACTCTGCATTGCTTCACAACTTATTTTTTCAACAACTTACAGGACGCAAAGCGACGAGGTAATGTATCTCTTTCTAGTTACGTAGCGGTAGTTTTTGATGTGTGACAACAAGCAGTTTTTGGAAAACTTAGTATCTTAGTTTTGTAGCCGGCTGTATATCACTACTTACAGCCCAACGCTCTAAGACGTGTCCAAATAATATAAATTTGCTCTTATTTTAATTGTCTTGTTCCTGAAGTTGAGTATCCAGGCCAGTCCAGCCCTGTTCGACCCGACTGGAAGGCTAAGGAATAGCATTTATAGATAATCTATTTTGATGCTATAAAACTCATCTTGAAGTGTGTGTTTTGATCAGGCACATATCTAAAAGTGAGACTTTTTTGTAATTACTTAGAAACTCCTCACAGTCCCTTTAAAGACATAAAAAATGTGAGTTAATATGGAGTGAGCTGTGAGAAGAGATCCCCAAGTAGAGCAATGACTGGGCACATAAAACCAGAAGTTGTTGATGTGGAGGCAAAGCCAGAGAGCATGGAAGTAATCGTCAGTTATAGTGGGATAATGTGGACGTGTTGCTTTCAGTTTCGTCTTTGGGTGGTAGTCAGTTGGTCAGTTGGGTTTTTGATTTGCAGAACATGCATAAACTGTTGTATTAGTTTCTTCACATGAGATCAGTTAGGAGATCGATCATGTCCTTAGTGACTACCCAGTGACTAAAAAGACTTGTCATCCTGAGTAGACTGGAACATCACCCATCCAAAACTTTCAAACGTGTCATCTTCTGGCTTTACAAAAGGCGACGCCAAACAACCATGGGTACTGTCACAGTGGTTTCTCCTAATCCCTAAAAACACTCAATGTTCTCTAATCTTCTCTTTATTTTGGCTTCTGTAAGAGGGGCGACGATGCTGTCATGGAAACTGCCCCTTGTAATGACACCACCCATGGCTCCATCATTATTGTGACCATTACAGGATTAGATGGCATCACAGGGGGGAAAACTTGGTGTTCTCAGAGCGCTGTGATTCATTTATCAGCTCAGTAACATTCAGTGGTGGCTCTAATCATGGGGCTAATGCTGAAGTAAATTATCAGCTGCTGAGACGGACGGAGGAAATTAACTTCTTTCTCTCAGATTAAGTTGATGGGAGAGTAATGCGAGAACAGGATCAGTGACAACTGAACATTAAAAGACCAATCTGTGGAGTGTCGACTGATATCATAGATCAGTGACTGAAACTTCAGCCACCAAGGGGGGCACATTAACTTAATTCTCATAATCAGAGCACAAAATGTTACAAACTGCAGGAAACTAAAGAGAGGGTACTTTATCAGACACTTATAATTATTTGTAATTTTCAGAAGCGGTATAAATTTACATGGTTTAAACAATCTTTTTCATTCATTTGCCCTTGTGGCTGGTGGGCTTAAATGTCTACGTGACACACTGTTTTATTGAACAGCCAAATTACTTTAATCTGAAGCACTGAGTAATTAAAGAAAATGAAGCAATCAGGGCTAATATTAAGGTAAAAAGCTATTTAAAGGGAAAAGCCTGCATTAATTAGAGAAAGTACTGGCATTGGTATGTAATGTTCTGCATGAACATTCTTTGATATGGATTTTTCACAATAAAAACATTTCCATGATATTATAACTAGGGGCCATCATCATGACAAACTAATAAGAAATAACAACAAAGTTTATCATCCAAACTCTTCAGTTTAAGAGCACTTTGAGAAGGAAGTGTCTTTTAAAAATCTTAGATTTAACACAAGCAACACAACAATTTGAAAACAATTGTAGAAAGTAACTTATACAGAAGCTCCAACTTGTGTTACACCTTTACATTTTTCTGAACAAGTAAGCGCTTATGCATCACAGCACAGGTTGAATCGACCCATTCGGATACATTAAAGTTTTCACAGTACAGAAGTCGGCTATGAGTGTAAGCTAATTACATTTATGCTCTTGTTTATACACCACTGATGCAGCAGTGGGATCAGTGCAGGGTTAAGTTCAGTTATATATTTTGTTTTTAATTTATTTCTTTTATGTCTGGTGTAGATTAAAGAGGCCATGGTCAATAAAGGATTGTTGAGGATGACCAAAATGTTGACATTTCTGAACTCAGTATGGTCTTCACGTAACTAAATTGACCAGAGAAAATTTATCAGTGACAGAAACAGACGTGAAACAAGGGAAGAACAAAATATACAAAATATAATTTACAAAATATAACTGGCAAGCATGTTTTAATTTATCTGCAGTAAATGTCCGTGCAAATTTTCATATCAGCAACTATCAACATTTCTTATAAATCTTTGAGCAGTGATCAACCAATAAAGATAATTTACTGATAATATCATGAATACTTAAAGTAATTCATGGTCAGCCTTAAACTTCTCTTGATAAATCTGCTGGAGTTTGGCAGCAGAGCAAAACAATTCATCCAACTTTTCAAGGACTTCTTTTGCCGCATTCCAGTTGATCTCGGCTGTCGGCTTCTCCAAGATGCAAATCTGACACATTACTGGGAATGTCCCTTTTGGAAAGGATTTCCAACATAGAAGTTGGCTTATCATCTGCGACCCCAGACTTTATCAGCTTGTAACTGGAATGGGTCTTACTGGGATGTGATGTAATTCCCACTTCCTTCATCCAAGTTCAGAAGTAAATGGAACAAACCATTAGTTATAGGTCCCCTTAAGGGCCACGGTCTAAATTTGGGAATCACATGAAGAGAAAGCTGGGCAGTGTTTAGTGAAGTGAGCTGCACACTGAAACAAGACCAGTAGGACAATAGGATCATTTTTATGTTGAAATAATCTATTTTTCTGTCATGCCTCCATTTAGTCATTGGTTAGTGAATAGTGTTGAATATATTGATGGAGAATGACTGAGGACAAATGGCTTAACATATTTTTAAGTGTGTTGAACTTCTTTAAATACACAGGACAAAAAAATCACACACTGTTTGCCTTGGACCTCAAATATGTTGCCTCAGTGTTAAATAAGTATCGACATGTTAAGACTTTTTAGAAAATTTACATAAATGTTGATAATTTGGTGCAGCAACAATGATGTATGCTGCATTCTAAGACAAAAAATGTCCCTGAAGCTAATGTGAGAGACAGAGATCTCTTTTTGGTCCATGTTGGCCAGTCCCATGAGGGAGGCAGTCAAATTAAAGGCCTGCAGGTAAAAACACACAAAGGGCGGGGTCTTCTCCACATGGACTCTGCCCTCATTGGAGTCATGCTGTGCTGTAATGGGGTTGCAGTTGTAGTTGATTCTTTTTGCCAGTTGGCCACAAACATCACCTGGATTACACTGATTCACTGCCCTGCATAATACAGGCAACCATTCGGAATTGCACATGGACCCGAGGGGGGAAAAGTCCAATTAACATATGTATGAGCTGAGCGGAGATGGGAGGAAGCGCCCGCCAAAATAATCTTCCAATGTTCCGGTGGTATGTTACGGAGGGTTAACTGTGTTCTCCTGCTCGCTGCTGCAGCCGGAGTCCTGCCAGAGCTCGCTGTGACATCGCAACGACCCTACGAGGGGTTGTTAAGCTTCTAAGGTCTGCTCTGTGGCATCATCAGCACTTATGTGTCAGATAACAGCCCTGAGTACATGATAATGACACTGTACACAGACAGGGAAGCTCATCCCAGGGATGTGTGCAGCTCACGTCTCTGCTGGCATGAGTTGACACAATGTGGTCTCACCTAAAGTAATCCCCATCCAAGCCCTGAAGCGGGGCCATGCCATTAAAATACCACACTAATTAAAATAGAAAAAGTTACACAGAAACTGGCTGCCAAGAGAGGATAGTTTGAGGTGACACCTAGAATATAAGCATGGATGGCTTTAGTGGTTTGGAGTCCCCAGGCAGGGACCAATACCAGGCCCTCCTTAATTGAACTAAAAAAAAGTAGATTAATTAAAAAATGAGCTTTTAAGTAGCTTCTATAAATAACAGAAACCTAATTAATTGAAGCTGTACCTTTAAGGAGAGTGAGCTTAGACTACCAGTAAGGTAAATGGTAAATGGCCCTGAGCTTATAGCGCTTTACCAGCATCTTTTAACTACTCCAAGCACCTTTACAATGCAGGTCACATCCACCCATTCACCCACTGATGATTCTGAAAGACTTTATTAGTTATTCATCAATATAAGCAAGTACTTTCATGCCCTTTCAGACTTATTTACACGTCGCAAAAGCAGGAGCAACTTGGGTTAAGTGTTGCAAAGGACACACTGACAAGTGACAATCATAAACCATAATTAAATTAATGTATTGTAATGCTATGTAGATGAAGATTTTTCTGCATTGGATGTCAAAAGCCATTTCTAATAAATAAAAGGAGTTCATATTAGCCTAAAAGCTTACTTTTTTTAACATCTAAAATGTAGCCCGACACAGCAAAATGTAAATCATGGATACTAATCACTGTGCTGCATCATCACACATCGTGATATCAAATCAAATTCAATTGCTAACTTCAAAATTGTAATCAAATTAAGATACACAGCTCTAAGTAAACAGTCCATCTGGTATGTGATATATCATTTTGCCTTTATTTCCAACTTTCTTTGCTTCAATTTAATGTTGCCAACTTATTTGTGCAATTGAGACAGTCTATAACTCTCACTTTTTATTTTAAATGTTTCATGAAAAATCTCTGCTCACTGTTTAAACTGCACGAAAGCAGTTGGAAGCCCTTTTCAAAAACTTCTCAAAATGTTGGCACTTTTTTATTTGTGAAATTGCTATGCAGATCAAAGAAAAATATTACAGAAAATAGCAGTTCATTACTTATAATTACATTTCCTGGTGCTTTTCACTGCTTACATCACGCTGTGGATGTCTGTTATCCAAGGAAATGATTTAAGTTGAATTAAAAAATACAATTTTGTCTCTGTTGAAGATCATGCCGCTCTTTATCCCTCCCCTTTGGAAATGGTCGGATCTTAGGAGGCGGGGAAAGGACAATGGAAGTAAGGGGTTACACGCCATGGAGCAGAGTTTTATAACTATTGTGACATCTGCCTGTGAAGACATCTGGAGCCACTTCCCATTGTCCCTGACAGGGTCTTGGCTGGTCCATGACAGGTCCATGATGGGGACTTTCCACCCTGACAGTCATAAATTGTAAACTTTGGGCCATGCTTGCATGAAATTGTGGTGTCTATTTTCTCTCCTAGCTAGGGAAAAAATTGGACAACAGACAAACCCAGGCACAACCCCAGAGAGATGGGTGGGATTCCCTGTGGCTGTAATTTGGCTGGTGATTAGCTGGAAGTTGGCAGGCAGCTGGCTAGGAAAGGAGAACTGAAGTGACTAAATCTGTAGGTGGAGGCCGTATAGCTATTACACTGTAAACCCCAGTAACAGGTGTCATGTTCTTCCACTCTCCAAGCCCAGTCCAACAACATTACAATTGAAGGAAATTGATTCTGCAGGACTTGGGACCTTCAGAATTTACTTACATACTGCAAGAGCACTCGCAGCACTTTGAATTTCACCAAAAAAAAAGCAATGTTTGGATGAAATGGATGAAAAGTGTCCTCAGTTTCACCCACTTGTCCAACAAGACCAACTTATCTATACAATTAAGACAGGGCTCTCTCTCCCTCTTTCTCGCTCTCTCTCTCTGGTAAAACCATCCATCATCGCCACAAATGTCACGCCACAGAAACGGAGCCGAGAGCATGCTACCAGAGCAGGGTCCTTAATCAGAAAGAATTATTCATGTGTTTTTATGTGTGTGTGTGTATGTGTGTTTTTTCCCTGTTTCCCCGCGGCCACAGCAGACCACTCATCGCACCTGCTCTGCCACTAAAAGATCCCTCGGTTAGAGCGTGAATGTGTTTGGTACAACAGATGTTCCTATTCAACTGTCAAGCTAATTTTCGTGTATAAATAACTCGGTTTAAACCCAGCGACTTGGGTTTATTCTGGACCTGCCTGACAGAAAACACGACTACATGCATGCTGATGTTTTTAAATCCAGGGAGAGGAATATGGTGCTGGAACAGGCTTGTGAAGACCATCCCACAAGCCTTAGTAGTGACAGGCTGCCATTTCAAAGCTCCTTTCGTATGCCAAAAAGGGAGAAGAAGACAGCTTCAGTTTTTAACTGTGTCACAAGATTTTTACACTCCGGGAGATTTTTTTTCCCAAACTTTTTCCTTTTTAAACCCTCCCTTGTTAATAAATCAGGCGGAAACTTTGCCCCCCAGAGGTAGAGAGTGATAAAAAATTAGTTTTGGAGCAGGATTCTTTCATCTTTTTTGTATGCGGGTGAAACAAAGAGAAGGGAAGACTAAGGCATTATCAGAGGCTGCAGTTGTGTTTCAGGAGTTTGTCCTTGAGAGAAAGGATGGCGAACTTTCTTCATGGAGGCCAAGGTTATGTTCCTAAGCTCGGATCAGAAGCTTACAAAGGTAACGTGTGCACACAATCACTCGGAAACGAACATGGGCCGCCAAAAACAGGAATCACAAAGAATCAATTGTACTGAAGGCGTAGCAAATTAAGCAGCCGTGAACAGATTACATAGTTTTGTGGCTCCGCTAAGCTCTTTTGAAGCAGCACATTGGTGTCAAAACACAGAAATCAATACTTGTGTTCCACTCTTGATCGGAAACATTAACTTTCCTTAATGGGACAGACTGTGTCCTCTCTAAAGATCTTGGATATGTGTTGAATGCTTAAGAAGAAAAAACAATGAGGTGAAAACCAAAAGTTTACAACCAAGATTTCTGATTACTAGGGCTGGGAAACACTGGTCAAAAAACAAATGTCAATAATCTTTAGGTGAATAACATAACATAATATCAATCCAATAATGTGTTAAAGCCCAAAATACTAATCCTGTTGAGAGTTGCAGGAGATGTGTGCCTACCCAAGCAGACGCTGTCCTACAGAGGGACCTGATTCATGCATAGAGCTGAGAAAAAGAAGCTAACAATGAACAGCCATCAATTAGCCAATTAAGCATGTTCTGCATTGCACAGCAGCTGAATCCACCTGATTCAATCTCTGTAATCAGACAGATCTATCAAGTCTAGCTTCAATCTATGGCGATTGTGAGTGGCCCAAGGTGGCATGGACCAATTAGCATCTTGTAAATCAGGAAGAGGTGGGAAAACAAGCAAGACGGCAACAGGAAGTGACTGCTCGTACTGAGATTAACATAGATGCTAAAGGCTTCAGGAGGAGTTTTATCAGATCTGGGCCGCATTTCTTCATTAAATGATAAACAAATAACACAAAAAAACATTTCTTAGTAGAAAAGGTAATTCTGATCAACTTCAGACATGTTTTGACTCGAGTTTGTTCTAGAAATTGGGTCGTGTTTTATATTTTACACCCTGTCAGTAGCGCTGACCAACTACATTAGCTGTGGCCCTTAATGAATGTGACTGATGGAACAATTGTCCAATTACACACCAAATATGTTTGTTAAAGATTCTGCCCCTTCCCACAAATCTTCTATCAGCTGCTCCCCTCATAGATGAGTAAAATTAATTTTGTATAATGTATATCAAACCATCAATCTGGTGTGTAAGGTCAACTTTTGTCAGTCCACCTAACTTAACATTCTTCTTGACCGATGGCCAGATGAGGTCAAGAATAACTTCTAACCTTTTTCAATGCAATATAAAAACTTTCAATGCAGAACATAGTCTTATCCTATGTATCAGATGAAAATGTATTAGAATGTCTTAAAATGTAGTTTACTCCTTGTTTCAACATTTATGTGTAATATTACGGGCAGAAAAGGAGGTGAATAAAAGTTATATTAGCATACAGCAAAGGGCATACCCGCAGGCTGTGTGTGTCTACCACTGAACACTTATCACAGGCAGGAGGTGAATCCAAGCCGCCTTTGTGCACCAAAACCTGAGAAACGTGCTGCTCTTCAAAAATGGAGACAAGCAAAAACAGCGTGTGAGAAAAGAAGAAAGGCATGCTGGGATCACTGATCCTGTGACATATTTCAATCAGAGGCGAGAACACGTCTAACAACTGCCTTGCTCTAATCCCAGAAAGTGTTTTTATCATCAGCTTGTGTTCGCTTCAGGAAGATTCAGAAACAATTTGGATGATTCCTCGCACTGATGCATGCAAAGAGAATATCAATCAGTCAAAGCTCAACATTTATTGTGTCTCCAATCAAGCCAGGGAGCTCCGGTGTGAGGGAGAGCTCGGAGGAAACAGGATATGAAATGAAAAATGTAGAAATTAGAAGAGCTGCTTGGTTGATCACAGCCCATCGGCGTGCTACAACGAAAGACGCCTGGAGTCACTGCTGACACCCTGTTGACCCACATTTCTCTGCAATTTCAGCACGATGACAGCCTGCGGGCCGCGGTAAGTGGACCAGCAGTCCCTCGCCGCTGTCAATCCCGCTCCCGTGGCACTTTCTCTAATTAACTTGATTAGCAAAAAACAGCACTGGTGATCTCCGGCTGACTCACACACTCCAGCTTCACAACATGTTTGTGAGTCCAATCACCGCAGCCGGCGGAGATCCTAATCAAATAAACATGCAAATGATAAAATATTCGGCACAGAGTGTTGACACCTAAGGTGACTGATTCTCCCTTCCTGCTTTGCCGAGCTCTTTGTCAATGACAATGTGTCTGCTGCTGAGTGATTCTGTGTTAACCTCCGGAGGCGACAGGCAACACATTTCAAGCATCTCGATCGCACTTCCATGAGTTTCTTTTTTTTTCTGCACTTGCAATCGTGCTCTCTCACACTCTCAGCTGTGTACACACAAAATGACAAAAGAGCTGTGAATAAAGAGATTCTGTCCGTAAAACTAGCTCTTTCATTTGTTCCCTGCCGATGCTCCCCTCTCAGACTGTGTCTGTTTTAGTCATTTTAAAGAATTATCCTCCTCGACACTCTCAAAGCCACACCACGTTTTTCTATTCTATGAACAGCCTGAGTACCAATTTAGAAACTCTCCACTTTCTATTCTACTTATGCCAGAAGTGAGGCCAAGGCATCAACAGGCCGACACTTCATGCTGCAGCAAACTATTCAAAAGATGACTAAGGATGAGCTTTAGCATGTCCTGGAAAAAAAGACCTGTTGAGCTGTCGACAGACTTTTGCAATTAAGAATTTGAGAGCCCAAACTGTGCTTTTTTTTTAGATTTATATGCACTTAAAATGTTTACATGCCTTCTGCTCTGTGCAGTACTTCTATGCAAAGTCTGCATTGAGACTTAACCCTCTTCTCCTGTAAACAGCAACAGCAGCTGCCTGAGACAGCTGATTCTCCCAACCAATCAGTATGACATCCAACAACGGTTTTGTTACAAATTCAAGCCCATTAGTTTGGGATTACAACCATGATGCAGAGTATAGACTGTTGAGAGATTACAGACCCATTAAAAATGGTAAAGAATTGACTGATTACTGAGTAGACCAGTCAACCAAACTTAAAGTTTTTTTTAATGATTGTTTGTTCCTATAACCTTAGCATTTGTGGACACACTCTTTGCATAGTTCTTGGTGGACAACAGACTGGTGCTGCTGACCTGTAAGAATTTTAAACGTACAACCATCCCCATGGTTGACAGTAAGCAGAAGTCATCCTGGAGAAATGATGCGAAAAGCAACAGAAACTCAAATAATAACTCATTACAACCAAGATATGCAGAGGTATTCTGAATGCACACCTTAAATCTTATAATAGATGAGCTATGCAATAACAGAGGACTGTATTTCTATAAGCTAAGAGAAGAATTTGAGGCTACAATTCTCACAAGCTCCCAAAAACTGAAAAAAAGGGAATGAAAAACTGGAGAAAATGTTGCCTTGTCAGATGTGTCTTACTTTTTGCTGTAGCATTCTTATGGTTGGGTTAGAATCCGACATAAACAACATGAAAGCATGAATCCTGTCTCGCACCATTGGCTCTAACTGCTACTTCCAGCTGGCGAATGCACCATATCACAAACGTCAGATCACCTCAAACTGGGAGAATTGAGGTGGACCTGAAAAAAAAAAAGTCCAACCCAGTACTGGCAAGGTGTACCTAATAAAGTGGCAAATTAGTGTAATTGAATTCTACAAGGTGCAGATTACTTTTGATTTGTTCTCTTAGCCATCTCCTAGTTTATTTTAAAGTGACAGAAGTCTTTCAAAGGAGTGGCAGTGTCTTTATTTCACATCACTTTCAGCTCAGGGGGACACTGTAAAAGGAAGTACAGTGCACCAAACTGTAACACAGCGTCTTTTACTTTTTACTCATTAAAATGTTATGTTCATGTATATTTAAACCTTCATCTCATATTGATTAATGCATGAATTCTCCATCTTTATTTGAAATATTTTCACACATTACATGCATATCCGTTATTATAAAATTGCACTTTCTTTTACCAGTTTGTTTTGAAAGGCACTGAGTTTGCTCTTGAGATCAAGTGCCTCCATTTTGTATTTGGTCTCATCCTTCACCGTAAACCTCACTGTAGCTCCGGTTTATTGGGAGTGCGGCCTCTCAGTGCAAACACGCACACTAAGGTCACAAACAACTCTAAACACTGACTGAGCCACAGCTTTACAACACAGCAACAATCACCCTGCAGCTACTTTTTATACAGCAGCAGTTTCTTCAGCCGAGGCCACGTAGAAGAACCACAGATGGAGAGCATTACACACAAACAGGTACAAATGAGGAGGTGATGAAGTTGTTTCAATTTGAAGATGCAACCAAGTTATCAGGTCTTTAACAGAAGGAGGAATATCTTTACAGAAGGGAGAGCATCAAAGTCTGATGTTCTTAAAATCACTTCAGCCACATTTCATGTACCATACTATGAGGACCGTCTATGAACTCACCTTGATCTTTAAAATTCAACAGGTAAAAGCTTGAGCTGAACACGAATGACTTACTGTGACAACCATAAACCTTACCTTTCCCTGACTCTGAGTTTTGACTTTGGCTTTTTAAAACAGTTTTTACAGTTCGTTCCAGCACATCAAATGTGTTCAAAAAGTACTTTTACCACATTTCTCCAGAAGCTCTGCAGTGGACTTGACATTTAACATTTATAGTGGACCGTTTAAGTGTGTTTTTGAAGTCCATTAACTTTATCAGGAATTGACTTTGAGGCAAATTTAACAGAGGGACTGAACTTGAGAGTACAATGGATGGGTCATGACTTTTTAAACAGCTACTAATTCATATGAAGTCTGAATTTTCGTGCAACTTTTCTCTCATCTTAACAAGTAATTTCTTTCATAACTGCACCTGGTTGTAATGCAACATCTGAAGAGCCTTTTCTAAGCACTGTTTTCTGGCATTTGCAAACTTGAAAACATTGAATAGAGCCTACGTTACTGTACAGTAGTCACAAGATGATTCCACATAAGTGTGAGCTCGAAGTCCAGCAGCATGAAAAGCTGCGTTACATCAACACTGGTGAAAGTTAAGAATCCATCTATAAAAAGTCAGTGGGCCATTGGGGAGCATCATAACCTCACAGGCCAGGTGGATAGTTCCATATATCCACCATGGAAATATTTCTCTTGCCTAAGGAACAGCCCATAGAAAATGTTTTCAACAGCATGATTGGACGATCACACTCACCACAGACCAATCCATATCAAGCTAAAATATGATGTAGCAGCTCGACTCTGTTGTTAGCTGTTAGCTCAACCTACGTTTCAGTCCACAGACTATCATCTTACATTAAATTATACCACACAGATGTATCATTTACCACTTGTATTTGACATGAATCCTCATGAAAACCAATCCCCACCAAGTTCTCTGGTAAACTTACCACGTATTACTGAGTCACCACAACTCTGAGCTACCACAGACTAGCCAACAAAAGCAGAAGCATGATTTCCCTTAAAAAAAACTTGGTGGCATTTTCTGCTCCCCCTTTAAATAAGAAATTGAGTCCCTTTCTGATAAAATCACATATATTGCCACATAAACAGAGACTGCTTCAGGAGACATCATTGTCTTCACTTTCTGCTGTCTTCAGTTTTTTGCCTCTCTTCCCTGATTGGGCCATCCAGCTTTTGGCCAGTTAAGTCATTGGAGATTGGAGCTTCGCAAGATGGATTTGTGTGATTTCAAACAATGAATCAGGCAGGTCCATCTACACTGCAAGATTAGGAACATCATACTCCATGAGCACAACGTTTTTCTACACGTTGGCTACACCGACCTGCAGTGAGCACAGTGAAATTGACCCTGAGGACAAACTTTCACAGAAATGTTGATGATTTGTCAACTTTGGTCAATGTCAGCAGCTCTATGTTGACATACTGATGTGGTTTAAGAGAAGCAAACTGTAACTATCTCGGTCCACACCAGACGCCAGTTCCACTTTTGTTACTTAATGCGTTTGGAAACAGCCTACAAATCACATGCAGTCGTACACATACAGATAAAAATAATGGACAGTATATTTTAAAATTAAGAAAACAGTCACCTAGGATACCTAATTTTTTTAACTTAACGACTGTTAAATATACACAAGTCACCAATTAACATCATTTGATAAGTAAGGGGTACATAATGTTCAGTATACACTCTTGAATTGCCCATGTCAACAAAGCCTTCTATTCTGGAAATCATGATCCAATTAATCCAAATTAATCCTTGTTAATAAAAACTGATCAGTGTCACTTGGTGCATTTAAAAGAAACCCATAACTGCTCTTTGATACCCATATGCCGCTCCAGCCTACACAGACAATCCCTGAAGTTTAGTGGATCTTTGGCTCCTTCATTATGCTGTGGTTCACTGCTATATCTATCTCTCCTGTAAGATGAGTGCACTTATCTGGAGGGTATAAGTCTTCGTGTAGTCCGTGAAGCGGAGCCAAAAAGGAAGCAGGGAGAGACACCGATCTTTAACTGCTTTATTCAGTGTTTTTATCAGTTTTTAATTACCAGGTTCATTTGTTTTGGAGAGAGGAGACCTCTGAGGATAATTAGGAAAATGATGAGCCCTAAAAGGAATCCCTCATAATGTGAAAAATGCTTCTGTATCGCTCTGCATATAAAAAAGAAGCTAAAAAAGCACAGAGGTTTATGTAAGACATCTTAGGGTCCTAAGTGTAAGGTCAGTGATTTTTAATCACAGACCTTACTGTCTGCAGCAGTATCAACAAACAGCTTGATGGACAAACATAAACAGACTTTAAGAGCTTCAGGGTGCCGATGTACCTCCATTGTTCGGTCCTCAACATATACAACAGAGCCACAATAGCCCTCACTGCACGATCTCTTCCTGGTTTAGTTCTCTTTTGGTTCACCTGCAGTGCTGCCTTCATATAGGAGGAACTTTATCTAACAATGAGGAAAATGTTGTTTATGTTCTCTATACTGTGAAGTGTCTTCCTCGAACCATCTGCATGGTTGACAATGGAAGGTATGCATTGACTAGTGGTCTCACAGAGTGGCAGAAAACAATGTTAGGTAGTTTATGTCAATGGTAAGAAACAGTGAAGTGCTTAAATGTGCCTGAAATGTGTAGTTTCTTTATTAATTGTAAGAAGGCAAAATTATTTAAGATTGTTTGTCATGAAAAATGAAGATCCTAGCTTAATTTTCATGTAAAGATGACAAAAGTAAACTTTTAGAGTTCGTTTAAGCCTGATGTTACAGCTCTGAATATTCTTTTTTTTTGGGGGGGGGGGGGGGGGGGCATTTTGTGCCTTTATTGATAGGAGAGAGTCAGTGGATAGGCTTGTGAAAGGGGGAGAGAGAGTAGGGGAAGACCCTCTGCAAACTGGTCACAGGCGGGATTCGAACCTGGACCGGCAGAAGCACGTACATGGTGTGCTAACCACTCCGCCAAACCAGCACCCCCAGCTCTGAATATTTTAACAACATCAGCTGATGATCTACTCTGCTGCTGAAGAACATTTTAAAATAAATGCAGCAAAAAACTTGAAACTTTTCAGTTGAATTGAAGTGTTTGACTGTTTCCTTCTGTCTGGCTACTGTTGTCAATCCAAGGTTGTTGTCACTCAGTAAGTGACGTCCCACTCACTTGCATTGAAAACCCTCTATTATTTTTTAATCCGATTTTGTGATCCTCCTTATTTTGTGATCTTTTTGTAACTTTTTGTATTGAGAAAACTTTGAACACTTGGTCCATATGCAACAATTTCACCATGAGCTTGAAATGATTAGCTTATTGGCAATACATGCTATACTTCCCAACTGCTTGTTCTGTAAAGAAATATTCTTTTATTTACAATACTAGCATCACAATCTTAGGTTGCTTGCACACCTAACACCTTTGGTCTGGACCAAACAAACACTGGTTCACTTTTCAATAAAGTGCTTCTGACTGTGGGTGGTGTTTAAGTTCAAGCAAACTCTGCTATCTGAACAAAAATAGGAAATTAGGACCAAACAGGATCATGGCAGTGAGTTCAGTTTACTTTAGAATACCACAGCCACTAGATCTCAATCCAATTAGCCATTTAGGGATGTGTTAAAACAGGAATTTTGCATCATAGATTAAAAGCTGACAAATCTGCAACAACTGTGTGATGCTAAAGGGTACTCGTATACACTGTCAATGGAAATGTTCAAAGATCCAGGACTTTTGGAAAGATGTTGTAAAATGTTTGTCAGAGGTTTTTAAAACAAAAGTTCCTTTAAATGTAAAACTCTGTGTGCTTGGGATATTTTACAGTGGACTTTACAAAAACACAAACAGACCAAGCTTATTGAAAAGAAGAGCTATTGCACTATGTTGGAAAAGTATGGACACTCATACACTGAGAATGTGGAAAAGGGAACTTTGAGAACATGTTGGTTTGGAGGGACTAACGTATATCGCTAAAGGCAATCGAAGGGGATTTGTCCAGCTCTGGGAAATATATGAACATTATGGAAGCCAGGAATATAGTCTTTGCCAGAGGGTAAATGTAATATATGCATATATTGCATATATTATGTCAATGTTTTTACATCTATTTTTATATCTGTGAACAGGTTGAGTGTGAATATGTGAGTATGTGAGGTTTGTTAATATATGTATGTATAGGTTTAAGACCAGAGATTGTTGTCCCTGTGTTTTATGTTTTAACTTACATAAAAATATTGAAAAAAACTGTAATGCTATCAGGCCAATATGGACCAAAGTTTCTTAGGAAAGTTTCCAGCACCTTGTTGGATCTTTGCCATGAAGATTTAAGGATGTTCTGATGAAAAAAGGGTCCAAAGTACTATCAAAGTGTTCCTAATAAACTGACCACTGAGTGTGTATTGATCCATTTAAACTAGTTGATGTATCGTCCAGCCCTGTCTCATCTGTTTCTCTGGTGATTACAAGCATCTCATTTTCTGTGATATCATATTGTACACACAGCTAGACAACAAAGCTGGACACTTACTCTTCCTCTTTCCCAGCAGCCCCCCCGCCCCGATTCACTTCCCACAATTCCCTCCCAGGCCGGCGTGTTCTCGGACATCTTTCAGATTTGCGACAGTGCCGGGACGCTAACTTAATCAGCTAAATGCCGCGGCGAGTCTGCATCTTCCTAACTGAGGAGCTTTAGATATCAATCATACCCCTGTTGCGTGGAGGACAGCGGTCGGGACGTTACAGACATGTGAGTTTTCTGCATGTCCATTCTCTGTGAAAGGCGAACACCAACAGGGGAGGGGTGACATTATCGGCGCCGTCACCCAAGTGAAAAGAGATTTACGACGGTGTCAGGAGTGAAGAATTTCGTCCGTTTGACAGCTGGCAGGGCGATCGATCACTCGGCCCCGCGCACCACTCAGCCAATGAAACCAGCAAAGAGATCATTATTTATCAAATGATGATGATTCAATAGATCAAACTCTACTTTCTGGAAACTTTGTCTGGAGAAGCTCTGTGTGTGAGAGGGGGTCTACAGTCGGAGCTGTGCACTGAGATGACACTGTGGTCATTGTGCAGACTTATTCGGCACTGCCAGTCACAGACAGAGGACGATACAACAGAGCACAGTGTGTCTCAAAGTGTATACAGAGTGTGTGCGTCACACTGTTTAAAGTGTGTTTCATAGTGTATACAGAGCGTGTCTCTCTGAGGGTCCCTGCTGTGAGATCAGGGTTGAGTATTGATTCATCTCCAACACATTCACTCTCACACACTGCATGCATCCCATGGGTGTCTGACGGGGCTTTGAATATATAAGGTCTTCTGGGAAGAATCACAACTGAGGGGAAACTCTATTAAATCAGCGCCCTGACACACACAGAAAACACCAGAAAGACAATGGAGATGCGAGACGGAAGAGAAATGACTGGGAAAAATGCACAAAAAGATAGGTCACAGGGCTCAGAGAGGGAAATTAGAGAGAGGAGGGAGGAAAATAAAGTTAGAAAGGCAAGAGGAAAGTAAGGAAACAACAAAGGTGAGAACGAAAAAGGAAGGAAGGAGGGGAAAATAAATCAAGAATAGATCCAAAAAAGAGGAAAGCATGCGGTAAGGAAGAAAGAAAGCAAAATGTACCAAAGGATGGAAGTCAGAGCACAAGGAAAAGGAGGCAAAGTGAGGGAAGTATGGAAGGACAGACGGAAAGTAGGGAAGTAGGACACAGGGAGAGATAGCAAGAATGAAAGGAAGCAAAGTGAACAAAGAATGAAAGATATAGAAGAATGTGAAAGTTAAGGAGAAGAAAAGGACACCAGAAAGTAGGGAAGGATACAAAGAAGTAAAGGAGGAAAGGGATTAAAGCAAAAGGAAGAATGTAGGTAACAAGGAAGGGAGACAGAGAGGAAGTAGTAAGATTAGAGGCAAGAGGGTAAGTAAGAAAGGATGGAAAAAGATAAAGGAATACATGGTGAGGAAAAATAACAAAAGACAGGAAGGAAGAAGAAGAAAAGCAAGGATGAAAAGAGGAAGGAGGCATGGGTGAGTGGAAGAGGAAGGAAGGATAAGGAAAGATGTGAGTAAGGACGAAAGAAAGAAAGGAGGATGCAAGACGGTTGACAGAAAGGAGGTAGGATTTGAAGGCACGAATAAAACCAAAAAGATAGGAATGGAAGAAAATTAAGAGAGTACAGATGGAAGAAAATATGACAAATGATGCTAGTAATAAGTTTAAAGAAGGAAGGAAGAACAAAAGAAAACAAGAAAATATGGTGTGAAGGGAGATAATAAAGAATAAGAAGGAAGGGAAGATGGTGGAATAAAAGGGAAAAACGGATAGAGGAAATAAGTAAATAAAAGCAAAGAATAAGTAAAAGGGAAAGGATGAGGATTTAAATGAAGGTAGAAACTAATGACAAAGAAAGGAACGAGTGAAGAAAGCAAAAGAAGGAAGGAAGAAAAGATGGATGAACCAAAGAAGGAAAGTATGAGGTAGGCAAAAGTGAAAGGAATGAAGGAATCGAGGGGAGGAGACAGAAAGAGAAGCAGAGGAGATGGAAGGAATCAAGTCAGAAAGTTGTGAGGGAGGGATGGATAGAAGGAAGGAAGGAAAGATAGAGGAAATAAAGAAAGAAGGGTGATTTTGCCTGTAAAGAATGAAGGAAGAAGGGAAGGAAGGAAGAAGAAAGTTGCATATAATGGGCTGTACAAGTGTGAATCAAAAACAGATGAACATATCAAGAAAATATTGGAAAACAGGGTCAAACTGAAGGAGAAAAGTCAAACCTAAGAGGAGAAGAATAAAATAAAGTTTCAGGATTTGCATGGACACACACACACACACACACACACACACACACACTGTGGTTGCGTTCATATCATCTGTCTGACTAAACCAACAGTCTCTGTGGGCACCTTCGCCTCTTTTGATGTTTAATTAAAACTGAATCGTGGGATGGTGGGGAAGGGGGGGGGGTGCGTTTGTGGTGCTGTGTTTTGAAAAATATGCAAATGTCAATAAAACTGCATTAAAGAAACATACTAGCAGTCGCTCACAGCTGCGATGCGCAGGGGAAGGAAAGGAAGGATGAAGGGGGAAAAAAAGAAAGTGGGATAAGTAAAAACAAATAAGGGAAGGCTGTCGAACGGAGACACCATTTGCCAGAAATAATGAAAAGGAGCAAAACACATAAGAGCTCTCGCTGCCATTTTCTCTTCTTAATTTATGCACGGCGCAGACGGACGAATAATGCTAATGAGCGCTGCTCAGCCTCCTGATGCTGACAACTGGAGATAACTTTGGTTTTCAGCTCCAACTGAACGCCGGGAGGATGGACGGATCTCTCTGGATTTAACAACAATGACAAACTGGAGAGAAATTCTGGACTGTTTTACACAATACATGAGCCAAGATAAGTTTGAGAAACAGCGAAAGTGAATTCTTACTCAGGAGGAAATTCACCAGACTGAGCAGTTTTGATAATGTTAGAGTTCTTTGCCAAAAGACCTCCAAGGTCTTTTGGCAAAGGGCATTATGTGACATAAATGGCTGTTTGCATGCAGGTTAACACAGAAGGTGACAAACAAAATTCTTTAATTGTCAGAGGTTCCATGAATTCAGAACCTCGTCTATCAAAAATGGTAGTTTGCATGGAAAATGAATCAAGTTTAATGTTTCTCATTAATGTGGGTTTAATACAACACCGTTTCAACCGAACAGTGAGAAGGTGTGATTTGTATCATTTGGATAATCTGTTTTTTTAATATCAAGCCTGGATCAAAAGTGCTCAAACATGTTATTACTTGCAAAAATTTCAAACTTTTTAAATGATATTTCTGAACAATTAGGCTACACGCGCTCTCTGATGTATTCCTTTGTAATCATAAAACGTTCCCCTTCAAGTTTAGCTTATTATACATGGAAAACAAAAGTCATTACAACCAAATTGTTTTTCAGATTTGGTTTATTTTTGGTGTGGACTAATGTGATTGAAGTTACTGTTAGACATTGCAGCTCAATGACTGATTTTTGCTCTGTAAAAAGAGTCATCTCCCCCTACGAGTCATTCACTGTAGCCTGAGGCTAAAACGAACTCAGTGTCAGGAAGTTCAGGTGAAACAATTTTGCTTTCTGTGAAAAGCCAAAAAGAGGGCAAGCTCACAAAAAGGCTGAACTAAAGCAAAAGCCAAACCATTGGATGGCAATTTTCACAAGTTGAAGTTAATATAGCACTGGTTTCACTCAGGTAAAAGTAAAACATACTTAATTTAAGATGTACTCAAAGTGCTGGGTTTTTTGGGAACACCTCTCTAGAGTGTGATGAGTAAAGCTAATTAAAACAAGGCAATAACTTTAATAAAACCAGCATTAACACGTTAGCTCTTAAGTTAGAGCCTTGTTCCTATTAGCTTTGGACCTGATGGAAAGAGCTTATATGTCCTACTACGGTTGTAAAAGGCTTTAAACACCATAAAGAATGATATATTGCTAAAAGAACTGTATGGATATGGCCTCACGGGGTAGTTTTGAACTGGTAAAGAGCTGATTAGAAAACAGACAATAATTGGTCAAATTTCATCTTTGTTTGGACATTTTGTGGTGTCCCCCAAGGGTCAGTTGTGGGCCCTAAGCTGTTCATGTTATACATTAAAGACATTAAAAGTGTATCAAAAGGCTTGAATCTCATATTGTGCCCTGGTGATCACAATATCATGTTAGTTTTGATTTTTTTCCTTCTGTTAAAATTGTTGCATGTTAGAAGTAAAATATTTAAACTTAACTGATCTAGATACTTTGGAGACTTTAAATCTTATTTTACTAATCAAGAGACCCTTTTACATCACCAGTCATGCATGATCTTTTTTTTACTTGTCTACTAGGCTGTTAGTGAGATACTGCTGACTGAAATGAGACATTCAAAGGATGAACAGTGTCTTTTTTCCTATTACTGTGTGAACTAGGAGACTGCATGGTGAATAGTACCGAGAGAAAGAGCATTCAAAAACAGCAATAAGGCATGTTTAAATACTTGATTTAATCCGGACTGCCGGCATTAGCTAAATAACAATCTTAACAATCATTATAATTGATCATTACTTCTTTCAAAGAGGCTACATTTTTGCTGTCTTTTATAAGTTTTTTTGTAAACAGGAAAACTCGATAAGTAATTGATAGATTTTGAAGAAATTTTCGGGGTATGTTTGTTATCACAAACAGAAAAGATATTTTAGGCTTGCTGTTTATATGAAGGCAGTTAAGTGGTGGTGTGAATCCAGATCCTGATCTGGGAATTTTGTCAAGGATTTGTTAACAGTGCAGTTTTTCATGTTTTCACTAATAACTGAATAAGTCCTCAACAGATGTTGATCATATTTCCAAGTAACGTCAGTTATGAAGAAAAATGGAACTGATAATATTAATTTGGTAATCTGAATCTATTTCTTAATATGAAATACTGTTAAAGATACAGTATTTTTCCACATCTTTTGTGTGGAAACAGAATTAGTTTAAAATCACTTATCAACGCTGAAAATACCGTGGCATAGGTTTGTACTCTTGAAGCACTTCTAGACTCATAACTTAGTCACAATTTTACTCCCAGTAGCTATCAGTTAGGACAAAAACTAGTTATTTCCCGAGAGTTCAAGTAACTCTTTTCATATGATTTGAATTTATAAATCAAGAGCCCCTTTCACATTGCCAGATCAAGAGGGAACTGCTACGCCTCAGTCATCGCTCATACAAGCTAACAGTTGAAGAGGCACAGGTGAAACTGTCAATCGTTGTATTTCAAGTGGGTGACACTGGGACATCAATACTTTCCCAGAGTGGAGTTCAACCTTTAAAGGATAGGGGTGAAAGTAAAGTGATGTGGCCTTCATGAAGGCGATGTAGCAGGATCTCGATGTAAAACAGGCTAAGATTAAGAGCTTCAGTTCAACACTTTCACGCAGTGACATGTCATATAAGTGAGGAGAGGCTTGAAAAAATTGTATAAGTAAGAGTTGTATTTAAAAATGTCGTGCATGCTGTCAACAACTTATTTTTTCTGTTTTTTTTTGTATTTTAGCTCACAGTTGTTTGTAGAAATGAACATGGCCAAATCAGAAGACTGTGCCATCTGGACCAGCAACATGGTTTTAGACCACGCCAGAGTCTTGGAGATATTTTTACTCCTCCATCTTTTAGTACCTGAGGGGTAAGCCTGATAGGACTGCATATAAAGGATTCAAAGAAATGCCGTGTACCTCTGACCCTTGTGCAGCTTTTACACTCATAAATGGTCAGAACTGAGCTTCGTGCATTCATCGGGCAGATGCAATCTTTCATGAGAGAGCCCTGCTGATGGACAGAGGGATTGTTTGGTAAGCAGAGAGGTTAGCTGCAGTCATGCACTCCTGCATGCAGAGAGAAGGTGAGCAGTGTTAGACAGTAAGGAACAGGAGAGGCTTTTTCTCGTTAGATGGGAAATCAAAGAGGGAGCAGGGAGAGAGGAAGACTTCTCCAACCTCACGGATCACATCTTTGCAGGAGGGTAAACAGACGGTTAATGGCACAAAGAGACACACACAGAGACAGAAGGAGCGGGAAGAGAAAAAAGACAGTGGTACAAGACCCCTCCTGTTAAGTCCTTCAGTAGCAAGGGGGAAAGGCTTCACCCCTCAGAATCCATTTGATGAGGTCGCCCACCAGGTGACCCCACTTTTTACCTGCAGCCAGACAGCCGGGGACACGGCCACATGGACAAAGACAGACAGACAGACTGACTGAAGCACTGAAACAAGAAAGAATAGCTTTTTATACAAGAAAAAAGCAACATACAAGACAAACAGACAAAGACAAGAGGAGACAAATAACAACAAGAGGTACCAAAGTGGAAGACTGGCCAGAGTGGAGCGGACAGAGAGCAGGTTAATGAGACATGAGAGTGGTGGTTCATTTTGGGTGCTGGGCATGGAGGGGTGAAGTGTTTGGAAATGAGGAGATGGGTGGAAGGTGGACGAGTGGATAAGTGAAGGCACGTTTTTCAGGGAGGCACAAAGTCATGTCAGTTTGAGGCTCATAAACCCCCTTCAAAGAGCATCATTGAATGTTTTCACACATAGTTCAGTACAGATATTTATACAGTAAACCTGGGAGATAGATGGAAAACAAACACATAAAATATTCATTATTACAGCAGAGAAAGAGATGAGGAGAAGGGTGTAGAGGAAACAGCACTGACTGTTTTCACATAGAGGCCATTTTTCTGTGTTGTTCCACTCAGAATGGGAAGCTAAATGCTCGTGTGTAAACAGTTTGTATATATTTTATGGCTGTGATTTAGACTCTAAATAAATAAAGGACTCTAAATAAGAAATTTTAAAAAGATTGATTTAGAGAATCCAAGAAGACATATGGCCTCTTTAAAGTGAAGCTTTTCTCAGAAACTGGAGCTAAGATGCTACAAAACAAAAAGTTTAAGTCAGTGTGTGGTCTGTAAGATGTACAAAATAAGCATAATTATTCTAACTATTTACTTTTACATCAAGTATTGACTTATTTAAATCTTCATATGATTTATTCCCATTTTTCAAGGTGCAAAAAAACTCAGGTGCTGCCTAATCAACTAATTGGTTAGCTAACAATGATTTGAATATAAAACATAATAGAACTGGATACAACTAGCACTTAACTTAAGCTAACACTTTCCTTAAAGTTGTGCTAACTTGTTGTATGCTGGCATTATCCTGAAATGTAACAGGATATGATAGAATTGGTGGAATTTCCTTACTAATATGAAGGTAAGCTGTATAATGACTGGACAGTGATAGTATCGGTTGCCTTCAGCACCAACTAATTGGTTTGCTAAATATTATATGAATAAAATAAGCTAATACTTCTGCAAAGGCTTAGCATTTAGGTTGAGCAAAAACTTTCCTCTGATGTTATGCTATTAATAAAACTGGTATTTGTTGTACACTAGCGTTACCAAGCATTTCACATTACACTGGTACAGAAAACCTTTAAAGAATCTTACAGTATATGACAGAACTGAATGAATTGCCTCGCTAAAATTCCGGTTAGGTAGATAATGGCTAGACAATTAGAGTATCGGTTGCCTTCAGCACTAGCTAATAGTTTCATTATATACATTACTTAATAGGTCATCGGTAATTCAAATTCACAGGTTTAGGTAAAGCCTGTGTAATTGCTAACATCATTAGCTTTGATGTACATAGCTAGCACTTCATTAGCGTTGGACACGTCAAATAAAGAGCATTTGCTCTCATGCTAAAGACGTGACTTTCTAAACATATCATGGAAGCTTACACGGGCTAAACAAATGTTATTCTACCTTTACTATGGCCTAATTCTCGCTAGATTTTCACTATCCATTTTACCCGCTGGTGAATAGAGAAACGGTTTAATGCAACATCAAAGTAGCACTTGAGCTTTCCAACCTGAGCTTGATTTCAGAGGAAAATGGCCGCCATAGTGAAGTGGCTGCTTCAAAGCCCCAGAAAAGGGACTGTTGCCCCTCTCTCCCACCCTCCTGGTCTACTCACCACAGGGCCCTTGGTGCTTGATGGGGATGAGGGTCCTGCTCACGCACTCCGCCTTACGGCGCACACAGTCGTTGATGTAGGTGTGGCCGTCCTTGCCGCACATGGGCTTGTAGGTGCCGTCACACTCGATGGGATCACAGGAGCAGCGGGAGCTCAGCTGCTCCACCAGGCACACTGCGTTGAAGAGACACTCCTCCTTACAGTCCTCTGGAAAAAGGAGATAGGTTAAGTTAGTCAGCCATCTGTGGACGCTTTAAAGAATACCAAGTCACCTCTTCTTTGGAGGCTTTTCTTTTATTTCTCCAATCAGACATTCCTCGTTTGGATTTAATTTTTTAACCCATCTGTTTACACGCTGATAAGGTTTTGTTTTCTTCAATCTGCCAATTTCGTGGTGGTGTGACGGACTGATCAACACAGAGGAAAGGACAACAGAAGTACCCAGCCAGCGTAGAAAAAACAACATTTCAAGCCACCAAAGTGTTGAACTGATTGTTCTTCCTGTATGTGACACTGCCACTCCAACCATGGGGAAATAAATCAGTTTTCATCCAAACAGTAATTACTTGCTAGGGTGGACTGGTGTCACCGACAGTGCGTGTAAAAGATTTTCTTTCAGCAGAGACAGTAGTCAAGTCTTTTCTTTGACAGAAATCTTTACAGCAACTCATTAGAAAAGAGTTTGGGCCAGTTAAATAAATGCTTGTACAGTAAGAAAAGTACAGGGTTGAATTTAATAATAAAGAGACACATACAAACAACTTGGATAAAAATCTTAAAAGAATGAATGAAAAACAAATGATAGAACAATATGTTGATCACATTGTGACCTTTTAAACATTGATTGAGCATTTATCTGGTACCATTTTGGAATTAAAATGTCAAATAAACAACAATATGAGTAAAAAGGCAGGTTTTCAGATTGTGGATAGCCTGATGGAAAACTCAGAGAGAATAATAATGCCAACGGCTTTACTGCATCAGTTTTAGTTTGAGAATTTTTTTTTATTACACCTGCAGGAGGCTGTTTTTTTTTTGTTGTTTGATTGGTAGATTTTGAACTGGTTAACTCTAAAAGAAACTAAAAGATTTATTTTCATTCCATTTCACAAAGGACAAGAGATTACATTTTGGTGGTGATCCAAATCGTGATTGAGATCCTGGATATGCTTACGAATGTTTTAATGTTGTGAGCTCGGGCAGTTTTCCACATTTTTAATTATAGATGAATCAGTTCTCACCTGATTTTAATGACACTTTCAGGGAATGTTGGTCACTGCACATGGGACAAGAGATTACTTTGTGATGTAATTTGAATCTGGATGCAAATCAAGAATGTTTTTTGAGTATTTATGAACATTTGAGAGCTTTGGCATTTTTCTACATTTTAACAGTAACTCCCATGACAGTGTTGGAAACACCTTGGTGGAGGTTTGTGGTCTTTTTGTACTTTTGGTTTCTTTTAGCTAAATCAAAGTAGGTTGATTTGAGTTGACATGATGACAAACTAATGCTTTTGTTACACAAACAAAAGCTCAGCTCCTTATATTGGATGAATTAACCACCATAACAGTTAAAAAACTGCTTTGTTTTTGCAATATAAAGAATATTTTTGCAGTAACTTATATAACACCCTCAACCCTCACCTGATAATAATAAAAAAACAGCTACTTTACTCTAAAAAAACATTATGTCCTCTGTTAATACACATTATTCAGCAGTGTCTTTATGGGTCAAAAGATGAGACAAAATGACAAGCTAATTTTTTTCATTTTTTGTAGGCTATCAGAAAATTTTGCGAATAATTTAAAAGACCCTTTTTCTCAAACAGCTTAGCTAACACCAAAAGTTAACTTTCTTTAGTCATTATTATTTTTTAATTCTCAAGACTTTATCTTTCCCCTTTTATTTATTTCCATATTTCCTATTAAATTCTTTCCCCCTCTGCAGTTTGACATGCTTTCATATAACCATGCTGATAAACTCTTTACATTACCAAAGTTTGACTCCAAACTCACACTTTATCATCAGGACAAAGTTAAAGAGTAAAACACATCACATTCATTATATTTTGACTCACTAAGCAGAATCTTCTGAGGAAATTAAGCAAAAAGAAAGAAATATAGCTAATATGGAGAGACAAATTTTCCAGTGAAGTGAGAAAATCCAATTTGCAGCAGGCCTCAGCTCTGATGGCTCCCACCAGGCTCCGAATTTATTTCATTCCTGATCAGTGGATCGAATTTGTACAGCAATTCAATTTCTTCTTCTCTTTTCTTTAAAAGCCTGTCATGCCACACTTAATTATGTCGCCGCTGTATCTGAGTGAGGGGACTCCGTGGGTATGCAATGTCATGGCTACAAGTCGAAATGGCCATTTTCATTAGATACCAATTTGTAAATTGCTTTGGGATATGATTTCATGGATCTCTGTTTCAAATTGAATCATTCTTTCTTTTGAAAAAGACGAAGAAGAAAAGGGGAAGAATGAGGGAAATGTTCAGGCACTTGCTCTCAGAAGCCTTCACACTGTTGATAAATACAGAGGAGCAAACAGGAGGACTGGTGTGTCAAAGGGACGTGTATCAGCCCTCACTGTCGGCCGTATCATAGGGCATCCTGCCGTGATCTATTCTTGTCTCCGGTATTGTCAGGGGTCTCAGTAAATGGGTGGAGGTCTTCACACAAACACACCCGTAAACTAACACATCTGTGGCTGTGGCAGTGAGACCCTGCTGTCACACAGCGGGAAAATTGGATTTCCTCTGATGGCTATCAGATGTACAGTAAAAGCTGACAGCTCTTTGTTGACTTGGGCTTAAAGCCCCGTTCTAATAGCACAGATAACAGCGACACAGGCTCTTATCGGGCTGGTGGAGGCTACTGCTAACATGGATACAGTGCAGACCCTGAGACCTCACAGTCTTTTATCTCTGTGGCATGGAGGGGAATAGAGATATAATTTTAATGGAAGCCCCCAAACAACTGGCTGAGACTTGAAAGGAAGTATGAGAGAGAGATAATGAGAAGATGAGTCATGATGTCTGACTCTTGAAACCAAAGCTCTGGAGGTTGTTTGCCCAAAAATAAAATAAATATTTGTTTAGATTCAACAGATTTCTTAATCAGAAGAGATGATGCTGCAGTTGTAATAGAGTGCTTACATGTCACAGTTAGTAATAAAGAGTGGAATAAATCCCAAACACTGAGTGGGAAGATGCTCAGATTGACATCAGTAATTAGAGGAAAGTAAGCAGTCACATACTGAGGTTCAGCAGAGAGGTATCAAGTTTTGTTCTTATTATTTAATGATGTTAACCAGCTGTTATAGAAACATTGTTACAGCAACTGGTATTATATAACTAAGCATGCATGCATTCAGGTAATGATGAATTTGACTCCCACTTCTTTCTCCGTCTCCTACTTTTTGCTTAACTAAAATAAAGAAGTCAAATTACAGGAAATATTTCAGAAAGTAAAACATCAATAATTTAGCCTTTATATAATCCCAAAAATCGGAATTGAGTGGCTGGTTTGACAATAAATGATTATAAAACATTTAAGTCCATAGATTTTACCACAAACTGATGAAACAATAACTCTAATATGACTTCAACTTGGCCAACATTAATTTTGTTTTTGCATATTTTTCGTGAAATTAAGGTTTTCCACACAAAAAGAAGGGAGGCATTAACAGTTAAATGGGTGATAAAGATGTTCAGACGAAGCCTGGATACACTGATCTTACGATGGACATACACAAAATCACATAGATACAGAGTCAGTGCCACTACAGGCACTATAAATGTAACTTAATGGCTTTAAAAGTTTATTTAATTCGTTTTTTAGAACATATACCAGAAAAGATTCAACCTTCTCTATAGCGAACAACATCAATCGCAATTAAGTCTTATGGAAATTATGAAAACACAGAACTTTTCAGGTAAATTCAAGCATCTTCCATTCTTTTTTTGTTTTTTTTTAATACCAATATATGAATTGCTAACAGTTTCTCTCTGCCAGTCAATGAGTGTGGCATCAATCCAAACACCCTACAGCATTTTTTTATAATTAATTGTCAAATTTGGCTCTAAAAATTCCTATTTAAATTTACAGATGAAATGCTGTGTTATAAATCATGTACATACTGAACCTTATATTTTAGGTTAATCTTACTTTACATTTTGGAATTGCTTCATCTTTAAATGACCAGCACAATGGTGACAATATATATGTGAATATATGTGTGTATGTTTGTGTGTGTGTGTGTGTGAAACAGAGAGAGACATGACTGCACACCTACTTCCATCCAAAATTCTGAAAAATGTTTTGGGGTAAAAAAACATAAAAATAAATCAAAGGCCAGACTGAATACTAGTGATGCCACAGTGGGGGCCGTGGGGAGAGGGCGGTGGGCTTTATGTGGCCTGCGAGCCAGGGGTTTTAACACATTAAGAGGAGAAAGTCAAAGCTTCAGGTGCATGATGCTGGGTTATAAAGAAACCAATGAATGGCTAATATTTGGTGGATTGTCTTCTGCTACAACTAACCTTACTTTCATCAGTGTCTTTACCAAAGTCTATATAAAAATGCACAATGTATCTCCATCTCCTGTTGTACAAAACTGACGCCACATATCGACATATTGCACTGGCATATTATTTTTTTGCAAACATGTGATAAAGGTATTTGGCTGGTGGAACAGACACATTAAACCCCCTGACATTAATTTAGTTTAAAACATGGCAGATCCTTTAATGTCTCTTCTGTAAACACGTTAAGTTTCATCTCACTGCTCTCTCTACTCTTTCAAATCAGATAAAATGCTCCTTTTTGAAAACACAAGTGTCAAGGGGGATGTTAAATGTGCCTTTCCTTGCTATTTAATAACTTAAAAATGAAGTCTCAATAAAAAGGAAACACTTAGATAAATCAGTATGAAGCTGATGGCTGACACCAAAGTTTGTGTAATTGATTTAAAGAGATATTGATGGATGCACCCTGAGCAAAAATAGAGAAGGGGGATTTATGACCTTTACTTACACTAGTTAGCATGGGGAGCTCTGAATATACTGGCTTTACTCTCTTCTAGCTCTTGTGCTGTAAAATATCTAAGAGTCTATGAATTTAATACAAGAAAGGAGCAACAATTTCTGATATGTGGTCTAAAGTCAAACAGTTCTGTCATGTTTATATTCATATTGTCAATATCATTAATGCTAATGTAAATTCCTTGGCCTTGTTTATGGTCTCACTTTTACTTCTTAGTTATTTTTTTCTTTTATATGGGAGTTGATATAGCTTAAAGGCTCTGCATGTTACAACCTGCTAATGTATTTTTTTAACTTAATTTTCATGTTTTTTATCTATTTTGGTGTCTTTGTTAATATTCCTACTGTCATACTGTGTTTAAGAGCAACTCACACAACTTAATTTCCCCTTGGGGATTAATAATATATTCATATTCTGAGTCGGATTCTGATAAAATCCTGTAAAACCTGAAAAAAAGTTTGAGTGAGAGGCTTTTTAGCTACATCGAGCACCCTCACTACCCTTCGGCAGTCCATCACACATCTACAATTTCCATCAGTGCTTTTATTTCCCGTGTTGCTTTTGCTCTATTGTTAATGATTTTCCATCACCCCATCTAATTTTTAACAAACGAAGATTTCCTGTTTGTATTTGTTGTGTAATACAGCATTTAGCCTGATCCCAAACGCCTCTTTTACATGCAATCTCTTTGAAGTTAATTTATTCATTACATTTCAGTTTCCAGTCCCAGCAGTGCTTACCCATCCTTCTGCATCGTCCTGCGTGGATCTTCTTGAGACTGATGCCTTTCTGCAAGCCTGTAGCCACCATGGCGCACTCGCTGGGGTAGGTCTTTCCGTCGCTGGCACACAGAGGCTCATTAGCTGGAGGGCAGGACTGCAGCAGGGGGAACGTTTGAGTCTGGCGTGTGAGGGTCTCCACCCGGCACATGGTGTTCAAGCTGTTCCCGTTGTCTTTACATGGGTCTGTGGGGGGAAAGGGGCAGTTATTGATACGTTCAACAAAGTGAGTTTGACAATTAGATTTTAACAAATGCAGTTAAATGCCTGAGGGATTGGAGAACAGAGGTTTTCAGCAATTAATTTTTAAAACTGCTGATTTGGATTCCTTGAATATCAGTCACTTCAGAATGTTTTTTAAACATTGCTTTACCTTGGAGGGATATGCTGTGAGCAAAAAGGACGACAATGAAAAATATTTAGGAATGTTGGAAAGTTTATTAAAGTGGGAGTCCAGATAAGCAAATTAATTTGCTTGTTTAGTTTAGCTTCTAAAGCCTGATGATTAAGTTCACATTGACAGGGGGGGTTTGTTATGTTTGTTTTTATTTCCAATGTCAAGTCTGTGCTGTTTGTGTTCTGATTTCTAATGCTCTTATGCTTTTTTTGCCTACATAACAAAAAAATACATTTCATTAAAAAAACATATTTTTGAGCATATTTTCGCACAACTGTGGCAACTGGTTGCTGTCAAATGAACATCCAAATTGGCAAGACAAAAAAACAAAAACAGTTTTGACTCGAACCAATGCCTGGTGTTTATGTGCCTCTATAAGATAAACAGCCAAGAATCAGTGAAAGCACAGTAGTAGGTCAAGAAGAAGGGAAGAAATTAGATCTTATTCCAGCAAGTTAATTCCTTCTGACAAACTTTTGGATTACAGATCGAGTCAAATGTGCAGTGGTCATATTGCTGCATGAAAACATTTAACTTAAGGTCCCTGTTACCTTTGAGCTCTTAATTTGATCACTCATCCTGGAGTCCAGGTGCAGGTTTGTGCAAAAATCTGTCCAAAATTCCTAAATCTAGGAGTTTTTAAATGTGTGCAAGAATATGCCTCTCCTGTAACAATGTAACATTAGACACGCCATGCGCACAGAAAATAAGGCGTCTGAAATGGATATATCAGGTTATAAGTGACAGATATTTTATTGTATTGACACCACTGTTGTACTGAAACACCCCCTCTTGAACAACCTTGCTTAGATACTGTATACTGCCTAACCAGAACTTAAAATCGCTGCCATGATATTTATTTTTCAGTTCATAAAACAAAACATTTTTTGTTGTACTATGGACTTGTCTAAGAAGTTATCTCAACTTTCCTATTCTACCTGCCTTCCTTTAACCTGTAAGGAAGCGTGAGGCAGTGGGAGAAGCAGCCATAATCCCTAGAAAATGGCAGTGTAGGAGCTGGGGTGGAGGAGGGTTGCTAAGCAGCTTGCAGAGGGAGCAGCAAAGAATAGGCAGGCTAGAGCAGCTTAAATAAGGTGATGCAAGTGCTTTTTGCAATTGATAGCTGGCTGTCAGCAGTGGGAGCTAACTTTGCATCAGCTGTTTAACAGTGGAGCACTGTTCAACATCTTTTAAATACCAATTTAAAAAAAATGGATAGATTCAGAAACATGGCAAGTAATTAGTAAGTGATTCTGGCATGGATGGATTTTCCGTAATATGTCTACTGAGTGGACATATTTATGACATAGTGACCTTGACATCTGCCATTTAACCCTCATAATCTAACGACTTTTTCCTTATGTAGCAGTGGACTTAAGTGCAAAGAGGAGAGAAGTCAACATGAAGGCCCAGGGCCATGATTTTTGACCAATGTCCCCCTGGTCTTGTCAGTTGTTCTTGTTGTTAGAGCTGATTTTTGTGCAAATTTTGTAGAGGTGTCACATTAGACACAGAAAAACTAAAAAACTTATTGATACTTTGTTATCATCAGCTAAGGATGATCTTAATGCTCACTGACCTTTATTTTTGACACATGATGTGGGTTTAAAAGTCCCAGAGGGTGGACATAAGACCCGATAGTGACACTGACCTCTGATTTGAAAATCTCATCAATTCATCCTTCTGTCCAAGCGGAAAATCCTACAAAGTTTGAGAGAAATCCTTCAAAGTCTTCCTGGGACTCTGCACTCAGAGGCAAAAGATTAGGACGCAATCCAATGAGCTTGACCTATTACCTGTTTCCTCAAAACCTAAACTGTTATCACTGAGTCTGAGTGGACACTGATGACATTTGATGAAGTCTTTCCAAGCATTTATTTAGATGCTGCATTCACAAGATGGACCAACAGATGGACAGCCCAATAACACATTGCCTCAAGCCCGGACTATCGCCTTTAGGGAGGCATAAAAATAGAGCAGGATATAATGAGCTGTGCTAATGGCATCAACATGGACAACTTGGACCAGTAATATTTTGTATTTGGAAAACCTCCTTCAAAATGTGAACGATAAAACGTATGTGCAAACAATTCTAAAGCCAAAAAAAACACATTTACTTAGGGCTGGATGCTTTATCTATGACCTGCTTTACAATATTGCTCTTGCATATTCAGAGAGGAGAGAAGAAAGTAAAATAATAAGAATAAGAGAGATACTATCAGCGGCTCCGAGTGGGACCTTGGATGTGACGCAGAGACAAGGAAATAGATGAAGAGTCCGTTGGTTAGATTTGCTCCCTGGCACCTCCCTCCTTCTCAGGGAGCGTCGGTCTGGCACGCACGGCCGTATCAGCTGGTGATCATAATGAAATTGGTTTGTGGATGTGTAGGAAGGAAGAGGGGGCTGTGGTGGTGGGTTTTACTCCTTGAGACTGGAGCCTGGGCTTTATCCTGCTTGCCACGCTTTCAGCATGTGGGAAGACAAAGGATTTATGTTGCACCGTGACATATCAAATCACTGCCAGGGCTGCCGGCGAGTCATTCAAACACACCGAGGATGAAACAGCCTATCATCGGGAATAGGAGGTGGAAGGGGATGAGAAATTGGGAATAAGGGAAACGGGTTTCCAAAGACCTCTGGCAGGGGTACAGAGAGCGACAATGTCGGGACATAAAAAAGGTACAGAGCCTTTTGGCTGCATACAGCTCAGAGGCGGGGTGACCACGGCCAAGCCTCAGGTTGTTATTTTATCAACAATGCAAAGGCTTTCAGATACCAGCCACCAAGTAAACAAACAAACAGAGGTTTTATCATAATGCATGCAGCGCCTCACCCGCCAGCTCCACCATTATCTGAGAAAAAGACCATTACCTCCCATTAACTGAGAAGAACAGCTTCCAGGATACATGCTCTCCTCCAGCTGAGCATGTGGAGTAATTACAAAAAGAATGGCCTGTTTGCTGCAAAAACTAGCAGTGCGGATAAATCACCTGCATTTGTTTGGCATCGGTTAGCGACTTGAAATAGCCGAGGCTTGAGATGGAACGGCTGCAGGAAGATTTAAAGGACCATCAGGGCCGGCTGTTCCCTTGAGTATCTGCCCCTCCCCAAGGAGAAGCTCAGGTCACTTTGGCCAGCTCAGGGGCTGGATTTATACGACCAACCTTCCTCCGCCAGACCCACACATCCATCTTTCATTGCCCACCACCCCGCTCCGTCTCCAGGAGGCTCCCGCTGCTTGGAGACACAGTTTTTTTTTCTGTGTGTCTGCTGTTCTTTCCCTCCATCTGGCTCGCCACAAACAGGGAAAAAAACAAACCCTGAAAGTTGAGTGCCTTGGGAGTAAACAACCACCGCCTGACGGTAACAAGGATGAGCGAAAAAGCAGGGACTGACGAGAAAAACGACAGCTCTGAAGCCCTACTTAGAGAAAACAACAATTCACACCACAGGAGAACCTGCATGAAGCACGGCATCCTGAATGAAGAATGAGAATTAGCAGAGGCCTGCCGTAAGAGAGGATACGTGAAGGAGAAACAACAAGTGCCAGAGGTAGTAATTAGAGCAAGGGGAAGAAAAGTTCGAAAAAAGACTGGGGATAGGGAAGACAAAGGGTAAAAAAAGTTTGTTTTTCAGAGTCATTGCGGTCCTTTTTTAGAGTTTGGTTTTTCATTTAAAAAGTTGTCAGTTGTCGAGCCAAATGTCTCCAGTGAAAATCTAAAGATGTAGCTGATCTTTCCAAATGGTCGCCTACCAGTATTTTCAGAATTTTAAGACCTCCTTGCACTTCACTCTAACGTTTGCATATCAGTCCAGCTTGTGGTGGGAAAAGGAAAACAGTACCAGGGCGAGCAGCAGGGTAAGTTTTAGGATAAGTCAGGGTTAAAATAAAACATGCTGTTTCTGTTCACACATGAAGCTCAAATGGAAAAAATCTGGAAATATTTATGGCTTTCCAACAAGCCTTAATGGGCTGATACTAAGAAGTGAATTTCAGGGTGAAGTGTGGGTGAAATTTGGCTGTTTATGTTCACCCATGCAGCTCACAAGGATAAAGTCAGGATTGCTCTTTTAGGGTTTTGCTTAACAGTGAAAATAGATCAATCTAGGGGAGAAAGGGCAAATTCAGGACATTTTGTGGGTTTTTCCGCCAGGGTGAAAGGGGTTGAACTAGGGCTACAGCAGGCTTAATTCAGGAATTCTTTATGCAAGTGGGAATAGGTTCTAACTTCATGGTTGAATTTTAGTGAAGAACCTTCCCGTCAAAATCAGGACATTTTTTAGGGTTATTTAAGCTGAAATGGGCTTTTACAAAGGGAATAGATAGTAAATTGCAGGAGAAATTCAGGAGATTTTTTAAGGTTTTCTGCAAGTGCCAACATACTATACTTGGTTGGCAGTTGTAAATTTCAGGCTATATCCAGGACATTTTTTTGTTTTTTGTTTTTTTTAGTGGAAATGGTTATACTTTGGGGAACAGAAGGTACATTTCTGGTTGAATTCAGGAAATTCTCTTTTTTTTGCCCAAAGACATGGATTCATTCTAGGGGGGGCATAGGGTATATTTCAGGGCAAATTCAAGACATTTTTATCGTTTTTCTACTGGTGTGAAAGAGGTTACACTGGGGGACGACAGGTAAAGTTCTGGCTAAATTCAGGATTTTTTTGTGAAAACAGAATAGGTTTTTCTTAGAGGTCAGACAGAAGTCTTAGGACAACGTTTGTGTGAAAAACTTACTTTGCATATACATCCCACCAGGGTTTATTCAGGGATTCTTTTAGTGGGCTTAATGGTAGCGAAAACGTGTTACACCAAGGGGGCAGAAGGTAAACTTCAGTGCAAATCAAGAACATTTTCAGGGATTTTCAACAATGTGAAAAGGGTTATTCTTGGTGGACAACAGGTTGATTTCGAGGTACAGTCTGTGTGAAATACCTGCTGTTTGTGTTTACACATGCAGCTCACATAGATAAATTCAGGAAATTTTCAGGTACTTTTCTGAAAGAAGAACACTTGGTGGGTGAAAGATACATTTCAGGATAACTTCAGGACATTCTTTTAGGTTTTTTTTCTAATGGAAATGGGTTAAAGTAGAGGTACAGTAAGGCAAATTAGGGACATTTATTAGGTTTTTATACTGGAGTGAAAGCGGTTCTACTTGGTGGACAGCAGGTTAAGTTCAGCAAAAAGTTTGGATGACCACATGGATGATCTCTGGTCTAAAGGTTCCTGAATTTGGTTCAAAGTAAAAACACAAAGCATGAGGCGACTGACTCACCGCAGGGGCCCTGGTACTGCAGTTTGATGTTCCTCTGGTTCTTGCAGGCGTGCTGATGGAGCTCACACTCATTACGATAGTCCTTCCCATCACTTCCACACACGGTCTGCTCCTGTTTGCCCTCACAGCCCAGCGGACACATACATTTAGCCGACAGGCCGTCCGAGGATTGGACACAGGTGCTTCCATAGCTGCAGGTCACATCGCTGCAGGGATCCTTCAGAGCTGCAGGAAAAGAACACACATGAATATGAGATTTAGCCAAAAAAGCTCTGGACTTGATCCAAAGCACTGAGTACACCTGTCAACCAGCTGCACTCCAGGACTCTCACCGCTACTGTACACTGGAGAGCATCATGCATGACAGGCCAGCGTATTTAAGTGGCTGCTGGGGCACTTTGGGAAGCTCTGAGCGGTTATTCTGGGTTTGAAGAACTACTTGACACCCTCGGGATGGGACGCAAAGCCACAGCTGTCTACTCCGACAAGCCAGTCGCATTTCATTTCTCGGCTCAGCACAAATTGATTTTCAAAACTTTGCATTCAAAACACTTTCTCTCGTTTTTATCAGCGCTGGAGCATGCTTCAATCACCTCCTGAATATTTACCTTTACCCACATGAGGGTTGGAGGGGGAGGGGGGATTTCCACCCTAATTAAACAGCCACTTGTCGCAGAGTGACATCCTCAAACGATGGAAGAGGGTGCAACTTTTTAATTTAAGCTGTGTCTGTGCCTGGTGGGGGCCTGCCTCGCTTTCATATGCTTTACAAAAGGCGTCCATTAGATTACATCGCTGTCATTTTGCTGCGTGATGCATATTTATGACTGTCGTGGACAAACATGCTCTCCCTCAAGAGACGCCAGGCATCAGCAGTCGTCTCATTTCCTAAGCCTTTCACTTTTAGAAAAAATGCTCACCCGTGTCTGATATCATCCCTCTTTGTCACAGCAAACATGAATATATTGAATTTAAAGATGCCACATATATGTCCAATTCTTTGCTGCACACTTTGTTTTTTCTTTGCCCTTCATCATCCTGCAGCAAAAACAACGTGGCGATGCTTGAGGTTTCTCTTTATTGAAAATTTGATACCCTCCATCAGGATGCCTTGTTGATAAGAGACTGGGATGTGAGCAGATATATATATTATGGATGTGTAAGGAGACATGAGTGCTGCGAGGAGCGCTCTTGATCAAAGGATATTCCTGCACTTCGCTTTCCTCTCCTCCATGACACATTTTTTTCTCTTTCCGCTCGCTCCTGTCAAGTCTTTTTGAAATTCTGTGCTTTTAGACTCGTTAATGAACACTTTTTTCATCCTATATTTGTGCTCTATTGCAGCAGCAACTTTGAAACTGACACCAGACCCAATTTATAAGAGAGACAGCTCAAAAGTTACTTCAAAACAAAGTGCAAGATTACAATTCAAACTAGGGCTGGACAGAATGAAGAGAAAGAGACCTTTTCTTTTTATTTCTTTCGTTATAAAGCCACACAGGACATACATTCACAACAGAGTACTGGTTGGGAGTATGCAAGCTCAAGGTTGAACAAGGAGTTTATCTCAGGTTTTCCTTCTTAGTCCATCACAGAGGTGACAGAGAGACAGTGCCTTCATGCACAGAAAGGAAAAAGCAACCACAAAAATGTTGCATTTACTGCCAAGAGGGCCAAATGATGCCAATTTGTAAGATAAACTCAAATTACCAAATACTTTTAAGCCAGCAAAGGACCAAATGCATGTTTGTTATGAAAAGTTTTTATACCCTCTAACTTAAATGACAAAAGTAGCACAAGCTATATTGTATGGAGTAGTGAGAGTGCCAAATTACAAAAATAAATCTACAAAAGAATAAATAAATAAATGAATAAATAAATAAATTATATAAGAATACATAAAAGAAAAGTCTAATAAAAGTACAAATATAAAGACAAATAAAAAAATAAGTAGAAAGTGCTTAATAAACAAATAAATAAATAAATAAAGTAGCTATATAAAGTGATATTAATCAAAAAATAAACCCTAAAAAGTTACATTATAATGTGATTTAAATACTTTTATTTGTCTTTAAATTTATACTTTTATTAGCCTTTTCTTATAAGGGTTTATTTTTTGATTAATATCACTTTATATAGCTACTTTATTTATTTATAATATTGGGCCACAATATAATTTAAGCCATTTAACCAACTTTAACATACAAGTTATACATCATTTACTTCTTTCAAGGTGAATTTTACTACTTTTTCATTCTTCAAATGTATATCAGCACATACAAGAGGCTTTCACAGACAGATTTAAAGCCAATAAGAGCTCCATTTCACAAAAGCATTGCTACTTTTTTATTTTTCATGGAAGACTAGTTTATATTTTTCTAATTGGCAGGTATATTGTAGGTGTAGGTGAGCCTTATGTGACCCTCATACCCCCAGTTGCCTGAGTCTGGTGTAAAGTCTGTACAGTCAAACTAAACAGGCTTTAAGATTCTGTAATTCTATGTTATCCTTTAAATAAATAGCAATAGCAACTGAGCGACACCATGGATGAGAGGATTTGGTTTCCAAGGGGGGCACATTTAAATGTTTCTCATTGTCAGAGGACCAAATTACTGCAATTTAAAAATGACAAGTTATTCATCATTAACACAGGTAGATCAGAATTATATTTGCTCTGCTCCTTGGGGTCAGGTTTTTAAGAAAAAAAAATTACACAAAATATTAGACAAACAAGGGTGATGTCGAAAAACACTTAAAACTTCAGAAAAGAAAAATCCACTGTTAAAAGAGCATTTAAAATGAAACCCTGTGCAAAAATTATTTTAAAAAATGCTATGAATATCACAACAAATGTATTCAGTTTCATCATTTGTGGCACAATATATACACTCTTTTTGCTAAATATCTTTTTTTTTTTATATTTGGGCTGATGTGCATGAAATAATTTGAGTTTGTTGGTAACAAAAAAATACAAAAACAAGCAGTTTTGAGCATTTGAATATCTTATCTCACTAGTATTGTGCACCATATCTGATTTAACCCTATCATGCCAATTGTGTCACATTTAATACATACTTTTATAATACCTCCATCTCCTCAATATGATCAACAAATTACAAAAAAAAACATCTGAATACAATCAGAAAAATGATAAAAATGTCCTAAAATGGATTATCAGTTGCCAAAAACACTTAATGTATCAAATGAGATATGAAAATCTACATGTTGAATTTTATGGACATTTAGATTATTGTAGGATTTTAGGAGAAAGTAAAATAAAAATTTAATCTCCAAAAAATTAGAATTTTCTGGCTATAATCTACAGTCTTGGGCCTTAAAGGGTTAATACACCATATAAAATGTACTGAAAGTGCAGCATGTATGAAAAGTACAGTAATTATATGAACAACATCACCCAGATCATGGTTTCTGTCATTACTGAACAGATATACCTCTTACTATGGAAAATGGCATGCAGGAATCAGAAATCATTGTGGGCCATGACGGCAGAGAACGTGGACGTGATAACAATTGTGACACTTGGCCCATAATTTCAGTTTAATCATATGAACAATGAGCCTCTGATGACCTGTGGGAAACGGCTCTGCTGTAATGACCTCGCTGTATCTGCCAGAGCAGGTAAAAGGTCGTGTTAAATCACAGCAGATGCAATTACACACCAGCTTCTTGCTCCGCACTAATGAAATAGTTTGGTCTGACTCTTGTTATGTAGCGTGCAGAGCTACTGTAGCAGAAATAACCTTCAGACTGCACCGCTTTTGATGCACCTGCTGCTGCCTCCTGACAAGGAGCAGCAGCTTGTCAGAGAGCTTGTTGTTTCTGTAAAATGGTGGTTGTTTGGAAGGAGGTGGCAGCTACAGAGGAAGAGGAGGACAAAGACGAGGAGAAGAGGAACGAGCCCAGTAACTGTTTCTCTCCTGCAGACGTTTGCTGTCTTAACATTTAACAAAGGTGGGAATATGTTTGGGACCCTGTGCCAGGGGAATTCCAACATTAAGACATTATCGGTGAGCATCAGACACAAAGTATGCATCTAAAACTACTTTCTGCACAGGCAGGGTGGCAATGTGTGGATTGTGAGTTCACAAAACCTTTGTTGTCCCCACTTATCCAAAATTTGTTGACCTATTTGTGCAACTGAAGCCTGGCACACGCTCACAGATTTTCAAAATCTTCACTGAGTCTCCAAACACATGGAGCCCAACAAACTAACAGATGCATTTACTACCAACCAGAAACTTCACCATCATACTGTAGTTCCTTTCTTGGTGGACAAATGCAACTTTAAAGTAAGCAAACTCACTTAAGTATAATTTTCACTTGAATTTTTGGACTGTATTCTCATGCTTTTGTTTTAATCCAGTCATGAGAACCCATATTCTGTTCTTCCATTTTGATTATTTTAGTTAAGAACATAAAAAAAGAAAACGATCAGTTGGTGCTTTCCTGTTTCTTAAGCTATGCTTTTGTACCCTGACTGGCTAGCTATTGAAAACCTGGTAGTACGACTGTGAGATAAGGTTATCTAAATTATATACTTTAATACTAGGGCTGGGTAAAAAAAAAATCAATTTCATCAATTTTAATCGATTTCCCTTTAAATGGTTCATAATTGATCCATAAAATCCAAAGATCGATCTTTTAACGTGGGTAGTTTCTTCTTCATTGGACGGTCCGAGAAGCAGCCTGTGGTATCAACTCTGCTAGTCTCGTGTTTAGCGCTGCTTTCCACTGAACAAGATCTGGTGAGATGTTACTGCAAGCAGTCAAAAAAACATGGCGGAGCGAGTAGCACTATAAGGGCACCACCAGAGAGTTTAAAAGTTGACGGTTGGAAATATTTCAGATTAAACAACTATAAAAGAAAAGACAAGTTGGACAAAAACAAGTAACTTGCAGAATATGCATTAATGCATATCATTAATATGTGATTAATGTAACTGCTTCGGGTTCAGTTCTTAATGTAAAAACAGTTTTAATAATTGACCAGGTTAAAAAGTAATTTACAGCATTATTTTTACTGAGATAACCCAGACTGAACACATTTTGAATCGTGAATCAAATCGATTTGAGACCTCTTAATATCGAATCGAATCAATCCAGAAAATCTAAATCGATACCCAGCCCTATTTAATACCTCTTCAATACATATTTTTGAAATGATATGGCAACGTTGAATTTTTCCAGTAACCTCTGAACTGGGGGTGACATCATCTCCGACTTATCGGTGTTCCAGTTGAAGTCAGAAAAACACATGCCGATCTACCAGGCTATTGTTAGCTGTTGTTAGCACGCCCTGCGTTGTTGTTCACAAATATCACATGAAGAATGTGATTATCACTATGACAGCATTTTTGTGAATAAAAGTCTAACAATACTATGTATACAGCTGATCTAGAGCGACACACCCCCGTCAGAAGAGAAAAAAAAAGATTATTACAGGAGCTAAATAACTGTTCACACTGGGGGCATCCATCTTCGACTGTCAACTCGGGGGTGGCGAGGTTTCACCGAGTTCCCAGTAGGAAATCCCGACTTCGGGGGACGTTCCAGTCGCAGTTTCCTACTCAGAACCCAAAAATTCCTACTTCTGGACAAGTAGTACTTCTACAACTGGAACACACCAAAAGACATGACTCAAACTAAAGCATGCCTTTGTTGTGATGCTATAATGAATGCAGCTCGGACCTTCCTCAGAACTCTACATTGCTTTACAACTTCTATTTTCAAAAACTTACAGGATGCAAAGCCACGAAGTAATGTATCTCTTTCTAGTTACGTAGCGGTAGTTTTGATGTGTGACAGAAAGCAACTTTTGGAAAACTTAGTATTGCGGTTTTGTAGCCGGCGGTATATCTCTACTTACAGCCCGGTGCTCTAAGACGTGTCCGAATAATATAAATTTGCTCTAGTTTTAATTGTCTTGTTCCCAAAGTTGAGTATCCAGGCCAGTCCAGCCCTGTCTGACCCGACCGCGAAGCTAAGGAATAAGATTTATAGATAACCTATTTTGATGTTATAAAACTCATCTTAAAGTGTGTATTTCCATCAGGCATATATCTAAAAGTGAGACTTTGTGTAATAACTTAGAAACTCCTCACAGTCCCTTTAAACATTAGGTTATGTATCAATGTATTAATGACTCCAACTGCCACAATAAAGTATCTAAAAAAATGTAAACCATTTTGATGACTAAATTATGACAGAAATATAAGACATTTTAGTCAAAAGACTGTTACTAAAACTAAATTAAAACTGCTGTCAAACTACCACTGGTGCCTGGGCCATTGACTGACCGAAAGCTTCCCATGTTCCCTTGTGACAGTAAACACACCCCTGCTCCTATGATCTCATTAAATAATAGCCCCTGCTTTTCCTCTCTTCCCCTGGTTTGTTTCCCTGCGAGCAGAGCTGGCATGTTGACAGGCAAAAAGGGGGTGGGGCGACAGAGAGGGGCACGAGCACTAGGAGGAATAGTAAGGGGGACGGTGGGGGCTCTCGATTTGAATGCTAACACGGGCCCATTTGGATACGCAGCACAGCCTGGACGGGGCGTTAGTGCAGATAAGCCTCCCTTCTCAGACTCAGACAAGCAGGCAAATTGCCTGGGCGAATGTGATCGGTGTAACAAGCCCACGAAAAAAAGGAAAAAAAAAACACAGCATGTCAGCACAGCACTGCAAACTTGAGGGAGTTCTCGCTTATATTTTCTCATTATTATCTCGTGAAAGGTGGCAAAAAGCTGAACAAATCAGCCGAGCTGGCTTCGCCAAATTAAAACCGTCCTCGCTGCCAATTAGATTCGTCGCTCCCTCAGTGGAGTGAGGCTCAGGGAGGTTTAGACGGTGGGGATAATGAGAAAAAAAGGAGATCGGGATACTGATAGACGTGGAGATAAAGACACAAAGTGACAGAAAGGCAACAACACTTCAGCACAAACACACAGAGGGATGACATCTGTACTTTGGGATTTGGAAAAACTGGGACAAACTGAGAAGCAGACACCATTTTGAAGCCTGATTAAAGAATATCTCTGTACATGAATGTTTAAAACTCTGATTTCATTACATAAGGCACTAAATTTTTTAAAAACCTTCCAACTTTTTGTTACTGTGATCTGATCTTTCCCCTGAACAGCAGCACTGATTCATGCATTCGAAGGGTTTCAGCACCTGAATGGATGCACCTCCTGAAAATCTACACTCAGCAGGTTTTCTCCGACCGACTAAGAGGGCAGCCATTGTCTGCCTGACAGGGACGCACTGTGACTGGACTACCTGCGTGCCTGATTGTGAATTCATGTGCTGTGGCGATTCCTGATGCACACTTTTACCCTTCAAGTATAACAAAAGGAGAGCTTTGCTGGGTCTGCTTTACAGGAGAGTGAATCTGGGTTCAATGCAAGGACACAGCTTGAAACCGTTTATTATTAAAGATACTCGATGCTAATTTAGGTAAGTGAGGGGTAAGGCTTACTGTAAGGTCTGTTCAGGCTCAAGGCGAAACTAGGCAGAGGGTTTTATGTCTGTAACGTCGGTGTAAAATGAATAAAACAGGCGAAGGTTCATAGAGAAAACTGTCCTTCAACATAGTTTAATGAAGTAAGAGTAAAACTATAGGACATTTATCAAGGAACTATCACCTCTCAGGTGATACTTTTCCACTTTATTCAAACTAACAACCTAGGATTGGACTACGTACGGCAGCCCTATTCAATTAGCGGCTCGAGGGCCACATGCGGCCCAAAAGCAACCCTCAAGTGGCCCGAAATCAACGTGATTGGGACTTACAAAAAGAGGAAAAACTTTTACAAACACTGACAAGGTCTTATAAAGATTCCAACATTATTAAAGACATTGAATGCAACATGTTCTGAAAGGTTGCTATTAAACAAGGTACTTTTAATGCACTTTCAAATGTTTTTATGTTGGGGTGCTGGTTTGGCGGAGTGGTTAGCAATCAGGCACCCCATGTACTCACTTCTGCCGGTCCAGGTTCAAATCCCGCCTGTGACAAGTTTGCAGAGTGTCTTCCCCTACTCTCTCACCCCCTTTCACAGGCCTATCCTCTGTCTCTCTCCTATCAATAAAGGCACAAAATGCCCCCAAAAAATATATATATATATAAAAAAAAATGTTTTTATGTTCATACGCACCTTAATATGTGCTTGTATTTACCTGTCAAAACATGTTGAAGTTAAATGTTTGAAGCGTTAAACTTATAGAAACAGTATTTCAGCAGAAGTTTGGTTTAAAGTGCTGCCCTTCATTGAGTTTATACCCTTTTGGATATGGCAATAAATTAATAAACATCCAGGGTGTTTGTTGTCGATTTGTGTTAAATGTCTGGCCCAGCTTTTGTCTAAGTCCGAAATTCTGGCCCGACTGAATTTCTAATTGATTTCCAGCCCTGATGTACGGTACCTCTGCTGGAGGATTTGTGAGACTTTGATTACTTTGTATGAGATTTAGTAATTGCATTGATATCAAACAGGACATGGAATAATTGACTTTTGATACTTAATGGAGAAGGGGTGGGATTAAATAAGTTTGTACTTCTTCTCACTCCTTTTCAAGCATGTAGGTGAAATCAATCGGTGTAACTTTTCAACTGAGGAGACTGCAATTATTTTTGTATTGGTATTTTGCCACATTTGTATACATGTAATATATGACATTAATTTCTTGCATGTTTGAAATAAAACTACTACTACTTGTGAGACTTTGAACTACGACTCAACAACAGAGAATGCAACATGAGAGTCTAAATCCACCGGAAGCTTCTTTTAACCATTTCAATATGGACTTTGGACAAAAAAATTAAGTATAATTACTTGAATATAATTACAAAAGGGGTAAGCAAATTCAGTAATGCTATACTGATGGGAGAGTACCATTGATTTTGCCTCTGAGTGGTCAAAGAAGCCAAATCATCTTGTCTATACTGTATGCAATGATGCTTGAGATTTGCTAAAAATCTCAGTGTGTCATTAAAACACTATTCAAAGGTTTACAGCATTGAAAGTATGCATGGAGATATATATATATATATATAAAAACTGTACCAATCAGATGCATAAAGTCACTTCCACAAGAGGCTATTTTGCAGCAAAGGAAAAACAAAACTTATTCTGACACAAATACCAAGCTAAGGCCAAAACTTCTTTATAAGGTGCTTAGTATTATATAATATTGGAGTACTGGAGTTGTTAAGACTTTTACCTTGTTAAAAACTGAGTCCCCACCCTAGACTTTTGCTCCCTCTGTTAATATCTGAGGCCTCTGTTCCACTCACAGACCTTATCTTTTCCTCCTCTGGTCCAAGTAATGCATACCTGTAAGCATACTGATAGAAACAGCAGGAGATACAGAACACTGATGTCTGGGTTGGGAGCATAGACTGTATATAGTGGACAGCGTGGCTCCGCCTTCTACCATTTAACGGTTTTGAAGCCATGATATCCCCCTTCAGGGCGCCGCCAATGTGCAGCCAGTAGAGAATCTGGACCATATCTGGACGCAGCTGCCGTAAACGGTCGCAAAACTCTGCAGCATACGCCGTACACAATCATTGTGAAACTGCCGTAAGCTGCAGTTATTTTTTAAACTCTAATAACTGATGAAAAAGAAACTTTTCGGAAAAAAGAGGACTTGGAAAAAACGCAGCCCAATAATACTTTCATATCACCACAGCATATGAATGGGAGAAATATTTCTACGAGGTGTAATAATTTTTTGAAGTTTCACTACGGCAATAGGGGAGACGGAGATTTGACCTATACTGCAGCCAGTCACCAGGGGGAGCAGTTTTCGTGGCGACTTCAATTCGAGCCCAGCGACATGACATCTATGTTTTTTACAGTCCATGGTTGGGAGGCCCCAAGTCTTGACTTCTGTAGGGGTCTTTGAATCTTAAGTAATACTTTTTAGCCCAAAGCATTTGAAATTCTGCATTAAAAGTGAGGCTTTTTATCAAAGTTGTCAGACTTTTACACTGATCAAAGTTGAGTCCCTGTCCTCATTTCTGTCAGTAATCAGAGTCCTCTGTTTTACCTGATTAATTGGTTCAATTAGTTGGGGAGATTCTGGGTCTGGGTATCAAGCCTCAATTTGTGCAAAGGTGAGGTGATATTAAATGGTGAAAAGTGTTTAATTGAAGTTCGATGAGTTGCCCCCAAACACTTTTTATCTGTAATTTTTCATTGATAAATCTCAGTCCTGTAATTCTAATCTTCAAAACTTCTGTGATTCATAATTTTTCCACAACTCCAGACCTTTAAGTTCTCAGTCCGCTGTCAAGATTGTGGGTGTTGTTAATGTATATCTCTTTATAAAAGTATATTTATTTCATACTGATTTGAATTATCCAGAGAGAAAAACACGAGCACTTTATGCTAATATAAAGCTGTTTGAGCGTGAGCAGATGAACTGTATGGGAGTTAAATCGTGCATGGTCTTTTCACCGAGTATTAGCTTGACATCAGACTAGTGAAAACTTAAAAATAAAGAACCTCGAGTATGATACTGAAGAGCTGGTGATTTTAGGAGGATGATGAGTCCCTGAAAAGTGGGGCAGAGGGTTTTTTGAAGACGAGGATTACAGTGATCCTCTCTCTCCCCTCTCATCTTCCCCCCATGGCAGCCCGCAGACAGCCGAGCAGGCAGGTGGGAGCCGTGCCGCTCTCTGATCCACTGTTTTGTGCTGGAGTTTATTAATGCTTCATTAGGGACAGGGAGCTGTCAGCGCCATGCTGGCTTTACCTGATGCCCCACCGCCACAGCAACAGCAGCCCAGATGAGTGTGTGCATGTGTGTGTGTGTGCCTGGGTGCATGTTGAGAGGCAGCCATGGAGTTCAGATAAGTCTCAAAGTGAGTTTTGTGATATGTGTGCGTGTGCATTCGTGCATGCATGAGTGTGTGTCAGTGTGTGTGGTGCTTCCTGTTGTGTTGGTAGTGATAAGGGAGGGAGCAGGGGGTTGGAGCTAATCAAATGCAATGATGCGATGTGGGGGACTTGGCAGTGTGTGTTCTAATCAAGGAACACCCCCCCTCCCGTATTACTGACAGGGGAAGATGAAGAAGGGGAAGGAAAGGAGGAAGAGGAAGAATGGGAAGAGGAAGAAGAAATGGAGGAAGACAAAAAAGGGGAAGGTGGAGAGGAAGAAATGGAGGAAGAGGAAGAATGGGAAAAGGAAGAGGAAGAAGAAGAAGAAGAAGAAAAAGAAGAAGAAGAGGAACAGGAAGAAGAACAGGAAGAAGAAGAAAAAGAAGAAGAAGAAGAAGAAGAAGAAAAAGAAGAAGAAGAAGAAAAAGAAGAAAGTGGTGAGCAGAATAAGGTGAGAAAAAGCTCTTTTCAACCATAAGAATCTTCTTTGTGAAAAGGGCACTTTTTTAGAAACTCTTGGACTTTGGACAGCAGGAACATGAGTCTACAGTTAGTTCTGGCGTCACTGATTTATAAACTAAAAGCCAGCGGGGTGGTACCAAATCAGCTGTTTCAGGCAGCTACTGGCGCTATTTACAGTAGGGCGGGGTGAAGTCTTGACGCTATGATCATGTAAAACAGACTAAAGGGTGTTGTAAACTGAAAAAACAAGTATGCTGCTAGGTAAATAAACTGCATGAGTGCTAGTTTGATTAGAGAAACTCACTCCATCAAAGATGAGTCTGCCCTCGAGCAGCACAACTCATAAGCTGCAGATCTGTACTTCACAACTATCACTGCAGGCTGTGAGCTTAACTACTGAATTTTAGCTATCATGAGTGCAAACTAAAATATCTAAATCTTAAATATCAGGTTAAAAAACAAAACACAAAAAAGATTTCTCTCCTGTCACATTATTTTTCTGCACCTGGGCTCCAAAAGTTTACGTTCATTCCTCTATTTCAACAGGAACAAGATCAAGAAATCAAGCACAAAGGAAACAAACCAAGCACACAAAAAAATCTAACTACAACCTGAAGAACCCAAACGGTGATACACAAGCCACATGAGGCCAAGAGGAGCAATAATGAAAAGAGAGAACAGCAATGAATAAATGCATAAATAAATAGGGTAAAAAGTTATAAAAGCGAGGCAATTAAAATGGGTAAAAAACAAAGAATGATGTAGGGGGGGGCAAATGAAAAAATGAAAAAGAATAAAGAGATTTAGCGAAAGTAAGTTGATTGAAAACTTTGCAGGACTGTATAGAGCTATAGCATGTAGATTGTGGCTGAAATGCGAATATCTACTTTTTCAATGGGTTGTGAGCCTTTGCCTGGGCAAAAAAAGCTGTTCGGTAAAAAGTCTTGTGCTTTTTTGAGGGGATTTTTTTATGCAGCAGAGTGCTGCCTTTCCAAACTCCTAAACACACAGGTAATACCCTGCAATGCTAATTGAAGCACATTTCAATCAAAGGATATTTGTGATATATTCAATAAGTATGCACTCAGCTTGAACTGCATATTTTCATAATTTTTGGTGTGACTTCTCAGTAGATGGACTTTTTTGTTATTATATGTGATGGAGGAAGGAGATTCCTCCAGGCCCTGGTGCTGCCTGCTTTGTGATCATCAGGCTGGATGGCTGACACCTGGATGGGTGTGGGCGTGGTCGCTCAGCCTGAGCAGAAATGTTAAGCTCAGAGCAGCCACAGTCTCTCTCTGTTCTTCATCCTGTGAAGACCTCATGTGTTTGTGGATGATTTGTATTTTGGGTTTGCTTGGTTTGGAGAGTGGAAGAAGAATTTGGTTCATGATCATTGAATCTTTGCTTTGTCCCTTTGTTAAATAAAATTATCTTCGATAGCTGAAGTAACTTGGGTGTTGTGATAGCACCATGATCAACAGCTTTAGTGCTTCTACTGTAATTTCCCCATTGTAACACACATTCTTTTAAGCTCTAATTTTTCAGATGCGTATTATACACAATTACAAGCAACATTCTCAAAATATTTAATCTCAACAACATCGCAACAGCAACACATCTGATACAAAAAGCTGAACTATTCACTTTCTCTGTGAAATATTCCCGCCAAACTTTCATAATTCTTATCAAACTGACTGTTGAACTGTTTTAATCAAATATTTAGGTCTTAATTAGTTTTTACTTTGTGTAATCATGGTTTAATTCTCAAGTGTTACCACTCACCAAACACAGAGCACTGCCATCTTGTGAGTGAGGGGATGGAAAATAGCTGCGCTGTGATTGGACATCTGCATGTTGGTGGCTGCTCTCTCATTGGTCGATACGATACGAGTGAACATGCTCAGGTAGAAATCAAGTAATTGTGCATGCGTGAAGCAAAAGGTGTTTTTGCATGAGAGAAAGTGAGTCGTTTATTTGTTGTGAAAATACTGAAATTAATTGATTAAAACTTTGACTAATACAGTTATATTCTTGACTATCCCAGGATTATGTGCAGCAAATATTTATTATTAAATAAATTTGAGAAGTTGAAAAATTTCCCTCAATTTAGGCTAGCAAGTTGAAAAAGGGGTGATGGTGGGTAGCGAAGGCAGACCAGTTGAGAACACTGCTCCAGTGTGTCTTTGAATTAGAACATTTCCGTTTTAAAAAGACTAATGTTCCCCACATTCATCTCTGCAGTGCAGTTTGCTACTCCTTTTCCAAATTAACTGAGCATAAACAGCAAAATGTTCAAATCTGCTAACTTTAGGTGTGCTTTGTCCAAAATGCCTTCCTGTTTGCCAACAAGTATGCCCAAATTCTACAAAGTATAATAATGCAAGTGTAATTTGCCGTCTCTCTCAGTGGAAAATATAATGACGTGTTTATTTGTTCACATTCAAACAGGAGATGAAGAAGCTGGCAGTTTGTTTCCAAAAAAAAAAATCTTCTGGAATGACGCATTTCAATGTTAAAAAAAATAATAATATTTGATTGACACATGATGCCGCGCATGTTGAAAGCAGTAACGCTACAACAATGAGCCCTAGACAAAGAATCAGAAAAATAACTAAATATGTGTGTGGGCGGTTTAAACAAAGCAGGCGACCAGCGAGAGAGAAATAAGGCTTATAGTTGATAAGTAGAGACGACGCGGTGGTATGAAGAGAAGTGTGGAGAAGTGAGATAAGGAGGAAAGGTCAGGAAAGGAGCAGCAAAAAAGGAAGCAGTATGGAATAAATGAGATGAGCGGACCAGATCAATAGAGACCGAGATCCAAGAAGTAAATATGGATGAGATTGTGAAGCTACCCAACTTCAGAACCAAGGGATGAGGAGCAGAGGGAGGAGAGGACTGAGGGACGGCCAGTGGATTAACAGTCCAACACACCTCTCCAACATGCCGTCAGAACACACACAGACACACACTATCGCTTCAGTCTCTGCTGTGAGGCCAATGGCTGGAAGATGATTCTGTGTTTGATGTAGTTCTTCAAAGAGCTCCGCTGAACTGCAGCTGTTGCTCTCTTTTACACGCTTTGCTGTTTTACCCCTGAGAACAGAAAATGAAGCACAAAAAGGCCCTCATCACACTCCAGTGGACGGGCCACACTCGCCCAGAGGTGCTGGTTTGTGAGTGGACTGTTTGTACGATGTAAATCTGCAAGGCTTTATGTAACACAATTTATGATTTGAGCAATGGAACAAAAAAATTGGGGCAAAAATCATGCAATTTTGATAAGATGCCTTATATTGAAGAAATAGCCTTAAAACTGAGGCTGGCAGACAGTAGCAAAAAACAACAAGAACTACCAACAAAATTAAAATATGTTTTTAGTAGGGGGCAACCTCTGCAAGTGCCAAAAGCTGTAGTTCCTCAAGTGTCCACTTGAGGCTGGCTGCAGGAACCCTTGAAATTAACTTTAAATGGACATTTAAATGCACATCTTTATAGCCTGGCAAATCCCAACCATCCTTTGTACAGTACTGTCTCGGGACAAAAGAGCAGCTGCAGCAACCTTCTGCTTTCAAAGCGCTTCAGGCAATCCTTCCTCCTTCAGCCATCACACTATCTAACTCCTCATAGCTCCCCCACTTGCTCATGCACGCTTGCACTTATTAATTTAGATGACCTTTTTAATGTTCTTGCATGTGATGATGTTTTTATGTGTTTATGTGTTTCATATACTTTCTCTATGGGAATAAATAAAGTATCTATCTATCTATCTATCTATCTATCTATCTATCTATCTATCTATCTATCTATCTATCTATCTATCTATCTATCTATCTATCTATCTATCTATCTATCTATCTATCTTGGTTCAAAAAACAGTGATTGGTTCTATAACCCAACTGTATGCTCTAACTGTACATAGGATATTTATTTATACTGTCCCTGTTTTTTATTGATACATTTTATATCTCAGGTAAGTATTAGGGCATGGTTGACATGGCTGCACATCCTCAAGGATTTACTATTGGCCACAAGGCTGTAAAGAGGCCTTTACACATCAGCGTAGAAGAGCAAACACTGACCAAAGTTGAGTGATCATCAAATCTTTATTTAAAGTATGCTCCTGAATCAATCTAACTGTGTTCAGTTCAGAACGATGTATCTAAGACGGGGAGAAACTACTGCTCCTTGCTAACTGTAGCAGGGTTTTAGCCTTCACTAACATAAATTCACTGCATGGATAGTCGACTTAATTTATAATCACGAGGACCTCTTGAAAGCAAGATTCCACATCTCAAGGGGCTAAACAAATAAATCTATGTTTGGTAAAGACAAATGTAATGAGGACAGATGTGGGATATGGGCATCCATGGGTTTGTCGATATCATAAATTCTTATTTTTACTCCCCTTGTCTCTTCACTTGTTATGAATTGGCACAATACGATAAAGATTTGATTGATTGAGATTGGTTGAACGTTCCAAAGGATCGACAATCAAGCAGCTAATGTCACATGGCTTCATCAAATTCTTTTAGAGTCAATAGTTTTTAGCCAATTTGCCAATTCACAATATATGTCTTAGTATTTATATCTTTAAAGAAATAAGTTAAAAGGAAGTCCTTTTATACCCAACATTTGTTCACTTGTAACTTGTGTACGATAAATTCAAACATTTTAATGAGTAAGGTTGCAACGCTGCTGCGCACTTTTTGAAACTAAGCATAACAATTTTTTTTTAATGTATTTTTTGGGCATTTTTGTGCCTTTATTGATAGGAGAGAGACAGTGGATAGGCTTGTGAAAGAGGGTGAGAGAGTAGGGGAAGACACAGTCGGGTCACAGGCGGGATTCGAACCTGGACCGGCAGAAGAAAGTACATGGGGTGCCTGGATGCTAACTACTCCGCCAAACCGGCACCCCTAAGCATAACAATTTTGACAACCATTTATACAATAAAAAAATGAATATTCATAATCTTATTCATACACCCACTAACTGTCCCCTTTTTTACCTATTTATGTAAAATTTCCTAGAGTTTCACTGAAATTATCCAAAGTTGAAAGGTTCAGACTCATATTTCTTTTGTTGCTATGGTATATAACAGGTATTTGTGTTGTTGTTTATCAGTACTATTAAAATAGTGTCAGAAGAGGTAAACTACATTTAGAAATCAATATCAAATTGATAATCTTTTGGTCAATTCAGTTGCATTTGAAAATAGTTAGAAGTGCCTGAAAACATATTAAACAGAACCTCCCAATGCCCAAGTGTTCGAGAAAGTAAAGTACAAATGGTTAAAACTTTAACGTTTCAATTTGCTGAGCTCTTTCGATCCAGAGAAGTCCATTCAGCGCTGCTTTTGTCATTTTCAGGTGGCAGATATGTCATGCTTGAAAGATGCAGTGAAGCACAGGTGGGGTGCTGAAATGACTGCACGGGGCCCATTTATTCTGCTGAGTGACAGAAAGAAGCCAAGATGGGATTAAATCGTCTGGATGTGGCATTTATGACAAACACAGACGGGGATGTTTGGGTCCTTCAAAGGACAGCACACAATTTTCATAGAAAACACGTGAAAGAAAATAAACTTCTGTGAGAGCCGTGGGTATGAAGAGTACATCTGAAGAAACCTCTTTTTGAAGAACAGTAAAGTTTGAGGCCGTTTTATGTAACAGAAAAACAAAAACATGTCTGGTGTTATCAATGAAATTATTTAAATATGATTCTGTAACAAAGAAGGATGAAAGGTTGAAAATGAAACTGGAGAGGAACGTGAAATATTTATTAAGAAGAAGTAAATAAGGCATATTTGTATTTTATATGTAAATAATCGTATTTATTCAAACCCAGACTGACCCTGAAAACATTCACTATATGATATGAGCATCCCTAGCTCTCTCTGAATGTCTTTATCTATTGGTAATGCTTTATTAAATCACTTTCCATAGCACATTTGATAACTGTTTATTGTTTATTTATCAGGCATTGTTTTCACGAAGGGGCCTTCTTTTCTTTGTCTGATTTTCACAGGATGGGTGGGGGATTTAAACAGGGTGCTCCCTTTCTGTTTCAGCTCTTCAAAAACAGGAAAAACAATTTCTGAATGCAAATTTGTACTTTGAACTTGGCCTCTTTGTATTATGCCTTTCTTCACTAAGTTGCAAAATGTGAGGAGAAAGGTGCATCCTCTCGAACAGAGAGGGTTCATTTAGTTAAGAGTAATGCTGACAAGTTGACTTTAAAAGAAACTAAGCTTCTCTATAGATCTATTTATTTAAACTACAAATGACATCATGGTCCTTTTGATGTTTTTTAAAGAAAATTACATAAAACTTTGCTTGAAATTATGAAGCTTCTGGTCCCCAGTGTTCCAAAAATGTGTCTAAATTTCAATTAAATATGTTAATTTTATGCACTATGCAAAGAAAAGTACTGTGATCAGTTTAATCAAACAGAAATGCTTTGTTAGAGAAGGGAGGGATTAGGGCCCCAGGAGGAAAAAGAGTTCTGACATTCACCACAGAATTCTGACTTCATAAACACTTTTTGTTTTTAAAATTTTGAAAACAAAATCATATTTTTTTTAAACTAAAAGTAAAACTTTTGGGTCTTAAATCTGTACTTTAAAGCAAAGTCTGAATTTTAAAAGTATTCTCAAAACTTTAAGAATATCCCCAGTTTTCTTGCATTAATGTCAGAGTTCTGTGAATTAAGTCTAACTTTCAAGGTGAAGTCCTGAATTCAGATGAAATTTTCATTTTCATGATGACAATATATAAGATCCCTGGGATAATAGTTAAATTCAAGATTAAAGTCAAACTTCATGGAACAAACCTGAATTTGCAATATGAAGGTCCAGCATGCACTTGGAATTATGATTTCAAAGTAAAAAGTTTGAGATTAAAACGAAATTCTGAAATTAAAGTCTGAGGAGTTTCAAGTTAGAATTATGAAGTTTATGAAAATGTCTTATACCTCATTTTAATTCCAGGACTTCAGTCATGTTTCTGATCTTACAGTAAAACTTCTGAGATTGAAGTCTGTAGATTGAGGCCCTCCTCACACGAGGACGGCACCGTATTGTCTTGGCGTCGGCATCAAAACATGGATCGCTGTTTACACATCATCGTACTGTAGATAGGCTTGTGCATTTACTTGAGAACGCAAAATCCACGCCGGGACGTATGGGTTCCCACGCATGCTCCCAACCCATACTGCATGCTGGGTAATGTAGTTCTTGGGTTACTACACTCGTAACATCACAGTTCTGCTCCGAGGTGGATTCCACGTCAATAGTGCTCATGCACGCGTAACATGCTTCATCTCTGCGTGAGACCTTGTTGCTGTTGTTGCCGAAGGTGGTGTTGTTGGTGTTCTGTGAGCAAATGTTGGTATAAAAGTCGTAGCAATATTTATAGCTGCTGGAACAAGATAGAATCAGCCCGGCTGCCGCCATTGTTGTTGTTGTTGGAGTGTGTGACAGCGTGGGTTGGGGGGCGGGAAGGAGGAGGGGTGCTATGAGGTCACCGTCTTTCTCGAACTTATCTGTTTATACCAACTACGGCATGAAGACGAATACGCAGATATCCACTTGCAAACCTGTTTTCAAAAAAGATGCGGAGTCATGGACAAATACGCGTCTCCGTGTGTCAATATCACCAGATCGATAGTTTATTTTACCGGAGTCTTACAAATTCGTACTCGTGTAAAGCCCATCTGAGTCTAAATTTCAGGCTGAAGTCTGACATAGTCACTTAAGTGTCGAAGATTAATGTCAGAATACTAAGATAAAACTAGAAAAATTAAATAAAGATTATCTGGAACTAGGAATACATAGAGAATAAGGGATTTGTGATGTGAGTTGGTTAGTTGCTGATAAGCTTTATTTTCCGAAAAGTTAATGCACTGAAAAACAAACCTAGATAGCGTACTCTCAAACTGTTGTATTTTTTTAAGGGATTTTTTACAGGCAGAAAAAATACCCTTTGTTTTTGGTACAATACTTCCCTGTTTGTGGCTGGTTCTATGTAAAGACTCTTACAGACTGTGGCTTACTGAAGAAGAGGAGAGAACTTTCTACTGCATCTAATGTACATTGTGGCCATATGGAGCTCACACTACACCACCAAAAATACTGAACTATTCCTTTAACTTAGTAAAGTTATTTTCAGTGCAACCCAAAATAGACCTATCATTAAAAGATTTTTACTGAAGTTGAATTTAAAATATATATTTTTCAGTGGCCTTAACCCGTACTGTAACCTGCTCATTATCTTGTACAGCAGTGGTCTATTAATAAATCACTATGTCACGACACTCAGATACTCAATAACAGCACTGATGAGCTTGTCATTAAGCTTCAGACTTTGAAAAATGAAGAATTGACTGAGACAGGTTTAATTTTTCATCCTTAAAAAGACATTTTTTGTCATGGGTTGGCATCAAGCTTCTGAACTTTGGCTTAGCCACCTGAAATGTCATTACACCATTTGATCAGGAATTTGGTGTTAGGAGTTTGAACTAAAGGCCTCAGTTTTGGGGATGCTGCGCTCTACATTATACCAATATTTTATACCTAAATATTTAGAAAATACTTTGAAGGTATACTGAATTTTAATACTTAAACATATAAACCTTTTTAGTAGCAGCTGCACCATCTGCACAGTGGTGATATCCTAAAAACAGCTGATACTTTCTCTTTCTTCTATTTTGGTCTCCGTTTACTCTTTAAAAAATATCTCGTTGATATCAGCAGACAGCTTCATTGGTGTCTTCTGATTTTTTTAAATTCTGAGCAGGTAACATACAGGGACTTAATCAGAGCTCATTCTGCTAACAAGAAGCCTGCTGGTGTTGGAAATGAAGCTGATTAGAGTGCTGATGGTGAGCCACAGAGGAAAGTCATGGGTCATAATAAAAGAAGAGAAAGCTGGAGGATTTGAAAACCTCTGTAGGGCTACTATATGAACATCAGGGCTATTCTTTAAAGGAACAGTCCAAAGACTTTCTGTTATAAACTGTCTTAATGGATTAAAGAATAATTGATGCTTTCTCAGATATACTTTCTCTTGTAAGCACTTATATATCTCCAAATATTTCCAAATACGTCAAAGCTGAGATCCTTCATTTTGCAGCTATAATGACGTGTGTCATATTTTGATGGCAGAGCCAAAACGACAGGAAATTACATGTTTATAGTAGGTGTGGAAACACTGGACTCTATGTCAAAGACTGAAGCTCTCTGCTGCTGACTAGTGATGACCAGCCATTGTTTGTTGTGTAATTTTCTCTATGAATGTAATTCCATCCCCTTATAGCACCAAGACGGCCTTTTTTAAGTTTGGTCAGTTTAGGTTTGCTTTGAAAGGAGGGCATACCTACTAAACAGATGCTCCTCATTTATGTTTAATAAATGAATTTCACATCACGGGGAGAAGCAGTTAAGTATGGCATTCCCAGTTCACACTGTGAGGCCACTTTTCTCTTTGCAAAAGTGGCCTTTCTGTCAGTGCTTTGGTTTCTTGAGCTCTCTATCTTATCTTCTTTTGTTGCACTTTTTGACAGCTTTTCTCCCTCATTACAATAAAAGCTTTCAGTTACAGTGCAGAGAGTAAACATACAACTGGACCATAAAAACCCCAGCAACAACTGTGTGGAGCTGTAGCAAAGGCTTTTTATTTTCATTTCATATTCATGTTTGCATCCCATGAACACCACAAAAACACGACATTAATGAAGCTGAACTGTTAAAGCATTTTGGACCCTTGCACAGCACCTGGGATATTCCAGCTGTGTTTCCAGCAAGCAGTCCAGTTCAGTTCAGTGGAGTATTGTGCTTAATGACTCCTGTTTACATTGTAAAAAAATGAGAAATGATCCCAAATAACTAATCTGTGGCATTCCAGCTCTCTGGCACCCCTCTGAAGGGGTCAAGCATGTCCAGCCAATTCACAAAAGGCGAGATAAAACTGTTGCAGACTGTTGATTGGTTGCAAGAACTTAAACGTGTGACAAAAATCAAAAAATTAAAACAACCAATTGCAACATATTCAAATCACCTGTGCATACAAACAGGTTCTTTGTTTACAATGTTGTGGTCTATTTTAGTCGAACAGTTGTGATGTCGGGCAGCTTTGCACAACCCTTACATTCCCGTCCCAAGAAAACCTTTTTAAAGATTTGGCAGGGAAAAGCAAGAGGCCAGGACTTACTCCTGCAAACCACACTGATCTGTATTGAACCAAATCACAGCACAGCTTATTGATATTTCTATAAATGTCACTTATAACCAAGAAGTAAATAAAAAAATTTTGTTAGCTTTTAGTCAAAGGATCCAGCATCATGCTAACTTACAAAAGAAAGTAACCCCTTCAGCAGTAGAGGTGGGCGGAGCTGTCAGCGCACCTCTATTTCTCATCGGTTTTCATTTTAAGCTCTTTGGCAGTGTTATTTAACTTTCTGCTGGGTTGTTACTTTTTAAATTAGAGTCATTGATCTTAAAGGATAAGTTTGGTTTCTACAACTTTCACATTGTTCATAGAATGAAGTGAAACAATATACTCACCCAGAACGCTTTCCTGATGTAAACAGTGCTTTGGGAGATATTTAGATCCTAAATCGAGCGGCAGACATCCGTATAACGGTAGCACATGGGGCATGTATAGCTCAGCTCCTAAAACTGCATTAATCGTCCAAAAACTCATTAGTTTCACCAATATTTCATCATGGTCCGCTCATGCTACTCCTCCATCACAGTCCAGTGTCGCTCCAGACATGTTTTTGTGACTGTGCTGACCTCTGAACTGAAGAAGAAGAACGTATGCCTCCGCACATGCGCAGTACACGTCCTCCTTTCAATGAGCTCCTCATCTCTATACTTTGGTTCGAAACTGTAAGGACACCCATCATATTCAAAGTACTCCTCCACAACATCTTCATCGGATAGATATTCTTCCATTTTGCACAAAACTGGAAGAAGAAAGTCGTTGTGTAGCCGGCGGTCTTCCCCTGAAACAATGAGCTGTACTGTGCATGCGCGGAGGCAAACCTTCTTCTTCTTCAGTTCAGAGGTCAGCACAGTCACACAACATGTCTGGAGCGACACCCGACTGTAATGGAGAAGTAGCACAAAGGGACCATGATGAAATATTGGTGAAACTAATGAGTTTTTGGATGATTAATGCGGTTTTAGGAGCGGCGCTATACATGCCCCATGTGCTACCATTATACGGATGTCCGCCGCTCGATTTTGGATCTAAATATCTCCCAAAGCACTGTTTGGATCAGGAAAGCCTTTTGGGTGAGTATGTTGTTCTACTTCATTCTATAAACAATGTGAAAGCTGTAGAAAATATTACAAATCTACAAGTCAAGGTTTAAATTTGGAATAACAAAGCCGAGATGTTTTGAAACAATCCTGGATCAAGATTTTTATATTTAGGACAGCTGTGTAAGTGCCCTCTGTGTCTTCCTGAGGACAGGATAGTATTATATCAAGTGCCATAACTCACTTTCTTCCAGACCTGTAATCCATATAAGCTAAAAGAGATTGAGGATAAGAAGAAAACCTCGGCTGATGGACAGTCTCTTTAACCTCGGAGCCTCCTTGACACATTAACGGCCAGTGGGGAAAAAAGTCGGTATTACCTATCGGAGAAATGTCAGAGCTTGTTCATAGAGAGGTGTCTCTTGGCTTAAAGTCTGAGATCTTTTGGACGAACAAAGTGTATCTCAGTGCCAAATGAGTCAGTGTGCTCAGTCAGAGAAGCTATTACAGGCTCGTTTGCTTACCTCTTTAAGGCTGGGATCACATTTAATCAATAATGCATTAATGTTGTTTTAAATTGTTGAACTCCACACTCTGCAGCTACTATCAAATGCAGCGAGATGAAAACTCATCTGACCCAGAGAGGAGACTGAGCATTACAGCAAAGCTTAACTCCACAGCCATGGTTCACTGATGAAATGTTTTTATCAGTAAAACCTCACCAAGAGCAATGGGCAGGAGAAATTACTTTAGTGTGCATAATGGCTTAAAAGCTGGATAAATCTAATGCACAAACCACCTCTATGCCCACAGACTGACAACAGAATTAAATCATGAAGACGCTGGGTTTAAAATCAATGCCCTGCCATCAGGGAGTGATGAGTCCGCAGTGTAGTCCTCCTTCTGGAAATAGATACGAGGATTCATGTTGGCTAAGTGGCACATATGCCACAAGTTTCCTTTCATTAGCTCCTGATTAACGGGAGCCGTGGGGGTGGGGAGCCAAAATCAGCAGCGATGTGCATCGGAGCGTCGGCTAATCATGCTTGGCCTTTGCCATCAACACTTGCTAATGAGCGATGGCCGCTGGGCACAATATGCAGTGAGGAGCTTCTGTAGAGGAAGGTGAGTGTTTGCCCTCCAAACTCACAAACAAACATCTGGAAGACGTAAAGAGGGTCCTCCTAAAAGCTTCAAAAACATGCAGTGAGTCTATATGGACTCCTCTAAACAGTTTGAGAATATTATTTGAGTTGAAATTTCTCACCTTTGATAACACCAACTGGAATTGTATTTCATATTGTTGGAAAGCCTGATTAGTCACTTTTACAACCAGGTAAAACTTGTAAGGATCATGCATTCATGAAATTAGCAACACAGCTAAACACGTGGGTTGCGCCTCCAAAAATATGTCATTGATCAGTTAGTTTCCAAAATAAATAACCCAAATTTATGATCATATGTGACACAAACCTCACCCCTGGTTTCTGAAACCAGTCTTTTGGAGTCAGTAATGGCAGGTACCTTGTTTGAAACAGGACCTCCACCAAGTCAACCTTGAAACACAAAGAGGGGAAGATGATGCATGTCCGAAAGTACAATCACCTTGCAGTGCAGCTGGACCTGTATGGCTTCATACCTGTAAAAAAGGCAGATCTATCTTGCAAAAATCCAAGAGTTGTTGGGAGTTGCAAGCATGATGACAGCAGGGAGCAGCTGCAAGCCAGCAAGCAAGTATTATAGATACTACCTGCTTTTGAGGTATTTTTATCATAAGTGATCAATATTTCAACGATAGAGAACATAATTTTGCCCCTGTCCTGTCAGGTTTTGGCGAGAGTTTGATCTTCCAACTAGCACAGGCAGTTAACTTTACTCTATCGTTATAGTGCCTATGACCTCTTCCATTATCTGATTGGCCCCCAATAAATGTGATTGATGGAAATAACATCTGTTTGTCATTCAGGCATTTTTCTAAAAGGTTCTAACCTCCCCAAAAACTTGCTATGAGCTACCAGACAGACACGTGAAATGTATCTTGCAGTGTCTTGAACTGCTTGGCCCATCAGGTTAAGCCACCAACAGAGACATAAGATGGATCAAAACTTATACACACAATGCAGTAGCCATGTTTGTTTCTGCTTTTAAAAAAGGCATTTTATTGTTATGGGCTTCTGCAGTAAGCCTCTAGTGGGCTTTTGAGGAACTGCAGTTTTTAACTAACCTGGTACACCACATGAAGTATTTAAGATATTTAACTAGTCCATCTGGGAAAGAGTTTGGGGGAGGGTAGGAACCTTTCAGAAGCATATTCAGCAGGTGATTGGATGACCAATCTGATAATCATAGGCCAATCAGATGATGCCATAGGCAGGTGCGGTACAGAAAACAAGGCACATCGAAAAACAAAAACTTGTCAGAAGTGGAGCAAAAATGTTATTACCATAGAGAAGCATGTGGTGTCGTTATTTGTTTAATCATATAATAAAGACATACAGTCGGCATAACAGATCTGATCAAACTTTGACTAAAGCTGTTAGCATCTACGCTAATCTCTATTAGAGCGGTCACTTCCTGTTGTTATCTCACACATTGCTCATTTCTTGTTCTGCTCTAAAGGATTCTGATTGGTCCATCCTGCTTTGGAAATCTGATAACAGACATTAACCCAGGTGGATCAAGCTGCTGAGCAAGGTCAGTTTTTAGCACCTCTGCACTTAAATTGGGCGCCTAGCTGCTATGTTAGCAAAGTGTGGAGGTCACACTTCTCAGTGTTTGTACTCATGACTTATTTCTCAAGAGAAAACTGATGTCAGTTATTCCAGTTGAGCCATGAAGGCTGTGGCAGCTGATGTTTGTACCCAGTCTGTGGGTCAGCACTCAGGGATCAATAAAAACATTTCTGCTAAACAAGATATTCTCTGGACATCACTTTAAGATAAACTGCAGCAGAATTTTAACACTAAAAGGCTCAAAAACTGGCAAACTAGTGGATTATGAGAGACAGCTATCTCCATATCAGCTCAGACAAAACAATTGGATTGGCTGCAAATTCAGAAGCCAAAAGTTTATAACTGGAACATTTAGTCACGACTTTACAATCATGTTTGGGAAAAAAGCTAGAGCTACAGCAGCACCCCAAACAAATATCCTCATCAGCACAGTAAAACAGGGAATTATCTCTTGTAAGCAAATGCAGAAACGTGGCAGTAATGAGCGCCTCCAAAGATTGAGACTTAATTTAAAAACTAACAAAGATCCAGTGGATTATGGGGCAAAACTTCTGTACAAAGACCAACAAAAAGGGACATTTATCAACTTCTAATTTTCTCTCTCGCTACATACACACACTTTTCAATCAGATAAAGCCTTGAAAACTGGCTATGCAATATGGGAACCCTGTTTAACATGACAACAATTTAATTTAAGCTATTTTGATAAGCTTCTCTGGGAGAGACAGCGCGAGGCTGCAGGAAGAGTACTGACATTTATTCAGAGCAAATAGTGGATGAAAATAACTTTGATTGATTTGCTTCCTTTTCTGGGAAGCATTTTTATAGCAAGCAGGCGCTAAAATATATGCATGAGCCTATTTTTCATGCCGTGTAGTAAATATACAAGAGGCACAGAAGAAGTATTGGTGTATCTTTGTCAAAATGAGGTTAAAGTGATAAACAGTAAACAAGGTCACACAGTGATGCTAGAAAACAAACGTCATTTGGTAAACGTCACCAGTCAAGTGATTCTGATCTAATCTATAAAAGTGAACCATTCAGCCCAGAAACAGAAAACACTTCAACAGCATCCTGGATGAGTAATGTGCCAATGAACAGGATATTGTGTCTAAAGACGGCATGCAGAGGAAGTACTCAGAAAATGTGCTATGAACACAAATAAGTAGAGGAGAGATTCACTGGGAAGTGTGTCATAAAAACAAAAGAGGTTTATCATAAATGAATGGAACATGACACTCATTAAAGCTATAACAGTGCCATGGAAATTGTGCCACTTGGCAACAGGTATTTTCTTAAAGCATCTATTTAAACGCAGAGGATACAAATTAACTGGCTGAAGGATCTCAGTCAAAATAAAAGGTGCTGTCCCCATAAAATCAAATACCAACACAAAAGGGATTGAAAATGAACAAGAACAGCAAAGGAGATGTGCAAAATGACCAAGCAATCATCTCAATGGAGTCTTCAGTTTGTTAGTTTGTTTGTTTGGTAACACCTAAAATTAACTAATCACCTCAAACCGTTTTCTTGAACATGCATGAGGTCACTGCACCCAAAGGCCTCCATAGTCACCAGATCTCATTCCAGTAGAGCACCTTAGGAATATGATGAAGCAGAAGATTTGTATCATTAATGTGCAGCTGACCAAACATCAGCAACTGTAATGCTTGAGTAGGGCTGCACAATATTGCCATAACAATATCGACATCGGCAGATATTTGCCTACTAGCTTGATTACTGATATAAAAAACTTTAGCTGATATTTAAAGACATATTTTGACCAGACAACTTGGCCATAAAAACCCCATATAAAGGCTGTACTATTGGTGAAATGGACCATGATTGTTTACCACATTATCCACTTTCATTCATCCAAAGAGTAATTTATAACATGGGAAAAGAAAAGTTGCCTTTCTTGCTTCACATCTGCTTCACAAATGGAATGTTTCCATGGAAGAAACTGGCAAATTTTAGGATTTTGTGCTCTTGACCGAAATTAGCAGTACTGGAAATACTAATCTTAGACATATCAATATTTTGGACTATGGCAAAATCCACAATCCTGCATCCCTAACAATAAAGACCAAATCTCTGCAGAATGTTCCAGCACTTTGATCAGCTTATGGCGGCGTTCCCATTGGTACACGTTCTGAACGGTACAAAACTGATCAAATCCGATCGTTTCAAATCATACACAGGCCGTTTTCATATCTTTTATACGGTAATCTTGGATTCTGAGCATAACACATGCAAAATACACCTCATACATGAAGAAGGGTTTACACTAAGGTTACATGTGTCACACTGTAAACAGACATAGACAGTTCCACTTCCTTCCCTTCTTTTCCAGAATAGTAACTACGAAATAGGGTACAACAGATACAACCAGTAATCACAGTAGAAGTCCAATATTGACAGAGAGACCAACATGCATGTAATCCATGCCCACGTACTTAGGAACAAAATAATAACCAAACAATACAAACAGCTGCTCGAGCTGCTGGGTTGACACTAAACTAGACTTATCTGATCTATGTCTATTGTTTTATCTCATCTTTGTTTTGTATGGCTCAATAATTGTATTGTGAGCTTTAACCAGTGTTGTGTGTAACGCGTTAGAAAGTAACGCGTTACAGTAACAAAACTACTTTTTCGGGTAAAAAGTGAAGTAACGCACTACTGTTGAAAATTTGGTAACGAAACGTAGTTCCTTTTTTAATGCAGCGCGACGTTACATTTCCCTCGGACAGATCTGACACTGAAGCTGCCTTCTCAGCTGCTCGCACAGACACGAGCAGCGTTGCCAAGTCCGCTCGTTATAAGCGTCTCAAGGCTGAAAATCTCGTGAGTCACAGCCGCAGGTCGCGGTTTTTTGGGCTTGTTTCTAGACGTGAAGTTGCTTCTTGGGGCTTTTAAGTCTGTGTGTATCCCCCTGATTATCTTCCAGCTCCTAACATAAAGGAAAACACGACTGCGGTAGGTAGTTTGTCCACTTCCTCGTTTCCTGGTTATGTGCACGCCCCCAAACACACTCACGCACATGGCGCATGCTCCAGAGCCAAAGTTGCCAGGTCTGTTTGTTATAAGCGACGGTCTTTTCTTGAATAGATACTTAGCACTGTGATATTGAAATGTGATGTAAACGAAATTAACACACTTTGTGTAGACTTCTCTTTTTAAAAAGTAGTATATCCCATTAGGAAAGGAAATAGCTGGAGGTTGCTTATTTTGGCCTTATTTTTATTGACCTGGTTGCTTATTTCAGAAGCAAAATGTGGAAACACTGGGCAGGAGCTCTCATTCCACAGGGTATGGGACATTTTGTAAAATAAAGAGCACAAAAAACTGTTATGTTCTCTGTAGTAGAACTTTTTGTAGGCCTTCACATTTAGGAATAGATATGGGGTTCTGTCCATGATCAAGCAATGTAAAAGTAACGGAAAAGTAACTTGGGAAGTTACTCTTCATAGAGGGTAACTAAGTAAAGTAAAGAGTTACTTTTTTCAGATGTAACGAGTAACGTGCAAACACTACTTTTTAAAAGTAACTTCCCCAACACTGGCTTTAACTGTCTAATTGTGAGTGTCTGTGATGATCTACTGTACAAAAAAGTCACCCTTTAATGGACAATTAATAAAGTAAAGTGAAGGGAACTCATCTAGCCTTCACACTTACAGTAGTCCTTGTCAGACTTGCTCAAATACTTACTCTTGCCTATTTTTCCTGCTTCAAACATCAACTTTGAAGAGAAAATGGCTGCTTGCCGCCTCAAGTATCCCACCACCAACAGGTGCCATGATTAAGATAATCAGTGTTATTCACTTCACCAGTCAGTGGTCATATTGTTATGCCTCATTAGTGTATATTCTAACTGGTAGTTTCCCTTAGTCATTGTAAGTACCACCAAAATTGAAGCTATTAAAAGGGTACATTTGTCACCTTAGTGAAAGAAATCAAGTCTTGAGCTATAGGCACATCTATAGCAGTTCATGTCTATGACTTTCAGTGGGTTACTGATGGACTTCATTGTTATAACCAGCAATCAAACTGGCCTCAATATGCACATGGCATTGAGAAAATATATTAAGAGCATATACTTTATTATAAATGTTTGTATTTGATTTCACTTTTTGACTCATGCTTCGACCACATAAGAGCCATTTATCCATATGGATACCGTTAAAGTGGGAAATTTGTGCTCTATGTTAAAAGCATTCAGTCATTTAACCACCACAACAGGGAGGCTTTTATAATACAGCAGCCACATGTGATGTAGTCCATAAGACAGCTGTGTGTGTTAGTCCTGGAGTCCATTACAGGCATATACTGTATAATGCTTATGCATATTTTTAGCTTCTTGTCAAAGAGAACATAAGTCACTCTGCTTTTATTCACAGAGTTGAAGGAGCAGGGCACATGCCTGCTTTATTGTGCTGTTCTTAAAGAGAAGGAAAATAAAGGTGGAGTACAGAGCCATTATCCTGTACCATATGAATCCTGGAGTTTATACAGTGTTAAATTATAAAAGTTTCTCTTCACTCTTACCATAAACTGTCTCTTCTGCTCACATAGGTTATAGTGTGAATTATACAGAGATGAAGCAGCATTAAACTTTTATTTTAATGATGTGTCCTCTCTCATATCACACTGTGAATGTAGTGTGCCCTCTGCACAATAAACAGTGGTATACTCTCCAGTTTACTGCAGGCTGAGACATTTATAAATAATGGAACAATGAATATCAACTCAGAGATCTCTTATAGGCACAACACTTAGAAGTTTCACACTGAATATGGGGCTTTGCAAAAAGGCTCGAGTATCAAAACCAGTTCAGAGTTTTCAAGATCCATGTTGCCATTAAGAGACATGACTTTTGGTATCAGTTTAATGAAAGACACAATAATCTGTTTTATTGATTAAATCTTTGGGAGTAGGCTTCGATCCATATAGTCATATGTATCTAAGGACCGACTGTGCTCCTTCAGTATTATGCCATGTGTATTGTAACGTGTACACAAAGGTTTAAGAGTGAGATCATAGCAGAAAGTTTGACGAAACGCTCCCAAAAAGACAGAAAAGACATTTAGGCTGTCCCCTAACTTGAGGAAACACTCTGTTGTCAGTGTGTTACAATCTCCCATCCACTTGTGCTGCTAAATCTCCATAGACACAGGCAGCGATAGCATGTGTGCTAACTGCTTCACAGGCAGGTAAAAGCTTATGTTACATTTTCTTAAAGGTAAACAAATCATGTTGACTAATGTTGTAGATATATTTTTAGATAAAGATCCAGAGAACACCCCAATCACCCACATTTACTGTGATGAGACCCTGCAGGGCTCAACATAGTGATGAATAAATGAGGAGAGGTTGAGGCATGTCAGTGATTAGTAATAAGGTATTTGATGAAAGGGTTAAAACTCTTTGACACCATAAGAAATATATATGTTTGTAAATCACATAACACATCAAACCTAGTTTCATATCATTATTTCATTAACATGTCTAGTCTGAAGTTGCTTAAAGAAAAGAAAATAACAAAAACAATAACATTACATAACAAATTTGACTTTGTAGATTTTATAGTATTATCACCAATATCAAACAGTCTTGCTTTTTGATTGATAATGTTTATATGTCTTCATATAAGGGCAGCATTTATTAGCATATAGAAAGGGGAAAATAAAATAAACTCTTTAACAGCAGATTATGGAGATACTCCATTCTTCAAAAAATGCATAATTGGAATTTGACACCATTAAGAATCTGAACAAATAAGCAAAATTGATAATGCAACCAATAAAAACTTCTTGTACCAAACCCTATAAACCAAAATCTTGCATTATTTTATGGCTCATTATTTGCCTTTTTTAAAGCACGACTTTGAAATTTATTAGAAATTCAGGAAATTTAGTAGATCTGTGCTTCATTGTAGTTTGAACAATGAACAACAGCCCCTGATTCAAAGACATTCTGTTACATTTATCAATATTACTGCTGTGACTGGGGCAGAAAATGAAATTTATACATGTTGATGCGACTATGCTTTAAATAAGTGACACTGATTATAATCCCTTGTGGTTCTTCATACTATATATATATATAAAAAAACAGACAATGCAGCAGAAAAAGGGGCGTATTGCTTCTGTCTTGATTTTTGTGAAATATAATATCAACAACTCTGTCAAAAGAATCTTGTCAATACACACCCCTATTGGAATAATTGAAATATTACAATAAGAATGTTTTACCTGGGTATGTAATCAAAAAAACTCTATGACATTAGCCTAGGGAGTTGTCTAAAATGCCTTTTCAAACTTTGCTATTGGTCTTGATTCTCTTTCTTGTCCATTCAAGGTCAGGGAGAGGTGGGCGGAGCTGACAGCACGTCTCTACTTATCATTTCATGATAAAATTTTGATTGAAAGCCAGCTGATGGCAGATCCTACACTAAGTGCACCAAGCATTTCTCAGTCTTACAGCTGAGGACAAAGCACTGCAGGATTCCTCACCTCTCGCTGAGTTGCCCGCCCTCACATCAGCCCAGATGTTAAATCAGCGCCTAATTACACTCCTAACTTTAACACCAGCAGGACTCCAAGTCTGGATGACCCCGATCAATGATCACTGCAACACTTCCTCTTGGCTGTGAGACAATGTGGGTCGATTAACAGACAAACACGAATACATGCAGCTGGCTGAATATCTGAACTTTCACATTTCATTCCCTCCTGCAGAAGAAAGTTGGACTTCTGAATGTTTAATATCTGTTTGCTCATTTTAAACTGTGGCTGCAGGACTTTACAATCAATCTTCTATTGAAAGCTTGGCCCGACTAATTTGCCCTCTACTGCCACGATGTGAACACAGCATTCCTCTGGGGAGGGGGTGCAGTCAATGGATTTTCCCTTAAATGAATCTCAAGGCAGGACTTGTTGTGTGCATCACGTATGGTGGAGCAAGGAACACAAAGGAAAGTATCCAAATGTCGGAGATTGTGAGGCTCAAAAACGAATTTACCAAGAGCTCAGAGCTTAGTAGCAAGTAAGTCAAGGGAAAAACTAAAAGGCAGTGCAAAACTGACACATGAAATTGAGAGAAAATGAACAAAAGAACAGACAAAAACAAGAATCAAATGATAAAATAGAAGACTGCACTTGGTGAGAAGGTAAACAGGATAATATTCTGTATAAACTGTTTCTACATAGCCTTGACCTTACATATCAACTTCTTTACTCCTCAGGAATCTAATTTCAGCAAAGAATAGAGTAAAATGGTAAATGGAAAAATGGTAATGGACTTGAGCTTAAAGGTACTATGAGGAGAATCTATTACCGGCGAAATAAAGACTCTGCTACCCATGAGCACGCGTGGCTACTGTCGTAATGCTGCGTTCCAGTAACCGCGGAAATGGGAGTGACATCTCCGACTTATCTGTGAAAAAAAAATGCCGATCTACCAGGCTATTGTTAGCTGTTGTTAGCACGCCCTGCGTTGTTGTTCACAAATACCACATGAAGAATGTGATTATCACTGTGGCAGCATTTTTGTAAATATAAGTCTAACAATACTATGTATACAGCTGATCTAGAGCAACACACCCCAGTCAAAAGTGCAGATAAATTGATTATTAAAGGAGCTAAATAACTGTTTACACTGGGGGCATCCATCTTCGATTGTCAACTCGGGGGTGGCGAGGTTTCACCGAGTTCCCAGTAGGAAATTCCGACTTCAGGGAACATTCCAGTTGCAGTTTCCTACTCGGAACCCAGAAATTCCTACTTCTGACTACAACTGGAACGCACCAAAGACGTGACTGAAGCCAAAATGTGTGTTTGTTGTGATGCAGCTTGGACCTTCCTCAGAACTCTGCATTGCTTTACAACTTCTTTTTTCAACAACTTACAGGTTGCAAAGCGACGAGGTAATGTATCTCTTATTAGTTATGTAGCGGTAGTTTTTGATGTGTGACAACAAGCAATTTTTGGAAAACTTATTATCATAGTTGTAGACGGCTATATATCGCTACTTACAGCCCGGTGCTCTAAGACGTGTAATATAAATAATAAAACAATATAAATTTGCTCTAGTTTTAATTGTCTTGTTCCCGAAGTTGAGTATCCAGGCCAGTCCAGCCCTGTCCGACCCGACCGGAAGGCTAAGGAATAGCATTTATAGATAACCTATTTTGATGCTATAAAACTCATCTTAAAGTGTGTATTTCCATCAGGCATATATCTAAAAGTGAGACTTTTTTGTAATTACTTAGAAACTCCTCACAGTCTCTTTAAGTAGCCCTTTTCTTGTCTTTCACTACTCGAAGCAGCTTTCTAACTCAGGTCAAATCCACCCATTCACACCCATTTACTTTCAAATTCACTCACTGATGGCTGATGTTTCTGTGTCAAGTGTCCATCAATTAACTAACACATTCACACCTTTTTGTACCCACCGATGCAGCATCATCAGAGCTGGACATGAACCTGCAACCTTCCAATTACAAGCGCACCATAACTGCACCACCGTTACAGAGATCATTGCCTTGCAGCTAAACTCCTTCTTTACCACAACAGTTCTGTACAGTCTGCAACACCACAGATGCTTCATCAATCCGCTTGTTCACCTCTCTGTCCGTTTACCTTCACTTTTGAACAAGATCCTCAGATACTGAAAAGTCTAACCGATCAAATCCCATTACTTCTGTTTTAATCCAAAGACCCAGAGCCCATCTGACACACACAACAGCTCCAACATGTCGGGGTGTCTCACCCTGTGTGGTGCCATGTTGGTTTTGACTCTTCCCGTCTATCAAAGCAACACAGTCCTGAAAAACACTCTTAACTGTAAAACAATACAGGATATTGTATAATAATGGATACTGAATTGAAATGATTAAAATTCTAATTATGTTCCATAGGTATTAAACATACTTCATATCAGGCTCTGAATGCTTTTGAGTAAAGTGGCACATTAAAGAAGAGGCGTTAAATAATCCATCTGAAACTCTTACCAAACAGCTAAACCTGCAGTGAGAAAAGTGAAACAGCAGCCGCCTATAGCACACTGATTTAAAGGGAAAGAGAGCTGGCACTCTGATTGGTCTGATCTGCGTTACTCCCAAAACACACCCACATATAATCAAGTCACATAATCCATTCTCTTTTCACTCTGGGTCCTTAAAATAACAAAATAAGGACCGACATGCCCCGCTTCATCCTGTCAAAAAAGTAAACTGGCACACCAGATGGACAGTTCAATATATTTCACTAGCAAACCTTGGAAACAGCCCATACAAAGTGTTTGAGAATGGGCTGAAACTTTCAGAGGCATATCCTGCATGCGATTGGATGATTGTTCTGTCAATCAAATCTATAAGGGACAATCAGATAATGTCATAGGTGGGCACTACTGAGCCACAGAACGTGAGCTAATTAGTAAAACAAACTTTTGTCAAATGTGTCAGAAGTGGAGTAAATATAACTATAGGATATCAACTTAAATGGGAAAAAAAGTTAATTGTTTTCAACCAAAGCCCAAGAGGATCAGCAACTCTTGGGAAAGTTACCTTTAAGGCAAACTTTTAAAAAATGCCAGATTATGTCATACAAGATTGACTAAAATGTTCTCTTATGCCAATATCACTCGTAGGACCAATAAATTTAATTAAGATGACAAGCCTAATTTTTTTATTTTTATTCCAATATGTTCCAATTTATATAAAAATCATTTATTTAACAAACCATATAACAAATTGATCTAGTTAGTTAGCATAAAATACTATTTAATTCATCTGCTTTTTCTTTTTTCTTCTATATTTATTTACTGTTTGTGTTTGCTTGCATGGATTGTTCTAGGTGTTGATTTTTTGGTTAAAAAATTTGATCAAAACATCCCTACTATAGAGAGGACTGCAGTGCTGGTATTTGTTTTTCATTTTACAGAGAAAAGTGGTAACAATTTGATCAAAGTGCCTCTCAGGCAGTTAGCATCTATGCTAATGCCCTATATGTACAGTCACTTCCTGTTATCTCACTTGTAGCTCCCGCCTTTTCATGCACGAAAGGAATCTGATTGGACAGTGCCAACTGGGGCAGCTCACGATCACTGTAGGTTTGAGGTTGGCATGATAGATATGCCTGATTATCAGAAAGAGAAAAGAATCTGATTTGGTAAATTAGTGCCTAACAATCAAGATATAAGTAGAATAAAAATGAAAATATAGGTAAAATAAAGTATAAAATAGGTGGAAAATAGTGCAAAACTGATGTGGGTATGTATTAAAAATACAAAAAACAAGCAATAGGCACAAAAAAGAACAAAACACAAATCAGGTGGATCCAGCTGCTGTGCAAGTTTATCAATATAGGGCGTAAATGTTGCATTACTAATAATCCTGTCAGAGTCTTATGCTTGCCAGAGTTGAGGTGTTACAGATATATTTTCATTTGGAGTTTGGACACAAGTCTGTCCCACCTCTTTATGCTGGAGAAGTTACCAACAGGAGAGTTTGGAACAAAAGCAAGTTTAGTGTCTAAACAAGGACCTGCATTTTGTGACAGCTCTGCAGACACCCACACCAACACACACAAACTACGTATATGAATCCAAGCACAGAAACATACGCTGCTCATCAGAGCGCAGGTTCCTGAAAGTTGTCGCCGTCCTTGTCACACACAAAAAAATAAAACATTCACTGTCGTCTGCTGAGCTTGTAGTTCTCCCTGTATTTATAACACCACTCCTGCTTTTTTATTTTCTCTCCTCTGCGTCTCTCCCAGCGTGTACGCAGGGAAAATAGCAAATAAACAATGTATTATTCAGGAGAGAGAGAAATGCATAAATACATTAAAAAGTGTCAAAAACACAAGCCCTTGTCTGGTATTAAGCAGGTGTGTGTGTGCGTGTAGATAATCGCTGCAGGTTTTAGAGAGGGTGAGTGCTGGAGGGATGAAGAAGAAGACGGGATTTGTCTAACAAGTATCAGTGGTCGCAGACGAGTGGAACAGCGAGTAAAGATGGATAGAGGATTCCAGCAAAGCCCATTATCGTCTCTTTAGAAGTGTGTGTGCGAGAGCGTGTGCGTGTTGAAGGATGATAACAAGAATGTATATTCTCCAATCTATCTTGTTGCAAAATGCCTGCAGTGTCCGCATATTTGTCTAAGTGTTGCTGTGTGAGAGTGTGAACATGCATAGGGCGTGAATACAGTATAAACACCCTCATGCCCACAGTCGCTCTGTCAGGTTCTGCATGTTATGGTTTTGAATACTAAGCAAGAGTTGCAGCCCGAGGGAAATGAAAGCACGAAATCCAAGTTATTTACAATGACCTCTCGCCCTCGGAGTGTGTGCGTTTTTGTGTGTTTTCATACAAATGTGTGCGGCAATCACCCCAGGGAAGCTTGATTACTGTCTGCGTTTGTGTCTCTGCCTGTGCATGACACCGCTGATGAGAGAAGCAGAGAGAAATGTAAAGAGATTCTCTGCTCCAAGTCCGAAAGAGGAGGATGGAAGTGGGGAGGAGTGATAATAAAGGAAAAATAAGGAGTAATCAGCGAGACCGTGACTGAGTTATTTTGGGCCGGTCTGAGAGCAGGTAAATGAGGTGGTGGTGAAATAAAAGGGACGTGGAGAAGAATGGATGCAATAGAGAGAGGGTGGAGGTCGGACATGGGTGGAAGGACAAGAGGGATGATAAGGAAAATATTAAGAGGGAGAGAGAGGGTAAAGGAAACGTGAAGAGGGCGTGAGAATTAAAGGTAGAAAAAAACAGAAGGCTTTCAGAAGAAATGGCTGCCAGAATCTATCGCATGATAATTTCAATGACCCCGGGATCCAACCAAACTGAACAACAGGGCAGCTTCACATGTCCATGGAATAGAGAGCATTTAATATGGAGATGTATCATCCTAACTTAGGGCTGCGCGATGCATCAATTACACCAACAAATTTTAAATTTTTGTTGCAGGAGTAAATACGACATTTCCAAAAAATAAATATTTTTTTCCTTGACTTGATCTGTCACTAAATCTGCTCCCCTTTATTCCCAAAGTTAAATATTATTTTGCACTTTGCCACATCATTGATTAACACCTGCAGGCTTGTCCATGTTAAACCATAGATGTGAGTGCTTCCCTTTTTAATTATTTATTCTCACACTGTGTAGCATCCATTGTTGATTGAGGGTGTAATTTTAATTTTAATTTTATTTTTATAAACTCTTACATTTAATCTATTTTCTCTTTGTTTCTGAATTTGTGTGCATGTTTTGATCATACAGTAAAATAAATAAAAAAACCTCCAGAATAGACAAAATAAAAATTAGTAAGTTGGAGCATTATTTGAAGATACTGGACATATTTACTGCTCTATAGAATGATCCACCACTTGTTGCACAGGCACATGTTGAGGCTTTTATATTTTTTGTTTGGCTAAATATTAATAAAATAATCATAATGTAATGTACTGTGGAAATAGTGCAGCTTCTAGTATGATTTTAGGCAAACCTGTCTACAACCAAACCAGTGGAAATCTTGGCTTGTTTTTCCTGACACTTTTTTTTGATTATCTGACACAAAGGATGAACTGGTCAATATATTTTCTAATCCATCAGGGCCTCAGCCCATAGGAAGTGTTTGGGAAAGGGCTGCACCTTTCAAAGCATATGCAGAAGGTGATTGGACGATCCTTCTATCAATCATGTTCATTATGGGCCACTTAAGATCGGAGCTTGGCAAGATGATCTGCCTTATGTCAGACACTGAATCAGGCAATTCACTGCAAGTTAACTCAACTGCTCATTAAAGCAAATAACTGATCAGCCAATCACAGGGAAGCTACTTAATACATCTAGGAAAGTGGGCATGGTCAAGGTGGCCCGCTACACCTCAAACCAAGCATGAGTATGGAGAAAAAAAGTGAAAGCTTGAAAATATCTCTGAGGGGATGTTAATAAAAAGTAGGGCTGGACAAAACATTAACAGGGATGTGGCAAGTGTGAAAGTCACATCATAGGGATATGCCATACCGTCAGAATCTGATTGAGCTTAGCAGATATGTCTGGGATTTAAATCTAATTGAAGACATATTTGATAAAACATCTGCTAACACCAGTTAACATGAAAACACATTAAATCTTAACACCTGTTGGAACTGAGGTTGGAAAAACTTTGCAAATTTGACAGCATTTGCAAGAAAACTGGAAAAAAGCAACTAGCATGTCATGGACATTTCAAGATGCAATTGCTTAAGTACTTGTGTCAAGTTGCGTTTTTATGAATTCAATTTATATTTTTGAAAAATCTCTGGATCATTTTTGGATAGGGAGGAGGAAACAGTTTTTAAGAATACCTGACTATGTGTGGACCTTGCCTAGTATTTTTTCATTCTTCGATTCGTCATTGATAAACACTGAAATCAAAAGATAGATTTTTATAGTCATTAACATTTCAAACATTGCAAAGTAAACCATCAGATCTTGGAATTTAAAACACTGAAATGTGCAAAATTTTACATTCCTATTCCAAAAGAAATCCCTGAATGTATCTGTGATTAATCAAATTCCTCAGTTATCACTGTGAGACATAAAAGTTGGACTTTCCACAGGTCCAAATGAGAAAGACTGGATAGAGAAAGAGAAAGAGGAAAGATGGCAGGGAGCAAAGAAAGAAGAATCACTGAAGCCAGCCAAAAGGAGAGAGTGAGGTGCAGAGGTAGATGAATAATCAGCAGCAAGTCTGTGCAGAACACTGTTATCTGCTCCAGCAAAGCCAAAAGTCATCTCCAGCATCTACAGCTATTACCACCAGGCCTCCGTCACCACAGGCAACCGGGTGTGTCGCCGGGGTAACAAAGGAGACCGTCAGAGCATGAAGGAGTGTAGGGAAAGGAGGAAGAGGAAGCAGAGGAGGAAGGCTGTGTGTGTGTAAAAGGAGGAATAAAGCAGTTTGGCTGCGATTCCCTGACTCTGCAGCTCGGCTCCAGAATGAGGCTTTTGCTTGCAGGAGATTTCCTGAAACCTTCCCGCCCAGCCGGCTTTGGGAACCCTGCAAGAGGATAAATCAGGGCTTTACCCGGCCCGGCCCAGACACCTTAACAACCAGCCAGAGCAGCAGCAAACAAAAGAGGAAGAATACAGCAGGGGAAACTAGCTCAGGCCAGAGACGAGTTCGGATTCACAAAGGGGAGAAAGCCTTTTGACTCAACAATAGTTTGGAGAAGAAAGGCCATTGATAAACAACAGGTGAACACGATAAAGTGTCACATTTGGATACAAAAACCCAAAGATAGAGGGTTTATGGAAGAGTGAACTGAAGGTCACTGAGAACATGGTGTTTACAGACTGATCAGCACAATACAACAGGTAAAACATCCAACTAGATACTGATCCAATCAGACTGAAGCATTCTAACGCTTTCAAAATGATCTTTACAGGCTGAATACACGTGAATCAAAGTAGAGATAAAGTCAACACTGACTCCACACAGGAGGCCAGGACTTAAGTTGTGCAATGTGAAAAGAAATACAAAAGTATATTCCTCAAAAAGTGTGGAAATGTTAATTCAGTTGGTTTCTTTGTCCCCTTTCAAAGCACTGATTGATACTGTATTTTATATCATTGGAAAGCTTGATCACCTTAACGACGAGGCACAACTTGTAAGGATTGTGTGTTCATGGCATGAGCAATACTGCTCAATAGAAGCAGAAAAATGATGTGCCAAAATCCCCCCCCCCCCTCTCTGGAAAAAGCCTATGGCCTTTCAGTGAAGCAAGGGTGAGAAACTGGTCTACCCTGGGTGTTTTCCTGGGACACCCACTTCCAAGTGTTTCTAAATTTACTTGTATGACAAACTTAGTCCTGACTTCAAATAATGCAGCCAATCTGCGCACTGAAACATGGGTTCCCAGTTGCAGGGAACTTTATGGGGGGCAATTCACGGCATAAACCCATGCCCTGTACTACTTCATGTTATTAATAATAAATGATAACAATATATTTTATTTTTAAAGGACCTCTCATGACACCCAAGGATGCTGTACGAATTAAAATGCCAAAAAAAACAGAGAGCGGGGGCAACTACTTGTGCCAGTGTCCACTCACCTGGGGGTTGCGGAAAAGGAGACAGGAGACTAGGCACCCATCAGGTGAGCACATTGTGGGATGGGAAAAAAACACTTCAGCACGTGAGCAACATATTACAACAAACACGGAGACGAGTACATGGGGGCAAAGAAGGCATCGAGTTGGAGGAGAATGTCTAAAAGTGTGTCATAGTGGATGTGTACGCGTATGCCCGTGACCTTGATTCGGTTACAGACCCACTCATAGTCTCTACCATCTGATAACCGATGACATGCAGACATAGCATCAACCAGGCTTGCCAGTCTCTTTCCATATTCTCAGAGCTGAACCTTTCATGATGAAGGTGGTTGCCCCAGTGGTCTAGTCCAGAGTAGGGCAACCTTAATTACCCAGAGGGCCACATAAAACTGTTTTTCCCAGCCTGAGGGCCGCATTATGTCAAATTTCCAGATACTCTTGATGGGGAAAAAAATAATGTCTGATAAACAAAATGTGCCAATTTAAAGTAGTCAGAAATATAGTACACAAATATTCATGTATTATAACACAAATACAAGTTATAATGAATAGTTAAATGGATTTGACATAAGTTTCAAGCAAATTTAGCCAATCTATACATAGTTAAAGTCAATCAAGCCATTTTTCAATCAACCAAATAATTATTTTTTTCAGTTTTTGAAGCACAAATATTCAACCGCTGCAATTCTCTCAATACAGTATGAAGTAATACTTAATATAATGTGCTAACGCTTTATAAAAAAGATTTAGACACTATTACAGCAAAGTACTTAAAAAAAAATCCTATAAATAATCAAGTAATACAGAATTATTTCTGTTTCGTATTCGGGTTTTCTTCATATATGTTGATTTATATAACTTTTATTTATTGGCTATTTGTTGATTTTTGAATATAACTGGTGGCCCACATTTAGTGAGATGGGGGTCCGCATGTGGCCCCTGGGCCGCTAGTTGCCCACCCCTGGTCTAGTCAAACCCACCAGGTTCCAGAAACTCTGTATGCAAAGCTGAGTCAGTTTGAGGAGATTGTGCAAGGCTCTCATAGAAGTCTAGCTGTTGCCATTGTATCCAGCAGCTGGCCCTTGCCACTCCCGCTGTCCTTTGCACACCAGCATTAGACACATGGTCCCGCCAGTGACTCTATCAAGAAACGAGGATGAACAAGACCTTAAGACCAGCCTTTTATCTGTATCTGCGAACACAAAACCCCAAGTCTGTGATTTATCTCAACCTCACAGTTCATGGATTGATGAATTACACCTCCATGATAACAGAACTGCTCCACAACTTTCTGCTCTCACCTTCAAAGACACAAATTAATTAATTCAGATTCATCTCATTGGTGTTCTTACAGTAACTGTTTTTACAGGAAGGAGATTTGAGATATACTGTACATGCTGCATTCCATTCAGCTGAAAATACTGCATCAAATCGGGAACAAGCTCTAAAAAGTACATTTACATCATGAGTTTAAGCTTGTGTTTAAGATGCAGAGGCTGACATCCTCCTCGTATCAGCCCTGACTTCCTGCGGTATGTCGGAGCAGATGGAGCAGCAGGTGTGGAGTCCTGATGCCTTTCTCCTTTCACTGCGAGGACACAGGAGTGTGTCAGCGCCGGAGAGATAAAAACCCTCTCCAAAGCACACAGACGGAGAGAAAAGGGAGTGAAGAGTGGACTGATAGAGTAGCAGGCAGCTCCGCCGTGCTTAAGGCTGACTCTCAACAACACACAGACACACAGACGTTCCCCGTTGCAGACAGACACACCAATCAATGAGGGCATTGATCACCCTCTCCAGCCAAACTTGCACACTCTCACGTTGCACTTTTTTTGCATTACTTGTTGCAGTCCTCAGAGGAGAAAAAGAGAAAGTGAAGAAAGAATAGAAAGTCCATGTTCCACAAGAGTGGCCACACAAGATGAGTTGTGCAGCACTTTCTGTGGGAGAGGGAGTGTATTTACCACTCTGCTCCAAGTTCAATATTAGGAGAGCCAACACCGTGCACGTTCCCGGGCTGATTGTAGCGTGCACATGCCTTCACACTCACACGGGCGCATACACACAGAGCCCAAATGTCTCTTGTCTCGCTGAAGCAGAAAGTGCTGCTGCTGGCTGTTTCTCCCTCTCACTGCCTCTCATTCCTTCCTTTCCTTAACTGACCACTTTTTTTCCCTTCCTTCCCTCTTGTGTTGTTATCACACTCTCCTGCTGGGCCAATTTAAATGCAGCTTCCTCTTTTAATTTCAGTGATATCAGAGGCCATTATCTGCTCTCCGCCAGTCCGCTCAACTGCCAGAAATATGACCCCACCCGTTCTAAATTATCCATCTAGAACAAAAAGGGAGATAATAAAGAGGCTGGCGGAGCGGCGATGATCCATTAAGGGCTGGGTTATGTTGATATTAGACCTGAGCTACGGGGGCAAATAAGAGCCCACGCCTCAGTGACATAAGGGTCATTTGGCTCTGTCGTCAGGAGGGGCCATACGCCATTACCTTAGTGCTTGAATGTTCCTGTAATGTGTTAACCAACTTTAAGACAGTTTGAGACCTGCCTTAATAGCTTGTGTGTCCCGGAATTTAGCTTTAGTGGGTTGCTGATATCAAAAGTCAACAGTAAAAACAATCATGGTACTGCTAAAAAGGAAGAAAAACAAATGACTGCCCATTAAAGAGTTTGATTATGAGACCAGTCCATCTCATTCTGTATAACTAAGATAGTCTGTAAAGGCCTGTGCACTGTAAAGAGGGTGCCAATAAACATAGAATACGTAATTTTACTGTGGAAACTTGCAACCCACTGTTCTATTCACATTAGGATCAGCATGATACCAGGAATAGATTATCCATGCACAGGTCAACTTTTCACACTCACTTATGGGCAAGTTTGAGTCACCAATTTGCCTAACTAGCATGTGTCTGGAACTTGACATTTCAACAAATCATTCATCATACCATCATAGTAACTATCCTTACATCCACATATGGAAAACAGGATGTTGCATATATATATATATATATATATATATATATATATATATATATATATATATATGTATATATATATATATATATATATATATATATATATATTATATATATATATATATATATATATATATATATATATATATGTGTGTGTATTCCTGTTAGGGCTGGGACAATACAATTTTCTCCCGATTAGATTTTTTTATGATTTCTTTTAGGTGTCGATTTAAATTGCGATTCTAAGATATTGCCAATTTTTGCTGTCTTTAGTTAGCTTTTTTAACACCAGCGAAAAAGATGAACAATGATGATGCCCACAGACTTTATCAGGAAAAAAAAAAAAAATCACATGTGTGACCGTTTTTATGATTTATTCAGCAGTATATTTTAATCAGCTGTTTATACTCTCTCTTCATAATCCTGGATTGCATTTAAAAGTGGCTTATTAATACAGACTTAAATGAAGCATTTAAATTTGGAAAAAAAATGATTTTTGAACAAAAAAAATTAAATTCAAAATCATCAGAAAAAATCTGGATACTTATGTGAATCGATTTTTTCTCCCACCCCTAATTCCTGTATATATTTATATGTATACTATTTATGTGTATCTATAAAATGAAGTGTATAGTTTCGGCCTGCTCTATTGTCAAGGGACATGGGATGACATTTTTCATGACATGCCGCCATAAAACTAAAGATTGATTGATTGATACATTTAGCACAGGATATATTTCATTGGTCCATCTGGGTAACAGACCAAAAAAAAAGTTTCACAAAGGCAGGATGCTTGAAAAACATATGCAGGAGGTGATTGTTCAGTCAACAACATCCATAACTGGCCAATCAGATAAAGTAGCAACGCCTCTGCAGACTGATACCAGACAATGAATAAAGTGTTCCAGCTGTACTTGCAAGCAGTGCTAATTTGACAGCACTTTCTAGTTTTAGTTTTAGCTATAGTCTCATTCCTAAAATATCTTTCAGTTTAAGTCATAATGTAGTCAGCTAAATTGTTTTGATTTCTGTCTTTTAGTTGATGAAATTTCACAACATTTTAGTCGACCAAAATCTACTGTAAATTTACCCTTTTGTTTCCTTGAATTTCTGAAGTCATGTTATACACTTGGATAAAATGAAACATCTAATAACCCTTTACTGAATTCTAGCTAAGATTGCATGTATAAATTAACAGAAACAAATTAAACTTTCAAGTGAAATGCAGTCACCTTTATTTAGGCTACTTGGCTGAGCATCTCAGTTACAATACCAGAACTGACAACAAACAGTGAACCTGCTCTACATCAATATATCAATTCATAAAGAGAGCAGCTCTGATTGGATTGCTCCCCAACTTATCCCATCACCACCAAGCTAAGGCAGCTGTGATTGGATGTCCCTCTGAACTCATCCAACCTTTCCGCCCAATCAAAGCAGCTGTGATGCTTTCTACATGATCAAATTAGGTCTGATTGGATTAAACATTTTCATCTAGTTTTTATTTGTTGACGAAAACGTCAGTTGATTTAGTTTTAGTTTTTGACCATGTGCATTTGTTTTTATTAGTTACTGTTTTTGTTGTCAGGGAAAAAACAAAAATGAATACTGCTTTCAAGGTAGTTTTTGGTCTGTGCAATCGAACTGGAGATTTCAAATGCATGGACATATGCTGCAAACACTACACAAAACGACCACCAACCAGAGTTGATGAGCAGCAATACCTGCCTCACCAAAATGATCATGAGTATTATTTTAGCCAGAAAATGGGCAGCCCATCAAACACAACCAAACCAAGCTTCACATGTGCTTCAAAACCAGCCCCATCACAAACATGTATAATCTGTGTGAAAGGAAAAAAAACAAAAACTTATATTGTGACTGCACTCCTCACAGCTGAAAGATAAGACTCCAGAGTTGATTTGTATTGAACATGAAGGCTCCTCAGAACGCTCGCCAATTTCACTTACCCCAATGAAAACCCACCATTCAAATCGAATGAGTCAAACGAGGCTTCGCACAAAAGCGCCGATCTAAACGCCCACACTATTCTTAAAGTTGAAAGCTCTCTCATTCACACAGATTCCTCTCTCGCGCTTCCTCTTTTCCCGCCATTGCCTCTCTCCTCTTCCATTAGCCATGACAACTCCATAATCTAAGCCAGAGTGACCTGCCCGGACCCCCAGTGCCTCTTGTATTTATTGGAGGCAGAAAGAGAATGAGAACCTGCCAGCCGGGCTGCCCTGACCTCCAAACTCCCTCTTTCTCTTTCTTTGGCACACACACTGGAACTGATGCACTTCCAGTATCCTGCACTTTGGCACCTATACGTCTACCTACAGAGCTTCTATGAATGAAAAATCTACTATAAAGCCATAATACACACAGAGAAACACCTTTGTATTAATCCTAAAGCATGGGCTGCGCCTTTTATCCCCCTCTTCTCTATATTCTTCAGCCGACTGCCTCTGAAAACCACCTATTAGCAAAGATCACTTATTGTTGCTTGTTGTGATGGAGCTTTCAACAAGGTTGTCTTGATAAAAGAAGGTAAATACAGCGACAAATGACAGACTTTATGGTGGCTGCTTGCAGTTTATCTATTGTGCTATTAAATGAAATTAAATTCAATCATAACAGGCATACGAATAGGGTACAATTAGCAGGAAAAGAATGAGGTATCTAGGACTGAAATGCTCATTTGTCATTTGAACTAAAAAAATAAAACCCTGATTTCCATTTCATAAAAGGCACTTATGGCTTTGACTCAAGATATGGAGTTAGGATTAAGTCTGAGCTCTTGGCAGATCACAAAGGCGCCCATTAAAAGGGTGTCTGCAACCTCTGTGAATATATATTTCTAAAGCTAGCCAAGGGTGCTATGCCAAAGACTGCTACTATGTGAGAATTTTCCTCTTTAAAGTAGTCACCATTCAGGCCTTAAGATTATGACAAGAAACATTTTAGGCTTCCAGTTCCAAAAAAGGATCAGTGTATTCAACGACTGAAATCTTAGCTGATGAAGCCACAGCAGCCTGATCCATGCACTTGGGAAATTTAAAGCCATGAATCTGCCATTTTTGCCACTAAGTCCTTTTTTTCATGTGACCATAACCATAATTTTGTAACTTTACCTCCTGTCTGGACAAAACCTACTCTGATTTTAAAGGAAAACATGAACATATGTCAAAATGAATAGAAATAATCCAAGTGGGTGGCTACATATGCTAAACAATTGAGGGAAATCAAATTCTGAGGATAAAATGTGAATAAAATAACAAAGGTTAATGTCAGAAGATGTCATGTTGGGTATAACATGGTGCAGATTACTTTTGATCGGTCCACAGATCTGAGTTTGAGGTTCTTTAATCTAAAATAAGGCATTCAAAGGAGTAGTAGTGTCTTCCCATGAGCCCACTTTACTGGGTACATCTTCCTAGTTCCATGTTTGATCCCCTTTTGCTTTGGAACTGTGTTAAGTCTTTGGTGCTTTTGGCTGTGAACTAGTGCTGATAATACTCTGTTCCAGATTGCTCTATCAGATTGGGATCTGGTGACAGTGAAGGCCAATGGAGTGTAGTCGACTTATTGAGGTCTTCAAAAAGCTGCTTCAGATGATCGGGGCTTTAAGACATGGCACTTCTCCTGTTGTAAGTTTCCATCACAGGATGGGTTCACTTTGGTCATTAAGGGATGGACACGGTCAGCAACAACACTCAAGTATGCTGTGGAGTTAAGATGCTACTTGGATGGTACTGAGGGGTCCAAAGTGTGCCAGGAAACTGTCCTTCACACCATTAAACCACCTCTACAATCCTGAACTGGTGATACAAGACATCCTGGGTCCATGCCTTCATATTGTAACACCAAATTCTGACCCTAACATCTGAACATTGAAGCAAAAATTATTATTTGTTGCCCAATTTAAGTGGCCCCATGTAGGTAATATCCTCTGATCCCCGTTCTTAGCTGTCAGGAGAGGCACTCAGTTTAGTTCTTTCTTTAGTTCAGGATTGGTCTTCTGCATACATTGGTCATAAAAGTTGTTATTTGAATTACCTTTGCCTTTCTATTATCTTATACCACTCTGGTCATTCTACTTTGCTACTCACTTGATATTCAGTGTTTTTAAGACCATTCTCTTTAATCTCCATTGTGTGAAAATTCCAGTAGATAAGCAGTTTCTGAAACAGTCTTTAATAACCATGCCACATCCAAAGTGACACATATCATCATTCCTCCACATTCTGGTACTTAGCTTGAACTTCAATTGGTTGTTTGACCATGTCTATAAGCCCAAAAGTACTGCAGTTTGATTGTCAGATAATTTACTTGCATTTAACGGCTGTACCTGATAAAATGGCCAGTGAGTCCGTTAGCAGACATTACGTGTTAATTTGCCATTTCCTTTCTACAGTGTGGATAAAAGAAGACTACGTTTGTAGACACCGTGCTCTTATCTCAGGTTCAATCTTAAATTTAACCTTCTAAAATACAGAGGCACAACTACAAGCGCTCTGTGCTCTTTGGAACGAAGTCATATTCAAAAGGTTGTTTGAAAACGTTGACAGAAAAATTGCCTCACAATTAGCATCAATTATTGTGGCCTATTTAAGATCCAAGCAGAAGAGAAATGAAAGTAAAAATAGCTCTGTCTTTCAGTTTCAGATGTGACACCATAAGAGAAGTCTCTAAGCTCAGCATGTAGTTATTATCAGCAATACTATCATCAGCATCATCATCATTATTATTTCTGCTATATTTGTATGCCTTTGCCTGCCTGCTGTGGTTGCCAGTGGTAATTACGGTGCTGCGGATGGCCTTAACCCTTTACAAACCCTCATTATAGTCCGCACAGTACTCCCTCTCTGGGTGCTGAATATTCTCCAGCGTCCTTACTCACTCCTGCACCCCCCTGGTTCTCTAAATGTTTCAAAGCTCATCCCTCTTTGAACGTTAATCCTTTCCTTCCCTCTCCAGATGCGTCTCGGCTGCACCCTCTGTTCCTCCTGTCCTCTCTCCGTCCTTTATATCTCTTTCCTCTCTGCCAGTGGAGAGCAGTCACCAAGCTTGCTATTAGTGCCAGGTCCAAGCAGGCGCTGTAATCAGAGCCCTGGAATTAGCAGTGGGCCCACACTGGCAGGCGGGGCGGGCATGACGCTGACAAAAACACCATAGTTATTACTGAGGCGGCTGCAAATGGTGCAGCTTTGGCAGGAACCCTCCGTTACCTTCAGAGATGCTGAAGGGAAGCGATGAGAGGTGCAGCGGCGGGGAGTCAAGGCACCCACCAGGGGCAGCGGGAGAAAACACACGCTGGATGGAGACCACTGGGGGCAGTGAGTGGCATGTTTTTTGTTTGTGAGTGCGCAGGTGGTGCTTAAGCGCTGGGAGTGGAGCCATACTGGAAAGACAATAGACTGAACAAAATGAGGACATGTTTTAGCATTTGGAGGATAAAGAAAGGAAGGGAAAGAGCCCATTGTATTAGAACAGAGTGTGATGGAAAATGTATTTACTGGCAATTACAGGGAATTTAGGGGTCATTTATACCTCGCATTTGCATCTAGTTTGGTGCTCTTTTGTCTACACTATGACAACACTTGTTTTGAAGAAGACATACTTTATTTATCCCTCACAGGAATGTCATTCTTTCATTCTGTTTTTGAAACATGCAACACCGAAACAAGCTGAAATACACATGTACATACACAAACAGGTCCTGCAATAATGCGATAAGGAAGAGATGTTAGAGTGATGGCTTCATGCTCCTGAAGAAGCACTTCCGAGCAGTTTTGGGATTACCTTGTTCAAAATATCCATACGTGTCATAAACACTTTGCTGATACCTGTATCAATACTTATTCTATAGAATCAAGAGGGCCTCAAATGCTGTGACAGCTTGTGCTGAAACATTTTGGTTGACATTATCAATGGCACAGCCCAAAGTCAAAGCCAAACTTTATGAATGATGCACATCTTCAAGATTTTAACTTAAATGTAAAATCTTTGATAATTGAAATTTAAGTGTCTTGACTTGTAGAACAATCGTTTTCTTTTTGCATTGAAAAAAAGAAAATATGATAAAGGCATCATAAATATCCATCATAAAGCTAAATGGGTAATGTATCAAATTGCAGCCTCAGTATTTGGATATGTATTATATCATGAGGTTGCATTAAATACCCAGCCCCAGTTTGGTTGGGATCAGCAACCCTTCAATTCCTAAACCAAGTCCAGGCTGAGCTACCTCAGTGACACACTGCTTCAACTATATAAATTACAGCTCATGTGACATTTAAGTGGCTTAAAAATGAATGGAGGCAAACACCAAAGAGGCCAGCCCCCCTTTTTTCCAGCTTTCCTCCCTCAATTCTTAAATGTAAGAGAAGGAGAGAAACAACATTAAGTAGTTCAACTTAATGGGATACTGGTAAGATTCAAAGAACAATAAGGTAAATGTGTGATGTAACATGGATCACAAGAGAAATAACTGAAAAAGCTGCCTCCAGATTGAGAGATAGTTTATGTCCTTCCGTTTTTGTTGTCAGTCAACACAAAAATACCTCTGATATTTGCTATTAGAGCAATAAGCAAAAGTAATGTCCAGTATTATATCCTTACTTCTAAACTTTGCCTTTCAGTCCAATGTGGCCTACAGTCGAACAGTTCTGTAATATTGGATTGATATTGTACATATTGTTAATGTTATTAGTAAATTCAGTTTGTCAATAGTCTCCCTTTACTTTGTTGACAGTTTCACTTTTCTTAGTTTTTTCCTTCAGTTGATAGATCTTAAGTATTCTGCATGTTGCATCTTTTATTATTAACTAACTTATTTTTATGCTCTTATCTATTTTGATGTCTCTATTTAATATTCCTACTATAGTGAGTATAAGAGCAACTGAAACAACCAAATTTCCCCTTGGGAATTAATCAAGTATTTCTGGTTCTGAAATATGTACAAGACAAATTATTTCAAATAAGGCACTGTTGGGGAGCCAAAAACTGTCTCTTGTTACTGAAATGAGCCAAATGATTTAGAACAGTGGTCATCAAGTGGTTGGCCCCATCAGGCCCCCCAAAGCCTCCAATCCAGCCCTCAAAATATGATCAAACATATAAAATGTAGGAGAGGATTTGTTTTGAAATACCTTTTAATTTAGTGAAATAAATGAATATTCGACCAAGATTATGCCACTTGTCCATATACAATGCTGCTTTAAATGCTTACCAGGATGTAATGCATCTTTGCTTCACAATCAATGCAGCTCACGGCATCCCAAACCAACTCAACTGAGCGGCTGAATATCAAATGGTCTCCATGACTCACTGAGGGTCACATAAATCGCCCATCAGGAACTACCACTTGGTGCCCAAATGCCCAGTTTAGATACCCACTTAGTGTATGAACAGGTCTCACAGGCTCTGACTAACTGGCTACTTTTCTGTCCCCGAGATCAAAACATGGCACCTCAGACCCCTGCATGCTGAGCCGGCTCTCAGTGGTTTACTCACTCCATACCTGCCTGTTTTTAAATTGAGTTCTCACAGCGCTTTAATGAAGAGTGTCAGTCCAGGGTCAGGCAGCTTTCTGAGGTACTGAAGCCTCGGTGGACTTTCACGCATTGATCTTTTCTGGATCAAAGGCACCAATTTGATCTCTTAAAATTATATAAAAAAGCTGTATATACTAATGGTTACACTTCAAAAACACTTGCAGACATACGAAACTCGAGTTATTTGAGAAGTCTTTGAAGAGTGATTTAAATCCATCTGTTTGGAGAGAAATGATCCTTTAGAGATAAATTTGAACAGAAGAGAAATAAATTCTGACCCAGCCTTTGTGGTTTAAAATGCACAACTTTTGTCTTCAACTTTGTTCACACTTTAAGATAACTTAATAATCCTTAAACTCCCAAATTAAGTGGGGTACACATGTGAGGATTCTCTAAATCTGGAGAGATTTCTAATCCATTAGAGACGCCACACATGAAGATAAAAAATCAGCCACTGAACATTTTTGATCCTACTGTGCGTGGTGTGCTCCAATAATCTCAAAACAGAACACCACAAACACAACGATTATGTCCCACCACCGATCTACAATCTGGTTCTCCAAGACAGAAATCTGGCATGATCAAACATAATCTAACAAAAAGAAGAAACTAGAAAAGCGCAGACCTCCGCCAAGCAGCACAGTTTCCAGACAGTGATTCGGATCAACACCAAAATTATATCAGTTCTTCCTTTTCCCATGCTGAACATTTCCTGAAAATTCCATCAAAATCCATCCATAACTTTTTGAGTTATTTTGTTCACAGACAGACAGACAAACAAACAAACTCTCCCGAAAACATAACCTCCTTAACGGGGGGTAACAAAGCAACAACCAGGAAACAAAAAATGGAAGACAATATACAAGAGGAGGTAATGATGGTAGTCCTGGACTACTTATGACAAAGAAATCTTGAACTAAAAAAGTAACAACTATGGAAAAAATCCTGGAGACGGTGTGAACACGTGAGCTGGTCCTCCATTTCTGAGATCCACCAAACTTTACAGTACGTTTCACGTCAGCTGTGCTTGTTGTTATTTATGCTTGCTTCTTAATTGGCTATATTCTGTTTTACGTCACAATTCATGGAGTCATGACGTGGGAGTCCTCTGCTTTCCCCACACACATTAATATTTTAGGTTGTAAATACTGATCAAGTTTATATATATGATTGTCGACCCTGACCCATTTCAGAGCTGATTATCAGGACAAATTCACTCTTAACACACCTCAGACCACAGGATAATCTTATGGGATAATCTTATAAGACATAAGATAATCTGGCATTTGCTGCCCTTGGTCGGAAAGGGGGAAAGTCGGGACAAAAACAGCCCGATAATCTTTATGTGTGTACCCCACTTTTCGATGTAATCATAGATATCAGTCCATGAAATGAGACATAAAGAGCTGACTAGGTCCACCCAGTGCACTTTCTTCTCTTTGCCTGGCAACAGACCAAACACATTGATGTTTTGACCGATAATTTATTTCTATTTAAAGTGAAACAACACAAATGTGCCACATAAGATAAACGCACATAGAGTTACCTAAAACCAGCATCCCTGGGATTAAACTCAAATGACAGACTATGTTGTTCATGTGTAAATGCACAGCTTTGATTCATGAGACTAATCAGTTTGTTGTACTTACAGCAGGGTCCTTTGCGTAGCACCTTGATGCGTCTCTGTGTGTTGCACTGAGCTTTCTCCAGCTCGCACTCGTTGGAGTAGGTGGATGCATCGGAGCCGCAGACAGGAGCCACCAAGGATGGACACTCCACTCTCTTGCAAACACACTCTGCCTTGGTCGGGTCTGCCGGGTCACGCTCGCACACGGCGCCAAAGCCGCACAGCATCCCTCTGCAGCCTGAGAGACAGGAAGAAAAGTGGAAGACATTAGGAGAGATATTCAGACATCTGAAGAGAATACATGCCTGCGAAACACATATCTGCCCTTGGAAGAGAAAACAGAACTTCAATATGCAGACACAGAGGCAGAACCTGAGCAGCGAGGAGAGAAGAAGAGTAAAGTGCGAAGCGTTCGAAGCAGGATGATCTGTTTAATCACTTGACAAGCCGAGATTGCAGAGGTAGAGTTTGTGAAGGACGATAATATCAGATAAAGCAGTCAGTGATAGTTACTCAAAACTATGGGAGTACAGGGAGGAAAAGCAAGAGCCCAACCCAAGTGGATCTCTGCTTAGAGAGGGCTCACACAGAAAAAAATAGAACCTGAAAGTACAAATTAAGAGTACTTTTCCAAAATGCTATAAAGCCAAAATAAAAAAAAACCCACCCCGTGTTGAAATCTGACACCACACCATTGCTCGTCTGGGCTCATTTGCATACTAGCAGCTGATTGGATGATTGGATGATGTGTGTGTGTGCTGGCCCTGCTGTAAAACGGAGAGACGGAGGAGGCAGGCGCTGTGTTTTGTCCATTTTTGGTGGATTTTCCACGACTGCAGTTACTTTTGTCAACTTTAATAGGCTATATTACATTTGTAGGTATATTGAAATGTGCTTTCTCAACTTCTAAACTTTTGATTATAGAGATAGAGAGATGAGGGACCTGCAATAGAAGTGACTGTTTTCACCCGGTGAGCTCCAGGTGCACACAGACGATTTGACGATCTTTCTGCTCTATGAGATCATCCCCACGTTATAATCCTTAACGATTTTATATCGTCATATCGCACACCACTATAATACAATTTATTTATAATGTGCCTTTCATGACACCCAATCAGTGAGTTAAAGAAAGTCCGGATCTTGTTTGGAGGGCAGAGCGAGATGCCAGGGTGAGGTGTGGCTTCAGGACAGATTAACTCAATGTCCAGTCTAGTTTTTGCTACCTTTCAATTTATGTGGTCTGTAAATTGTCGGGGAACATTTAAAAGGGGAGGGGGGGTAAAATTGGGATTAGGCTTCCCTTGATTTAGTGTTTATTGAGTCCTTAGGGCACAAATATTCTGTACTCATTCTAAATTCAGTTCAGCTTCAGTTTAATGGATCTAATAAGCAGCATCATCAGTGTACAAATTAAAATCACACTCATTTTTCCCCAGTTATTCTTAGACAAGTTTCCAGTCCAAAGAGCAATAAAGTATTTTCCCACCACACAAGCACGTCCGCACAGATCAGCATCAAAATGTGTCAGTCACCGGGGTCCTTTCGCAGAACTTCTCGCAGTTCAGCTTCACAAAAGCATCAGGGATTAAGTGTGATCCTGGCGTAAAGCAAACAGATGCTCTTCATTCATTCAGGGAGAATCAGTCCACCCATGCAGAGCCTGCAGAGTGTGTTAGCGGGTCTACTGAGCTTATCTCAAACACCTTCATGTTAAAATTCCAGAAAAATCAGCAGCAGCATTAAAACCCATGTGGAGGCAGCAGGTTTACACACACACACTGCTATGCAGACAAGTTTGTTTTTTAAGATTTGACATGTCTGAGCTTTGAAACATCAGTGATCTAAGACTCAGGAAAAAACACAGAGGGACAGCTGCACGGACACACACCAAGGTTATCCAAACACTTCAAGGCTACACAAGAGGGAGCAACAACAACTTTCTTAGACTTTGATCGTGAACTTCCCACCGAGTCCTCAGCTTTGATCAGGTGTGAAACAGCATCCTGTAAACTTGGTGCGAGGCTGAAGAATGCACCGACAGGGAGCGCCTGTGTGCGTATGTGCTCGCATTGTGTGTGTGTACACAACACAACATCGACTTAGAGAGTAATTGACCCGTGTTGTGGCAGCTACAGCTGCTGTGGCTCTGCGCCCACTTTGAGGGCTGTTTGGCAGCCAGCTGGCGTGACGTCCTTGCTTCAGCACCGAGGAGAGGGGGGGGCGGTAAAAGAGATGCCAGGCTCCCACAGGTAGCCGACCTGATCGTAAATCAATGGACGAAAGAACATAAAAGTCTGCACGAAAGAAATCCTCAGAGTTTAAGGGGCAAACAAGTTATGTCAAAACTAGAGCTGGGTAATATATCAGTATCTTGAAATATATCAATATTTTTTCACCAAGATACAGCCTTTATTCCCCGAAGCTTTTACCTACACTCTGTGTTATTTCACACTGGAACAAAAATAACAACTTAAAGCTAAAAAGCTGGAATAGATACATCTAATATGTAGTTTATATTATACTTCACCTATAATTAAATATTTTCTTTAGTCGCAGTAAGATTAATTAATGCTTTCCTTACCATTTTTTATGTTAAAGACTGTTTTCAACCATTTCAATGCTTCTTTCTATACAGTTAACAGTGATCTGGAATATCTGATCAGAAAAACTCAGACAATGTAAAGAGGAAACTACATTTGTGTGTGAATTTGTGCTGTACTCAATCTCAAATCTCTAAACAAGGAGTCTGCTCACCTGAACCCGCACTACTAATGATTAATATATTAAATGTTTTTATTCTTCAAATGTACATTTTAGTATTATTCTGAGACAAAAATCCAATAATGTAGTGCTACAGCCTGAAGATGGACTGAAAATAGACAAAAACTTTAGTGGATCATTTAAAATAAAGTTACTTAGTTTACTGAAGAGTTATTTAACAACTCTAGTCCAGAACAGATAATTTCTTTCTACACAGCCACAATGTGTCCTCCGTGAGCAGGATTTCCCATACACCACTGTCCCAGCTGTGATAGTGATGAACTACAAACCTCTGATATAACCCTAGTCTGTCAGTGTGGAGTCATCCTCTCACAGCTCAAACACAGTTTCAGTGGATGGCTGTTAAACATGAGTCTGGTTCCACTCAGGATTTCCTGCTGCCAAACAGATTGATTTATTTTGTTCTCTGTTAAACAGTACTTTGTTCTGAAATTTATTGCCCATCAGGAGCTATCAAGACTCTAATATCCCTGAAGAGAATGTGTTTATTTTGTAAAAAATTACTTTCCCATTTAAAAAATGTCTCTTCAGACAGAGTCAGATCTCTAGCTTGCATTTGCAGACACAATTTCTCTGGCTTGACTTTCATTAAAGCTGCAGTGTGTAGCTGATGAGACTGAAGTGAAATCAAATCCACTCGCCCATCCCGTCCCTGTTTGCATGACAAACAACAAAGTTCAGAAGTCACTTTTTGATGAGGAAAGGTAAAACAAATCTTTTGCAATGGCTAAGTCACAAGTACAAAAACATTTGTCGCAACTTACAGGTGCTATGAGGAGAATCTAGTTCTGGCAACATTAAGACTCTGCTACCCATGAGCACGCGCGGCGACTGTCGTAATGCTGGCGTCCCAGTTGAAGTCGGAAAAAAAACATCCCGATCTACCATTCTATTGTTAGCTGTTGTTAGCACGCCCTGCGTTTTTGTTCACAAATATCACATGAAGAATGTGATTATCACTATTGCAGCATTTTTGTAAATATAAGTCTAACAATACTATGTATACAGCTGATCTAAAGCGACACACCCCAGTCAGAAGTGCAAATAAATGGATTATTACAGGAGGTAAATAACTGTTCACACTGGGGGCATCCATCTTCAATTGTCAACTCGGGGGTTGCGAGGTTTCAACGAGTTCCCAGTAGGAAATTCCGACTTTGGGGGACGTTCCAGTTGCAGTTTCCTACTCGGCACTCGGAAATTCCAACGTCTGACTACAACTGGAACACGCCAAAAGACGTGACAATTTTTGGAAAACTAAGTATCATAGTTTTGTAGCCGGCTATATATCGCTACTTACAGCCCGGTGCTCTAAGACTTGTCCGAATAATATTAATTTCCTCTAGGTTTAATTGTTTTGTTACCGAAGTTGAGTGTCCAGGCCAGTCCAGCCCTGTCCGACCCGACCGTGAAGCTAAGGAATAGCATTTATAGATAACCTATTTTGATGCTATAAAACTCATCTTAAAGTGTGTATTTCAATCAGGCATATATCTAAAAGTGAGACTTTTTTGTAATTACTTACAAACTCCTCATAGCATCTTTAAATAACTAGCATAATTAACTGACATAAATGGACATTAATGGTGCTTAAATTTCATTTGAAAAAATTGTCTTGCTAGCCTTCGAGTTTTTTCAAGGTTTAGCTACAGATACAAAAATGACACCTACCAAACTAAAGTATTTCATTTATCTGCTATTTTCTTTTTCTCCTATGATGGTGTCAGCCTCTCTTTTACTGCATTACATCCATCCATATTTTAAATACATCCATCCATGTTTGAAATTTCTTTTTTTAAACTATATTTTTATTAAAGCTTTTTTTTATAAACATAACAGAAGACAGGAAAAGTAACAAGTCAACAAACAAGCAGGTCATCAGAGGTTGTACAATACAGTTCATTTCCAAAAAGGGGTTAAGTCAGGGTTGTTTTCTCCAGTGTTCAGGTTTTGTTATCATTAGTCTATCATAGTCCAAATGAAAATTAATCTTCAAAGGGACAAGAGGCCCTAGCAAAACCATACATGCAGTTTTACAGAGATAGGGTTAGGGTTAGGGGTTAGAGTTAGGGTAACTCTAATCTTAACCCTAGCCTAACCCTAACCCCTTTACATCCGCCACCTCCCGTCAAATATTTCTGTTCAAAAATGTTATCCATTTGGAAATGGTCAGAAGAGGTCAACCTCTCCATGTCATACAATTCCTTTACAATTGTCATCCAAACTTTGAACAGTTGGTTTGTCAGATTTGTTGCACCCTAGGATTGACCAAATAGATTTCATTTTATGAGTCTAATTCTGTATATCGATATTTCTATATGTGTCACTTTGGAGCTGTAAAGATAGTTTTGTCAAAACAACTAATGTTTTGTTGGGATGCTATAAGACAGGAATTATATTTACATTGATAATTCTGCTATTGTGACAACCATCTGTCCTGCATTTTTAGAAACATATACATCTTAACTGTCTCATTTTGAATAGGACCTGGTGGCCTTTGTAAGTCTTTTGACGAGAAGTTGTATTTTATTACAGTGGAAGTCACCTTCCCCTCCATCTCACTCTGTCTGGCTCGAGGACATGTTACACTTATTAAGATGGAGAAAAAATGTTGCTCATTGAGAGGGTCAGTGATCAGTTTTTACAAAACATGGCGTCATTTTTTTCAGTTATGCAAAGAACTTAACTCGCCTTGATTTCCCACATCTGGAATCAATGTGACAGTGTATACAGTATGTTTGATGTTTTGGTGTATTGATGTACAGTATTTCTTTTTGATTTTAGTCTGTGATATAAATAAATATATACATATGTATGTATGTGTGTATTGTTTTAAGTTCTGTGTTATCTTTTATCTATCATTGTACTTTATGTTCGGCTTTTATTGGGTTAGTTGGCAAAACATGAAAACTTTCCGTTCACGTTGTTATGTTGTAGTGGTTGTTTTATGTGTTTTAAGTCAAGCTCCATCCAAATACTCATGTTTGTTGCACATTTTTCGGCAAAACTTCAATAAAAAAGCTTGGACAAATGTGTATACATTGAGATATGTGTCTTAATTTGCCAAAATCAAAATACAGAAATCCCAGGGTATGATTATGGTCCAGCCAAAGTCAGTGCTGTTGATCCGGGTTTCACACACACACACGCAGATGGACTACACACAACTATTCCTTATCGCTGGATTCCAGGCCAAGATTGAATGCAAGGCGGCATGTCCACCATGACTGGCTGGCAGGTGGTTCTGCTATAGTGGATGGACAGACTCACAAAAACACACAACATGCACATACACAGAGTCAATGTGTGCAGCTTAGACAACTGGTCCAGCATCTGCCCAAGGCATCTAATTCTGTGACTCCCTTCACCGCTGCTCAGAGTGTTTGTGTGTGCATGTGTGTGCGGAGTGACAGGCGAGGAGGCTGTTTTTGACTTGCCCACTGTTCCCTGTGGGAGAGCGCCTGACAGCTACCTGAGCTCACTCTCTTTTGTACCGCAGGGAAAAGGAGGAGTGTGTGCGCGGAGCTATCCATGAATGCATCTGTATTCCTGACGGTGTGTGTGTGTCTGCGAGGTGTAGGCATTAGGTGTCACACGCATGCACACGAAGTCAGGTGCGAGCGCGGAGGCCTTGTCATGACTGGCCCACCGCTCTGCCATCACTTCACAATGAGCAACTTGTGTGCTTGTGTGTGTGTTTATGTACCCCTGTTTGTGTTTGTGAGTGGCTCGGAGGCGAAGCGATGCGATGAGAGTGACAAGAGGTGAAATTCAATCGAACTGTGTCAGATGAGTACAAGAGAGGGAGGGAGTCAGATGGGATGACAGGAGGAAAAAAGGGACCAAACAACGATCTCTCTGTGCTTTAAATACATCAGCCGTGTGTCAGGGTATGTGATATGTGCACTATCCAACAAGCCATCCATGAGCATTCAAGCCTGTGGGCTACCTTAGTTCATAAATGACCAACACTGGAGCAGGAAGCTTGTAACTGACTAATGAAAAAAGGCTGATAGTCATGGGACACATAGGTTTATTTGAGTACCGTTGAGTAATCCTCAAGATTTAAATGAAAGTACAGATGCAGCCGCCTCAATATTCCCCTCCCAACCAAATGCCAGCCAACTTCCAGCCACTGGGAGTCTAAAAAAGGATTGTTTTAGGATTTGTTTTTGTTTGAAATTTGACATTTTTCAAGCTCAACAAAAGTTTCATGTATTTCCTATAAAATATAAGAAGTAAGGGTTACAGGTTTATCACATAATTGCATGAGATCTAAGTCCGACCATCAGGGTGAGTAGGTCTGAACAGTTTCCTGTCATGGATCAGCCAAGACTGCCAATAAAATAGGGGAAAATGTAAGTGGCTCAACCTGTACGTTGCCAGGGTCAATTTTGCTGTGTTAACCCAGGTGGATGTATTTAAAGCAGAGAGAAATATAGTTCAGAGCGAAATTCAAAAGCCAGCATCTGTGCTGGTTTGGCTACTGTTAGTGCCCATGGCACGGGTAACTTGCACATATATGTAGGTATCATTAATGCTGAAGGTACAAACAGATTTTAGAGCCATCCAAGTGATGTCTCTTTCAGGGACTTCCCTGCTTATTTAAGACACATTGTACACTTGTAACAACATCGTGGTTTTGCCTGCAGTCCACACCTGTCCAGTGTCCTTCGTCTTTTGTAGAGGACCCCTCCCCAGATCTCCTCTTCACACTGCATGTTCATGATAAAGGAATGTTGGTTGATAATACTGGGTTCTTGTTTTTTCTTCAGAGAATTCGGCATTCTCATTTTTTAGGAACTAATATTACTCACACCTGCCTCCCATTGTAAGTGCGCGGCACATTATGAACTGTAAACATCGGAGATTGAGTCCCCCAACTGTCGAGCAACTGAACGTTTACATTAAGCAAAAAATGTGAAAGAATTCCACCAACAAAACCTAAACAATTAGTGTACTCAGTTCCCAAACACTTGTTGAGTGTTGTGATTTAACACAGAGGTAAACATACCCCCTGTCCCAGCTTTCTTGGAATGTGTTGCAGACATCAAATTCCAAATGAGTGAACATTTGCAAACTTTATACAATGAAGTCTTTCTAGTTGATTGGATGAATGAGGTCATAAAAGAATCCCAAGTCATTGTATTCTGTTACATTTACATTAGACACAGCATTCCAATTAAACTGCGGATTGTAGCTTGGCTTAAACTGGTTGCAACACTGCCAAACATTGGCCTTTTATTTCTTGTGTTATCGCTACATTTGGCTCACATCTGTTGAGAATGCATGAAGAAATTTGGACGAACTGGATATGACATAATGCCCCATCCATTCTTTTAATTATGCTAACTATGCAACATAAACATGCTTTTTCTGTACATACCCATTAGCCTGTACGTGTAGTTCAAAAGAGGGGTTTAGACGTGAGAATATATAGAAAGGGATGAAACAATGTTTTATTCACTCTGGGAAATAATAAAAATAACATGATATTTATGAAAAGAAATCCAGGCTGTAAACAGTGACAGCAAACGCACCACCTGGAGAGAAGAAACATGATGTATGCCAGCAGTGGTTTGTAACCACATCTCCTCTGCGATGTTTTCCTATAAGAAAATCTCACTCTAGCCCGGAGCTTAGCTGACTGACAAAAGACTGACACCAGAGCTGAGAGCTTCTGTCAAACTGAACGGATCGAGTGCAAGCTCTGGACTGAGCCAACAAACGGCATACCTAATGTGCTGGGAATGCTTCTCTGCGATAAATCCTCCTGATACTTCAGGAAAGATACATTTGACACCACAGATTTTCTAAGAGCAAGGAGAAAGCCTCCATAACATGAGCAGCCTTATCGACCAAATCTGAAACAAAAGGTTCCTCCAAACAGATGGGTAAAGAAAAATATAAAACTATGTTAGCGGTAGATTCCAACATTTCCGTCCCTGACCTGCTTTGATTGAAAGGTAATCTCTGGGAGTTCAGACAGCAAAATAAGAAACAGGATCCTATGGGCATGTCCTGGAGACAGGGAGGATTGTTTCACAAAGAGATAACCGGAGACAAGATGTCATTCTAAGAAAGGGAGCGCTCAACTTTTCCCACAAGTACAGCACACAATGTCAGTTATGTAGAATACTGTTGGGGTCCAAAACAAATTGAAGGACTTCCATCATTATTTAATCCTTCAATTTTATTGTAATTTATATCCTAAGAGATTTAGGGTCTTGTTGTATGCCCAGTACAAAGAATTTTGGCATGCAGCACAGGTGCTTATCCTATTTTCCACCTGACCCAATTACTCTTTCATCAAGTGTTCTCAGTGTCTGTACAGCTAACGATCTCTAAGTGTTTCAGCTAATAGAAGCAAGAACTGCACCCATTTGCCCTGCTATGTGCTCTGGCTCTATTCTCATCCTGACTTGATGCACATCCAGTGGTGACCAGGGCCGAAAAGGACCATCCCCCAAATATTAATGCCTTGTGAAGCCATTGATGAGAGCTGTGATCAATGTGGTTGTGTTTTTTCTCTCTCAAAGCACATATCTGCACATGTTAGCCAACAATGGATTAGATCTACCAGCCCCGGTTCTCCAAAGTCAGGTACTATATCAAAGTAGTCCAATCATGTGTGTACAGTTCTTGAAGAAAGCTTGAGTGAAAAAAGTTGGGATGATGATTGCCCGTAAAATTATTTATTAAATTAAACTCCCCCAGGGAGGTAACAGTTATGTTTTGACAAGGCTCAAATGTTGAAAGTTTTGAGACAGAGTGCATGTTTTTATGTTTGCATGGTATTTTGAGCAATTTCAAATCTCTCTGTTCTGAAGGAGGAACATTTCTATCCAAAAACACCAGAAACTTTCCCATAACTAGAAGATAAAAAAAGAAAAGTACACTGACATTAAGGAAATACACAGTACATATATAAAGCTTTGGACTTCTCTTTTGTTAGACTCCCACAAATCTATGAACACATCAGATGTGATTATAATGAAGACAAGTGAGAAAAACAGAACTGACCTTTGAATGACTGATTTCTCATACAACATGTGAAAGCATTGAGAATATTCCATGTGTTATTTTTTAAGGTAGAGGAATCTTGCTGTGTCCAGAAAGTTACCTCTGTTGTAACAGCGTATTTGTTATTGACACTGCTGTGCAATAACTGTGAAATGTGAAATTTAATATCACAACTTCTGTTTCTATTTCTTTAAAGAAATGTAAGAGAAAAGAGAAAGAGTTATAAAGCCTAGCACCAATATTATCTATCATTCAGACTTGTTAGAAAGACCTTTAGAGGCACTTAAAAACCTTTCAGAGAAACGGTCCTTAAGTGCATGTAAAAGTGTCAGATTTTGTGTACAGCACCGTTCCAGTGGATTTAAACTTCTGTCATTCCCTGCACCAATGTGAGCATTTCCATTCTTTGTGCAAATGTCTATAGAGTGACATGAGCATGTGTGTGCAGAGGTGTATTTTCATGCCTGCCTGTACATGTAAGAGTGTAAGGTAATCTTTAGGCCTGCAGCGCTAAAAGCTTCCCTGCCATGCTTTTTTTTTTCTCCTATTTGAAGCAGAGAAAGCAAATCCCATCGGGGGGGAAAAGACAGCATGTCCAGTTTGCGGTTGTCAAGGCGAACGTCTTGCCCAGGTAACACTCCATCCCATGTTTGGACGGCTCATCCATTAAATAAGACACGCCATGTGAGCCTTAAGACTGCACTCAATGCGTCAGTGGGTTATGAAAGGAGGGCGCTCACACTGTTGTGATTAAAGCTGCTGAGAGAAAAATGTCATGCTTTAAGAGTTGAAAGAAAGTCTGACATAGTTCTGTAGTGGCAATTTTCCACGATTCCGTTGCCAGTCGTGATGCTCAAGAACTGAGGGTGAGACTAAGATGATACAGTTCATGTCTTCACAGGATCAAAGCTTGTGTTATTTTGAAGAAAAAAGATTATTTTTGGAGCGTGCAGACCATGTGGACTCCACACAGTTAGCAAGGAGGAGCTTGGTGCTCCAAATCCAATCCGAGTGGCTCAAAATTGTGGGATTTTTTTGCCTGAGAAAAAAAACACAATTGATGATATAATTTAATGTATTAACATGGTGACAATTTGGAATAAAAAATGTTGCTGTAAAGCTTATAGATTTGCTACATCTTCATGAATCAGCAGTTGAAAGACATGAGACTCTTACTTGAGTAAACAGCCACAGACTGTATAAAAGGAGAGTGTAGAGTCTGAGGTAGGTCATCTGTTTGAAGCAGTGGGCAGCAGTTGCCATATTGAAAAGACATCCTTAAACTAAGGTTGTCTCAGTCCCAAACACATTTAGTCAGGATCAAACAGCTTCATGTAATTTGGTCTGTCCTGAAAGCTCACATATCTCCGACTAGGGCTGAACAATTAACTGCAAATTAGATTAAAGTGCAATATGGCTTGCTGCAATTTTCACATCGCAGAAGGTTCAATATTTTTAGTCAAATTTTTTTTTAGCCCTATTCATACACTTTTTTCCCACTTTCGAACCATTTTTACCTTTTTTTTTTTTAACCCCGTTTTAACAACTTTATGCCTTTTTTGCCCCATTCACCTTTTTTTTGGCCACTGTCAGAACCATTTTTGGAATTTTTACATGGTTTTTGAAATTTAATTTCAAATTTAATTCCCAATTTTGCTGCTATAATCAATTTTCCTAAGCCACTTTTGGATTTTTTTTTTTTTGCAAATTTCCCCCCCCCTTTTTTTTTTGCTATTTCATACCTATTTTGTACCTATTTATTAACCATTTTACCCAGTTTTTACAATGTCATACCTATTTTGCTTCTGTTCCTCACTTCTCCACATTTCTCAAATGTTTTATTCTTAGATTAATTTAATGTCATATTGGTTTTACTATAAAACGATTTACTGCTTATGTTTGTTTAAGAATACATAAGATGAGGAACATTAAAACAATTGCAGAGTAAATCGCAATATGGGGGAAAGAAATCGCCATTAGATTATTTACTCAAATCGTTCAGCCCTATCTCTGACACAGCCAAAATGCAGCTTTATCATTCTTTTATTGCTTGGTACATGCTATGAGCTTGACAATGTTATTAATCAAAGACAGTGGAGAACTCAGAGTCATACTGTCTGTCTGTCCAAAGGTTTGAGCTGAGCAGGGAAAAAAGGCTTTAAATCACTGCTCCCTTTGCTTGGAATAAGCTTCAAAAAGACCAGAAAATCAATGAGCTGGTTTCAATGGCCTCCTTCAAAGAGGACGTTAAATGATGTAAATACTGAAGCATCTGGTTGCAGATCTTTTGACAGATTACCTTGTTTCGTTCAATTTCTTTTATTATTTTTGTTATTTTACTGTAAGTGTTACAAGTTGTGTATTTGTTGCTGTTGTTATAGTAACTTTGTTAACTGTGCTGCTGCCTTTGTGGCCAGCGAACTCTTGAAAAAGAGACTTTTAATCTGAATTAGTTTCTTTTCCTGGTTGAAAAAAAGGTTAAATAAATAAAATAAAATACTGCAACAATAGGTTGAAAGCCAAGAAACAAAAGCAACAGGGACAGCCCAAACCACTGACTGGTGGCTATACTACTCAGCATTTCATTAGCTTTGGTCTGCCTGAAAAATGTGAAGTGACAGAAACAAAACTACTAACAAAATCGCAACAGCTTTGTGACTTCATATGCAAATCAAAATAATTCCTCCAACCTTAATGCTTGAAAGAAACCTGGTTTAAGTATTTAAAAACACACTGAGGACTTCTTAACCCTTATAATAAAAAATAGCACATCACAGGCTCAAACATAGGTTGGCTACATAAGCCCTACCTTTAATTACACAATGCACCAAGATCTCCGAGAAGTTGTATATCAAGCCAAAGACCAACAAGTCGTGCACGCAAGACAGCTATACTACATCAGCAAGGTCTATATAGATGGCTTAAAATTGGATGCAGACCAGAAGAACTCAGCCACCAATGTGAGGTCATTGAAGGCAGTTTTATGTCACCTGTTACACACCATAGAAACCCTAAGCAAAGCCACAACACACAAGGTAGATATACTAGACCAGCAAGGTCTCTCCTAGAAATTATTACAGACTCAAGTTGCAAGATGTGCCATTCAAGATCACAATGAAACAGGCAATGGTGAGGATCATTGATTCAATGGCTGGCCATGGAAACACAGACACAACATGATTATTTCTCTTTAGACTCTTGGAGCTGGTAGAAATCTTCGGTATCCTGGTTCACAAAGCCAATGCCCAAAGAGGTCTGGTCAGAGGTGGTCCTCATGTAAGAATCCAACCAAAAAGCCATACCACTGTCATGGAAGCAAGGCCTAGTGATACAGCTATGCATGAAAATATAAATTACAGCAGAAAAATGGCAGCTGTTGCTCTGGTCAAATGATAAATATTTGACTGTAGCAGGAGGCAGTTTGCTTGATGAAGGCAATGGTACAATAATGAGTGTCTGCAGAGAACGGTGAAGCATGGTGGAGAGTCCTTGCCAGATTGGGCTGCATTTACGCAAAAAGAGTTGGGGGTTTTGTCAATGGCCCAGAACATACAGCCAATGTCATCAGGAACTATCTTCATGGTAAAGAAGAACAAGAAGTTCCAGAAGTGATGGTATGGCCCCAACATTATTGAGAGTGTCTGGGTTTATGAACCAAGTCAGAAGGACTTGAGACAGCCTACATTCACTTAATATCTGCAATTTCTTCTCCAAGATGTTTGGAAAACCTATACCAACTTTAATCTCTCCTTTCCTGTTACTTTATTTTGAGCTTCACTGGATAATGAGGCTCCTGGTAATAGCAGCACAACCCTTTTTTCCATTATTTAAGCCTCCCATCCTGAGCAACATGTCAGAAAACAATCGGCCCGAAGCACGTTCCCTCAAAAAGAAATTCTGGACAGACTCAGATTTTATACACATACCCTGAAACAGTGGTTCCTATTACTGCTGGACTGTTTCTTCCCCTGTGGAGAAAATGTCCCAAAAGCCTGTTTGTGGTGAAATGCCCTATCAGTTTCATTGTTTTGCTGCCTTGTTGCATCTACCTCAAACAAAGTGAAAGGGGGAGAAATGGACTGTTGTGGCAAGCATGAGCGCGCTCAGACCCAATAAGGCTTGACAGAATCGCCTCGACAAACTCAAAATGGCTACTTTAGGGGAAGAACAGCGCTCTTACTCTCCTCTATACCTGTCAGGTTTGTGAACTATTAAACCGCGGTCAAGTTTGTTTTAGCTGCGGAGGAAAGGAAGGAAAAGAAAGAGAAAGAAAAAGTGTGCATGAATAATTAACAGTCCTGAACTTTACACGGGTGACAAGAATAGCGGCTGAATTATCCGGGACAGGCTGGGCAGTGAAGCAGAAATGGCAAATGTGTTGAATAACCCATTCAGGTGGAGCCAATTGTCCCGGGATCAGATTAAATCGGCAAACCGTGGCTCCACATTGATTAATGACCCGCTGACTGTCAGGGAATCAGGAAGCGGAAGTTGATGGAGGGAGATACGGGGCGGTGGCATCGCAGCGACATCGCATTAATGTTGAATGAGTCTAAATTCATTACACTGGAGCACTCCTTGGGGAGATCTTCCACTTACTTCCTAATAAAGGGAGCCTTTCTTTGCAGCTGACGCTAAGTAATACAGATGTGCTCCACTGCCAGCCGGCTTTAAACAGTCCTCTCCTCTCTCCGTCTATCTCTCCCTCCTTCTCGCTCTAAGAGGGCTTTAGCCTCTCTGTCGGTGTAGCTGAGCCGAGAGACCTTTACGGTGAGGGGACCGGTCGCCATGGCAACAGCTGGTGATGCAATCGGCACAATCTGGAGCTGAACTCATCAGGTTGGAAATGTAAACTTTGTGCCTTGCATACAGATGGTTTTTATACATTTACACCCTCACAGTGCTTATCTTAAATTGCAAAACAGACTGTAATTAGTTTTCTATGCTGGTTTGTGTGTTTTTCAGTTTCTTAAATGACTTTCCTTTCGCCTGATAATTTTGAAATCTTACATAAAGAGCTTGCCAGGGATGCCTGTTTTAATGGCCCCTGCTGAAAACATCAATAATCACAAATACAAAGGTCCAATAGCAATACCTATCACATTTTTTTAGTTTGCTACAGTGACAGCATTAGCAGTCGGTCTTTCTACTTTGTTTTGAAGTGTATTAGGAATCCTACACTGGGCAGCATTGAGAAATTGATCAAAAAGGTTTGCTTAATCAATCACTAACATATTTTTACAAGCCTCGTTTTACAGGAAAGCACAAAAAGCTTCCAAGCAGCCATTAAATAAGTGTAAGAGTATTGATAGTGTCCTAAAGTATCAGTAGTTTCACAAGTACTCTTTTGGTATTGACTTCTTCCTTATAATATTGAAACCAAATGTGACAAACTGTCTCTAAAACTCTAGAGACTGTTTTTGTTTCCCTCTTCCTTTATGCAAAAGCCACTGCCACTCTCTGTGTCATGTGACCGTGGAGACCAATCAGACCTGCTTTTGATTAAACTTTTGTGCTATCAATCTTTGATAGAAGAATCCCAGATTCATTCAACCAACAGGATCATATCTGGAGTTTGACTGGGCCACACCATCAGTTCCAGAACTTCAGATTCCCTTTTCTCGGTCAAATAATCTCTGCACTGCTTTAAAGTTCAATATTCTTGTTGGTATATAAACCCACAACAATCAGATTCAGTCCAAGTGGGATCCCGTGATGCACTAAGGCAGCAAGTGGTTGATATTTTTGTTTATAATGCCATTACTATTTTGCTCTTGCCATTGCCACAAATGTCCCCATTAAGGTATCTCCACCATGTTTTACAGTAAGTGCAATGCATCTAGCATCAGAATATCTTTCACCTTTCTGTGCACTATGCTGGCAGAAAAGTTTAAGCATGTAGAGTATCTTCTTCCAGTCATCAATCATCCGATGATTGCACTCCCTCACAAATCTGAGGCATCTCTGGATGTTAGAAAGTAAGCTAGTAGTTGAAGGGGAGGCATTTTGGTTTAATGTGACTCACAGTCCTAATATGCTTAATATCATTTAGCTGGTAATTGAATTAGCCTATTTGATTGCCCTACACTGCCAACAGAGTGCTTTTTCCCCTGCAGACACCAGAGTGGTAGATGATTTGATGATTAGGAGCATTGATTCCAATCTACCAATCACATAGTCTAATAAAATCTGAATGGCTGAATTGGATGGTCATTAATTGGGTCTCCCCAACTCTGATGCAATGGATGTAACGTGTAGATGAACAGAAGAAAGAAAGACTGAAGCAGCAGCAGCATTGATTTCCAGTTGCGGGGCACTTCCTCTCTCCTGTGTCAATGGGATTATTTACTGCTGGAGTCCATCGTCCAGAAGTGATGTGCACCACAAAGAAAAGCAACGGTGGGCAGCGGTTACACCTGGTAAAATACGTGGAAGCATAGAGCAGCCCTACAAGGCTAGTAACGATCTCTGGTTAGTTGTCCTCGGGGGACCGATGCAGTCAATTATTGATCTGGCTGCAATCATACGACGGCCTGCGTGAAATAAAGCAAACACCTGCTCACAAAGCAGCACCCCACCTCACCAGCTCGATATGAGAAAATCACTACTTTAAAGCAGGTAAATAAGAGAAAAAAAGGTGGAGGAGAGAAGAATGGAGACTCTTTTTGGAGGATTTACTGCAGAAAACTACTTTCTCGCGTCCGGCGTTCTCTTTTTGTTCTTATCAGGCTGACAGCAGAATGAACAAATTGATGAAAACAAACCGCAAAGAGCCATTAGTTTATTTTCTCTGTGGTTCTCGACTGGAGGATGGAGGGCGTCTGAGTGTTCGAGTGTGTCTTTGTGTGTAGGTTGGTACAGTATTTTCTCATTCCCTTGCATAAAGGGGGCAATCAATTCCACCTCTCCTCGTCTGCTGTGTACGAGCGCATACTCGTGCAGCCGAGATCCTGGGCCCTGACCTGGCAAACACGTGGGATGAACTTATTTACCAGACAGCGGCATCTTCTCCAAGGCCCGCACGAGCTCCTCCACAGAGATAAAGTCAGAGATGGAGGGGAAACAAATGCAGGAAGAGTTCTTATTACAGGAGAGAAATGGTGGGGGAGAGCTGGAGCGAAATATGAGAAGCAGAAGAAAAATAGCTACAATTCAATAGTGAAGGTGAAAGAAATCCTCACCAGCCACAAATAGCTCTGAGATGCTGGCATAATTGAGGCTGAATCAATTTCCTCTTGGTGCTGAAAGCAACAAATGCGCACCAATTTTCCGTCTGTCTGCCTTCAAAACAGCATTGTTTGTGCATCTGTTGTTCATATCTACCTCTCTGAATCAGAAGTCAATAAGTCAGGGTTTAAATCCATGTCGTCACAGCTGATTAAAGAACATTTGCTTCAGTATCCACCAGACGAGAGGGTCCAATAATTGTCCATGCTCTGACTGACGCCACTGCTTGGAGGATTTGTCTTTACTGTCCAGTCTTTACTTAATTTTAATGAAGTCCCACTGGCTTTAAGTGTGAAAAAGAAACAGAAACTTCAATGAGCACAAAAAAATATTTGTTCTGCAGGTTTATTTTGCTTTTTCACAGTGAGCATGCCAGCACTCTCACACTCACAGACAATAGCGGAGGTGAAAAGTTAAAGCTGTTACTACATGGCTGGCACTTCCAAAGGAGAACAATGGCTTTAAATGTTTCAGCGACTCCCAAAAAAAAGACATATTCTTTAGGAGTAAATATAAGATAATCACTCTGAACATTAGAACACTTAAATAACTAATTAATAAACGTGATTTCAAAGCAGCAATTTCATGGATCCATTTTGTTCTCAAGGTGGAAGGCTAACTTGTCTTTGAACCTGGATTTGCACATGTTTTGAATTAATTTTGAATGACCTTTGGTGCCTTAATAAATAGTTAAGCATGCAATGCTGCTCAGGTGTGGGCAACTGAAAAACATGTTTGGATTTTGCTGGAAAAAGTCCTCCTCTGGCGTCCTTAGAGACCTGACATGCAAGATCGACAGTTCAACATACAATTGTATATTATCCTGCACATTTCACAAGTCCATCTGGGCAACAGCTCACAGAAAGTGTTTTAGGAGGGCTGAACCTTCCAAAAGTATATCCTCCAAGTTAATGAATGATTGTTCAATTGGTCACATTCATTACAGACAAATTGTAGGATGTAGACAGGCTCTAATGCTACAGAGCAAAGTACAAAACATGAGCCACTTTATAGAACAAATTCTCACCAAAGTACATTGGAGAGAAATATTAAGTTATTGATAAAAGCTTCCAGTGTTGTTTATTTTCATTTCATGAAAAAATGCTATTGAGATCTGATAAAATGCTACTGAAGCTGTTAGCATCAATGCTAATCTCCATATCAGCAGTCTCTCCCTGCTGTTGTCAAGTGTGTAAGTCTACTTCCTTTAAATGTTTCGGACTGCCTGTAACATGAAGCACTCTGAAAGTCTAACAGTCCTGTAATGTACACTTTTGTTTGATTTTCATTTAAGTCTGTGGCCCTGATGAAATAAAGGAACTAACTGATGAAATGATCAACTCCTCTGACCGCCTCAGACCTACCAAACAGCTCTGTATGTTCTCAAACTGTTTCCTTAACATTTATCAGAGCCTCAAATAATGAATATAGTAAGTGCACTACCATGTTAAGTTAAGTTGAGCTACAGTTTAGGCAATTTAATTAGATGATTGTTTGTCTCCAAGGGAGAACAGATATATTGATAGTTCATTATTTTAAGAGGCAATTTGTCCCTTTTAGCAGATTACAAATGGACCTTGGTTGGTTGACCTTTTACTGACATATTGACCTACCAGTCCGTAAATGAAGTACTATATGTTTAACTTTAAAAAATCTGGTTATCGCTCTCAGACTTGATATTAGAAGTATCTTCTTTTCTTATTTGCTTTCATTTAGTAATACTACATCATTAACATGGATTATCAGTATGAGTTCATATGGTCCTGTTTTTTCAACAAGCTTTTTTGTTGTTTTTAACATCTTATACTCATGCATTTGTGGGTGGCCAGAGTGCTAGGTGGGGGTGGGATGGGGTTGTCCTGCATTTTGTTCTGTATTTTTTTTTTTTTGTAAGATTCTTCTTTTAGACAACACAACAACAGTGCATTTCATAAAAAATGCTAAAAAAAAACAAAAACTTTTTTAAATGCTTCATTTCACATATTCATAGCAGGTGCTGCAGTTGTTGAAACTACTTGTGCTAATAGCCAGTATACAGTATACAGTATGAATAAAGTCTGGAACTTGCTAGGTTCTTCATTTTACCATAAGACACTGACCTGTAGTTACTGCATCTACAGTTGGGAGGTATAAGTCACAGTATCCATTATACACTAACAAAACAAGATGAAACATTGTTTCCCAAATTTAACAATAATTCAACAGTAGGTCTACAAAGACTTTGTTATTACAGGATTGTTGGAGAAAGCAAGTAGTAAGGTTCTTGTCATAGTATTAGTTTAACCAAGTGGACCTTATTTGACAACCCTTAAAACAGACATAGCAAACCCCCCAAGACCTCAGGGGCCCTTCCTCCCAAAAGGTGGTCCAGCATGGGGCAATTTTAGGAAGAAAGCAATCCCCAAAAGTGAACTATTAATGTAATTATTTTATCACTTTGTCATAATATCTGCAAACTTAACTGTTATTTTTAAATCCTTTACTCTCACACCAGCTGTTGTTACTGATCTGGAGTTTGTGTCAGCTAAAAGTAGGGAAAAATGATCTTTCATCCTCAATGTTTTGTCTCATAAGATCTTGATATTTTATTTATACAAGATCTGCTAAAATAATTGTCTTGATTTTCCTTCAAAGTAAAAACAGAGAAAGAAGTGGGCGTCAGTTTCATCATTACCTGAATGCATGTTCAGGCTCGGTGATGTGATACTATTTGGTGCACCATCACAGCTTCATCTTCATTATAACACCGATGTTACAGCTTTAAATGTTTCAACAACATCCACTGAGGATCTTCTCTGCTCACACTGAACATTATATAATGATATAAACATTAAACTGCTCAGTTGAACTAAAGTATTTGACTACAGCCACTGATTGTTGTTGACATTGTGACGTCACTCACAAACCCTCTATTGGTAGATGCTGAACTGATGTAGACATTTCTCCTTCTGAGGGAGTTAAAATATCAAAACTGAACATACTAGTTTTGACATTTTAACTGTAAAAATAAGGTTAAATCATACAGTAGCCTTTGGCAAAAATGTTGCACTAAAAACCTCCATCTAAGGTCGGCACATCTTTTAAATTGGTTTAAAGTCCTTGTACATAAATTAGAAGCATTTAATTTGTCTTTCCTATGCTCCAACATCTGTTGAAATTTGTTATTAGCTATTTTCTATTTTTCATTTCTTTTTTGGCATTGGACAAAAAGAGTAAATTCATTTTACACCTGTCTGAGTGTGAACAGTTATTCCAAACCCTGCAGCAGTTTTCCCCTTGTGCTCACTCCGTTTGTCTGTATGAAAACACAAAGATTGCCAAAGCAATTACACTGAGACCTTGTTGGGAAAAGTTTCAGAAATATGTTTCAAACCAACCTGGAGCAGTGTAAAATGTGGACATGTAATCAGCCTCGCAATTTAATCCAGAGTAACTCTTTGGGTTGGGAACATTAAGATTTATTGGTGATCTGCTGACCCTTGGTAATTTAGCCAGGAAGAGTGTGTTTTAATGCAGCCAGTAATGGATCAATAAAGGTTATGGTTCACTTGAAATTCTGCAGCACAATAACCCAAGGCTTAATTACCTCTCTCCTCATTAAAACAACAGCAAATGCAGAGAGAGTATTAAAATATCCTGAAACTGAACAAATCCAAACTGTAAAAAAGACACATCTGTCCATACAGACAGACTCCCCCATCCTCATCTCTGTTATTTCACACTATCTTTTAGCAAAACAGGTGCTGCTTCTTCATAAATCAGACCTGAAGTCTGACAGCTCCTGACAGCTGAGAACATCTGCCTAATCACGCTTGTTATGGGAGAAAAAATACAAGACGGCAACGTGCGGACAAACAGTTCCTTATTTGTCTACAGCAGGCAGGCAAGAGAGCAGCGCAGAGGGAGGGGAGTAAGAGACGGAGACAGTGACAGGGATCAGTGATGGGAGCTGAGCTGTCTCTGTAGAGTAGGTCAGTCTTAGTGAGTCGAAGCTGCCAGTGCTTCACTCAAACCTTCAGCATAAACACAACATCCAGTAAAATGATGGAAAGTGTGTGTAACGAACCAGAACAACCACGAGTGCTATTGGGTAAACAGTCCTGGTTGCAGAAGGTACACCACAAAATGGATTACCAATTTTATTACACATGTTTATTTTTTGTATATTATGGCTTTAATGTGTGAACTATACTCCTATTCTTCATAATCTGTATTAGAATGAAAACTTAATTGAATGCTTCAATACATTATTGATTCAACAAGATACCATCACCTCAACAACAAAGCCAGACTTAAGAAAAGGGTTGAACAATGTTTGAAAAACTGACATTGCAACCGCAAAGTTAATCTTTTTATACATTACATCATAATTTAACACCCAGCTTTAAAATATGAAACCATAACAGCAGACCTGTGCTGAATCTCTGGTCAGAGCATGAACCAGCAGTGGGACAGGGTGCTGCTGACAGAAGGAAAACCTTCATTGAGCATCTGCTTTGTGTGATATAGTGTTTGTCATGGCTGTCAATTTGTACTCAGTGTTTGAATACCTATTCAAAATTGGGGATGAAAATCTACTCAAACAGTCAATATACACTCTTAATGAAAATATACCATTTAGCCATTAGGGGACCTACAGCAATGAACTGCTCAATCAAACAAAGGGCGCTCCCAGCACATCCTGACCGCCCACTGCTCTCTTGATATTGAGGAAACACACCTTAAGAAAAAATGTCGGCCAATCAAAGCAGACAAAGCATCTGAGGAGTGCTGCATGGAGGCACTCTGGGCTCCACACTGCCCTATAACACATAACCTCTGCTAAAGGCACAGAAAAGGCTACCATGGACTAGATGGCAAGACTCATATAAAGTTACAAGGATATGCAGCCTTGCCGTGTCACCACAGGCATTCAATGTTTTTTTTTAGGCTTCCTACTTATGAGAAGAGATTTATCCGGATTCCAAGAATCTTTTAATGATACTGGAAGATTAGCAAATGATTAAATCCCTAAATTCCTAGCAATTGCATGTTGTGAAATGTTTGATCCTAAACTGTTGAACTGTTTGCTCATAGAGTTGTCCACAAAGAGGAGAAACTGCTTGTGAATAACTCAGGGATTCTCCTTTTATGCCCAATTATAACTGACTTGTTTCCAATCAGCCTCTTCACCTGTGGAATGCAAAGAAAAGGCTTTTTTTTAGCATTAGTCAACTCCCAGTCATAATAAGTGAATATTTATAAAAAAGGGAATGTTTACTTGTTTTTATAGGGTATTAAAACAAATAAGGTTGAAAAGAGCATGAAATTCACAGTACTCTGTATTTACTGACATTTTACATTATGTCTAGGGGTGGGCGATATGGCAAAAATATCATATCACGATTTTTTAAATATAAAATCACGATCACGATTTTATCACGATTCTTTGATTTTTCTAGACTAATTTGCATGTTTGACCATTTTTTCCCTATGTTTAACATATAAAACGTAAAATCCTAAAAGAACAAAAAAATGACGATTAAAGCCAAAGAAACTTTTATGAACAGGTTTCAATTTAAATAGTACAGTTTTTATAAAAATGTGCAATAAATGTAAACATAAAAGGTAATGAACAACAATAAAGTGCACTTTTGTAACATAAAAACTAAACACACCAAATAGCTTATTGAAAAGGGTCAAATATAAATGCAAACTTAAGTAACTGGTTATCTCTTAAAGAGCAACAATTTAGGACAAATGCTATCTAACTGCAATGTCTATAATCTGAGTGAATAATACAGCTGCTTTAGAACAGATTTATGTTCAGACATCTTCAAGCTTTTATCTCCTTTTCTCTTTCCGCCATTGCTTCATAACCAAACAGGAGATCCTACCATGCACTGCGCGTAATGTGCTACGATTGGTTAGTCGGGTGCGCGTCACAGTCTCTGCGCCCACACAGACGATCTGACGATCTTTCTGCTTTATGAAATCATCCCCACGTTATAATCCTTAACAATTTAATATCGTCAAATCGCACACTACTCCATAGAGCTTATGTTTATGGGCAAAATATCAGTTTTAAATAGCTGCAAAAATGCTCATATCTGTGGATGCCACAACATATTTAACACTAATATTTGCTGGTGCCCATCCCTACTTTTAATGCCACAAAATAATGTTTTTGGACACACTTGTTGCACAGACAATTTGCAAACAACTGGCATGGCGTTAGCTGGTGCTGCATTCAAGGTCAGATTTGAACCAAACTGAAAAGTGAACAGTGTGGACGTCCTAGAATCTTAAAAACATACCTTCCTTAATTAGTGGAGGAAATGAGGGTGAGGACCCCATAATTAATGAGATGTCCCATTCACTGAGCCTTATGTTCCTACCCCTCGAAGTGCTTCCTCCCATCGAAACAGCCTCATTTTTAATGATTCCTTCTTCCTAATGAGTCACTTTTTAAATAAGGCATTTCTTGAATGTTCAGTGCCCAAACTTTGCAGCTTCATAGTGTTCCCCTGCTCCCTTTTCAAGCTTCCCTCCTCCCAATCTAATCAATAATGGAAGCACTGGTGACAGAGCCCTGTTCTGTCACCTCACATCTCCTGCACACACTGAGCCTCAGACAGCAGAGATCCTCCTCCAGAACAGATTACTGCTGCTCTGCAATATACATGAAGAAAAGCAGGACGGCTGCCAGCACACTCCTAGATTCAATTATTCAGCCAAGCCAATATTATGAATAGACGAGGCCTCTTTTGTTCACCGAGTCTGGTTTACCGTCACCTCACAGGGACCTGCGATGGACTCGTTACGCAAGGACCTGATTTTCATTTGAAACACACGGATACACACTCAAGTATTTTTAAGCCTGCTAATTACAACTAGGCATTGCGTTGGAGTGTGAGGGACGATTCACTGTCACCCACAGACAGGGACGCGCTGACGCAAATGAGCGTGCACACACAAACACAGACACTTAGGAGAGCGGCGTGCCAAAAGCTAACGTCATCTCCGCTTCTCCACGCCTGTCTTCTACTCCTTTATTCACACACCCCACTCCCTCACTCTATCCCTCATCAGCAAGTGTTTCATCAGCGTTGCGTTTCCTCCAACTTCATACATTACAAAAGAAGTGTGCATCGTCGCGAGGACGAGGAGGAGGGTGAAACTTGCCTCTCTGTCACTGTTACCACAGCATGGGGTTTCAGACACATTTTCTCTGCTTCATTTACACTACAAACCACTCCAACCTTCTCCCAACTCTGCAGAAAATAAGAACTTTGTGAGGAGAAACTCTGTGTCCTCTTAATCTAAAAGTCCTCCTCTTAGGAAAGCCATTTGCAGAGGTCATGAGCTTTAATTAGCTTACAGTTTGCAGGTTATTAACATTCAAGAGCATTAAATAGCCCTAAAGCAACTCTCCCTCCAACTTAATGCAAAATCTATATCTCAGTTTTTCCTCATAATGCTGAGCCAGGCTAAATGAAGTCAAATATGTGAAGATTTTTTGGACAAACTTTGAGATTTTTGACCTCTCCGCAAACACTTTATTAAAGGTCAGACAGTAAAAACGTTCATCTTCATCACTTCATCTATAACTTTGGGCTACAGACAGTCCTGTCGATGCAAGCAGACAAAAATAAGCTTCAGCTGAGATGAAGATACAAAGCAGGTGTGATCAGAACCATCATTCCTAAGAACCTAAAATAGAGCATAGTGTTAGTTTGGAGTCAAGATTGCTAAGTAAGGCTGGGTTGAAAAAATCAATTTAATCGATTTTAATCGATTTTCCTTTAAATGAGTCGTAATCGATCCATAAAATCCAAAGATCGATCTTTTAACGTGAGTAGTTTTTTCTTCATTGGACAGTCCGAGAAGCAACCTGCGGTATCAACTCTGCTAGTCTCGCGTTTAGCGCTGCTTTCCACTGAACAAGATCTCTTGACATGTCACTGCAAGCAGTCAAAAAACATGTCAGAAACGAGTAGCACTATAGGGGCACCATAGGAGAGTTTAATGATTAACATCTGGAAATTTCAGATTTAACAAGCATGAAAGAAAAGACGAGTTGAACAGAAAACAAGAAACATGCAGAATATGCATTAATGCATATCATTAATATGTGATTAATGTAACTGCTTTGGGTTCAGTTCTTCATGTAAAAACAGTTTTTAATAATGTACCAGGTCAAAAAGTCATTTACAGCATTATTTTTACTGAAATAACCCAGACTGGACAAATATCAATCGAATCGTGAATCGAATCGATTTGAGACCTCTTAATATTGAACCGAATTGATCCAGAAAATCTGAATCGATATCCAGCCCTATTGCTAACATGCCAGAATTCCAATGTTAAGCAGTTGATCTGAAACTAACCCGCTGTTTCTGACAGCAAGCTGATAACCTCAAAGCTGCCAAGCTTAGCCCTTAAGGTGCGTTCACACCGGACGCTACCTGTACTACCTCGGCGATCACTCTTCATTCAAAGTCAATCTACAGCCGCGATGGGGCGGGGCTAACCCTCCCGCGATGCGACAGCCGGCAACAAGACGACCACTTCACTTGTCACGCGATGTCAAAGTTAAAAAAAAGTTGATCTATTCAGGCGATGTCGCGTGTGGCTGTGCGGCAACAGCCAATCAGTGGTGTGTGTACGTGTGACGGTGCAGTTATTCATCCGGACTACAGGGTGGATGACTTCCTTCTAGGAGGAACTAATCTCAGTGAGGACATTTGCAGACGGACCGCGGTAAACTCACAGAGGATGCTGCTGCATCATCAGCTGCAGAGTTTTGTGTCTGATAAGTGAGTGAAAAGGACACAGCTGGAATAATGTCCGCTTATACATCCTATTATGTGATATATGATATGATCGCGGTAAAACTCGAGCGGACGTGACGTCACCGACCGACAGCCGACGCCAACGGCGACCAAACAGGTATTTATGGACGCGCGACGCTACATCAGTGGGCGACGCGACTTTGGTAGCTGGGTCGCTTGCGGTGTGAACGCACCTTTAGACCCCCTTATTCAAGCTGCTTACTCTTCACTGCTCCCACTTCAAGCTGCTTTGTAAACCTCTCCCACTCCAGCTCCTCTATTTTGCTTTTCTCTGAATCTCGGAATCGCGTTTTCTGATGGGCTGCTACAGAGGCAGAAATATGTGTTATCCCTGTTTAGTGCTTCCACCATCAGCGTGTAGAAGCCCTCAGCAGAGGCATTTCGTCAAATAAAAATATGCTAATGGATGCAAAAATAAAGCTTTTGCGAATAAACAGTCCTGTGTCTTTTCTTGAAGAAGTTACCCTGACCAAAAATCATTTTTATTTGGGCCTCATAGTGCTGAATCTGGTCTTGTAGATCCTGTAACATGACTTTAGGGATACTTTTACATCTAAATTGCCTGGGAGAGTTACTGCAGTACAAGTGTGCATTTAACATTTGGAAATTTTATTTTGGTTGGTTATTTTTCACCTTTAGAACAACCAGTTGGTATTATGTTTTGCATTGTTAGAGAGCCTGATTAGTCACCTTTATAATAAAGAAAACTGCGGATTGTGCATTAGCGCAACACAGCTAAACATAGAGACAAAGCCCCCTCTTCCCAAGAATAAAGCTGACAGTTCCTTAGTGAAGCAAGCATGAGGGACTGGTCTTGGTTGGGTTTTGTCTACTTGGGATGCCCACTTTACGACCTGCCTTGGACTTCACTGGTCTCCAGTATGCGGTCCTGACTTTGGAAACGGTACCAGAGCTGACAACAATAATGCTGCAACTCTACTTGAACTTCAGTTGCAGGAGATTTGGTACATTTTTAGCTGACATGTTTAGCTGTGTTGCCATTTCCATGGATGGACATTTCTTACAAGTTGTACCTCATTACCTCCGCCAAGGAGGTTATGTTTTCGGGAGAGTTTGTTCGTCTGTCCGTCCGTCCATCTGTGAACAACATAACTCCAAAAGTATTGGATGGATTTTGATGAAATTTTCGGGAAATGTTCAGCATGGGAAAAGGAAGAACTGATTCTATTTTGGTGTTGATCTGGATCAGCGTCTGGCCACCATGAGGAAACATGTGATTTTGGTGAATAACTACTGAACTAAAATAGATATCATTATGAATCCACTTGCTAATTGTATGTTTTCAAGGAATCTAAATATTTCGATTAAATAAAGGTAGGACTAATATTTAAGGTGAAAATCACAAAATGGGTGAGGACTGTGGCACTGGCGGAGGTCTGTGCTCTCCGGGTGCTTTTCTAGTTGTAAATGTGACTAACAGGCTTTACAGCAATATTAAATACAAGACCAGATGGTATTACTTAAGCTGAGATATAATTAACAGAAATGATGCATCTAAACTGTTTGACTATGGACACTATTTCGTTGGAATCTCTCTCATTTTGTTCTAAATATGAATCAAATATAAAAGTTCTAATGAATTAAAAAAAGGAACTTGGATTATTAAATCTATAAATGTGGGTATCAACACCATTAAAATCATCAAACCTCATCCCTCTTATGAATTTCTGAAGGTTAAGATACTTTAGTGTCTTCGCTGTTTCAGTCACTGAGACTGCATTTTTAAGCACCATTAAAAAACTAGACCTGAACTACAAATCAAAACTGAACAACCTTGCAGTTCGGTCCAGCATCTCAAGGACCTCCACTATGACTGTAAATTTCATGCCAAAGAAATTTGAGTCATCATGGTCCAAGAGATAGAGTCACCTTAAACTGGAACACGAATGCTGGAGGGGGGTCATGCACAGTTTGCCACAATTAAGGTAAGCTTTCCTTTTATAAAGCACTCTTTGCTGCACGTACAGAAAAATCACACTATTGATCATGGATGGGAAAATTTGGTAATCAGGAGGGTCACATTTAAACTGTACTCATTTGGGATTTGAAGAGACTTTTTTGAGTAGGAAAGAACCTTTAGCACAAGCCTCAAGCAGGAATCGACCCTGGGCTGATAGAAGCATGCCTGATTGCTAAGCACTCTATCAAATCAGCACCCAAAACTACATTTTGTAGGTTGACAAGAAAAGATCTGTGGTATACTGGATCTGCTTTTTCACCTTTCAATACATTCAAATGAGGCTAAAGTTGGCTATAAGGCACCTTTAAAAAAACATTGGTACCAGTTTGGTAGAGAAAAAGTTTCTTGGGTTTCTTTCAGGTCGAGAAAAATCACGCAACAGCTCAAAGTGCTGAAAACATGGCAAAAACATAGGCTAAGACATGAAGTTTATCAGTTATGCACTTTAAATAACTTGTTACATTATTGTCATCCTTTTATTTAATTGTGATGTTGATGAATGTTATTGTACAGCACATATTTTTCTTATATTGTGCAGGCCTCTGAGAGATGAAACTGATATTGAAATCAAACTGAATATTCACCAGAGAGAACAAGTACTGATAGAGCGATTAAAGTCTGCTTTTCACTGTGAAAAAAGTCTCTGAAGTCACACAAATCTTTATTTATTTTTGATCATACATCCCTTAGTCTGGCAAAATAGACCCTCACACATGTAAGCTGTTCATACAAATGCCTCTGAGACTCAAATGACATACGAGAATGTCAGGTTCCTGTACTCTGCAGTCATTCTGAGCAATTTTCTGGGTTGTACTCTACAGCGTTAAAGACTGCACGATATTTGCCCACCTCACTGCTAAAATGCCCTTTTTGTGGGTAAATTGGAGCTCAGTTTGCTCACAGAGTGCCAGGAGAGTGTTTGGCAAATTGTTGGTTTGTACATGTGACCACTCCAAGTCACTTCTTTCTACCGTCAAATCACTCCGCCAGCTATTCCCACAATGTCAGCGTTTGCTCTTGCCACCAGCAGTTTCCTTTAAAGCACGGAGCTGGAGAGGAAACTGGGCCTCCATGCTGGCTCTCACTATGAAGAGAAGAGGGTGCTCCATTTTTATTTTTTTTTTACATGTTTTTTTTTCCTGAGCATTTCTGGAGGGAGACCAAGTCAGTGGCAGATGGCTGCGGGATGAGACTCAGAGACAACCTGGGGAGAGCTTGGAAGGCGAGCCAGGAAGCGGCAGCTCTCAAGTGCTGAGCTGGTCCACGCTGGATAAAAGGGAGACGGCCTCCTCCATATGCTCCCCATCGCTGTGCCTAATCACGACCAAGTGCCCACAGACTCATTGCTATTGTCACCAGAGGGGATTCAGGAGAGTTGGAGGATAATTTAGCAAATTTACCCGCCATGGCAATGAAAAACGAGAGTTAAAAGTAGGAAAAGGAGCCAACTGTCCTTATGCCAGTCGCTGTAAGTGCCACCATATGGAAAATAGGAGGGAGGGGGTCCTTCTTGATGTCTCCATTCAGAGGTAAATCTGGGATCCAGGAGGTAAAGGGCATTATCTCCCCCAATGCTTATAGATTAGCACTGATGTGCTTGGCTGAAAGGCCCCTACAGGAGGTATCGAGTGCAGCTTCTCATCAAGAGGAGTTGATGAAAGCAGCTCCTCCAGGGAGACGGCAGGCCGGTCGAGTCCTGGGTGCTCTCAGTCAGCACCAGTCCACAATGAGGGCTCCTCCTAGTTCTTTACAGGATGGTAGGCCCCCAGACAGGACATGGGATCTCTCTCCTTCCATTCCTCATTCCCATTCTCTTCCCCTTGTCTGATCAATAATTCTGATCTGAGAATCAATACGAGCACAAATCACTTCATTTCCATTCTGTCCTTCCTCCCTCGTTAACTGGTGTCCCTCTTGGCCAACTAAACGGTGGCAGGACCATATCACTGTAAAACGTGACCTCCGTGTTCTTCTTCTCATGTCTTGGTTTCCCTTTCAATCATCCCAAAGAAAACTAAAGGATAGAGAGGATTTTTTCTTTATTTTATACTTTTTTAAATGTTTGGTGATTCAAACTATGCATATCAAATGTCTGTTTTGATTAATCTAATAATATTAGTGCCTGACTGATACCACAGAAACAAAACTAGATCCTCAGAAAAAACACTGGGCATTTCATTTGTTATAATTGTCAAAGACTGCAGAAAAACTGCAACACAATTCCCACATCTAACAAATACTTTGGAAAGATGTGGAAAACTCTCACTTTTCATCAACCCTATCCACTTTACCAAAAATTAATATCAATCTTGACAGCAATCTATAATTAATTTAGAAATACATAAGAAAAGTCATTAAGCATTTGTACTTTTAGTGGGATTATTCTCCAATAATGAATATTTTATGATTAAAACACGATATTACAGAGTATAGAAAATCTTGATACCTTTCAATTCATCATTTGTCACTTTTTTATGATTTAATCAATGTAGGGGAAACTGTTTTCCATATCTCATGATAAAAAAAAGAAAGAAAATGGCCAATTAAGGGCAAGGTGGAATTGGTCAGGAGCAAGCCAGTTACGTCCAAGTTTTCTAAATGCTGCCAATAAGCACCAATTTTGCTTTTAATCATAGCCAATTGCTAATATACTACCAAATATAGTTGGTTATAATGGTTTACCTCATCATAACTAATTTACTACATTCATGTAATTAATCATTTACCAAGTAAAAATGTTTTTCTTGTTTTACATTTCTGACACAAATAGGCTAGCACTGTAGGAATAGGCCATCTTAAAAATGGGACATTGTGCTCTGGACAAAAAAAGGAATGGTATTGCCAACCGTACCACAGTTGGTATCAGCCATAATAACTTTAGAAAAATTTGAATATCACATATTGAGAAAAATCCAATACTGTGCATCGAGTTGCCAAAGGAGCAGCGTGCAGCATTAAGCGGTTGTGAATATTTTTATAGAACATTTATGTGGGCAAATTAGGGCATGGGCAGCCCTGGATTTTGATTGGCCATCTCTTGTGCCAATCCAAAATTCTGCACTGTGATTGACTTCTTGGTTTCGGTTTGAAAAATGTACTTTTCCAGACTCCTAAATGCTTTGTTTCCTGCGGACAAAACGCCCATATGATACGTAATGTATGTAAAAAGTCCATAACTTATTTCAAAACACATTTAAACTAGTGGGTCTTCTGTAAACACAGTTTTACCAAGTTTTAGGACATAAAACTATCATTTTTATTCCGCATGTATTGATATAAATGATATAGGCTTTTCTATATCCTATTCAAAATTCTTTCAGTATACTCCATTTATTCCCCAGTCTAAACCATGCTCTCCCACACTCCTTCACTTTTATCGCAGCCCCTCTCCTTATAGCCCCAAAAAGTGAATGTAGCATATGATCGTGTTACTTCCAGAAAACCAAGTGCCAATCCATCACTCTGAACTTTTCTCCGAGCTGCCTCAGAGGCTATGAGCCCACAAACTGAACTCACTTTCATTCTGGAAGTGGATGAGTAAATGATATTGAGAGAGAGAAAAGTGCCTGACAAAGATTTAAACTCATAGGCCACGTCCATGCACGGCAGGTTTTAGCGTTAGTATTATAGCTGCACCGGCCCCCCCGCCAGCCGCCGCTGTGGAATTAATTGCCGGTGACGTGAAAGTAGCACAAAAAGAGCCACGCTTTTGCGCTTTTCATTACCGTGTCGGGAGGCTTTCTGTGTGGCTTTGTAATATTTTCTCAGGGAGAGGGAGTAAGGGGATAAAGGAGGGGGTGCATGTGCAGGGGATAAGTAATATGGAGCTGACGGGGGAAAGAGTGTTTAGCTCCTCTCTGTTCATTTGTCTTCATTTCCTCTCTTTGGAACGCTTAGCCCATCCTGACCCACACCGCTGAGCCTCCGCCATATAGCAGCTGGGAGTGCTAACACACAAATAGTTGCACCAGCACACGCACACAACACTTACAGTATGCATCTGCTCTCGCGAGTAGTCTGGCTGTAGCGTCATACTGTGCTAGCTTCATCATGCATGTTTGTGTTTGCCAGAAAAAATGTGAGAAAACACACAAACACACACCAAAATAAAATCCAAAGATGCACCACAGCCCGGCGGGGGATTCAATAAAAGTGCTGGCAGGGGAGCATCCACAAATTTGGTTCCCTAATTTGATGGAATGATCTCCATATTTCATTTGTTTATAATGAAATGATAATGGTTTGGGTTATTATGCTCCATATCCCAGCCATAAGAAAAAAAATACTCCAAAACTGGAAATCCCAGCTCTGTTTTTTTTCACTGTGTTTCAAACAAAGCAGCTTTTAGTACAGAGAGGTGCCAGGGGTAAAATACAAAGAAAATGAGGAAAGGATATAAGCCTTCTATACTTAGAAGAAACATTGGCAAGATTTTATATTAAGAAACAAATCTGCTCTGTTTTGTTTATCTTATGTCTAATAAGAACATTCTGTGCATACACAGTTTTAGTTGAAGAAAAGTCTAAGTCAGTTTTCCAAAAAAGGGTTTTAAAAGTTTTACTAAAAGACTAATTTAAAGTTTGTGAAGAAGTTCACCTAAAACTTTCCTTTTTCTGGTACGAGAGTAAATTTAAAGTCATGTAAAATTGAATATTGATATTTTCAAGGTGACTTTTATCTGGCGATTCTCTGACTACCATTAAATAGCATGAGATTAAAAGTTTATTTCGCAAAGAAAACTGCATAAAATACAGTTAATTTATTTTTGAGGGGCTAATAAGGAATTTCTGAACAGAAAAATCAATTTTACTTTAACAAGGTTGAGCACATTATTGATTTAACAATCTATTTCATCTGACATCAGTGGGTTTGACGATATCAGTGTTTGTATTGGCAGTTTCATTTAATTATGTTTAATTTAGGTTTCAAATATGTGGTAAATTGACACAAATAGTGTCAGAAACTTACACAAAATTAAGCAAAACATCAACTCTTTTGTTTCTAATGGTAGAATGAACAATACTAAACTTACTATTCCCTTTATGAGAATTTCCATAATATGTCAGAATCAAGAAAATAAACTGGACTGACCACCTTTTGCCATTGGGTCTTACATTTTACTCAAATAATAGACTTTTGATTGTTGCCTGAAATTCTCAAGCCGATAATAAAATGGGACTTCATTTTTTTCTGCATTAAGTCCACTGTTGTTTTACTTTGTTGAAAGGTCAACGACTTAAACATCAGCCAAAAGAGCATTGAAATAGTCACTCATTTATCTTAAACTAGGCCAGGGAGAGTTAAAAAAACATTAAAGACCTCCACAATGAAACATAATATTAAGTTACAGAAGCAAAAGCTCATTATGAAAACGCCCTCCTTCAGAGCTTTAAGGCTCCCCTTGTGGTTTATTAAACACATTTTCTATTTACCCAAGAAAAAAGGATTTCCACGTTTCTCTGCAACACTGGAAATTGGTAATAAACCGAGCCAACCAGGCCAAACAGTACAATTAGGTTGCCCGGGGCGACGGGGTAACGGTTACCGTCGGGTTTGTGCACACATTCATATCGTTCCTTCCCCTGAGCTCCCACATGTCTTTGAATGCGGCACTGCATGCCTGTGGACGTGCTTATCAAATTACACCACATTCCTCTGCCAATATGCTGCATATTTCCTCCATAATAAGACATGTGTTTACTCACCCCGCCCCTACCTGCACACACATGCTGTTATTTACTGCACACAACTGGGAGGGTTGGACAGTGACATAAATTGAGGCTGATTCATGGAGACGCGGTAGTTTCTCCAGGGGTGAAGGGTGCTTTTGCTATCATTGCATTAAGGCTGTTATAAATTGGCTATTAGTATTAAAGAGAGTTCCAAGGTGTGTGCGGCAAAAAGGGAAACTACAGCGAGGAGAAGCAGGGAGGGGTTTCTAATTTGCACACGAAAAATCTGCATCATGACACCATAACAGCAATCTACCCATCCGTCCAATCCAGGCTTAACTAAGATCCACAACCAAACACATTAGAATAAATAAAACCCATTAGCAGCAGCTTCATTATGTGCCTTTACATTTCTATTCCTGCTCTAACATAAGAGCCAACAATGAGAGGAGATCCTGCTCTTAATGAAGCTCTCTCTGAGGTGTCGTAGCAGCACAGAGTGGAGGAGACTTTGCCTAATGATATCATTAAAGACCATAGGATGTGCATGTCTCCAAGTGTGAATGCCGAGGCTGTGGAGTTCACTAAAGCCTGTGGTCATGCAGTAGGATCCAGCCTGGTGAGGTCTGTGTACATTTCTATTGATTGATGCCTCTGGTTGTACTCGGCTCCTCCTCGGGGACGTCAGAGGTCGAGCTGCGTGGCCGGACAGCAGCTCTGCAGCTGGGAGCCATTCAGTGTCGATTCAAGGACGTTCCAGCGGAGCAGATGTTTGCCGAGACGCTGGGACAACTGGGGGTGGGTTAAGAGAGCTTCTTCCAGCCTCATAAAGCATTAGTACTTCAACTTGTACAAACAGTCGTTTAATGTAAGTGGATTTAATATGATCTGGGTGATAAATCGCAGAGGTCTGAGAGCTGACCTGCAGCCGTGCTGTTAAATGTGTTCTCTACAAGGTTATGTTTGAATCACAGACTCAGTACTATGATAACTACATCAGGGGGGTCACAAGAGTCCAGTGGTCTAGCCTTAAGATATTTCAGCAGGACAGAGTCGTTTTGTTATAGTGGCTCTATCATATGTTGAAACTTTTGGTCTTTCGTCTCTTCAGCTCAGGGACTCAGGGATGTCACTTGAGCTGAGCTTCCCTTAGCATCAGATCTGGCTGGAATGCTTAATACTTATGATAACGTGATACCGATGTGCCAAGAGAAGAAGTATTTCCTTGCTTGTGAAACCTATACTATAGCACAACTTTGCTAGATGCATGGCATTCGTCATTTTTGTACAAGCACTTGTTATTCTGATTGCCTCTACAGACTAAAATAATGAGTTTTTTTTTTTATCAATTTAGTACTTTCTTCCTTGTAACTTAAAGAGGACATATCATGCTGATGCATGATTTAATACTTATATATAATATAACAAATTTGAAAACAAGACCTTACACCCCCTTAATTTTCAAAAAATGAGATATTGTATTTTTTCTGATATCCTAGAACGAGATTTGATGCCTCTGAAAATAGGTCATTGTGAGATGTCCGCGAGATTTAAATCGTCGTGACGACAAGAGGTACATTTCTTTTTATTGGAGTAATCTGATAAAACACTTCCTCCTCTGTGATGTCCGTTAGCCACAAAACCATCACCGAGGAACACATTCGTCCAGCAGCAGTATATAGATCCCTAGCTCACACTCACTCATTACCAGCTCTGGCCTGTAGGGGGACTCAACGCGGTCGCCGCTTTGAGCCTGCCGGAAAATACAGTAGAAGAAGAAGGACAGGCTGGCTCTACCCCCGATAGAACTGACCAATCAGAGCACAAAGGGCTGTGACGTTGCGAGGTAACTTTAGGTCAGCCTGGAAACCGAGTGTTTCAACGAGAGCTTGATAATGGCCTAAAATGAGGATATTGAGAACGCTATTGTGGGGCAATGAAGGAACTAAATGACTTGTACTGAGCGCAGAAATGCTTTACAGGCATCCTAGTCTGGCATAGTGAAAAGGAGAAACAAGCAAGATATGTCCCCTTTAATGACTTTATTCTTATAACTTTATGAGATTGTTCTTGTAACTTCCCAACTTTATTCTCCTAAATTTTCAACTTTATTCCTTTAACTTTATGAGATTATTTTCTCATAACGTTGTGACTTTATTCTCGTAACTTTTCGACTTTAGTCTCATAACTTTTCAAATCCAGTTTTGTAACTTAGTGACTTTATTCTCATAACTTTACTGTTTTAAACATTGTTTTTTTCCTTCTTAAGTGGCCCTAACCCTCCATAATAATGAGGCCGTGGAGTATTTTAAATGCACCATCATACTGTAATCCCACAATGCATTGTCACAGCTGTCATGCAGGACTTGTGCACAAACCTCTTATTTCTTTGTTTTCATGTCACACTGATCAGTAATCAGCAGACAAATGCACAGATCAGTGCTTTCACAGAGACTTTTTAACTTCTCTAAGAAGATGTGTTGATCAAATCCATATTTCTGATCAAAACATAGTCAGTTTGAGACTGCCCAATACATGTTGATCCTGTTAAGCTTGTGTTTGAGGGTATTTTACATTTTGCACCCTGTTGAGAAAAGCAGTTTCATGACATACTGTATGTACAGTTCTTTTAAAGTGATTAATCTTATGTTAAATTACATTATGCTCCCCCTCGTGCTGCTAGATTGAGCCATGTGATAAAACAGTTTGTCTGCTTTTACACATTATAGATACGTTCTAAATCTTCACTTTCTAAGGCTGTCCTATCCTGCACCCTTCTTTTGAACTTTAATCCATCATAAAGTAATGCCGTAAATTAGGTTATAAGAAAACAGCATCTGCTGTATAATGGCTTGAGTTTTAGGAGTTTAAAAGAGGGAAGATCTAAAGTTTTATGCTTTCTGTACTTCTACAATTTCTAACCAATCCCAAGAGTCCTTTGTTTTCTTACAGTCTCCTGCAGGTTACATTCTTCATCTGCATAGAATAAATACAACTGTGAAGAAAGCCTTGTTATTGCTCCGTTTGTTGTGTTGCATTTGTAAAGTCTGGCCTGAGGGGAGCCTTACAAATCACTAACACCAATAAGTGTTGGTGTTCAAGGAAAAATCAACAACTGTGTACAAATGTTGATGCATTGATGGATTGACTGGAGCATTTAATAAAGTCATACAAGACGGATACGAGCAAATTTGTACAACGATGCAGGGGTGGATAGAGCAGATGAGGCAATTTGCACAATCCTACAGGTCACATCCCTCCCTCAATCTGTCAAACACACACTCTCACCCCCGCCCAGCCTTCATCCACTGGTGTTGTATTGTTGTGAGATTTTTAGGAGAGTGTCAGTATGCAGACAGTTACCTGATGGAAATTGGCTGTCAGGCTGACCAATCGCAGGCTGATTTGTGTGTTAAGACTTTAACAAAAGCTGGTGGCAGGTAAATACCAGAGTGCACATGTGCATACACACAAACATACACAATCTGACTTGGCAGTTAACACCCGGCATAATTAATGGCTGCCACCGTTCTCCCTTTTCTCCCCAAGCCGACGGTCTCCCCTGACAGAGAGAGAGTAAGCAGAGAGGGAGAGGTGGCCAGACTCTGCTGCTGCTGCATGCTGCTACATTGTTAAGACTCCAGGCTGGAAATTAACAGTGACACAGGGCAAGTCGATGTGTGTGTGAGTGTAAGAGTGTGTGCTTTGTTTTCACAGTCAGTGGGTCTGCTGGTGCAGTTGCATTGACCTTATTTCAGGCTGTATGGACAAACTTTACTGCAGTCGGTGCGCCGGTTCAGACTTTAGAAACACTGTGAAACCCACAGGGCAGTGAAGTATCATTAAATCAATTTTAGTGCCCACAGAAACTAATGTAAACAACTTCATTTACATTTCACACATCCTTAGAGCGGTTATAGAGTGAGTAACAGTCCTGAATAAATAACCAACCTCATTAAAGGAACCGTGGCAAGAAGGTGGGGCTGTCCAAGTCCTGGAATGTAAAACTTCAATATGTATGCTTGTTTTCAAGATGCAAGATTCAAAGTGTTCATTGTCATTTGCACATTAAGAAACGTGTTTCCCTGCACAATGAAACTTCTACTCTGATGTCCACAAGAAATGCCAGGTAAGAGGTATAAAAAGTAAAAAAGATTTATATAAAACACAGAAAAGCAGCAAGAACATACTGCAAAAATAAAAAGTTGTATATTGTCCAAATATATTGGAACAAATGATTGCCAATGTATCTGAGTCCATAGACAGTATAAGGGTCAGACTATATACGGAGCAAATTCAGTCCTTAAGGAGAGAGATTTTTTTTTTGCCTTAACACATGCTAACATTTTCTATATCAAAGACTGCAGGAATATGTTCCAAAAATCTATCTAGTTCTTGACTGTCCTCTGGCGATACTGGCCTGTTCTGACTTCTTTTTGACACTTCCAGCTGAATTACAGCAAGACCTCTTTCAGCATGGTTATAGCAAAAAAGACTATAATCTGTTCCTCCTCCCTGCTTCACAAAATGGTTGAATGACATGGTTTCTGTATCTACCTTGAAAAAATACGGTGCACTATGTCCAATGCGCGTCCAAAGTTTCTTAAGGTCTGGGGACCATTTATTGATTATAGTAGAACTGATAGAAATTTTAATTAGGATGAACAGACCTGTATTTTCTTTTTTATTATTTTCCTTCTCAATGCTTTCAAGAAGCAACCTACTGATTTTTGTATTATGTTATTGAATGTGGAATCAATCTGGACGTCTTTCGTCTGGCTCCAGACTTCAGGACTTATATTCCTGATTCCTAACCTGCATGGCTTTATCTGGTATGGACTGTTTGTTCCCTGACATCTGTCCTGTGAACTAGAATATTTTTTAAATGTAATTTTATTTCCTTATTATTGTAGTTCTTATTGTCTTCTTCTGCTGTTGTGTAAACAAATCTGTAAATTTAAAAATAAGATTTTTTTTTTTTTAAAAACTACCTTCTTTTCATATCCTGAGTAACCTGATCCAGCTGTATTCTCTCTCTCTGTGAGCCTCAGTTCACTGCCATGTTTTTGAATTAATCTGTGTTCTTGGGCTTGCTGGGGTTGCAGCACAGACATGCAGCAACTAACGAACATGAAGAAGAACTGACACTAGTTTTAACAAGGATGTTTTTGGTCAATGGGTTTAGAGAAGGAGTACCGCTGTGTACAACCTGCATGTAGTACACAGTGGTACAAAGTATGGTTTTATTCTCAGCTTTCTGTTTTCTTCTTCTTTTCTTTTTTTTAGGCATGCCTATGACAGCCCTGCTTTCATCCTTTTAATGCAGTCTGGTAAAGCTTTAGATAGCACTGAGCTCCTTTTTAGATTTACCTGTGTCAGTTCAGGAAAAGATTCTTTAATACAATAATATTCTTTAATATTCTTACATTTAAGAGAAACATAATGCAATTTAAAGCATTTTTTTAGGAGAACTGCACAATCTTGGACACTGCACATTTTAACTCCTGTTTATTTATTGCAAATCATACTGTCTTTAAGACAATGTTATAGCACATTGCATATTTGTCTCATGTAATGCAGCCCTGATGCATGGGGAGAGCATTAAAAACTTCACACAATAAAGCAGCCCAAATAGGAAGATGAAATCAAATGGGCTCCAGTGACACTTGTAGTTCAGGAAACAACTTTAGACTGATGCATTTTGCAAAGGTGATCCATCATGCAGCTCTGTTTCTTAGGTATTGAAAAAAAAGTATTTCTGGGATGCTGGATTGCCGGAATGGCAAACAACCAGGCCCGACCCAGGTACATGCTCCAGCTGGCCCGGGTTCAAGTCCAGCATGTGGCCTGTTTGCAGAGTGTCCTCCCCTACTCTCTCGCCCTCTTTCACAAGCCATACACTGTCTCCCTGCCTTCTATCAATAAAGGCACAAAATGTTGAAAACATAATCTTAAAAAAAGAAATGTTCCTGAAGGATATACATCTGTGATCTCATTTTAATTGGAAATGGTTGACAGAAACTCATCAGCCATGTACAGTTGAAGCATCAGGAGTGTGTGCAGCATGAACAGAAAGCAAAGGTAATTAAAGACGCAGCAAAGTTGATATCAAACATTAAAAAATGGGTATCTGAGGGGAGAAAAGCACATTGACAGCCACAGATATCAGCTGTTTCTCCACCAGTTGATCAACAGAGCGTCTTGCTACCACGTCACTGACAATCTGTACGTTCATCTGTTGCGGCGGGAGGGTCGCTTCACTCCTCAGCTCGGCCTGCTTTCCCATCTACACACAAACTGAGGCTGCTTTAAATAAACCACGGGAAAAGGGGGTGATTTAAGAAAGCAATCTGGCTCTTCAAGGGAGCTAACTTTACTGCCTTTGCTGTAAAGTTTAAATTAGTCTGAAAACACAAAGCTGGACAAAAATAAATCAGCCACACTTTTTTACATCCAGTGTTTTCATCCAACAGTCAGGCAAAGTGTTACAAGAGAACAGAGGAAAGCACCGGCGTGGATCCAGCCTGTGAGAGTCTGAGCAGGGAGTGCAGGCTAAACAAAGTGCTGGAGTGAGTCTGCACCGAGCTTTAGATGTCAGGTAAAATGAGGTCGCTCCAGCTGGAGAGCTTACTGTTAGCTGGGAAAGTGTGAGAGTCGTTCAGGGGCATTTACTCTCTGGAATTAGCCTTTGGGTTCCACCATAATCGTCAGTGTTAGGAGGGAAACTTGCAGGTGATTGTGTTCAGAGAGGAAATAATTTAATCTGAGACAAGTTCCCTGACTCCCTTTGTGCATTCAGGTGTGTTTTGAAACAGCACCTTAAAATATAAGCGCAATCAGACAAAACAGAAAGGCTGATAGGGATGCTCTGATCATTGTTTTGCTGCATGTGTAAATCAAATTTTGGAATTTTTTTTAACTCTACTATTTGCAGTGAACAAAGACCTCCTGCAGGTGGCAGCATCATGGATAAAAGGGCAGTAAAGTCATACTTAGTCAACAACATACTTTTGCTAACTTTGTTCCACAGGGCAGTACAAAAATCTCCCAACTGGCCACAAAATGAACATTCTGCAGCAAAGAAATTTATTTACACATTGTGAAGATTCATCATTTTCATGTGTTAATTAAAAAGAATTAACAACACTACAGTAAAGTACAGAAAATATCAGGTGAGATAAACTGAAGAGACTGACTAATAAATGGGGCAAATTAAGCCTAAGAAAATAAATTAAAGTGTTCGGTGGATTTGGTTCAGTTCAACAGTGCGGTTACAAAATTGTTACAATTTGTTGTTCTCCTTTTATCTCCTCCTTAATTTTCATTTATTTATTTTCATCTTTACCTTGGAATTGTCTTTCACTGTCCTTCTGCTGCTGATCTTATGTATTGAATGCTTTCAATGTCATGCTGTCTTGGTTTTTAACTCTACTAAGCACAATGCATTCCTGTATGTAGTAACAGTGCTTTGTAAATAAAGTTGCCTTCCCTACTGTTGCACTATGAACTGAAAATACACTGTGAATAACTTATATTCTTATATGAGTGACAAATCAAGCTTATTCATATTTCAGCTACAGCAAGTGTCACTTACATATCGACAGGAATGATGCAACCAAAATCAGCACAAACTTGTAGCTATTAATCTCTTAGGAGGATCACAGGCTGCTGATGATAGCACTGCTAACATTAGCCACAGTCTTCTTAGTATTGTCTGTCAGTGCTGCATTAGATTGCTCATTGATGCGATATTCAGCCAAGGTGAAGTGATAATGCACTACATTTGTATTACTTCCATTGTTTGGTTCTCGTTTGCTTGGTTTAACCCCCATTTTGCCAAACAAACTTTCTAAAATGCAAACCAGAGTTGGTTTGCATTGGTTAAAACACATTTGGTGTAAAAGTGAAAAAGTATATTTACCAAAGTCTCCACTAAAAACTAATTTTCCTTTTCATTAAGTTAATTCAACACACCATTAAAAGGTTTAATTTGCCAGAAAGTCATGTTAACTTTACCTTAAACACATCATAAAGTAACTTTATTTAGCAGGCTAGGTGGCTTCTAACTTGCAATCTATACCAATATATCCAAACTTACAATACTGGCATAGCTAAAACATCGTCACTTAGCCTAGTAAAAAGCAGAAGTACTGATATTATATGTAAATAATCAGTCAATAATTTAATCTGAGATGCATGTTGTTGCCATAAAAGTAAAATAATAATGTTGGTATACAGAACACAAATGTCTGTAACTGTCAATTATGCTAAATCACCTTGGAAGCGTTATAAGCAGAGAAACAAGCAAAGTCCACAAGCAAAGACCAGACCTATTGAGCTATTTCTAGGTACACAGGCAGTGATATGAAGCTAGCAACTGTCCCTGCTAATACCTCTTTATATTTCAGCTTAACTGATGCACAGTGCTGATGTCCTTTAGACTTAAAGGTTAGCAATTCGGTTATAAGTACACAGCACACGGTACATCTCTTAGCCACAAAAGAGTTTCAATTTCAGGTTACTGTAAACCAAAGACCTGTATCCTCATAAAGCAGTTAGTCCTGGATCTTTTCTAAAATTTTCTAATCATGACCTGTTGCTGATCAATCTGGGCATCTCTGCTTGCAGCTCATCCCCAAGCACTGATAGTCTTCAACAGCTTATGACCTCTCATATAACACACACACACAGACGGACTTGTGTAACTCCCCACTGTTATGCCCTGTAGCAAGATGGAAAGCAGGAAAATCATGTTTGCTTCCATGTCCAGTAGAGGCTTGATGCTCTGCGTGTGTTTTTCTGTGTGAGCACTGAGACAATGCTTTCCAACGCTGGCTGGTGTTTGTGTGTCTGAGAGCGAACGAGGGAATCTGTGTGTTAATGGTCTGTGCAGCCAGTGGAACGGAGTGAAAACCTTCCGCTGATCCGTCCTCTCCAGGATACACAAACATGTGTATGTGCAACAGCAAGAGAGCGCCTGCAGGTGTGTGCTCCCTGTTCTCTGGGCGAGTTCAATGATGTGTATATTTCATCTGAGATCACTTAGTGTGTGTGTATGTGTGTGAGGTCTGATTCCAACAGACAAGCGAAACACAAGATGGGATAAGCTGTAAAAAGAGCAGCCAAAATAACTGGATGGACAAATCCAATCCTGTTATCCAATATTGGTCGGATCCAGACACGAATATCTCGATCCGGTGTCGTGACAATAGGCAGATTTACAGCTCTGATCTATGAGGCTCAGTTTTCTGTCTTTCTGTATGCCTGGTGGAGTACTCATAGCACTGAGGAAGCTAACAACAAAGGCTGAGCGGTTTGGAAAATTACACCAAGAACTGCCACAGCTTTTCATGCTACTGTATCTTCTGCTTGTGGTCATGTGGCTTAACAATAACAAAAGAAGGCGCATAAATCATGTCATCATTCATGCACAGTCATGGGCGACTTTATTCTGCACATCTGTTTGACTGCTTGTCAATGCAAATGGCTAAATGTTCAATCACATGGCAGCAACCAGATGCATCTAGGCATGTAGATATGGTCAAAAGGGTCTGCAGAAATTCAAACAGAGCAACAGAATCAGTAAAAAAAAAAGTTATTTTGAATGTGGCACGATTATTGGTGCCAGAAAGGTAAGTTTGACTATTAGATAGCCACAGAGTTTACAAAGAATGGTATAAAAAAGGGAAAATATCCTGTGCACAGCAGTTCTTTTGGTAGAAATGCCATGTTGGTGCCTGAGCTTGGGAGAAGTTCTGCAAGATCTGAAGAAGACCAGCTCATTATTTACATATGCTTGTGTGTAACTTTATTCAGCACACCTGTTTAACTTCTTAAATAATTAGCAAATAGCTAACTGTCCAATCATATGGCAGCAATCCGATGCATCTAGGCATGTAGACATGGTCAAGGGGATCTGCTGGAGTTCAAACAGAGCATTAGAAAGAGGAAAAAAAGTTGATTTTGGTGATAATATGACAGTAAGTGAAAAGGCTGGTCTGGATTTTTTAATGCAGAACCACAGAGTTTACAAAGAATGGTCGGAAAAAGAGAAAATATCCAATGAGCAGCAATGCTTTGGATATAAATGTTGGTACCAAGGGTCAATGCAACAACATGCCAAAATCTTGAAGCAGACAGGCTGCAGAAGCTGACAACCACACTGGGTGCCTCTCCTTTCTCCTGAGAACTGGAATCTGAGGCGTCAATTCACACAGATTTACAAAAAAGAGAGATTAGCCTATCAAAATGCATTTAAAAAAATTATTAAGCACCAAGTGACATTTCAAGCCTCTTCCTCAAATCAGCTGTATGGCTTAAGCAACACTTGTTGCAGAATCAAACTGTTCAAAGGCAGCTTTTTGGTGAGCAGATCTCTCTTCTTTTCCTCTGTTTGTGCTCTTTTTCATCCAGCACCCACTAGGGGATGTGGGCGTCTGATGATCTTCCACTACAGTTCACACCAACTCACCAAAACTGGACAACAGGAGATTGGAAAGATGCTGCCTGGTCTCAAGTTTCAAATCACGTGCCACATTCAGATGGTAGGTTCAGAATTTGGCACAAAAAACATGAAAGCGTGGATCCATCCTGACTTGCATCTGCATACAAGCTGCTGGTGGTGTGATTGCATGGGTGGTGTTGACCACATTGGGTTCTTAGCACCAACTGAATATCACTTCTATATCACTTCTATCTACTTCTGTCTACCAGATCTCGATCCACCTTTTGAACGTAGCTGAACAGGAGATTCACATTACTGAGTTGCAGCACCATGTTGAATCCATCCAACCATCATCATCTGTACCATTTATGTTTTTTGGGGTTGAGGGGGGTTGGAGCCTATCCCAGGTGATATAGAGCGAGGGGCTGGGCACACCCTGAGCCTGTCACCTGCCAATCACAGGGCCACACTTAAAGAGAGAGACAGACATTCACTCTCACACTCATACCTAAGGGCATCTTGGAGTCACCAATTAACCTAATGAGCATGTTTATGGTCTCTGCAAACTCCACATAGAAAGACCTCGACCAACCAAGGGATCGAAACCAGCTGTGAGGTACGGGCACCACCTGCTGTGCCATCACACCATCTCGATGAGCCTAGATATCAAAGAATTAAGGCAGCCCTGAAGGCAACAGGAAGTAGGATTTGATGCAAGTAAAGTGAACCTAAAAAACAGGCCAGTTGGTACATGGAGCAATGGTGCCAATTACAGAAGGAGATGTCTGGCATTGCCATGGGCTGTGTGAAATTGGATGATGTTGGCCACCTCCACATTCTAAGGGGCAGAGTGCAGGAGGAAATGATCTCATTATCACAGCCTGCAATACATCGGTAATCCAATGAACAATGGATTTGGACTGGATCCATGACGTTGTTGGTTGATACCTAAAGCTCGTGGATCAAGCCAAAACAACCAAAATAACCTTTTTCATTAAACAGCTTTAAATTTCACTTCATTGCTGTGTGGCATTTCACCCTTTTTATCAATAAGTTTGCTAAATAAAAATGTAAATGTGCGAACACCAATGAAACAATACGACAACAAAACATCACATTTACGGACGCCGCTTCGTCTTCCTCTCTCTTTCTGTCTCTTTTCACTCCCCAGCTTATCTATCACACAGTACACCAAGCAATTTATATGGAAAACACTTTTAATGTGCGCTGACAAACACACTGCCTGCAAATGAGACAGGCTTTTAATACATATGGCACGCATGTTTGGTATATTAAAGGCTTTTTGGCTGAGTGATTCAGCATGTCCAAATGTTAACCACATATGGAAATGTAGATAAATGCGTCTCTTTGTCTGAGCGGTCTCGGCGTCGTTCTGCAGCTAATTTCCCCTTTCTACCTTTGGGGAACAGAGTGGGATGCCGAAAAGTGTGGATGGTGTTCATTTCTGAGTCATCGTCGACCTGACTGCGTGATTTGTTTCCCCCCCATAGGGCACGCTAATGATCCCGAGCCCGAGTGACATATGTCTGAGGACGATTAGGCCGCCGCTTCCTGACGACATATCAAGGGGGATCATGTCAGGCGGGATTAGTTCAGCTCCAGTTCTGCGGGGTCTAGTTTGGGAAGAGAGACAGGTGGAATTAGGTTACATCACCAGCATTTATTCATGTGTGATGAAATTTAGCCTGGAACAAATGTGTTTCTTTGCATCTGTATGTTGCCTTTCACAGCTTCAAACCCGTGCACTCTTCCCTCAAAACCTTCATTTTTAGGGTTCGATGGGAGCCGTCTTTGGCTTTGGTGCACACTGCAGCATGTGCTCCTAACTCCTTGCCAGCCTTTTGTTTTCCCCTCATACAGAGAGCTCCTCAGAAATGATTTGACTACTGCTGCCTTCGAGCTCTCTTCGTAAGCTCCTTTCTCCAGGTCCTCACCGTAAATATGGCTTGTCACACATTCAAGCTCTTTTTAGGAGCCAAATGGACACTGTGGCATTTTACTGAGTGGAGGATATTTTATTATGAAACGCAGGCAGGACAAAGTTTTCCTAAAGCTATAGCAGGCAGAGGAATAATGTGTGGTGTTGAATGTTTTCTTTGATTCATTTTCAACAGCTGATTGGATGTAGGAGAGTTATAACAGAATGTTCTCGCTTCCAATTCAGCAAATACTGCAGCCCAATGCTTTAAAATACAAACCTGCTAACCCTTTGGCATCTTTTGTGGGTGCTGCCCTTTATATAAATGATTTGATGTGAAGTCAACTTCAGCTGAGTGTTAAGAGCATGGAAGTCTGCGGAAGGAGGCAAACGATGATGATACACCAAAGAAAAGGGATTTTTTTTTTTGCTGGTTTGTCGTTCTTGAGACATGATAAAAGCTCACTGAGGGGCCTTGGTGGCTCAGGCTTTGTCTACATGTAGGCAGATATTTTCAAACAAAAGTTCCTCTCCTCTGTTTTCAACAATATTCCCACTTGTGTGAGTTTTGAAAAGCATCTGACTTTGCAGTGCAGCTGGATCAGCCTGATTCAATGTCTGTAATCAGTCAGACCATCCTACCAAGCTCCAACCTACAACAATTGTGAGCTGCTCATACAGAGATTAGCATAGATGCTAGCAGCTTCAGTGGCAGTTTTATCCAATCTGGGCTGCATTTCTTTGTTAAATTGAAAACAAACAACACTTAAAGAATTTCTCAATAAAAGACAATAGTTTTGCTCCACTTCCGACATGTTTTGGTGACAGCTTGTTCTACAAAGTGGCTTATGTTTGTATTTTACACCACAACAGTAGCAATTCGATATGATCTAATTGGCCCTTAATGAATGTGATTGGCAACCGATCGTCCAATTATTTCCTGGATATGGTTTTCAACAATTCTGCCCATTGTTTCTATGGGCTGTCGCCCTGATGGACTAGTGGAATATACACACAGTTTATTGTGTGTAAGGTGGAAAAAAACATCTCTATCAACACAAAAAATGCAAAAATGCATAAACTCTCTGTTAAACACCACTTTTTGCCATGTAATAATGTCCATGGCATGTAAACTTAAAAAATCATTGCTAATATAGTCTTATTTTCATATCTATTGTAACCACAAGCCATGTGCCACCACTTAGCCTGACCACTATCGAAACGATAACATCATACTTCCTGTCAAAAGTATGTGTTACAGACAGGTTTTTTTTTCGTTTCCACAATGAGACACCCAAAACAGCAATTTCACAGATTTTCATCCGAGTCGGAGTGATTCAAATTTCAGCAACCTACCCTGCTTACTCTTTGTAATGATATCATAAGGATCACATATTAAACTGATATTTCAGGGTGGAATTTAGGGGTGTAATGGTACATGTATCCGTACCGAACCGCTTGAAACAGATGTTCGGTTCGGTACAGTGCTGTATTCAAACGAGTACAGTAAGTTTACGTTAGCCGCTGCACATGGCTCTTTAATATTCACGGGGGTACTCGTCTACGATTGACGCGGTGAGGAAAGGCTTTTTAATATTCATGAGGAAAGTGGTCTGTGATTCGTGCTCTTGCAATCATGTACATATCATGTGGACATGACGTCTCACGGCGAGCCAATCAGAAGACAAATATCAAAGAGCTTCTGTAACCACAAAAGCTTGTGTCTGAATTGTGCATCATGGCTACTGCTAGCGACCAACCGGAGCTTGAAGAGCCTCCCCCGTCGCTGAAATCTCCTGTTTGGGAACACTTTGGATTTCAATGAAATTTCCAGGAAATTTCCGGATGGGGACAAGGAATAAATTATTAGATTTTGGGAGTGATCAGCGAAAAACCGCCATTAAGAAAAGTGCCATTTTCAGGAATAACTACTGAACTAAAATAGATATCATTATGAGCCCAATTGCTAATGGTATGTTTTCATGGTCAAGGAATCTAAATATTTAGATGAAACAAGGTAAGACTAATATGTATGGTGGAAGTCACAACATAGGTGAGGACTGTGGCGCTGGCAGAGTTGTTGACTTTTCTAGTTGTTGACTATTTTGAAAGATGCATGATTATATACTTATGTATTAATGAGGAAGTGAAATTATTTACTCATGCTTCTTAATGGAGAAGGGGATGGGATGTGATACAATTGTACTTCTTACCACAAATAAAGTGTTGTTTTTTTAAGGTGTTTTTTATTTGTTCACTTCTGTATTTATCATTTTTCCATGTCTACATTCACAGAGTCTTTTCTGCTTTTTGGTTAAAATAAACTATTACCTGTGGACATAGCCTGAGAAACTCCTGTTGTCTACAAATGTTACCACCAAGCTAATTTTCTGCAGAAAACACAGTGATTCAATCAGATATTTAATATTACTTTGAAATGTCAGCGCTGTATGACGGCACTGATGACGGCACTGATGACGGCACTGATGACTAAAATTATTTAGCCGAGAGAATTAGCTTTGTCCCAAAGACCAAAGACGTGATGATAGTGTGTTCCTATTAAGTGATCCTCTTCTGTTCAATTAGCAGTTATTTAGGTTTGCACTTGTAAAACTTGTGAAAAGTGTTTCCAACCATTTAGCACCCTTCTGTTGATGTACCAGTGGGGTCCACCTGCCTCTGAAGGGCAGAGCTTGACTGTGCGGTTGACCAAGAACATTAAGGGTAAAGCTGGCTTTGGAAATTTAAGCAAGATCAGGATTTACTGAACTAAATTTTGCCGAACTGTATTGTAGAATAGAACCATGACTTAATTTCTGGTTCTGATGTTTTGTTTCCACATATGTCTTGTGAATGACAGACTCTCCGACCAGGATGTAGCCTACCTGTAGCAGCTGGGATCATCTCCAGTCTAAAAACCCAAACTGAGACTTTCAACCTGAGCTGTCATCTCCACTGAGCTCACAACTCAGCGGTAAGAAAACCAGGGGAAACTCCAAAATCGTGATTCATGTCTGCTTATAAATTGCTGCTGAATGTGTGATAACGATATCTTTAACAGCACTTAATGCAGAACAAGGTGACATCAGTATGTGGGCTGGCGGCGGCTAAACTAAGCACATGTGTGAACAGTTTGTCACTGGGAGGAAGCGAGCAAATCTTTGGACAGGCAGCCTTGAAATTTAGATTGCATCAGATTCTCTTTCCATTTAACTGAGTGCCAGGCTGCATTAACTTGAATCACTTATGCTTAATGTAGGGCTATTCATATGGTAAGTGTGGCTGGGTTTGTGTTTTTCCACTGTGAATTTATGGAAATCTGCGTAGTAAAGATATGAAAAGTAACAACTGCTTTCGAAGGTGAAATACCGTGGGAACAGACAGAGTGAGAGAGACCCAAGGGCCTTGTTGCACATTATGCATGCAGCATTTTTCATCGTTCATACACGGCAGCAGGAGATACAAAGGTGTCAGCTGGAGTGTTGGTATGTTTGTGTAACCTCTGGAATGAACATCCAGTGAAGATGTTCTCGGGTTTACTGAACAATTAAAACAGAAAATGATGAAATAGTTAAGTGCAATGCCGCATGACCAATTTGAGAGCTTTTAATTTGAGACTGACAATTGCTATTGTAATAAACTTCATGCCATTTCATAAAAAGAATTTCCCTAAAGATGAGCGCTTAAGCTGCGACACATAAACTGTGGTTTCTAATAACCAGCACCAAAACAGATTAATGCTAATGCTCCTAATTCCTGAACACTCCCAGGGGTTTAAAAATGCTAATGCACATGATATTTTATGATAATAACAGCGTGTGAGATGGTGCAACAGTACATTAGAAAAATAGGCATGGCACTACTTGGGCTTAAGGGCTAAACTGTATCATCTAAAACTTTTAATGACATGTTGTTTTTTTCATTTTGCAAGCTTTGTAACTTTTATTCTACTTGTTGTCTCTTTGCAGAAGAGAGAAATTACATTTGATAAATGCATGGTTTGACTTTCTGTTGTTTAAATAAAGTTTATTTCAAGAAATACATTTTTCTTTGTGAGTTTAGGCTGCCTTGTATTTAAATCCAAAGTTTCTCCAAAGGTGGACCCAGGGGGTGTTGCTGAAACTGCATGAAAACCATGTAACTTAAATATTCTTAAATATTAGTTAGCCTACAGAATCTCGAATTGGAAAACATGTTAGGTTTTACATACCCCTTTTTATCTTTAATCCAGTCAATTTACATTTTTTGTCTATTTTAGAATTCCAATTAGTCAAACTAAACAGTATTGGCAAAAACCATTACAGTCTATCTTTCGTACTTTTCTTGTATTGCCTGGATTTTGACATTTTTTTGTGATGTTGGAGGGCTGCTAAAAAAGAAACTAAATTTTCAATAATACTTTTTTTTTTTAGCTTATTACTGTTCTGTTTATTTAGGACTACAGTTATTTCCTTTATCCAGTCTTAATTTCCTGTGCTGTGACTATGAGGGACTGTTAACATCAGAAGAACAATCACTGAGGACCCACGAATGTGAATCTGAGTGTCTGTCAAGCTTTGAGTATCTGTGACTGAAGCAGGAACATTTTTTAACATACGTCGTCCAACGGGAGATACACAGAGTCTGTATGCAGAGGCTGAAATCACACAAACGTTCATTGATTATTAACCATAAAAGTAAAATCAGGTCCCCTCGGTCTCCATTAACCACCAATGAAGAGGCTGCACAGTATACCTTCGGACAGTAGGTCCCAAACCAGGATAAAATGAGCTTTACCGCAGAAGGATGTAACTGCTGTATTATTACTGTTGTAGGTAGTACGTATACAGAATTCTGATCACCCTGGTGCTGTCAGAGCCTTATGTCCAACCTTAAAACCCTGTTGGACTAAGCTGGGAACAAAGGATGATGTTCAAATAGAAGAACTATTGGAAATGAAACAAAATGTTCTGTTTGAGGATTTGTTTTTGTGGAAACACATTTTAAATATTTATTTTTTGCCAAGAATATTATTGTTTTCGGCCGTTTTGAATCTAAATTTGTATTTAGAAAATATTAAATGTAACTTTAATTATTTAGTGACATGCGGCAGAACTATCTTTAGTGTGGGGTGAGGCTCATATAGTTACTGATTCCTGCTCTGCCCCTTAACTCCGTCCTCTAAAAAGGAGAGAGCCACACTGCCACATTAACGTTTGACTTGGCCCTTCCAGCAGTGTAGAGCTGAGCTTCTCTGCCATTTCTCCAGTTAGAGGTCATTAAAAAACAAAACTACTCCTTAAAGGAATTAGGATGACGATGACGGCCATGATGTGTTTTTATATTCAACATTTGGACCTTGATGCTGCTGGTACATCAGGTCTTTGCTTTTTCCTCTTTGCATAGTTAACCTAAATGTTGCTCTCAGCTTCACGGAGCACAGCAGGTTCATATTGATCACAGTGGGGGCAGACAATGAGAAGACTGTGCCGTGGATTAGATAGCTTCACTCTCCAGTATAATGAGAACTCCAGGCAGACAGAGTCATTTACAAGTCTTGGTGTGAGTCATTTTCTTGACTGAGATCAACACAGCTTTGAATTATTCGGCCTTATAACCCAACGTGGCTTCATGTGTTAGACCATCAGGTCTTAATGAATATAAAGGCAAAAATTTAGTCGTATAAAGGGTTACTGGCAGTACCAATCTCTTACTTTATATCTCTTCAGCTTTTTGTTTTCAACAGGGCATAGAAAATATGTTCAACAGGTTCAACCACAGTTCACATGAACTTCAGGCTTCTAAAAATCCTATTTAACAGCCAAGTGTGCTGACTGTAAAGCAGAAGATGAATGAAGCAGCCATATACATTTTCTCAGGTGTTATTGGACAACCAGACAAGTCTTAAGGTGATAAAAATGAGTCATATTATTAAGCTGACATCTACAATACAACTAATCATTTTGGCAGTGATCTTGATTAGGCAGTCTTAATTCTTATCTATGCCGAGGACGCTATGTTTTTGCCAGTGAATGTTAGTCTGTCTGTCCGTCCATTTGTTTGTATTTTAGCAAGATTACAAAAAAATACTGGACAGATTTGGCTGAAACTTTCAGGAGATGTTGTTGATAGATCAACTTAGAAATGACGTGATTTTCGTGGTGATACATACATTTGTCTGGATATAAAAACAAGAAAAAAATCTAAAAATCTATACGTAAACATTGGATGGAATTTAAAAAAAATCATACCTCTGCCATTTTTTAACAGATTCACTTCCAATTTTACAGGATAATATGGGGTCCATGTCTCTGTCATCAAGATAAATTTCAGCTCGATCCAGATTGACATCGCAAAAAAAAGTTCAACTTCATAATGAACTTCATTGACAACATTCAATAATTCATATGAAGTCAAAATATTAAGTGATTGTCCCAAAACTTGCTGTGTTAATACAGGATAACTACCTCCATCTATGTGGTTAATTTGGTCTGGATCCTGGAACTATTCTGAATCTAGTGATCCAGAATTGTAACTTTTACGAAGGTTGTGGAAAAGCCACTGCTGGAACTGAGCTGATCGGTGGAGGTCTGCTCTCTTGAATGCTTTTCTAGTTCCAGAATTTAAAGGTAGAAAAGCTAAAATGATGTCAATACCTGCAAAGATGTCTGGACACCTCAGAGTGGTGAAGGAACTGGTAATGTTGGTGTTTCTATGTCTATGTTTGATACAGCGTAAGCCTGCAATGCTAACAGCAATCATATTAAACACACCTGCAGGAGCTTAGCAGAGGTCTAAGGTCAGACATTGCCCTAATGGGGGGAAGCTGTTTGCACGTGAGTCTGTGTGCAGGACAGAGTAAGACACAGTGAGGAGGTCATCATGAATACAACATGAGGGTAGGTGGGCGGGTTGGGGTCACTCGGTGTCCATCACCTCCCTGTAGATAATCTCCAGCTGCTTCAGGAGGGGTTAAAAACCGAACCAGACACAGCCGAGTGTGGGTGTGCATGCTTAAGTGTGTGTTAATGGCAGCATGGACTCTCTTCAATATTCATGCCCCCACCTCCCAACACGAGACCATTTACATGCAGGGAAATTGGGTAGGGAGGAAATGAGGGGGTGGGAATATGATCTCTGACCCTCGCTTTCTGCACAGTCGAGATTTTCAGATGCAGAGACGTGATTGGTGTAAATAGTGTGAATTGATGTCTTGCTTGCAAAAACATTTACGGCGATACAACAGAGACGGCTTCAATAAAAAAGTAATTCCCAACGCCACTCTGTCGATTCCATTTCAGTCTAACTTCATCAGCAGACAGAAGCCCCCTGAATGAATGACGGACATGTCTCACACACTTTAGTCAATCTGAAATATGCCTTAATATCCATCCTCCATGTCCTGAATAGTATTTAATAACCGTCGAGTCTACCAGGTACAAATCTTCAGCCATCAACTCGTTCTCAAAAATGAGTCCAATCATGTGCGGGGCAGGGCTGAGACCTGCACCAGCACTGACAAACATGCTCAGGAAATTAAACAGAAGAATGAAATATAACCAAGGCACCCACAAGATGTTTCTTTCTATCCTCTCAAAAAGAAGTTTTCATTTGTATTCCGAGCACAAACCCTTTCCAATGAGCCTCTTTCATTTTCTTTTATTGTTTTATGTTCTGCGTAATCACATGAGAACAGCACAACAGCTGGCAAATCAGGCACATTGCTCATAAGAATAAACACTAATTAGAACTAAATGAAGGAAATGAAGATTTCATGTTTAGATGTTTTTTTATGTATGTGTGATGGGGTATGCCTGATCCTAATTTGGGGCTTAGATATGACAATAAGTACCACTGAAGTGCTGCCGCTGCCACATTTTCATGATTGATTACCACAAATGATGGTATTTAATCTCATTGTGGCTGCAGTCCCTAGTCCTTTAAGGACCATTCTGACACTGATAGTTGACGTATAAATCATGGGGATGGACTCTGGTGCTCAGTATTGACAACTGCTGTCTGTTTATCCATCTGTTGATCTGTGGGAGAACACAGACAGCATTTATCAAGAAGGATGACAATTAGGAGCACCAGAATCTGCATTGTGGAAAGATTACATTTACTGTTAAGGGTTTCAAAAGAACAGCTGTCAATGTATTTATCAACATGTTGTTCATGTGCAAATCAAGTTCCCTTACTCTTAGAAATAAACCATGTTACTAATATTCTTCAACAACTGTATGATGCCACCAAATTCCATGTTTGGAGCTTAATTTGTTGAGAAAGATTGAGCTTTATGCAGATGATATTGTCATATTAATTACCCCATTTTAAGTAACAGTGAAGAACCTTTATTCTTTAAGGATTTAGCTGTTGAAAAAGGTTAAGTTCTCTGCAGACTTTTAAGTTCTTGTGCATCCACTCTTGATTAAAATCACAAGGACACTGGATGTCCACAGTTTTGACTGCTTCTGTCTCTTGTCTGCTATGACGTTTGGACTTCTTGGCTGTCATTTTAGAGTTTAGAGTTTGACCTTCTTCATTTGAGAGGTATCTGGAAATTAGAGGAAGGAAAAGTGACTGAAATTAGTTCTACTTAGATTACTCCTACATCCAACTGCACAATCTTTATGTGCAAATATATGGCTGAAAAATCAGCAGGGAAAATCAGCAAAATTGTTAATATCTACAGATTCCATATTGCACCGATGACTTTGCAGTGCAGTTTGATCCACCTAACATAATGTCTCTAATTGAGCAGGTCCATCTTACCAAGCAGCCCAAAGAAGGTTGTTCGAATCAGCATCCTTTAGATCAGGAGGAGGGTCAGCAGGACACTGCTCGTTACAGAGATTAGCATAGATGCTGCATTCCTCAGTAGCAGGTCCATCAGATCTGGACTGAATTTTGTTATTAAATAAACAGGTTTGTGCAATATTGGCCTCTTGCAACTATATAACATGTCAATATGCCTAAATCTAAACCTGTTCTGTTGTTGTTGGTCTATTTCTGTAAGAGACAGACGTGAAGCAAGAAAAATAAGATGTTATTTTTAATAAATGACAATTTTGAATTCATAAAATAGACATTGTGAGATGATGAGGTAAACCATCATGGGGCATAGTACATTTTGCCTATATTACAGGCAAAAAAGGGACTGTTTATAGCCAATTTGTAAATATCTACAGATACCACTATTGATCAGATAATATTGTACATCCCTAGAAATGAAAAACAAATAACAATACTATAGATTTCTCTGGGAGGGATATTTTATATTTTCACTCAAATTTGGTTAAAATGTAGAAACCTAGTTAAATGCCAGTAACAATCCTTTTTTGTTAAGAAACAAAAATGGAGATCGATGTTTGTGCCCATTTTGTGAACTATATAAATCCTCAAAATAAACAGTTGTGCAAATTTCAGGCTTAAAGAGGCATGACAGAGGCTGCCACTTTAAATTCTTCCATGTGAACAGACTGTAACTCACTTCCCTCTGCATCTTTTGAGAATTTACCCAGCCCTCTGTGAATTCATATCTGCGTAATTCTAAAAATTTCCACACACCCTCCTCTGACTGTAAAGAATTTGTAAACAGCAGTGACACTTTTATAGCTGCAGCAACACAGGGAAAAAAATTCAAGACCTCTCCTGAGTGCTGGACATATTTTAGCACATCGTTTGAGGAAATGAACAGGAAAAAAACCCAGAAAATGAACTCAGTCCAGCACTCTAACTTGAAATATGGAGATAATGGCGTGGAGAGTATCACTGATCTGAAACCAAACAGACTCAAAGTGTTCATCCTCCAGAGGGCTTTGCTAATATTCCAGCCCAGTGAAGTGTCGGTGCAGAGAGACGTGTCAGAAAATGTGTTGGACGGAGTTATTATCACCCCAGGTACAAGAACAGGCAGTTCCAACCCCCTGCTCTCTCCCCGCTCGCACTCACAATCCGCCAGGTGGACTCCATCTGAATATCCCCACGCTGTTCTCTTCTCCTGCTTTTCCTCTGACGCTCCAGCCCTTCATTATTAATATTTACACCAATTCTCTCTCTGCGCCCACACACACCTCAATAATTGATAGATTTCCCTGCACTCTATCTAAAAATATCCTGATCAGCATCGCCTTGATCACACTGCATCCTCCCTCCTCGATACCAGAGCCACACTGAAGGGCAGACCGAAGATTTAGGCCAAAATACAAAAACACACACATTAATCCTCGACTCCATGGAGGTAAAAGGGATGAAAGAATCAGGGTTATGAAGCGTTCAGTGTTGCACCTGAGGTATTAATAACTTCCCGCTCGGTGCTGATCCCCCGTTAGGTCCCGAGGCAGCAGCATATGGCCCTGCTAACACCAAACGCACAAAAAGCCACTGAGGCTCCATATTAGCTTATGCAACACACGAGCAATCTGCCATAATCCTCAACTGCCTCTTTGAGTCCCGATCCTGGTGTGGACCATGGGCAGGTTTAAAAACTACAAAAGGCTTGACAGCGTTGACGGCAGAGCGGGTACAAAATGACGGCTTAAGGTGCCAAAGACCCTCCAGGCATGTGCATTGTAGGTTTGAATAGCTAACCCATTGAAGACGAGCCCCTCTTCAGCAGGTGATAAATCCTTTTAAAGTACAATGATGTCAAAATCAATCAACTGTGACGCTACTTCAACTTGCTGAAGATGGAGGCCATGATATTTAAACTGGATTTCCTATTTTTAATTATCAGTTTAATGCCTCTAAAGCCACAATCACATGGAATAGGTGACCACTCTCCATGCACAGTTGTAATGGGGCGAGGCCAGCCCTACTGCGATGTGACTGACTCGTTCAGGGTGATTTGGATGCATTACCAGGTCACTTGAACATATGACAAGGCTGCGCCCCAAACATAAGTTAGTGAATACATTAGTTCCGCCTCAATGGGACCACAGAAAACTCCCTACACAAGGTGCAGCTGACAGATGATGCTGCTGCAGGGCCATCAGCTGCAGTGTTCTGTGGTTAATAGGTGAGTGAAAAGGATACAGTTGGATTAATGTCAACTAATACATCCTATTATATGATATGATATGACATGATCACAGTGAAACTCAAGCTGGTGTGACGTTACTTTGCAAAAAAAAGCTTATATGACTTTTCTGTCCAGGCGCTGACAGTCAAGAATGCTAGACTATATATTGGTTTGGAATGGAGGAAAGAGCTGCCAGCAAAAAAATTCACCTGTGGACATGAGCCCTTAAGGTTACACCCCAGTCACACTTTCCCGTTTCTCATGGCAATTGTGCACGATTGTCATAATCCTGATGAAACATGCTTTGGTCGTTATGCATGCGCTACTTGGACCGGATCAGCGTTGTGTAGTCGTGGATGAACAGCGGGGAACATGGAAGGGTCCCGACAGTTTTGAACTGTTCAAAACTGGAGAATCGCCGCTCTCAGTAGAGTGGGGTGGAAGCCTAATGCAGTCCTAATGCGAAGAGTATTAGCGCGGTATGTACGGGGCTCAGTCGGGCTGATCGTGGCTCAATCCTGAAAGCTTTATGGGGACAACTGACAAGGATGTATCTGTTTATGCCCCGACTGTGTCCTGTTCAAGATGGCGCAAGCAACGGGGCTCAGTCGGGGCTTATGTGACGCGAACTGAGCTCGGGCGGTGCTGACGTCGTGTCACCGGGATGGAAATTCAAGGAATCCTCATCATATCGTCGTATTAACCTAACTGGAGCGGGACGAACGCCCACGAAGTGCTGTAGAAGCGCTACTGATGGTGTATTTACAGGGTGTGTCCAGGGGTGAGACAGTCATTTCATCCCGTATCATAGCGATCACACCGGCCTCGTCAATTGTGTACAGTCGTGCACAATCCCCATGAGAAACGGAAATGTGTGACTGGGGCATTAGGGTAGGTCTGGGAGCAAACGCCACTTCTGCACTTCACCATTCTTCATTCCTCCTGTCTGGACCACCAGCAACTTCAACCCCACCTTAAATTCTATGTGTTTACTGTAAGTCTGACATGTTCTAGGGCGCAAGGGTGCAAACCCTATGACCCAAGGCTCCATAGGTAAGGGACGCCAACTCCTTGAGCTGCATGACCATCAGTAACCAGTAAGGCTGGGTATTTCCAGCAACCCCACGATACAATACGTATCCCGATACTTAGGCCACGATACCATACGTATCCCGATACACATAAATTGTGAACACTGACTGCACTTTTAACAGAATTACCAGCAACTTTTGTTTTTATTACAAGAAGAAAAAGAACAAGCATGAGTTTTAAATAATTCTTCAACTTAAGAACTTTAATTCAGGTCCTCAAAGACAGTAGACTTAAGTTTAAATTTGGAACATGTGTTTTATCATGTAGCTTGGCCTCTACTTTGAACTGTGCAATTTTTTTTTTACAATTTTTTAAAAAGTGTATTTACAACAACTGTTCAAACATTGAGGCCAGATCGATTCTGTAGAATCCGTATCAATACACGTATCCCCAAGAAGTGCATGATGATATTTTGCCGTATCGATATTTTGAGCACAGGCCTAGTAACCAGGAAGTCAGCTTGAAACTCCCAAAGCTCTGTTTTTAATGCTAGAACCACTCATGCAGAGTTTCCACTTCTTCCATCAAAGAGAAGGTATACTTGCACTTGGAAACCCAAATCAAACAGGACCTTAAATCCTTTGTCCCAACCACCAGTGAAATTGTGCTGACTGTATATTTACTTGTATTGTGTCTGCTGGATCCATTTGTAGATGTTTTTTTTCTGTGATGAGACACACTGTAAGAATGTGTGTTTAAACTTCTGTTGTAAATCAAACCACTGTCCAGTCCCCAGGCCAAGTCCTCACAGCCTGAACTACACTGCTGCTACAAGCCCTTAAGGCATTTCTAAAGGTCAAAGGAAATCAAACCAGGTATAGTAAGGTGTTCCTCCTAAAGTAGCCAACATGGTGCTGCCCTCATGATATTGTGACATTTAGTGCACTTTATTTCTGTTACTTGTTGACTACTTAGCCTTCAAGTTTAACTTTCAGAGATTTTTGGAGGGCACTGGCACATTTTAGATGTTAACCGGCATGAAATACCAAAACAATGTTCTCTTGCAGTGACAGAAATAAGCTACAGTTTTTAAGTATGTCCTTCAAACACCCGTGAGGGAGCAGAAAAAATGTTTAGAAGTTCATTGGTAAGTTTGAGTGAACATATTTCCCATTTCCAAAAATTATTTCTGCAGCCTTGGCAGCAGGCTTTGATTTCTGACATTATGAGTACTGACCCATCCTGCTTAAGCCAATTTTAATGAAAGTGCTGCCAGGAAAATAAGTAGACCAGAGCAGACTGCTTTATTGTGCTTCAAAGATACTTATGCCCACTCTGAATGAGATTTATGTTTACATTAATTTCATCTTTCTCCATCTTCCGCCATCTAGACTGAACATTAGCAGTAAAAGATGTCCAGTAGTGTAAATGAGACTGAGAAAGCACCAGAAGAGTCCATTTTTTATCAGTAAGAGTGAAGATGTAATTATGTTCCAGAGAGCTCCAATTAGAGCTCCATCTTCCCCAGAAGGTTCAAAGTTGCAGGCTGGTGTAAAACACAGCGAGTAAGATCAGTTTTTTTTTTCATATTTGGTGGATTCCTGTGTGCGTGTGCAGCTCCCAGCACACATCAGACCCCCAAACTGTGAATGCGGACGGTGTGCTCGGCTCAGTTTGTGTGCATGTTTGTAACTTGAGGCGAGGAGCAGAGAAATCCTGATCCTCACTTTTGATTCTGCTCACTGATAGAGCCCGTGGATGTATTATTACTGCACAGTTCAGGCAGTATGTACTCCTGTGATGTGATACTGTATATCTCTATAATATACTGCAGGATTCAGCGTGTGGTCCCACAGCTCAGAGGGATGACACAAGCTGAGCTATAGCTTCACCTCCCACCTGGTCGGCATATGTTTACTGTAGGCAAAGAAGAGGATAAAAGCTTTATTATGCTGCTGCACTCTGAGATACAGACATACAGAGTGACATCAAGGAGGCTGCAATCTTAAGAGCTAAATTAAGATATAACTACACTTTAAATATTTCCTTCAGGATGAACAACAGTGAAAGCAGAGTGACTCATCTCAGTACAGGAATATTTCCTGCATATGCTTCCTCCATCTGTTATTATTGCGAATCTGGACTCATTAGAGAGCCCTTTACTCACATATGTAATTTATCTCCATCCATCAGCGCAATTATAACATAAATGTGAGCTATATATAAACTGAACTTGAATCGACCCTTTGAAAGACAGGGGAAAAGACATTAAAAAGACTGAAACCAAAAGAAAAGGCAAATGAAAGTAAGAAATATATAAAGGAATGGCTAAATCATCACCAGGATTATTTTGCTTTATAAAAAATCTAATAAATGCAGTGGTAAATAGATGTGTGTCTTTATTAGGGCTGAACGATTTGAGAAAATAATCGAATTGTGATCTTTTTCCCCAATATTGCAATTTACTCTGCAATTGTTTTAATGTTCCTCATCTTATGTATTCTTAAACAAACATAAGCAGTAGATCTTTTTATAGTAAAACCAATATGACATTAAATCAATCTAAGGATAAAAGATTTGAGAAAAAGTGGAGAAGTGAAGAACAGAAGCAAAATAGGTATGAAATTGTAAAAACTGGGTAAAAATGGTATGAAAGTGGAAAAAGGTTAATAAATAGGTGCAAAATAGGTATGAAATTGCAAAAAAAAAAAAATGGGGAAAAGTTGGCAAAAAAAGTCCAGAAGTGGCTTAGGAAAATTGATTATGGCAGCAAAATTGGGAATTAAATTTGAAATTAAATTTCAAAAGCCATGTAAAAATTCCAAAAATGGTTCTGACAGTGGCCAAAAAAGATAAATGGGGGCAAAATAGGCATAAAGTTTTAAAAGCGGGGTCAAAAAAAGGTAGAAATGGTCCAAAAGTGGGGAAAAAGTGTATGAATAGCGGTTAAAAAAAATAGGCATGAAATTGCAAAAAAACTAACATCACAATTCCAAAATGTTCAACACATTTTGGGCTAAAAATATTGAACCTTCTGTGATTTGAAAATTGCAACAAGCCATATTGTGATTTAATCTAATTTGCAATAAACTGTTCAGCCCTAATTTTTATGGTTATGTTCTTATCGTCTGTCCACTCAAAGTAATCCACACTCATCCACTTACACACTCACACAGTGGACACTCACTGTCCATTTGTATTTGCTAATCCACTTTATACATGCTTACATACCACTTATGAATCAATAGCAGAGAGTCTTTCCCAAGAACAAATAAGCATGTGCTAATGTATGTCTGTTAACTCCAGATTTTTAAATACATTTGTTGATATTTCTTTATAGTAGGGCCGGAGCCATTTATCAGTCAAATCAAATTATATTCTGCTGAAGGTTTAAAAATGACTCTAATTATAAGTTGTTGCAGAGTTTGAAAATACAAATGCTGAAAATTAACAGCTTTCACAACAGTAGATCCTGTCAGGTTTTGCATTAGCACATGTTTGGGCTTGGATTTGTTTTTTTAAATGTGATTAAATATCTATCAGAGAGTTCTGTGGTAATATGCGGTGAAAATAGCTCAGCTTTCAGCGTTTATGTAGACAAACCTGCCTACATTTGAACTACACAACTACATTTTACAAAATGGACTTAAACTTTATGAGGTAAATTCTGTTAAGGTTGGGAATATATGAAGAGTTCTTTTCCAAAATGCTATAAAAGCCAAAACTAAAGTATATATATATAGATTACTCAGTGCTATTCTTTTGTATACTGATTGCACTACCTGCCCTATCAGTATTTACTGCCAGAAAGCTATATATCCCTGTTTAAACTGTATTACAAAGTTCAATTCCCCAGCCAACCCAATAGTGGGTCTGGGTAAATAATGTAAATACTTTCTAAATGAAAATGGATTTATAGTATTTTGGAAAAGAGCTCTTCATATTTTATTATTATGAAGGTAAAATTTGATTTATGGCTATGTTTGTGTTACTTGGAGGGTTGTTATTTTGAGATGTGAAAATCTAATAAAACCATAAATCAAATGTGGAAAAAAACTGTTTCTTTTTTTTGGCAAAATTCCCTTGCCCAGCTTTATAGGTATGGCAACAACAAATGCAGTGAATTAAAAACAATATATATGGCAACAATGCATCATTAATCCTGATAAATTAATGTTACTGTTTCCTTTGTCAACTCCTGTGGATTTTCTATGTGTTTAAAAAGAAAGCTTTCAGATGTTATTTGAGTCAACAATGTCAAACACATGTCAACCATAACATTTATAACTGTTCTGCATCTATATTAATAAATATTGCCATTGCATGGCAACATGCCTTGCAAAATGTAATATAAATATCTGCTAAAATGTTTTGTTTAGTCTTGAATGAAATTTTAGCAATAGAAAGTAACATTCAAGAAATTTATTACCAACAAAAACAGAGTCATAAGAAATAAGTCCTGATCTTTTAAAAGACATGAGCCTGAACAAAAGGTTAAGGACATTTTATTTTTTACTTTTTAAAAGAGTTTTTTTTTTTTGCCTGTCATTACAAGTTCGAAACTTGATTTCATTAGTTGAGCTGAAATCACACAAAGGAATTAAATATCTATCATACCAAAAATACCTAAGCAGTTTTGATAATCCAGTTCAATTCAGATGTGCTCCATTAAAGCTTCTTATGAGAGTGCAGACTGAAATCAGTGATCTCTGAAAATGGAGCCGAAAGGGTTAAGCTTGTGTACGATGAAAAACAAATTAGACTGCAAAATACTTCCTCATAAAACTAATGACCCTGCACCCCAAGCAGCTTACAAAGTAGGAGCAATTTCATAATTCATGGTGGTAAAATTGGTGGAAATTCATCCTCTTTAAGGAAAAAAAAAAGCTTTTGGCTAGTTGGAGAACCAAACTTTAGTGTGGAGTTTTAATCTGAGCTGACATTTTAAAGGTTTTCAGGCCTTTGATCATCATCTATCTTCATGTTTTTCTCAAAGTGAAGTGATAACACACGATAAGCCCCAAACTGTGCATCAAATCAAAGCGTGAGCCGGGCGTATTATGACATTCTCATGTGTTAATCTGTCAAAATCACTTTTAATCTTCAACAGGCTGTATTTGCTTTGGTCTTATCAGCATTGTCTTTTTCTCTGCTGCTGCTGCTGCTGCTGTGACCTAAATTCATCTGATCTGATCTCAGAGGTTTTTGTAGAGCTGTGATGTTCACGTCCAAAACAATCCCCGTCCATCATGTTTGTTTCATATATGAGCAGACAACAGCATCAGAGGAAACACTGGAAATGTCTCTCTGACGCCTCAGCAGGTGTTCTGTCAGAACAAAAGGTAGGGCTGTCAAAACAACATTTTATTCAAAAATTAACTCACAGTTTTATAACAAGTTTAAAATTATATTAGCTGTTCTTCAAAACAAAATAAAATGAGTTGATATTGACCATGTGCTTGAATAAGTGTCTTCACTGTGCAAAGAGGTGCCTCAGATTATATTTAGATTTCAGATTCTTTGATTAAATCAGTGCTGCAGAGTTTGACTGATCTAAAGAAGGAAACTACTTTACTTAATTAAACATGCAGGAGTGCATGTACAAGGACTACACTGCTGTACCAGTTTAGTTTCTGAGGATAAAAAAACAAGCCTGGAAAGACAAGACCTATAAAACTAATTTATTTTGGGCAAAAGTGAAAGAAAATTTAGCAAGAAATGACTTGAAAAGCACTTCCTTAATAATAAAAGAGCTTCATATGTAATTGACTTCTTGAATTCTGTAAAAATCGAGGATGTTAACCACTGTATTGCATCGTGATGCAACAGGATCAAGTCAGGCTGAATGGATGACGGCATAATGAAACTGAAACGGAGTCTTGAAACTACATGCACAGCCCTACTCTCAAATCTTATGGCAGTGCTTTCAGTTTTTATCAAGTAACTTCAAGCAGATTAAAAGTTACAGCAACACCTGGGTCGTAGAACAAAAGAAATGAAACAATTGGAAAGTAACTTTAAAATAGGGATGTACAATATAAAAAGAAACATTTCAATATTGGCAAAAAGTTGCCTGAAAAGTTAATTTCAGCATTGGATTCCAGTGTTGGATTATAGATGTTTGAAGAAATAAAGCATTAAAGATTGAATTATTTTCAATGGCCATTATATAATAGCCTCCTTATGGAAAGTGCATTTATTGTCATTAGTGGTATGAGTGTGAGTATTTGACACCGAGTGGACTTATAAAAAGTGTTGCTGATATTTACAGAAAATATATTGGACATGTTAATGAGCCAGATATCACATATTTTAGCTTCAATATAAGCAACATGTAGAACTGTGCCATGATGACTTCACACAACATGGTTGATTATCTACTCAAAAAAATAAAAAGTATAATTTGTGAAGGAAAAAAATGTTTTTCTTGCTTCACATCTGTTTCTATCACAAGTGAGCTGCAAGTCAGTTTTGTAAAAGAACAAAAAAATGGTGGTATCTGTATCGGTATCTGTAGTATGTTGAAAATATCAGCATATAAGATGAAATCCAGGAAAAATTTCCAGCATCATCACTTTAAATAATGGAAAAAAGTTGAATGTTTGATACTAAAATTATTCATTACTTTTGACTAACTAACTCAGCTTTCTGTTGGATCGAGAAAGTGAAATGTGCCATTCAAAGGAGCAGCAGTGTCCTTATATAAAATCAACACCGAAAATGAATCAGTCCTTCCTTTTCCCATGCTGAACATTTCCTTAAAATTTCGTCCAAATCCATCCACAACTCTTTTATTTATTAATTGTTTTTAATTATATATCTAAAGGACTCTTAAGGTCATATTGTCTTTGCTTTCAACTCTGCTAAACACTATAAATGCTTTATGTCTGAATAGAAATTAAAACATCTTGCCTTATTATCTTGTTACGGTAAGATCAGAAAATGTCAAGGTGAGTAGAATCCAGCTGCTGCAGCCTTACACTTGAATGGTGCCTCTTGAATGTGATTAATGAGATCAATAAAAGACTTTAATCATGTGATAATTATGACTTAAATACTGGAAGCCATTCCCATCCCCCAACAAAAAAAAATCACATTTGAGCTCCTAGCAAACATGGAAATTCTTTCAGCATATACAGTGTCTATTGTTTCTTAGATAATACAGTCTTATCTGCAGCCTCCAAAGAAACAATTTTAGACTGTGGAAACGGGGAAGGCAGCTTTTATGTCCTGTTGCAGTCTCTTCCCTCTCTGTTCATCAGGAAAGTAAAAAGCATTACAGTGATAACCCTTTTTTTCCATTATGTTCTGCACTGGCTTTGTTAAACACAGACTGAAAGCCTCCTCCTAAATATAAAAAGAGCTTCTGTACATTAAACAAACTGTCGTGCCTGCTGTACCTGCGTGCGGCATATAGCTCAGAGGGAAGTGTGCCGGGGGAGAGTGAAGTGTGCGATGTCTCCGCTGATTTCTCTCCTGCCTCATTAAAACTTGATGAACCTGAACACTCCCTCTAAAAGCAGTCGTGGCTCTCTGACAGAGCGGGCCTTGACTCTGCCCATTAGCATAATGTGTTGGGTGATAGAAATGGCCGAGAACATGAAGAAGACAGGGTTTTAAAGGAAGTCGGGTTTCTCCAAAAGTCACGATTGAAAGCTCGAGCTTTTTCCCTTTACTTTACGGGCAAACTTTTTAATCAAATTGGAAACTTCTACAGATATTTTTAGGATCCAAACAAAGACAAACACATTTTTTTACAGCATAGCAACTGTGCTTTTCTGACTCAATGTGGGTCTCACAGTAAAAACTGTCTTGCAAGTCCCCTGATGGTCTTCAGTTACTTCTGCCAACCACTCCTTGTATTTAACATCTCTGAGACATTTTTTGACAGCTTTCCTCATTTCTTTTCTCCGTCTCTTCACGCAGTTGTCAGTTTGTTATTGCTGCCTTAAAAGTTGCAATGCTTGCATTAAATTACACACAGACAAGCAAATAAATACATAAAACCAATGAAAACTCATAGAATGCTGAACTGGCAGTTAAGATTTAATTAGGATTTAGACCTTGCAGCTAAAATTGAAGAAATATTGCAAAAAAATGTTTTTGGGAAGAATATTATTAGTCTTTTGATGACATCTGATATGTAGATAATTCTGAGCTCTTTGTGCCAAAACTAATCAGGAGCACAAAATCTCCACTTTCTTTAAATTGACCTGTTGTTTTAATGGTGGAAATCTATTTGAGTTATAAACAGATTTGAAGCAAGCAAATAACTAAATATAAAATATTGATGAAAACGGACACTCAGTGAAGATGAGGTAAACCATTATGGCACATTTGTAAGTTCTGCCAATATAACGGCAAATATGTGGGATATATGTCCATTTTTACGGCTAAAAATACTTGCAAATTTTTGAATCTATGTCAATAATTATCATTTTAGGCAGTTTTCTGCAAATACAGATATTGCTCTAATAACATCATACATCCCTGGTTTATAGGATATTTTAAGGCCAGGATTGTCTCACTTTTTCCATCGAGGGCCACAAACAGATTATAGAGGACCCTATAGGCCCTGGTTATGGTTAGATCCACGTCTGAACACTATGAAATTGATGCTCCATGCACTGCACTCTTCCACATTCAGACTCAAAACAAGAGCAAACTGCATGATGCTACCAAACTTGGGTGGAATGCTGGTGCTTGAAGTTGATATAAGTGGAAAATAATTTGTAAATCAGACCCTGAAACAGAGCAGATTACACAAATATTGAGCAGAATTGGTGCTGTTTACAGCGCTAATACATTTTTGTTCATTTATCAGGCAAGTAGACGTCATACTCTGACAAGGGCAGAATAAAATATGACTGTTTGGGAAGTTGATAAAAGATCAATCGACCACAGTTAACTTCCAGCCAGTTTGAACATCCCTGATATCTGGACCTTCAATTTTTAGAAATCTATTAACTTCACAGTATGTAGATTGTGCCGCCTGTGGGCTCTCTATAGAAACAACATGAGACGATCAGTCAGACACGCTATCAGCTCCGCCCACCTCAGCTGTGTTCCTTATTTGAAATTAAACTCGATTAAATAAAAAAAGCACCCCATAAGGCGTGGCTACAAAATGGTCCACTAATATTTACATATCATGGCTGAATTTATGTTAATAAGGGAAGAAAAGCTGTTTAAAGTGGCTTTCTGGTACATCTGCTATAATTACACACTATGACTGGACACATTGGGATTTAAGATGTGTTTATATTTTCTATGCAAATCTTACATCGGTGTTAGCAAACACATTTCTTCCTCTTTCATGTACAAATACACTCCATCAATACAGCAGTAGGAGCAGCTTGGGGTCGAGTGTCTTGCCCAAGGACACGTCAACATGTGATGGTCAGACATGGATTCAAACCCTTGAACTTTAAATTGATGATAAATTGTACAACCAGACTGAAACTCTTGTCTTTTGTAAGAGAATGAGACAGTACATAAGCTTAGAAAAGGAAAGATGGTGAGGGGAATGACACCAATTAGGAGACTCTAGTCTGGATTCTCCAGATTTAAAAAAAACAAAACTAATAATGACAAGTATTTTTTGTGATTTATTCAGATGTTTGAGATTCTATATTTAATTCAGAAAGACCTTTCTGGGACCTGCAGGAACCTTGTTTATTTCACATCATTTTAAACCCACAAAAGTAGCACTTATCAATACCTTTGTATCAACAATGGACAAAAATACTTACAAAAACTCTTCCTCTCAGAGATAAACCCCCTCAAAACAACCCACTTTTCCTCCATTTTCTGCCTGTAAAGTGTAACAAAGGCATTTCCCCCCCGCCTGGCTCTCTGAACTGTAAATTGAAAACCTCTGAGGATCGAATATGGACTGAATAATTCACTCTGTTAAATCAATTGTCTACAGGCCGCTGCAGCAAAAACATGTAATCTAAATGCAATGTTGCAGATTGCCACTCTTAAAATTTTAAAGTTTCTCAAAGCAGTGTCTAGGAGAGTTAAAAATGCATGACTGTATGCAAAATTTAGCTTCTCTGGGACTGAATGAGCTCCCTTCAGAGCCTTTAATGTTGCTCCAAACAGGCCTGGATTGGAGTATAATTCATCATGTACCACTGTTTGCTCTATATGTCCGTGTGTATGTGCTAAAAAGTCAAATTTGAGCTGCTTTAGGCCTGCTGTGAAGATGTATTTGGCCAGTGTGCAGCGTGGACGGAGCAGGTCTCATCTCCTTCTTAACTTGGCTTTACGATGCATCCTCAGACGAACACAAATCCATGTTTGTTTACCTACATCGTCCGTAGGGCGTGCGTGAGCATAATAATGACCGTGTGAGCGTGTGTGTGCATGCATGTGCTCATATGTGTGCATGCACCTACTGCCTGCAGCTAACACACTCCTATCTGACACATAATCTGATGTTTTGTAGGACTGTGACTGATCTAAAACTCTGGGAGCACAACATGTATGTTTGTGTTTATGTTAGCGGAGGCTGAAGATACGATCACACTATTGTAGTGCTGTTTTATCATCTTACTGCATCCAGAGAGATAGGATTACAATACTTCTGATTTATTGCCTTGTTGAACTTTGAATTAGTTAAGAAAAATCTGGGTCAGCTGCTGTTATTAAGTCAAATTATTTTGCTTTAATCACGTTTGTTGGAGTAAACATTTCAAATCAAGCTGTCATAAACGTCTGCTGTGCCTGTTTCATGAATTATCAAGCTTGAAGTTTCGAAGGTGAGATTTTATAAGGAAAACCATGGATAAATTAGTTTCATGAGACTTTTATGTGAGAGTACATGAAGCACCAAAGGAGGAAAGGAAAAGAATGTGCAATTACCTCAGCGCCATGCTGGGTTCATCTGATGCCAAGCATGCGCAGGTCTGTGTGTATCAAAACATTATTTTAACGGATTGAAAAGAAAACACATCTTTTAAAATGTTTTATAACCATTCGGATTTACTTCACGTGTTAATACGCCATCCCCTGGACCACTGTAAGGAGTATTTTGTCCACTTTCGTCAGTCCGTCTCTGACTCCTATTGACCTCCAGCCATTGAGCTAAGCTACCTACGAAGCTAACAGCTGGAAGCCAGCCACTGGACGCAGAGACACAAAAAAGGTATTTATGAGCTTGTCTCACTTTGTCAATGATAGGGAAAGGGCGTGGGTCCAAAATCTTCGGAGTATTCCTTTAACGGTTCTTAACTGGAATTGGTTTTCGATTCCCATCCCTAATTCAAATAAAACTGATCATGTTCAAAACATGTTCAACCATGTTTTGTTTGCTACATTTACTGCAGTTTATTGCATTAAGAAAATATGCAGTATCATCATGCTTCTTTCTCAAGAGTCCTAAAGCACCAATGCTTGATCAGCACATCTCAGAATTTGCTATGGACTTCTGAAGGGCTCCATTCACAGCCCTGCCTTTATACAAGTGTTTCTTGTCTGTCCCGTGCTTCTCTGCAGCTGCTCCTGACCTGATGGGACGTCGACCTTGAGTGCAAAACTATCTCTAACAAGTCCAGCCTAGGGCCACTCCAGACAGGACAGACGTCTAGGAGTAGAAAAATACCAAAAAGAGCTCTCTTATCAGATTGAAAGACAAAAGTAGGAAGCTCCACATCATCACCCAAACCAATCCCTGCTCCTCTTAGCCGTAATGGAACTGGTCCGGGGGGGTTCGAGGGGCCTCTGTGTGTGTGTGTGTGTGTGTGTGTGATTGAATCGTAGCTTGGCATCAGATGAACCCAGCATGGCGCTGAGGTAATTGCACATTCTTTTCCTTTCCTCCTTTGGTGCTTCTTGTACTCTCACATAAAAGTCTCATTTGGAACAAGAGGGGGATGTATTGCCTCTCGGGGGATTGATGAGTGTTAGATGGCTCTGAACCTCACCCCCCTCCCACCATGGTGTAAGAGCAAAGCCCTCACGCTGTGTTCAATACACACCTTCTGACCCATATTCAGTCAGCGGCACACACCTAATCTGTGTCATTTCATTGTCTTGATTGAGCTCATTTTGATCTTTTACCAAAAAGCCTACATTGATGCTGTTCTTTGATATGACAGACAGGGAGACAGCTGAGCCACTGGTGGAGCAATGCATTCTGGGACCTCTCTAAAGCATGCCCGGCGTGTGAGCGAGCGCTGAGCGGTTTATGAGAGGCTCAAATTGAAGCAACCTGTTAAATTAAATTCCTGCCCCTGACAAACACACGTACGCGCTCACACTCGCACACATTAAAGGGTGCTAAGTCTCCCCCCTCAGGCTGAAAAGCCCTCAGCGCCGGGTAAAGTGGAGGGGATTTCTGGGAGAGGAAGAGGAAAAAGGAGGAGGATGAAGAGCGGGAAAGGGAAGAGGAGGATAAATCGAAGACCAATTTCAGTCCATGTCAATTTTTGAAAAATGATAACTTCATATTCTCAGTGCGCAGCAGGATGGAGGTGACTGTTTGAGCTGTTGCTGTCATCCTCCCAGACTAATTCCTGTTTTCTTCCTCCTCACACCTTATTTATCTTTAATTTCTTTCTCCAATTTCTGTCCTGTCATTCTTTGTTTTTTTCCTCACTGCCTCTGCTCTCCCTTCCTCTCCCTCTCTCCGGTCTTAATATTTGTTCTCCTACCTCTTAGCAGACTGTTTCTTGCCTTTCTTACATTCATTTTCAAAGGTATTGATCTTTCAGTCCATTTAAATAGACAGTTATGTTATATTATCTGGCACTCAAAACAAAGTCAAAGACCTTATTGTGAAGCAATTCTTTACAGTTACACCTAAATCAGGGATGAAATGAATGCAGCTTTGCCAAAGGTGTCCGGATCGATTGAGGGCTGATCAATATCAGCCAGGCCCGCTGATTGAAATTACTGCTTGTTAATAACTGATACAAACACCTTTGTTTAAACTCCATGATCACCTCAGAATGTCAACATATTACTCACAAACTCTTCAGCCTGCTGCTGCTCTGTCATCCTTAAATAATCTGTTGTGAATCCCCAAACTTAAGCCTAATGAGCTGCACACCACATGCAAATCGTTCTCTGTGAAGTGCTCACGTCCTGTTGGTGACCATACGATGCGTTCAATGTGGCTCAGTAGAATTAGTGTTCAACAAAAGGAAGCACATGTTGAGTTCAAGTCTAATTGTAAGACATGTGAACTAAGACTTCTGCCTCGAATAAACATCCATCAGGGCAATTCCAACACTGTCAGGCAAGTTATTGGGAATAATTTAGAAAACTGCCTTATCTTGCAATGTTACAAGATCCTTAATAAAAATCCTGGATCCAGATCCAAATTCGGATTACCACCAAAATCCGATCATCTCTCCCTTGTGCCATGACCTACACTGTGAAAAGGTTGCTTTAAATAGTGGCAACAGGATGCCAGAAAGTTACTTTTAATGACTTTTACAAGAGCATTTCTCAGATTTAATTTACGGCATAATTACAGTTTTTTCAATCCATACAATCTTTAGGTTAAGTACTTTATTTTAATTCAAGATATCATTGCTGTATTTATATTAACAGCAAAATTGGTGTATTTGCAAAAAACATTGTCATTACTTATTGTATTCTACAAGGTTATTTGTATCTGTATTTTAAATTGCAGTGAGCTTGCTGTATTTTAATTAGTATTACTTTACTTATTTTTCTAGTCATTTGTTAACAGTATATTATTTTGTAAAAAAAAAAATACAAACATCCGTTTTTCCAAATTAAATACATTTAATGAAACATTTCCCCCCTAAAATGTGTTACATTCACTAAAAGAAATCTTTCTGGCTCTTGGTCAGATTTCCTGGGCAAAACATAGTTTTTCTTTTGATCCATTGTCCTTTTAGTAATTTACGTTAATAATTTAAGTTTTCTCACAATTACAGTAATTTGGCTGAAAGACTTTTTTACAGTAGGTATCTGTAGATATTTGTTTAAAATTCTGTTAAGTTGCAGCTGGACCTGCCTGATTTTTGTAGCTTATTTTCTCCTGAAACTTTAAGTTATGCAGTGGCCTCATCTGCAACAATGTGTAGCCCTTGCCTCCAACTCTTTCTGTACAGCAGCAGGACTGATCTCAGCCACTGTGGCTAATGTTCAGGCTAATGCCTTGCCTCTCATACAACCCTGCTTCAAAAGTCCTGAACTACCCCTTTAACATAATGTTACAGCCCAGCTCATAAGGCAGCAACAAATGTAGGGGAGGACAAAGATGGCCACGTTTGAGCCCTTTGTTAGGGTGTTTATTAAGTAAACAATAATTAAATCGGTTATATTTTTGAAGTCAGTATTGTGTATTGTATGCTGTCGGTACGGGTGTGTGAGTGGGAATCAGTAAGAAAATGGGTGTAGTGAAGGATGAAGGATGGAGTGTGAAATGTAGAGAGAGAGGCCGTGGCGGAAGTCAGCCTTTTATAGTCCGGGAACGCACTGGGCCCTAGTGATCCGCTGTTGCACCTCCGATAGAAAATCATATATATTACCCAGTAAGGGACCGTAACAATAATAAAGGAAAAACACTATTGAAATGGACTTTTTCATACAAAAATATGAAAAGTTGGAAAGCTCACATTGCAAACTATAATGATTTTAATCATCAGTGAAGCAGGATCATTGGTCTGCCTTTAAGAAACACAAGATGGGGGGCATTTTATTGAATAGAGTCCTCATCTTAAGTAAACAGTGAAGCAGGTTGGATGTGATAGCAGTCGGTGCTTCCTTAAATTTGTTTTGGTATCTGATTTGTATATTCAGTGTATTTAAAGGAGCAGCGGTGTCCTTAATCACCATCCCTAAAAGCAGTCAGACACTACAGAGAGCTGCATCCACCTGCTGCTCCACTGCACCAGCTTCACCGCGGTGCATCAAGCATGTTCAAATAGCACATGATGAATGCAATTTTCAAAAATAATCCAAGTTTAAGTTATGTAGGGCTCAACAATCTTTCACTCAAACATTTCCGTTAATAGTTCTCTCTGATCAGAATTACACTGACCTTAACAGAAACCAGAAAACAGGAAGCAAGATTGATTATCCAGATAGATTTTCTTGCTTTGGTGCACTGTGAGCGTGTCCAGGATGAGAAAGCTGACTCAACCTGTGCGTTTGCTGTCCTCATAACACACTTTTAGCGAGCCTGAGAGCAAAAGTTACTGCAACTACTGCCCCACTTCCTTCCTCCAACCACCATCCAGGACTAACGGGCTGAATTAGACACACACACACTGATAAGCCCACAAACACAGTCATTATTCAATGGAACATTTCCTGCAGACATAAACACACCTGGTAGCCACAGTTGGGGGTCTTTATGAGGTTTTGTGTGTGTTGTGTATTCTCAGTTAGTACTTTAGTCTGTGTTTGTGTGCATTGTGTTTGCTTCAGTTTGAAAGGGAGTGACATAAGGAGATCAGTCAGAGGAAAAATGATTATAAAGAAAAATGAACGCTGCAAAAAGAGACAGAAAACTCAAGTTCAAGTGTTTCTGTGAGGGCTCAAACTTTTATCTTTCTATTATCTCATCTGATTAAACACATATCAGACCTTTCAGGCTTTATCTGAAAATATAATCTCAAGTAGGACTGAGCCACTTAAAATTGTGTCCTTGAGTCGATCGAAACACCCTGACGACGAAGAAGGAGCGGAGTGCCTTCATGTAGGACAGAATCAGTAAAGAAAAATAAAAAAGGTGACTAAAATTAAATGAAAACCTGTCAACCTGCTGATTAATCTGTGCAGTTTTCAAACCGTGCGTCTCTTTGCTGTGAGATGAAGTTTTTGCAGTGTACTGACAGCAGACAGCTGTGGGAGATGAGAGCCGTCTGACACCAGTGGGAAATGTCCAAACTAATACACATCAGACTCACACTGGATGCCTTGTTTCCTACAAAATGTGTGTGTGTGTGTGTGGGAGAGACGTGAGCTCAGTTAAAATGAAATTCCACATGTGTGCAGCACATGTTGGGTACATGTGTTTGGTTTTACAGCTGCTCGCTGATATTTGATACACAAACCATTTAATAAAAGCTGGAGCATAAAAACTTCACTTGTTGATGAAGCACCATGTTTGCATTTATGTATGTGCCCTCTTGGGAATTTATTGTCAAGTTAGTTAAAAACACACTGAAATAAACTTTACTATTGCTGGAGAAAAGATGAAAGTTGTCCAGCTTTGATGCCTGAAGGAGAGTTATGCCTCCTGTTCTGGCTTTGAAGAGTAATTTCTTATGTTTAAGTGTACAACAGAGGTAAGTTATTGTGAGCCAAGGCAGCTTCAGGGGTCAAAACGACAAAGACTATAGCTAAAGTATCGGTTTAAGACTTCTCTGCATTTATTTTATTCAATGTGTTTTTGGAGGGGACATTGTAGCAGCTTGATCTTCCTGCTAAGCTCCAACCTAAAACGATTGTGAGTGTCCCATAGCAACATGGCACAATCAGAGTCCTGTAGAGCAGGAAGAGGTGGGAGCTACGAGCGAGATGACAGCAGGAAGTGACCTGATTTGATTAGCATTGATGCTAACAGCTTCAGTAGCAGCTTAAAGGTACAGTGTGTAGTTTTTAGCGGCATCTAAAGGTGCGGTTTGAGATTGCAGCACTCCGGCGCTCCCCCCTCCCTGTCGGAGAACCTCCAGAACTACGGTGGCCTTCCAAGGACAAAAAGTGTTTTTAGCTTAGTTATCAGCCTATGTTTTGTCTTACTGCCACAGAAAATGAATAAATCGTGGAGTTTTAGCACGACGTTGTCTCCCTATTGTCTTCCAGTCTTGCTAACGCTCACACCGGTCGTTTGGAAGAGACAATCATTTCAAAATGCTTGTGGCCGTGAAATAAGCCTCGCACAGCAGATACATTCTCTGCGTCTTCCTCTGACTTCTCCCGAAAGTAAACAAATAAATTCGACTCCATATAAGAGTACAATTCGACACTTAGTCTTACCTGTCCAGCAAAAAACAGGCAACTTCGGCGTCTGTCTGCAAACTTATCCTTGCCTTCAGGGACTTCCATCTTCCATCTTTTTTCAGCTTTCATTTAGGCCTAAGCCTTAAAATGGTGACATGGATTGCCTACTTAATAAGTTCTGCTTGCTGAATAAAGTTTTTGTCCGATAACTACTGCAATGTCTCTGATTAAATGGAATACAGAGGTATTTTAAAGGAGACCGAACCCTCTAGTGGTTATATAGCGCAACTGCATTTGAAAAAGATCATTAATCTCTGACGTGTAACCGGTTACATGTTGGTTAGTAGCCTCGTGTACGCGGTTAATAACAGTTCTACATGTTCACATCCCTATCACATTCATTATCTCCGCCAAGGAGGTTATGTTTTCGGGAGAGTTTGTTTTTCTGTCCCTCCGTCCGTCTGTGAACAAAATAACTCAAAAAGTAATGGATGGATTTCATTAAATTTTCAGGAAATGGTCAGCATGGGAAAAGGAAGAACTGATTCGATTTTGGTGTTGATCTGGATCAGCGTCTGGCCGCCGTGGTGAAAAATGTGATTTCTGTGAATAACTACTGAATTAAAATAGATATCATTATGAATCCAATTGCTAATGGTATGTTTTCATGGTCAAGGAATCTAAATATTTTGATGAAATAAAGATAGGACTAATATTTATGGTCAAAATCCCAATATGGCTAAGGACTGTGGCGCTGGCGGAGGTCTGCGCTCTCCGAGTGCTTTTCTAGTTTTCTTATAAAGTCGTCTTTAAAATTTCATAAATATGCAAAACTATTCCACATCCTGCCAGTAAAAAGCTCACTTTTGTTCTGTCAAAACTTTCCTCTTCCTGGAGAAAGCAGAACCAAAAAGTCTGAGCGGTTCTGCTGCTGCAGGGGAAAGTTTTAGAAGCTGAAAGTACTTGTTCAGTAAATTTATTTTTGCAGTGTAACCCTTAACCCTGACCCTAAGTAAAGGTTAGACTGCTCTGAGTTTTTACAGTAAATTCAGCAGTTTCCTCAAATTACCAGAGTACACAAATACCCACACAGACGGTGTCACACACATACACACTGTTTTCCGTCCCTGACACCAACCCCTAATTATGGAGTTACACAGTGTGCTTGGGTGCATGAAACTCTGGTGGAAAAAACAAGAGCTACACACACACACACACGCAGACACACACAGACGCCTGACTGTCGGCTTACTGTGGGAAGCATGTGACACTTTTTATGGAACTTTTTTTGTGTTTCTTTATTCTCATTGCATTGTGAGAAAGTGAAAACTTCCCATTCACACAACATAAAACCTGCTCAAACAGCTAAATTACAGAGCTGCACGCACACTCCTATGCCGTGCACAATCAGGACACACACCTCTTTCCCTCCTAAAAGTAAACATCTAAATTGTTCATCACTACTTCATTCTGCTTCTGTTTCTCTGCCTCTTTTTTCTCTTCTCTCATTATGGAAATGAGCAGGCGGGCAGATGTGCGAGCTCTCTGGAATACTAATCGTCTTCTGCTTGTTCTCCCTCTCGTGCACTCACTCCGAGGTGTGTGGCTCAAAATACTGTGGGCGATGTAATGTAATGATGAGTTAAATGCAAGCAAAGTGAACAAAACAATGCACGCACAAAGCCGGCCCTGGGGGAGAAAATGAATTCTCCATTTTTTATCACCCAGAGAGCACAACAGGTCTTCACGGCTTCTCGTAAACAATTTTGAGAAGGCAAACAGACAGATGCAGCAGACTGATACAGATAGATAGATCATAATCTTGGAGCGGCACAGCTGGACAACGACGTTAACCTGAGAATTTAATGACAACAAAAAACATGAGTGCTCTCACCCTGACAGTCTCAGTGATTACAGTCTGGCTTTAAATTGTCTGGCTGCTTATCTCTGCTGCACTAAGACAAAATTATGACGTCCATATCCTCATGGACGTGCTGGATCCTGAAACAATTCCTTTTAAATGGTGGGGCTGAAAATAGAATATATGACTCAACTAACATAGAAACTACACATGGTTTACGCCAAGTCTCAGCTACGTTAATTTCATCCTCAGTGACAGGCGCCGCATTCTTTAAATTGGAGCAATAAAGTTGTGGTTTCAGAAGACTTACAAGATCTTTATGTTTGTTTACAACCAGTTTAGTTTTTATTTTAACTTAACAAAAATACACAAAGGGGAATTTTAAAGGGATGATTCCAGTTCAAATTTCTTATGAGTGTTCTATTTAAAGGTGCTATGAGGAGAATCTATTACCGGCGAAATAAAGACTCTGCTACCCATGAGCACGCGCGCCGACTGTCATAATGCTGCGTTCCAGTAACCTCGGAAAACATGCCGATCTACCAGGCTATTGTTAGCTGTTGTTAGCATGCCCTGCGTTGTTGTATGAAGAATGTGACCATCACTATGGCAGCAATTTTGTAAACAGAAGCCTAACAATACTATGTATACAGCTGATCTAGAGCGACACACCCCAGTCAGAAGTGCAAATAAATTGATTATTACAGGAGCTAAATAACTGTTCACACCGGGGGAATCCATCTTCGATTGTCAACTTGGGGGTGGCAAGGGTTCCCCGAGTCCCCAGTAGGAAATTCCGACTTCGTGGGACGTTCCAGTTGCGATTTCCTACTCTGAATCCAGAAATTCCTACTTCTGACTACAACTGGAACGCACCAAAGACGTGACTGAAGCCAAAGCGTGTTTGTTGTGGTAAATTCAGCTCGGACCTTCCTCAGAACTCTGCATTGCTTTTCAACTTCTTTTTTCAACAACTTACAGGATGTTACGTAGCGGTAGTTTTTGATGTGTGACAACAAGCAATTTTTGGAAAACTTATTATCGTAGTTGTAGCCGACTATATTTCGCTACTTACAGCCCGTTGCTCTAAGACGTGTAATATAAATAATACAATAATATAAATTTGCTCTAGTTTTAATTGTCTTGTTCCCGAAGTTGAGTATCCAGGCCAATCCAGCCCTGTCCGACCCAACCAGAAGACTAAGGAATATCATTTATAGATAACCTATTTTGATGCTATAAAACTCATCTTAAAGTGTGTATTTGGATCAGGCATATATCTAAAAGTGAGACTTTTTTGTTATTACTTAGAAACTCCTCACAGTCTCTTTAAATGTTTCCATTGTAGATTTTTTCAAGTTTCCTTCATTTAAAGGCCTTTTCTTGATATTTCAAATTGGCTGTTGAGCCATACTGAGAGAGTAGGAGGGCCACATGTAGCCCCCGTGCCACCAGTTGCCCAGCCCTGTGATAGATGATACTATATTTTCATTAGGTTTTAAATGAGGACATCCACTGATGATGCGGTGAGGCATCATTGTTCATTTATGCATTCAGCTAATGGTACAGCTGGTTTTGGGGATAAATATGGCAGATATTCTAATATCTGCTGATACCAAAAATCAATCATCTGCAAATGCAGACACTGCACCAACAATATTATGCATCCATACTTATCTTCTTAAACACATGGCTAAAGAGGATGATGTAGGGCTGGGCAATTAATCGAAAAATAATCGAAATCGACATTTAGACCCTCTTATCGAAGTATTCTTATTTATATTGCTTATTTTGATTATTTTTCCTGTGTAAGTCATGTGACTGCATCCCCTCTATTCAGTCTATGTTTACATTCACCAAGAGCGAAGGATGTGCTGCCAACATGAAGGAGACAAGGCCAATCTGTCAGTGGACCTTGTAGTAAAGAAAAATACTGTCTCTGTTGTTTGGGCACATTGTGGATTCTGTGCAGAGGACATTGAGCATTAAGAAGCAAGGTGTAAATAATGTGGGAAGACTGTTTCGACGACCGTCTGTAACACCAACAATTTGTTCCAGCTAGAATAAAATAATCGTTCATTAATCATAATCAAGGTAAGAGCTTCAATCAATCGTGATACTGAGATTAGATAATATCTCCCAGCCCTAGGATGATGATGTACTTTTTCTGATAGGAAAGAAAACATATACAGCGACAAGTTATCACTCCATCTTGTACTGTCAGTATATCTTTAAAAAAAAATCCTTGATCTCTTGGGGTGCTGGTTTGGCAGATTTGTAAGCAACCAGACACATCCATCGCACACCTGGGTTTGAATCCAGTTCACGGCCAGCTTGCAGAGTGTCCTCGTCCTTCTCCTTGTTGCCCCCCTTTAAAAGTCCTATCGACTGTCACTCTCTCCTGTCAATGGAGCCACAAAAATGCCCCACAAAAAAATCTTAAGAAAAAAATCCTTCATCCATGATCCATGACCTGGATTCAAATAAATACCACATCTAATCAGCCCTTCCTTGTGACATGGCCAAAAAAGCCCTGAAATTATCATGAAAATCTGTTAAAACCTTATTGAGTAATTATCAAAACTGTGGAAAACTGCCCTACCTTGCAATGCTAACATATTTTGAAAAAATACCAGATCCACAGCCATAGTCGGATCTCCACCAAAATAAAACTGTTTCCTCTTTGTACTATGAACAATATTTTAGGAGAATTTCTTTAAAAATACATTTAGAAGTTATTGAGTTATTAGCAATTGTGTGGAAAACTGCACTATCTTGCAATGTCAAGTTATCCTAGAAAAAATCCTAGATCTGCATCTATGATTTGGATCAATAAGCAGAATCGTCAGCGGCATTGGAATCAAATGAAATGATCTCCATTCCCATATCTAATCAGCAGTAGGCTCTTATTAATGTCCATGTAACTTCTTCACATCTGCAGGAGGAGAGGATTTTGGAGCTTTGGTGCTAAACTCAAACTTTTCTCTGCTGCAGCAGTTCAAACCAATAAAGACGTGATAATTCTGACTCATGTTTGAAGCTTTGAGAAGAGGGAATCTGGTTTACATTCTGATGATGAGATTGAAAATCCAAAAGGTAAAACTAGAAAGAGCAGAGCCCTAAGTAAAAAGGGTTAAATCTGCCTGGTATAGAGGTGTTTAAAAATCAATACTGGTCAAGAGATCATTTTTTTCTTCCTGCCTCACATTGGAGACGTTTTACTTTCACTCAGCGGCCTCTGTGCTCACATGAGAAAAACAATGCAGTCAAGGACAGAAGCAGCTATCTAGACCTCATCATGTTCAGACCTTCTATGCACACACACATAATGTGCCTGAGGGAGATGCATAAACACTATATTAGACCCTGACAGGTGGGCAAACAGCTTAATGTGTCTTTATCCTGCAGTTTGCCCCCCAGCCGGCTCTGAGTTACACTGTAACATTTAATAAACTCTATCCCTCCATCCCACAGCCACAATACATATAGATACAGATATACACTGAGTATTATCTGTGTTTTATTACACTGAGGGGAGAGGGCGAACAGAAGCATTCAAATAATGATGCTGATTTGCAGTCTTTTTCCATTTGTTTCTCTCTTTGTCTCAATATCTGCTGCCCTCTGTCCCGCTCCCTGCCATCATAAATCTTATTAAAGCTCAGCGAGAGGGCAGCGATCAGTGTGAGTGTGTGCGTGCAAGTGTTTTTATCACAGTCTTAAAAGTGGGAAAAGCTAGCTGGGTGTAAATGGTGTCACTGAAACTCTGCTGGGCCATGTGTCAGCGTGAGGGAACATACATACAGTGTGTTCAACACACTCAGACTGACATCATAGCCTTTAGGTCCAAGATGGAGGTGACGCCACGTGGGAAAGTGATACAGTGCTGCCAGTGTGTCAGAGTGTGAGCGTGACTTTCTGCTCTCTGCAGATGGTGAACCATATTAGCAATGAATTAACAGACTCATTATCAGAGAGAAGTTCTCAGGCTCTAAACCTGGACTCCATGCTCTGTTGAAAAGGTCAAACATGGTTTCCATGAGAACATCAACTGCACGTACAGGTGTGATCCCTCTCATGTGACCCAGGTCTTTGGTATGAGGTTTAGTCCTCCATTACTTTAATTTATTGATAACCATTAGGGATGGAATGAAATATCGTTTGGCAATATATCGCGATACAGTACGTGACGAAATGCATCGAGTTTGAAAAAAATGGATCACGAAATAAAGACGTCACGTCCGGTGACCAGAAGTGACGACAACAAACATCAGCACCAACTACCTTGCCTCAAAAAAGCTGAATGATGGAGTCAAAAGAGGTTGAAATTGAGGACACTCCGCCTGGATACATGTCATCTGTCTGGCAGTGTTTTGGCTTTCTCATTAAAAAAGACGAAGATGGCGAAAACGAGCCTACCGCTCGTTAGCATATCCTCTCTCTAACCCTAGAGAGGTTAGAGAGAGTGTTATTGTTTGTGTTTTGCCTGTTAGGTCTTGTGTTTTCCTGTGTGCAACTCAAACAAAAACAAATAAGTTGTAATTACACAGCAATATTTTTTCTTTTTTACTTTTTTGACATTGTATGACGTATCGTATCGTGACTCGGGCATATCGAGGTGCAGCGTATCGTGAGTTTAAGTGTATCGTCTCATCCCTAATAACCATTAGGCATGTTACAGTCACCAATCAAACGATGAACCGCGGTTAAATTTAAATAGCTAGTATTAATCCCATTTTAATAACCATCCAATCCGTGTTTGATTACGCCACTTTGTCTGGGTTTCTGGGACCGCTCTAGATACTGACCTCTGCAGACCGGGAACAAGAGCTGCAGTTTTGGAGATGCTCTGACCCGGTATTCTAGCCACTTCACTTCAGTCCTTGTCATACTTGTTTAAATTCTTTCGCCTGCACATTTATCCTGTTTCTAACATCAACTTTGAGGACAAGTTACTCATTTGCTGCCTAATATATCCCACCCAATTACAGGTGCCATGATGCCATCATATTTTTTGTAAATGGCATAAAAGTGGACTTTTGATTGGCTTTAATTTCAGGTTTAGCCCTAAAATTGAGCCTTAATGTTTGTTTTTGCTTGAAAATATAAATATGGATTTTGGTGAATGTAACATTTTCATTGTTTTGTTGGGTAACAAGTATTTTGACAGCTTTACTTTGGCTCGTTGTGGCCAGAGTTGCTCATTCCTCTGTTAATACTAGTAAGAACAACTACTACCTCACAGTGGTATGGGCCCCCTACTGTGTGAATAACATTAATGTGGCCTCCTAGTGGGTCAAATTTGCTCATCTCTCATCTACATAATCCATGAAAACAACCAAAAAGGGTCTTCTACAAGTAAAGCACCAATCAACTCACCATCAAGCTTCTCCTTTGACTGTGGGAGGGCAAAAATCGTGAGCAAGACTGACATTCAGTCAACCTCGTGGGCTCACAAACAGGCAACCAACGATCTCAGTGTTAATTCAGAGAATTTGGCAGAGGTGATGCTTTTATTTCATTGTGTGAGTTTGTGTCTGTGTGTGTGCGCCTGGGTGAGGTTGAGGGTGGGAGGTTCAGAGCACTGTTCATGAGCCTCCAAGGAAAACACACAAACACGCACGTTCCCCCATGCAGTGCACACACACTGGCAGACAAAGATAAAAGTAGATACAAACTGTAAAATCGGATGTTCAGCCTCTGTAATGTGTGAGTGTATGGGGAGCGTGTGTTTGTGCACACATCCTGAAGTTCAGCTGCAATCTGTAAACAATGTTTCTGGCTGAGTGAAGAAAAACAAGAAGCAAGGGGTGAAATGTTCAAGTCGGAGTAAGTAAGCGAGTGTGTGCGTGTGCTTGACAGAGCAGGAGAGAGAGAGGGAGAGAGGGCGAGGGAGCACTGAACTGCAGACGCCCGACTTCTGCAGAAAACTTCAACACCTACTGTATATCTGTGTGAACAGTGTGGATGTTGTCAGTGGAGAGCAAAACGCTCCAATAACTTTGTTTAATAAGGAAACACCGGCTGTGACTGTGATGCAGGACTCGCCTTAATGGCAGCATATCACAGCGTAATAATGTTCAGCGGCACACTGACACGGCAAGCCACTTATTTTCCTCTAATTAACAACCTGACAATGGAATTTGTTGCACTGGTTACGCTTCCCAGTGTGGTTATTCCCTGACATCGCCACCCAACAATTAAATTAGCGCCTGCCCATCATCGCGGCTCAAACTGGAACGACAACAGAGCTCCAATTTAAAATAACTTGCCGCTGTGTTAATAGGACACAGCTTTTTCAGAGGCTGCTGTCAACATTCGAAGAACATACAGATCTCTTTGAAAGCCCTGAATCTGCATGCTAATTGCTCCTGATATGTGACAAAATGCTGGGAGAAGGGGTGAGCTTTCAGCCTCTCGTCTGCATTGCTATGCTCAGCAGTTCGAGCTTTGATAAGCAGCGAAAAGTGTTAATTAGCCTGCATGGATTCATTCTGTCAGAGGGGTTTTGTTTATCCCTCTAATGCCATTCTTTCCATTTCATTTCAGAAACCTCACTAACTGGAAATTTGTTTTGATTCTCTTTTGTTTTTAAATCTCTTGTTCTGCAAAGAAAAATGAAATGACTCACTCGGTTTGGATGAATTCACAAAGCAATTAAACAGGAACAATATTAGCAGGCATCAAAGTTAACTTTCATCGGCGAGAGCATATATACAGGAGAAATTTGTACTAAAATCTAAACCAACATTGTTATGCATGTCTATGGTCTTTACTAACACTTCCCAATCTGCAGCAGTGCTCTAGTCTTATGGCCCTTTTCCACTAGCCCTACTCTACTCGACTCTACCCGGCTGTACTCTACTCGCCTTGTGCTGCTTTTCCATTAGTCCCAGTCGCCTTCCCAACAGGGTGCAGTGTTGCTGTAAACAGAGAGCGGCTCTGCAGTGATGTCATTTTGAGCACGACACAACAATCTGTGGCTTTTTGTCTCAAACCGAGTAAAAAAGAAAAGCAGAAGAAGGCTGCAGGTGGCAAGAAGAAATACCTCTTGAGAAGCACAGGAGAGTTTTGGAAGCTATACAACAGAATGAAGCCGAGGACGAGAGCAATCAAGCTGCAAAGAAAAGACGTATGAGGGTAAGCTAACGGTAGCTACCACTAGCATGCTAGGTCGTCGCACTCATGAATCATCGATGACGACATTGTCTGACCAATCAGTAGCCGGCAGTCGGTGACGACATTTTTTAGTATCGACTCAGCTCGCTTAGAACCAGAGCGGAGTAGGTACTAAAACTAGCTTGTTTCGGGAGGTACCGGGCTAGTGGAAACACGCCACAAATCAAGTAGAGCAGAGTAGAGTAGCGCCAAGGCGTGCTAGAGGAAGAGGGCCATTAGTCTTCACAACCCTGATAAGGCCCATCACATAAGCACATGGACATATACTGTTGGATGGGGTTACTTATATGCATCTATGTGTGGGCCATTTTAAAGCCATTTCCTTAAAAAATCCAATCTGTCACAGCTCATTGTCAATAAGCTGTAAAACTAGAAGTCCTTCGTGACACAAACCTTTGCCAAAGCATTTCCAACACCGTCAGGGGAGTTATCAAAATGTGGAAACAACCATATCTCACAATATTAACAAATCCCTGAAAAGTTCTGGATCCACAGCCAGATTTAGATCACCAAAATCTAACCAAAATATTTGTTCTTGTGCCATGATCAACATTCCTTTAAAATCCTATCACAACTTGTGAAGAACTTTTTATTATTATCAAAAATGTTGGAAAACTGCTCTATCTCACAATGTTAACAAATCTTTTAAAAATCCTTCAACAACAACAAAGTCACTTGGAGAATGTAATTACACAAAAGTTGCTGAGGCGTGTTTTAGAACTGTCTGCTTTGTCACATAAATCTTGTCTTTTAAAGACAAACATTCCTTGAGTCAGATTGTTAAATGGTTGAGTTATCTGATTAGCCAAAGCTAAACTTGGCTGCCTTGTACTGAGACTTACAGCTTCGTTCCTGCTGCTGTGACTGGGATGCACAAGCTGTAGGGACATTCACACATACATATGTATTAATTCAATAAAGTCCTTCTTTGTTTTTACCTTAACTCTCTATATAAAGTTTTCAACTTGAATCTACTTTAAAACGATTCAATAAATCTCTTTCCCTTTTGCTCTGGTTTTTGGAAACTTTATCATTACATTGTTTTCATATTGTTCATCTACTGTATGGGTTTCAAGTGGGGTTAGTATACAAATTTTCCTCTGTTATGGTGCTCTGTACCTGGGGTCTCTACTTCTCTGCCTCCAAAACAAGTTTACCTACAGGTACAAATGAAGTAACTTCAACCTGTTCAGGTTTCTAGAACAATCATATAAAAGATGTAAATTCTAAAATTATTTGCAAGCTTGATCACATGGCAGCTAATAGATTGTCCAACGTGAATATGCAGTATCTGATAGCAAAACATACAATTTCACGAAGGTAAAATCCAAATATTTTGTGCATATCTGTCTGAAAACAATTTGTGTGAAATTTTTTTGATAATAAATTCATTTTGAGAGTGTGACATCTGCCATATGGTGATTTCAAATTGGATTTGTGTTGTGCAAGACCAACAAAGTTAAAAGAGTTGCAGAATTTCTAACTACAGCCTCCATGCAAGCAACCATTTGAATACATGATATCAAAATATCACTGACACAGCAGCAGGAGCAATTTGAGCTCAAGTCTCTTTCCAAAGGGCGCATCAACACATGGCAGCCCAGTCCAGACATTCGGATTCATGGTTGAGCAAACAACACCCCCATGGTGAGGTTGCAGTTTTTCTATTTAGTTCAGTTTGGACATAGTAATCCCAGTGTGCAGCATTATTAGCTGCCACTAGCTGGAGCTAACACTGCCCAGAGTTTACTGCTATCCAGCCACGTACAGCACCCTGACCTGACAAATACACTACAGCATGGTGCAGTTTGGCAGTACTTTGATCGATAACGTAGAGATAATGTTGTTTGTAGGCTGTGTCAGCTTGAACTGAAACATTGATTTGATCAATGCGCAACCAAATCCAGCACAGCCATGTAGAAATCAAACTGGAAGGTGGGCCAAACAATCCTCAAGTAAGCCGTAGTCTCATGACATTATTTATGCTCTGATCCTATTCAGCCTGCCAAATTCAACCCACAATGCACTATTTCTTGGTTCACTTCCTCAAGAACAAACAGCTTGCAGATGCAGCATTAGCACCTACAGGAGCAACCTCATCTAAGGTCATGAGCTGGCTTTTTAACATTCACCCGACACTGAGATGTGTGTTTAACTGCTGAGTTGAGGCAACAGGGCACCAATATCTAAGATGAGAGATCACGACTCTATAGGAGTTCTATAAACTGAGTAAACTAGTGCCTACAAATCAAACATGGCGATTAGGGAGTCTGACACACAGCTCCCAGATCACAGGCGTAGATACTCAGTGTGCTGTCCATCCACATCAAAGAAGCGCTGATCCTTACACGTCCCAGGTCCTGGGATGACCTGCAGCAACACGCGGCAGGGGTTGCACAAACGCTGGGGGGAGAAATCAAAGCGTGGCTGCATTGCAAACTGTGTTAATACTGCTGCATGTCACTGGCAATAAAAGGGAAGACGTAGTGCTACACTTAAGACCTCTGGCACACTTAGTTCTCACTTTTCTGGAAGGTATTTTTGTGTTTCTCTCCTAAGACTGCTGCGTCGAAGCTGCCTTGTTAGATCAATAATGGCTAAGCTGGGGTGAGCCGAGGTGAGGGAAGCCTGAGAGGGAGCGCTGTCGAGCAGGAGGTTGGACAGCGGGAATGATGGGACTGGGCTAATTCTTTTGACTTTACATACGAGAAGACGCCCCTCACCAAACTGCTCCGACAATTCCCTTTCTTAAAAAACCTGCTGAATCAGCAGACGCAAAACAAGCATGTTGCCATGACCGAGGTGATGATCCAGAGTTCATCTCGGAGCACTGTGTACTTTCAAAGGGCAACAAACTTTTCCGTTGATAAAGTCAAGGCTGCGCCCCCTCCATCCTCGCCTCCACAAAGCGGCCTAACAAGCTGCTCTCTGGAAAAAGCCGGACATGACAACTCTGCTGTGAAATCCTAATCCCAGGGAGGCAATTTTACAGTGCACCTTTGATATCTTGATGCAAGACATTCTCAGCCGGCTTCACCCCCGCCCCGTCCTGGCTAAGAGATGAGGTAGATATTTTGCCTCTGTTGTGCGAAATCTATGATGTGAAATGATTTAATTAAGATAGGCCGAGGAGCCATAATTAATTCTCCCTCTCTGTAAGTCGGGCTTACTGTCAAGAACACTGGGACTGACTCAAACAGAATAAATCATTGGACAGTTTGTTTATATGCTGTATGGATGAGTGTTAGGGCTGGGCAATAATTAAAGTCTTTAAAGGGATAGTTGGGGTTTGTTGAAGAGGGGCTGCTCCAGGTCTATGGCAGTGGATCCGGAATGATGTAGCAAGTCTTGGTGTGCCTTGGAAGTCTGTCCATTCTTAAGTTATTATTACCAGAAACAACTCTTCATGGGCGCATTATTTTCAAAAAAGCTGCAAATTCTTTAACTTAAACCACTATCTAAACCTTGAGGTGAGCACTATCTGTTTTCGAGTTCACAGAACTGACAGTTGGGGAAATTATTCTGTTTTTTCCCCTGTTTTTCTATCCTACTTCCCCTTATATTATTGTAAATGGCCTGTGTTCTTCTGAATTATAGAAATTTCACCAAGTTTTCTTGGTGAAAAAGAAATCATTCTTTTTTGTATGATTTAGGGATGAATATTTCTAAAGTAATACTGTTTTTGTTGTCTATTTTAAGTTGTGATGTGCCTTGACATATAAGCTTCGCTGTGCCTTGGGGAAAAATAGTTCAAAAAACCACTGGCCTATGGCACTAGTAAATATAAATGTCAATAAAGCAACTGGCCAGCCTTTCCTCTGTGGGGAGACAGCCAATTATAGATGATAGGTGATGGATCGTAAATGGTGCCACCAAAAGCCTCATAATTCACACACTTTGGGGTTAAAACTGCACAAAAAACAAAGTCTGCTTGACTAGATGCTACAATAAAAGTTGCTATACTTTTCCTCGGTATAGCCCATGCTTTAAGAATTTTATGTAATGTAACAAAAGGGTCATGGATTCTTCCATTAGCAAAGCTGTGCTTTCCCCTTACAGTTGCTTAGGTTGTTAGTCTGTACAACAAAAAAACAACAAACAGTAACTTCACCAAAACTGAACTGAAAATGAGTGGTTTTGTCTTGCAGAAAGACATCATGTTGTGGATATGAGAGGATATCTTCATAAACTGGTGAACACAGAGAAAGAATCTTTGCTGTTCCAGGTAGAAAGAGGGAAACTGAGGTGCAGGTTATCTGATGGTGGAACAATATGCTCTGTAAACCCATGCCTACAAACCTGGAGACCAAAATCTGTCTCAGATGGAACTTTAGTGGTTTTTACACTGCAGCATGGTTGCTTTGAAAGAACACTACAAACTCGTATATTTACTTTGGATCATTTAATGTTTAAAACACATTATTTTGAAGCTGCAGAGTCCAGACCAAAGGGCCATACCCGCCCTTACTTCATTACCTCCCAGCCATAAGGGACACCAAATGGATGGACTTGCCCAGCAACAATATTCAGGTAGGCTGTGGTTTTTATGACATTCAGAGTTGGTAATAAGATGTCCAAAAAATAGTCCCCATGCTGGCAGAGGGCCACCATTGGTCTGAATTGTAATTCGAGGCAGGATGGATCCATGCTGTCATGTTAACACCAAATTCTGACCCAAGCATCTGAATGTCACAGCAGAAACTAACATACATCAACACCAACATTCTTCCAATCCTTTGTTGTCCAGTTTTGGTGAGCCTCGTTGAGTTGTAGCCTCAGTTCCTGGCCTTTGCTTACAGGAGTGCCACCCTGTGTGGCCCTCTAGCACTGTAGTCCATCTGCAACAAGAGTCAACTTGCGTAGAAAAGCAGAACAACACCCTGCTGTAACAAATGATTATTTCGGCTGCCTTTCTATCATCTTGAACCACCAAAAAACGGACATTATCATCCATTCTCTGGAAACCTTTGAGATGGTTGTGCGAGAAAATCCCAGTACATCAACAGTTTCTGAAACAGTCAGACTAGCCAGTCTGGCACCAACAACCATGCCATGTTTAAAATCACCTCCCTCTCCTGGTCTGATATATAGACTGTAAAAAACATGGACGTCATGTCGCTGGGCTTTTGTGAAGTCGCCACAAAAACTGCTCCCCCTGGTGACTGGCTGCAGAATAGGTCAACTCTCCGTCTCCCCCATTCATCTGAACGGGCCACAGTGAAACTTCAAAAAATTAATACACCTCGTAGAAATATTTCTCCCATCCGTTTGCTGTGGTGATATGAAAGAATTATTGGGCTGCGTTTTTTCCAAGTCCTCTTTTTTTCTGAAAAGTTTCTTTTTCATCAGTTATTAGAGTTTAAAAAATAGCCGCGGTTTACAGCAGTTTCACAATGATTGTGTACGCTGTATGCTGCAGAGTTTTGCGACCGTTTACGACAGCTGCGTCCAGATATGGTCCAGATTCTCTACTGGCTGCACAATGGCGACGCCCTTACAGGGGATATTATGGCTTCAAAACCGTTACATGGTAGAAGGCGGAGCCACGCTATCCAGTTCTTATAATACATCCATGGTCTGATACACCACTGACTGACTGAATAGTTATTCACATGACCGGTGAGTGTAAAAATCAATATTTTGTGATTTATTTACCCAAAGAAAAACTGAGATATAACTTGTGGTCCATGTTGCCAAGCTCATGAGTGTGTTCCTTCTATCTGAGGCTGTAACTGAAGAGCCTTTAGTTACTGTACTCTCCCTGAGCTGACTAAGACTTATGTCATTTCTTTAGGAAGAGGAAGTGTTGTTAAAGTGCAAGCAAACCCACTGGCAGTTTATTTCCAGGCGTCCCAGATCAAATCAGACTTCAGTCCAGGAGTTTATTTTGTGTGTCAGTTCGGAGCATCCTCTGGGGAGCGCTGTCAGTGACAAATACCAAATTGAAGGATTCACAGCGAATGAGCTCTTGCCAGGCAGGTTGTGCACAGAGGACCTCTAAACTGTTTGACGCTCTTTCTCTATATCACTTCCTTTTTCTCTCTTCAGTCTCTCGAGCGTTTTCTGGGTCTTTTGTGGCCACTGTTTAGTCACCTCAGGCTGTAAAAGGATGAAATGAAGAATTCCTCCAGGGGGCCATTATACCTAACTTCTCCTCTCAGCCTGGAGACCTTGAGACAGAATTCAAGCAGTGAAATTTATTCTTTCATTACTTTTCAATTACAGCTGGATATGACGTAAATCACATGACATAAATACCTTGTTAAAGAATAAATCTCTAATAAAAAGATGACACATTAACATACAGATGAGAAATTATCAATGTGACCAATATGTCCTTTGGACGTCCTTAGACAAAGGACAAGTATGCTCCGTGCTGATTTGGAGCAGACATCATGATTAACTTACAGCAGATGTGCTAGCATTATGGTGGCAGGAAATTAATGACAGAAGAGAAGCAGACAAGATCTTTGAGTTATAGGAAATATGACGTCTGACTTTGCCTTTGAATGGTGCTCTTACATGATTATAACAAGGCTGACTTACAACCAAATAACCTTATCAATGGACACCTTTAAAGCAAACTGTAGACGTTGTGCATGTAAAGCAGTAGTGGCAGGTTTTTTATTACAGCCGTTGAGTTCCTTTGTCTGCAGGAAGCATGGCTTCTGTTGAAACTGCTCTCCACCTCAGTTTCAGAATTACTCTCGCCTGCACTTAATGTTAGTCGTAATTTTTTTGGTCAACCAAAAAAATCCCCCAGAACAAATTTAAGAGACTTTAAAGATTCAGTTAAATAACAGATTATTATATTAGTAGGCTGAGCATCACTGATCAGCTGATTGTGTATTTCTGACAAAAACCAATCAGCCACCAGAATCAATCAAGGCGCCTTTAGCTATTTCCTCTCAATAGCCTATCCTGGAAGTTGCTTACAGCCTGAGCTCTCTCATGGTCCTGAAGTGTCATCTATGAGAACCCATCACACAGAGTCAAATATTTTTTAATGGGCACAAACACAATATACAAACACAAGCTTAATTTGCAAAGTTTATCTCACACTTTGTCCCAACTGAACGCAGATATCAAATAAGGCTTCACATCACATCACATCACCCATCAAACCAAATGTGCTGTCAGCGGTGTTTCCATTCCTTTTTGCCCCATATTTTTCCTTGTAAAGAGGGCAACAAGTGCCTTTATTCTAAAGGTGGAGAAACTGACATAAAGTGCTTTGCTTCAACAAGTGGTTCACTCGAACACTCATGAATTCAAAGCTTTAGGTGCTAATTAAAGTCCTCACTCGCTGCTAAAAATGAAGTAAATCATTTTATTTACAAAGCTGGATGAATGCTCCTATATATCTACCACGCTAAGAAGATTCACAAACTTGATCAGCCCCCATCCTCCCCTTTCCTTGATTAGAAACAAGGCATTGGAGTACATTTGTTGCACCACATCTTATGGCGTTGCTAGCAAGCTTTTGGGACACTCACATATGTTGCGCGATATTGCCGCAGATGCTATTGTGCATCACTTTCAGGACAGAGTTTTGGACATGGTGTCAGTTCTTTTACTGTCATTTCAGTTGTAACAGAGACTGGGAGCCACAGTTTGTCAAGTCTAGACAGCCGAGATGCACAAGCTGAAGCGAGAAAAATTGGTTATTTTTCAAATAAAAACATAAATGCTGATTCTGTTACTCAAAAGGCTAAATGACATAAAGCACTTATAGCTATTTGCAGCTTGATGTCTGAAGATCCCTGATGTAGCTGAACAGACAATGACTGCAGAATAGAAAATCCTAACCCCCCGCTTCAGGTTAGCTTGTCATCATAAGAAAGAGTGTCCTCTGCTACCAAGAATTAGAACAAGTGAAGGTTCAAGTTTTATTCATTGGATCAATAGAGGATTTATCTTGAACCAAAGAGAACTTCCTTCCTGCCACCCACAAAACACATCATCGCTGGTTACGAACACATAGCAATCTATTTTCTCTGGATGTAAACAGTGACAACTGGGGGCCAAGAGCCTCATTCTTCCCACAGTAATCCCTCAAGCAGCAAATACTCAAAGCTTTCTAGCTTTGGCCGGCATGCAACAACTGTTTTATTATCAGGAGACGACAGGCATTAATGAGAGTGGCCGGAGCCAAGCAACTGCTGCTCTGAGCTTTAAAAGAAAGAGACTAATTAAAGGCTGCTTTCTGACTTTTGCAGCTTGATGTCTGAAGATCCCTGATGTAGCTGAACAGACAATGACTGCATTGGGAATAGAAAATCCTAACCCCCGCTTCAGGTTAGCTTGTCATCATAAGAAAGAGTGTCCTCTGCTACCAAGAATATAGAACAAGTGAAGGTTCAAGTTATGTAGTGCAGAACATAGAGGATTTATCTTGAACCAAAGAGAACTTCCTTCCATGATCCTCGCTCTAATTTGCAGAACAAATTCCTTTACTTTCTGCAGAATCTCCTTACGCTAATAAGGACGTCTCATCAGCTACAGCTCAGACGCAAATTAGGCACTTTGAATATGCAGACTGCTTTGCTATCTTGTCTTGATTTCCTGTAATGAAGTACCAGGGAGCAGGATGTCCTTGGCAGCAGAGGACAAGTTCAACAGAACAGGGCCTCTGCTCCTTTTAGCAGATTTGACAAATGGTAGAGCTACATCAGAGCTTTATCGGCCCTCTGCTGGTTTGAAGCAGTGGTCCCATATGTGGGGGTTGGGACCCCCTGGGGTCACAAGGAACTGAGAGGGGGTTGCTTTGCTTTTCAAGAAACAAAGGAAAATTCATCCTGATTTATGTTATATTCTAATCCATCACTCTAAGCTTATATGCATAAAATGACTTTGAAAAAAATGCTGAATTGAAAAAGAGGAAATTGAAATGCAAGTTTGACAACACAACAACAGACATTTTATGGCCTGCTGTTCTGCAAAGACAGAAGGCAACTTCTGTTTCTCATTTAATAATACATCTGTTCAGGACTACAGTCATTTATTTGCAGCTCACTTTACACTCTTTAACTTCTTATTGAACACAGTACAAAACAAAACCCTGGAATAAAAGTTACATTCTTTAGTGTCATTACTGTAACTGCTGAGACAGCTGTGTCCCACAATTATTGCTGAAACCATGTCCAGAAACAGAGGGGGTCACCATTTACTGGCACTCTCTACGAATCTAAGAACCTTAGACAAGAGCATCATTTACATCAACCTTGAGCTGGACAAAAAGGACCAAAAAATCAGTTCTTGATCATTTTATTTTGAATAAGATACAGATACTTGAGCTTGTGTAACTTCATCAGCTACACAAGCTCAACTACTGGTTACTACAAAAAGTTTGCAGCAACTACATGCATTATGGTCAACAAAACCTGTCGAAGTTTAAACTAAGCATTTGAATTGGAAAGAAAGGGGACTTGACTCATTGAAAGTAGCAAGGCTGCTGGTACCAGATGGGTTGGTATGAGTATTTATGAAACAGCTGATCTACCGGGAACTTCATCAGCGGGAAGGAGCAGCAGCCGCCAGTCATCATATTGTTATTTTTTTATTTTATTTATTCATTCATTCATTTCTTTATTTAATCTTGAAATTCCATTGAGAGCTTGCTCTCATTTTCAATGGCATCGAGAGTACATAAAAACAGTACTTCAATCAATCAATCAATCAATCTTTGCACCAATTCATAACAAGTGTCATCTCAAAACACTTTACAATAGAACATAAAGCTCTTCGTTTTATGGATACACATATATGCATAGATATATACATATAAAGATACACATATGCATATATATACAAATATATACATCCAACAACCAACATGAATCCATATAGCCAATCATGAATCCCTCCATCATGGCGGCAAGAAAAAACCTTCTGTTAAGCAGCAGGAAGTCTTAAAAGTGGATCCCATTCTCATGATGAACAGCAAATCCACACGATGCTGTGTTTGGTGTGAGGGCGAAGGCAGGGAGGTAGGAGGAGACAAGTGGACTAAAGTAAGAACTAAAGTTAGTGACAGATCCATGAACCATAGACCTAATGATTCATCTAAATAGATTTTTCAAAATCTATCTCATCAAAGGGATTAATAAAGTTCTATCTAATCTAAAGTAATGTAATCTAATCTAAGAGCAGGAAACTGGGGCCACCAATCTCACAGGTTCACTGAAATAAGATTAAAAAAATATGACAACATCTTGCCTGGATTTATCTTGCTGATGCAACCAAATAAAAGGCAATGATCCACTCTGCCATGTATGGTTCAGGCTGGCAGAGGTGGTTTAATGTCTTGATTTGGGTCCCATAGTACCAAAAAAAAGCTGCAGCCTACCTGAGGATCCTGACCATGTCCATGCTTTGTCAGGTGTCTTCTGAAGGCTACTTCAGGCAGGATGATGTATCACGTCACTTTAGTTAAATGATCTTCAAATAATCTCTTCTTTTTCGAACATGACAATTTAGTTAATATACTCAGGTGATCTCCACTGTCACCAGATCTCATCTAATAGAGCACCTTTGAGACATGATTGGCTGGAAGATTTGCCTCATGGACGTGCAACTGACAAACCTGATAATCTACGCCATGAAGATTTCAGGCTGTTCTCAAGGCAAAGGGGTCAAAGCTGGTACTGGCAAAGTGTACCTAATAAAGTGTATACTGTAAATATCTTGTTTCCAAAATAAAATAAATGACTGTGATAAAATGACAGCCAGCTTTGGCCCTTCAGACTGAGCTCGGCCCATTTCAAAACACTGCAGTGTGAACATGAAACAATCCAAAGGAAATTTGAAAATGTTTTTTACAAATAAATCCAAACAAAGCAACCAAGCTGTAGCTGTGAAAACCACCTTAGCTCAGTGTGTAGCAGGGCTCTAGGCTGGATGAATTATTTAACACAATCTTTAGGCAAACTGAACCATATTTATAGTCTTCCCCTACATCTCATTCAGAATGTATAGATTCATCTTAAAGCTTGATTCATCGACCACCTCTAAATTCCCCTTTCACTAATAATAAAAGTGTCTCAAAAGAAGGTGGCCCACTGTCTTATTAAGGACAAACCTAATTGTCCCACTAATCTTCCCGACATTAAATGACCCGCAGTAACGGGGCCCCTCAGGACAGGCTTACCCCTCTGATTGGGTTACTGTGCCTTTTGTTTTACTCTGCATATTAAACTGCTGATGGAAAGCCTACAGAACTATTGGAAATGTAATTAAAGGCCAGCAGCAGCTTTTAAACGGTTGACTAGTGCAGAAACAAACTGACAGCAGAAAACTTTAATACATGTGAAATGAGTGGCTCAATCGATAAGCAGGCCGGCGTTTCTTTTTGTGGGGGGAAATCCAATGGAAAGACAGGAACGGTCTGCTTCACTGCCTGCATACTGTTTCTCATTTTCCCAGCAGAGAGCCACATTCTGTGGCAATATTTGCTTGAGAAACAGACAAATAGAGACCTCTGTGTGAGATATAATCATTCGTCAAGCAATTTCATCTTTCATTAAAACAAAAATAAATAGCTGCTGTAAACTGTGCAGACTGCAATTGAATCTCCTGTGCTGAGGGGATATGAGGCACAAAGGAGAAACAAATGGACGTCTCGTATGCTCCTCAGGTGTTAGAGGTGAGGACGAGTTGAGAAATGCTCCAATCAAGCTCAATTATTTGTTGAAGCCATTTCACATCGACAGTGAACGGCTCATTGTCCCGACTCTGCCTGACAATCACATTCATCACAAACCAACCTTAATATGATGCATTTTTTCACCCTGACATCTTCCGCTCACCGCTTTTCCAAACAAGCCGGCCTACACGGCGAGTGATTGAGCAATTATCAGAAACAGATTCAGTAAGCCCCCACTGCGGCCTTTTGTCCCCCCGTCTTCAGCTGGCCGGTCGGATCATTAAAAAGCATTTTCTCCGTGTGTTTTCTTGCTGCAAACCTCTGGCTTTGTAGCTGGTACACAAGCTGGAAGATACAACACCTACTGAGCTGGTGGGAGTCCGTCCCTAGCTGTCTTTCTGTACACAACACCAAAGTCTATCAAACACCGCCTCACTGTGCCACCGCCGATAAATATTCATGATAGCAGCTTGAAAACCAGCTGTTTTCCTCCAATTAAAGCTTGCAGAGACGCACCGTTTTAGAAATAAAATGTTGCTTTTTTTAATTAACAGCTCATGCTACAGTGCCCGTAAACAGACAAAACAATGCAGCAGTCGTTACAAAGATTTATACGTGTGGGAAGTGATGAGTAAATGTGAATAAGAAGGGGAGCAGCGTCCTTGGTCTACAGGCTGAAGGATTTCTGAAAACGTACCTCAAGCACACCTGCCTGCAGGGCATACGTTTGCCCACCATCAGACCCTGGTATGTGGATTGATTTTTAATGTATTTTTTATGATGGTTATGATACAGCAAGGTGGCTAAAAAATAAAGATAAATGGTGCGAAAGCTCACAAGCAGCAGCTGTGAAATAAAACTGAATGTTCTGCAGAAATGATACAGATATCAATAAAGTGAAAAAAATCATCAAACATTTCAGATACATCCAGCTACTTAAGCAAAGTTAGACCAACAGAGTGGAGTTTAATTTGTTAAATAGTTCAATATAAAGACATACAGTTATCATATGATTTATTAGACACCCCTTTTGAGTCTTTTCTGCATTGTTGCTGATCTGTTTTAAAAAAAAAAACAGGCTTACAGGTCCAGGTGCTTCAATTTCTCTTCCCAGACAACTGCCTGCAAACTTACAGCCAGGCACCTGCTAACTGACAGCCACTAGAAACCCACCCTCCTCTCCAGAGTTGTGCTAAAACTCGACTGAAAACATGCTTAGTCATGCATTTGCAGGGTGACTCTATGCTTCCCTCACAAGATCGTATAGCCTCAAGCTTCTCTCGGTTTATTAGTCAACAGAGAGCAAAGTTGACATCACAAATCCACACAAATATGGCCTACAGTTTACAATTTTCAGCAGTCAGGGGGAGCATGCACTCTCACAGACCTGCCATGGACCAGCCAAGACCCCATCAGGGAAAGTGCGTAAGTCTTTAATATAAGGGGATACATACAGATTACAAGTTAAATAAGCAAAATAGTGTAACTTCAACGTTAAATCGTGACTAAAAAGCATATAAACCTTTTTGAAAAATGTGCTAAGCAGCTAGCATTGTCTCTAAACAGGGTCTTACTGTATATTTCAGAATGTGTGTTTAAATGGTGCCATTCAATTGAATATACCATGGGGATATGGGGGGCTATTCCAGAGCCTACTTTTTTTTACCTTGAGCCTTTCAGAGGCACCTAATGTGAAGTCCTATTGCAGGAAATGTAACATTATAGAAATTTACAGTTGTATAATGAGATGATGTCTTACTGCGTTTGTTTTGTACCTTCTCTTTTGTTGTTGTTGTTGTTCTGTTGTATTATTTGAAATGCACAAAAAGCAATAAAAATACATGTTTTAAAAAAGAATATACCATGTTGTGTACAGGTGAGTTTTAAATACTGACTCAGTTCAATGTGAGGCCACAAGCTAAAAGGTTAGCAGTGCCACTTCAAACATTTCAGATACATCCAGCTACTTAAGCAAAGTTAGACCAACAGAGTGGAGTTTAATTTGTTGAATAGTTCAATATAAAGACATACAGTTATCATATGATTTATTAGACACCCCTTTTGAGTCTTTTTCTGCACTATTGCTGATCTGTTTTAAAAAAAAAAACAGGCTTACAGGTCCAGGTGCTTCAATTTCTCTTCCCAGACAGCTGCCTGCAAACTTACAGCCAGGCACCTGCTAACTGACAGCCACTAGAAACCCACCCTCCTCTCCAGAGTTGTGCTTAAACTCGACTGAAAACATGATTAGTCATGCATTTGCAGGGTGACTCTATGCTTCCCTCACAAGATCTTATAGCCTCAAGCTTCTCTTGGTTTATTAGTCGACAGAGAGCAAAGTTGACATCACAAATCCACACAAATATGGCCTACAGTTTACAATTTTCAACAGTCAGGGTGAGCATGCACTCTCACAGACCTGCCATGGACCAGCCAAGACCCCATCAGGGAAAGTGGGTAAGTCTTAAATATAGGGGGATACATACAGATTACAACTTAAATAAGCAAAATAATTGTAAGCTTTTTGGTACAGTTCAAAAGTGTGAAATTGCAGGACTAAAAAGCATATAAACTTTTTTGAAAAATGTGCTAAGCAGCTAGCATTGCCTCTAAACAGGGTCTTACTGTATATTTCAGAATGTGTGTTTAAATGGTGCCATTCAATTGAATATACCATGGGGATATGGGGGGCTATTCCAGAGCCTACTTTTTTTTACCTTGAGCCTTTTAGAGGCACCTAATGTGAAGTCCTATAGCAGGAAATGTAACATTATAGAAATTTACAGTTGTATAATGAGACGATGTCTTACTGCGTTTGTTTTGTACCTTCTCTTTTGTTGTTGTTGTTGTTCTGTTGTATTATTTGAAATGCACAAAAAGCAATAAAAATACATGTTTTAAAAAAGAATATACCATGTTGTGTACAGGTGAGTTTGAAATACTGACTCAGTTCAATGTGAGGCCACAAGCTAAAAGGTTAGCAGTGCCACTTCAGCATGTCCTTAGCTCTTAAAGGTATGCTAGGTGATTGTTTCAGTTCAGACAAAACTGAGTCATATGTGCAGAGTTGAATTTTGAGTTTGTTCTGGTAAATGTTTCATATCTGGTCACAATTCATGATTACACATTTCGCACCACTTAATCATCGATCTAATATGTACTCTGCTTAACATGGCCTGTTTAGAGTCACAGGGGTTTGGTCCCAATCCTAACTGTCCCTGGCGAGAGCCGAGGCTGCAGTCAAGACTAACTCAAGTTATGATGCATTTATTTTGGATTTTCCCAGTGGGTGACTGACTGCTGTTTGGTAAATTTGCTTCAACATAGTAAGCATGGATTCGTCATATTTAAGTTAATATTATAGTGCACAGCTAATGAGTACATTGCCGTGTTATTTTATCTATATTTTACCTTGCGTAATTTTAACAAAGATGCTGTGCTTTAATTGTGTAATCATTGTAATGTGTCTGACAGAGGATTTGGAGAAGAAGAGACCCCCATGTCTGTGCCTGGAGGAAAATACAGCCTCTAATACCAAATCAATAAGAATGAGGGCATCTGAATGCTATTTGATGTTGGATACCAAATAATTATCAACACACACTGAGGTGTGTTCACATAGCATATTAAAGATTAGTGTCATCCCAGATGTTAAATGTGAAGTGAGAATGGGACCTAAAGGACCAACACAATTGTAGGTTTTATCTGGTCTAAAGTCTTTGTTTCTTTGTGTAATTAAATCTAATAAGAATAAATAAAACTCATTTCAGAGAGATTTAGAATGTAATAACTGATTCCTTTAGTGTGTGCCATCCTTTCACTCATGAGTCTGTCACCTCATTTTGAGGGGAAGACACAGGTAATGTAGCATACCCAGAAAGAGGGAGGGTTATTATCCTATTAGACCCTATCAGACGGATGTGAATGCTGCTCTGGTTACAGATATTGAACATCAGCCCAAGTAGCAGCGCGGAGCAGATCAAATCAAGCCATCAAAAGATCCCTCTCACATCAAAGCCCGGCACAGACCTGGGACACGTGCCCGCAATACCAACTGTGAGGAAACAAAAAAAGAGGAGAGCATCCAAACATGGACCATCGCATACACGGCTGACCACTTCAAAGGCAGGGGTCTGCGGTCCAAGGTCGTTAAAAGCAGGTACCAACCCGAAAAACAGCAGCGGTCAGAGGAGGAAATCACAGGGGACTTACCATCAGGAGGCTGTGCCGGTGTGAAGTGAGGAGGTTTGTCTGAAACAGATAAAAGAGAGAGAAATGGGTTTTTAGTTTTGGGGAATTCAGACCCTCCCAGGGGTAAAAGGCCAAGTAATTGAGTTGCTACAAAAAAATATATAGTGAGACATTCTGACTACAGGCATTGCTTTTCAATCTAACACCTTTAGATGCAATGACTGAGCCCTGCAGAGATCAAGCTGAGCTAATCGGCAGGAGAGCGTGTTAGCAATGGCAGTAACATCATTGTTTTGATGGTCTTGTCATCCCAAACCACACTGCAAGACACTTCAGGATTGAAAATAAAAAAGAGAAACTTTTTGGTGCTGGGTTCAAAAGTGTGAAATTGCAGGAGGCTGAAAAATATTCATACACTAAAACACTCAGACACTTTGTAGAGGAAGTTGCCTTGATTTGTTATAGCAGAGTATCAGGATTTAATTTATTGATAAGCTATATTAAACTACAACAGTGTTTTTTCAACAGGATGTCAACAAGCTTGTCAGCTCCTCCCCCTTCTCATGAGCTTAAAGCACAAAGTACTTCCTTAAAAAAGTCCAGCAAACTCAAGCAGCCTTTGATTTTAATGTTGTGAGAAGGGGCTTGTGTAGCAGAACATGACAACTTATACTAAATTCCGAGTTTACAGGAAAATGCACTTTGCCTCTTTAAACAACATGCCCCTTAAATCACTCTGATTTCTACTTCCTGGAGTTTATGATGTAATAGTTTTACAGTCTCCACCCTCAGTGTGTTTTCTGCTTATCACAGGAAGGGGCTATGACTGCTTTAAAAGTCCTGTCTATGGCCTGTAACCCCTCGTCCCATCACACATTATTTGGGCAGTCAGAGCTCATTATCATAGTCCCCCATAGCTTGCCCACACCCTCGGATTTCCAAAGGGGAGGAGAATAGAGCGTTTGATCCTCAAGGACAAATAATGTCATATTTTGATTTAACTTAAATCAAATCCTTTCTTAATAGACACCGAAGACATGATGTGCACAGTCAAACTCACCAGGATATGGGACATGTAAGTGTTCCACTGGCCAGTAACATTCCAAACTTCTGATTGTGTTGGCAGATTATATTTAGCACAACTGGCCACAATGGAAACGATCCCTAACAAGCAAACTTGAGGGGAAAACTGAAACTCTCAAGCCTTGAAACCCAACTCATTTCAGCCATTTGTTCGACCAAGCTGTAAACACAACTTAAATTGGGAGTGCTGGACTCTGAGCTCAGTTCAAAAACAAGGTTGGATGTTGCAAGGTCCAGGTTTCACATCAGTAAAACTGATTACAACCAGACTTTGTTAATGCAGCCACAATTGTGCAATCTTTACTCTGCCAGAGAGTTCTAGAAACATATTATATTTAACACTAGAAGTGCTCCAAGAGGATAAACTTCCACCAAGGCATTTCAAACAATGTCAGGCAAGTTATTGTTAAAAATGTGGAAAATTATCCTATCTTGCATTGTTAACAAAAAGATTAAAAATAATCCCTGGATCCACACAATTTTTCAGAATCCAGATTTTCCTGAACAACATTTCCTAAAATTGTCATCAAAATCTATTGAGAACTTTCATAAGTAGCAAAAATGTGGAAAACTGCCCTATCTCACACTGTCAACAAAGTCTTGGGTTCACATCTGGACTGGAACCACCAACAAAATCAGATCACTTCTCCCTTTCACCATGAACAACATTCCTGGATGAGGTCGTCAAAATCCAATGAGAACTTTTTGAGTCTGAGTGAAAAACGTGGAAAACTTATTTGTATTTTAATATTTAAAAAATCCTTTAAAAGAATTCCTGAATCATCCTCAGATTTGGAGCCCCATCAAAATCTAATCACATCTTCCCTGGGCCGTTGTAAACATTCCCTGATAACTTCATCAAAACCTGATCATAACTTCTTAAGTTATCCTGTTCACAACCTAACAAAGAAACAAACTTGCAAAAACATAACTTCCTTGGCAGAGGTTAATATGAAAAATTGCTTTGCTCGTAACTTCGGAATATTTTGGGATACATTATATTATCTCACCGTAGCATGATATGCATCGTAATAACAAATTCTTCTCTTTGTGCAGCCCAAGTGTGAGATAAGATTTGGGATTTCACAACACTAATGACATGCTGTGCACCGCTGAAAGCAACCCCCATCCCCCAAACACATGCAGAAGAAATCAGCTTTCCCCTCTCTGCAATACATCAAATGACATCATGCTGGTCTGCAGGTCGACACCCAGCAGACCGTGATATAATGCTCGTTGGCTTGTGGGAACCATAAAACAAGACCTGTAGTGTCAAATGACTGAGTATGGACAAACACTCTAGGGAAGACTTCAATGAAACCTGAGCCGAGCACCTTGGTGTTTGGAAATTAGGTCATTCTTCACAATGCATGCACAAAGATTGGTGAGAGCAGATGTGCTGAGGATGAATAAAAAGGGAAATAAATAATACTGCAAGAAGGAAACAGGAAACAAAACTTTGGTGAACATTTGTTTCCACTGTTGATTAGTCTGCTGATTATTTTCTTACAGCTACAAATTGCCCCCATAATACAGAAAAAGCTATTTCCAAAAGCCTTGGGGGACGTCTTCAAATTGCCAGTATTGTCAGAAAACAGTTGGTTCGAAAAAACATCTTATTCAAAGTACTAAAGAGAATAAGACAAACTCACAATTGACAAGCTGAAGCTAGAATATGTTGTCATTTATTTTGCTCTCGTTGATCCCCCATTCATATTCTGCTAGATTAATGTTCTGTTGGTTGGCTGATTAATTAAACAACTAATCATTTCAGCACTCAACAGAAACATGAAGTGGGATATCTGCCTGTTGGTTAGCTTGGCAATTATGCAAATACAGAGCAGACATAATAGAGGTGGCACAAGATGATGCAAAGCTGTAAACAAAGTAAGATGATAGACTTTTGTTGGGAAAGAGAAAATAATCTGCCCCTGAGGATGGCTGAATTGTATTTTGTGCAAATGTAGGAGTTGGAGACCAAGTTAAGTGTGATAGGACAGCTTTTTACCTCATGGTTCCATCAAGGTTGAAAAGAATGACTGATTAGGTGTAAGAAGCAGACATGCATTACCTTCACCATGGAAGTTCTGCTCTTGCTTGTTCCTTAGTTTGTTTGTTGGGTTGTGGACACGATGACCCAAAAGTAACCATAAGATTTGGATGAAATTCTCATGGACAGTTGGACAATACAAAAAGAAGAAGCGATTGAATTTCAGTGACGATCTGAATCTGGATTTTGGCTTTGGCTAACTTCAGTTAGGATGTATTGATATCAATGTACTCTACCAAATGACAGTAACAGCACATATTGATTATTGCACTTCTGGTGGAGCGACACACTGACTGTGCTTTTATTGAAGCACTTAGGTATAAAGCAGCTTAGTTGTGGAAAAGTAAGTTGCCAATATATTAGACATAGTGTGAAGTCTTCCTACACTGTTTTTGTGGCTTCTCTTCCCATAAACTCATAGTGGAGGTGGCAGCATCTGCAGTACCATATAGCTCTACTCTCCATGCTGACTATTTCTGTACAGACACAGGCCTGGTCCCTGTCGCTGTAGCCAATGCTTAGACTGGTACTATGGACCTACCCACTTCAAATATAATGAACTATTTCTTTAACATCTGACACTTTTGAAAAACTCCACTTCCAGTGAAGATGAAAGAAATTAATACCAGAATACAATGATTTGCAAATCCTTTTTGACCAATATCCATTTGAATTCACCACAAAGCCAAGATATTTAATGTCCAAACAGATAAAATGTATGTTATTTTTCTTTTCTTTTTTTGCAAAACGTCCTTAAATTTTAACTCTTTGCCTAAAACACATTCAAATTAATCAGAGACAGGGGTAAAAAGACTGGTTTGATGGATTCCATAGGTGTGAAAGTTAAATAAGGTTATAAAAAAAGCCTCTACAAAAGACTGTCAATTAACACCACTTTGTGAAGAACTGTTAGAGCAAGTAGTCCAACAGTGTCAGAACATTTCTTAACATTCAATTGTGAAGAATTTAGGGATTTCATCACCTCGAGTCCATAATGTGGCATGCAGTCTGCTGAAAGTCCAGCTCTGTTCCCAAGTGTGGTAAAGCATAAAATACAACAACAGTGACCCTGAACTGAACTTCGAAAAACTTTGAAATCTAGAATTTCCTCAACTGAAGTTTTATTCTTTCACTTTGGCAACATTTTTAAAGACTCAAATGAAAACATGAATTAAAGTAAGTTATTTTGAAAGATGTCAAATGGGAGTGAGGCCTGCAACACTGATTGTGTCTAACCTAGTAACTGTAACTAAGGAGGGCGGGGCTTAGCAGAGAATCACTTCCTGGAAAGGGTGGGGCTTGACAAAGGGTCAGTCAGTGTCTGTGTTCCCAAACACTTGATGAGTGTCGTTAAAGGAAAGTGATGTAACAGTGGTAAACAGGTCCCTGTCCCAGCTTTATTGGAACATGCTGCAGGCAGGTAAGTTGATCAGTTTAACATTAAATATAGGATTGAATGTGTCAAGACGGATTCGTCAAGTTATTGAATTCTGTTTTTTTTTTACATTTTACAAACCGTTCCAACTTCATTTGGATTGAGGTTTATTACCAAGTGGGCCATGCGAGGTGTTATTATACAACAAGCTGTTATTTACATACTGAATATCCTGGACTTTGGTCCACTTGTCTGAAACAGCTGACTTGTTGCTCCTGAGTGGTTGGTAGTTAGGGGGAAATGGCTGAGTGTTCCTCCAGCATGCATATTCCCAAAATGCTCTTATTTCTTGGCAAATAAATCAAACCCTCTCTCACCATTAAAATAAAAGCAGCTGCACTGCTTATCTGCAGTAATGACTTAGAATTATTCCCATTATTCACAAGTTAATTCCACCAAATGGACATCTCTTAGCACACATGGCTAATTTCTCCAAGACCATGACGGTACGCTGGCCACAGAGCGCCGAGGCACTGGAGTGGCGTGCACGACCTCACCAAACCACCATCTGCGCTTTTGCAGTCAACTTGGCTGTCTGACTCACTAAGCAGAGCCCCAGTGAGTTGTCAGAGCTGCCTGTACTGAACAAACACACCAACACGCACACGCATGCACACTCCGGTGTGCAGCAGACCGGCCGTCTCTCCGCTGTCTCTGTGCTGGGAGGGATAATGAGGAAGATAAAACACATCACATCAATTACTACGCTAACTCATTTTTTTTTTCCACCAAGCCCCCTTCCCTCCGTCAACCACAGCACCGAAGCCTTCCTCTGGACTCTTGCGATACCCGTCAGCATCCCGAGACACAGCTGAGTTTTAAATTTAGGCTCACTTAAAATTGCTTGTCAACAGCCGGGGCTTCGGGGATAGAGAGAGAGAAAGCGAGAGAGCGAGAGGGAGAAAAATGAGGAGAGGGGAGAGGAGAGGCGAAGCTGGTGCTAGAGGTGAATAATGAAGTGTCTGCTGAAGCGCTTTCCCAGTCAGTCACGATGGTAACTGATTTCCATCTGGGGGGGACTTCAAGAAACGCAGGAAGGAGAGGAAATCGGCATGAGGGTGATATTGGAGTTCTGTTTAAAGAGCACAGACTGAAAAAATGTCTGGATGATCTGTATTTACTGACTGTGTATTTATAAGTATATGGACACAGACAGTACGGACTGTAACTCGAATGAAAGTTAGCATTTAAAAGTCACAGGAAACTCTTCAAAAAATAACAACAAACCTCACCTGCACTCATCAGCCACTTTCCAAGATACATTGGTTTAACTGCTGATAAATTAAAATAGCCAATCAGCCAATTGCATGGCAGCAAATCAATGCATTTGGACATTAGACCAGTGTTTCCAGACCTTTTCTCCATGGAATCAAAGAGTCTCGTCCCCAAAATCAACAAATTTGACTGTTTTAGTTGAAACACTCAAAATAAACTGAGCCTACAAACACATTCCAGTCCAACAACCTCAAAAGTGAAAACAAACTCACTGTGTTATAATAGTGTTGGTTTGGAAATGCAAACCAGAGCTTCCCTGAGATCCTTTAGAGCTCGCAGTACTTTTTAAAGATGAGGATCTGGATTAGTTGCAACCCGAACGTTCCATATATACTATAAAGTCTATTTCACGAATCCATCAAGGCAACAGGTCATGAAAATTGTGTGGGGTGGACAGAACCTTTCAAAAGCAAATCTATTGGACAACTATTCTGTCAATCACATTAATCATGGGACAATCAGATGTTGTAGCAGGTGGACACTGCTGCCATGGTGTAAAATACTAAACATAAGCTACTTTTTTGGACAAAATCTTGCCAAAATATGTCAGAAGTAGTGCCAAAATACCCTGTGTAACTTTAAAAAGCTTTCAGGTTTCATTTTTTTTAGTTTGATAATGCAGTGAGACAGTGGATAGACCTGTATAAGTGGGGGAAAGAAAGCAGAGAAGGAGACTCAGCAAATTAGTCTCAGGCTGGAATAGAATCCAGGCCAGTCAAAGCATTTGTGGGACATGCCTGGTAGCTTACATTTTTTCAAACAAGCACCACAGTGTTGCTTTTTGATTTTTCATTTAATAAAGACCTGTGGTCCCACTCCGACAAAGCTGCTACTGAAGCTGTTAGCATCTATGCTAATCTCTGTAGGATAAGTCACTTTCTGCTGTCATCTCACTCATAGCTTTCACCTTTTCCTGCTTTAAGGGTCTGCAGATCAAGCTCAATGTTTGACTTGGAGCTGTTGCGAGATGGATCTGACTGACAACAGAAAATGATTCAAGTGGACCCAGCTGCAATGCAAGTTAGATAAGTGATCCCAGGCCTTTCCTGGAAGTGGGTGGAGCAACAACATCAGAGACAAACATGGGGAAGAGTAGAACACACTTTAACGCAGATATGTGGTTATTTCTGAACCCCAAATACAGTGGCATTCACAAGCACTCACTTTATTTTAACAGCTGCCTCAATTCCATCGTAATCAGTCCTAAAAATACACAACCAGCGTCGAGTAATAAAACTGTTTACCTTAAATATTAAGATAAACAGTTAGGCTGTTGCAGCTGACACTTGCATATTGATCAGAGAAAAGTGTTCACACAGATTTGTTGATGTTAACTTGCTAAGCAATCTGGAGGCTGGCGGTGCAAGCAATGCTAACATTAGCTGCTTATTACTGTCAGTGAATGTAACATTAGCTTGCTTTCTGTAGTGATTTTGGTCAAATTTGAGCCACAAATCACTCCTTTTTGGTTTGATGACATTGTTTGGGCATTGTTTGGTTCGAATGACAATTGCACCCACTATGAACTAAGTTCAGGTGGACCACCTTTTTGTTCTTTGGCATACAATAGTGTCAGTGCAAACTTTAACACAATCCCAAATTAACCAAACTTTACATAAAGATGAACCAGATTGTTTTTGGTCTGAAGCAGAGCTCCTTTACAGTGTCTGCTTTAATTTGAGGAGGATGTCTAACCTGCAGCAGCAGTTAAGTCAAGAGGCAATCGGAGTGATAGAAATGTGGGAGTTCTACTGAAAAGGGCCGACTCTAAAGAAGTCTAATCCTGCTGTATTTACTGACTCACATCCATAAGCGTGTCTAAACAACCACAAACACAGTTACAGTCGTTATCAAATCAAGGCGAATCAGAGGAGTCTTACAGGCAAAGTGCCGCACAGAGTGTGGTAGACGCAGAGGGAAACTAAATGATTTCTTCACATTTCCATAATGAAAGGACAAGATAAGGTCTCCCTGTAAACATATCAGCTCTTCCCATCTCCCTTCGTACCTGGCAAAGCCCGACTGGTTTCACGTGCCTGTGTGAATGTCACAACACGGCCATCTTTCACGCAATATCTTCAGCAAATCAATATGTGTCTGACTGTGACATTTAGCCATGTGCTGTAGGAGCCGTGCAGGCATATATGTGTGTCACCTTCCCCCCTTTTTTGTATGGCTGATGTATCGTTGGACAGAATGATAAAGAAAGTGTGCGTCTGTGTGGGCTCCGTTAGCAGGCGGTGGGGGTTACAGGCTGTGAGTGTGGGCATGCTTCATCCCATATGGTGACAATAGAAATTGAGAATCCGAGGTTGCACAACTCCTCTAACACCCATCCTCCCACCACACCGAACACACACATACACAGGGGCACGTACACACACAATCACGTCACCACTTGCAGCACTATCACTATCCCATCCAGCTGTCCTTGTGGCCACATGGCGAGGGCTCTTGGCAGCATAATAGAGCCTCCTTCTCACTTCATCAATTTCTCCGACGCACATTTCTTTTCAGTAGGCCATCACAGAGGTGAAGATTGGCCCACTTTGCCTGAGTTTGTATTAAATCTAATAGAATCTGTCCAGCTGGAATTGATTGGGTAACAAGGTGAGGTTACAAATGAACTATCCTCCACCTGGGCGCCTATCTTCCAGTTAGCATGACAGGGAACGACTGACGAAAGTGACGGAGACACAAGCTGAGAAATGAATTATTTCAGTATTTAGGGATCACTGTTACATATTCAAATGAGTAACAGGGTAAGGTGACACTGTTTTCATCAGTGTACCTTATTAGGAAAAAAGACAGGGCTAATGCTTTGTAAAAAACAATTACAATATATAATTGACTGATTAAACTAGAAAGCACTTGGAGAGCACAAACCTCCGCCAGGGTAGCTCACATATTGCTGTTACATCTATAAGCATAGGCTACATGATAAAGTTACCATCATGACAGGATTCCTTAAACCTGAAAAACCACACATAGCTCGAAGGATCATGTTGATATCATTATTAGTTAGACAGTTTTTAAGTAAAACAATCATTCACTAATTGTATTTATCTGGATCACCACCAAAATCTAATCATTTTTAAGTTGGGCCATTACCAACATCTCCTGAAAATTTTAGCTAAACCTGTCCAGTAGTTGTTGCGTAATATTGCTAACAAATAAACAAACAGATTAACAAACATACCCTGGCAAAAACACAACCTCCTTAGTGGAGATAATAAAAGAATTATGAATTATGTTGACAACATTTGTAAATTTGGATGGGTAAGCGTGGAGCGAGGATTATGTTTTTTTGTAGGCCAACGTGGAAGTTAGCATCACGCTAGTTCCCTTGACGGCAAGCCTACAAAAACCCATTGGGATATCTTTATGTGTTTTGGATCATTGCTGATGGTAAACTCTGCTGTGAGCAAAAAAACTTGAAACTTGCATGTTCTGTTCTTTGTGATAATCTTATCAGCAACTTACTTTTGACTTTTCTTTAAGATGAAACGTAATTGGCAAGAGTGAAAGTCTATTAACTAATATTAAACATGGGTGTTCCACTTACAAGCAATTATAAAAATTGTGGTATTGTAACAGCGTTTTGTTATAAGTCAGCAGAAAACTGGCAATATAAACATTTTATTTCCAGTTAGCTAAGACGAATCAAGATTTGACCTTGGCTCATATTTTCCAGCCCTAGCAGAGTCTTTTTAGGACAAATGCAGAAAGGTGTATTTAATGCAGTAGTTTTGCTCGGAGCTACAGGACTTTGCCTCGTCCATGCCTGAAATGTCACCAGCCTGATAACAGACTAGAAGGAAGTCAGAGGAAATGGAACAACAACCATGTAAGAGTATTTACCGAGCCTCTGCACAAATTCCACCCTCAGCCCAGTTTGCCAGCATTAAAATGACTGTTTAGGCCGTGTTTATTTACTTATTCTCCCACTTATTACAACACCTTCTTAAAGAGATTATGTGGCACAAATCTTACAAAGCCCACTTTGCAGAATTAAGTGGAATGTCACCTTTAACACAGACTAAACTGGCAAGGCAGTCAGGGGTAGACTCTCATAAGTCTGAGCATGAGGGGAATAAACAAGTCAGCATAAAGCAGGCGGAGGGAAACAGTTGAAGGTGAGCTGTTGGTGATGAACAATGGTTGTATGCTGTGTTTAAGTGACAGGCGGATGTCTTTTATTCATGTTTCTGAGGCAAACAACAGGCGCTTTGGGGTAAACATGTCATAAACGCTGGATGTCACATCTCAATAAGCTGCACCAGAACAAGTATTAAGACGTCTTAATCCACCGATCATGAGTTTTGACAAAAGACAAACCTCTCTCGTTGCAGCTACTCTCAGAAAAACGTTGCCTAAGGTCATACACTGATGCCCATCAGCAAATCTGTCACCACCGACTAAAGGCTGACAAACATTTTGTTCTGCCTCTTAAATGAGCCACTTTGCTTTCAATGGAAAATGGCACAAAGAAACAACACTGTGGGAGCAGATGCCAGGAGGGGCCGAGGCTTTCAAGGCCAAAAGACAAAATTTCATCCTCCAAAGACATTTAATCCCTGTTTAATACTTCATCCCGAGGTTCAAAGTAAATGCCAAGTCTTTGGAGACGACATATGATGCAATTTCGAAGAGTGCAGACAGAGTCGAGGAGGGGAGGCCGGTGCTTTACTTGTTCTGATGTCCCTACTTAAAGTGCAGATGAGGCTGTCATAAGAGAAGGAGCGAGCGAGCTTATTCAACGCATTAAGTAGTTTTGAGAGATATAATGTTTCAGGCTTTGTTTCATAGGCCCTTCAAGGCAGTGGTTCTCAGCTGGTAGGATTGGACCTGAAAATAGGTTACTGAACTTTACTCAGGAGGTCTCATGAGTCATGTGTGAAGGAGGAACTGTGGCAAAAAGCCGGATTAACCTGTCCACACAGAGGCGGGTACTTTGGAAGATGAAGATTTTGTTTTTGCATTCAAGCTTTTGTAGAAACAGTGTTTTCCGTAAATCAAAATGCACACTATGAAAACTCCTGCCTAAGTGAACATTTAGAGAAGCTCCATTCAGAGCCATGCTTCACAACTTCAGGGTCTAAGAGGCAGTTTAAGATTGTAATTTTGTTTTTAAATGTCATTATCTAACACAATGATAGCACACTAAGAGCACACTTTCTATGCAGTCTTTCCCTGCAGCTTATTTCATCTTGATTTTATCCATGGAAGCACTTTAAACTGATGTTTATATGGCTCACAAAGGTATAAACTATATTGGTTTCAACTCTTCTTAGATACAACCCAGGCTGGGTAAGGGGCATTTTGTAAAATTGCTTGCCTGTGTAAACTGTTGAAAACTGTTCCCATGTTAACTGGAAAAAAAGGGCACTTTTGAGATTGAAACACCACATGATGCGCCACTTTCTACTCTACTCAGCGCCATTATCACTTCATTTTTTACAGTAACCATTCAAAGAACACTAATGATACACTGATGATACATGAAGACTGAACAGAATTGGGTAAAAATTATATTACAATATATTTTTCTATTGCATTTTTAGGGCAATGCCTTTCATTCAAATTCTACATTTTTAATGAGTAATTGTCTTAAATACCTTCTAGTATTCTAAAATATGATAAAAGAAAACTAAGGGTAGCAAAGAAAACCTGCTGAAATTCCTCACTTGACATGGTCACTCATTGAACTGCAGTGTGAAACAGGAAGATTCTGCAAGTACTGTGATCGTTGAGTAAGCCTACTGATGCTGATATTAAACAGATTTTTATTGAGGATACTGCAAGAGAAATACGAACAGTGGTAGTTCTGGTTTTCATTAGACCAGTGGTTTTGTCCAAGACAAACCAAAAAACAAACCAAAGTCTCGAGGCGCATCGTATTGATTTCATTAATTTCCAAAGCCTCAATAAATCTGTCAAACAGCTGAGTTACTCATGAAATATCTATTTGCAAAATTATGTAGGAGTTTATTTAAAATGTCAGATTTCATTTACAAGTTCAGCAGAGGGTAAAAGACAGACCAGAAAGTAATAATTCATTCCAGGCGTTGTTACTATGACTGCAAAAGACAGACTTTCTTGGCTTTGAGGAATTCAAGGAGCGACAATTGCAGCTATATTTGGGAATTACTGCAACCTTATGATGACAACGACTACAGCATTTGTGAACTGCTGCTTTAAAAAACACTAAAAGACATAATGATGTGATCTGAGTCATATAGTTGACATTGTAAACCCAGCAAAAACAATACATCTCAGCCCTCATACAAACCCCCAAATATTGGCAAGATATCCTGTGTTACTGTTATGGAGTAAGTGTAAAGAACTGAAAATGTCTTGATTTTTAGTATCGAGAATAGATTTGCCAATTCTGTGTCCCTATCCAATATTCACATCTACATCGACACATTGACTTTTGTATTTCTTTTCTGCTCTCTGTTAACTAAATTCAGCAAAAAAGGAACAAGATGCCTTTATTTAACTTCCTAAATGTTACACTTTTCTCCTCAGAGTGGCTGTTGAACTCTGATCAATGTGTATTTTCACAAAGATGACATGTCAGCTATAAGACCGCTGATGTATGCTCAGATTGAGATCTTAATAAAGAAACAGAATGACAGCTAACTCCAGTTCACAAGGTGACAAGTTAATCATGGACATGGATGAAAGTTTAAGTTGTGTCATAATGAATAAGAAACACTTTTTGAATATTAATTAAAAGAAATTGCAGCTTGTCATAGACATTGTTGTATACAGTTGACAGCATTAAGCAGTGAGTTTATGCTTCTTCAGATGGATGGAGATTTCTTGAAAACTGGATTTTTTTTCAAGTGAAGGACAAATATCTCATTTTAAAAAAGTATCTGCCAGCATGTGAATATGCCTGTAAAGTATGAAAGCCTCAGGCAGAAATATTTTGATTTGTTTAAGTTTTCTGGAGCCAAATAAGTCAAAATTTTGAGAAAATTTGCACTTATTTGGCTCATTTTTTGGGGGATAGCATATTGTGTTTCCTCACTGTTACTTGTTAAATCCTCAAGAACTCATGGACAATAGGAATAACATAAATGTTTGAACGTATCAAGAGATTCTGTTATGCTGGATTTTTTCAGCATTTTGTTCTTCCTGTCTCTCTCTAAAGTCCAACTTTCCACTAGAAGCTTAGTCCACAATTTCTCATTAACTAAAGTTCAGTGGTGGAAATTTCCTTAAATTTTAGTCTAAATTGCTCATTAAAAGTTGTTTCTGGGTCCTGAGTTTGGTCCAGCTGAGAGCCACAGTTTTAAAGTTTCTAAGAGTTTGTGGTTAGTTTTCCGAGACCAAGTGCCAACAAATAAATGATGGTACAAACAAAGTGGTTAAGAACAAAAAGACTTTAGCTTGCACTAAAGTTCGGTAACTAACGTACAGTTGTTGAGGAACAGGAGCACGGCGAACCCCAGCGTGGATGTCGCCAGCAGGATCAGACAGATGTTGCAGGGGATCATGAAGTACCGCACCACCAGAGACACCTTGTGCTGATACCTCCGCTCCTGCTCCGGCGGCGTCGGCGAGGGATAGTGGCACCCGCTCATGCTCCACTCCAACGACCCCCTCCCCTCCATGGTGGAGGAGATGATGGGCCGGGGAGGGCGGCGAGCGCTGCCCAAGGACCCGTTGGAGAAAATGATGGCGGTGGGGGGGTGGGTGCAAAGGATGAAGATGGAAGTTAAAACAGAAAAAAAAGCGATAAAGGATGTGTGATGGGAGGGGGCGGTGTTTCAGCTAAGGTTCCAGGCGTGCACCGTGGCGTGGACACGGTGACTTTTTCCTTCAGAAAATCGCAGCAGGACGTCTTCAGTGGTTTCCAGCTGATGCATTTTTTGAGGTAATAACATCCATGTAGCGAAAGGGGAGCGTGAGAGGGACGAGGACGGACTCCTAAAGCCCCCCACCTGTCCACACCACCTCCATTCTGAAAAAGACGATGAATGTGCGAGTGTGTGAGATGTAGAGTGGTTTATACTTACAGTGCGAACATGTGTGGGGAATTAAGTGGGTGGTCTTAATGTGTCAGCTGTTAATGTATCTGTGCGAGATAGAGATTAGTGTAGTAGACTGTTGTGGGTGTTTTGGAGAGTCAAATATCCAAACGGAAAACTTCCAGGCACGTCGACAGTAAATCCACAAGAGGGATGATCTCCTTCGAAGCCGGTGACCCTGGCTGGTAATTAAATGGACGAGGAAGGGGTCGGGGGATGCAGCCTCCTAGAAACCCCCCCTTCCTTTCCTTGTCAAAAGCCCCTATAAACCAAGCCAAGGTCTGGTGCTCACAAACAACACGTGTCACAAGTATTTCCTAGGAGAGGGGACAGCAGAGCATCTTTTTTAGCCTCCCTGGAGCTTCCCCCTTTGGGTCAGCTGGAATTAGCTCCCCTCCTGGGCAATGATTTACCCGCCGTGCTACTAACTCAACACAACTGCTTCTTTGTATCCACCGGTCTGCCGCTTTTGGTTTATGGTCCGCAAGCTGCTGTCAAAGGGTGAAGAGATATACGACCACGGCGCATCCAAAACCCGACACCGTCACTGGAGCGAGTTGTATCCGCTGATGGCTGGGGGGCAGCTGGTTCTTCCCCTCGCTAAACCATATGCTCCAGGGTACGCGGGGATGGTTTGATTTTTCTCCAATATCCCCCTCCCCTTCTCTCCTGTGTGCCGGTTCAATAACCTTTATTCCTGGGCAGTGACATGGAGTTGGTGCACTGGGGCTGAAAGCAGGTCAGGAGAAGTGTCAGAGAGGAGGGAAAAGTTAGGAACGATCGCAATCCCCGCAAGACCTGTCAGCTCCAAAGAAGCTCTAGAAGGATAAACTCATGGAGAGACGAGTAGGAGAGCCTGTGGGTGATCACAAATCAACCAAGGAGCTCGAGGCGGAGATTTGTTGGGCTTTCATCCCTCATGTCAGCACCCCAACCACATAATGAGAGGAAAAGGTTCTCATGATCCTCATAAGACTCCGGCTTGATTTAGCCTCTTATATTTCTGCCCTCCAGGAACCAACTTCTCCAGTTTTTCTCTCTTTCTCGGCTTTTCACGCTCCTACAAGCATCCAGTCCTTTTTCCAGCCGCTGTCCAGAGGCGCTCCAGGTTTCTTGATCGTGCCAGCTCTTCTTCTGTGGGGATCACAACACTCACTGGCAGCCAAAACAACAAATTAAGCTCTGGGTATCCACGGCGTGCTTAATCCCCCGCCGGCAGCAGGTAGCGGTCCCAGTGTCAGAGCGCTCTGTCATCCAGCTGTAGTGAGAGAAGTCACCGGACGGACTGAGGGAGGGATTGAAGAACAGGGGACGAGCACCGGACGGAGCAGAGGCAGCTCCTCCTGACACTTTGGCGTTCTTCAGGAGGCGACAACAGCGCTGGTTTCCCAAAACACTCCCCTCCTGAGCGCTCCTTCTCAGCCCTCAGCCAGCGGAACGGATGAGCGCATAATGAGAGACTGAGCGAGATACAGCGAGGGAGAGAGGAAGAGAGCGAGCGAGGAGGGGGGAGTGGTTGAGGGGCTGTCTTTAACAAAGACAGAAGGGGGGAGGGAGGGAGGGTGAGGGAGCTGGAAAAAAGAAAACGAGTGAGAATAAAGGCTTTGGGGAATAGTACTCCAGTCCTGTTGGAGCGGGAAGGGGGGGCGGCAACAGTGCAGGGGATAGACAAAAGAGGGCCACAGTCTTGGGAGATGTCAACCAACTCTTCATTTGTTTACGGCCTAATCAAAGGAAAGTGTCTTCAACACAAGAGCTGGAGAATCTCCCCCAAAATTTAATGAGGCAAAACGGGAGAAAAGAGGCCGCAGGAGGGAGGAACTTAAATTCATAAATGTCAATCACACGTGGAGGCATTTGTTCTTGACTGGTACATGCAGTATATAAACCTGCAAAACTTCCCCACGGTTCCACACTAACAACCTATATGCAATTAATTAACAATCCAATTAGGACGTTTTTCTTCCTAACTCAAAACCACGCAACTACAACTCAGTTTCTTTCCCCCGTGTTACAGCAAAATGAATAATCAGCACATCTGGCAGACGATCTGAGGCGGAAACATTTGCATCTATTCCATAACATGTCATTTGTTTGAGAGCAGTGCGTTAATGCTTTTCTAATGTGATAATGAGGTCACAATCGAGGGGTGTGCACGCTGTATTTTAACAAGAGCCTCGCATCAATACCCCACTTTGAGCAAACTCGATGGCACCAGGCAGCAGATGCAAGGCAGTATCAATCATCAATTATTTATGTTTTTTCTTCACTCTCTCTCTATCTGTGGCTCCATCTCCGCCGCTCATCCCCCCTCTTCTAACAAGGGTGTGCACAAGCGTACACACACAAGCGCACAAACACATAGAGACTTAATGCATCCACTGAGGGATTGCATGGAGGCACACACAATTTGCTTCTCTGGAAACTTGCACATACACACGGCAAAATGGATCATTTTTTATGCTGTTTGTCTTCAGCCTTTGACCTTACGCAACTTTGATGCACAAATACACCATTATCCAATTTGATGCACTACGCTTGTCAGGAATTTTCATGCAAGCTCCTTTATTTTGATGATAGATAAAAAATCTCAAAGCTTTAAAAGAAACTACAGATCTTAAAGGGCAACAACATGCTTTTTTACAATGTTTTTCTAAATATAAAAACATGTGCTCATGGCTGTTTTACAACCCCCTTTCCCTCAACATGAGAAAAATCATGAGAAAATCTTTCCTTCCTCTGCTGCTTCCTCCATTTTTCAAAAATGTGTTTCAAGCATTTTGTTTCAATAATTTCCCTGAGTGATGTGAGGAAGACTCTGTAAGTCAGGTGTTTGTGAAAACCAGAGCATGCTTCAGTAGAAGGAACATCATAGGCATGTCTTTGCAGTCACGATAAACATTAGAGCACAGCTCTAGAAAGCTGCAATCACTTCTACTTATCGGATGTATGACCAGATTTACACTGAAAACAGCCTGTAATGAGCGGGGCTGAAACAGTGAGGTTACTAGGCAAAACAAGGCTCAATGTCTTGATAGATTTTTAGTCATGGAATTTTTAAATAGGGTTCAAAAACATTTGGGACCAGTGTAGAATTGTAACAAGAGAAAATACAAGAGGTATTAAAAGATCCATGCGAAAACGTGTTTTTTTTTTAATTAATGTCCTTTTTTCCATAAAACCAGTGCTACTGATTACTCTGACAGTGGTTCAATCAATTGGCAGCCCTCGATAGTAACGAAAACAGTAACTGATTTTCACAAAACAGTATAATTTCTATAACTACTGCATTATTTATTTATTTATGTTGTTGACAGACTGTATGAATGCATATACACTGGAAAGCTACAAATGAATTGTCCCTTGTAGAATAAATAAAGTCTGAATCTGAATCAGAATTTTTTATTCACTTAGACAAGTGATTTTGCAGTTATGGTCATAGAACTACATTGATGGTGCTCTACTAATTTTCAACAATAAACACTGGTTCCAAATGGTTCATTCCCAAAAATTCATGAAGATAATGGATCTTGGCATACCTATAAGCCCCTCAGTTTCAGCCCTGCTCAGAACAGGCTGTTTTATGGTATCTCATAATCGGCAGTGGCTGACCACATCCCACACCTCAGAAATATCAAGGCATCTTTTATTTATGTTATTACCAAAACTATACACTCAGATGATGGATTTTGGCCTGCCTCTAAACCTTCCTGTTTCAGCATTGCTCAGAGTGGGCTGTTCCTTGTAAATTATCATGAGCAGTGGCGAACATAACCCCAAATTAACACTGACTACAGACATATGTAGGATTTGTATTAAGTTTATCACTAAAACCTTCAATGAGCTACTGGATTTTGGCCTACATGTAACCTTTCTGTTTCAGCCCTGCTCAGAACAGGCTGTTTTATTGTACATCATTGTGGGCTTGGTCCATGCCCAGTTCATTTAGTGGATATGGCTTCATCCTTTCAGCACTGTGCTCTAATGTTTACCATCTTTGCACAGACATATCTGAACATGTTCTCTCCACTGATGAATGCTATGGCCTGGACAAACAACTTAAGTTGGCTTCAGGGGTAAGTGGTGTATGACCTTGTGACATCATTAGTGGTATTATTAATGACCTGACAGACCATGAACACAAACTTCTGTACACAAACCATTAAAGAATATTTTGCATAATGTGACCTTTAAAATGTAGAGAGCTAATTTAAATGTGTTTGAGACAGAGTAGTCATGGTTGTGTGTGGAAAGTGAAGTCCAGGGGGAGGAGGAAATTGAGGCTAGACCCTAAGGTTTGTTTGAGTGATGGAGAGAGGAGGCTGAGATCAGAAGAACAGCGACTGTGGAAAGAAGTGTGACTGAGGAGGAGGTCAGAGAAGTCAAAAGAAACCTGGTGGTTGAGTGCTTCATGGGTGACGAGCGGGAGTTTGAATTAGACGTGTTACTGGAACGGAAAACCAGAAGAGATTTGAAGGGCAGGGGTCATGTGATCACGGGGCAGGGTGTGTATAGAGAGCCAATCGACACATTTTGGATATATTGACAATCATTGTGGACTTTGGGGGACTTGCCGTTAAGGTTGGTATTGCAGTTGTCAAGACCAAAATGCAAAAAGGGAAGATTAAAAGATGCAGCTTTTCTTAAGACGGCATGCTTGCTAAAATGCTGTCAAAAAAAGATAGTAATATTGGGGATTTGGGCAAGGAAGATATAGTGAAGTTGTCAGTTTGGAGGCTGAAGTTTTGAATGGATTTGGTGAGGGATTCAGTGCCAATAATTAGGATGTCAGATTTGTCTCCAGCCAAGTTTTTATCTCAGTGAGGCAGTTGGTTAGTGTGGAGCGAGTTTGGAATCAATGGAGATGAATACTGAACATCATTTGTTTCATTTTGTATGCATCTATATGAGTAAGATCAGGATTTCGGCACAATTATATGATCAAATACGAGACTATTGGAAAAAATAAGATGTTCTGCAGTGTGGAACAAATGGTAATCAACTCTGGGTTTTTCTACACTGAACGTGAATCAATGATTCTTTGTGTTGCAAGACAGGGTGCTATGATGATTCAATAATGTTTAGAAAATATATGTTTTCATTCCACTATTAGCAAAGAGACACAGACATGAGAACACATTTGGATGATGAACTCTTTATTGCTTACTCTACATGCATTTTTCTGCCACCAATTACTTTTCCTTATGTTTTTTTCCTTAAATTCCAATGTCAACAGACAACAAGACTGTTTAAGAGTAGGGATCTACAGGAACCTTCTATAATGACAGATATGGGGGCAAGTACTGAACAGATGGACTAAGTATCAATCTGCAGCACCTAAATCTGCAGAAAATGACAAATCTATCTTCTTCTGTTAAGACTTTTCCAAGCACATAAAGAGAGCTCTTTCTCAATAGTTTAATTTGATGAAAGTGTTTTGGCTCTCAATCGCTGCCAGCAAATCTAACTTGGAATATCTTTTTTGAGCTAATAACATAATTATCCAGAGTCGATCGCCTGTGACTTCTATGGTTGTTGCCATGGAGTCAAAACAGGTGTCAACATCATTTATTTTTTACAAGAATCATGTCAAACACTAAAATCTTGGCTATCATGACAACATAAAGCACACAAACACATGGAGAAATGGATGAACTTGCTGCCCCTTGACTCATTTATTTCTGTCAGTCTTTGGCCCACTCCTGCTCTGAAAGGGGGAGACTAATTCGAGGGGAGCCAGGGTCTCCGTCAGCCTGCTGAGGGTCAAAAGTTCACCCCCACATCATCAGCAACACAACCCACATGAGAGGTGTCTCCCCCTTTTTTTTCTACTCTTCTGAGACCCCAGACAGACCACATCAGCGCTCACATTGCATAACAAAACCCTGATTGATGGACTGACTGGAGGGAAAAGGGAAAACAGCTGCTGCAGCTATTGTTTTGCTTTTCACTTTTAACCATAACTGTCTTTTTCAGCTCATTCACTCTCTCAATAAGGGAGGATTTTGAAGCAGTGAGGGGTTAAAACCATTAAAATCCACAGAGGTGCTGAACGGAGTGACATCACGTCTTGTGAGCATGAATAAAATACCAAAGTTGTCCAGCAGAGGGAGTCGAGGAGTCAGCTCGGCTCTGCTCTGCCTCTGAGCTCGACCCAAATAAGATCCTCCATCTACATCAAAGCTGAGCAGCTTTGATCCATTTTTAATGGCACAAGTATCACACAAGGTTAACATCTCTCTCTCTGAAGGCTTTGAAATGGCAATTTCCATTAAGGAGCCAAAGGGCCCGCTCTCCTGTTTAATGGTCTGGCAGAAGTTAAAGTTGATATGTGTGTGAGTGCAGTCCTTAAAGCAGAGGGTTAGAAATTTGCCTAGTTCAATAACTGATTGACAGTGATGCTTCAATCAGAGTGTCTGCTGCTGGTGTGGGTGGGTGGGTGTGTGTGGGGGTGTTTTGTGTGTGCAGCTCAGCACACATCCTGGACTTCTGGCTGGCTGGTGCTGATTTATTTGAGCTCTATGAAAACAGAGGTAGCTTTTTGCTGAATGATGACGACAGCATCTCCTCCAACAGACTGACGTGACTACAATGTGGGAAAAAAACTCAGTTATCGTTACATAATACACGGAAACACATTGTTGTCTCACATTTGTATCATCTCTCCAGGGTTTAAGAACTTGTATAAATATGAAAAAAATGTATATTGTTTCTGATCAGAAAAAGGGTGAATTAGTGTAGTCTAAATTAGTTTACATTTACTGGCTACTTTTTTAGGTAAAAAAATAGGGATGCATGTGTTTGGATTTCAGCTGATATCCCGTATGACAACACTTCAAAATTTTGGCCATACTGATATCAAGATTGATATGTTTATTAATATCATTATTATCATTTTGCTTCATTTGGGTTTGTCTTGTTTGTTAATTAAAGATTATTTGCACATGTTTCTCCTTTTTGTTTTCTGTTAAAGTTAAGTTATTTGTGCAATATATGTTGTTAAAGTGCTTATGAATGAAGCTTGATTGATAGATTAATTTATCAACATTGGTATGAAGAAAACATTTAAGGATAGTCTAGTTGGGTAACAACTGTTTCATCCCAATATATAAAGATATATTTATCAGAAACTGTAAAACCAAAACTATGCCTTATTTTCTTTTTTAGGAGCAACAACATTGATTAACTAATCTGCTAACATAAAATTTACAATTTTTTGGAAGCTTTTACTTTCAATTTTGGATTAATGTGCAATGCCAAACTTAAAACTAATATATTAGGGTAAAAATCTGCAGTAAATATCAGCAGTAGTTTTTAAATGTGCCAGTATAAATAATTACTTTTTGAAGCAATTACCTGCTGATACCTATAAAACCAAAAATATCATGAATCCCTCATGCAAATGGTTTACCCCGGCTACAATTAGCCAATCACATGGCAGTACCTCGGCATAATTAATTTATTTCAGCATGTTGGCATGGTCAAGACATCATACTGAAGTTCAAACTGAGCATTAGGATGGGAAAAAATGGTGATTAAAGTGACTTTAAATGTAGCATGGTTGTTGTTGGTCTCCCAACTGGAATTTTTACTCACAGCCAGCTCAGTGGTTTACAGAAAATGGTCCAAATAAGAGAAAATGTCCAATAAGTGGCAGTTCTCAGGGTCCTTTGTTGAGACTAAGGTGACAGAAAGGCAACAGCTACTCAAATTTCCACCTATAACAATCAAGGTCTGTAGGGGCCTATTTACGGCATATCAAATCAAGCACTACAAAGCTCGTGTGACGTTATCTGACTATTCTTGTAGAACATTTTGCTTTGTTAGTTTATTGCTGAAAAAAACTGACAAGAGATGAACACAGAAAACACTAAAATGAAGCAGGGTAGGACAACCCTTCCCTGTGGCACCTCTTCTGCTCAGGTACAGCTTTACAATATGGGATCGTCATGACATCTCAAATATGTGGCACTTGGTAGATCAATGTGCGGTCGCTATGACTTACTCATGACAAAGAGTAAAGTCTGGGCCACAATTTCTGTAAAGAGTCTTGAGATAACCTCACAAATTGACATCTGTCAAACAAAAATTGACCCAAGATTGATCTTTTATGTTTACATGTGCATTCATAATAATGAGGTGCATTGATTTGCTATTTTCAAGGTGCTGCAAAACTAGACATCTTTTCCACAGGAAAGCACTCCAACAGCCTTAAATATCAAATCTGCATTAACAATATTTTAACTGTGGTGCTGATTCACTGACATGGTAAAGGTGACAAAACACCCAGGGGAGAGCTCTCTCAAAAGCCTTTTTCTGTTTCAGAGCCGATCAAATGAGCATAACTTAGTCATTAAAGGTGTTTTTATTACATAACATGCTTATTTCAATGGCACTTTGTCTGTGTCTGTATTTTTTCTCTTTGAAAGTTCACTTATGCAAAACAATCCAGGATCATAAAAGAATTATGAGTTGAATGTTTTTTTCTTTCAAATAATCTATTCTGTAATAATTTGTGCGTAAAGATCAGCGGCTAAATGGAACAACCACAGCTTTATGCATTAGAGTGCATGTAAAAAAAAAAATCAGTGTAGATGAATACACCAGCATCCCATTAGAGTGGGACACTGTCCATTTTTTCTAAAGCAGGAGCTATCAAAAGCGAAGCTGTTGCCTTCACTAATGGCATTGGAGATCATCCTTTCCTGCTGTCCGTTGTAAATGAGGGTTTTAATGACGCTGGTGAAAAAAAAAATAAAGTCTGTGCAAAATTTAGAATGGATTTTGTAATTGCCTGCATTAAAGCCTGTATGTCTGTTGGCCCACTTCAAAATGCATGTGTGCTTCATTTACAAGTCAATTCACTCTCATATTTGTCCTGCTGGACTTTAAACTGTTTGCAGCATATGGGTTAGGACTGGGCAATATTGACAGGAAATCATAATTACATACCTTTTTAGCTGATGATGATACAAACTTATTACACAGCTGGTTTGACATGATACCAGTGTACAGTTTAATAGCACAGCAACAACAATCACAGAAATGGTAGGTGTACTATCATTCGTGATGTTTCTAAGCATTGATCATGACAATTTTTCTTTACTTTTTATCTTGTGTTAAGAAAATGAAAATATCCATTTGATTGAGTATCCATAAACAGTATTGTGGTAGAATATGTCCAACTATAAGTGCTCTGAAAGCAAGCAATTTCCAACATAGCTGAGTGAGTTATTGTCTAAAATGTGGGAAACTGCCTCAGCTTGAACTATTAAGAAATACTTGACAAAATACCTGGACCACCACCAAAATCCAATCACTTTCCCTTGTGCCATCAAATCAATTTATGACTCATTAAGCTACCATAATTTCTTGATTATTCACACACTTTTTTACATTTAAACAAGCTCTAATTTTTGGGATGCTTATTATACATGAGTGCAAGCAAAATACTCAAAATATTGAATCTAGCCAACATCGCGATTGCAACATATCTGATACAAAATGCCGAAATATTCTCTTTCTCTGCTAAGCATTCAACATAACCACATAAGCCACAAAAACAGAAATATTATTGACAGTCTTTTTTTCTCTTAAATGTATCAGTTCAGGGATCATTTCAGCTCGACAGTGGACATCTAATGGCAGCCCTGAAACCATATCCGCACCCCCATAACAAGCCACTTGGGCCACCTGAGTACACAGAAAATGTGAGGTGGTCACCATGAAACTGCTGTGATTGAAACAGTTTTATCATGAATAACTGTGGTTTATTAGGGTTACATAAATCTATCTTTCAGCCATCACAGTCTTACATCCAAATATGAGGACAGATGTATTAGAGTTAAACCTGAAGATGGAAAATACAGCATATAGCAACAATGCAGCAAAGATTTCTCCTTTTCCCTTTTGGCTAAAAAAAAACAAAACAATGAATTAAACCAATAATATGCCCATTAAGAGGTGGAGGTATTTGCTTTTAATCCAAGTTAAATCTGATCCTTATACAAACATGATTTAAGATCTTTGAGCTACAAAAACAGTTATTCTAGGTATGAAACAAGCGTATGCATCAGAAAAGCAAAAAACTCATACCCAACTAAAATATGCATTATCTTAAGTAGCAGTCTATAAAAGCTCATTCCCCTGGTCTCCCTAAATGAATGAATGAATGCAGAGTTGTTGACAACATGGTGCCGAGCAGCAGGGAACCAAAGATCAGAGTTAACATGACCACAGTGCATTAGAGGCCATATACTCAATATATACACAATATTTGAAAATTAGAAGTCATCCAATTTTAAATTTAGGCTAAATATTGATCAGTACTATCTAAAACTATGTTTTGCACAAACTGCATGTCTGACAACTGTCATTTATAAGATTATCATTACTAACCTTGAAACTTGTCATACCGCCCTGTCCTAATATGCCTTTGATTTAAATCCGCTCTTATTTAAGCCAATTGCTTTTCATAACCAGGTCCCGCAGTGATTAGCAGCCACGTTTGCCCTGTTACCTCATGTTACATTAGCAGAGTGAAGTCAAGGACACAGCTTGTGCTTTCAGAGTCATTAGGTGGACATCAGAAGGCCATGTTGAATTCTTCATGTGCATCGAGCCGTGCAGACGGACCGACAGAGGGAAGCCCAGACTCCTCACCTCACCCAGCAGGCTCTAACAGCAGGATGTCAGCCGGTGGGCCAATTGTCTCGCTACAGTTTTAACTCCAACCATCATAAGTCAGACTTCATTCGAGCACCTAACAGATTCACCGTCCTCCCTGTCTTCATGACTCTGGACTGAGCAGCACTTTGGAAACATGAGACAGGGGTCTGGCAGCAGATGTGTGGGTCAGGAAGACCGAGCAGGAGGTCCAAAGAGAAATAATCTTGCAAACAAAATGCTCCTTCTAAAGTCATCGTGACATTTAAGCTCCGATTCAACCTCAAAAGCATGAAGAACTATTGCCTGTTCAGCACTTTTAACACTCTGGCAAATATAATAGTGCAGCATCAGACCGGAGAAAAGTGTGATAGAAAAACTTGAAGATAAATATTTCAGATATTAAAACAACCATCTTCCAGAAAGTATACTTCCTTTAAATTGGATTACAGATAAATTTCCCCCCAAGGTGCAATGCCAGTAACCTTGCAGTATAGATGCACCTGCCAATTTCCTGTCTGAAGTCAGCCCAATCAGGTGGAAACTGAACTGACATCAGCGTGGAGTGACTACATGCCTGAAAACAAAGGCAGTTTTATCTGGAAATGGACTCAATTGCTTCTTTAAAGAGATGCGAAATCCTCTGCTGGTTAGTCTACCTGGCTAAATAAGCCCTCAGAAGTTTACAGGGTGAACTTGGTGGGGATTGTCGTTGACAAGGTTCATATCACATGTAAGAGGTAATGATACATTATTATTGCATAATTTAATGTAACACGATAGTCTCCAGACTGAAATGTTGTTAAAGCTAACGGCTAACAACAGGATCTAGCTGCTCTGTCATAATGTGGCTTGATATGATTGGTCTGTGATGAGTGTGACTGGCAGAATGATTGTCCAATCACCAGCTGCAGTTGTTTTTGAAGGTTCGTTCATTTTCTACGGGCTCTTCTCCAGATGGACAAGTGAAATATTTCTGTGGCGGATATGTGGAGCTGTCTGTCTGGCATGTCACGTTAAAGGGTCATACTTAAAGATGCTATGAGGAGTTTCCAAGTACTTACAAAAAAGTCTCACTTTTAGATATATGCCTGATCGAAATACACACTTTAAGATGAGTTTTATAGCATCAAAATAGGTTATCTATAAATGCTATTCCTTAGCTTCGCAGTCGGGTCGTACAGGGCTGGACTGGCCTGGATACTCAACTTCGGGAACAAGACAATTAAAACTAGAGCAAATTTATATTATTCAGACATGCCTCTTAGAGCACCGGGCTGTAAGTAGCGATATATAGCCGGCTACAAAACTACAATACTAAGTTTTCCAAAAATTGCTTGCTGTCACACATCAAAAACTACCACTACGTAACTAGAAAGAGATACATTACCTCGTCGCTTTGCATCCTGTAAGTTGTTGAAAAAAGAAGTTGTAGAGCAATGTAGAGTTCTGAGGAAGGTCCGAGATGCATTCATTAGCATCACAACAAACACATGCTTTGGCTTGGGTCACGTCTTTATGACAGTTACAGCGCATGCTCATGGGTAGCAGAGTATTTATGTCTATTTATGGAAACAGATTCTCCTCATAGCACCTTTAAATATCTCCCACTTCAGTACTTAACATTTACATCCCAAAGATTATCTTTTTTATAGCATATTGGGAACTCTTTTGGGCATACATTGGTCTAAACATTTCCACTTTCCTTTCAAGAGGCTTTGGTTTACAATACGCCCCTTTATTGCCATACCTATAAAATGTAAACCCTGTGCCTAACAACTGCATGAATTTTAGTTTGAATAGTGATGTATGTGAGCCAAATGTTTATGTTTATGTTCTGTAAGAAATGTTAAAAATCTATTAAACACATAAAAAAACAGGCCATCCAATGCTACACATTCAAATATCAGAGACTTCAAGTCCACGAGGCTTTGCAAAAGGCTCAAAATGGGAGTTAATTCATTGAAGAGCTCATCTTCTTCCCCGACTGTATGATTTCAGTCACTGTTAAAGTGTTTAACCCTTTAAAGCCCCAAACCATAGACTATAGCCAGAAAATTCTAATTTTTTGGAGGTGAAATGTTTGTTTCACTTTCTGCTAAAATCCTAAAGATATCAAAATGTCCACAAAATTCAACATAGAAATGTTTTGTATCTCATTTGATACATTAGGTGTTTCTGGCAACTGATAATCCATTCAAGGACATTTTTATCATTCATCTGATTGGATTCAGATGTTATTTTTGTAATTTGTTGATCATATTGAGTCGATAGAGGTATTATAAAAGTATGTATCAAATATAATAAAATTGGCTTTATAGGGTTAAACTCACCACTGTTCAAAAGCATAGCATTTCTTGAAATACATAGTGTTTTCTCTCCTTGTTTTAACAGGTGTGCTGTTTGTTGTAAGTGTTAATATTCTCCTCATGACAGCTCTGTTTGTGACTCACTGAACGGTGGGACTGGAGTTCAGTGTTGATGTAAGAGTGGATGAATGGGAGGGTTCCCACTCAGGTTGGGCACAAGACGTCGTGACTCACTTCGTGACACATCGCACTGGCTCTGATGTCGGCTCGGGCACGCATTGACGCTGAGAGAAATATTACATAGCCTTCAGCTGAATGTTCACAAATCCACCATGAGTGACAGTGAGGAGTCATTGTCATGTCTGATGCTTGGACAGAAATTTTATGAGTCTGATCTGTTTTGATGTACATCTATCCCTGAAAAGTCAGTAAAGTGAGGGCTTTGTGCTCTTTGCCACAATATTGAGAGAGATATTGGCAAAGATGAGTTTGCAAAAAATGGCAAAATTGGATATTGGTACAAATCCAATATTGTTATCACTAACTGATATCAAATACATCCCTCCATTATCTAAACCACTTATTCCTACTGGGTTTGGGGGGCTGGAAACTATCCCTGCTGTCATTAGGCAAGAGGTGGGGCACAGCCAATCTCATGGCCACAGAGACACACAACCATTCCCACACAAACCTATGGACAATTTGGAGATACTAGCTAACCTAACCTAATAAACATGTTTTTGGTCTGGGAGGAAGCCGAAGTGCCCAAAGAAAACCCATGCATGCACAGGAACAACATGGAAACTCTATGCAGAGGGGCCCAGACCAACAAACAAGGGACCAAACAAGCAACCTCCTTGCAATGAGGCACTCCCACTTCCTGCTGTGCCACCTTATCGCTCACAGTCAATATATAATCCTCAAGAAAGGTTTGTAAATGTCATTCTGGTTGATTATTTCTCCCTTAAACAAAATTATTTGGTGGTGTATTTTATATCATTGGAAAACCTGATTAGTAGGATGGAGCAGTATTTATATTTAATCATATTTTTTGTTTTAATCTATCTTTCTTTCTTATATACAGTATATATCTTATTATCTGTTACACTAAAGTGCTACAGGAATCCTAGTTTCCCGGAGGGAGTTTTCCAAAGGGATTAATAAAGTTCTATATGACCTAAACTAGTCAAATTTACAACAAAATACAACTTGTAGGGATTGTGCATTCATGAAATGAGCAACAAAGCTAAATGTTTGGGGAGCACCCCCAAAAAAATGTGCCACAATGCCCTCATCCTGTGGAAGATAGCTTACAGTTAATCAGCCAAGAAAGGGTGAAGAGCCAGTCTTCTTGGGGTGTTGTTGTCTCAATGGGACACCCACTTTGTGGTCTGTCTTTGACTTCAACGGTCTAACAGAATTTGGTCTAAAATTTGGAAAAATAGAGCTGCCAATCTGACTACTGGAAGAACAGCTTCCAGATGCAGGAGATTTTGGCAGACTTTTGGGGGGCACTACCCACACGTTTAGCTGGTGTTGCTCATTCCATGAAGGGACAATCCTTTCAAGTTTTACCTCGTTGTAAAGGAAACTAATCAGGCTTTCCAACGATGTAACATACCATACCAATTGGTATTACTCAAAAGGGAGAAATTATTAACTTATCTAATAGTAAAGAAAATATATACACCTAATATTATTATGATTAAACATTTATTATGATCTTCTTATATGTTTGTGCAAAAAGCCTTATTGCTGAAAGCAGAAATCAGATATGAGAATATCTTGTCTCTAATAGCATAGGACTGCATCGTCTCATCAGCAGAAGAACTACATCTCATCTCTGATAAGAATGCCGTCACATTAACAAAAGAGCTCACAGTTTCTGAATGAGAAAGATGACCCCTGTTGTGACAAATGTTTGTGTAACTCTGAGCTGCCACATCATTGGTGGACGCTTATGTTATAAAGTGTACCTTGACTGTTTTAATATGAGAAGCTTAGATGCACGATTCAGTGCCTTTGCTGTAAACTGCACGTACTGTTTCAAAGTAAATGATCAAAACACTCCTTTCTCCTGTCGTTCTTTCCACATGGGCTGTGGGGTCAGGGCCAGTTTGGGTAATTATCACTAATGTTTTTAAGCTTTTTGAAAGAGTATATATATTTAATGTTTCCTTGGTATATTCATCTCTGGAAATTCAAACTATGTTAGCCCAAGAACATGAACTCAAATGATGACATTTAAAGGTCTATCATAAATGTGTGATAATTACTTGTAAACTAACATCACCAGCTGATTAGGAGAACATCTATTTGTGGGCTCCTCCCTTGTGCCCTTCAGTCATTCACAAAGAAGTCTCCAGCCAACCCTCTCCACCTGTCCACACTCACACACACTTTTGGCCACATTAGCCCCATCCTCTCTCTCCATCCCACGCTGCCATGACCTGCTTTTTCAGCCCACGCAGAGCCAGCTTTTAGCCCGGGGACTCATCCAGGACCTGTCCACTGCTGGACACTCAGCGCGCTTTCATATGGTAAGGATGGCTTTCCTCGCCTCTAGGCTCATCTGGGGCCAGGAGATATGGATCCTAGCCTGAGGGTGATCGGTCTAAGGCCCTCCTCCTACTAACACTGCACGTTCCTCTTTCTGCTGTGCTTCTAAATGAGGAGGAAATTCAGGTGGACTAACATGTTATTCGCCTGCTTTGGTTTTCTCCCACAACAATAATGACGACAGGATGTAATATCCTCCACGGTCCACTGCTTTGCTCTGTTTGTTCAGGTCTTCAGCATCAATACTTTTCAGTAAAAGCCATGTAGGAAATTGTCTGACAGTGAAATGAGGACAGAGGGAGATTGACACGGCCAAAAAACAAGAGTGACAGAAGAGAAAAGGTTTGAGAAAGACAGGGAGAGAGACCTGTGAGCTTGGCGGCTGGTTGTGGAGTTAGTGGAGAGTGTCACTTCTCCATGTGGCAGGCATATGGAGCCAATTGTGGCAGCAGCAGCAGGAGCGAGGGAAGGTTAGGAGCATGAACTCAGAGGAGGAGTGTCTGGCTCTGACACTCTTTATACAGGAAGGGCAAGGCTGATGGGGCTGAAGGATGATACAGATGTCAGTCGCTGGCCAAGTCAGCCATCTGTCATGGAGAGGTGGCCAAGTTACAACGACCCGAACATACTGAGAGAGAGCAGCAGGAGACTTGTGATGACCAGTCATTAGAAGCTGGGGGATGTCTTATTAGCATGGCCAACAGAAGCTAACCTCGTATTGGTGAGGACAGAGGAGCGATAGATGTGCAATTAGAGGAAGGTTTTATCTGACATTAGTGCGTAAGGGAAATGCAGATCTGAGTCAGTAAAGCAGAGAAATCTGATTAAGACACCATATTTGGAGATTTTTTGGCAAAGTAGGTCTTGTTGTAGCTAGGTAGGACCCATTTTCTGCCTTCAGAACTGCTTCAATTCTCTGTGGCATTGATTCAACAAGCTTCTGGAAACATTTCTCAGATTTTGGTCCATATTTTCATGACAGCGTCACACAAATGTTGCAGATTTGTCAGCTGCACATCCATGATCTACCTGTAAAGTGCTCTCCTGGATTGAGATCTGCATACTGTGGAGGCAACAGCAGGTCATTCTTGGATCAAAATCACATGATCACCAAAAGCTGCAGTTTTTGCAGAGCTCCTGACCAAGAATTGTTGTGTCAACTGTTTAATACATGCATCGGATTTTTTAAATGAACAATGAGGAAAAGTCAAAATAGGTTCATGTGTTTCTGTGTTTTTGTTTTTATGAATGATTTGTTGTGACTGTATATTGATGTTCTTTTTAAATTTCCATTAGGGGACAATAAAGTTGAATTTGAAGGTCTGGCTGGTCTAGACCAACCTGCCTGTCCATCATACAAGGTTTCCTTTGCTTTGCTCTTCTTTGTGAATGCACTGTTTTGTGTTTTCTAGTGATACTGTTGCCAAATGTCTGTGATCCCTATCACACCTCAATTCCTCTACTGGGACAAATAAACTTAACTATCCAGCTAACTAACATACTATCTCACAAATTTGGAGGCAATATGCATTTATAGAAGAGCTGGTAAGCAGGTCAACAACACAAAGCCTCTGTTTTGGAGTAGAAACTGGAGTATCCCCTAAATAATGAAAACAGACCAGTTATCATTAATATTAGATGATGAATAATGTGTTCTGTGCTTTTGTTTATAGATCTCCTTACTGTTGTCTTTACTGTAAACAGTGAATTCTGCACTGAAACTTGATTTGAAGAAAATCTTGAATCAAACTAAGATCGGTTTAAATTGTAATATCTGCCAGAAAATCACAATTAGATATTTTCCTAAAATCATTCAGCCCTAGTACAGAGAACTCTTTATAATGTTAGAGGAAACCACTGGGGTGCTGGTTTGGCAGAGTGGTTAGCAACCATGCACCTCCCATATACATACTTCTGCCGGTCCAGGTTCAAATCCAGCCTGTGACCAGTTTGTAGAGTGTCTTCCCCTACTCTCTCTCCCCCTTTCACAAGCCTATCCACTGTCTATCTCCTATCAATAAAGGCACAAAATGCCCAAAAAATGTGAGAGAAACCAGTTTGAGATGATCAGAGGAGTGTCATCCTGCTGGAATCAGCTATGAAGACGGGTCCACTGTGGTCTTACATAGATGAACATGGACAGCAACAATGCTCCGGTTGGCTTTGGTGTGTAAATGATGCTGACTTGGTGCTAAGTGGACCCCAGCGGGTCAAGGAAAGATCAAAATCAGCTGCTGGTACACGACAGGATGGTTCCATGCTTTCGCATTGTTTTCAACAAATTCCAACCCTACCATCTGAATGTCTCAGCAGAAATTAAGGCTTTTCAAATCAGGCAACATTTTTCAAGTTCTTCATCACCCGGTTTTGGTAAGCCTGTGTGAATAACAGCCTCAGTTTCCTGTTATTAGCTGACACAAATGGCATCCGGTGTGGTCTCCTGCTGCTGTAGCCCATCTACTTCAAGATTCAACTACGCCTATGTCCTGAAATGGTCTTCTGCATCTCTTCTGAGTTCTACTGCCTTTGTACAATCCTGACCCACTCTAGCTATTCTATTGGGACCCCTGGCATCAGAAAGGCATTTCCACCCAGAATACTTCCTCTGATTGGATATTTTCTCTTATTCAGATCATTTTCAATAAGCCCTGAGATGTTTGTTCTTGAAAATCCCTGTAGATCAGCAGTTTCTGTAAAACTTGAACTTCAGCAAGTTGTCTTGGAAATTTCCACATGCCTTAATGCATTGAGTTGCTGTCGTGCTATTGGCAGGTTAGCTACTTGTCTTGACAAATAGTAAAACTGGTGTTTCAAACAAAGTGTATGTCAATATCAAGAGCAATACATAGCTCCAGTTTATTGATACAATTTCACACATCAGGACATCATCTCATGGCTGTACATCGGTAATGTATATTTAGAGTAATTCAGGCATTGCTTTTGAGCAGAGAAAAATGTCAGGATATTACTTTGGTCCATTTTTTTCCTACTTTAATTCAAAGGAATATGACAATTACAGGGCCACAGCAGCCTATTTCTCCTGTTTTCGAGATGTTGTATTTTTGAAGAGCTATTTAAAAAACAGAAGAACCAAGAAGAAACAGCTTCAAGCTTTAAGGTGTTGAAATAAAACCATCTTGGGAGAGATAAGTGTGTATACAAGAGTAATGAAAACACGTGGAGGAGAAACTAGAGAGAAAATAAACAAGAACTTAAAAAGGTTTTTGAGATAAGGCAGCTTCTCAGTCCATTTTTATTCAACAGGAGTAAGCAGGGTGATTATGTATTCTTGACCATGAGTGAACTGAAACATGCTTCTGGGACAATTAAGACTTTGACTGACCGTCTAGCTTCTTTTTTTTCTCCTGTCAATCTATAAGTTGAAGTAAATTCAGTAAGAAGACAAGCAAGATGCTCGAGTTCAGAGAATTCTACCTTTACCGTGGTTTTCTTTAGGTAACACCATGCCTGTAAATGCGTAAAACTTCATTTTCAGAACATCTTATGTCATGCATTGGTCACCAAAATGGGTGATATTAATTCAAATTCAGTGGATAAATAAGGGAAGAGGTAGCAAAATAATAGAAGAAGAGGAAGCGCAAGAGCTCTGAATCTTCATATGTACTATGAAAAAAAACCACAGGCATCAAAAAGCCCTGGATGAAGTTCCTTATTTGATAATCAAACCACTAAAGCTCTCTTTTGAGTCCGTCATGGTGGCCACAATGTTAAACTAATCTTTGATCAACCAGACAAAGGTCGAAGCTAAGGCAGACCATCAGCCTCCAAAAATATCTATAACAAGCAGGTTTGCAGTTTCAGAGGTGTTTCTGATGTAGCCTAACTCAAAGAACCAAAACCATAGTCGAAGTTGAAGATTTACCAAGATGTGGTCTTTCTTTTCTGATCATATACATTTATAACCCAGCATTATTTATCACTACCCAATTAAGCATTTCACACTTGAGGAGCTTTGGTACTTTTTAATTGGTTTCCTTTTTCAACACTAAAGGTCGCTGCTTGGAAAAATGGAAGCTATCAAGTCATATGGCATATTTATACTGTTATTTATAAGAATAAGAGAAATAGTCCTTTCATTATCTACTTTAGGTTGTTGGTGTGGCTGGGATGCTGCTGTGGACTTACATACTGAAGCTCCAACTGCGACCATTTCTGATATGTGGCCATTTTAGTCCCATACCATTATCATTATAGAGCTTTAAATTAACCTCAGACTGATCAGTCAATGAAAACATATGGTAGTTCTTACTGAAGACATGCTGCTGTGGTCATGGTTGAATCAATCTGCTTCATCAACCATCAACAGAAATCAAATCATTCAATGTGTAGACCTGAAACTAAAAGATCTGGTTTCACTGGACACTTGTGAGATGATGCTGAGCGACTTGGAGGTAAACACATCTGGCTGCAGATGTTTTGACTGATGCTGTCTGAAAGTTTGTCTTTTCTTTCTTAATGTACAGAAGTCTTGTTTTGTGTGTTTGATGACTGTGTGTGTTCATCTAAAACTGTAATGTGCTGCTGTACTGGCAAGGATACTCTTGAAAAGGAGATTTTTAATCTCAATTAGCTTAATGAAAGTTGATAAATAAAAATAAATAAATTCAGATTTTTGATCTGATAATTTTCTAAACAAAAAGAGGATTAATTGAACAAAAGATCGAGATTTGATTATTAGAAAACTGGTAGGAAAGTATTCTACTTCAGTGCTGTATATAAGTCGTAGCGGCCTACCCATGTATTCTCCATGTAAACACAGTATTGCTGTCATATGTTGAGATTTGGTCACCAGCTCAAAAACAGCAATATGAACATACCACTAAATATCTTACAGTGGGTCAGCGGTGACTATGTTAGAAGTCCATCATCCAATAGGTTGAGGGTGTGAGCTCAGCAATACCAGTGACATGTCATTGGGCAAGACCCTATTATCCTCACCATTGCATCAGTTAAATATAAATTGGCATATTAGAGTGAATGTAATCTGTAATGGACCACACACTTTGCAAAATTCAACCATTAGAGCATAAAAGGCTTGGAAAGGTGTTAATGCAACAAGTAAGGTAAAACATGTTAAAGTTGTCCAAAATGACAAGCAAAAATGGTATAAGCTTAAATCCGTTTACAAATACAAATGCAAATAGGCCTCCAGTTTAGAGAATTGGTGTTTTTGGAGACAGGTTACCTTCATCCATTTTAAAAGCTGCAAGGAACAAAACTTTGAGAAAAGGCTGGATATCATCATTCAGTGGGTAGCGATGCATGCCATCAAGTCAAAGACACAATCCAGGTGTTATTTTAACAGCTAACTCTGCAAAAACCACAGGGATATGTTGCAGAAACATCTGAGGCATAATGCCAAAGCAGGAAGAATCTCATATTTCTTTCTAATAAAAGCTTTTGGTTATAAAAAGAAAATCACATCTGAAGATGTCTATTTTAAAATTCCTCTTTCTTTGAAGCCATTTCTACTGTACAATAAATCCCCCTGTGTTATACATCAAAAATCCTGTTTTTTTTATTTCAATCATATAATTACAGCTGCCTTTACCTTTGCATAGCTGTAGCGTGACGGATCAACATATATTTGCTGTGACATATCCACACTGTACACAAGCAGATTTACTCGATCGGCTTTGTGACATCAAAGCTGACAGTGACAAGCCATTATACAGCGAGGCCCTCGCATTTGCATTTACAGTAATGAAGCCGCTCTCCTCTTCCTCTCGCTGTTTTGTTCCTTTTCTCTGTGCCCGTCACCGGCTGGTGGCTGCACATCGCAACGCTTCTTCAGATAGAGGGCAGAGAGGGAATATTAATTGGCGAGCAGTACCCCTCTTTGAGAAGAGGCCCATAAACGCAGTGCCTATAAATTATTTATGTGCCTAATCAGACGGCATACGCTCAAGTTATTCTCTGAAACATGACAGCCTTTGTGCAACTCCTTCTTTCCACTCCTCGTAAATAATTCCAGTTCCTTTTGGTGTGAGTGCAGTTGGATAAAACTGTGTGCCGGAAGTGGAGGCCTAATCAAAACATGGAGCCACACTGACGAAATAACCGTTTTCTGGCTGCAATCACAGGCAGGGAAATGAATGTTATGCTAAGCACCAGGTATTAAAATGCATCTCATGTTTAGATGTTTTTATTCCAATAGACATGAAACTGATAAAGTTCAGGTGTAAACACACACACGAGGTACACAGACTATTATCTGCCAGGTGTGAATGAAATGAGGCTGATCCTGGAGGAATGAATGCACTGGTTATATAACTGAGGACACAAATCTTTTACAAATTGATTCAACCAGGAGCTGCTGATAAATCAGCCTCTAAAAGATTTTTTTAAAATGTCAGCAAATAAATAAAATATATCTGGGGCAACAACGAGACCTAATTTAATGTTTGTTACAAGGATGTGGCTCATAATGGGATCGCAGTTATTGAAGAACAGTGAATACCTTATAATATAAGAGCACCAAAGATGGCCTGAGCAGGTCAAAGGCTACAGATGAATCAAACAGAACATCAGGACTTTAACGCACCAGAGTTCTTTGTAAACATCTGTTTTTAAAGGTGCTATATAAATAGTTATTATTATTATTATTATTATTATTATTGTCAGTAGTAGTAGTAGCAATAGTAGCACTATTAATATTATTATTATTGGACTGTTCAAAATACAACAGTTTGGTTCCTTTTGTGGTTTCCTTAAATATATGCATTATATTACAATGTCAAAACAAGCCTTTCAAGCTTATACCAGGGCTCCAGAGTGCAACCATTTTGGGCGCACATGCATCCAAAAATTGGGAGAGTGCACCTAACATTTTTTCGTGAGCGCACTGGTGCACCAACAAAAAATGTTTGGTTCTAAGTTGACAAAAGTAACTGAGGTAGCAGAAAAATCTGCCAAAAACGGTTAAGAGCCCCAGCTTCCTCTCTTTTCTCTGTCCCTGCATTGCATCTTCACAGGTTGCAGGCCCGCCCAAACACACACATACACATACACATACGCACACACGGCCCTCAGCAATCATCCAAACAGCTGTTAGTATGCAAATGAGAACAGACAGAGCCTGACTGCGGTGTCAGGTTTCAGCACAGAGTGGTAACTCTAATATAACATCTTATAATGGTTTAAAAATCATTTACATTATATAAAAGTTATGGAGAGTGATACATTGGCACTAAAGGTGACCCTATGAAAAATTTGGATGCACATAATTTTTGTGCTGGTGCACCTTCAAAAAATTTTAGGGGCACCCATGCAACCACTGCAAAAAGTAAGTCTGGTGCCCTTTATATGCACTTCGGTTAAAAAGGATGGCATGGTATTACTGAAAGATCAAAACAGGACTTGAACCCAAGTTTGATGACAGTCATTAATACCATCAACTCCTGAACTGTTGACCTTTTCTGTTTGAGCTCAAACGGCAGCACGACTCTCTTCTGCTGAGCTCAGAGGTTAGCAAGGTCAGCACTGCTATAGGTGGTTTGCAGTTTCAAGCAAAGCCTGAAAAGAGGAGCATAATCATGTGTAGACAGAAGAAAAGTACACTGTAAAGAAGCATCATCAGACGCCACGAGCTGCTGCTGACAGACAACAATATACCCTCCAACAGCCCTGAGACCGTCTGTCTGTCAAGCACAAGGCTTTAGCTGCTGCCTCTCCAGTCGCACACACGGCTCAGAGACCTACAAACACACACGTTTGTACAAGATAAGCACAATGACTTGGCATTCTTACACAAGACTGGAGCAAACACAGAGACAGACAGAAACATTTCTTCCACTCCTTCAAATGCCAAAAGGTGCTGCAGGGTTAAAATAAATGTTTGACTGAAAATTTCTTTGAGAAGGAGAGGAAACAGGATGATTCACGAAAGTCTTATAAAGTCTGTCTTCAAAAAAAGTTTACAACCAGCACAAGCCTCAAAGCAGCTGCGAGGACCGCTTTAAAGGACTTACTGAAGTCACCTGACCCCTCTTTCATGCGCTTTGCAGCTACAGAGCCATTTAACTCACTCACCATGGCTATGATTAGCTAAAAAAAACTCCCCTACTTTGACAAATATCACACCTGCTCAAGTGTCCTTGAGCCTGATTCTTAATCGCATCAAGCTCTGGAGTGCTGTCCCGTAGGCTGACCTCTGACATCCATCTTTAAGGAGACGGCAGAAAAGGGATTCTCTCCTCAGAGATCAATAAAGTCTCATTCTGCCTGATGTTGGGTCACAGCAAAAAACCCTCAATCTTCCCTGGCAATTGGCCTCAATTTGAGGTTTTTTACTCATGCGGACAAAGGTGCCGTCTCAGAGCATCCTTAAAACCAGAGTGGATTTTCAAAAAATACTGAGATTCAACTAACTGTAATTTTTTCTGCTTCTTGCTGGTTTCAGTCTTGGGATTTAAAATTCAGACAAGAAAGCAGAAACAGTAAAAAGAGAAAGAGGGAAGCATGCAGATGAAACAAACATAGCAAAACAGATGCTAAGAATTTGTTTTTTTAACTGTGATTTAATTCAAAATCGATTTTTGATTCAAGAACAACGCCAGTTCATACACAAGCTGAACAAAACTTGAACTAGTGATCACAGCATTAACTGCCAATGCTTTCTCTTTAAGAATTTTGGAAGTTTAGTGTTAAAACTGCTCACTGGTTTAAGATATAAAAATAAATCCAACTGGGGGCTGAAATAAATGGAAAAAACAGACGTGCACTGAAAGCACAAACCTTTGTCCAGGCATTTTAAACAGTGTTGGGCAATTTATTGTCAAAATGCAGAAAACACCCACCTCACACTGTTAAGAAATCCTTAAAAATTCCAGGATCCACATCTAGTTCCATCACCTCCAAAATCAAACCACTTCTACCGTGTGCCATGACCAACATGTCCTGGAAATGTCATGGAAGTCCAAAAAAATCTCAGTTATTAGCGAAAGTGTGGAAATCTGCCCTATCTCTCAACGCTAATAAATCCTTTAAAGAATTCCTGGATCAACATCCACATTTGGATCACCACCAAAATCAAATGACTTTTTCTTGTGTCTTAACCAAGATTCCCATATAGTTATCTTTAGCTTCATCTGAAGGCATAGAAGCAGTCCAATATGAAAACTGCAGAACCACATTCAAATATTTTACTTTTTTTTTCAAACTGTTGCGATAGGTTTATTGCAAAGGCTCGCACTGCAAAAACAACAATCAAGAAACTAACTCTTGAACCCTAGTTGACGACTGTGAAGGAGCTATGAGGCTAAGCAGGTAGCACTGGAATAATTGCTAACAGGAACTTGCATGTAAGCAGATTGGGTCTGTCAAAAGGGGTTCAGCTTTGGCATCAAAGTGTCATTTGGTCAATCGTGCAGTTTATTAATAGTGCAGTGGGGCAAAAGTTGAATCAAGATTGTCTTAACTGAGAGCAGATCTTTAAGAGCAGGGATATCTTGTGTTTCTTTCAAATCTACAAGTGTCTTTGTTTTCTTTAAGTAATCTTATTGATTCTGCACACTGTAGTAACCAAAACATATATTCCTATATGTTGTGTTATAAACTTTATGAAAGCATAGATCTCAACAATCTTTATTAAGATGTTTAAGGTAAAGTAGGACAATTCTGTGGACATGGTTTGCATACAGACAAGTTCAAGTTGGTGTTGATTTGGCAAAATGGGAAGCAACCAGATATGTCGATGATATGCATTAGCTGGCCGGAGTTTGATCCCTGCTTGCTCCTGTTGTCTTCGGGTTTTTTTTAAGTTTCCCAAGTTTTTTTTCATTTTTGCAGTGCAGTCAAAAGTTGCTACTATAGCTGAAAAATTATAGTGGAGCATAAACTCTCAAATATTAATGCAACAATATGTCACCTTACTGACTGCTGACATACAATTATTGTATGATCGGACTCATGCAGTTCTGGTCTCTCTACCGTAGCTGCATTGGTAAAGAGAGGATGAATGAACAGCAGCAGACCAGTTGAAAGGAGTTTTTGTTAGATGTACAAAGACAACAGCTGAAGGTCCTGCAGTTTAATTTGATGCACAATGTACTTCCTACATAATGGCAGGCACTGTATTAAGCCTGTTTGATCTACATGACACTTTCAGTTCTTTTCCAAACTCCAAAAAACTTTGTATTGATGCCATCTTATCTACTTTTGTAATCATGATTTGGATTGACCAATCATGTGGGAGGTTCTTCTTCATATCACAAATTATCATATGGCCATACTGAAACACACTGAAACTTTCTGTAACTTCTAGTGCTATGAGACACTGCAGAGCTCAGTTTGGCTCAAACTTGTTGATGCCCCGAGGTATAAAAAATGTTTATGAGGCCTGGTTTTTGCCCAGGGCAATGTACAATAACTTCAAGTTGCCAGCTGCCCTTGAGTAAAAATAGAGGCGCACATATGTAATGTATGAGTGTTGGTTGGATGGAGAGATGGATGGATTCTGCCTTAGACAGCCACCTCAGACTTCTTCACAAAGTGATATAAATCTCTATATAAAGAACAGGAGGTTTTGAAACCAAGATCAATGCACGTGAATCAATAAAATGGGGTAACTGTACACCTCTTTGAACCACTGATGCGACCTGTATGTGAGGGTGTATAGATTCCTACTCGTCCTTCTCACATGTCCATCCGTCTTCATCTTCATTAGCTCCTGCACAACAGCCAAGACTCAATCAGGGTGTGAGCCGTGCGTGTCGACGTGTCAACTCGTCTGTCATCCAGAAGTGGCGGGGGCGGAGTCCGGGGGAGGGCGGCGGACGCGGTTTTTGCAAGCGAACGCATGACAATGATGAGCTTGGCATGTCGCCGAGGCAAGAAGCGGCCTCATCCATTATTCATCTGGGTAACAAACTGATAAACGAGGTAAATGAAGAGGAACAACGGCAGCGAAAATCATGCCGATGGACCGAAAGAGACACTTAGAAGCCAGCGGCACCAGCAGCATCCTGAGGTGAATGTTAATGAACAGAGGGGAAACAATAGGGTCTGGACACAGGGTCACAGAGAGCAGGACTACAGGCTTTTATGATTTTACAATGCTGATGAGGACAAAAACTGATCCTTCACAATCCTGTTTTTCCCCAATATAGAAACATAGACAAAGAGAAGATACTTTTGTACATCTGTTGCAACACAACATTATATTCTGTAGAAATAAAAAGTACAGAAGGTTATCGGATTCAAATCATCATTCACCTTGCTGTAGAGTTCAGCAATAACAAGCTTTAAAGACATCTACTACATGTTTACTCAATAAATAAAATAGATGCCAGGTCTACTGCTCACTAAAAATAATTACAATGAGAAACACTCACTATGCTCTATCAATGCAAAAAGCTTAATCATCCAATCACATGGCAGCGAGTTCATGCAATTAGGCATTCTGAAGTTTTACTTGAGTGTCAGAATGGGGAAGAAAGGGATTTCAGTGACTTGACATGGTTATTGGTCTAAATATTTCACAGATTTTTATACACAGCCATCTCTGGGGGTTACAGAGAAAGGTCCAAACAAGAGAAAAGATCCACTGAGTAGCATTTCTCAGATTAATGAAGCTTTATTGGTACCAAAGGGCAGAGGTGAATGGTTTAGGATGATAAAAAAGCCAACAGTATTGAAACCTCTTTAGGGTATGCAGAAGACCATTCATTACTCTTGAAGCACAGGGGCTAAAGCAGCAGATAACCACACCAAGTGCCACTCCAGTCAGCTAAGAACAGGAAACTTAAGCTACAGTTCAATCAGGCTCACCAAAATTGACAATAGAAGTCTAGAAATTGTTGCATGGTCTGATAAATTTGGATTTCTCAAGGTATAGGGTAAGATGTGGCATAATCATGTTTCAGGCTCATGGTGGTGTAATCTATGGTCCTTATTCATTTGGTGTCACAAAGCACTGGAGCTATTCCCAGCTGTAATCGAATGAAAGGTGGAATACACATTAGAGTACCAGGGAAAACCTAGACTGGCACAGGAAGAACATGCAGGCGTTATACAGGAAGGTCCTGGGCAACACAGACAGTCAAACCAGCAACCTTCTCGCTGTAACCTACTGTTCATTTGTGGACCATTCTTAAATGCAAATTGTCTACAACTTTAAGAATGATTCACAAGCAAATGGCTCACTCACAATTGCGAATCAGTTCCTATAATTCACTAAAAGAGCTGTTTAAAAGACTCGACTTGTTGGTAAACGTCACATCTCTAGCACAAACTGTGGAAGTAGGTCAACAAAACGAAGCCTCTGTTTACAAGTACAAAATAATATGATAGTTGAAGATTACATCCCACAATGCGGTAAAAAAACAAGTCACAACAAGAACATAGAACTGCATAGAGTTGCTGAAGAGTTTATGTAACGACTGTAGGCAGAGGCAGGCTAGTTATACCCATTGACTCCCAGTGTTTGGAGCTAAGCTAACTGGCAGTGGGTGAGCTCTGCTCCGTCTCTTCGTTCTTACTGCACACAAATGCCAAAGAAAAATGTCTATCGGCTTGTCATGGACTCGGAAGTGAGGCAAGACAGGAAGAAAAAAAAAGTGGTGTATTGCTAACCAGGTCTAACCCTTGATAACCACAGTGCACCCATGATCTGATGGCTTCTTCCAGTTGGGTGGTGCACCATACTACAAAGCTTAAATCATCTAAAGCTGATTTCTTAAACTGAACAACTGCAGTTTAAGAAATCAGAAATCACTGCCTCCACTGTCCCCTGATCTCAATGTATTGGAGTATGTTCGGAATAGGATATTTGTGCCATTGATGTGCAGCTGACAAATCCACAGCAATCATGTGAGGCTACCATGTCCTTCTCTACAGCCCCTTGTTCAATCAAAATAGCTAAGAGAGTTTTGGGGATCTAGCGAGTGTATATCTGTATTTCCATTTAGAAAAACAAATAAATGTTGAGATATCTGGTCTATCACAGCTTATCTATTAGCCACTCCACCCACCAGCCTCCACATCTGACCCCCTCAGCACTTGCATCATAACAACAGAAACTACATCTGCAGCTTAAGTTAAGGTCCCAAACAACTGACGACCAACAGCAGAGGAAAAAAACATCTAGTTCTCATGTCATGCCAGATTCATGCAACACGATCTGTATGAGACAGCGGGGGGATGAATTATTGCCCTGTTGCTACGGTAACACCTCGCATGTGGGATAAAAAAGAAACACCATGCCGTGGTTTGAAAAATAGTCATTTGTGAGATTTTTATTTCCAAACCGTTCTAGTTGCGATGGGGGAGGTGCAGAGAGCGGAGTGGGGATGAAAGAGGGAGAAAAGATTGACAGTGAAAGAAGGGGGTGAAAGCAAAGACACTGAGGTACAGTAAGACGGAGAGGGACGAGACGACGATTCACTCGCAGCAATCTGAAGCAGTGCTTTAGACAATTTGGGTCACTTCTGTCACTGTATTCTATAAGGCAGACAGAAACACCTCATCTGCCTTTCATTTCATTTCCATTCTTCCAACACCTGCAAGCCATTTGCATTCTGTCAGTTTTACCTCTCCCTTTCATTTCTTGCCATGCCACTACATTTCCTGAATGATAACATACCGGCAATTTCTACACTGGCAAAAGCGCCGGGCCCAGGACGCAACGCCACCTGCATCCAAAGCAGAGGAGGAAATGGGGATTTTTTTTTTTTCAATCTTTATTTTATTTCTCTTTCTTCCTCCTTTTAGTCCCACTCCTGCACTCAGGTTTCCATCGACCCCCCTCCAGCCTCTTGATCAAATCCAGATCTCTGACTCCTCATGAGCACTTGCAGGCTGGGTGACTCCCTGGGGACCCGAGCCGGATCGTGTGTCTCGCTCACCCGCAGCGACAAATGAAACAACCACTGAACAGTTCCCCTGATTGGCTGTCATGGGATCCATGCCATCAATCTTAACAGTCCACATTCCCCCTGCAGCCATGTTCCTGTGACGTCGTGTTCTGGTGGGGGGCTAAGATGTAGCTATCATGTCAATGTAAGTTTTGTGCCTTGGCTGCCCTAAATTAACAGCACTGGTAATTACCAAGATCATTTTTATGATTTGTAATGTTTAATATACCAGTTTTTAGAATCTAATTCAAATAAATGACAATGTTTGCTATGCTAAAAAATATTGTTGTTAAAAATGAATTTTCAAATTCACGGAAGAGTTGTGGAACTCACTCCCCCCTGATCTCTGCAACACAGAGTCTTTACCCCTCTTCAAAACCAGACTCAAACCCATCTGTTCAAGCCCTTCTTCTCTGATCTTTTGCACTGTATTTGTGGTGTATTTTTTGTTTTTAAAACTGTTTTATGCCTGTTTTACACATTTTTTTATTTGTACTTTTGTAACGTGACCTTGAGTGTAATGAAAGGCGCTCTTAAATAAAATGTATTATTATCATTTTTATTATTAGCATTATTTCTTTTTAACAATGTCAAAATTAAGGCATGCAGAACAAAGTGGAAGAAATTGATAATGGCACTGACCATTTGTCAAGCTCCGCCCTTTCCAGGGAGAGATCCTCTGATAATCCCCGCCCTCCTTAGTTACTGTTACTAAGTTAGACAAAATTGTTTGTTGCTGGCCTCTGTCCCACTTAAAACAGTTAAAAATAATTGACTTTTTTGACCAACATATAAAATCTACAGACTTTTCTTCAAACCTTTCCCAAGTTAAAGAATAAAGACAAAACTACAGCAGGGTGTATTTAAAAAAAAAAAATCAAAATCTATGAGTCTTTCAAAGTAATGAAAATAAAACTACATTATTTTTACTCTGCTTGCACAGAAAGTGTTTGTTTATTCCGAAATCTGTTGCTTTAGACCAGGGATTTCCTGATTCTGATAGACAGATAGACCTGACTGTCTGTTCCAGATGGTGACAGAAATTTCCCTTTTTTTCCTGAGCTCACAAAGAACAATCACACAATCCCATCAAAACACATTCAACAATAAACACAAATAAAAACATTTACACTGGCTGGTCAGTTAACCAATCAGACAGCCAACAAAGGGTCATTTGTTGAGCGTATTCGCCAATGATATCAATTCCTTGAGGTAGATGTAAATGATTCCTGACTGGTATTGGTTTTTGAGTCCCATCTCTGCATCCCATCATGCATCCTGGCTATTGGGTAATCAAACAAAGTTCTGACATGAAACATGTTCAGCTTTCCTTCTTGTGGTCACTACCATTCAGTGTTTGCAGTTACTTTTTGATGAGGCTCTTGACAACCACTTAGAATATAATAAACTGGCATGGCAACATTTGAGACTTCCATTTCCAGCATGACTCCTCCAAAATAGTAAGATATATGAAAATTGCCCCACAGCAGAGCACCAGAGCTTTCTTATATCATGTTCCTGCCACATTATATTTGAGCCTGATTCAAGCTAGTCCCATCAAGCTGCATTTCTCTGTTCCATCCAGTTCGAATGAAGCATTGGCCCAATTTCGCCAGTAGGAGTGAATGTGAAAATGAAATCCTCTGTAGTCTGAAGAAGTGAAGCTCTGCTTGTCTGGGCTGATCCCTCATGAGATTAAAAAACTGGGAGAAAAACAAGTGAAAAAGATAAGGCCAGAAACTTTCACAGCTACATACTGAAAAATTCACAAACCATCCATATTGATGAGATATTTTAGTCAGAAGTTTGCAATTATTCCTTACTTGTATTCCCAAAATGTCAGAGATGAAGCTGCTTTTAAACTTTGAGGGATTAAGAACCTGAACGCAGCGCTGCATGTTTACCGATCAGGCGTCTCTGTGAAGCTCCACACCAAAGAAGACCAAAGATATAAAAGCCAAAACAAGGATCTAACAGCAGCCAGTCCTGCTGTCTTTAGATCGGAGCACAAACCACCGCTGTTTGAGACGGGATCTCACTCCACAGATAACCCCTGACTTCATCTTTTCTTTCTCTTATCTTTCTATTCTGATTATCGCACTTTTTCCTGAAGCGTCAACAGTAATGTTCTTCTTCTTCTTCTTGGATTGTCGGTTTCTATGATGTACATTCCTGTCTGTTCAGCCCTGATGGATAGAAGTGTTATCGTTAATATCACACCCTCTCTTTCTCTCCTGTAAACACGGACCAAAAGCATCAATCCATGTCCTGTGTGTCAGAGTCTTCTGAACATTTACCGAACATTAAATGTTTCAAATAGAAAACAGAAAAGTCCTTGGAGAGAATGATTAGCAAGTCTAACATATTCAGTTATGTAAAGTGAAGTCTTTTGTTTTCATTTGTTATGATTAAGGTTTTCAAAGTCCACAAATTTACCAGTTAGAGATAAATGATTCATAATTTTTAAAGACTGAAAAGTGAGATGTTAAAATAGTCTAAATTTTCTAATTCTGTTCTCTATATTTTCATTAAGCCAGAGAAATCCCTTTCTTTGGAGCTGTAATGGGATCTCTCTGATGACCGAGCTCCCATGACAAAACAAAACATAGTAATGGTCGCCACGGAAACATTATTTATCAGAAAGCAGGACCTGCTCCTCAATGCTGCCTCTGTTTTTGTCTCTCATTCATGTTTTGTGCTGCTGCTATCTGGCTTCTTCCATAGCACATTATTCCATCCCACACCATCAACAAAATGGCCAAACTAGAGCTGTGTTCGAAACCATCCACTCACTCACTATTCCCTATATAGCGTAAATGAAATAGTGAACTACATAGGGAATGACCAAACGAGATTCCAGACACTACACTGAAATTTTCTATCGTAGCATCAGTAGATGAGCCGGACATTCCTGTGATGGAAGTGGACACATCAACAATCACGTTAAAAAAAACGGGCACTCAGGGGGATAAGTAGCAAATTTTGTAGCTGTTTACAGCCGCTAAAAGACGTAAAAGAGCTACGCTACGAACGTGCTACGTTTCTTACATTTATAAATGAAAGCAGCACCTTACAGCCTTCTTTCTCTTCTTCTTCTATGGAAAAACATGACCGCATTGCATTGTGGTACACAGGAGTACAAAACAGGGTACATCGTATGTACGCTCACGTTTGCTGTGCATTGTGGGTATTTTGTAGTGCACTATATAGTGAATGAAATTAAGTGCTGAGAATTTGAACAGCACTACAAAATGGCGAACGCACTACATAGTGGACTATATCTGGGATAGGGAACGATTTCAAACACAGCTTAGGTCTGTTCAAGATGGGAGGAGACCTGCTGTCACCTCCACCCACCTCAACTGTTAAGCATCCACCATCTGTTACTCTTGTCCCATCTCAGCTGACCTTGGAAAAGAGGTGGAGAAGACTCCAGCCAATGGCATGACCAATATGTCCATCAAATAATCTTTACTTGTATAAAAAGTATTATCTCAAGGCACTTTATAATCTGTACAAAGCAGGCTGAAGACATACTCTTCATTTTATAGATACACATCTATGCATAGATATAAATACAGATAAATGTAGATATATTTGTATACACATAAATATAACCAGAGGTGAATCCATCCAGACAGAAACAAAGGGATTAAAATAAGATTTTAAGCAGACAAAGACACAGCCATGGTTTTAATGCTAAGTTTACATGATGATTGCTAGCATTAGTGTTAGCAAACAAAATGTTTCTGTTGCATATGGTAGTTCAAGCTTCTTAAAATGAATCAGATATATAAAACAAAACACTTGAAGCTTTGTAAGAATTGTACACTACACAGCAGTAGAATATGATGGTTGGATGTGTTGGTATACATTAGCAAGGGGGATTTTTATTTATTTAGCATTAACCTCCATTAAACTGCATTCTGGACAGCAGCCTTGTTGGCTGTTAAGTCAAAATTAAACAAAGTGTGAAGTCATGTGTGAATAGTAAATAGCCATGCACAATATAACACTCTATAATCATATTTATTATTAAGAAAAGCTGGAATTATCAAGACTTATTGCTATTGTGAGGCATAACCTAAAAGTGTGCCTATGATTACGATAAAGCTTTAAAAGCACATTATAATTCACTATAATTAGGGCTTCATAGAAAGTGTCACATATATTTCTATTTCAACAAATAAGACTGTATTACTTTGAAATTTAAAATGTAGAGACTTGAATTTATCAACGGTAAGTTCCCATTTACTCATATTTTTACCTGTTAAAATGGTTTTGGGGTTTAGTTTCTCATCTCTCCCAACTAGCAACAGCAAATGACCTTTTCATCTTCATCCTTATAATCAGAAATAAAGTTAATATTATTTGAAATAGTAAGTAAATCTTAAATGAACACTTTTTTTAACACAATAGCCAAAATGTAATGCTTACTGATGGTTATAAGAAGGACTTAGAGCACCTGGTCTTGATTTATAGATCATCAAACCATGACTAACAGAGTCAAACAACCCTTATTCCAGCTTTTTTATTTATCTTTCCCTTTGCACGTACATATTTCCACATGTTAAAAGGACCTTGTCAGGTCAAATGTTGCAGATTTATGCTATTTCCCCCCATAACAGCCCAACTTAATGCTCCTGCTGATCAGACAGGTATATTTCTTTGTGAAAGCACCGCCTTGGGCAACTTTGAGATGTTTTTAACATGTGCACGCACCCCAAAAGAGCCCTGTGAGTGTGTATGAGTGCGTATGAGAGTGTGTGCTCCAGCCGTCCTGTGATTGAGAATCTGGGGCAAACCCCTTAAGTGGAGAGATGGGGAGAGGGAGAGAGATCATCAGAGCCATTACTGCGTGATAAATGATTTGCTAGCTGGTGAGTTGCCCTGAGGGAGACGGTGGGGTATAGTGTACTTGTGTGTGTGTGGGTGGGTGGGGCGGTTAAACCTGTGGCTGACTTTTATAAAGATCCCCTGGCGCCCACATCCCGCTAATGCAATCTGCTTCATTACAAGGAGAAAGGGGGGAGGCGCTTGAAGGTGCTGTAACTGTTGAATCAACTATATGTGCTCTTTCTATCACAGATGGGCCACGAAAAATCAAACTTCACGTACACACTGGCACTCTCGCACACACACTGTGCTGGCTATCACATCTCTGGGGGAGAGGAGCAGGAGACCGGGCCGAGCGCGGGGGAGGAGGAGGCAAATTAGTGCAGAGTTGAAAGAGCAGAGCGGTAGACGGGGGAGACTGGTCGAAGGGTTAGAGCAGGCCAGGGCGGGTGTGACTGCTTTAACAGGAGGGGAGAAGAAGTGTAATATCGAAGGAGGAGAGGAGTGAGAAGATAGGAGAGTGAGAAACAAATTGAGTTAGGGCTGGGTAATATACCAGGGTTTTACTGATATAAAGTCAAAAAGAAATGGCAAAAGAAAGAGAGTTTATGTTGATGTTACCTTTAAAACTAAATATACTACTTAAATTAGAGCTCTGTTGACTCCTCACATATAAACCCAATGCAGTCAGACATATTAGCCTTTACATTTCTTTTAGCAAGACATCAAATTCTACTATCATGGACATCCTTCATACCCTCTGGCTTAGGGCTGTTATGTTCTTCCTCAAATTGGAAAAGATAAGGCACACTTAAATTTGTTTGGAAATGGAAACCCTTCATCGATTATTTCAATTCAATACAAACTTAACCCCTGTACTGACGTTACATATTTAATGTCTTATGTCTAATGATATCTGGCAATAGGTGAAGCATGTGTTATGTGAGATATACATTTATTAATGAGTTTAGTTTAGTTTAGATAACTTTATTTATCCCAATGAGCAATTCTGGTTTTTCAGTCCACCTAGACTACACATACATCTACAAACTAATGTCTGTTTTGTCAGGGTTATTTTGATCTTTTGTCTCTTTTCATTTCTTAGTTTTGTTTGTTTGTGGACTTTCGTTGGATTGTATGGTCCCATTATAATGAAAAAAAACAAAACAATAAAAAGGCTTTGATGAAAAAATAATAGGATTCCTTGACCCTGAATCCCACATCTAGCACTCAGAATCATGTTGATGTTGTTTTAGTTAGACTGTTTTTGAGGAAAAATGATCTAACGGCGGATGTCTGGGTCACCACCAAAGTCTAATTATTAACATCTCCTAAAGAAATATAACATAAACAAAAATATAACATCTTTGGCAGAGGTAAAAATGAAAAAAAAAACACAATGATGAAGCCAAAAACAAGGACTGATTTGATGCAGAAGGCTGCGAAAACTTGAAGACTAGGGTTGCAGCTCACCATCTTACATACTTCATGTTGCTAATGTAAAAGCAGGAAAGGTGTTGTACTGCTAAAACTTTGTTCCAACTGTTTTGGCATTCTTGGCAAAAAATTTCACTCTGAACACACAAAGTTGCTTTTTTCATTTTACCATTAAGCCATCCGTGTGATATAAATGATACTGCCTAATATAGGTGTGCACAAAAAACTGCAGACATGTTTTTACTGCAACAGTGTCTAACAAATCACACCTAATTATTTAACTGTAGCATGGGAAATTGTGTTTTTTTTTCTTTTTTTGATCAATGAAAAGACAGGAGCACTTGTAGCTCATCCCTTAAAGTTCAGGTAGGTATGCTTGACACCCCTTCAGAAGGGTACAGTGAGTTAGTAGGATACCTTTCTCCTCTTGGGCAGTGAAAACACCTGGTGCTGTGTGCTATACTGAGCTAAACTAACCCGGACTGCTTGGTGGAAACACAGCTATAAACTCCTGTTTCTGCAGGTTTTCTCAACTTTCATGCATAAAAATGTTGCATTTTTTTGTACAATAAGGCAATTTGAATGACTTTGCCTGCAATTTTAGATATTAAAAATGATATACTGCTAAATATGACCTTTAATATGTTGTCATAGTACCAAACGGGGTTAACTGAATTCTGTCTTTGAGTAGAATTAATTTTAATGTTCATGATTAATGTATTGTGACTACCATCTCTGATGTATTAACAGAAGAATTATATAGACATATATCATGTGCATTGCCATACAGCTACAGATATTAAGATATGATTTTGGGTAATTGTCGCCCAGCCCTTATTGCAGTGGGAGAGAAAAAGAGGATTTGTTATTCGCTCTGGAGCCGGGTCAATGATTAGACAGAGAAGAAAACACATGGGAGCCGGGATGACAGCATGGAGCTGAAAGGGTGAGAGTGAGGGGGAGACAGGGAGAGGGTAATGGCTGGTGGGAGAGGTGCAAGCCGCTCCTGCCAAGATAGAGGAAGAACCTGAGAAGGATGGAGACGGAGCGAGGGGGAGAAATTGAGCAGCGTAACCCTGAAGACCTTTCTGTCTGCTGGAGGAGAGTGCTGAGTAGGACGTGCAAAGTGTGTGTCTACAGCATCGTGTGCTGCACGGCAACGCTGGCAGGCCTGAGAGTTTGTGTGTCAGGTCTTCCTACGCTACGCTGGTAAGATTTGGAGGGAGGGATTTCTCCGGTGATAGCCCCTGAGGGAGATCTTCAAGCTGGGGTAAGACAGCCTGCCTGCCTGCCTGCCTGGACCGCCTGCTCCAACCTCTGGATGAGGTCCCAGGAAGTGAGACGCAGCTGGATGAGCTCTGGCTCATAGTCTGAGTAGCACAACGGCAGCCAAGACACATCCTGAGGTGATACACTCACAGGTGCATGAATAAAACTGAGCACATGCAGAAGAGGCAAAGACACTCGGCTGTGTTACAGTACTTTTGGCTGATTTCTCCAAGCATTTTGCATTTCGTTTTTTTTAACTGGCAAATGATCAGCAGATTATTCATAACAAAAATGATGGATTTAATGTTTCTTGAAATATTCATTAGCTGAAGTTTTTCCCTTGTGTTAACAGCACTAATGAAAGTCAAGTCCTGGAGGTTACATAGCTATGATCATTGATCCTCAAATATTAATATTTTTCCCTCCTATGATCAATTATCCCACAACGCACCACAATTAGGGTAAAATTCAGTGAGTTTAACATTTATTAAAGACATATTTTCATCTAAAAGAAAGCCTGTTTCCTGTATACTGGTGTAGCCATTACACCAGTATACAGTTCATTAGGCTTTTTTCTTTCTTTACAATCATGTTTGCTCTCAGAGACACTTTGTCGTTCCAACAACCTTTACAGACTAGAATGTGCTTAATAAAGCTAGTGACTTTTTTTTTAAGTTTATGTACTTAACCCTTTAACTTCCAGCTCCACTGTTTGGCAGAGGTCAATAAATCCAGGAATATATAATGTGTTAAAAAACATTGTTTCTGTAAATGTTTTAAGATACAAAAAAACTGCAAACAAACCAAAATAACAGATATTTTCTTTGAGTAGGATTTAAAAAGCTAAAAGTTAATATTTATACCATCATTTTTATTTTAAATACTTAATCATAAATGTATATATAATCTCTTGTATGTGTCAAACTCAGTATCATCTATTCAACGTTATTTTTGTTATTTTATTAACAAACATTTCTGCCTTTTGTAATTGATTTTGTCCCAAATATTTGAGCATGTTTATGTCATCATGTTATCAGCTGTTAGCCTTTAAAACTTTTTAATCCCACACCAAGAAAATATTTGGTCTTTGGTTTGTTTGCAGTTTTCTTTGCTCCCTTAAATGTTAACAGTGTCAAACAATTATGTGATTTGTTCTGTTTTTTAAAACATGTAATATCACTGAATCTGATGATGACCTCTGCCAAACTGTTAGGCTGGTAGTTAAAGGGTTAAGTATTGTGACTAGAATATAAATCTTTTCTTTTAATCTTTCAGTTACTCACCAAATACTTTTTGAAAAATAACATTTTGACACATCATGATGACTGCTTTTATGCAACTTATAGTGATTCCCCCACACTGACGGTAAAAGCACCATATCAGAGCCACATACTTGCCTGTTGAGTGAATGTTGTGCCTGAAATACAACAGATCTCCTTACAGATTTCAACACTAGATTTTTTTTTTTTTTAACAAAAAAGAAATTCAGCAAAATTTAGGAGCACTTTTCTAGGCAACTGGAGCAGATGAGGAGGAGGTCTGCCCTGCTGCATCATTGTGTTTGTAACAACAGCAGAGTTTTTAAGAGGCTTGTTTTTTAGCTGACAATGACAGAGTAGGCTATTGCATTTGGTTTATTATTATGTGAAGTGCTGACGTATGCCTGGCTTGTTTCCTCCACTGGAAAAACTGATTAATTTTAATGCACAAGTAGCTTGATAAACTATGCCATGTCCCAGGACCCACAATATTAGACACCAGTATTGATAAGGTTTAACATAAATACATTTTTGAAAATGCAGACATTCCCCTAATCTGCATCTCCAAGCATGAGTGCAGTGTGCAGGTTTGTGCTGATGACAATCCAGCAGAGGCGGGGAAAAGCATTTCAGGTCAATGTGGACAATGATGCATGCTTTGTGTGAAATCAATCCAGCCTGGGTTGTCTACCTTAATAAACTGAGAGTCACTCCCTTTAAACTGTTTCTGCCTTACAGTGAAATTCACAATATTGTGTCAGGAACACGCTAAATAAAGGTTTCACTTCATAATCTAAATCACTTTTATTATGAATATACATATAATGGAATATAGAAGGCTATATTACTCCAATAAAACAGGGTCTATAAAGCCCAGATGTCTGACCTTGGCTCAAAGCAGGATTTAGTTTCAGAGGCTGAAAAGCTGATGATGCAAGACATAACTTAGAGTAAGCTTGATCATCCCTTCTGCAGAGTTTATCTTTGCTGGGCCCATATCCCTGAGTCAATACTGTTGACTCATCGACCACACTTCCCTCTGTTGTCGATAAAGCACATTGGAGCCTTTTAACGCCTGCCTTAAACAAAGCAAATGACCTCCAAAGACTGATCAAGACCCAGGAAAACAGACGCCGATACTGATAGTACAGAACCATTCACAGGGCTTTAAAGTGTGTGTTTGCTTGTGGCTGTTTTTCTTTTTAAACTCACAAAATCATGCTAGCTTTACCCTGAGGGATCAGATTTGAAGGGGGTTTAAGAAGGCAGTGATTTGAAGGTGGACGACCAAGGACTGCGGGTGAGGTAAAGAAAGAAATCATTCTGTGGCTCTTGCCCTTTAAAATTGTTCTTTTCTTCCACTGATTCCAGCTTTGCTCTTTCCTAACATCGCTCTCCATCTTATCGATCAGCAAATCAGCCGCCTAATAGACAGGTAGTGCTCCTCGCAGAGCGGGCAGACGAGGTGAATGAGTCACAGGAACAGTCCGGCATATTAAAATGAACAATTAAAGCAGCCTTCCCGGAAAAAAAGCACAAGGAAAGGACATTCTGAGAGTCACGCGGAGGACAGGGGGAAAGATCATTGTCTGTTCTCGAGACTAAGGGACACGTGAAATAATTCACCAAGAAATCAATTTCCATCACATCTATTACAGACCACTGATGGACCGAGAAAAAGCAGAGCGGGAGAGACAAACCAAGAGAGGCTCTCATTTCCTCTTTTATCTATGTTGTATTTTCTTCGCTCTTTCACTGCCCAAACCATTTCCACAGCAGAGTGCACTGGCCACAACAAGACATCTGCAGTCGATCATGATAAACAGGCTGCATCCTTCTCATTTGTTTCCCTAAGAACTACAGAGCTGCATGAGTTAAAGATGCAGCTGCTGCATGTCCATGGGAAGCTATTTTCATGGAAATGTTACATAAGGGGTCCTGTCACACGCTTGGCGCAAGGCATTTTGGCATGCTGTGCAGGTGTCTTTCCAATTTTCTGCCTAATGCAGTTCTCATTTTTACACTGTACTCCTGCTGCGCATGCTGTTTGAATACCAAATGAACATTCAGGGTATGGCTGTTAAATCATGAGGCTGCTCTTATGAGGATAAAACCACATGGTCCACACCAACAGAGTGTGATATATTAAAGGCTGGATATTCATGAACAACAGGTAAGGAATGTCTTCACTTCACTGCACACAGAAGTCCAAGTGTTAGCATCAGAAATCAATGAGATTAAAAGCTGAGCAACACATTAAAAGGATAGACCAACATTTATTTTCTTTTAGTGTCTTGCCACAATCCCGAGTCCATGACAAGCAGATTCTTTTAACACTCACCCTACACTAATTAGCTTTGTTCAAACACTAGGAGTCAGTGGGTAGTGTTAGCCTGCCTCGTCCTACAGTTATCAGACAAACTCTTCAGCAATTCAAAATGGTCCAGCGTGCATTTTCTATTTTCTTACTCTGTGTTTTGATGCGAAAACCCCAGCGCAATGCTTGGTCAGTGGTCAGCAGATGGTTTAGTTTTGTATGTATTTCTTTCAAAGATAACATAAAGTGCTAATCTAAAAATAAATAACATAATATAAGACAGTAAAAAAAAAAGTCCCAGCAAACACACAGGACCGTTTAGAGTTGCTGAAAGGGTTTATCTGACGACTGTAGGCCGAGGCAGGCTAATGCTACCCATTGACTTGACTTGTCCATGTGAGTAACAGCCCATAGTGTCTGGGGATCGGCCTTTCCAAACATATTAAGTGGATGATTATTTCATCAGTCAGGGGCCAATCAGATATTGTAATAGGCAGAAGCTGCTGCACTACAGAATGTGAGCCACCTCTAAAACAAGCTCTTGTCAAAACATGTTGAAAGTGGAGCAACGACATCCTTACTAATGAGAAGTGCTGTTATGTACTTTCATTTAATAAAGAAATGTGGTCCAGATCTGATAAAACTGCTACTTAAGTTATTAGCTCTATGCTAACTTCTGTATTTGAAGTCACTTCCTGTTGTAGTTCCCACCTCTCATTGCTCTAAAGGACGCAGATTTGGCCATCCCACTTTGGGCCGTACAGTCATGGTAAATTGGAAATTAGCTAGATAGATCAGCCTGATTATGGACATTGAATCCGGCTGATCCAGCTGCTGCGCAAGGTTAGAGAGGAGCTGCACAATTTACAAGTAACTTGCCCACCACTGGGAATCCTACATGCGAACATGTGTTTGAATGGCACAGAAGATTTCATTATGGATGTCCAAGATGAAGAACATCCAGGGAGCTGGTTATGAAATGAAAGACATCCCTGAAAAGAATAAATACTTAGTATAGGAATGGCAGGACTCCATCGATAAAGAGACAGTTCGCCAAATTTAAACATTACAAAGGAGTAAAAGTGCCAAAGTAGTCCCAAAGCACATCGTAATCACTCCTAAAAATGTGGATATCTTTCAATTTGTTCCAAAATGTCTCCACAAATTAGCTTTTACATTTCTGATCAGAAGTCAGAAATCTATAGGCAACTTCAGCTCAAAATAGTTTTAAATAATGTGCACTTCAATAAATAGCTAGCAGATAACATTGCTCTAAGTTCTTCGGAATGCACCCGCAAATATACTCATTTAAATTTCTCTGAAAACAGATTTATGTATTTTAGAATAAACTCACATTATTTTCTTTCCTTGAAAACTGCAAAATGAGGCTCTTATATACGATCTTTCTAACAACCCTTGGGTTTTTCCTAGGATTTATTCTTGTGATGAGAAAAAAGCCTTGAAAAGAGCCCCTAACAACCTCCCTTCAACAATAAAATTCTTCTCTGAAAGCCAGACTAATGAGATTCAAAAGACTGCTCAAAATTCTAGCTTTTGGCAAAGATGACACAGCTAATACTAGAAAAAGATTACACTGTTTTCTTTTCCTCTGAAATAAAAAGCTGGTTATAAAAGGCTGCAACCCATCTTAAAGAGAAATGAAGAGGTCGAGTGGAAAAAAAAGAGCATCAGAGGTTTGCCACTTGTCTCAAAACTAAAGAGCTCCGAATCTCATTCTCCATCCAAACCTCCAATTTCGCTGGTTTTCCCCTGCCGAGTCCTCATTATAAGCCAAGGAAAACAGAGCTGATGTGCCTGAGTGTGTGTATGTGTGGCGAGGGGGGACTGCTGGAAATCGAGGAGGGGATATGAGTAAGGAGAGGGAGGAGCGGGCATGGCAGTGACTGTCAGCTTTTGTAGGTCAGCGTAAATGTTTAATGCTTTATGCTGATGAGCTGATGCTCTATCCGTCTCTCGGATAGATGCACACAGGGCTTCGTCCATCCTCACGCTGCCCATACAAACGTCATTCCCACACATTTGCAGTCACAAGCCATCAGCTCCTGAGACCCACTACTTATATTCTCCCTGACCTCTCGGCACGCCAATTAAGCAAGGTATGTGACAAGGCGGGCAAAAGTGCCAATTAGGCCAATATACCTCGGCTGCATGCCCCCTACTTCCCAGTGCTTTTTTCCCAGCTGTGGCGGCTCCCACCTCAATCTCCCCACTGCCCCTTAATGGATTTCCATGCCACAATCTCTCCTCCAGCAATCCCATTTACCCCAGTTACATCATGAAAGTGAGTCCAAATAATGTTACTTTAATAGAGCCACTTTAGCTTTCAGTCCAAAAGCAGGCACATAATTATTTAGCCTGGAGTACACATCATAATTGAAAGCCTCTGATAACTATTTTGCCTTTTTATTTGCACTATATTAAAAAAGCACATTGATGGATTAGTACTACATGACAGGGAGGGGAACTCAATTCAGTTAGCATGGTTTACCCAAAAAAGCTCCATTATGGCCTGTTTATCTTATCAATTAGGGAAGCATAATCTATTTTGAAATGAGAAATGTGGCTCACCGCGAGGCACAATCACCTCATAAATAAGGCAACGCTCAAATCCCCTTACCAATTTATTCAATTTACCTTACAATGGATTACAGCTTAATTCCAGTGATAATGAGAGTAGACACCTGAGGAAATTAAAAACTTAAATTTTTACGAGTCGTTTCCAAATCACCCCCAAGGACGGCGGGGAATCAGGTGGTGGAAATTTTTCACATAACACGCTCTGTCTCTTGTAGAAGCAAAAGCCAAAGGGAACACTTGCTTCTCTTTTTCCCCCCGTTTGATCAACAATCATTTCAAAGACTGGTGCAGTTGTGGATGCATTATTTCCAACATGTCGCTATTAAGGATTCAGTGGAAGCCTGGCTGTTAATGGCTTTTAGATGCTGCCGCCCACACCCTACTTGATGGGGCATGCTTTCCATTAAAGCAAGAGTATTTTGGATGTTTACAGTTAGATCATAAAGCCCCATATGTGGCGTTTGTATTCCCTGGCTTCGTTGTGAACAAGCCCTCTTGCTGTTGCTGCACGATGTGACAGCACTGCTTGAAATCCAAGGCGTCAAAATCGAAATTCATCTCCGTCGTTGATGGTAATTGGTTGTGAAAAGAGGAAATAATTTGAGCTCCTGCTGTGGTGATTAACAACATCTCACACACGAGGAGTCTATAACTTGGGGCAACTTCTTTTCATGCTCAGGTTGTAAATGGTGGAATATCATATTGTTCGGATGTCAAAGAAGATCCATTACACCGCCCGTTAGCGCAGAAAAAGTTGTGCAATAGAAGGCTGGGCCATGTTTGTGGCGGTTAGGCGAGGCCGCCGGCGCTTCTTGGTGTGACAAACAAGACAAAACTGGGTCCTCTAGACTGGGTGTGGCCTGGATTCGCTCACACAAAGAACTCCAGTGGGTCAGTGCCTAAGGAGAGGGTTTGTTTATGGATGGGTGGATGGATGAATGGATGGGTGAACTGGTGTATCAAGGACAGTGGAGTGAATCCAGGGTGAGCTTGGGGCAGCAGGGGAGCTGTGGGAGTGACAGAGGTAAAGCAGATGGATATATAGAAGAACTGAGGGCCATTTATAATACATATGATGGATCTGGGTGGGTGATTTATTAAGAAAGTCAGAATAAATTTTCCATCTGTCAGACATCACAGGGGGGCAAAACAAGTTGGCTCATCTCTGTTTTTTTCTGCAATTGTCTTTCAAAATGTATTTTAGTCCAGACAGTTCAATGGGTAATAGTCAAAGCTTAAATCTGTCATTTTATTTGGACTGCAGTTCCTGTTTCAGAACACAAGTAAAGGCTTAGATGGTTGCATATCAAATATACAACGACGGTGATAGACCCTCTTTAGCTCCTAGCTACTACCTCAAATTAACATAAATTAGCAAGCAGCAAATTTGCAGAGCTACCATTTACACATTAAAGTTTAGAAGCAGTTGTTGACCAATGCTGAGAAATCATCAACAATTCAAGGAAAGCATGATCCCGGATCAATTTTGTTTCAACATATGGGTAAGCGTGTTTAACTCAAGAGGAACTTCAGCACAATGTAGCTTGGCGCTGCTGAATGTTTTACAAACATATTGTGATGTCACTCAGTAAGTGCCATTAACCATAGAAGTATATGTCATTTCACCATTTTTAAAAGGACACTCAATACCGACCTCCTTTGTCTGACTTTTATCTGATTTTAATGTACATATTGTAATCTGTTTTAGTTATTTGGGCTTCATCTGTTTCTGATTATCTTGTAGTTTATCCTCTGGTTTTATGACGTTTTTGCCCCTAGCTCTTCTGAAGTATTTTATTTCTCTGTTTGAACAAATTGCCATTACCTTTTAGTGTTTTTATTACCATTACAGCGTTCTTTTATTATCTGCTTGTTTTTAACTTCAATTCAATGTATATTAATTCTATTCTGAGGGTTAGGAGAAGGGTAAGGGTTAGGATAATTTCAATTTTACACTTTAACCTAACCTCCAGTGTTTACTCATTTTAGACCTTTAACGTGCAGTTTCCTTGTTGTGTACTGTATTTGTCGTTCAGTTTATTTATGATTCATTTTGCTGATACTACAGATTGCAGGGTGAGTGTGTTAGGGAGACAGGTGGAGTAGGTTTGGTTCACGCTTGCGTTAATCTTCTTTTATTTTTCTGACTCTTTGTAAAGCACTTAAGTTTGATTGATTGATTGATGTGCAACTGTAGCTGGTTTTCATATTCTGATACAATGCCTGGAGGATAAAAGCTGGCTGTCCTCAAAAGGGGGCCTCAAGTTGTACAACAGGAGTCCAGTTCTGAGGAGGAAGCAGCTGGAGCCAACAAAAATGAACACCGAGCAGCGGAAGTACATGGAGGTCAACTCTAGCTGGTGTTCACAAGCAGGCTGGATCAAACATCAACTAAGCTCTTCATAGCCTGACTTAGCCCGACACAGCTCAACGTTTTCCTCTACATTAGCATTTTTTGGCAGAAACATCATTAAGCGAATGTATGCTAAAAATCAACAAGGAATATTCAAGTGTAAATGATGATGCAATTCAGATTTCTAACCCTAGCTTGTCAGTACTTTCACTGATCTATCAAACACATTTTTCTGTCTCAATATACATCTCAGTATATTTTTCCCCCTGTGTTTGGCTTAATCATCCCCCTCAGTCAAAGTTTTAGGATTTATGCTAAAATGTAAGTTATGGTTGGCTATTTTATTGATACCCGCTGCTGGTCTAAAATCATTTCCATGCTGATTTGCTGAAATTTCAACTAAAGACCTCTTTTGTTGTAAACTGTGATGTTCATATAGGGGGGGAGCTTGGCAAGATGCTTAGCAATGCTCCAGGCATGTTCTTTACATACACTGGTAACTTGCCCAAAAAGTTAAAAATTTAAATATCCGCCATCCATTCATTGGTGGGCTGTACCACTTTACGCCTTTTGGATTTGCAAGGTAGCAAAGAGATGTGCAATACACAGTAAAAACAGGCAAGCCTCACATTTTATGGCTCCTTATAATAAGACAGTTGTTTCAGCAACGTTCTTGCTGGGAGGACACACCACGACCTCCTGCAGCCCTTAAGAGAACACATGCTCAGCGATATCAGGTTAAGTTGGTAAACTGGGTGGTGAAATGTTATATTCAGTTCATTAAAATGGAAGATTTCCTCAAGCCTGAAGCTCAGTGGTAGAGCAGCCAATGTCAGCCACATTTCCCATACCAAATCACATAATTTAGCCACATAAAATAAAAATAATTTAAAAAATGTGTTTAAAATTAATGATTTTAAAGACTTTGGCTGGTTGGAATTTCAGTTTTTATCGAATCTACTCTGAATTTAGTCACCCTGGAACATAGCTATTGTAAAAGCAAACATCTTCATGTAATATGTACATAAATACAAATAAAGATTTATTATTTGAGTATATGTTCTTCAGAGACAAATGTGATGAGGACAGATTTATGATCTGGGCGTCCATGTGTTTGTCACTATCATAAATTCTTATTTTTAGTCCCATTGTCTCTACCTCGATAGATATATATCAGGATGCATTTATATTTATTTGTGTATAGATTTGTATATAAAAATAGTATGTCTTTAGCCTGCTTTATTGTTAAGTATCTTAGATAATATCTGTTATGAACTGGCACTATACAAATAAAGACTGATTGATTGATTGATTGATTGATTGATTGATTGATTGATTGATTGATACGTTAACTGTCTACCTTACTTGTGGTAAAAATGAGATGTATGTTATCCAGCCAAAACATGTTTGCTCCATCTTGTTTTCTTCTTGGCCTTAGTCTGTGTATTTTTCTGCTCTTCGACTTCCAGGTCAAAGCCCAGCACGGTCATGTGCAGAAAGCTTAGACCAGTTTGGGTCACAGTGAGGTGTGCACATACAAGACTTAATCAACCCCAGGCTGCATTATAATGGAATCTGACTTTTGAGATCATAGACTTTTTTCACCATCATTTTTGGGATATTTTTGAGTATCAGCTTTATTCAGGCTAACAGCACATGGACTTCTGTGTAATGTAATATATTAAATACTTTGAGGCTTAATGTCCTTTGGGGTCTGATGAAGGTTCCGGCTTATTAAACCCATTAAAACCTAAAATGTAGACTCCATCAAAAGATTAACTCAAACCTCCGTCTCCATGTTAAAACATTTTCACCCCATGTGGTCCAAAAGTAACCAAGTAACACTTCTAGACCCCAAAGGCCCAAATCCACAGCTGACACCATCGCTTTTAACGCCCATTTTTCATCAGCCAAGACCCCACCATGCAACAACTGCCCCACACATCAGGGGCTAATGGAGGCCTCACCCCATGTCGTTCCCATGAGGCTGTCTGTCCTGAGCAGGAAATGGGGGTGACTGGAGGGGGGCACTGATGAGGGAGGGGGGCCTGTGTGTGTTATGATGGGATGGGACAGGAAGGGGGGGATTCTGGGTCAGGGACTCAGTCAGCGCTGGCCTCTTAATCTTTAGATGGACGGGGTGGGGTGTTGGGAGGCTACACACACGCACATGAACAAACAAACACACAGCAGATGGACCCCCCCTCCCACAACCACCCCATCCACATTTACCTACTTAGCAGGCCTCTGGGCACGTGCACACGCGCACACACCCATGCATCCTTATCCGTTCGCAGCAGCCCTCTGCATACAGTAGGTGCAACCATGGGTGAAAGAGATTATATTACCATAACCTAGATATTCTCGCCCCCCGTGACCCACTGGGTTATGACGGAGTCGCTGCCCTTGGCAACACAATAACCCCGGCAGTGCACCACAACGCCGAACAGACCCGGGCTACTCAGGACCAGAGCTGATGCAACAGCGGCTCAAATGACAAATTAAATATGAATGTGCACGAACCACCGCCCTCCTTTCAAAGTCCCCCTCCTCATTTTCTTCCCTTTAATGATCAGGGGGGTGTTCATGATGTGCTCATAATATTTCTGCTTCAAATCCATCTCCGCGCTTCTGCCTCCCCCCGCCGTCCTCTCATTCCTCATTCCTGTCACTCTGGGCTCTGTTTTTCCTTTTTCTAAAGAGCAGATGCACCATAAAAAACATCATTAAACTAAAATGCATCTGTGACAGCACAGTTTGTCTGAGTTACAGTTGTGTTTATTGTAAAAGTATGTGTTTGAATGATAATGTCCTCGGTCTGCCGTGATGCCTTAATGCGACGCCCTGATGAGTGTTGGGGGGAGGCGGGGGAGGAGGAGGGCAGAGCGGAGGTTTGGACTCCCCAGAACCACCAGCTGATCGCCTCCTCCTCCTCCTCAGCTGGTGGAGCCATCTATCAGTGCTCTGTGTTGGAGTATTTGCTCCCCCTAGTGCTTCTGTGTGTCCTAGCAACTCCACTCTTTAAAAGCACTTACATGCAGATCCTCGACTTTAGAGGCACTGCTTGAACCTACAATGTGTGGAGCTTACACAGCAAAAAAATGTATTCATAACTCTTTCCCAAACCTTCTTAGAATGCTATATTTCAGTAATTGAGGACCTAAAATACCTAAAGTGCTTCCAGCAGTTTTCAGAGTAAAGAGTTGATTTGTAGAGGTGCTATTGTAAGTGCTCCGTCATAGTGACGGTCTATCAACCAGACACAATTTGTTTGACACATTGAACTCTACAAACACTGTATTAGGCACAACTGCTTGTCACAAGGTCAGCCAATCACATGGTAGCAGCTCCTGACAAGTGGCAAATAAACTTAAGCTTTCTGACTACTACTCAACTACTGACTACTAATACTACTACTTAAACCCTCTCTCATTCACTCACTGGTGGTTCAGAGTTTTAAGGAAGTCGTCCATCAGTATCATCTACAACAGGGGTCACCAACCTATGGATTGAGGTCTACAGGTAGACCTTTGAGAGACTTCTAGTCGATCTTTACCACAGGATGTGCATCAGGTTCTAACCTGTAAAGGTCCACATTTCTGTGTCATGCATGAATTTGGTAAATCAAGCTGCAATTAATTACTTAACCCCATTGCTTTTTAGTACAGACAAGATGGTTGATTGTTGAAACTGTGTCATAAAGGCCTAATTGACAATCCCAGTCCTAAACACTCATACATTTTGGTAAGTATTAAGCTGCACAAGTTGTTAAATGCAGACTTGAATTTTTATTTTCATTCAAGGGTTTGTGATAAATTGAACTTTACATCTCCTAACTTGCGTAAAATGAAAAACCTTCCTTTGTAGTGAACATGTTTTTGTTTTATATTGAGGCTGTTAAATCGAAATTCTCTTGCAAGCATCATTCCTTCCAGCAACGTCCAATATTCCCCTTTGCAATTACTTTCTAAGTGTACATCATTCGAATGTACTTCTTGTATATTTTATTTCTAGTCTTTATATTTCTAATAATGCCGCACTGTTTTTTAATACTGAGTCTTTTTTTTTAATTTATTTATCATTGCTGTCCCCTTTGCTGCTGTGACACTGCAAATTTCCCTGTGTGGGAAGAATAAAGGTTTATTCTGTTCTACTCTATTGGTCAGAAAAGGTTGGTAATCACTGATCTGACACACCCATGCCCTTTCATACACCAAGGACACATCAGCATGTGACAACTGGAGGTTGGCTTGAAACTTGCAACCTTCTGGCTGTTGCAATCAGACTAAACCACCAACACCACAGCTCAGTGCATTTGGCTTGTACAGATTACTTGCTGATATTACTAGCACAATGACGAATAGCTGTCAGACATGTTGATCTGAGTAATTTTAGAAACTGCTGGTCTGTTTGAATTTTTACACACAACCATCACAGATAATGGTCTAAAAAAGGGTAAATGTCCAGGGTACAGCAGGTCACTGGGCAAAAATGCCTAGTTGATGCCCTACAAGGAGAAAAACCTCACTTCAACCAAGGTATCCAAAGACCACTTCTGACTAAACAACACACCTAATCTGAGGCAGATTGGAAAAACGTTAACTGGTCTGATGAGCTGGGCTGTATGGCCATCAGTAACATGAAAGCATGGATCCTGTTGTCTAGACTATGGTTCGTTAAAAGTGTGTTTTCATTATGGGATGGATGTTTGGGGCAGTCAGGAACCCCCCTCATCTGTTCTCACGATGCCTGATAGCATATTTTGTTAGATAATCATTAATATTAGTTCTATCTTATCTAATGTAATACAAATACTTGATTAAGAGCCAAAGCAATAGACTTTTTCAGTGCTAAACATAGTCTGTTCAGTCACCGTAATATGAAAATAAACACATAAGATTAAATCCTGCAATGAGTCATCTAAAAAACAAATTCACTGGTAAGTACACTGCAGCAAATAAGGTCAAGAGGAGATGAGAGTCATCATTCTGCCAAAGTAGGTATTTAAAACAGCGTTTGCCAGAAAGCAACACCTCTTCTTATCAAACATGCAGAAATAAAAGTAATGAACTCCAGAATATTTTAGCTTTTACAAATAGAAGTATTATCTAATGGACTCTGAGAACAAGAAGTAAAGAAGATTTAAAGGGTACAGTATCTGGCAAAGGTTTCTATTCTGGCAAGGCGGTATTTTTTTCCATTTTTCGTAAATCTCCTTCAAACTGCATCATGTCTTATCTATTTACTACAGTCAAATGAAGGCAGATGTGTTTTGGATGGTCAAGAAACTTGGCATGTGACAGAACTATCTGGTCCTACAATCAAAAGAAAATACTTTTGTTTAAGCCTTTAGTCATCATATACTGGGTTTCAAAAAGAAGCCAATCAAACTGACTAAAACCTGCAGCAAAAAGTAAAAAAGAGACCTGAACAAGCACACAAAGCCTGACAGCTCCAGAGTCTGACACTCCCTAAATTCATTCATATAGCAGAGTGAGAACAACAGGATGGAAACAGCTGCAGAGGAGGCAGCTGAACATTATAATGCTGAGCAGCTAATCAGCGTGTTCTGTGCAGCCAGCGGCCATAAGATGGCAGCAGATGCAAGGAGTAGCCTCTAATCCGCCCCCTTATGAAATACAGAGCATGGTGGGAGTTAGTGCCATCAGTCATGCAGGCGAAGACCTCTGATTCAGTCCCATTATGAGACCGATGGACACTGGAATAGGTGGGAAACCGAGGAAGTTCATTTAGTGAGTGCAAATGTCAATACAGTAAATGCTGTTAGCTCGATCTATCTCATTTCAGCTCAAATGTCGATACTGTAATACATATTTCTCAGCTTAAAAGATCAGATTCTGCATATTTACAGTTAATCAATGCATGTTCAGTTAAAGTCAACAAAAATTTAAATCTGACAAGACACTGATTGATAATTTTAAGATTATTATGTTATTGTCACCATTCAAATTTTGAAGCTTATGCATTCACAATTCACTGTTAAATTTGTTTTTTATCTTTATCTAAATGAGAATGTGTACTCTTTCATACTGTTTTTAAAACACTTGACTATCTTTTAATTGTTCTCATCTTTTAAAAATTGCAGAATTAATTGAATTATCTTTTTGATGTTCCTTTGGTTTATTCACTACTTACTTTACTGCTTTGCCTTCTAATTCCTGTCTTGTCATTTCAATGAGTTATTAGTAGTGTGCATGAATCTCCCACATTTTTGTCGAACTTCCACTCCTTTCATGGGAAAACTGGCTTGCAGCAACTCTGTCAAGTGGCATGTTTATGTTTTCTGATGGATTGATTCATCGATATCCTGAATTCAATGTTACGCCACTGATTAAGATTTATAGTTCCAACACTTGTAGCCAGTACATCTGTGTGCAGGTATCTGTAACACCGTGGATGTTTAGTTTCTCTCAACTTGAAGTCCAGATGTTTTCAATCTGAAGTAATCAGAAGAAGGTATTGCACCAGAAATTGAGCATTTTTGGTGGGAAATAAAGTTGGCAGACAGCCCAAACAGTGTTTCACATAACATCTCCATTTACTTTTCAGATGTGTGACCACCCTAAAAAGTTGTGAAGAGAATTGGGGATTTTGTAAAATGTGATGCAAAGTATACAAGTTTACATCTGAACTAAATATTATGGCTTTAAATGTGACCAATAAGCAAAGGAGCAGAGCAAAGTTTTAACTCAGTAATGATGTTTATATGTTCTTTCTTTGGATGATCCCTCTTTTCTGCTGCTGCGTGGAGGCAATGTTCTGGAAAAGAAGGAGGAGGTATGGAAACAGAGTTCATCCACAAAGATGAAAACAATCAGGGAATGTCTTTGTTTCTGTGGCACAGGTCTGCAAATATGTATCTATCACCTGATGTCCAAGCACACTGGTGTGTGTTGTTGTGTCAAAGTGTATAAGCAGGTGTATTTATAGCATTTACAACAGGACAAAACAGAAACCAGACAATAAAGCTTAAACAATAAACAGGAATCTCTCAGACTAATGATTCAGACCATGACACAAAGTTCAGGAGCCTTTAAGATAAGATAAGGTGTTCACATATGGGTCAAATCTCAGCGTGTTGAGGAGAGGACAGCAAACACAGCTGAGGTGCTGCTGTGTCATGATTTAACACGAGAGGAGGCTGAGCAGAGCATTCAGGCCTGCAGGGGGTCAGAGAGGCTGAGGTCACTGCACGAATCCTTAGGTATGTTTCAGCCCTCGTGGGAATGAGAGAGAAGAGTCTCAATAAGGAAAAAGACTATAACCCCAACAAAGGGTTAACAGCTGAGCAAACACTCCTCAGGTGTCTTTTTATCAGAACTGAGAAAAACGTTACGTGCAGATTGATAATCGCGCCTCCAGGCAACAAGAATATTCAAGTCAGAGCAAATCACTGCTGCTAATCCTGAGACAAACACTTGAATGACTCAAGTGCAAGTGGCAATTAAGTTTCACTACATTTACCTTCAAGAGGTTAATAAAACTGAAATGTGTATGCTGAAAGCTTCACAACTGTTCCTTTCTTGGAACACTTTCAATAGTGACCCCTGCAGACCGGGAACAGCCGGACAGTTTTGCTGCAGTTTTGGAGATGTTCTGACCCAGTCGTCTAGCTATCACACTTGTTAAACTTGCTCAAATTCTTACACTTGACTGTTTTTCCTACTCTGAACATCAAATTTGCAGACCAAATGTTCACTTGTGGACTGATATATCCCTCCCACTAACAGGTAGGGCCCTATAAAATTTGTGATTAAGTAATCCTTGACGGAACCACAGAATGGGATATTAAAAGCGGAATTCAATACACATGCAGAATATCATGGAAATTGCCAAAATTTTACATTGCTTTTTTTTGTTTGTTTGTTTTTTTAATACAAAGGAACAAATCTCTCAGGTCAATGTCCAAGGGGGTCACTAAGGCTGGGGACAATGCCCACTTCACCTCCCCTCCCTCTTCTTCTCCCCGCATTTACAATGCAAACATGTTGAAGCTGCCGCCTGAGACACTGGCTAAGTTAGCAAGGGAGTTCTAAAACTTCTGGCTAACTCCAAAGTACAGGGCAGAGCAGTTTCCCAACGGTTATTATGTGTCAGGACATCAAATGTTCTGCAAAATTTGCTAGACCCGTAAAGATGCGTGTGAGGGCCACCTGAAGAGTATGTGATTATATTTCATTACATTATAAAGTGTCTTGGGGTTAAATTTGCATAAAATATTAAAAATCAAATTCTTAAAAAGTAACAAAAAAAAAAGGAATATGGGGAAAAAAAATAATTTTGGAAAAACAAATTTATTTTATAGGGCCGTGAACAGATGTCATGATGAGGAGATAATCAGTTATTCACTTCACCTGTCAGTCCAGTGGTTTTGCCTAAATGCTGTACTTTTTCTTAACATTTGGGGCCTGATCTGTCCCCATGGCTGCAAGTGGATGATAGCTAAGATAGTTTTTATGTAGCATGCAAGAGTTGAGGCAGCTGTCATATCTTTGATCAGCCAGAGATGCATAGCCTTGTATAAGATTGCTATTTATGCCCCTGTCTGTTTCACATCGCCATTTCAGATCCATCTGTGAGAGCAGAAGCTGTCAGTGTTCGCTTCACTTCACAAACGTATGTTAGTGAGACCTGTGCTTTCTATACACAGCTGAGTGTCTTACACAATCACACACATTTGGAAATAAACACTGGTGAGAACATATGTCTCAGAAATAAAGCATCACATGCTCTTTTGCAGACAAATGCTTGTGCATACCAGGAGGCAAGAACTGACATGTAAACCTCAGAGTCTGTGACAGCTTCAGATAGATACAACATGTGTCCAAGATAAAACTGTTGACGAGACCAGGATGAATCTCAGAGAAGAAAAATAAAAGAAAAAGAGTTACATTTTGGTTGCAAATTGCAAATCTTTGGGCAAATCTAGAACAGCACCACAAAGGTAAACTCAAAGCTGTTAAAACATCCTTGTAGGAGCTTTTGAGTCTCTTGTCATTTATTGCCTGTAGATGTTCTCGAACCTTTATGAATTAATTTATGTTTCAGACCACCCTTGTCCCAGCTTCCATATCTGTTTGTTGTTTGTTGACTTGATTTCCAGACAACGTCCCTCAAGAATGCAACGTGTTTGGCAGCCAAATCACAAATCTCCTATTTCTCTCTCCTTGGGCGTCTTAAAAAGCACCACCAAAGAAGAGCTTTCCCAAGTGTCTCTCCAAATCCAAAGTAAACATAACTTTGAGGAGTCAAGTAAACCAGACTGAGAGCTCACCATTTATCATAAACAGGTCTCTGCAAGCGTGCTTTTATAACATACTGGTGCGACTCCAGCAGCTGCCTAGAAGCTACGAAACCTCTGCAAAACTTAAAGCCTGTGGCGATGGCAACAGTCTCCACACAAACAACAACCTGATCCTTGAAACTTTGCTCTATTTAGTCAGCAAGTCAGCTCATTAGCCTCTTATCTACAGCAGGACTGATACAGGAGGTCAGGATGGCCCGGGTTAGAGGGAGTTTTTTTTAGTTGGACTGATAGATGAGGATATCTCCGATTCCAAGGCTGGGCTGTTTGAGGAGGGTTGAGGGTCTCGCTCTGACCTCAGGGAGAGAGAGACGGAGAGGAAGCCAAACAGGAGAGGGAGTGAAAGGGGCATGACAAGGGGGGAGTCGGTGATGAATAGTGGGAGATAATATTCGAGGCTCCTGCTTTCAGGGCCCTACATGGAGAGTCTCTGCTCAAATAAATATTAGTCCATATAAGCACTGTTAAGGAACAAACTTAGTGAACTTTGCTTTCTATTAACGCTGTTTAAGGAGGAAAAAAATCAATCAGTCGACGAGTTTAACAGAAAAAAGAGATGCAGACTTTAAAAAGCAACCCTATCCATTACCTGGGTACATTCTGCCTGAATGTGCAGGTACCAAATTCTTCTTCCTTTATATTTTAATATTGAAACTGAACAAATGAACAAATGAAACCTTTACTGCCAACAAATCAGAATTAGGAAATCCCCGATCAAAGAATCCAGCGTTGGGTTACAGTTAGGGCCGGACAATTATGGTAAAAATAAGAATCCCGATTATTTTAAGTGATATTGAAATCCCAATTAATATACACAATTATTCATTTATTTAAAAACTTCAGTATTGATTTAAACACAACTTTAAAGAACCAGCGAGCGGCACATACAGTATTATTGATCCACAAAAGTCACACACACTCACTGTGGCTGCACGTGGAACACAGAAGCGCAATGAAACGCAGGAACTTGCATACACGGCACTCCACACTGTGTGGCATATTAATTGTTTTTCTTCGATTATAATGTTTTTATGATTGTCAGCTGGCAAAATTGAAATCATGATCAAAATCTGATTAATTGTCCAGCCCTAGTTACAGTCTACACTTTCTGTGTAGGCAGAGTCTAAATTAATAAAGACATATTTTTAATTGCTTTGAAAGATCCCTACAGAGTTAGATTTTTCTTTATTTACCCTTCTGCAGTTTTGTCTTTATTTTTTCACTTGGATAAAACTTGAAAATGAATCAGGTGAATTAAATATGAATGAAAGCTGGTTGAAAGTGAGTCATTTTCAGTTGTTTCAAAGAGGATGAAGGTCAGTGACAACAGATTTTGTTTAACCTATTAAAAGTAGCTAAGAAGGACAGGGTATACTTAGCAGAGTATCCCTTCCTGGGAAGGCAAAGCTTATTTATCTCCATTGCTCAAGATAAAAAGATCCATTGCCTTGTATTAGTTCATGGCCTAAATGTTGGGGACCCCTGATAAATGGCATATCCAGAAGCATCTACCAACCACAGGAGAACTGCATCCATAAATATTTAACCCTGCTGCAGTGGTGAAAAGTTCAGAGATCATACTTAATTATGTCTATTTTTGCAACAAAGCATTATTTTCTACTATATTACTTGATAAAATACAAAAACATTGCAATTTTGTGATGCTATTTTTTGCACTTTAACACCTAATTTGTGTAATCTAAGTCCAGAACTGGCCCTGTTGAAAACTTTGGAAAAAGATGGCACTGATCAGACTGTTCTTCTGTCCCTTATAGCTGATTCTGTGGTTGTGGAGGCCGTTAGAACTGATGGGTTTGGTGGGCTGAAGATTTCTGAGGATTTACTTGAAAGTTGATGCCATGGGCACCGAGCTTTGCTGATCTGGCCATCAATCAACGAGCTGCTTAGATACTAGGCCTGTGCTCAAAATATCGATACGGCAAAATATCGTATCACACTCCTTTGGGATACGTGTATCGATACAGATTCTACAGAATCGATATGGCCTAAATATTTTGACAGTTGTTGTAAATACACTTTGGCTAACGTTAACAGTGGCACAGATCAAGGTAGAAGACAAGCTACATAATGAAGGATTTGAATTTATGTCTCTCAAGTTGTAGAACCACTTAAAACTCATCCTTGTTCTTTTTCTTCTTATAAGAAAAAACTAAACTTGTCAAGGATTTGCTTAAAGCATAGTCAATGTTCACAATTTCCGTGTATCGGGACACGTATCGTATCGTGGCCTTAGTATCGGGATGTGTATCGTATTGTGAAGTTGCTGGAAATACCCAGCCCTATTTGGTACCAAGGTGTTTAAGAGACTCTGTCAGTTCCTTTAGTTATTCTCATAAACACTTAAAGTAACAAGAACGATTCATTTCCACCAAATATGTCATTCTTATTAGTGAACCAATTGTATTAAGGAGGCCAAACAGTAAGGTGGCTGCCACCAGTTGAAAAAGTCCTATTTATGCCTGCCATTTAAGATTTGTTCTTCTGCAAACAGTCCAGTGAGAAATACAGAATAAGATGAGCAGAGCTGAAGGATTCATGTCCAGTGGGCACTTATCCACCACCAAGCTGGATAATATTGAGTACACAGCCTCTCATTTAATATGAATGACACCAACCCTCTCGGGAACTGAAGGCTAAGGAGGGAGAAGCTACAGGCCGTAACCCTCCAACTCTGATTACTGCTTGTACTGACCTCCCAAAGCAGACAGCAGATAATTGCATCCTCTCTCATTTGAAAGTCACATTAAAGGACTGATAATGGAGTTCTGGCTCCGAGAAAAAGAGGATCACTGGAGCGGACAATGGATCCATCTTTGGCCAGGGCAGGAAATTGGTATCTGCTTGATTCATAGCTAGGCCTTCAAAGGATGTTCTCTCCATTGGCTTGCATTGTTAATGGTGATGCATTTGAAAAAGGACCAAACTACCTGCTCCTTGTTGAATGGGCCTTCTTGAGGAAATCACCAGTGGGCAGATAATAGGGTCTGCAGCCGATGAGGAGAGAGGAATGTCTTATTCATGTGCTTTCATGCAGAGTGATTGAGTAAAATGTCCTGCCTGACATTGTGCCTGTGACAAAGGTCTGGAAATGAATTCTTAGATTCAGAAAAACCTGCTTTCATTTTTGTGAACCAGACAAGGACGGTGAATTGAAGTGAGGCCTGGACTGTTTCAGAAATGTGATATTAGAATGCATTTGAACAGAGACAGTTTTTGAGATCCTACGTAGAATTTACAACACAATAAAAGCAGTGTTGCCAGATTTTTCTACTGAAATCAGCAACCAGGTCGATCACAACAAGCCCAAAACAAGCAACCCCCTTCTATTTTTTCCTAATGTGATATATGACTTGTTTTTAAAAAGAGAGGGCTACATAAAGTGTGGTTTGATTTTCATCCACATTACATTTCAATCTCACCAACATTTTTTCTTATCTGACTGTTAATTTACTTATCCAACATCTTTCTGTTTGGAGGTGGAACAGACTTTTCTTTATATGGGTGAGAAGAGAGGGGCTGCTGTTATTTATTGCTCTGTTATCGCTAAACAGTCTGTCTGACCTTGATTTTTCTGACCAAACAGACATAGCCAGGCTTTTATTTAAGTTTTATGATGATCCTCCGTGGCTTTATTATGTTGAAAACAGTAATGGCTACATTAGAGATGTGTTTATGAAGCTGCCATGACTCTCTCTGGTTCACATCCCTTCCTTGTGAAGGGTTAACCACTCCAAACTGTGCCAAACTGTCTTGAACCAAATCAGACCACTTTGTGGAAACAAGGCTCTATATGCCCACTGTCCTGAATGTTTTCTAAAGAATCACAATTTTTTCATGTTATCGATAAAATAAAAACCTGTGGCATAGCTGGAAATTTATCCCAGACCAAAATTAGCTTATTAAATGAAAATTTTGTCCAGGGAGGGCCTTTTATTTTAAAACTAAATGTCCTTTCTAACAAGAGAGTAAACTGACCTCAAGCTGGAATCATACCAAACCACTTTCTCTCTCTTCGTGTGTTAAGATTGTATAGACATTTGGCCTTTATTAGCAGTGGAGTGACGGTCGATAGATTCAGAGACAGTAAGGAGAGCAAGACAAGCCACACAGCAAAGACAGAAATTATTTTCCAGGACTTTTCAAGGACGTGTCTGTCACTCAGCAGAGGAGACAGCGAGGAGATAAAAACCTCTAATTTGATATATAACACAGAAACACTCTTGAACTCCAAGTTGGTAGTTTTGGGCTATCTTCAGGGAAAAATAAGTCCTTACTGGGTCTGAATAGTTGGTAAATCTATCAAAAAAGTCATATGGAAACACGTGGTTGCAGGACTGCTCTGGGGGAACATGCAAATTTGATTGACTGGTAGCGTCACATGGGGCATTGTGCCAGCTAGAGGCAGAAAAACTCAATCTTAACAGCTAAGAACAGACATGAAGGCTATGCACACATTTGTTTTACCTGTTTGCTGTTACTAACAAAGAAGAGAGAAGCAGAGCGAGGACACATGATATTCCAAGACAACTGAAGATTTTCCAGGACACTTAACTTTCTCTCCGTTTCCATATGTTTTCCATAACTGGAAAATTGGTCAATCATTTTCCAGATTTTCTAGGGTGCATGGGAACCCTTAGATATCCAACATGGTTAATCGACACAAGGCAAGAGCATTAATATATGGTATGTGCACTGTTGATACCACTCCACCACACTGGTACCCCTGATCTGTTGCTTTCATTGCATCTTTTAAAAACAGAAAACATTTATTTTTGCCAGAGATGATAGGTCTATTCACACTTTTAGAGAAGAGGTTAACAGAGACAAGCTTGACTTTCTCAGTCCGGATAATCTACATGAGTCATTTTGTACATTTGTTGGGTAAAGGGATGATTTAAAATGGTCAAGCAAGTGATACAAAGCTTATGCTTCCAGGTCTAAACTCTTGAAGACCTTCCAGATTTTAGGGTGGATTGAGTGTAAGCAAAGAAAATTTAACCCAACTTTTCCAAGAATCTTTTCCTGTAAATTTTCCAAGAATGCGTCAAGATGATGCTTAACAGTGAGAAATATTTAAGATGATCCAGAGAGTAATAACATTAATTGCTTGGCATGTTATCTTTTTGCCTTTGCCACTCTTTTGTTGATACAGCCATCATATCAAACCCCAGGTAGCACTCAAGTAAAGGCAAATATTCTCCATCAATTACAGCCCTCTGCTGTGAAACGCAAGTGCACAAACCACTTAGGAAGATTTGTGGTAATCCTGCTTGACATTTTCTAAAAATTCCCTGGAGTGTATATGAGAAAAAGGCTAATGAGAGAGGAAATCCTATTGGCTCAACAGGTTTTCCAATGGGATCAGAATACCCTCAGGCTGTGCTGGTGCAATCAGAGCGAGACGGGAACTCTAAATCTCTTTCTGGAGACAGATGTACGCTTTTTCCAATCCTAAAGTGCCTGTTTTGAATAAAGCAGGTATTTCAAAATGGTGCAGTGATTCACTTTAGTCAACAGTGATGTGATTGCTGCCATTGATAGTCCGGGCTGGTGCAAATCAAGCACTGGAATCAAATCAATCTCAAATGTTCATCCTCCTTCCAAGCTCCTCATAAAAACTCAAGGTGATTACCTGAGAGCTGACCACAAAGTTCCCCAACCCCAGGGTGTTTGACGTTAGGCAGCCACCTCCATCTTACACCAGAACAGTAGCATCATTTGTGTGTTGTACCACATCCCCGCCTCGCTGCTGCTTGTTTTCCTTGCAGTGAGAGTGAGCCAGTATAAGTTAATGAGATCCCAGAGGAAGCCATCAGTGAGCCGGTCACACACTGTTGCAGGCGCGGAGCCTTCATAACCCCTGCATGCATGACCTCCGACCTCACCTCCACCCTGATCCTTGCCTCATAAGCTTGTGTCTAAAGATTAAGTCTAAAGCCTCACTTGAGAGTTGATACCACACACAGTCATCCACAGTGGTATGCTTTTGAACACGCTTACACAAGCCCGTTAATGATTGATATATTGGCCGCAGTGATTATGGGATTGAAGTGGTGCAAGTGAACAAACATGCAAACCTGTTATATCAAGAGGGAAAAGGGGTTATGCAATTATAACATGCTGCTGCAAATGTTTGCATATTCTGCTCTGCTTTTGTAATTTGTTAAGATACTTGCAAAATTTAAATCAATAGATCTAAAACATAAGGCCTGCAGCATGTAATTCAATCCCATGTTAAGTTGTTACAGGAAGAGCAGTGACAGGGGACTAATTAGTTGAGAAGATTGATTTTTTTTTCCTTTCTGACCTGTGGTATTTGTGATTCAGGCACTTACAGCTTCACCACTCAATACTGTACATCAGCTATGGATCTACTGTCAATGAAACATGTTGCTTAGAGTGACTAATAAACAAGTCTTTATTACTCCTCAAGGTTGAAACAGGGTGACGATCTAAGTCAATGTTGGTTCTATTGTACAATCAGTGTACACTGAGCACTGTGTGGAAGGAATTGAAGCTTAAACTTTACCAAAGTGTATATCAAACATGATTTGTCTTTTTTACACAACATATGTTGACTTCAGTGACAGCCCAAAAGTTGTCACTCTACAGCAGTGTTAATTTTGTTGACTAATTAGTTGGTCATAGTTTTCTTCAATAACCTTTTCTCCCCTAACAAAAGCAAGACAGTAACTGAAAAGAACTATTGCACATGGACAAAAACTAAAACTACATTAACCATTTTTTGTCAACAAATACAAACTAGATTGTTAATTTCTGACAGAGACTTAATCCAATCAGACCTAATTTGGTCATGTAGAAAGTAGAGACAAGTTAGGAATATATCCAATCACAACTGCCTTAGCTTGGTGGTGGTGGGATAAGTTGTGGAGTGATCAAATCAGAGCTGCTCTCTTTATGAATTGGTATATTAAAATAGAGCAGGTTCACTGTTTGTTGTCAATTCTTGCCTTGGAACTGCCAGGTAGCCTAAATAAAGGTGACCACATTTCACACAAAAGTTAAATTAGTCAAGGTTCATGTATACATTTAAACTTTACAAGAATTCAGTAAAGGGTAATTAGATATTTAATTCCATCCAATTGTAAAACATGACTTCAGAAATTCAAGGACAAAAAAAATGCCTCACACTTTACACTTTATATTTTAGTTGAATAAATTCACATTAGATTTTGTCAACCAAAATGCTGTGGATTTCATTAAGTAAAACCTGACCTCTCCCCACGGTCCTTCAGATTGTCTGTTTATTGAAAACTTTTTTACATTGTTGAACCCAAAGCAGTTTTATCATTATTGTTGATTTTATTAGTGCATATTCTGCATGTTACTTGGTTTTTTTAAACTCTCTTTTCAGTTTCATGCTTGAGTTAAATCCTGAAATGGCGCTTAATCATTAAACTCCCCGGTGGTGCCCCTATAGTGCTTCTCACTTCCGCCACATTTTTTTTTTGACTGCTTGCAGTAACATCTCATGACATCTTGTTCAGTGGAAAGCAGCGCTAAACGCAAGAGCAGAGTTGATACCACAGGCTGCTTCTCGGACCGTCCAATGAAGAAAAAAACTACCCATGGTAAAAGATCGATCTTTGGATTTTATGAATCGATTATGAACCATTTAAAGGGAAATCGATTAAAATTGATTGAATTGATTTTTTTAACCCAGCCCCAGATGAAAGTATGGCTAAAACTTGCATATTTTAGGCAAAGTACTATAAAACTAGTTTACAAGCCCCATTGGTGTCACCATCATAGCAAGAAAAATGTAACAGCCAGCACTCAGAAATGTCATGACTTCCCATTCTAGGGGTGGTAGAAAAAATCGATTCACATAAGTATCGGGATTTCTTGTTTGACGATTTTTAAATCGATTTTTTGGTTCAAAAATATTTTTTTTTTGGTTCAAAATTTTTTTTTTTTTCCAAATTGAAATGCTTCATTTTAGTCTGTGTTAATAAGCCACTTCTAAATGCAATCTAGGCTTTTGAAGAGGGAGTATAAACAGCTGGTTAAAATATATTGCTGAATAAATCCTAATATAGTCTGTAGGCATCATCATTGTTCATCTTTTTCGCTGGTGTTAAAAAAGCTAACTGAAGATTGCAAAAGTCAGCAATATTGTACGATCGCAATTTAAATCGAATTGGCACCCAAAAAATCATAAAAAATCGAATCGGGATATATTAGACAGAAAATAGAAAAACAAAGAGAAAATCTGTAACATCATGGGTGCTGTGTATCCAGGGATGTGTCATTATTGTCTTTGTTTTGAAATGTTATTATTGCTATCATTTGTCTGAGCTTGCAGTTGCTTTTGTTGCTAAATATATTGTTAGCTATGACCTGAAAGGCTCATAGCTGAAAAAAAGGGGTGGAAATCGATACGTTTTTTACTTCTCCCTACACCCTTTTCGAACTGAATCTGTTATATTTTCTTGCAAAGATTAATGATAGTAGAAAAAATGCTGTAATTGCTATTTGCTTTTGCTTACCTTTCTATTTTATTTTTGTTGGATTTGTATAGAGGTATACATATGTATATTTTCCATTTAAGCGAAATAAACATTCATAATGATTTACTAAATTCTTCTGAGGAGCCTTTGAGCAAGGTATCTGATCACAAACCCCTCGGCTTCATTGCAGCAGCCTCTCTGTCTGTCATCCCTCTGTTAGGGTATGTCTTCAGGATCTGTTTGTGCTTCAACTTTCACTGGCAGTGAACTTTAAATTTAACCCATGAGGGATCAATAAAGTCTATCTTTCTTTTCGTACTCTACAATGAGAAAATGCTCAGTACAAAGATTGAGTGCAAAAATTTTAGATACTATACAAAAGGATGACAGAAATTAATTTAAAAGCAGCAAAGCTCTTCCATGTGGGTGTCCATGTCTTTTCCTGCTGGAAGCTCTCCTCAGAGGTGGTGCTCCATGATAAATTTAAAGTGGCAGCCTCAATTACACTCCAGCAAATTACATACGCGCAGTACGGCATGTATGACACAAGAACAGACATTAATTCTGTCAGCAAGAGCAAGCATTAAATACATAATGAAAGAAGCAAAGGACTCAGATTTCAACATATGAAGGTCGCCTTTCATGGGCTCAACAGGTGAACACAGCAGGCTGCCATCACCACACTGCTCAAATCACTCCGATGCAGTGTTAAAGCAGACGAACGCACACTGACCCAGACAAACTCAGACGCTTATTGTTCAATATCAGACCTCCTGGGGTTAACAGCAATGGTTTGTGCATGACGGGATGTGTGAAAGTAACATAAAAAGACAAAAGGGACGACAAAACTTTCAAGCCTTTGGTTTTAGGAATTCATCTGCTGCAGGACGAGTACTTAACATCACTCCTCTTTAGTTAGTGAGGATACAACATTAAGCAGACTCACAAGGCAATAAAAAATAGATAGGACCACTTACCTGCAACTATATATTTGTGGGCTTCAGAAGGCAAAGAAAGAAAAGACAGAAACATGACAGTTAGTGACACAAGATCTCAAAAAAGCACGAGAGTGTGTAGCCTGTGAAAGTGACTGGTAGGAGGGAGATCTGGGAGTGTGATGAAGAGGAAATGAGGGTGCAGACTGTGAATGAAGTCCTTTAGTTCACAGAAATAACCAGCAAAACAGGCAAAAAAATATGCATGACAGAGAATAAATCGGAAAACTACCACGACAGAAGGTTAATTAGTCTTTAACTTCTTGCATTGTCCAAAGAAAAGAGGCAAAACTTGAATAAAACTGATCTCAAAAGCTTTCTATAGTCTGTTGCCAAGTTAGAGCAATAAATACAGGGACTAACAAAAGCATGTGTACCAATTACAAATGTACAAAAGCACAAGTCCAGCCCTCTTCTCTATCTCTCACACAAACACACACAGCAGAGTCAATCTGCTGTTTGCTCAGCTGATGCAGATTGATGGAGAGCGGTGTTGACAAGCCATATGAGAGGCTCATCCATAAAAGATGGGCTGGGTCTGGTAGAAACTGGAAGCTATTTACTGGGGAATAACACAGAAACCGCAGAGCTCCCTCCATTGATTATTAACCAGGAAAACTAGGAGTCTGGACGAGTGTGTCTTGAATGATTAGTCACTTCAACAAACCTTTAAAGAAGTACCTAATTAAATCTAAGTGAGTTAAACTTTCTCAAAGATGTAGAATTGGTGTTTCTGTCATTTATACCAACACAGATGATGTTAACTGGAGAAACAACAAAACCTCCAATCACTTCTTTACAACCGTTTAATTCAAAAAGCACTGAGTCATACTTTCTGGTGGTTTTGGGAGTAGTGTCCTTCATCCTGAGGTTTTCTTTGCAGCCAAACTATAATTAAATAAAACTAAGTGGTGAGGTTGCAGAGGTGCAATCACATAATAGATGATTACTAACTAGATGATTACCTAAATGATTGAAGTTTCATACTCACGGCTAATTATACAGCTACCTAATTTAATTGTTGACATGCTACATGAAGGCTAGAACAATGTCTTCATGTTTTAAGATGAATAGATTAATATCTTAATAGCTTTTACAACCTACAAAAATAACAAACAATTTTGAAACATTCTAACACCACCACATTAACTAGAAAAGCACTCGGAGAGCGCAGACCTCTGGCACAGTCCTCAGCCATATTGTGATTTCCACCATAAATATTAGTCCTACCTTTATTTCACCTAAATATTTGGATTCCTTGACAATGAAAACATACCATTAGTAACTGGTTACCTCCACCTAGGAGGTTATATTTTCGGGAGAGTTTGTCCGTCCGTCCATCCGTCGGTCTGTCTGTCTGTCTGTCTGTCTGTCTGTCTGTCCGTGAACAAAATAACTCAAAAAGTAATGGATGGATTTGGATGAAATTTTCAGGAAATGTTCAGTATGGGAAAAGGAAGAACTGACTCGAATTTGGTGTTGATCCGGATCAGCGTCTGGCCGCCATGGCGAAAAATGTGATTTCTGTGAATAACTACTGAACTAAAATAGATATCATTATGAATCCAGTTGCTAATGGTATGTTTTCATGGTCAAGGAATCTAAATATTTAGATGAAATAAAGGTAGGAGTAATATTTATGGTCAAAATGACAATATGACTGAGGACTGTGGCGCTGGCGAAGGTCTGCGCGCTCCGAGTGCTTTCTAGTTTCATAATGATATCTATTTTAGTTCAGTAGTTATTCACAGAAATCACATTTTTCGCCATGGCGGCCAGACGCTGATCCGGATCAACACCAAAATCAAATCTGTTCTTCCTTTTCCCATGCTGAACATTTCCTGAAAATTTCATCAAAATCCATCCATTACTTTTTGAGTTATTTTGTTCACAGCCAGACAGGCAAACAAACAAACTCTCCCGAAAACATAACCTCCTTGGCAGAGGTAAAGATAGAAGTCCTCCACTGACAGGATTGGACCTTTTTTGCTTTTAGTTAAATTAGCACTGACTATGTAGTGTTTTATTTGTCTTAAACAAATGTTGTTATATTCAATGTACCAATTTCAATAAAGAATTAAACTTAATTAAGCAGACCAACTAGGAGAAACTTGCACTGAGTTACTCCTATGAACCTGTGTCAACTTTCCAAAAATGCATTTAAAATACATGTGTGCAATTTTGAATGAAGGATTTTGCTTGTTTGTTTATTTGTTTGTTTTTTAACCAAGACATGACCCAGACTCAGAAGCCTGGCAATCAAGTATTTATGAATTTATTAAACAAGTGTCAGTACTATCTATTTTCACTAGTAATATAGATGCCCCTAATCAAATAACACCTTAAAAACCCATTTAGACTCAAGGTCTCACACGATTTATCTTTGTGGCAACAAGCACATTACTGCCAGGGAAATATTCATGAAGAATGCACTTCATCCTTCACCTGCACCTTGATTTTGATTGTATTTTCAACATTTGTGCTGTTGCAAACCCTTTCTGGATCCACCCCTGAGTTCTTACTGAGGTCAGTCTTTAAACTAATTAGTAGACTTGACATGTTTGTGATTATTTTATCCACATTGCATTTGTCTGAAGCTCTATTAAGTTAGAAGACGTGTGCTGTTTTGACAGAAACACACACACACATATACATACTATATACATAGCTAGGTAGAATACTAACAAAGTAAAAATGTAAAACATGTGCAACAGTATAAATGGACCTGTTTCCAGACAGATTTGAAAAAATAAACACAGAGCTAACCCAAGAATTAGCTTCTTGTGCTGTTGTTGGACCAAACTAACATCTAAGCTAACTGGCAAGCTAGCTATGCTAAACTAACTCTAAACAGGCATCACCTGACAGCAGAAATGTCAGGATGTAAAATAAGTAAACTTAGCTCAGACCTTATTCCTCTTTGTTGCTGAGCTAAGCTAACTTAGATTAGTGAGTTTATAGTATTTGTAGTGAAATTAATCAGGTGGAAACCTAAATGAATAAGTGATTAGGAATACTTTCTTTGAAGCTAGTATTTTTATTTAGTTGCTGTAATATGGTAATTAAGCGTTCAGGCCAATAAAATGTAATTTAGCAGACTTTATTCATAAGCTAAGAGTGCTATTCATCTCTGAAAACACGAAACGTGTCCCTCTGAGTGTGTTAACTATTGTGTCTCAGCAGGAAGTTTCATTATCCTAACAAAACTAATCTACTGTGAACAACCTTTTCACTTTTTTGAGTATTATCAAAATGGCGTCCATCATTAAACCTTATTCAGCCACCCCCCTGATAGCAGTCAGCTATGAAAAATCCAGTATTTGTTCTGTACAATCACCCCACACCCTGACTAAACAGGTGTTTTGATGGGTTTTGTCCTGCGGCGGGTATTAGCCAAGTGTCAGCTCTCCTCCTCTGTTCCACCCTCTTGCGTTTCTCCCGTCCCGCTTTCTCCCGCCTGGCCTTGATCCTCATTATTCCACAGTGGGGTCTTTGGGGGAGCAAATGGTCTATTATCCAAAGATGGAGCTTAAGACAACTTAAAGCTGTGGAGGAGTGGCTATTTATTTGGGTTGAAAGAAGGAGAGAGAAGGAGGGAGTGTATGTCTGGCCTGGCGTTCCCATATCACTTAGGCTAATGTGATTACGGGTGAGCGAGTGGGGGAGTTAATTTAGCTCAGGGTATGTTGGTTCTTAGTGATTCATGTCAGGGAGAGTCGAAGGGGGAGAGGGACCGGTCACAGGACTTCCTAAAACACCCACACACACTTATTCATGATCAGAAAAGACATGGGTGTGTGAGTCCATGCAGGCCTAATTTAGTGCCTGGTACCAACATTAGCACATATGAATGCACAAGCACAAATGGGCCTTGGTACGGACCAAGGTTAAACGACTGGCCTCAGCATTAAGTCCTATCTGACTCTCATTTCTCTTCATTTAGCTGTCAGACCTCAACCTCTTTGAGTCTGATTTAAGAATTCAGGGCAGCTCAGAACGAGGTAGGTCTTTGTTGGGTTGCTCTGAAAGAAAAGTGACCACAGTGCTTTAAAACATTATTTTAGCAAAGGTGTACATGCAATGGTAATTTTTGCATGTTAAATAATCCTGTTTCAACCACCACTGCTTTTAAAGTGATTCACTAAGTGAGACCCAAGAAGCCCGCAGGTGTTTCAGGTGGCCCAGCACAGCAAAATCAAAACAATGCACACCATTTTGCCCTAAGGGGAAAAATGAATTAACGCTGCGGAAGCTTTACATCTACTGAAGGAAAGAAAATGTGACGTTTTTTGTTTAATTAGTTTACTATCACACATTTCAGTTGCAATTCTGCACTTTTTGTTGCAAGAATTTGGAAGATTTGGGAGAACCACAACTATCCAAGCTGGATTTTTTTTTTACAGCAAAATCACCCTGCACTGATCTAAGAGGTTATGTGTTTGCAAAAAATCAACTTACAAAAAATTCTACCAGATTTAGTCTTCAGCAAGTTATAAGTTACTATGTCACTGGCAATACAGTGGCAAAGGTTCAACGATTCATGGTGGTATTCAGAAATTGTATGTCCTTTTTACAACATCCAAGAAATCTACTCTCTTTTGTCAGGTTTGCACAAAAATACATTAAAAAACATTCCTATCCTCCTAAGTAAACACTTTTTCAATGTCATCCAATCAGGGGGAAATCACAATGAAAACAGGGCGTTTCTTGAAAAACTCCAACCTTTTATCAACATTAATAGGACATCCATCCATCCATCATCTTCACTGCTTATCCCTGTTAGGGGTGCAAAAGCCCATGACATTAGGTATGAGGCAGAGTAACACCCTAAACAGGTCGCCAGCCAATCACAGGATCATATAGAGAGACAGTGATTTACACTCAAACCAATTAACCCAATAGGCATGTTTCTGGTCTGAAACCAGAGCAACCCACCTCTTAGCAAATTTGTACATATGATGGTTTAGTTTAGCATGTTAAATAATCTTGATACTGAAAGAAGTAGCAATAATTTTACTGCGTCAAACAATCGACCATATCCATTTATAACTGAGTCTTGCTCTCGTGATGAGAAGAATAAAATGTTACGTTATTGACACCACTGCCTTTATGAATCAAACACAACCTGACATTTGACACCATGCTGCATTGATATGGTTTTTTAAGCATTTTGCTGCTGTCTCCACTCTTGATTGAAATTATACAATCAACTAACTGGAACTGGTCTTTAACTGGAACCAGATCTCCTTTAATTCTATCCCTACAAGATAAAACATGACAAACAAACTGACTTCCTTTGGATTAGTGAAGAACTGAGCCCTGTCTGAGCAAAAGGACCCTAAATCTTTGATTAAATCAAACCTTAAACGATATTTTTCTTCTGTAAGACATTAGGATTTTGTCATTTCAGTTTGACTACACATCAATGAACCATGTTTTCCTTTACAAAACAAGCATACTCTGACTTTTGTCAGGCAAAGTTATTCCACTCCGTGCCATCAGGTGCTTGTCTACTGGAAGCACCCAAACAAATAAATTTAATAAAAGTTTTAATTAGTGAAGCTGTACGTTGCTACTTCAGAGGTAGAAAGCAGTTTGTGTGTGAACAGAGCCTCCTCAAACGCAGCAGATGGACTCATTGGACTCTGAATGGCTTTTATCTTTTCTGGTTGCCACCCACACGCATTTTACAGACAGACCGAGCATGTCAATGGCACTCTAAAACAGGAGAGGCCTCTTCTATAAATCAGAATTCTGTCTGAAGTTATTTTTCCAGAGTGGATAAAAGCGTAGAGGGCACAGAAACAGGGATCTAATCTGAACGTTGAGCACATTTATCATGAAACAGCGAAAAACTTCAACTTGATTACATACTAGTGCAGCTTCAAACTGTAAAGCTGAGTCCCCCAGACCAGCCTGAATACCCTTAAGATTTTAGTGTGTATGTAACAGCAGAAGGAGGTCTTTGTTTGAAGCTAAGCCCTGCTCTGTGACCCCCCTCCTCTTTAAGAATACTGTCCTGTCTCAGAAGGATGCCCCCTCCAAAAAGGATTTTACAGACAGGAAGAAAAATGTGTCATCCCTCCCTCCCCCTCTCTGCCTCTATTGTACACTTCAGAAAACCTCCCTCTGTGAGCCATTCGGTCAAGGCTTTGAGGAGGGGACTGAGTTTGGAGAGCAGTGATGAGTCAAGTCTTCAGTTCTCAAGATGCTCCATCACTGAATCTTTATTACAGTAATGGAGCAGGCCTCCTTCCAAACAGAGACAAGTTAAGTTTTCAGTAAGAAAATATGTAGAAAAAGAATTTTCATCTGCCTGTATTCAAGTTTTTCAGGAGTGCCTGGAGCCATCAACTTGAATAAAAACATTTTCAGGAAAATTCTTCAAGATTCCAAGAAATGGTATGTGTGTTTTTATTAGTGTGATGCTAACACATTTGGAAATTTCCATCAACATGCTAACACAGTTAGCATTACATGTGCACTGTAAGTCTCCCAGCTCCACAGGATCGCTAATGTCCCGAAACAGCAACACAACGCTGAAAATGTACAATGGAGCAAACCTGTAAGAATTGTTTAGAAGCTGTTAGGTCTTACAGTCTATGGAGGACCACAGCTCGAATAAAAACTGCGATGGAAGTTTCTAGTTCAGCCAATCCAGTGCATTTTACGGAAATATAATGGATCCACACTGAAAAATCAATATTACAAAATTATGATGACTTTAAAGTTATTCAGATCCTGATGATATTGCATGATTATTTATAAATTTTACATCAAGTACCACATTAGTCAATGCATTTAAGTGCTTTTAACATTGTTATTTTTAACTTTGAACGAGAAGTGCTATGAGAGCAAAAACATCTGCCAAAGATTTTTAACACTGTTCTAAGAGTCACTGTGAAAAAGGTGGAAAATGTTCTATACTGAAATGTTAATAAATTCCTGAAGAAATTGTCTACTAAAATGTCCTCAAAATCTGTCAAGAATTTATGGAATCATCAGTGAAAATCTGGCAATTTACCCTACAACACACTTTTTACAACCTTTAAAACATTCCTGGATCTGCATCTGGACTGGGATCACCGCTGAAATTAAATCACTTTTCCCTTGGGCCATGACCAACATTTTCTGGGAATTTAATCAAAATCAATCTGTAACTTTTCAAGTTATCTTGCTAACAGTTTAACAGACAAATACCAGCAAAAGCATAACCACCTTGGGGAGCTAAAGATGGACAGTGCACAATACATGTGAAAAAGTGCAAATACTTAACAAATAATGATAAATGAACCTGAATATACCTCCATTTTGACTACTGCTGATTCGCTGGTGAGTTAGTGGATATAAAAGGGCATGGATGTGCTAGCTATAACACTGATGGGCAACTTGCGTAGAAACTTCAACCATCAGTGAGGGAATGGTTGTGGACGGGCAGTAGATGGCACTTTGAGTAGTCACAAAGCCAAAATTGCACTAAACAAGGTAAAGACTATGTACAATTTTACACTTTAATTTCTAAATAAAACACCATGAACAACTCATCATGTATTCTTTCACAACATCATCATAACGACAAACTAGGAGACAAACTGACATCTTTGCACTGCTTTAGAAATGGACCCAGTGGGCAAGGACACACAATATTATGGGGGTCCAAAACTGTTCCAGATAGTAAGATTAATTTGGGGATGATGGTGTGTGTATGTGGAGCTCCTGCTGTGCATCTCCACTAGACATCAAATCATGTGATTTTTTACAAAAATCACACCTTTGCAGAATCAATACAAACACCACAAGTCTTGCCCAAGCATGAACTATGAATATAGCTGTGATCATTACTCTTAGCAAAGGAATACCTGAGCAAACATACCAAATCATCTCCCATCCCTGAGTAAAAAAGCCTTTTCAGATCCCGATGCAAAGACGACGTATGGGAGCCTCAGGAAACTTCAACAAGCTTGGACCACAGAGTCTTTAGGTCATTCTCAGATGGGGCCAAAACTGGGAGACAGGGTGAGAATTCCAACTAACTTGGATCAACTATGGCGTTTTCTCACAGGCAGGACACTGCGGGTTGTAAAAAGTCCTATCAGTTTCCAGCTGTGAGGTGTATACAACCCTTTCACCGTCCCCTCCTTTTCTCCAACCCTTGAATAAATAGCAGCTGAGAAACTGGCTGGAGGGCGCGACGAGAAAAAAGAGGGAAGGATCCCTTTGGTACTTGTTTACCTCACGCAGCACATCCTTCATGTCGCCTCAATTTGCTCGGCCTTGGCGTTCTTTGACTGCTGGCCAGAGGAAAGGCGCAGCTTGGACTGCTTATCTTCTTTGTGGTTGGTTTTACCTCAGCTGAGGAGAAATGAGTGGCTGTGCTGAATGAGCTCCAACACCTCTGCCTGTCCTCACGTTGGCACCATTTGGTGTTTTTGTTTTTCTGTTTCCTCGGCAGAACAGAGGAGGTGAGTTGGATCAGGGTGTCAAGCATGTAAGCGTGTGTCGCTGTAACAAACAAAGATTAGCACGCTGTCGATGAAGAATCCTAATCTCAGAGCACAGCGGCCACTTATGCTTCATAATGAGTCATTTGCATATGCATCTCAGTGGCACCGTGATTACATATAAGAGAGGATAGAAATGCAAAGACGGCTTCCTTTCACTCAAGCACAACCTTCACAATGGTGTAATTTCACGGCGTGGAAATCAGCAGCTCCTCAGAGGGCCTCAGCCTGCCTTCATTAATTTAGTTTGAGGGACCATATTAAAATGTCCAAAACAGACAGAGACAGACAGACAGACAGAGAAGCAGAAGCAGCAATGAAAATAAACTGTTGCATGTGTGTAGGGCTGGAGAAGAGAGTTTTAAAGATTTATTTGTATATTTTCAAAGGAAACATAAGGTAAGAAAATAATGTTTCCGTCAAAAAGTTATTTGAAAAAGGAGAGGTGAAATAACACCTGTTATGAATTGGCACAATACAAATAAAGACTGAGTGATTTAATAATTGATAGTCACATCACAGGTAGTGCAATGTCAAACAACCCAAAGCACATCATGCTACTGTTATACTGCATTCACATCGCAAGCGACCCAGCTACCAAAATCGCGTTGCCCACTGACGTAACGTTGCGCGTCCATAAATACCTCATTTTGGTCACCGTTGCCGTCAGCCATCGCTTGGTGACGTCACGTCCGCTCGAGTTTCACCGCGATCATATCATATATCATATAATAGGATATATAAGCAGACATTATTCCAGCTGTATCCTTTTCACGCACTTATCAACCATAAAACACTGCAGCAGCAGCATCTGTGAGTTTACCCCGGTCTGTCTAGGCGGAACTAATGTCCTCACTGACATCAGTTCCGCCTAGACGGAACTCATCCGCCCTGTAGTCCGGATGAATAACTGTCAGTCTCAGGTACCGTCACACGTACACACACCTCTGATTGGCTGATGCTACACAGCCGCATACAACATCGCCTGAATAGATCAACTTTTTTTAACTTTGACATCGCACGACGAGTGAAGTGATCGTCTTGTACGCGGCTGTCGCATCGCGGGAGGGTTAGCCCCGCCCCATTGCGGCTGTACATTGACTATGAATGGAGAGTGATCGCTGAGGTAGTACGAGTAGCGTCCGGTGTGAATGCACCTTTAGTCTGTTGTTTGATGGACACCAAATCCTCCAGTTATCTTGTTGAATGATATCACCATCCCTACCACAGTGCAAAGTTTGGGTTTGCTTCATGTAATGTGCAAGTCACAGATTATGCTTGTGGCAGATACAGCATTTATACTCCTCTCAGACTGGCCAAAAAAACAGTTCAAACCCAGTGACAATTGGCTCCTGTCGGCAGTGACACAGGTTTATATCAACTCGCCTCAGATCTGTTTCAGGGGGAATATCACACTTGAGTTGACCCACTAATTTATGCCATGACATTGGCATAACATGCCCACAAATAATATCACGCTCATCCCCTCCATCTGTAACTTATGTGGCTCTTCGCAACAACAACTTCCATCAGCCTTTGTATCATCAGCACCGAGCCAGTACATTTTTAAAGGACAAAAGTACAAGGTACAGAAAACCATGTCTTCCATACTCCTTACCATTGTTTACCTAGTTGTGTTTTGTCGCGCTAATGATGTCATTAAGGTGTTGACAGAGGACCAAGGTCTGGTAGCAGTGGGAAAGAAGTCACTTGCCGATTGTTAGCAGGTTAACCAGCATTGAAAAAATCTGTGTTGACCCGCTAAGTTTAGTGTGAACGTGGTTTTAGTGACTTCACCACATGGAGACTTTCAGCCAAAAGTTCTCTGTCTGTAGCCTTAATAATTTCAAGATTCAAAAATGTGTACAAAATCAGTCTCAAGTGCAACAACCAGAGATGCTAAGCTATTCAACTAACTGTTCTGAGAAGTTAGAAGTTACATTTTTAATAATGAAAGCTACTGGTAATGCACATGAAAGCCATATATTTATCTGAAAGGCAGCACTTTTCTGAAATTCGCCGACAATATTCCAAAAAATATTGCTGAGTTAAAGAAAATGTTACATTTTCACCCCTTGTATTATTTGTCTCTGGTTCAAACAAAGAATCACTTGCATAATGCTTATCAACCAAAACAGCTCATTTGAAACTTGTCTAAAAGAAAAAAATACAATTTCACTATTTTCATTTAATGAAGAAGAATCTACTTGATGAATGAACATTTCATCAGTGCGTTCATTAGGCTGGTGGGTAAGGATGGAAGTCAAAAACCTGTTTAGACTCTAAAGCAGTTCCCTATAGGACTTTATAACATTTGTCTTTATGCTGATCAGTATCCTTATCATTTTTTCCCTTTATCTGCATGCTCTGCAAATCAGTGAGGAATTTGCAGGAAGTAAACAATCACAACAGATAGGGATCAAAACTATGTCTTAAAGTTTTACAAATAGCAATTGTCATACAGCCCTCCGTAAGTGAAAACACCAGTAACCTGCAGAATCATCCATCTCTGCAGCACAGCATCAAATATCAGAGTGTTATGTTTGACATTTTAGCCAAAGAAAATCGAAGTCGACAAACCTTTTTTCCACAGAGAAGATCATCTAGAATTGATAAAGGAGCTATCACAGAACCAGATCAATAAGAAGAATCCTGAAAATATATACTGTATATTCAAGCACAATCAAATTGGGCAAATATGTTGGCAACATCTAAGAGTGAAGGTGAAATGATGTTTCCTGTTGGGTGTCCATAACTTCAACCTCTGCTACAGTGAAATCAAACATGTCTGAACACAGTTGTTTTTTAACCAGGATAGTCAAAATTAAAGTTATATTTGAAGCATATCTACTTTAGCGAAACATGGGAATACTTAATTTTTGGTCCATATCACCCAATCCTGCTTGTCTGGTTTGTTCACTTTAAAGATAAATCAAACTCCCAGACGTCTTAGAGGCCATGACTTTTCAAGTGTTAGTCTTATTTTGACAGGGTGTCTGTGAAAGCTTCCTCCCACTCCCTGTCTGATGGTCTGTCTCCACAGACCCTGAAACAGCCTGACCTTGTTGAAGAGTCAAAGGTGGGAGCTGCAGTGATATGAAGCGCCTCCGTGTTAGCGCTCCTCCTCTGTGGTCCATTTACACTGCAGCCTGCAGCCGATGACATTATGGGAGGCGTGAGGCTGATAGCCCCCACGTTCCTCACATTCCAGCTGCTGCAAGGGACCACTGTTTCCCCTCAGACCCCCTCACTGTACTGCCTCAAGGTGTGTGAGCAGCCTCAGGCCATGGACAGAAAGTCATGTGGAGCTAAAACTGAAGTCCAAATTCAGAAAATCATCATACATCACAGCATTAACCAGTATTGGACGACAAAAAGGCCAATATTGTACTATTGTATAAGGGAACAAACAAGTAAGGCTGTACTCCATAGACTGGAGCTACAGTCTTCCAACTGAGCCAAGAGTTTCAGTCTGACCATATTTGACCAAAAACACATTTAATCTTGGAGGAGGCGGGCTACAGCAGTTGGAGGCCACGGGTTGCCTCAATGTCTCCTTCAAAAGTCAGATAGTAGAGTCCACAATGATGCAAAGAGCATAATACCATGGATCCACCCTGCGTGGTATCAACAGAGCAAGCCGGTAGTGTTTGTGCCATGGTGAAGGGGACATTTATGGCACACTTGGGGCCCTTAGTCCCAACGGAGCATCATCTAACCACCAGAGCCTACGTGAGTGTAGCTGCTGACCGTGGTGATGCCACTGCACCCTCACTTTGCAAAACTTCATACCTATTTTTAAACTTTATTTCATTCCTCCTGACCTTTAATGTTTTTTTTTTTCTAATTATAAGTTGATTTTTTTTACAAAAATTTACCAAGTCAAATTCCTTCTGTGCAAATGTACCAGGCAATAAATAATTCTGATTCTGACTGCTGCGTCCAGCATGTAAGCTTAGATAATCTCAAACTGGTGTCATGGACACATCTGTAAGTTCACTGCACTAAATACTTCAACATGGACCAAAACCTCAGAGGAATGTTTTCAGCACCTGAAGATTTAGGGGGGTCGAACTTAGTTTAAGCAAAGTGTACTTAATAAAGTCACCAGTCAGTGTGTTCTGTTATGTAATAAAGATAAATTAAGGAAAGTAACAAACTGTTTCAAGAAAAAAAACATCTCATACACCTTATCCTGTTTATACTGTCACTTTAGAAAAAAGAGACACTGGTAAAATACTTCTTTTAATTATCTTATTTTTCAGAGCAGCACCTTTATGAAATATCTTTTAATGTAAAAAAAAAAAAAGGCAAAATTAATATACAGTGCTTAACAAATTTATTAGATCACTGGAAATAAACATCAAAAAACATCCATGAAGAACTTTGATGCAGGCTACTTTACTTTGACTGCACCCTTGTTGTTTTCCCATATTGAACAGGAACGAGGAATTTAAAATTAAATTCACCTTTTTATCCCCAAACCACTAACTGAGCTGAGCTTCTTTGAGAAGTCAGAAATTAATCAAGAAGAACATTTAACTACAACTATATTTTCTGTTCAGGAATATAAGAAAATGGCTATAATTTGACATTTAAACAAAAAATAACCATGTGCTTTCAATTTGTATTCTGTTTTTTCGTACAACAGTGGAGTTGAAATTTTCATGGATAACAATAAGAATTATATTTTAGCATTAAAAGTAGAATTTCGCTCAAAAAGCTCCCATATACTGTCTTATAAATATTCACAGAAACATAAAAAATGATTATGTTAATCACCAGTGCTGTTAATTTAGGGCATAAACTCACACTGAGTGATGGTCCAATACATTTGTAAGCACTATATTTGTATATCAGTTCAAAACATTCTTTATAAACACTTAAACCAAATTCTCAGTAGCAAAAAATGAAAATGTACCAGTTTAAACTAGACCAGCATGGCATCTGCTAATCAATATTGTGGCAACAACATGAATCCTGATAACTCGATAAATGCTATAGATCTATCATCTATGCTTTTATTCATGTTTTAAAAACCTAAAGCTACAGCAGGATTTTTCAAAATCTAAAAATATCCAATAATCCCCCACTAAACCGGCAAAAACAAACTTTAAAGGAAGCTTTACTCTAACCTGACTGTATCAAAAAGTTGTGAGAGCAGGGCTGTAACTTGGCTTGACTGCATCAAAATGTGTTTAACTATGAAAAAAGTAAATTCTGAATATCGTAATATGTCTTCATATGTATTTGAAGACTCATATCTAATAACCATAAAACTGTGAATAATTACACTGCCCCTGTTTATAGATTTTTACTTGCACAGCTTCATTTTAAACACATTTGAAAAATGATTAAATGCTATTTTTATTTAACAGTTTCTGATGTTTATTTCCAGTCAGTGCTCCAAACTGGCACATCTGTTGCAGACATGCAGAATCTTTAGGTGTCAGAAAGTTGCGGAGCGGACATTTTCAAAGAGAGTTAAGCTCAGAAAGTGAAACCTGGCTCTGAGGAGGACACTAGATCACTCAGAAAAGTGCTGCCTCATATTAAGCTTGTCAAGCGTCCCCTGTGGCAGCTCAGCGATGAAGCCTTTCTCCCAGACGCATTCATCAAACGGATCAGGATCATGAGTCCACTGCTAAATGCCAACTTGGCATGGCTGAGCCCTCCGACGGGTTTGCTGAGTAATTCAGGACAGCAATTAATGTCGGCGTGCTCAAAGTCAAAAAGGCACGGGAGAAGAAAGTGCTAAAGCCGTCCATAAAGCAGCCACGAGTGCAGACATGGTCCCTGATGACATCACTGAGGGCTGAGTCTGACCCCCATCCTTTAGTGTGCGGGGTCTCATCCATCACTGCCGCTCTCTTTAGGTATCATCCACCCCATCAGATCCACAGCCACCCTCCTTTTAATGTAATAGGCTGCTGCATTAATGGCTCCAGAGCCCTCGCTATTAGAGGAAATGGCTTTTAATTTAGCCAATTAACAAGCTCGTAAATTCATCAGCGGAGCGAGAGATCTGCAGAATTAGCGAGGAAGAGTCAGAGTGGGGAAAATGAGGGAAGGACAGGGTCAATGGTTATCTCTACAGGGTGGTAATTATCAAAAACATACAAATATAGGATCAGGCACGTCACCTTCAATCAAGCAGCCAATCACAGGAGCTGAGGAGCAGGAATGGTGATGAAGAGGAGGGAGGTTACTGGCTTAGAGCAGAGGACGTGCAGAGGACAGTAATTGAGAAGTCCTTGGCTGCTGACGGGTACAAGCGCTCGGCAGATGAAGGATATTATAATATATTGATTCATGCCCGCCTAGCAGCGCAGAGGGCTACAGCATCAGTGTGCTGGTTAATGAAGGAGCTGACTGGTGAATTTAAGAGGCGAATATCCATCGACAGTCAGGACAGGGGTTTCTCTGAAGAAAGTGGGAAGGACGGGGAGTAAAACAGCAAACTGAACTGCTGCTGCAGAGAAACTTCAGGAGGGATGAAGTGAGGCTGTGAAGGGTAAGTCAAAGAGAGAAGAGGCCTTCAAAAGTTTTACAGCTGCTCAGGAGCAAACTTTTACCTGCAGCTTGGCACCATAATCCTCTGAGATTTACTTGATGAATGGAAAAAACATCCACATCTGTCCAACGCAAGTTTAGTTTTGGACACAAGAACTACATTTAAGTTATTCAGAGGATTCAAACCTCAATTTTTGTCTAGAAATTCTTGCTGTTTTGATCGTCAGGCTACTGAAAACACCGTTTATGGTTGCTGTCAAGCAGAAATTCAATATCATTATTTGAATTTTGTTTAAACTTTGCTAATAATCTAATAAAACAATTCTTTAGACATTTGGCACACAGTGTGGCAGAACTAAAAGTGGTTATTGATTATTTCACAATGCTTAATACTAATTAGATCTGATTTTATGTATTTAAATGGTCTTTTTTGGTTGGAAAATTCTGTCAATCAATGTGAGGGTACAAGCGCAGCTAAAGGGAAACAGAACTTCTTATTACTTCCACCAAGTAGGCTATGTTTTCACCTGGGTCTTTAAGCAAGATTACACTCAAACTATTGGATAGATTTACATGAAAATTTTATCTGAGGTGGTTTGGTCCAAGGAAGAAGCAATTACATTTTGGTTGTGATCTGCATATTTGTCTGGATGCATACAATTCCCAAAATGGGTGAAATTCCCATTTCTTAACTTAAAAAAACATATCTCTATCATCTCTTGATGGATTTGTTTCTAAATTTACAGGATAATATATATAATATAACTCCATCATCAACATCAATTTCATCTGGATCCAATCCAGACTGACGCCACAAAAAAAACATTAAAGACTGTGATGGCAAATCCCGTTCATTTCTCCTCGGCTGCTGTGAGGGTTCTGCCCCTTTACATCATTATGGGAACTGCAGTTAATTTGCAAACTCGCTTCAATGTTTTTCTTGCCTTTGTCACTACATTACCCAGCTTCCTTTGCAATGCAAGTGGAGGACTTGTCCACATGGACAGACATGAGTGGAGACTTGGCCGTCATATCGGAGTGATGGTGATCCAGAATTGTATCTCAGTGGAGGTCTGCGATCTCTGAGTGCTTTTCTAGTTACAGAGTGAGAACCAAAACCTAAAGAATTAAAGATGTATATAAAAAAGATGACTACCAATAGGGCTGTCTCCTCACATCCAATATATGATTAACTGTTTAAACTAAGGGTGCACCGAACATTCGGTGGCCGAATATTTTCGGCCGAATAGTGCAAAAAAAGCCATATTCGGCCTTCGGTGGAGTGAGCTAATAACAATGCCGAATAGTACCCCCCCTCAGTAAGGGTCAGACGCTCTCTTATCCACCCTGCCGACAACAACACAGTCACACGGGGTTAAACTCTTGACGAAGCTCCGCTGCATTCGGCCGTATAGCTTGGATGAAAAGCCGACGGCTGAGCCCGCAAATAAGTGGAGGACGAGAGACTAAACTATATTTCACGGAACACACAGCCTGGTCTTTGAATTTAAGTTTGCCATCAACGGTGTAGAACCAAAACTACTTCCACACAGCTCTCCTCAGAACAGTTAAAGCCCAAATTAGAGCTGTTTACGTCCGCTCCGTCCGCTCCACTCGAAGCGGAAACTCTTTGGGTCGAGAGAGCAGCGGATGTGACTGACGGTCAAGCTCCGCTCACAGCGCCCTCTGTTGGACGGAACGGTCCACTGCTCCAGGCCTGATGTGTCGCCACACTCAATATTTTACATTCAAATATTTATTTACAATTTCATTACGGATATTTATTCCCATATTTGATCGGTTATTCAAATATTGAATATAAAGTGACAGCTTTAAAGCAGTACTGTTGGTATTATTGGTATATTGGTATATATCCATCAGTGTACATTAATATTTTTAATGCATGTTTTGTTAAAAGCAAAGGCTACTGGAATATTAAAAAATGTCATAACATTTAATAAACAATTACTTTCTTTTAAAAACATGTCTAAAAATGTACTCTAAACTATTAATGCACTATCAGAAAATATAGATGACTACCAATAGGGCTGTCTCCTCACATCCAATATATGATTAACTGTTTAAACGCTGCGGTAAAATCTTTGACCCGAACTGTAAACATAAATTTGAATGGAAAATCAACAGCACTTCTTCTCTTTCTTTATTGTTTAATTAACATTTACATTTTATTATTTGATGTTTTAATATATCTTAAGCATTTATGTTATATTTCTCAATAAGCTGATATGGTTCTTGTGTTTTTACACTCTATCATTTTGATTAAAGTATTTTTGAGCTTTTTATTTATTCCTGCCGGTTGATTCTTGGTTCTATTTCTTTGCATTTTCTCTTGTTTATTTTCATTTATGCATTAATAGTTCTCTTGTTATTCTTTTTTCTTTTAATTGAGCTTTTCTAGTTTGCATTTGTCTCCAAACCCTCTTGACATCCTAATGTCATAACAATTAGAGTGGAATAAGACTTAGTGGATGGACGTTCTGAGCATTTATTTGCTATGTTGTTGACAAATCCGTAATTATCATTGTATATCTGTAACTGCAATGGAATCTGTATGAAATGTGCTGTATAAAAACAGTTTAATTGATTGAATAATAAAAAAGTTAGCAACCAGGAACGTCCCATATACATACTTCTACTGCCCAGGTTCGAATCCAGTGTCTTCCCCTACTCTCTCACCCCCTTTCACAAGGCCATCGACTGTATTCTTTCCTATCAATAATGGCACAAAATGCCCATAAAATACATTAAAAAAAGCTTTTCTCCTAACCAAAGTGTGCACGTTATTGGCAGTGTTACTACCATAAATCAAGATAATACATTTTAAAGAAGTGTTGTGTTTAACTCTGTATTTCTGCACCACTCAGTCTGAAGTTATCCCTCACTTCCAGAGAAACTTTGTGTACATGAATGAATGCATGCTTAACAAAGACTTTATCCAAATTACACTGGAGTTAAATGGCAGGTGTTGTTCCTACTTCAATGAATAAACCACATCTCTACCCAGGGCCTTACAGACACGTCATTAATATCCATAAATGTCAGGGTCTGTGGTCTCTGGACATTGTCTCTCTATTCTCCTCTAGAAAAACAGAGTGAGACGTGGACAAAGCCTCTGTTTTTGTCCTGTGTGGGCCAAGATAAAGCATCCAGTGAAAAGGTTGCCATCCATCTTCATCCCGCTGGCATGTGCTTTAGTTACTTCCGCCCTCAAAGTGGCCAGTGTGTTTTTCTGCTCCCTCCAGAGTGTGTGTTTGTGTTGTTGTGTGTATGTGTGTTGTAAATGGTGTTGAGGTTAATGAAGTGCATCCACCTCTCTTCCTCCCCAATATGAAACCAACTTCATTAAGGAGTCACAGCCTGTCTGTTTTGGTGATGCATGCATGAATGAGAAACACACGCTGGGACACCTGAAGGGCGCATTCAAAGCTGCACACGGAGACGCCTGCACACGTCCACTGACACAGATATTTGAGACATTTCCATTTCCTCCCTCAAACTAGACACTGATGACAATCTTGATGAGCTGGTGCCTTCAGGGACCACTGAGTGAGCTGGGAGTTCTGTAAATTCCAGGACTTTCTCAGCTTGGATTTGAACACCTTAAACATGGTGTTCAGCAGACAGAGATTTTTAATGAATGAAAACATAATATTGTTGTCAGACTAAAACCTCTTATCTCCATTTTTTCCAGTATTACATGACCAATACTGGTGTCTGCAAATATAAAAATCTTTGCTGAATTTTATAGACAATATTTTGACCATATAAACTGGCCATGAATATCCCATAAATTGTCTTTAATATCTGTAAAATTAACAATGTACTATGATTGTCATCCCCATCACCACACAATGTCCAAAATCAAAAGTATCATTCATGAAATGATCAAACCCTGTTTTTCTAGCTTCACATGTTCTTACCAAAAATAGAAGGGTTGCACAAAATTGATTTTTGCAGGTAATGAATATCTTAATATTCATTAATTTATTATCACAGATACCAATACTTCTTGTCTTGTCAAGTGCACAAGCTCTGCACCTAACAAAAATGGGCTTCTTTCTTTCAGTGTTACAGTATATTTTTGCAAAGAAAAGATGTATAACAAGAAAAAAAAAGCATTAAACTCTTGCAAAAATGAAACCCTAGATTTTTAAATGTACCCATGCAGTGATAAGAAGCTGCATCAATACTGTACATTTGTGTAACTTGCAGATACTCCAGCCAATATGTGTGGCCGAAGATTCAGTTGTAACAACCAGGAAAAATTTCAATTCCAGCCGATACCGATATTTAACTTTTAAGGCTGATACTGGTTGATACTGATATCAAACTGATAATATCGTGCATCCCTAAAAATACAGACTGTCACTATGAAAGGAATTGGTCATGGTCTGTAACTTTTCTTGACACAAAATATGGGTATCAATATCAGTGATGTTGGCTTTGGAAATATCGGTAAATCTCTATTTTTTGTAAAAGAACAGAGCTGTTGGTTAATTTCCATGCTGGTGATGGGTTTATAAGTTTTAGACCATTCAAAAGTACAAAAAGAGTTGATAATAAGGATCATACAATATTTGTTCATCAGTTGCGGATCATTTTTTTTTTCAATTTCTGAAGAATTTAAGTTTAGGAGATAAGAGGTTTGCGCCCACCAGTGATGATAAGATCACTGAATATTGGACCCCGAACTGTACATTCACACCAGAAGCGGTCGGAGCGTCGGCGGCGTCCAGCGGCTATTCATTTTCTATGATCACCGGCGTCGAAGGGCGATCGAGGTGGCGGCGATCACGAGCGGCGCGTTTCGAGCGGCGCGAGCGATGAGCTGAAGTTGGGAGAAGCTCAACTTTATGCAAATGAGCAGCGGCGCGAACGAGGCGTCAGCCAATTACAGGCCGATCTGGATTCCAATGTGGAAGACTTTGAGAGGGAGGACGAGAAAACAAGGGAGGAAAAACTTACCATTGCCATCTCCAGCCCCCCCAAGTGTGATCAACGGTGAAAGAGGGAACCGAAGTCCCATGTGCATCACATATACACGTTCCAACCCCCCATATAACCTCCCGTTTTGTGCAAATGTTACATAAAAAGGGGGGTAAAGTCATAATCAAATAAGCTGTAGTTTAAGGGTCACAAGACTGTGTGTATGTCTGTTTACTTGTCTTATTTTAGTTCAGTCTTTATATATTTACATAAAAGTGTGAAAACGAGATGGTGGAAGGAGATGGTGATTCAGAACATATCTGCACTGCAGCTTTGTAAGCCCCACCTCTCCGGCCGCTCACATCGAGTCCCCTGCCTGCGTGCGTCTGTGTGTTTTCAACTGCCAAGCGGCGTGGTGAGAGCGGCCAGAGCGTCGACAAGCGATTTTGATGCTTTTGGTGTGAACGTACAGTAAGGCTTTAGCTTTTGTAGCTGTAGTACCAGAGAGGTATTGGAAAAGTGTAACTTTTAACTGAAAGTTAAATCTTCTAAATAAAAAATAGATTTAAGAAATGTTCATAATAACTTGTTTATATTGAACATGTCAAATGAGATTATCTTGTGGGTAATAAGCACATAACTACTAGTTACTATCACTATAAACAATGCAGCCTACATCTATTTAACTTTTTTTTTGCCAAGCTTCACTCTAAATGACCACAAGCAGTCTGAACGGCCCAATCAGAATCCTATAAGGCAGGAAGAGGTAGGAGCTACGAGATGGCATGATTTAACGCGAGTTTTGAGCTCATGCTCTGTCTGAGGCAGTAGCATAACATTATCAGATTGGCCTTTAATGAATGTGATTGCCTTAAAGATCGTCCAATCAGATGCTGGAAAATGCTTTTTGAAGGTTCTGCCTTCCCAAAACATTTTCTATTGGCCTTTCCCTAAACAGACATGTGAAATAAATTTAACAGACCATCTGGTATGTCAGGTTAATTTAATTTACCATCATAAACACTATCAGTACAAGCAATACTGTAGTATTTATTTCCTTTATCAATGTATCAATAAAACTTAAGAGCTTACATATTGCTGGATGTCAGCATTTTATCCTGACATCCCATGTATCTCGTCCTCTCCCTCCTCACCGTCCGCCTCTCCATCTCCTCATTCTTTTATCTCAACCTCCCACGCATTTCAGGTCAGCAGGGAAGCAATCGTCTTAAGTGTTCTGGCTGACAATGAGAGCTGATGAGAAACCATCCTGAGAGCGCTGGCCCACTAAGGTAAGCTCCTGATACACCCCCACTGCATACAGATACAGGGAGATCATCTGTCTTCTCTTTTCCCTGCAACTTTTTTCTTTAAGTTTCTACCTGATGATTAAACCCTGAACAAGAAGAGACAAGTTTCTTTCTCACATAAACCTAGAAATGCCCTGACTTATCAGCAACGGTGCTGCCAATAATTCAAAAACAACACGTCCCCAGCATGAGATATCCTTTTCCCTTTTCCTTAAATAATGGAACTCAGTAACGTCATAGTGAGACAACCTTTGCCAACATACGGAAAATGTAAAGTTAAAGAAAAATGATTGGCACATAACCTTAGCATCACACGTTTGCAGGAATTGGTGCATCATAATCCTGTTTTAATCCAAAAAAGGACCCATGGGTGAAGGTCATTGTCTAAGTCAACATACAGAACATACCTCCTCTAATCTCCCTCCAACCCCCCTTTGAAGAGCAGCTTATAACTCTTGATAGAAACTATCACCCCCAAAGGCAACACATCGCTGACTCAGCGCGCCTTTCCCATAATCCTCTGAGCCATTTCATCTTAAATTAAGGGCACCAGAGGTTAAAGAAGGAGAAGAATCAAAGGTGAAGAGGAACTTTCCACCAGAAGCTGCTGAGTTTGACGATCCTGATGATTGATTTGTTTGATTTTTTTACATCAACAGTCTTCATTCATTCGCACAAACCAGCTGTGGGAATTCCAAACTACCACGAGCAGGAATCTGTAGCCTGCAAACATCTCCGAGCATGACTTCACCTGAAGACAAGTCCCTGCACGGCCCAGAGCCTCTACACTGAGAAAAGATGCAACATTACACATGAATGATAACTATGCTCAGCAGAGGATGTGACACGCTTCGGACAAATGAAATAAAGACTGACGATTCCTGATGTTAGTAACTTGATAAACTTACGGATACTTGATGCAGGGACAGGGTGTTGATCTTGGCGATGTCTCCTCTCTCTCCTTTCTGATGTCATTAATCTAACATTAAGTGCCATCAGACTAATTGAAGACACCTAAGAAGTGGAATTCTTCATCTTTTTCCACAGATCCACTTCTGTATCTTCCTATGACTTAAGCTTACAACAGTTTATTATTTATTAGAGTGGCTGCATCTGAACATACACCACAGATTTATGCTGTTTTTACTGACATTGTAACAAAGGTAGCAGCAAAAAATATGTGAAATAAGGGTAACAATAGTTGGGTTAACACTTACCTAAGGGAATCAACATCATTAATCTCTGCTTATCAACTTTTTCCAGTTTGTTCTACATGCCTTGCAAATCGAGGACATCACACTGTTATCAGATACAGTCAGCAGAAATGATAACAAAGAAGTCAAAAATCAGATGTGGAGCATAATTAAAGAAAAACTTTCAGTAAGCCTTGCAGAAGGTAAGGCACCTAGCACCAGTACCTATGAAGCACAGCAGTAAATATAAGGAATGTGGTGTGTTTGACATTGTTGCCATTAAAAACCTGTGTGAGGCTGACTTTTTCCTGACTGAAAATCAACAGGAATTGGATAAAAATCAGAATAATTAAAAGATTAGTATCAGTAAAATTGTACCAATCACCATCTTAAATTGGATTTTAAGCTGTTGTTTTTTTTCAAACACTCTTTTTTATTGAATTTTTGGCACATAATTACCAGAGTTTTACCATTTGTTACAATGGATGCGTGCATTTTCACATTGACAAATCATATCATAATGAAGAATAAAGGTATGCATATCTATAATATCTGTAGACATACATGTATATAATTACCCCCCGAAAAAATATAAACAAAAACAGAGGCCATGCCTGCATAAAGTTTGAAAAACAGAAAATAATTAAATGAAAAATTCATAAAATATTTTTAAAAATACTAATAAGTAAGCTAAAGTGAAAAAAAGATTTTAAGTTTTTGAGTTAGTTACACTATTAAAAACAGAAAACCCAGACCACAGACCAAAGACTACATTATTAAAGGATAACTTCGGTTCCTGCAGCTTTTACATTGTTTATAGAATGAAGAACAACAATATACTCACCCAGAAGGCTTTCCTGATGCAAACGGTGCTTCGGGAGATATTTAGATCCAAAATCGAGCAGCGGACACCGATATAATGGTAGCCCGAAGGGCATAGATCGCCGCTCCTAAAAACTGCATTAATCGTCCAAAAACTCATGTTTTTCACCAATATTCCATAATGATTCGCGCCGAATGGACGGCCATTGCAGCCTGTGTCTCTCCACACAGCGCTGTGTGGCTGAACCAACGAGTTTGTTTACATGCTCTTCGCGCATGCGCAGTGCGGCTCATTGTTTCAGGGCAGCTACAAATCGACTTTCTTCTTCCAGTTTTGTGCAAAATGGACGAATATCTATGGGATGAAGATGTTGTGGAGGAGGACTTTGAATATGATGGACGTCCTTACAGTTTGGAGCCAGATTATACAGATAAGGAGCTGATAGAAATGAGGAAGCGATCTCAACGCTCCAGAGAGTACTGCGCATCTTGTGAAGGGCATGCAAACAGACTCGTCTGTTTAGAGGTTAGTTCAGTCACACAGCGCTGTGTGGAGAGACACAGGCTGCAATGGCCGTCCATTCGGCGCGAATCATTATGGAATATTGGTGAAAAACATGAGTTTTTGGACGATTAATGCAGTTTTTAGGAGCGGCGATCTATGCCCTACAGGCTACCATTATATCGGTGTCCGCTGCTCGATTTTGGATCTAAATATCTCCCGAAGCACCGTTTGCATCAGGAAAGCCTTCTGGGTGAGTGTATTGTTGTTCTTCATTCTATAAACAATGTAAAAGCTGCAGGAACCGAAGTTATCCTTTAAATACTACCAAAATACCTAACCTTACTCTTTATGTGCTTCGTTTCTAAACTCATTGTTGCTGATAATAAAACCAGGTCAATACCATTTCTCATAAAGAAGTCAGTGTGTAGCGATATCAAACTGATCAACTTTAAGGAAACTCTAAAAGGACCAAGAACATTCCTCTCTGACTCTGTGCTTCATGACTGTAAATCACCTAAAACATGTGTTGCCATTAAATCTGTTTCGCCCCCTCCGAACTACCCCAAACAGACATCGGTGTGGATGTTTACTCTTCTTCCTAAACAGCGATTGGCTGAGACCAAATAGCATGTTCGAAAAGAGTCCGTTTTGAGGTCATAAATAACAATTCGGTGACACCTAAGTTGACCTTTGACCTCCTGGACACATAGACCCTCACCGACTCCAGATGTGGTCTCTGTCCACACAGAAAACCCACAAACCTTTTAAAACTGAAACTCTTTAAATGAAACACTTCTAACAATGTGATATCATATTCTGTCATGAAAAATGCTTTCTAATGATGTGACTTGTGTGTTTTTAGCCCTAAAGATCCCCAAGTTAGGAGAAAGTTAGGTTATCATTCTGTTTCATTGAAGAATGCTTATAATAGGATTTCTACACCTTAAGTTTTGGTTGCAAACCATCTTAAGGGCATGTTGACTGATATATCTTAAGTTAACCACCTCTATTGTGTTTAATTGACTGTTTAATAGGATTTGAATTGTTTAATTCTTTCTTATACTTCAGATATATAGTATTTGGTATCAAATTGATCACCATGAGATTTCCTATCCAGTTGGAGTGCTTATATTGGATGTTTAATCAAAATACAACTTAATATTGGCCAAGTATTAGTTGATAAAGCGTTGTTAACTCATCCAAAAGCCCTCCCCCTGCGAGTAGCTTAAACAGAGAGACATCTTTCTCTCTTGTGTTCTTCTCTCTCTTCTTCTCTTCGCTGCTCTTCTCTTTCTCTCTTCCTCTTCTCTTGTCCGTCTCCTTCTTCCTCCTCGTCTTCGCCACCACTTTTGATTTTTGGCTCACATATTTTTCCTAGACTCTTTTGTCTAAGTTTTGTGACATGCCCGATTCTTTCTTTATAAGCCAGTAAGACTTCAAAGATTTACTTCATAGTAAATTGACTTTTCTAATTAATTTCAGGATAGTATTAGTATGGCCGATGAATTCTTGATTTTTGGAATTAGTTACAAATCAACTTTTTTATATACAATCGAGACACCAACGCCCAAGCTCCAGCGTAAAATCTTGAGCAGAACCGGCCAGTCCAATCTGAGACTTCTCTCCTGGGAAACCTGGGACCAGCTCACGTCTGAACAACCTCTCTGGATCCATCGCGCTGGGTAGAGTGTGGACCAACCCTCTGGGACGAAACCCAGAACCAGAACAGTCCTTCAGATTCTCCAGTAGCTCGGACCAGATGAGGCCCAATCCAGGCGACACTTCGTGAAGAGGCGGTTCTATCTTCTTTCAGATGGGCTTGAGTGTGTCTTGGTTCAATTCTCTAATAATTTCCCTTGATTTGACCTTTTACAAGTAGGTTAATTCGGAAATTAATCCTCTATAACCACTCCATATGCTTAAATGTTCCTTGAGGGTTCATATCTTCTTTCCTGATTGATAACATCATTGATTTAGTACATCTCTGACATTTGTTCCTTCTTAAGTGTTTATTTTATTTTATTTTGTCTTATATATTCATTTTAATAAATCACCCTTATATATTTAAAGTTCTGTCTGTTGGTATTCTATTTGGAAGATTGACATCACTGCATGAGAGTTCTGTCTTTAGATTTGAGATTGATTAAACAACTGAAGTTTGACTTAATTGATTAAACTGATAAGTTTGACTTAATTGATTTATCTAATTTAAATGAAATAAATTAATAAATCAGCTAATTAAGTTAATTTTGCCTTTTTTGTATAAAAAGGATGGTGCCCCCTTTAATTAACGAGAGCAAACCTGGTTATTAAATGAATATTAATTACTTTAATTAATATTCAGTAATATCCAGAAAATAATCACTACAGTATATTATGGTGCCCCGTGTGAGGCCTGCAAATAGAAACTTCCAAAACAATACCAGACATATTATTTGGGTGCAACTGATAGAAAACATTCTAAACATAAATTGATATTTAAGACAAAAATCTTATCTCTTTGAATAGAAATAAAGCAATCCCTGCTTTTATTCTTGCTGCTGTGCTTGCTGAAACGTGTTGGGCTATGTTTAAATGTTTTTCTTTATTCTGCAAAATTGCACTGTGCTTTGTGTTGTGGTGAGCTGTGTTTGTTTGTTTTATACTCGAGTTTAATCACTTAAAGAAGTGTAAAGCAGTCCTGGCTGCATTCTGTGACTCTGCGTGCTGAACGCGCACCAGTGAACGAGTCCTTTTAAAGGCCTAAAGCTGATACGCCGATATCAGTGATAAAATAGTTACCACGAGACTCTGGTTTCTATTAAAGAAATAATTAACCCCTCATCTCTCCATCTCAGATTAGCTACCTGATTCGAGAGGCCGCTCTTAGCGGGAGGATTGATGTGAGTTTAACTCATTGATTGTTTGTAGCCGCACAACATTTAAAGTGTTGGAGAGCTCTAAAGTGTCCGCTTGGACCGCTGTGAAACACTGCGCTTGTTGATTTGTGTTTTTCCCCACAAACCGCTGCGTTTGTGGTCGGCTGAGGCCGCTGCTTTGGGACTTGGGCCCCTGAGAGTTTGTCTTGTTCATCACTGTGTGTCAGGCTGCACGCACAGCCTGATGTTGGCTCAGAGGTCTGTAAAGTGAATGAGTCGTATTGTGTTCGACAAACGACGTCCTTCAGGGAGGTGGAGTCAAAACCCACATCCTGCATCTTAAGTGACCAGTCACTCCCAGTGGCTAGCTGTTAGCCTTTGAGCTATTTCTATTAGCTGTTAGCATGCTATTGTGCTACACATAGCATAACCAGACCGGTTGCTAGACAACCAGCTTCTTCTTGTGGCTAACTGAGAACTTTTTACTTGCTATCGCCGTCTAGTGGTGAGACGGACTACATTGCTGCTTTGGTTGCCAGACAACCAACTCTTATTTCTTTAAATTGGCCCTCTGGTGGAGTTTTGTGACACAAGTCCTCCCTATAACACTGCCCTGCGTGGTTGGTTTTGATAACACGCACACATAACTCTTATTTCCCTGCACACAGGTTTTTGAAGAGTTGATATAAATGACATTGTGTAACATGCAGACTTAATCGCCTGTAACTTTCATACTTAAACTAAAAGTTTAGAATTTAATCATTCTAACTTCCATGCAGTAATTAATTGACACATAAAGTCACTCTTTTTCGATTACTAAAATTGAAGCATTAATTGTCTTTCTTCTGTAAGCATTGAAAAACAATCAGTGTGATTCACAGTTCTTTGAATGACATTAAGACTTTATTTAAAGTTTAATAGACTTTAATTTGGTTTAATCCACTGTTTAAGCTTAGCTTACAGCCTGTAAACATTGATACAATTTACACTGGTAACAGTGCCAGTTCAATTTCTTCCAATGCTTTATTGACTTTATGTAGTTTAATACTGCTTCAACAATTATTTTAACTTAGGTTAACATTTGTGCACTTTGACGGATTTGTTAAATCAATTACAAGGGTTTTCATCCTTTTGTTGTCTGTATAGCTTCAAAACTTCCTTCGGAGTTTAATTGACTGTTATACAGTTATTCCCTCTTCTACATTAGTGTGATTTTAATTTAAGATCAGAACAATTCCAAATCTTCATTTAAGATTTTGGTTCTTCTTTGTTGTAATTCTTTAATGATACTCTAACTCTACAAGCTGATCTTGTTCTTGTATCTTACTACAGAACAATTAATCAAGGTTTAATTCAAACTTACATTTGGATTGTCAAATTGTTCTAATTACAATTGATTGCTTTTCAGCTTTCTTAATGGTCCTAAATTATTCTTTTAATTTGATCACATCTTGTCATTGACAACTTTAAAATTGATCATCACTCGATTCCGTGATCGATCTTCTGTACAGGTTTTATACCTTAAAACTATAGATCGCCTTCTCTTTTACAAAACCTTAATCTTAATCCACAATCTCAGATGTGATCCTATTTTGAATAATTTCTTCCCTTTTACTAAGATTTAACTCTGGAGTTTACTCATCCTCAGATGCCACTCCAGTTTAATATACCTTAGTATTTTAAGACAAATTCATCATACTTGTGGCTATGCCTACTAAGTTAGAGTTTTATTTTCAATTAATTTCAGCAGTCATGTTGATTTATTCAACATTTACCCATGTTTAATCCCTGTCCTCTGAGACAGTTTGCTAGTCAAAGTTTAGATCATAGCAATGCTATTGATTCATAACAACTTTAATTGACACTTTGTGTAATCATTGAACCTACAAAGAATTAAACTATTGAACCAAACATCTTACACACACAATCTTAACCCCTTTTGTTTTCAAACCAAACCAACCATGACAGACACCAGAGAGTCCATCCATGGAAACCCAATGGAGGACAATGGCACAATATCAGCAGAAATGACAAATCAGCTGATTCCAGATTATGTGTCTACAGCTCAAAAGACAAACCCCACTAATCTGGAAGACATTATGGCTGAATTTCTAGTGAAGGCTTCACTTTCGTCTTTTCAAGACGAGGAGCCCACTCACATCCTGAGACGCATGTTCTTTGTGATGGCATCACAGTTAAAGCAAAAAGAAAATTTGCTTGTACACACCACAGATAAATTAAAGGCGCAAAGAGAAGAAAACATCGCGCTGAAAAGAGTGCTGGATGAGACTCAGCAATCTCTTGACAAGGCAGAAACACAAATTGCTGAATTGAAAACAGCACAACTGCCTGCACCTATGGACATCAAGGAGAAACTTTTTCTCAAAGAAAAGGTTGAGAAACTTGATGAAGACCTTGAAAAAAGGAAAAGCGAGCTGTTGGAAACAACCAGAAAGCTTGAAAACTACCCATAAGCTGGAAAGGGCAGAGTCCTTCTTGAACATACAGCTGGGGAGTTAACTCACTTAAAAACACAAGTTAAAATAGCAACAGCTCTCCAAGCTGAAGAAAGGCATACTTCGATGCTGCACTATCAGCTCAGAGAAGCTCAGAGACAGCTGAGCCTCTGTCAAGATCAACAACAAGAAACAGAAGAAAAGCTGGCTAATGCCCAAATGAAGCTACAATACTCCCTCCAACTTGGTCGAGACCAGAGGGAACAATTTGATCAAGCTTCTTCAGAGAAAGAAGAGACACTGTCGTCCTTTGGAGCAGACGCCTTTTAAGCCCACATTTCCAACTACTCTTGACTATTCATCGCAACATCGCGATCGAACATTTCTTGACCCTGGCACTTCGCCACCATTTCAGAGATCATATTCGTTCTCTAATGATCCTCTCCTGCCTTGCCCCTCTGACAGGGACCTCGACAAAATTGCTAGAAACATAGCACGCTTTGAGCCTGGTCATCAAGGCACTCATGATGTAGAAATCTACTTGAAGGATATCGACTTTTATCTTAGAAGATTTCCAGGTGCTACAACCGACGACAAGATCTATCTCATTAAAGCAACCTCAAATCGAGAGGTAAGCAGCTTCATTGAACGCCAGCCATTCCAAATCAGAAATGATTATGGCGCGTTATGTCAAGCTCTGATCTGCGAGTTTACAGACCCATTGACACCAGCTGGCTTGTCAGCCGCTCTAACTGTCAAACAGGGGAGATCTGAATCTCCAAACCAATACTACACTCGCCTACGTCAGGCTTACTTTGGTTCAAAAGAACCAGGAATGGAGGAGGACCAACATTTCAAAACTCTGTTTGTTCAAAACCTCCATCCCACAGTCAGCCACCATCTTGGAGTTGCAGCATGCCCTAAAACTCTGACGAGTCGTCAACCCTTGAGTTATCTGTAAAGGGTTTTGCAAAGCAAAGGCAAATCACTGCTAAGAAAGCAGAGCCATCTTCGTATTGGCTCTGGAAGCAAAGTTCCTGCCCATGGAACTTAAAGGCATCTCTCATGGCAACCTCTCTCATGCCAATGAGACCCCAACTGGAAGACTCAAGGATTTTAAACCCTGCTGGCCTAAAGCGTTCTGGCCACACCTTCCACTCATCGTCAAAGCGCCATGTTTAAACAAGGGTGGACAACCATCCAAACTTGATCCTAAGCGTTTTCTTCCAAAATCCCAAGCGTTTTGAGACTCCCGCGAAAACACCAATCCCATAAGGGGGTGTGAAACATGAAGGGCCTGACCGTTATGACCCTCACTACGGAGGCAACGGTCCACAAACTCACCCTGTACATCATCCTCCACTCAGGAGATGAAAAGTTCTGAAAATCCAGACTCTTCAGAGAAGAGCCATCACTCTGAAAAGGACTCAATAGAGTCAAGACTGAGTGATGAAGAACTTGACACTCTTAACGAGTTAATCCAAAAACTACGTCGACAAAGAGACAAGAAGGTGGATCTTCTTCCAATTTCCACCACTGATTCAGACCTACCTTTTCATCAAGGTTCCCTTGTACAGACTGACACAGAGGAAATCGACCCCTTTAAGTCAGTACCTGAACCTGAGACTCTAACCATGCCAGACCTGGCTAGTGAACTCCATGTCTCGCAAAGTGACTCAACTAGTGATCCATCTTTTGATGATCCAGCAATCGTCAAAGTTGTGCCACCTTTTTGCCAGTTTCTTGGTAACCTCACTGAGAAAGGCACTGCACAAAAGTTCTACTTGAATATCACTCTTGAACATGAACTTGACCAAGAAGCCCTTCTTGACACTGCCGCAGACATCACCCTTATGTCGGCAGCTCTCTTTAACAGGTTACGTGCACACGTAAAGAAATCCAACAGGGACTTGAACTTGCTCCCATGTGATCTTGATGTGTAACCATATACCTTGGGAAGCACTACCTTTACAAAAATGACGATGCTAGACCTAACCATTGGTCCCATGCATCTTGTACACCCCGTGTACATTTCACCTCTGGATTCAATTCCCTTTCTTGTTGGCAAAGACCTGCTCAACAGGTTTGATCCATTAATCGATTTCAAACGACTGAGGATATGGTCACAGGTTCCAAAGCCTCTGCCTGTGTCATTTTCCCAAATCAACACAGCCCAGTGTTTCACTCTGACACAGGAATCTACCTGTGACAATCAGATAACATTCGATTTAGGGGATGTAAATCAGACTCCTGAAAAACCTAATACACCTGAACCCACACCTAAAATCGAGTCTGACTCTATGACTCAGGTGGGCCAGAGTGTCATTCCAACTTATGTTCTCCAAAAGGCAGAAGAACATAACAAACTTGGCAATGTTATCAGTAAGAACCAAACCTTGTTTGCCAAAGATTCCTTATTGGCTCTGAAAATGAAACCTCTACTCTTTGGATTGAAAGGTGTCTTAAAAGACCACCTCTTAAAATCTGACCAAATCCCTGCTGAAAAGTCAGCCTGGGACTCAAAATATCTTTATCCTCAGCGAACTGACCATGCTCCCACTCACAAACCACCCTGGTTTGTTGATTTTAATGCTGAACTAATCTAAACCAAACTAGAACCCCAAAAGGCTTTTGACAAGTACACACACGCTGTAAGTGAATCCTAAAACTCTCAATTTTACAGCACCCAAACAATCAACCTTATCTGGTGATTATATGTTAAAAGCTATCTATTCTTGTAACATTCAAGAAATCTTTAAGTTGTACTTCAAATTCTGAATTAAGTACCAACAGAACTTGAACTTGGGTAGAATTTATAATAGATTACAGTTAAGCAATAAGTAACATTGTTAGATTTGTAATTTTATTACACACTTAATTGTTACTAGACATAACCTCTTTAAGGTAATTAGTTCTTGGCCCTTCCCTAAGAACCAGACACCAAGCCTGTCTAAGAACTCCTGTTTGATCATCTTGCCTGGTCGTCCCGTTGACCTTTGGATCAAGACAACGCGACGAAGGGGGGATATGTAGCGATATCAAACTGATCAACTTTAAGGAAACTCTAAAAGGACCAAGAACATTCCTCTCTGACTCTGTGCTTCATGACTGTAAATCACCTAAAACATGTGTTGCCATTAAATCTGTTTCGCCCCCTCCGAACTACCCCAAACAGACATCGGTGTGGATGTTTACTCTTCTTCCTAAACAGCGATTGGCTGAGACCAAATAGCATGTTCGAAAAGAGTCCGTTTTTGAGGTCATAAATAACAATTCGGTGACACCTAAGTTGACCTTTGACCTCCCTGGACACGCAGACCCCTCACCGACTCCAGATGTGGTCTCTGTCCACACAGAAAACCCACAAACCTTTTAAAACTGAAACTCTTTAAATGAAACACTTCTAACAATGTGATATCATATTCTGTCATGAAAAATGCTTTCTAATGATGTGACTTGTGTGTTTTTAGCCCTAAAGATCCCCAAGTTAGGAGAAAGTTAGGTTATCATTCTGTTTCATTGAAGAATGCTTATAATAGGATTTCTACACCTTAAGTTTTGGTTGCAAACCATCTTAAGGGCATGTTGACTGATATATCTTAAGTTAACCACCTCTATTGTGTTTAATTGACTGTTTAATAGGATTTGAATTGTTTAATTCTTTCTTATACTTCAGATATATAGTATTTGGTATCAAATTGATCACCATGAGATTTCCTATCCAGTTGGAGTGCTTATATTGGATGTTTAATCAAAATACAACTTAATATTGGCCAAGTATTAGTTGATAAAGCGTTGTTAACTCATCCAAAAGCCCTCCCCCTGCGAGTAGCTTAAACAGAGAGACATGCGGTCTTCTTTCTCTCTTGTGTTCTGCTCCTCTTTCTCTCTTCTTCTCTTCGCTGCTCTTCTCTTCTCTTGTCCGTCTCCTTCTTCCTCCTCGTCTTCGCCACCACTTTTGATTTTGGGTCACATATTTTTCCTAGACTCTTTTGTCTAAGTTTTGTGACATGCCCGCCGATTCTTTCTTTATAAACCAGTAAGACTTCAAAGATTTACTTCATAGTAAATTGACTTTTTCTAATTAATTTCAGGATAGTATTCGTATGGCCGACGAATTCTTGATTTTTGGAATTAGTTACAAATCAACTTTTTTATATACAATCGAGACACCAACGCCCAAGCTCCAGCGTAAAATCTTGAGCAGAACCGGCCAGTCCAATCTGAGACTTCTCTCCTGGGAAACCTGGGACCAGCTCACGTCTGAACAACCTCTCTGGATCCATCGCGCTGGGTAGAGTGTGGACCAACCCTCTGGGACGACACCCAGAACCGGAACAGTCCTTCAGATTCTCCAGTAGCTCGGACCAGATGAGGCCCAATCCAGACGACACTTCGTAAGAGGCGGTTCTATCTTCTTTCAGATGGGCTTGAGTGTGTCTTGGTTCAATTCTCTAATAATTTCCCTTGATTTGACCTTTTACAAGTAGGTTAATTCGGAAATTAATCCTCTATAACCACTCCATATGCTTAAATGTTCCTTGAGGGTTCATATCTTCTTTCCTGATTGATAACATCATTGATTTAGTACATCTCTGACATTTGTTCCTTCTTAAGTGTTTATTTTATTTTATTTTGTCTTATATATTCATTTTAATAAATCACCCTTATATATTTAAAGTTCTGTCTGTTGGTATTCTATTTGGAAGATTGACATCACTGCATGAGAGTTCTGTCTTTAGATTTGAGATTGATTAAACAACTGAAGTTTGACTTAATTGATTAAACTGATAAGTTTGACTTAATTGATTTATCTAATTTAAATGAAATAAATTAATAAATCAGCTAATTAAGTTAATTTTGCCTTTTTTGTATAAAAAGGATGGTGCCCCCTTTAATTAACGAGAGCAAACCTGGTTATTAAATGAATATTAATTACTTTAATTAATATTCAGTAATATCCAGAAAATAATCACTACAAGTGCTTGATGAAAACTGACTTGTTGCTCCCTATATTAATAGCCTATTTGTGTTAGGAATGGATGTAAATAATATTGTTGTTTTCAATTGTACCCACACAGTAATGATAAGGTAAATATTACAGCTTTTAACGGATATATATGGCCAATATGCATGACCAATATACTGGTTTTAAATATCAGCAGAAATATCAATATGTGCAGATAACGTTATCCAGATTTTTAAACTAACAGCTGCCATTATATTGTACCCATTGTATCGTGCATTCCTAACACATTGGTATCAAAGAGCAAAATAGGAATTTAAAAAATAATGCCTTGTGAAGTCAGTGCATACATTTTTTTAATGCATCAGTATTTATTATGATAGCTCGATAGTTGTTAATAGTCAGAAATTTACTTGAAACTGAAACCAATGAGTTTCCAGGCCCTGTGTTTTATCATAAACTTTTTAATTAGTATCTGAAAAAAGGGGCAGATCAAATGAGATTGTTCTCTTTTCTGCTCCTTTTTAATGGATCCATCTTTAATTTCTTTAAAATTGCTTTATTCTATTAGTTAATAAAATAAATCCAAATACACACATATGTATGAAGAAAAAAAACGTCCTAACACCACTGGCCTGGTCTATCATTTTAAGTTGTTCTTCCAATGTGGTATATTTACGGCCCAGTCTTCTCCTGTTTTCCAACGTGTAAACAAAGTGCCAGAATGAAGCACCTCTTTGTCATTTGTTTGAAGCTGTATTTATACAGAGGCAATCAGAACAGATGGATCAGTAAGCAATGTTTCCAAATTCAACATCTGAGTTACCTGCTGTTTAATGTCTGGCTGAGAGTCAACATCTCTGGGAATCAACAGCCAAGAGTCCATCAGGTGGGTTGTAAGATTAGACGTATGAGCTGCTATCCAAGCCAAATGATTACAAGATGACTTACAGTAATTTCCATCACCGGCCGCTCAGTCGCCAGAGCAGCTTATTGTTGCCAGATCAGTAGATGGCTTTAGTTCTGATGTTTAACCCACTGACCTCTCAATACTCTTAATTCTGATTCCCTGATTGTCGAACACAAAACAAACACTTGCTAAAAATCCAGTAATCTGATGTAAATATGTTTTTCACCTGTCTTTATTTAAATGTGCAGAAGCAGAAACATCTTTGCAGCCTTGTAAAACAACTCTGCAGGATTTAAAGGGGTTATAAAAGGGAAAATGACTTAATGTGTCTGCTGTCTGGACGACATTTCATTCTGTTTTTCCCATAAAGAGGTTGTTATACTCGAGCAGAGAGCTAAATATGAACATTTGGTGCAGTGTTTTGTGATATTAGTTGTACAACATGAAGAATTACACTCAGATATCCCCGCAAATCCTCTAATCCAATTGACCAAAATCTTTATCCCTGCAAAGTTTGGGAGTTTCAGTAAAGTAGGTTTCAAACAAAGACAAATTTAATCTTCATGGATAGCCAAATTGAATTAACTTTAAAATGAGAAGGGAAAAAGAATTAAAGTTACTACTTTTGCAGTGTGGTGAAGCATTTTTGTTTGAAACAACACCACTGTGGCTCACTTATTTCTGCTTTATTGTCTTTAAAAGAACAAAACATTGCAATTTTAAAAGCACAACAAACCACAAACCTAATTTAAAGCATTTCATACAAAAGTGCTTTTCAGATATCTGGGAAAATGAGCTATTTCTGGGTAAAGGCAATCACAATCAAACCACTTCATTAACAAACATGGCCGTCCTCTTTTAAAATGGACCTTGAGAGAGAGAGGTGGGGTATAATTAGTCTAATTGGCTCTGGATGGATCTGATAATATCACTGAATAGTCATGTCACGAACCACTAATTAAAAGCTGTAATCAACATGCTGCCTCATCTACCGAACCTCTGATGCAGGGTTCAACAGGCACGCCCGGGGACTGCTAACACCAGAGTGTGTGACTACGTGTGTGACTGCGTGTGCAGGTTTGTGGTGAGCCTCCCCTGACACCATGACGGAGGGCTGGAGCAGGTGTGCCGGCAGGAACCATCTGATGTGGCCGCGCAGACCCGCTGAGGCTGGAAGCCCGGAGACATTTCATTCAAGAGAGGATGTGCTCTGCCAGGACTGTGTGTGTGTGTGGGTGTGTGCTGCTAATAGCTGTGTGATTTATGAGTCTCTGGTCATTTAACAGTAGCTGTGAGGGCCTGTGAGGCTTCCAAAGCAGCAAAATAGGCATTAATCCTAATAACAGGTTAATCCACCAATTAGGTCACTGTGATAATTAATTAACTATGGAACATAAGCTGTAAAAGGCCAAAAGTAGGACAAATTATTTGATAGTTTGATCTTTAAAGTATAATAACACCTGCCAGCTTTCCTCCCATGATGCACAGCACGGCTTTAGCCTGGAATCAGCCAGCATCAAAACAGCCGTGTAAACACAAACTAGGACATGAATGATTCTGTAGCATTATCTCTCTTTTAACGAATCTGGAAAAAGTAACCAAGCTCTAAATGTGAAAACCAAAAAGCACTCATATGAACTCTTTTACACTCATGTTAAGAGTTACGTCACACTAGCTGGAGGCAAACCAGTACAAAACTGGAAGTACTAAAATATGTTGTTCTGTGTTGCTATGTGTAAAAAGACAGAAGGTGTAATAGTGCTGGCCAAATGCAGTCAAGCAACTCTCTGTCCTGGGAGACAGATAATCTTCTGCCACTGTCGAAAATAATCTACTAACATTTCTTTTTGCCAACATCTACCCAAGAAAAGTCACAAAAATTAACAACAGCATGTGTTGTAATTTAGCTAAAAGAAACAGTCTAGGTTGTATTCAGTTTTTAAAGAATAAAAATTCCAGTGGCAGATTGATGCCATTAGTGGCATGATGCTTTCGTGGCACACTGCTTTTTTTTGTGAAACTAAGCATCACAGTGGACCCTTTTTGTCTCTGGTCCACCCTGTTCACTTGCTCGAGTCTTTCTCTGTTGTCTAAACCATTGAATTCTCACTAGGACAGGATAACATTGTTTTGCACATGAAACTAAATCATGGAAACTTTGTTGTTATCATATTTTGCCAGAACTGGTGCATATATTTCATTTCTATAACTGCCAAACTGTGTTTGTTATTGCCTATGATTAAAAATCCTTCAGTTTTCAAATAATGACCCTGCTATATTTCCAGTCTGTCTGAGATGCTCTGTTAAAGCTCCTGCTCCTTTAGGGCTCTCATCCCCTTATTGGGTGCATCTGCTCCGATTGGCTGACCCATCTACTCAACGGTGATTGGTGAACAGCTCTGCATCATGTGGTTTGCTTTGGGCTTGCCTTCTGAGCCAATTAATGAGCTAAACTGCCGATGAAAAAAAAAGTATTACGCAACTGTCATTTTGGAGGCAGCCAGGTAGGAAACATTCAGGCAGCTACTGCAGATGTAAGGAGGGGAGGAGGAAGAAGGTGTGGTGCCACTGGCTTTCTATCTTGGGCATAAAGGTACTCAATTTTGTGGAGGAGATGTGTAAATGCATCAAATGTCAAATAATTGACATTTGATGCGTAATTGTTTTCTTTAAGTGTGACCTGTTGTCATATTCATCATCACAGGTCTGATGATTTTAATGCCCTTTCTATAAAGTTTGTCAGTTTTATTGTTTTGTACTCTACCATTTCCTCTGTACTTGACTCGACATCATTGTAAATGAGGATGCCCCTCGATGATCTCTCGAGTATAAATAAAGGTTGATTAATGCTGTTTGAAAAGGCAAATATATCAGCGCCTCAATCCCCATCCCAAAATACAATGGTGCTGTGGGGGAGGGATAAGTATTGTTGTTGGACTATCTGAAGCAGACTGCTCAAAGGCTTTAATCTCATCATCGTTATAAAAAAGGGTTCTCAAATGTCCTGCTTCTCCACTACAAGCCAGACAACTCCTGAAGAGCACGGTCACAAACTGCAGGAGAAAACCTGAAACCCTTTGAAGCCAAAGCTGGTGGTTGTAAAACCATCAGACCCCAGAGCTGGTCCCTGGCCACAAAGTCATTTAACATCTATTAGCATTAAAACAAATCCAGCCAGTAACAAATGGCTGACAAAAAGTAGAAACCCTCTTTTCTTTGTTGGAAGAGCATCACAAACACAACACGAACTGGCATCCCTGTAACAATATGAAGGTCCAATTTTGATTCGAAGTATGCACTTTGGGACGTCTTCAAAGTCTGACTTTTGATATACGGCTAATAAGACTTGTATAACAGCCCTGAATGATGGAAATGATTTTTCCAGGCAACATCTGCATCCTTTACAGCCAATGTTTTGACTGCTGGAAAACACACATGTATTCATCATAGGGGTGGCTGAACACCTGATAATCATTATGACTACTTCTTGGTTATGGGTCTTGAAAACACAGCCTAACATTTAAAGTCTGCAACAAACTAAGGAAATGGGGGATCTATGAAGACTCCTTTACCCTAATTACCTCCCCAATAAACTCAGATTTTACTTAAAATAAGATTGAGTGGTTGATAAATGATCTGCCTCCCAATTCTGTCCCACAGTATGAAACAGATGTTGATAAAGCTTTTTCAACTGCATTTCCCACAATGCTCAGCCAAAACTCAGCCACTCATCCGACGCCACCCACACTGATGTCAAAATGAGGGCTTGGCATCAAAATATGCTGCACAGATCCAGTTTATTTAACAATGACAGGAGATTGAGGAGGTTTGTCCAGGGCCTGTGGGCGTGTTTTTGTGTGGGTGCATGGATTTGAAGAGGGCACTGACCCCACAGAACTCCCAACACACTGACACAAACAGGCCAGTGAGCCCCGCTGCCCCAGTATTTTTGGGCTTCCTTCCAGTTTTACAGCCAGCAGCTTGCCCCCATCTGTGGGGCGCTCTGAGCACCCAACAATGGCACCTATGTTCCCACAGGGGCAGCACTGGGGATGCATCCATCAGAGCCCCCCCGACACACACACTGACTGGCATGACAGCATCCACAGGACAAGAACTACTGCCACATGTATGACTCTGGTATGTGACAGGAGGACAGTGAAAGTGCAGTGGTGGACAAAAGAAAGGGATTTTGTTTGTTTATGTGGTGAGGAAATTGGGAAAATCATGTGTTTAATTGCATAGATCAATGTTCTGTGACAAGATAACCTGAAACTTGACCTTGAATCCCTAAAATGACTGAAAGAATCCATTAAATAAGAGTGGAAAGTTTAGGAAAATTGAAGGAAAACATTCAAAGAATTCTTGATTAATCAAGTAAGAGACAAACAAGAGGCCCAATGACTTGACCTTAGATCATGAACGCCAAAATCTAACAATGTTTTTTTATTAAGTTTATATGTGTGCCTTCTTAATCAAATCTCTGTATTCTTGAAATATCAGATTCAAAGCAATGGATGAACATTAAACTTAATAACCATGACCTCAAGCTCTGACATCCAACACCTAGCTGCTTTATTCTTTAGACTTGGTGGACATTTTTACAGTGTTTGTTTAAAAAAATAAAAATTTAATATTGTTTTTACATGTAAGAACAAGAGACCCAGTGACCCTGACCTTGGATCTGGGACTCTTGAATCTAATCAGTTCATACCAAGGGTGTCAAAGGGATGGAAAAAATGACTCAAATTTTCCAGAACCTTTCAATGGGAGATCATTTTTCAAAATTTGAAACTCACCATGGGAATTAATGGAAATTAATGAGAATTAGCTGGGTATTTAGGGGAATTTGAACAGCTGTATCTTACCAAAACATCAATATTAATATTTTGTTTTGTCATAGGCACATATCCATCCTGTATCTAAATACTTTCAAACTAGATAATGATACTAATATTTATGTCAATCAATCTCTATTTGTATGGAGTCAGTTCATATCAGGTTTTATTTCATGGCACTCCCTACAATAGAGCAGTCTGAAACCATACTCTGCATTTTATAGATACACACCAGTACATAAATACAAATACAAATCAATATATTAATATATATATAATTATATTTATATGCACATACAAACATCCAGAGATGCATCAATCCATGAAAAGACAAAGGGATTAACATAATATTTGTCTCTACTGAATACAGAATCTATTAATAAATCTTTATTTATACAACACCATATTTGCTAAATATAAATTTATTAAAGGTAACCTCCTTGGGATGCAGCATCCCATTTTCAATAGGGACCATGTAATGTGGCTTTTCTGTACAGTTAAGGCACAAAGACTCTGCTTGACTTACTTAAGCTGACCTGTTCCTTTCTTGGTTCCAAAGAAACAACATATTCATATTTCATAAGTGATACTTTTGATCTAATGGAAATGTACATTCAATGATTATGAGGTGAACCTTTATGGTAGATTTGTATGCTCTGCCAATTGATGGGTTATATTTGGCCAATATATAGGTCAAAATATCTACTGTAAATATCTGCAACAGTTCATATCTGCCAATGCTGATGATCAACTATGAAGGCAATTATCTAATACAGATAATGTTACAGTAATTGTCTTAAAAAAAATCTAAATAATTTTCTCTCAGTTCGATGTTTTCTAGATGCAATGGATGAATATGAGGCCAGACACTGTTGTACTTTGTGCCTATTCTTTAGTCAGAGTAGATATTTGTGAAAAGTTCCAAAAAAGGAAACAAATGGGAAGGTTCTTGATGTACCTTGGAATATAACGTACCGATAAAATGATAAACAGCGGTAACATTTCACATGGTTTTTATTACTGTTTCCTATTTTAATTACTGTTTAAACTGTGTTAACCACTTACATCAGTTTGTCAATAGCTTATTGTGATGCTAACCTGACAAGTTAGATGGACAGCTCAATATTTCTGCCACAGAAATATTTCACTAGTCCATCTGGGTAGGAGCCCTTTAAATTTTTTTCAGGGGCAAAACTTTCAAATAAAACACAAGCTTGTGATTGGACAATCGTTTGGCTCGTCACATTCATCACAGACCAATCCACATCAAGCAGGATTGCCTCCTATAATGTGGCATACATAGCGGCTAATGTAGCGGCTAATGGATGACAACAGTTAACAACAGTCCATGGATGTTAGCCATAGCGGCTAACTTAGCCACTAACAGCTAACAGCAGTTAATGACTGTTAGCCGTTAGCCACTTACTTAGCTGCTGACAGCCAACGGCCTTTTACTATCGTCTTACACTAAACTGTAGCACACAGATGATTCATTTAACACTTTTATGTGACATGAACCTCGTCAAAGACAATCCCTACAAGTAAACTTCTGAGGAGGGCAGATTTCGCCAAGTTTCACGAGGTGACCATTGGGGGAAATAGGCTAATCGGCATGTCCGTCCTCAACTTCCGGTTCTCAACTTTTGGTTGTCGTCATGGCCACATTCTGCTGCTCCTGCCTCTCTTCCCTGATTGGGCCGTTAAGAATTAAGCCGAGTGAATTTGTTGGACAACAGAGGCTGGCAAGACGGACCTGCAGGATTTCAGAATCAGGCAGGTCTGTCTGCTCTGCAAGGTTATTGTGATGCTGCTCATTTCCCAGAAAAGCCAGAACTATGTCCCTCAGATGCAGGCCTGCATGAGCAGTTTGAAATGTTTGGCCTTTGAAAGCACAAGCATGGTGCAAAGATGCTGTACTATTGATTTTACCCCCCCATCAAAATGGACAAAGTCTGAAGTTTGGTTGTATTTTGAATTTTACAATGATACAGAGGAGAAACTAATTGACTAACAGACGGTCACCCTGTCTGCAGGAAATGCAGAACAAAATTGTCCTGAAAGGGAGGCGTGGAAGAACCACAAACACCCCCACAGCAGCACCAGAGGGGTGAACATTGTAAAAACACCATGATAATTTAAGTCTCAATAACAGTGATATGAGATCTTGATACCATTACATCCCTGGATGTATCACTGACGCAAGGCATAACACCAAATGGTCTTTGACGCCCAAACTCCAATCAGGTCATTCCTGCGTTTGAATGGACATCTGTGAAAAGTTCTCTCAACATCACTCAAAGTGTTATTTACATGCCCTGCTCTCCAGAGTGGCATAAAAAGTTATCTCCCATATGTTTGTGCATGCATGTAATACGTTTCCATCCTGCTGTAAACCCTCCTGATCTGATGCACGCTGGCTGAGAGCAGCCAATGAGTAAAACAGAGCAGGGCTAAAACCACACACTTACACCTCCCTCCACACCCTGCCTTTCACGAGGTGAGCCTTGTTTTACGGACTAACCACAGACAACAGCAGCATTGTAACCACTGCGGGTGTTTAGTGTGGCGTCATAGCGAACAGGACGCCAAGGCTCTCTGTTATGCTCACATCTCTGACCCAACCGCATTCATAAAGCAAAGAGAAAACAGAGCTGTCAGACTCCGAACAAGAGGAGAAAGTGAAGGAACTGATGTCAGGATCGCTCCACCACAGCCATCTGCTTTAGCCATTCTGTGAGTTGGGGGCTTTGGTTACATGCTAAGTGTCCACAGGGGGGACAACGAAAGAATTACAGTCCATCTATCTGCGAAAACATAAAGAGACACGCTGACGTGAGGAGCAGACAGCATGAGAAGAAGACGAGGACCCTCTAAAAACACAAAGATGAACTGTATATAATTATGGGATACTTGAGGATTTCGCTCAGGAGCTGTCACATATCATCAAGTGAACATGTCTTATTCAAGGACACTTGAGCAGGCTGAACGCTCGATGACAGGAAGATTTAAAAGCTTGGACATCAGCCTAAAAGCTCTCGATGACACGCCATTACTCCTAAGTATTTAAGCACAACCGAAGAGCTTGAACATCCTTGAATTTCTGATGTGCTGACAGTGACTGCAGGTGCGGCAGAGCAGCTAGTGTATGGATGTTAGCAGTAAGTCCATATCAAAGCTCATACGTTCTGACCTACTTTGGGAAAATGTGAGCACAAGCCAGGCCAACGTAAACACGGGACGTTTTACATTCAAGTTGGGAGTCGTTTGTGGGGCAGTTGATGGAGTGCATGAACAACACCAGGAAACAGTAGTGTTAAGTCATCACTTCTTACATAGTCTGACTGGAATCCTCCAAGCTCAGGTCCGTATGCAGCAGGATCCACAGTGAGGCTGGACAGCCAGTCATGAAGTAAATGACATAACAGTTCAGAAAGATGCTTCCAGTTTAGTAAAGAAGTATAAAACTGATGAGACTCTAAACATACCGAACATAAGATAAAGATTTTAGTTATTTCACATCAACTCCATGAGATTTATGGGTTTGGGCCTGCATCCATGGCCACCATCTCTTTTAATATCAATGAGTTTAACTTTATCATCATACTATGATTCATGTTACAAGGTTATGACAGCTGGTTTCAACTGCCTTTGGACTGTTTCAAATAGCTACATGTGCAGTATATTTACAGATTCACAGTATTATTGGCACGATATTGGTATACAGATTAACACTGCACTTTTCTAACACCCTATCAACATTTACAGCTGATAAATCCATTGAACTTATCAGCCATTAGTGTCCAAAATGTCAGCTTAAGTATAAAAATAGTATGTATAAATGCACTGTAGTGTTTCATTGCATTATTACTAATACATTATAATGTATCACTGTATTATTGTATTGTTAGTAAAATCTATATATAGGAATTATTATTATTATTTACAAAAGACTGATATGCTTTATTGTCTTTTTTCCCATCTGTTTAATTTATCAAAAGACTGTCACAGTTTGTCCTACAAAGTGGCTCACGTTTTAAGACCCACCTTCGAAATTATCTGATTGGCTCATAAAGACTGTGACTGAAGGAATGATCATCCAATCACCAGCTGGTTGTGCTTTAAGAGTCCTGCCCTTTCCCAAACACCTTCATCGGGCTAGATGGACCAGTGAATATTGAGACTGTGTTAGGGATGGTAATCGAAAACCAATTCCAGTTGAGAATCGTTAACAGCTCCATCAAAGAATCTATATTATTAGCCGTTTTGCTAATCAGTTCCTTTATCAATTCCATTCAATTGACAGGGTTCAGAAGCGTCAGAATTGTGGCTTAATTTTTTATAAAAGGCGCCTACTGCACAACCTGAAGTGAGTGGAAACACCAGCAACTTGCAGAAGCTAAACTGTGATGTATGTTTGGCATTGTTGCCACTGAAAATGAGACAATTTGCCCACGTGCAAAATTTGCTGGAATCGATAAGGGAATCGTTAAAGAATTGGATCAATTAGCAGGATTGCTAGCAGCATTGGTATTGATAAAATCTTATCAATTCCCATCCATAGACTGTGTACGTAACAGGCTGTTCAGTGCCATGCACGGAGCTTTTGATGAAATGGTTAAACCAACGAAAAAACTTATCTTTGCACTTAACATATCTTAGTATTATTTACAGATAAGATGCTATCAAGGCAGATTTTTAGATTTAAAGGAATGATTCTCAAGCTTCTTTCTCAGATAAAAAGGGGGGAGATCTCTTCATTTTCTCACCATAGACTTCGATAATGGTCACGAAAAGGAAGAACAGCTTGTCCCTCCCACTGATTGATTATGTATATATTGAATATGGACTTGTTTATAATACAAAGAGGCCAAGGCTGTCCTTTTACTTACAGAAATGCAATTAAAACTTAAAGTTTGTTGGCAAGATAACTGTAATTATCAGTAATGACTGTTTCCCCGCTCAAAGTGCCGATTATATTCCCAGCAGTTATTGTCACATCTCTGTTTGAAAGAAAGAAAAAGATGGAAAAGTGGCTCAAAGACTGAAATCCGCGTCCATGTCCAAGTGATTAGCTGTGAAGCTACGCTCATTAGGCAAATGATGATTATTGGCTGCTCATTATTGGGCTATTACAGCACCATTAAAATGACATTACGAGACGATTTTGTGCCTAATGCAGTAACACAAACACTTCAGCGCCACACATGGGTTAATTCCTCCCAACGGAGTCCCTAGATCGAACAAAAAAACAGCACAGCATTTACTGTAACACAGGCAGTAGGGCTGGAAAGATAGACATGTTCTTCTGAGTAGCAATACAGAATAGACAAGTCTTTTGTTATCACTGGTATTATGAAGAACAAAAACTTGATGATGTTGTTGACATGTTTTCAACCATAACAGAGAGAGCCCTTGGAATGAGAATTAGTAAGATTATATTCATACCAATGCCATCAACGACTCTGAACGATTGATCCAATTCTTCTAGTTTTCCTTTATGGATCCCTGCTGTTTTGATGTGTGGAAAAGAGTGAGGCTACATAGTTTTTCAGTGGCAGCAAGGTTAAACACATGACACTCTGCAGTACGCATCTTTCTGTCGAAACTTAGGACACAATGTTGACCACTTCTGCCCCCTGTCTGCTGTCATTTCTGCTGACTGCCTCTGGTGAGGGGAAGATGTCATACAAAACAAATAGGAGGGAAATAATTAGGACTTGATTAACAAAAAGACCAACACTTTTGATTTCTTGAGGGAAACAGGTTTTTCAATTCCCACTCCCAGAGATCACAGTCTAACTTGCAATTATTGAAACAAAAAAAATCAATTTGATTGACATATTTCTCAGCTCTAACTGTTGCACCAAATAAAAAACACAATTCATAAAGATAAAATGTTTTTTTATGGAGAAATGCTTGGCAGCACCACCTAACGACAGCTTTGACATGTCTTGGTTCTTAATTTGGTTTGGTTTGAATGACCTTGGCTTTTAAAGTGTGCCATTTTAAGTAAATAAATGATAATAATAAAAAAATAATTGAAACTTCCATTTGGAGGCATCTTAGGTAGTTTTTACCTAAACAGCAAGGGATTAAGAAGAAAATGCTTTTTTTTATTCCTAGACGATTCTTTTAACTTTAAATATAATAAATATGTCCATATAACCCACTTCCAGTCTGGATATAACATTAAAGCAGCACTACGGAAGATCCTCGCTTGACCAGATAGAGAACTCAACTACCCATGAGCTCTAGCGCGCATACTGTCGTAAGGATACAGATCTGCCGGTAGCGTGCGTTTGTTTTGCAGGCGAATCACAGAAGCCAGGACTTCCCTCAAAAGTATTCTTCTGTCTTCAGCGGCTGTTTGCAGGATGGATAGCGACGAGGTAATGTTGTAATGTAAGTTCAACTTGGTTTTATTACCGTGAATAAAAGTAAAGACAACGACGAGCTGGTGATATCACACACTTGAAATAGGTCTAAACAAAACTACATACTTGTAGGTTCTGGATTTGTTGTGCTGTACTTTTTTCCTGTCAAGTTTATTGAGGAACTTCGTCATACATTAGTCGCCCAACATACCTGATAGTAGTCGGACATCCCTCCTCGACTTTTATTTCACGCCAGCGAGTGAACGCCGAACTGATGTTTATTCTGGTCCGAGCATTCAGCTTGTTTTTCTCTCGCTTTCTTTGTTTTGTATCCTCCGACAAAACTTTTCTCTTCCTGACGTTGTTGCCTCCGCCATGGTTACAGCTCGGCGTTAACAATTGGCTTTCGCCGAGACTTCTGTGTTTTAAACGAATCAGGAATCGGGGGAAGTGACATTTGCCTTAAAGCAGTCCAACCGTGTAGTTTTTTAGCGTGGCAGGGTTCCCACCATCCACCTCGAAGTTACATAGCGCCCGTTAAAGGGATACAGACCACTCCAGACCACAACAGAGGTTTCATTGATGTGAAGTGGTGGACCATCACAATGAATATCGAAGGATTATATTATGTTTGAAAAACTACGTAGTGTTGGTTTAAAATAAAACACTTAAAGAGATCTCTTTTAATCACATTTGAACTCTAGCTTCTTGATGTTAATAATGCAGGAAAAAGAAAAGCAAATTTGACCACCAAATTTGAGAAATGGGCATGAAATCTGAATAAAACGCATGAAAATAAAACTCTTTTAAGCACTTTTAAATCTAAGTATTATATATTGAGTCTATTCAATAATGCTGGAGAAAAAAAAACAAATTTGACCACCAAAATTTGGAAAATACTGACATTTGTGGACAAAAAATAAATTCATTTATCCTTTAAATTCCTCTTGAATTTTAGCTATGACAGCTGGGCGGGGCTCCAGCCCAAGACTTAACAAGATGGAGGGTTTAGATACAAGATGGATGGATGGATGGATGGAGTCTACCAGTCGATGGAAAGTTCTGAACAGTTTAGCTTTTCATTTGACTTTTTTACTCAGCGCTCAGAGGAAATGAAGAATAATACTTTCCACTAAAATTACTTAGAAAAAAGTGTGAATTTTCAAAAAAGCCCCTCATTTGTCACCCCTGCCTATTTCTTTCTTTAAAATCTATTTGATATTCTCAAGACTTTATATATCATCCAGGCCTAACCCTCACACATCAAACACAGGAGAGAGAGAGGAATGCAGGTGCAGGCCGACACACGACAAGCCTCTGACATGTATGAACTCGTCTCATCTCCATCGGTCTCCACCTCTAAGAGCCGCACCATTCCTGCCTGACATCCTCTCTCTTTGCTTAGGTGTGCCTTTCAGTCCCTGTTCTCCCCTGACACACACACACACACACACACTGCGAGGCTTTGAAGTCCATGCAGTACATCGTTTTCTCATTTTGCCGTGAACCGCAGACGGGGCTCTGGGAAAAAGCCAGAGAAGTCCCATGTCGGAAGTCATCCAAACTGGAAGTGTGTGTGTGTCTCCAGAGGGCCCGTCATTATGAGAGAGTGGGCAGGATGGGACTGGAGCTGTCACGTGGAGGGGCTCAAGTTGCACACACAGAGACCCACACACATACAACAGAGAGTAGGTGGGTGTCCCGGCTGGTGCCTGTCACTGTGTGGGATCCCCCCTGCACTGCGCTGGTACGGAGGCATGCAGCATTTTACACACATGCATGCACACGAACACACAGGCAGTCATGTCGCTGGCATGGTTGCATGCAGGGATTTACACAAGACCACTTTGCACAGTTTTCAGGAGATTTTTCCTTCTGATGTAAACACAAGTAAGGCTGACAGCCAAACAAAAAGAGTGACAATTCAGTAATGATTTCCTGTGTTAGAAATGAGCGGTTACAAATGAAAGGGCCAACGGAGGGCTGTAATTTTAATCTCAATAAAGGCAAAGAGTCATTCTGTCCTGAGAGGCCATTTACTGTCTAAAATACAGTCCAGTCGATCAAAAAGACTAATGCGTTTTCATACATGCTCTACATACTTCAAATAAAACATAAAATGAGTATATATATACAAAAGTATATATATAGGAAACAAGCCCATCTCTGAGATTACATAATAGTGGTAAATACCTTGTAAAACTGCACAATAATGCATTTTGCAGCATTACAGATTAGATTAGATTAGATTAGAACTTCATTTATCCCTTTGGGGAAAAAAAGGATTCCAATAGCAACTAAAAAGTAGATAGAGAGATAGATATAAAAAGATAGATATTAACAAAAATATTAAAAAATAATTTCAATATAAATATGGCTTCTGGTTGGGTTCCACTGAGATGTCCTAACCAACAAATGTTCTAATGATGTAATGAAGCAAGCTATTTTTTTGGTCAAACCACCCTAAAAATTTCAAATCTTTATCATTTTACCTGTTTTATTTGAATGGTGTAAAGTGGATATTGAGTATTAACCTTCTGTGGACAAAGTGGACCACTACTCCAGACTTTAATATGCAGCTAAATGTGCAAACCTTGAAGTTTTGAGAAAATTCCAGGACATAGGCCTTTAAATTTTCCTGCACCTATGTCTATATAAACCATACAGTAGAAGATTACAACGGGGATCAGTGAGTCTGCAATCAAGGCAAAAAGAGAAACAACAGAAGCAGTCTTCAAAGCTGGCACTCCAGCTTCCTCCCACAAACCAAAAACTGTGTGCATGAGGTCTACTGGAGACTCTAAATTGCCCTTAGCTGGGAGTGTGCGTGTGAATGGTTGTCTGTCTCTCTACGTAGCCCTGTGAGTAGGAGATGGGGAATGGTCCAGGGTGAACCCCACCTCTCACCCAACACCAGCTGGGCTAGACTCTAGTTCCTGTGACCCCAACAGGGATAATGGGTAGATGAATGGAAAAACAAAAGTAGTACAAAGTGGCATCTGCACTGTAATCACACTGGCCATTTATCAGGACATTATTTAATTTCATCACCTCCTTTTACTGACGTGGGAAAAAAATTATTATAGTTGTCCAACTACTACAAAATAGACTGTTCAACCAGTCAGAGCTGAATTGGCTCATGTGGGGGTCGGGTCCTTGAAGTAGCACGAGCTCTAGCAAAGCTTCTTGGGCGGAGTGAGAATACAGCTGGATCAGGGCTACTCAGTGTGTGAAAATGAGCATTTTTTTATGACTGTTCAGTACATTTTTGCCTCCTGTTTACACAAGAATGGTGCCCAGAATGCCTGAACCTGCATGCTTTTGAAAACCAGGGTCCAGAGAGTAGACGGGTTTCAGTATTTCAGGGTGAAATGCTGACTTCAACACACAAGCAGTACTCTTTCACATGAAGGCTGAGAGCGTATACCAGGAACAACAACAACGGCTTTGGCTGTCTAGCAACAACATGTGTGCTGTTTGCTGTGCTTGGATAGCTATCCGGACAAAACTATCCAGACAGATTTGTTGTTTAGACAAGAAACTCTTTGTGCATCCACTCGCTATTGTTGTTTGTAAAAAGTTAGTCTTCTTCTTACGAGTGTTGTAACACTGCTGTTTCTCTACAAACCTACATCAGCATCTACTGGCCTGGCATGCACGATACAGCATTTTCAGTCATTCACACGTATCGATGTGGACGCAGATCAGTTTTGAAAAAGCAAAGGAAAAACCTTTGTTGTGTAAACAGGACATAGTCTAGCAGTCATCAAAATTGGATTTATGAACCTTAGTTGAGTCAAAATACCAGACAATAAAAATAAGTCCCTCCGATCCAAGTCCCAAGCAAGTCTCAAGTCATTTGATTCGAGTCTCAAGCAAGTCTAAGGTTATTTCTGTTGTGGGCGAGTCGAGTCACAGGTTTTGTAAAGTCAAGTTGAGTTGAGGCACAGGTTATGAGGAGTCGAGTCCCTCACCCAGTCCACCCAAAAAGCACTGAGATTTTTATCTTGAAGAGAGAAACCTGATCTTCCCACACAAACAATACACGTACACCCTCTTTACTAATGTTAGCTTTGCTAGCTTCATATTGACCACAGGTCAGGCTAATGTTCCCGCCATATTGACATTACATTTGCAGGTTTCACTTATTTGGCCTCATGTGTCCTTAGGTGGTGGATAAAGTTCGATGTTGTGCCCTCTTTTTCCCTTATCAAAGTGTTGCAAGTCGTGCACTTGGTGTGTCTTCGTTTTCCATCTGATTGAAATTCTTTATATGCAAAGAAAATAACTTTGGGCACAGAAGACATAGCGGTTGCCAATTTGAAACCGCGCACCCTGCCCACTGATCATCACAGTAGCAGAAGTGGGTGTGCAGTAGGAACATATGTGCGTAGTACTGTGTCGTGTGTGGGACAATAATAGGTGACAGACAAGTGTACTGTGAATGGAGCATCAATAAAGTGAACCTAAAAGGAAAGAGCGGCGTAAATCTCCTGTCTGGCTCTTCATATAAAGCCTGAGTGAGTACAATTTTCCGAATCATGTTGTCTCAAGTCAGGTCAAGTCTGGGGACAGTTTTTACCTCCCGAGTCCGAGTCGAGTTGCAAGTCATCTCATTAGTGGCTCAAGTCGACTCGAGTCCAAGTCCCTATGACTCGAGTCCAATTGTCTGCAAAAAACACACCCCTTACAGTATATCAAGAATATGTAACTAACCTAAACTGTCACCCCACTAGACTGGTTTGATATGTGACCTTAAATAAAATTGACTCATTCTTCCCAAAACTCTCAAACCCAGACACTTGTATAACACTTTGAAGATGATTCATTTTGGCGCATTTTTTTAGGGGCTGGAGAAGGTCATTCTCTTCTGGCACACATGCCAGTTCATAAGCTAGGTCTCAAATTAAAGAAACTGGTAATTTTGTTGGTAATTTATTACATAATCTGGGGGTTTGTTGATGCTCTCATTAATAATTGGAAACAAAAAGTACAAAAAAAAGGCCCTCTCAAATTAGACTCTTCTCAGGAAGTTAGAAAAACCTTTGGGAAATCACAAATACAGTTATATAATTTCACGGATGAGATTCCACAGTTGATTTACGATTGATTGAAAAGCGTCTGAATTCAGTGGACAGAACAAAGAGCGGTGTGATCTCTGTGTCAGAGCGGCAGAGGTCTGAAGCTGGAAGAGAAATATTTGGAATTCCTCCCTCTGATGGCACGTTCTTAATCTCATTATCTGAGAGGATATCAAATCTGCATTCCTCTACACACACACACACACTCACATCAAACAGTTCAGCATGCCCTTTTAATGTCAGCGGGACCCTGCTGAGAGTGACATGGTGGCCGGGACCATCTGCTTTTGTGGTGGTGTTATGGCTATATACCAACGTTCATACGCGCACAGAAACACACACACATCACCAGCAGCTCGTGCGGACAATCTCACCTCAGGGAACAGTTACAAGTAGGAAAAAGTAAACTTTGTGCTGGAAAACTGGTGCAGACAGATGAAGGGGCCCTTGAAAGAGCTTCCTCCTTCAAAAACACGGTGTTAACTGAAGGATAGGGGTGCCGCACTGAATGACAAGAGGACCTCCCACTTAAACAGGCACCGTGATGAGGCGTGACCACTCCTGACAGGTGTTTTGTCTCACTCACAGCGGCGTGATGTGGCCATTGTGGCCGCCACTTCCCCTGAAAGACCTGAAGAAATCCCACACCGAACATGGAGGGGAGAGCTTGGCACACTGCGGCAAACATGGAAGGGTTTGCCTTTTCAAACCTAAGCTTACATAAAAACGGACATCAATCAATAAGTTCAAGTGACAGAACGGAGGTACGAGCATGGCTGATAAGAGGAAACATCTACACACTTCGCTGCTGCTCTGTTGAGTGCACATTTTACTTTGAAATTTCAAGGTGAGTTTGGTCTTAAAAAGTAGACTTAACTCAAAAGGCAGGTCTGGAATTTAATCATCAGAAATCTTCTCTGAGCCACAAAGAGACGGCATTAAAATCCTATTACTGTGCACAAAGTCTCCACTGTTTCTGAGCAGTGCTACAGACGGGTAAGGTACTTAAAGGCTAATGCTAACTAGCGTCTATACCGCCTCCCAAAATCATGGGTTGGAATCTTTAAAGTCAAATACTTTAGAGATGAAATACCTTCATTGGCTTTCTTTCTGCCAAAGTTTGAGCTTCAGATGGAGGTAAAGGGACTGAAAACTGGCAAACGAATGTATACAGTAATTTTATGTAACCTAAATAAGCTAACAGGTAGGTACTGGCAGGTGGAAAGGCAAGAAAACTGGCAGCAAGAAACAGTGTTCAAATTCACAGCATTTTTCAATTCAGTTTTATTCGTCATCTATTTTTTTTTATAATTTTAGTCCAGTTGTAGTCGATCAAATTTCACAACATTTTAGTCTCAGACATCTACTGTAAATTTAGTCAGCTATGAAGTATAAAGTAAAAGGCATTTTTTATGTTTCCTTAAATTTCTGAAGTCATGGTTTAAACTTGAATGAAATGGAATTTTTTTCTTAATGGTGGTAAAGTTTTAATGAATAGATTATCAGAAACAAATTTAACTTTCCTTTATTTAGGCTACCTGGCAGAGCATCTTATTTACAATACCAGAGTTGACAACAAACAAACCTGCTCTACATGAATATATCATTTTGTAAAGAGCAGCTCTGATTAGATCGCTCCACAACTTATCCACCACCACAAAGCTAAGGCGGTTCTGATTGGATGTCCCTTTGAACACATCCAAACTTCCAAATTAGGTCTGATTAAATTAAGTCTGTCAAACATTTCATCAAGTTTTTGACTGCTGACAAAAATGTCAGTTAATCTAATTTTAGTATTTGCCCATGTGCATTTGTTTTTATTAGTTACTATGTAGTTTTTGTCAGTGGAAAAAGGGTTGACAAAAAAACTAGTTGACAAAATAAATACTCTTTGCACAGGGATACATATTATATTGGTTCTGCTGCATTTTTTATTCCACTTTTTGATGAAAAAATGCAGCAGTAATGTTATAGGACCTCAATTTTGACCCAAAGAAAAAGTCGCAATTTCCTGTATTTCAGCTGACCAATCAAACTGGTCCTCTCTAATTTTCTTGACTTTACTGTCCAATCAGGAGCAGCTAAAATCAACAGGAAAAAGAAAAACATAGCTATTTGGCAGTTCCAAAGAAAATAAGAGGACATGTAACTAGTGTGATACGTGCCCTTTAAGATAGAACTTGCATCCAAAGGTAGCTTAAATGACAAAATGGAGTAAAAAATGTTCGAAAGAAAAAGTGTAAATATATCAGCAGTTATGCTTTCGAGTGTTTTTTGCATGTTTTAACACTGTTATCTCGACAGCCAAAGGTTGACACAACCAGGTTTGGATGTGAAAAGGCTTGCTCATCATAGTGAGATATAAATTCCATTTTGATTTTCTGTTTTGTCTTCATTGCCATGCAACTTTTACTACATCGATCTGACATCACTACAGCAAAAACATTCTGTTAGCCAAGGTTGTTCTGACAAAAAGAGATGTCTTGAACATGATTCTGCCTAAAAGGGTTGAGGTCAAGGTACTGAAAACAGCAAAAACTGCCCAAGGTTGCAAGGGTTATTGTAAGATAATTCATTTTGTTCTTTAAAATGTCTGTTTATGGTCAGCAGGAAACAACTGAACCTTTAAATACAACAATGGTGTCTTTGAAGCCTCTTAATCATCATCACAACTTTGTATTTAATACTTATAAAAGGTGATACTCTCTAAAATACTGGCAACAAGGCTTCAAATGCATAATCATAGTGGGAGTAGTTAAGTTTAGCAGCTTGGGAGGAATAGCTGGATCTAAAGAGGGTCTCGGCTGGGATTGCGTTAACAGGAAGGGAAGGGCTCTGAGTGGGGACGACATGAAAGGAGGACTCCGTCATCTGGGAGCTTTAATGACAGACTGTGCAGCCTTGTTTTGACTGAAGAGCTCTTTTAATATGCATGACAAAAGACGTCCTTCTGGGACCGTCCCTGGCAACAGCCCCAAATCCCCTGACAAACTTCTGTTGTTTCTGCTGCTGATCGTCATGGTGTCATCATCAGCTCTGGTTTAGGTTCCATTAAAGCGTAAAAGCTTTGAATCGAGCAAAACCCCTCTTATTTGGATGGAGAGTAGCACTCGTCTTACACAATCAGATCCAAACAAAAGGGCAGACAGTTCAGCTGCTGCTCTGACAAAAATAGAGCACTTGGTTTTTACTCATTAAACCACTTTAGTTGAATTGTTTGGAGCTTCTTCTCACTCTTCTTCTGTCTGTGTCTGTTCTCTTAAAGCACTCAAGGGCCCCAGACTGGATACATTACTCTCAGCGTCTCCATGAGTGCTGCTATTGAGATTATGAAGGACAAACGAAGTAGTTAGAACAGGACAGAGCACTCTGATTTGGCCGCCTCTTGAGAAGTTGGAACACCACTGTCAAACAGTCCTGCGTTACCATATATGGTCTAAAAAATCCCCACTATTCCATTTTATAAATACCTTGAATTCACTTATATTCCATGAGGGATCATGTCTAATCCATAGATGATGATGAACGCATTAAAAAAGTTGTTCCATAAGTGGGTTTGAAGGAAGATATAGGTCTTGAAAAAGACTATGCCTTATTTGTCTGGTAACATCCCTTGAATGGAGGCTGTAGCTAGGGCTGGGAAATCATATCAATTAAATCAATTAATTCAAATTATTGCAGAAGACTGGAAACGAAGATTGGAAAATTAGAAATTAAGATTTCTTTTCTTGACTTACTCCAACTGTAAGTTGTTTCAGTGTTTAAAAATGTGCAATTTCCATGATGATAGGCCCTGTTGGGTTTTGCACAAGCACTTTTATTGTCTTGTTTTTTGTTTTTAAATTAGATCAAATGAGACCTGCCTGCATTAGAACAACATAATCAACATTTTATGACAAACACTTTAAGAGAACAATTCTGCAAAACTTGATTCATGCCATTTTTGTGTCTCTGGGAGGATTTTTTTTTCCTTTTTGAAATTATTGAGATAATAGATTAAAGTCTTAAATCAAGTCTTGTGGAAAAAAATCTGGGATTTCATTTTTAGGCCAGATTGCTCAGCCCTAGCTGTAGCTCTCCAAACAGGTTTCAACCCCAACTTTGGCTCTGCAGATCAGTGCAATCCGACACCAACGAGAACCAAACAACCAAATAGTACAACTCCATACGTGACAATAAAGTCAACAAATATTCAACACAACCCAAAAACCAGAGCTTCATCTTTGCCCCGGATCTGGTGGTCCTTTGGGGTGTGATGAGCTTGTGGTAGGGGGTGTTTGGCAGATGTGGTTTGGGAGACGACCATGGCCTTTATGAAGACAGATTAAAGAAAAGGGAGTGGTCTTACCTGGTTGGGCGTTGGCAGCACAAAGGAGGAGACAGCACATGAAAGAGAGAAAAAAGCACAGATTAGACTCTGTTTACCGAGCTTTGAGCCACATCAGCAAACTGCCGGTGTACAGTCACTGCAGTGATAAAGTGGCGTCTAGACAGAGGTACCTATGGGTTTTGTGGGGGCACAGAACCAAACTCTTGCTATAATGGATACATTGTCTGAAAGCAGATGGTCTGCCATTGCAGTTTCCTCTGTGGAGCACTTTGTGCTGAGACACATAATGGTAGAAATCATCAATCATCCTCAGATTTCAGGGCACAGATCTATATATGCAATCAGACTGGTAGTCCAGCATCTCTCCTGCTGCACAATAAAATGACATCGAGCCCTCGGACTTTGGCACTGTAACTGAATAAGTATTGATTGTTTTGTTCCAAAAGGATGGTGGTTTTAGCTGATGTTGGGCTTTTTAGTTATTCATGTCGAAGTCACGGCTGAGCAGAGAGGAAGCAGCAGACAGAAAGTTACATATGTGAGACCAGACCAATTCAGGCACTGGAGCTTCAGTTTACAGGATATTTCAGATAGTGTTTTACATCAGTGATGGAAGGCATTGGAATAAAAATAGCAGCTTCAATGGAGGAAATACAATCCCCTATTGTTGTCTATCCTACTGTACAAAACAATCAGCCCTGTGCAGTTTTAGCAATAAGAGAAGCTATTAGGGCTGCTGTGTATTGAGATCACAATTATGAAATAAGATTACTCACTGACTGTTAAACTTGTACCACATGCTTTCATTTAATATATAAACTGTTGACTATAATTTCAACACTACAAAACAGCCAATATATACAAATGTATTTCTAAAAATAGAAATACCTCAAAATAATTATGATATTAGTTATTGTTAAAGCAGCAAAAGTTTATTATATCATTTGGCACAATAGTCTCTTAAACTCAGCTACTTAGTTTTTGTAATTGAGGATAACAGTAATTAGAATTGGAACAAAAAACTGTGTTAATGTCTTGGCTTTACAAGCCATTGATAGCAATATTTTTGTTTTTAACTGGCTGCAAACACATTCATTTCATGTGTGAAAATGACATTTAATTATACAATTTTATGGGTACCCCTCTGCTTTTGCAGCTTTCCCAACATGGACATTTTTAAAAACTTAGATAATTAAATGTCCGAATTAGTAGACATGAATATTTCTGCAATATTTAAAAACACACTGCCATCATTACAAACAAGACAATGTTATTAAAGTAGAGGCTTAAAAATACTGATATTGTTATCAATATTGAAATACAGAGCTTAGACATATCTAAACATTGGATATTTGCAAAAATACAATATCATGCATCCCTCCTTTTTTATTACAGCAGGTTATTGCTTCCTTAAATCATCAAGCTCCCACAGTGGGAAATACAAAACCACAGCAATATGTTCACTCTAATAATGTGGTATATATTAATAAGAGCATTGACAAGCAGCAGGATAAGTTACCGCTGAAGGCAGGACAACACTCACTGAAGATCATCCTCACACAACTAAGCATCTACCTCATACAACCTGTGACAAAAGCAGCAATCAAATGCATCCTGAACTTGTGTACAGAAGACACAAAGAGTCTGCATGCACGGTGGTCAACTAAAACTAGGCTGAAATTCAAACAATTTAGTTTACTAAATTATGACTAAAACTAAAATATATTGTAGACAAAAGACTGTAAGAGAAACTAAACTGAAAGGTGCTGTCAATATTAACAACAGTGTGATACAGTTGTTCTCAATCCTTCTTTACTCTTCAGTGACTATCCTTCAGCTCTATGACATGTCCTGAAGATCATTTCACCAACAGTCCCTTCTCAAGTCATCCTCACTTCAAAAACAGGCACCAAGAGCAGTGCAGAGGCAAACCCGCTGACCGAGAATATGAATGAGCAAAGAGAAATCATATAGAGTAAAGAGATCTGATAAGACTTCAGAGGAAGATGTGGGAAAATGCGGCTAAGAGAGGAGCCTTGTTTGGAGAATTCATTGTCTTTTTAATGTTTGATCCAAATCGGAGTCACTTTTGCCTTTTTTGGTGATGCAGTATCAAAGAAGAATGTGTCAGGTAATCTGCTGAGCTTAACCTGGGACCTCGAGGTAACCATGCATGACTGATCAGCACAGAGTGTGAACTCAAGACAGACCAAAAAACTGCAGAGAAGATCTGAATTCAAATCCAAACTTAACAAGTAAGGGTTTCACATCTCCCTTGTGAAAAAACTTAAAAGACATTGATGGAGGAAGAGCCAGAGAGAAGTTAAGAGGGTGAATGGAGATTCCTGGAGGGGCTCTTAGTTTATCATCACGCTCGGTGCCTTGATGAAGAGATACCCTGCAGTGGGAGAACAGATCTAGACAAAACAAGACTGCTCTCCTTTCTCTGATGCCCCTTGGTCCTCCATTCGGGAGTGATATCCATCCCTATACATCTAGTCTAGGTCACGAGAGCAGCGGGTGAACAGAGAAAGTCCCTAAAGCTTCCTCTCAGTGGGAATTGAAGAGACAGGAGTTGTTGAGTTGTAGGAAAAGTTCACCTCAGTCATGCTCACTGCTCTTAGATGAAGCAGCCATCTTCACGGTATTCTTGTTATTGTTTCTTTTGGCCGTCAAGTGTAAAATCAGTCTTTTCAAAAGAAGCAAAGCCAATACTTTAGTTGCCTTTCTCCAAGGTAGTTTGCCTCAGTGTGTGGACAGGATGCAGTAACATGCCGGGGAAAAAAATGAAATGACAAATCCTAGTTTGCACATAGTCCACCTGTGTAGCATTTTATGCTACAGATAACTGTCCTTTTTCATTTTTATTTAACCTTCATTTAACCAGGAAAAGAAACTCATTGAGATTAAAAATCTCTTTTACAAGAGTGTCCTGGCCAAGATAGGCAGCAGCACAATTTACAAAGAGTCTTACATTCACAAACAGAATTACTCACAAATACACAGACCTGTAAAACAATTAATGTACAATTAATAAAGACATTTGACAGGCTGGATTATTAAAGGAAGCAATATCTGCAGCCAGATGCCTCAGTATTTACATCATTTCACATCCTCTTAAAAGTGTCCAATGAGACCAGCTCATTAAGTTTCAGCTCTTTTTGCAGCTCATTCCAAGCAAAAGGAGCAGCAAATTTAAAGGCCTTTTTTCCCTGCTCAGTTCGAACCTTAGGAACAGACAACAAGAGGAAATTCTGGGACTGAAGATTATAAGAACCTGAAGTTGTTTGACTGATGAAGGTCAGAAGATATGAAGTTGCATTTCTCTCCCGTGTGTTCTAGCAGTGTATCTTTACACTACTTTGTCAAAATATGCGTTGAGTCTAGTTACAGCAGGAACCACTTCAATTCCACATCAATTTTCTCCAAGCACAACAACCCAAAACGGGACAGACAACAAATCAACATTAGACAGCTAATATCACCTGCTGTTCACATTTCTCTTTCTGTTTTCTCATGATTTTTTAATTATCTTGCAAAACTGTATTTCATGTTCTTGTTTTATGATCATCAGGGCTTTAATCTTTTGTGCAGCACTTTACATTAGCATCCCGTGAGCAAGGATATGTGTTATTGATTGAGGAAAAGCAGCAGGAACCTATACTCAGACTGACTATGTGGGAATTCAAGGTTAGGGTTGGCTGTGGACTGGTGAGGAAGATCAGGGTTTTCTGCACCAAACTGTACCAAACAACTCCAAAACAAACTGCACCACTTTTAGGGTGTGCACCAGTCCGACACAACTCAGCATCCCATAAAAAGAATGTAGAGTGTGGCTTCAGCCTGCTCTACTGTATAGTGCCTGGAATAATACTTGCTGTGAATTTGGGCTGAACAGTTAAAGACTGATTGACTACGGTGCTGGTTTGGCGGAGTGGTGAGCATCCATGCACGTCCCATATACATACTTCTGTTAGCTCGGGTTTGAATCCAGCCTGTGGCCAGTAAGCAGAATGTCTTCCCCTACTCTCTCACCCCTTTCACGAGCCTATCCACTGTCATTCTCCCTATCAATAAAGGTACAAAATGCCCAAAAATATATTAAAAGATTGATTGAATGATTAAACTGGAACTAGTTCTTACTTCCACTTTTTAGCAATAGCCCGGTTCTAGTCAATATCACACAGTAATCATATTTTTCTGTCAACTTACCGTCTTACCTCAACATCTGTGCTCAAGAGCACAAAAGGCAGCTAGCAGCCATATTGGAAATGATGTCTTAATAACTCATAACAACACAGAAACAAGTAAAGAGCTGAAGCTGTGGCAGGTCTGAGCAAACGGGCCACTATACGTACCATCTACAGTAATCCTGCCCATCTGCTTGATTAGCCATCCCATTAATTATGTAAGACTCTTTCCTTAACCCCCCAATACACTATTTACATTTAGTGACAGGAGAGGACACAACACACGATGAGTTTTCAGACGAGGGCACTGGGTAGTTTTAGGGGAATTGGGGACACAGGAAAAAAAAAGTGACTGGAAATTAAATTGTATAAATCTGAAGGTTTGCTTGAGGTCAAAATGAAAAGAAAGATAATATAACTGACCGAGTGGCTTGTTTTGAATGTACTAAAGTGGACATCACTCTTCAGGTCAGACCCCATTAAACAGTAAAAGCAGTCTACAAAAACACTGTCCAGACAGAAAGGACAGGTTTTACTGAAACTGCTTTTAAGTTTCTTGCCCGAACCCAAACTGAATTTCAGATGCAAAACTTCAAGTAGCCCAGACTGACTTTTATCTCTAAAAGTGACACTTCAAATGATTTGTATGAGTCACAGTAACATTTTACCAACTTAGCTTCACATAAAAAAGATGCTGTATCTGTGAGGACACAAACCAGCCTAATACCCCCACCCTCCCCCCACTTGTGTGACTCCCAGAATGCAGTTTGGCTCAATGTACACAGGCTGAAATTACATAGCATCCCTGTTTTAACAGCATAACCATATATTAGAAAAAGCAGAGTAATGGCTGGTAGACTGCCGGGGAAATTGCCAAGAACATCCACATAACTTCAATGGCAGTGAAAGTAATCAAGTTCCCAGGCAATCTTCATTACACAGAGAGCACTCAGCGTTATTGAGATTCAGGGAGAGGGAGGTTGCAAGCATACAAAAAGGATTTATTGATTGCACTTAATGCAATAAGCATGCAGGATCCAACGCAGCAATTTCATTCGATTTTTTTTCCTCACAGTCATTCTGTGGGTGCTGGGCAGGGGAGGAGGACTCGAGAACCAGGACACTTTTACAGGACAATATCTGAGTACAGATGATAGAGATGATAGGACAGGATCAGCTCACACCCCCTTAAAGAGACACAACACCATTACGTCATATAGGTAGGGATGTGAAACTGGCAGCCCAGGTGCCACATGCCGCCGTCCACCTGACTCAGTTTGGCTCTGAAGTCATTTCCAAAAAATCAACAAATTGTAAATATGAAGAAAACATGATTCAACCGGAGCTACTAAAACAACCTCATGCACAAATTAGGATAGATAATAAAACCCTTCTTCTAAGCTTAGATTGCTGGTATATGTTATGTTTTTGTTAGTCATTTAAGACCTTACTTCGCATTGTTTGTGTCTCTAAACAACTCTATCTGTTGTCTCTGTTATGAGGCTTAACAATATATAATCTACATTATAACCTCCACCGAGGAGGTTATGTTTTGTCAGGGTCTGTCTGTTTGTTTGTTTGTCTGTTAGCATATTAACGGTAAACTACTGGTTGGGTTCACAAGAAAATTTGACCAGGTCATGTGGTCCAAGGAAGAAGTCATTACATTTTGGTGGTGATCTGCATATTTGTCGGAATGTAAAACAATCCCAAAATTTGCGAAAAATCCAAAAAGGTTACCATCGGACTGTATTTTTAGAAAAAATCATAGCTCTGAAATCACTTGATGGATTTGCTTCAAAATGTACACAATGATAAATATATATAACACTATCATCAACGTCAATTTCCTCTGGATTTGACCCAGAATAATGTCACAAAAAAACATTGAAGTTTATAATGGCAAAACCTATTCATTTCTTCTCACCTGCTGTGAGGCCCCCTTTACATCATAAAGGTACCTACACACTGTACGGGACTTGAGCGTCCTCGGTGATCACTCTCCATGCAAAGTAAATGTACAGCTGTGATGGCGCGGAGTTAACCCTCTGGCAACACGTTGGACGCGTTCAAGGAAACCAACTGGCTCGTTGCGAGTTGCCAAAGTCGAAAATTTGATCTTTTCAGGCATTGCTGTGTGTGGTTGTGCTGCAACAACCAATCATCAGTCGATGCATGTGTGACGATACCCTTGAAAGACTGTTTTTATTCTAGCTTACAGAGTAACAATCTATGTCTGTGTTAGAAACACTAGTCAGTGAGGACATTAGTCCTAACTAGAACAGGGGTGAGCAAGGTGGGGTGGGGCCAAATACGGCCCTCCACATCACTAAACGTGGCCCGCCATTCATTCCCAAAAAACAGCAGCTGTAAATATGAAGAAAACTCAGATATCCAATAGAAATAATTATATATAATCTTATGTAAGTAATTTACAACCTTAATTTGCTCTTATTGTGTCTAAATCTCTTTCATGAAGCCTTTAACATTATACCATTATACTCAATATTACATTTAAAAAATGGCAGCAGCAAAATGTTTGAACTTAAAAAATTAGAAAAACATCAATTCTGTATCAAGTTGATTTGATTATGCATAATAACTTGTATTTATGTTGTAATATATGAAAATTGGTATTCTAATTTTATGAAAAATGTATATTCTCATTTGTTGTTTATCCAACATTCTTTTTCATCATCAAGAGTTTCTGAAAATTTGTAACAATGCGGCCCTCAGGCTGGGAAAAATTGTTTTATGTGGCCCTCTTGGTAAATAAAGTTGCCCACCCCTGAGCTAGAAGAACCGCAGTAAACTCACAGAGGATGCTGCTGCAGGTTCATCAGCTACAGTGTTTTGTGGTTGGTAGATGAGTGAAAGGGAAACAGTTGGAATAATGTCAGCTTATACATCCTATTATATGATATATGATACGATCGCGGTGAAACTCAAGCGGACCTAACATCCCCGAGCCACGCGACAGGCAACAGTGACCAAATAGAGGCATTTATTGACACACCAAATGTGACTTCAGCGGGTGACGCAATTATGATCGAGAAGTCACATTCGGTGTGAATGCAGCTTTATGGGAATTGTAGTTAATTTGTAAACTCAGGTCACTGTTTTTCAAGAGAATACATTTTACACTGAATTGCGTTGTGTCTGCTGTCGTTTGATAACATTAGCAGGTTGAAAATTGGTTTCCCTAAGAAAAGACCAGGATCATGAGAAAGCAAATACTACATAATTGCCTCCGTTAATACAGATGCATGAATTTGTTTTTGGTGACACAACCACCAGTCGACACAGGAGACATGACAGACTTTCAGGTTCACATGCTTTGCTAAAACATCCCATGTTAGCTGAAGAAGAAGATACACACATGTTTCAACCAGCCTCAGAGAGCTGCCTGACTTTGTTCCCTTTCTCATTCAGATCTACTCTTTACTCCTTGAGGACCATCTTCCCCTCCTCTCCGCCCTCTGTAAACCGAGAGAAAGAGATAAATAAACCAAAAGAGAGGAGGAGCAGGACCAGCTCTGATGACAGTCCACCATGTGCTCCAGCTGTTCTACCCCCTCCTCAAACATAAAGCACTCGCCAGACGACCCCGCTGACACTTCTGTCAACTCTTCTTCCAACCCTCCAAACTCAATCTATACAACCCCCACCCGTCCTCACGCAGCTCCACCCCGCTCGCCTCCTCGCTGACCCTTTACTTATTGGGTCAGGGTAATAAATACTGTGTGCTGCTCTCCAGAGGCGTGTTGACTTTGATTCACCCCCCTGACACCTGAGCAAAGACTGAAGGAGGAGCGCCGTGCTGATGTTGAAACAGAGGTGCCCTGAACAAATGAAGTCAACGGGGCCGACAGAGAGATGGAGTACAGTGAATCAATCTCTGACTCATTTTAAAAGGATTTCCTGAAGCCTCTTTGTGAGTGTTTCAGGTTTTCAAGTCTTTGGTTGACTCATGTGAGGTTTGTGTGAATCAGGAGGACTCCCAAGCTAGCAGTAGGGGTAATTTTGTTGTTATAGACTCATTATTTTAGCGGCTTTAAGACTAAGACTATTAGAAGAGGGAGAGAAATAGTGGAAAGATCTTTAACTTTCAAACCCAGGAAGTGGTTAACCTAAACGCTTGTTGAGGTTTTCTTTACATGTAGCCTGTAATTACATTAAGCTGCAAAGTGGAGCTCCCACAGGCTCAGCGAGAAAGTCTCACTACAATTTCAGATGTAAACCTTTAGAGCTCTAAAGCAGAGGTCCCTAACCACCAAAACCAGACTGAAGAATATTTGGTACTCAACATGATTCAGAGGAATAGACTGAGATGCAGGGAAAAACCAGGACAGAAAATGTAGCAAGGCAAAGTTCTTTACCCAAGACAATCGTACAAGATCCAAACAAAGGCAATACCAAAAGTGGTATTCAAAAGTCTTCAAATTTCCAAAAACAGGCAAACAAAAACAAGATCTGCATGGACACACTAGGAGACAATGACAATCTGGCAGTGGGCTGGAGAAAACACATTGAGGGTGATTACAAATCAGACACAAGTGAGTGATGTCAAGGGAGGAAAAGAACAAAGTCAGGAACAGGATTACAAAATAAGACAAGAAATGGACACAAACACAGTAACGGATGAAGAGAACATTACAGTACTGGGCCGTAGAGAGACCAAAATACTCAGTTCGATTACCATTTGTTGAATAACACAGATCAAAGGTTGTTTTATTTTGAACATCTTATAACATCCTTGCATGTGTAGCTCAACTGTGCAGACTTTACACTTAGACTCTGTTCCTATTGCCTCTGTAATGAATGAAAAGTACAACTTCAGATGAACTCATGGTTTAACCCTGCCCTCATGTCATTTCCACCTGAGCTTTGGGAGTAGCTGTGAAATTTGTTGACTCTGCAGGATGTTTGCAAGTGGAGGATAGCAAAAGAGAGACAAAAGAGTGCTCGGTTTCAAGGATTCAGAGGTATTCTGGACTCAGATCAACAACAAAATGTAATCACTTCTGCCTCCTACCATGACCAACATTATTTTTTTACACTGTCCTCAAAATCCATGGAGAACTCATTGAATTGTTCACAAAAAAATATGGAAACTGTCGTGTCTTTTAATGATAACAAATCCCTTAAATTACGGGATCCACATTCACATTCAAGTCACTACTAAATGTAAACATTTCTTCCTTTTGGAGTGACCAACCATCCCTGACATTGTCATTAAAATCCAAGGAGAACTTACTGGATAACTGGTGAAAATGTGGAAAAATACCCTATCTTGCAATGGAAACACATTCCTTAAATTCCTGGATCTGAGTACAGATTCAGATCATCACCACAATCTGATCTTCATGTTGCCAGCACCAACATTCCATGAACATGTAACCACAATCTGATGTGAACTTTGAGTTATCTTGCTCACAAACAAGCAAACCAACAAACACTGGCAAAGACCTAACCTCATTGGCACGGGTAATAATCAACAGAGACATTTGATCAGCTCCTATTAATGGCCAATGAATAAAAACACGCACATTTAGCATCATACACAACAAATTAAGACGGGGTACAATTTTGGTGTTGGTAAAATTTCCATGACTGCAAAGAGAATTAAACTCTGGGTGGAGTCAAATCTCTGAACATGTGCTCTCAGTTGAAAAAAATAGTGTCTTGATTCAGAGTGAAAACTGTTTCAGTAAATCAGAGCTATAGGTGTCACTGTAGGATCTTAAACCCTGAACTTTTCACTCTGAACTCTGAACCTGGAAGTCACACTTGTAGAGTCAATCACATCGCCCCTCCCCCATTCTTGGACATGTACCAACAGATGCTTGTCTGGGTGTTTGAGCATTAGTTTGAAAGTTTGCTCTAAAAAAACGTGGTTTCTTTACTTGAGCCTTTCTCCAATGAATATGCCATAAATAAATACAGCAGGGTTTACACTTTTTCCAGTAGGCCTACAGTACTAAGTCTAGGTTTTCAAACCAAACTTGGGGTTTTAATGCTATTAACATTAAACCACAAGAAAACTCTTCCACACTTCGACAGGCATTGTAACCGAGCGGTTGACTTTTTGCCACCTTACTACTGTATTTAAAACTCTGACAGCCCATCTTTGTCTGCTTTTCTTTATACATCTCTTTGGATAACGTTTGTGACACCTATATACATCCACTGGGTGGCGCTGCTGTACATGAATTGTTTGAAAAATTGATAAAAATTTGAGAAATTAAATGCTATGGGACAGCTCCTTAAGAATCTAACAGTAAGAGCATACGTCGGAGTAAGAAAATGTCTTTCCACATATTACCAGAACAAAAAAATGTTGCAGAAATTTAAAAAATCCACTTTAGCCTGGGGATAACCCTTAATGGGCAAGGCAACCAGCTGGTTGACTTGCATATCTGTGTCCTGATTGGGTAATCTGAAAAAGTAAACCTAAAATGTTGCTAAATGAAGAGGATGGAACACAATTTCCCCAACAAATAATTTGTTGTAAATGTATATCTTAGTTTGGAAGTCAAAGGGTTGAAGAACCATTTCATAAGATAATGTACCGATGACCCTCCTCATCCTGCAGGTTTCAGCTCCATCTGCAGCTGCAGATTTGTGATCTGCTCTGAAGCTTCAATGAGAAAGTAAAAGCTGGCTCGTCTTAGGTCAGCACTCTTAGAAACTCTGAATACATCACCTGCATACAGAAATTACTTCAGAGGTTTTTTAACACATGTAATTGAGTAACAAAACAATGACTTTCAGCATTCTTTAGTTTCATGGCTCTTAATTAAAAGAAGGGTAACATTACACTCACTCCAGCTCTCGTCATCTGTCATTTGGTGCGTTGGTTTCACCGCAGAGACTCCGCACTCAGCCTTTCTCGTATTCATCAGTCCTGATTGGGCTGCCGGGAGCGTATTGACCCGCACTTGACACCCTCTCAAGACGTATGTGCTGAGTGAAATGAATGGTCGAAGGGTGGGTGCGTACTGAACTGAGACTGATGGATTTAATTCACACTAAGCACACACACTGAGGGTTTGTTCTGGTCTCTTCATGGCCGGTATCCTGAATGTGTGGTTTGAGTTAATGTGTAGTTATGAATGCACACTATCAGCCCCAAATGATGTCACAGTATGACGGATTTCTCCTGCAGCAGGTGGACGGGCCACCACAATGAAACAGCACAACAAACAGCAATGTCACTGTTATTCCTGCATGAGCAACAGCAATAAATAAACTTTTAAAGTCCAAATTCAACACTGTAAATTGGATTTTTTTTATGCTCACAGGCAGCACTTCCTTAGTCTTGATGCCTAAAGTTGTCTTTCTGAATCAGAACCATAAAAATACTTTATCAATCCCCAAGGGAAAAAATGGTTTCAGTTGCTGAGTATAGCAGTAGGAAAATCAAGTAAAGAAAGTTAAAATAAATGCAAATGAAGTAATAATCAAGAAAGCAGATTGCAACTTGCAGAATATTTAACCCCATACGCCTTTTGTATCATATGATTTATACTTTGATGATGCTTTTATCTAATCATTATGATCAACAAATCACTAAAACAACATTATATTAAAATCATATAAGTGAAAAAAATGTCCTCTAATGGATCGTCAGTCGAAAAAAAGAAAAAAAAATTATCAAATGAGATCCCAAAAAATATGTATGTCAAATTTTATGAGCGTTTCATTTTTTTAGGATTTCAGTAGAAAGTGAAATAAACATTTCAGCTCCAAATAATTAGAATTTTCTGGCTATAACTTGTGTATCAGGCCTAAAGCGTTAAGCCATATCAACTTCCCTATGAAGAAAAAGATAAATAAAACAAGTATAGTGAGATAATGAATAAGGCCAATAAATTTACAATATTAACATTACCACCATTTACAATATGAATATAATATGAGAGCACTGTCTGACAGTAGACCATATCTGATTATTGCACTGGATATTACATATGCCTATTAACACATAAAAACAAATATTAGATCTAAAAACAGTGAAAAAAGTTTATTCTCCAGGACCTGATGAAACAGTGCTGCTATAGGGAAGAGTTATAGTCTGATGATGAGCTGTGTATTAAAGTCATACCACATATAGTCAAATAAAGTTTAAGCAAAATCTCATACCCTCAGATAAATAGAGTGAAGCAGGAATTATGAATTTAGACAAACTCTGAAGAAAACATCACACTGGTTCCCTCAGCTACAATAAAACTATCCCTGCCCGAATAGTTCTTGAGCACTATTATACAGATTAAAAGACTTAAACTGGAAACATCATGGACAGTATGGATTTGAGCACAGACTGTGTTTCACTGTACATATTCTGGTGCCTATGTGTTTATATAGTGACATAAATTTATTCTATTCTATTCTATAATCAGAGCTACAGGGTCTCATATGTGTAGCTTAAAGCTCAGTTTCAGTTCCGACAGATAATTTTTCCAAAACTTTGAGTCTAATTTTTTTTTTTTTTTTTTTTAAAGCTAATTAGCTTCACTGACTCCTCATCTTGGTGTTTGCCCACCATGAAGTGCAACTTAAAGTCTCCATAAACTTGCTGTATTTGGAGGAGTTTTCTGTTTATTTTCATACTTGTCATTAAAAGAAATACAAGTAAGTACAACAAAAGCACGTTCCTAAATTCTCATAAATCTTTGTGTTGCAGAAAAGTTTTTTGATCTTCTTCTAAAGGATCAACATTTTGCCTTTTCATCATCGGATTTTAAAGTGTTGAGTCTAAGAGATTGTGTTTGCTGATCTGAGAGACTGTTATTCCTCTTGATTGGGATGATAACTGGATTATAACGACATCAAGAAACGCTAAAAACTTCCAACAACGCCTCTAAAGCAAAGCTTAGCAAAAGTTTGCCTGCAGGAGCTGAACCCTGAACAGAAGTTGACAAAAGGGGAATTAAACATAAAAGTACAGACAGATGCCAAGATGCATGAAAGAAAAAAGGATACCCAGCCCTTCCTCTTCTTAAAGAGTGAATCCTATTCAACCCCAAACAATAAACCAAAGCACAGCTTAGCCTACATAGCAGACAAGACGAGCTCACAGAGACAGTGAGGCTAAAACAATGTTCTTCATCTCATTTAGTCTGAAGGCAGGAAACACAGCAGCTCTCTGAATCACAATTCAATCCAATTTAGTAATTCACTTTTAGAAAGCAGCTTAAGTCCTTGATGTGTGTATTACTAAAATCTTTGGTGTTGAACACAAACTCTTGGCTTTAAACGTAATATTTAATTAAGACCAAATGAAAGCCTTATAATAAGATGAGCTTGTTTCCATAAGCTTTTGGCTGTCGTTGAGAGAGTCCAATCCAACTGTACACTTGTAATAACTTTTTGGCAGTGGCTCAGTCTGATATTAAGTAAGAATTAGAAATGTCCCTGTTGATCCAGCACCGGTCACTGGTAGCCAATGTTCATTAAAAATGTAGCATCAGAAAATCTAAATGCCAAGTCACCAACTTCTGAACTCGTTCACTGGATGTCTGCAGCAGAGAAACTCACTTTCTGAGCACTGTAATCTTTAAATACAGGCTTCATGAGTATCAAACACTTCATAGCTGTTACTTTAATAAAGCTAAAAGCCAGCATCTCTGCTAAATTGAGAAAAAAAAACCTGTTTATCTGTCTGCTGCTGGACGTCAGTTAGAGATAACACTTATTAAAGAGCCTTGATGTCACTGACTTTACTTTAGTCCAGTGTTATTTTACCATTCTGGATATCCTGATACTGTTTCAGTATAGATTTAAGTATCCGATCAGGGGGTTTGATAACATATGATTGGTTAATCTGACACTGGCAATAGTTTCATCTCAAAAAATGCTTGGAAAACTAAATAAAAACAATAATTTATCTCCATTTTGAAATATTTTTTCTTTGTATTTATTTATTATGTTATAAGCAAATAATATGTCAATTGTAAAAAAGAATCAGATCAAGTCAAGTCAAGTTTCAACTGACTGTAGATGGAAGTTTAAACCGATCACTTCACCCTGATTTTTTACATCATCTCCTTAAGTTGAGCACATTTTAGGAAAGGCAGTACTAGCCCTGTGGCTAAACTATGATCTGTGTAGAAATACTTTAACTCACACTGGGATAAGAATCCAACAGTCACTCTGAGTATATAAAGACATTCTGAGTATAATTCTCATTACAAAAAGATAGAAGGAAAAGAAAGACATCCTTTATTAGTCCCTCATGGGGAAATTCCATTCTTTACACTCTGTTGAGAACATGAAACAGGTCCTACGATCATGCATTGATGGAGAGATGTCAGAGTGATGGCTTGCTACTCCTGAAGAAGCGCTACAGAGCAGTTTTTGTGGTAAGGGGTTCGGCAGTGCCCAGGAAGTCAGCTGGTACCTCTCCAGCTACCAAACTAACTTCCAAACGTGGTCCAGGCGGGACTTGAACCAGCTACCCTTACAGACCCAGTCCCCAGCCAAAGCCCTTACAGACTGAGCCACTGCCGTCTGGGTTATGCTTTTGTCAGTGTTTCTTTTTTTTGTTTGCTTGTTTTTTAGCAAGATTACACAAAACCCACCGGATGGATTTTGACGGAGTTTTCAGGAAATGTTGGTAATGGCCCAACTTAAAAATAATACAATTTTCATGGTGATTCAGATAACCACCATAAGCAAACAAAATTAAAATCAAGACTTTTTCCTTGACATACTCCAACTGTAAGTTAATACAATGTTTGAAAATATAAACACTGAAAATGTACAGTTGTCAAGATGCTCGGCCCTGTAAGGTTTTGCACAAGCACTTTTTTAGGCTCATATTTGAAACATTAACTTACATAAAATTTTCATTAGAGAGCTCAATGTTAATTTACCATGAAATGCACTTTAACTTTAACATGGGAATTCTGTTAGGTTTGGGGACATAATTTGGCAAAATAAAGGCAAAAGTTGATCAATGTCATGTTTGGTGTTGCAGGCTTTTTTAAGAGGAAGAGAGAGAGAGAGAGATTAAAATAACAAATCGAGTGCTGTAAAAAAAGAATCTGGAATTTTATCTTTTGGGGAGTATGGTTGCAAAGCTGAAACTTAAAGGAATTGACGGAAGGGCACCACCAGGAGTGGAGCCTGCAGCTTAAGTTGACTCAACAGGGGAAGCCTCACCCAGCCCGGACACGGAAAGGATTGACGGATTAATACCTTTTCAAAAGCCCAGCCCTTCTGTAAAGGTATCATTTCTGTGGTCTATTCATCAGTTAAAGTCGCACCTGGAGGAGGTCTAAGTCCACAAACCTAAGTGGACTCATACACTGCTGAACCAGCTACTACTACAAAAGACAAAATATAATCAGTTTTAGTATTAGCAATGCCATCAGGGCATACCTACAGAGAATATATGTATATGTAAGAATAAATATATCTATAACATCTATATGTAGATGATATTCAACTTCAGTGAATGTGTCATATTGGGTACTATCCAACGTGCAAACACAGACTTTGGAAAACTGTGTAACCTTCAGTAAAAAGAAGATGTCAAACCAAACAGGAACTGTGCGTCTTGAAAAGTAATCTTGTGTTTTCACTGAGCTGCATCATGAAGACATGCTTGAACAAATGACTGTTTTTCTCTCTCACTCTGATGCCAAATGACAGGGTATAAAACAAACAGGAGGGGAAACTCCTGCCTCATGTTGTCTGCTGCTGTGATGTATTTTTATGTGCCCCATCTGAATCATCCCGTATGTCTTGAGCATCCCATAAAAACAGCTGACAGCATGACCTGACAGATATGATTGAACATACATCTTATTCAATCCCGCCATGTGACAGGTTTATGAGCATTATGGTAAGAAATGTCAATATGAAAGGTGATATTTCTGCCGAATTCACCTTCATATTACAGTCATTTCACTGCTCCAAGACAACAGGTGTGACAGCTTGACACAGGAAGAGCTGGAGGAGTGTTTTAAAATGCTTTGAGAGAACAAAAGTGATTTACAATGACACACGGGAAAACTCTCATTATTAAATCAGCTCAGTCAAAAAGCTGGCTGTAAACGGAAAATATAAACCAAGTTAGCATCCATACATCCAGGTCATGATTATCTTTCTCAAGCTACAGAGAACCAAGCTTAAGGCAGCTTAAGGTTTGCTAAAGCTAGCACTAAAACTTGTAAAAAAATGACACATGCAGCTGAAGGTGATCAAGTAAAAAAAAAGCCAGGGACTGAATTTACAAACAAGGCAGTAACTCCAAGAAATAAAATGCTGCTTCGTGTTGTTCTACACTTTGCCATAGCTTAAAAAACCTGTGAACATCTCCACACAAACATAGAGGAATGTTCATTATTCCCGAAAAGGGTTCACAGTAAAGGCGGCTGCATTTACAACAAGCACAAAAATGTATCAGTAAAAGCATCCAAGTCCAAACAGCCCAGTGCAGAGCATGATGGTGGAGTGAATGCAGATTTATTGACAACATGAAGCTGAGTAGTGCTTAACTGACAAACCATCAGAGTTTACCTTTTAACATTCAGGGTGGTTCACATGGGTAAAGCAGCCTTAACATAGACAGGACAAAACAGACAGAGAGAGAAAACAGCTCTATCAGGATTACTCTGAATACAACAGCTGGATGTTTTTTAAACAATTAGTGGTTTTGAAGCTTGAAGTTGAAGTGAGGCTGAGCAAAGTAGAGCATGCTGCATTAACCTGCAGCATCTGGATATCAGTCTGAGTTTAACTCCTGCTTGAAATGAAACTGAAAATACTGAAATGTGTTTTTATTCAATTTAAACTCATTTGGTATTTTATATGTGCAGTCAAGAAAAGGTTCTCAAAACCCAGCATATCATAAAACATAAGAGAGCCCATATTCTTTGCCTTAACTTAAGTTCATATATTCAGGGCAGAATTCAACATAAATGCTGAACATCGCAGAAATGCCTGACATTTTACGTAAGCGTTTTTGTTTTGGGGGTTTTTTTCGGAATAAAAAGAAACGTATCTCTCAGGAAAATGCCCAGAGGGGCTTACTAAGGCTGGGGACAATGCAGCTTCGCGGTCAGGTCGGACAGGGCTGGACTGGCCTGGATACTCAACTTCGGGAACAAGACAATTAAAACTAGAGCAAATTTATATTATTCGGACACGTCTTAGAGCACCGGGCTGTAAGTAGCGATATATAGCCGGCTACAAAACTACGATACTAAGTTTTCCAAAAATGGCTTGTTGTCACACATCAAAAACTACCGCTACATATCTAGAAAGAGATACATTACCTCGTAGCTTTGTGTCCTGTAAGTTATTGAAAAAAGAAGTTGTAAATCAATGCAGAGTTCTGAAGAAGGTCTGTGCTGCATTCATTAGCATCACAACAAACGCACGCTTTGGCTTGGGTCAAGTCTTTAGGACAGTCGCCGTGCGTGCTCATGGGTAACAGAGTCTTTATGTCACCGGAAAAAGATTCTCCTCATAGCACCTTTACAAAGGGAATATGGAAAAAAAAAAAACTAATACAGAATTTGGGAAACGTAACAGATTTTATAGGGCCCTATATATTCATTTTTGATGACTGCTAGAGGATATTAAGACTCACTAATGTTCAAAAACCTTCTTATTTTCATACATAGACAACACCAGATACTACCGTAGTCTCCATGTGTCTCCCCCTTACTCACATGGACCCTGACTGCTCTGACTGGATAATGGGTCGGTCAGTTCATCAGTGCTTTGTGCCATTTCATCAACAATTCTGTTTATTTTAACACCGATGCTCTGCACTGGATTCGAACCAATGGGCTTAAACTGACATCACACTGGTTGATCTACTTTGGGGTCTGAGGGAAACATGTCCTAGGCAGCTGCTGGTGCCCCAAAGAGGGGAAGGGGAAGAGGTCTTAAAGGCATGGACTTTGGTTTTTGTTCAGAAGTGCTCTATCATGGGAAGGAGACATGTTCAACACACTTAAGTGTGTATAAAGCTAAAAAGAACCTCTGACCTCTTCAAGAAAGACAAAAAACTAATTGGGGCTCAACCACGGTGATAATGTTGTGTTGTTAAACCAGGTTTTGAACCCTGACAGTGACTTGCACCCCCACCCAAAGACCCTCTAGCTTCCTCCTTGGTGTTTAACCAAGTGTTTTAAGTACAACATTTTCTCTCCTTAAAATCTGCATAGAAGGAATGAACAAGGCCAGAGCAAAGACACCAAACTCAGAATATGTTGTGTGGTATGAATATTTTATAGACAAATGTGAGTTCAATGATTTCAATCCTCAAATTATAGACTAAATTTTCCTCATTTATGGGCAAACACGTTCAACTGAGCTTCATTCTCCATCGTGTGCTTCCTGTCTCTATTACCCAAGTTCTTCTCAGACAATCACCACTTGTGTGTGTGTTTGTGTTTGTGTGTCAGACCTGAGGTTCCCACAGACTCCCGCTCTCGGCGAGTACCTGACCTGAGGCCCCCCTGAGTCTCCCCCACCCTCTCCACCACTTCAAGGCTGTCACCTTTCACCTCTGGCAGTGAGAACTTGCACGGCTCTGTGATCTTGCTTCCCTGCCCTCCTCTCTCTTTTCCACATACCCCCCCCCCCTCCTTTGCCAGATTACAAAAGTGTGAGGGGGACTGGCATTCCCAAATTGCTAAAACTGTTTGGACAGATTTGTAACAAGAAGTGGTTTTGCTGTGAAAACACAAGCCCCGGAGAACTTCAGCAGTAGAACAGACTCCTTTATCCAATCTCTCTGTTAAACATTCATTTGGTAAGAACTTGATGTATTAATGTACCAAATTGCCTCAAAAGTCACATGGCGGACCAAAAATTGGGTCACGACGGGATGGCAGAAACCCCCTTCACGCATCCTCACACACACACGGACATACTCCTCTATGCATTATTCAGTCTACATCCCTCCTCTGTACACACAGCCCTGAGCATCTCATCAGAACAGCAGCAGCCTCTTCAGACTCAATGAGATCTGAAGGTTCATCAAACAAAGATTCCTCCGGTCAAACACAGGCGTAATTAAAATTGGGTTGGAATTAAAGCAGCTTCAGGTTCTCACTTCAAACTTTACCTTCTAAGTGACTGAAAGTTCATTTTTACTAAAAGAGACAGCCTCGTCGTGTGATCCATTCAGAATATCGTGACCAAAACTCTTTACATATTTATATCCCAAATGCTGGAGATCATTGTGTGTGCATTTTTGTGTCATACGAGTGGTACTTTATCTCTCTAGCATGGCAACAGCAGTGCAGATCTTACTATTGTTCATCCATATGTCGACATGCAGTTTGAAACAAAAGAAGTCCTGTGCTACATCAAACCAAACTGAACTTTTAAAATATCAGTAAACACTCAAGCCCTTCTAAACAACACACTGATTTCTATACCTCAAGGTTGGATGAAAACTCAGAGATGCAACAAATACTGTCAACAAAATCAGATCAAATTGTAACCTGACTCACAAGAAAGACTTCAGTATATCAGATAGAGGTGTCCAAAGTATGACCGAGTGATCATCCGCGGCCTGTAATCCATTTTAAATTGGTCCCCACACAAATGAATGAATTAAGACAACCGGATTATAGCAGCAAGTAGGGTTGGGTTTAAAAAATCAATTTAATCGATTTCCCTTTAAATGGTTCATCATCAATCCATAAAATCCAAGATCGATCTTTTAACTTGGGTAGTTTTTTCTTCATTGGACGTGCAGAGTAGCAGCCTGTGGTATCAACCCAGCTTGTACTGTGTGATCTGCGTTTAGCGCTGCTTTCCACTGAACAAAATCTCGTGAGATGTTACTGCAAGTAATCAAACAAACAGGGCAGAAGCAAATAGCACCATACGGGCACCACCGGCGAGTATAAAAGGCTGACGTAAGGACGTATTTTGGATTTTACAAGCAAGAAGGAAAAGAGGAGTTGGATAGAAAACAAGTAATATACAGAATACACACGAATGTATATAATCAATATAAGATTAATGTAAATGCTTTGGGTTCATTTCTTAATGTAAAAACAATTTCAACAGTGCACCAGGTCAAAAGTCACTTTTTAAGTTTACAGTATTATATTAACTGAGATATCCCAGACTGAATAAATACCGAATTGTATCGAGAATTGAATCGATTTGAGACCTGGAAATATCGAATCGAATCGATCCAGAAAATCTGAATCGATACCCAACCCTAGCAGCAAGTAGTATTAACCATCTCAAGGCCTAATCAACAAAGTACACTACACTACAAAATGGTCACTGCACCAACAGTCCAACAAAACTTTGGCTTATTCTTGCCCTTTTTTCCCCTTATAATGAAGATGAGAGCCAGTGTTACCCTTCATTGATGCCCAAAAGCATCACTCATCCTGATTAGGGGTGAATCGAGTGGTAGTTTAAGCCAGCCAGGGCCTTTGGGATTGATTCGCCAGTCCTCAATAATAAAATCCTAATCTTAATACATTAAAAGGGAACCTAAAAGTGCAGCATTTGCCCAGTTCAACATGGCATTAAAGATCCAAGTTGATTTGATTATTAAGTGAAAATGAAAAAGTGTTTCACCATCTCTTCCTCCTATTTTAATAACATCCCCCCTTAAGCAGTGTAACCTCAATTTAAAGTTATCAAAAATTCATCCTCGTCTCTGCTCCACAAATCCTGCCCTCATGAGAGGACATGTTCGTCTGCACAGTTGTGCTCTGCGAGGTTCATGTCTGCATTAGTTCCTCCTTCAGAGCTTTTAGCCTGCAGGAAAGAGATTCAGATGGAAAACACTCAGAGTTTACACAGAAACAACAAAAGGGCACAACAGAGGAAACGTGAGTGAACTTGCAGTGGCAGAGTAATCCTCCCTGACGACCTGCTGAAATATCTCACTGATGAATCAGGTTGATTACGAGTGTCTCACATGTGTCACTGTTGATTAGGTGCATATTTGTGAGTCTGTGTGTGTGTTTGGATGTGTGTGAGGTAGTGCCAGTAAGCTCCCCTGAATGACTTCCCGGTATCCATGAATCAATACGAGCCAAAACAGCCGTATTTCACTTCATATGCATCACATTTTCATGCCAGCATTTCTTCATTTGACATCTCATGTGCTAATGGCAGCATTGGTTCTGCATTTGCACTTCAGAAAATGACATTGACCTTGGCCTGCGGTAATGAATCACGGTAAAGCTGAGGGGTCTTATTGAATGTGTGGAGAAAAAAGGCTGCCTGCTGGCCCTCGGTGGGAAACGGGGCGAAGGAGGGCGGAGTGGAATGAGAAAGGATCTCATTGTTGTAAAGGAACTCGGAGCCCAGCGGCACCCTGACACAGGTATTCTGCTGAAGAAGGCCAGCATTGTACACAGAAAGCATGAATGCTGCAAAAATGATGAAGAAGGGGGGTTTAATGTGGGGTGTAAGACACCTGCCTGAGTTCTGACCTTGGAGTGGTCCTCATGTTACTGTCCAGGCTGTTACAAAATCAGGCAATAATTCAAGGAACAGTTGGCAAATCCTTCAATAGTTTTAGATTCTTAAATGATACCAGCTCTGTCATCCATGACATTTGTAGTCTAAAAAAGAATCAATGATTTTGGAACAATACAGCTATCTTTTAAGGCAAGTACAAGGCAGGGCATGAATCCAACAAAACAGCAAGCAAATATGCACTGCCAGCTAGAGCTGGGTATTTCCAGCAGCCTCACGGTACAGTACCTATACTGACACTGAGGACACAACATAAGTATCCTGATACATGTAAATTCTAAACACTGACTATGCTATTACCCAAATACAGAACAAGTTTATTTTTTTATTACAGGAAGATAAAGAACACGGATGCGAATTAAATGTTTCTACAACTTAAGAAACTTTAATTCAGGCCCTAAAAGATTGTAGACCTAAGTTCAAAGGTGTCACATGTGCTTCATCATGTTGCTTGGCTTCTACTTCGTACTGTGCTATTCTTAAAATGACCCAAGGTGTACTGACAGCAACTGTCAAAATAGGTTTTTACAGGGTTCTGTAAAATCTGTATCCATACAGAAGTGCATGAAAATATTTTGCCATATCGACGTTTTGAGCATAGACCAACTGCCTACATTAAACAACACAACTGTGGCAAATTAATGCCAAAAACCAAAAATTTCTCAGTGAATTTAGACATGCATGCCCTTTGGATTCATCTTCTACCCTTTTTGATGCCTAGCAGCTTACCGGTACCTACATTCTTTGATTATTGCAAGCCAAATTTTGAAGTTTAAAGTTCTAGTACAGGGCACCAGACTTACTTTCTGCAGTGGTTGCACCGGTACACCTAAAATTTTTTTGAAGGTGCACCAGCACAAAAATTAGGTGCATCCAAATTTCTCATAGGGTCACCTTTAGTGCCAATGTATCACTCTCCATAACTTTTATATAATGTAAATGATTTTTAAACCATTATAAGATGTTATATAAGAGTTACCGCTCTGTGCTGAAACCTGACACTGCAGTCAGGCTCCGTCTGTTCTCATTTGCATACTAACAGCTGATTGGATGACTGCGGAGGGCCGTGTGTGTGTGCGTATGTGTGTGTGTATGTGTGTGTTTGGGCGGGCCTACAGCCTGCAGCCTGTGAAGATGCAATGCAGGGACAAAGAAAAGAGAGGAAGCTGGGGCTCTTATCCGTTTTTGGCAGATTTTTCCGCTACCTCAGTTACTTTTGTCAACTTAAATTTGTAAGAATGCACCTAACATTTTTTCTTGGTGCATCAGTGCGCTCAAGAAAAAATGTTAGGTGCACTCTCCCAATTTTTGGATGCATGTGCACCCAAAATGGTTGCACTCTGAAGCCCTGTCGTACCATCTGTCCATCCATTATCTACACTGCTTATCTGGTCCAGGGACACAGATAGTCTATAGTATATCACAGAAGGTGCACAATGAACCTGTTACTAGTCAATCAGGGGGCTGATATATGGAAATACAAGTGATTAAAGCAACCAGACACACCAATACTCAGACCTGTAGACATTTTAGAGTCACTAGTTCACCTAACAAGCATGTTTCAGGTCAGTGAGGGGGAACCAGAATACCCAGAAAAAAACCCAGAACAACCAAACTAAGAAAAAGCCAGCAACCGCCTTGCTGTGAGGCAATGTGGTACATTTCATTTGATCTGAGAAGTCAGATTCTCTGAGTTGCAAGTTAGACACTTTGGTTGGAATTTCCTACTGGAGCGGTGAATCTTTAGGAAACCCCATCTTTACCTTATCCGTCTCACACTGCGCAACAGCCCATGTTTGGAGAAGGCAGCACATTGTTTGTGTTTCTGTCTTTACATTGGACATCGGCTAGTTTGACCTGCACCTTACTGATCAATAAGTTTACGGATAACAATCATCATCCTGAATAGCCTCTAAGTCAAGGAGATTTTGGCTCCAAGCACTGAGTTACGTATCAGTCTAAGCCCTCTAAGCTCAGTCAGTAGTCGGTGTCTGAGTAAATTTTCCCATCCTTCCCAGGGGTCCTGTGCCACACTAAGCCTGCCTCCTGCATCTCCAAGTCTATAAAGAAATTAAACAAAGTCAACATTTTCATTGCCTCTTTTACGACTTCAACAGGCACACAAGAACTCCTGAAAAGGCGCTCTGACAGCAAAGGGCCTCCAAGGGAACGGTCTGAGGCTGCTCCCTGCCTCCAATGCCCAGGTCGTGACTGCATTTCCATTAAAGCATTCCAATCTCCTCGTTGTCCCCTCGGTGCCGCGCTCATGGAGATACAGTGGCATTGATTCATTTATTGTGGACCCAATTCTTTTTTTCTCTTTCTCCCCAGCAAGCGGTGGCCATGATCTAATTATCAGTGCCGGGATGAAGTCGTCTTCCCAAGCACGGCTGATGGGACCATTCTTCTTCTGGATAGAAAAACGAAGGCTGATGCTCCCATCACAGTCAGCTGCTCATCACTGAGGAGCTGAGACTAATGCAGGAGTGCATTAGTTAAAGAGAAACCAGGGGAGCATTTGACCGAGCAGCCTAAATGACAAACTTTCATTGATTTCAATCAGGAGAAGAGAAAGCGTCCACTGAAGGAGCCTCTTCTTCTCTGGAGACAAAAGTCACCCTCATTGTTCAATAAAGATAAAGAAGCCTGACGAAAAGACCTTCCATCAGATCCAAACACACACTGAATTTGGCCCGAAAAAAACATTATTGAGCATTTGAAGGATTGTCTGTTGACATCCTTCAGAAAAAGACCGGGTAAGGGTAATCAGGAACTCCATGGAAAGTAAGTTTTTAAGATTTTATGCAAATGACATGGAAGACAAGACAGTACAGTTAGAATTTATAAAGCTGATGTGGACTGAAATGGATGCAAGGCAAAATGCTTTGTGGAAAGATCATTTACAGTGTGTTACAATGACAATAGGCTTATTGAAAACAAAAGAATCTACTTTGAATGTTAAGTCTAAGAATAAATTCTGATTTTATTTGTGGCATATTATAAAAGATGAATTTATATTGTAGGTCAAAAAATTCTAATAATGCCAATGATATTAGGAGGAGAGGGAACAGCTGCCAGCCATTTTTTATTTATTTTATTTTAAGCTTATGTATATTTATACTTATATCTATCATTCTTAAATATCTTGTATCTACTTTTTTCAACTGGTACTGGAATTTCCTAATTTTCTGAGGGAGTTTCCCAAAGAAATTCTTTTTTTTATCTTATATCTTTTAATTATTTTCGTACTTATATTTATTGCAATATTTTAATACCACAAAAACAAAAAGCAAAGCCCACTCCCGAAAAAAAAAAAACCCCAAAAAAAAATTCAGTGAATTTTCAGGCATACTCCTAAGACTGTCCAACTTGCACAAAGTTGTCTGCAGGATTTAGACAAGTGGTTAGAGAACTTTGAGAATCCCTTGACTTTTGTGGTTCACTTGACTTCATGCCAATTCCACCCACTGTTCCAAATGTTGCAAACAAGTGTAAGCAACTTGGATGGAACATTGAACCAACGATTAAAATGTTTTTGTTTTGATTTTAAAATACTACCAACTGTACCATTCCATTAGGCAGTTGCTGGAACACAATTATCATCTGTTGCTGGTTTGCACTCGTATGCTTCAGGTGCAACTGGGCCTGAGCAGAGCTAAGTCATCGTGTTACACTAGGACACAAAGTCTACTGCAAGCACACCTTTTAGTTGACCTTGCAGAGCAGATGAATCAGCCTGATTTAATGTCTGCAATCAGGCAGATACAGCCCAATCAGCTTCTAGTCAGAAGGGACTACTGCTAGCAGTTTATCAGATCTGGACCAGACTTCTTTATTAAATGTTAAACAAATAACAACAAGCTTCACCAAAGAAAGGATATTTTTGCTCCACTTCCAACATGGTTTAGCAAGAGTTTGTTCTACCAAGTTGCTCACATTCAGTCCTTTACACCACAACAGTAGTGTTCACCTCCTGCATTATCTCATGGGCATATAATGAAAGTGATTGACAGGATGATCGTCCAATGGCCTGTCAGACATACTTCTGAAAGGTTCTGCCCTTCCCAAACACTTTTTATGGGCTCTTTCCCAGATGCCCTAGTGAAATATACTGGATGCTCCATCCTGTGCATCAGATTACCACTTAGTCTGCACAATGAAAAGTTTAGAGGTATAATTCTAAATTATATCTTTACAGCCCTTCTTGAAAGACATCTCATCAAATCTCGCCCATCCACTGAAACTTATTCCAGGAGAAAAACAACATTTTAAAATTCTTCCAAAACTGCCTATTGACATCCTCGAGGATTAGACCAGAGAGGAATCGCCTCCAGCTAAACTCAAGTGCTAAAGGTCAAACATGGCTCACATGTCAATGAGACAGTAACGATGCTTACTATACACAAACCTGAGCCAAGTCCATGTCACACTAAACACTCCACCGTCACTGCAGCTGCATTCCTCCGCCTTGTCCCTCAACAAACAAGAGCGTTCACCTTAAGAAACATCTTGACCTGCTCGAGCCAAAGTCCATCCATGCAGGGTGCTTTGTCTTCCCCTCTTTTACAAGGAGGACGGGACCACACACACACTCAGCAGCCGTGACCAGCGCTGGTATTGTTCACACGGTTGCTAAGGTGCTTTTCAAACAGTGGAAGGAAGGGCAGAAGATGACCAATGAAGCTAATGAATGGCCTCTGTTTAGCCTAGCTATCACTGGAGATAATAGCGCTGCACTGGCTGCATGTTTACAGGGAACACAAGGCTGTTTGGAGGTAAATTTAAAGTTCAGCAGAGCTTTCTCCAGACAATTTTGCACTCCAACAACCCTAATGCACTGTCAACATGACTTATTGTAAGACTGTGCTGATCTAATGAAACCGGAGGTACAATTACACTGTATGACAACATTTCTAACAGCCTCTAACAGACAGCATGCGTGAGAAGGAGCACTCATTAGGTATTCAAATGAGGCGGATTATATTCAAAAGTGTCTGAATCAAGTCAAGCATGTGAAATGCTTCTAATCCTTCTGTCAGACACAACGCAACACTTTTGTCTTAACAATACAAGTCATAATGAATCTGTCAGCCTGTATTATGACTCCGCTGTATGAGGAGACACTTCTGTGAAGATCATTTTAACAAACCCAACGGCTGGGTGAATCTGTCACAAATTAGTGCTGCTGCCTGCATACATTTTAAACAAATTTTGATGGAAATGTTGTGCTTGAGCGACGATTCAAGTTGGAGAACAAACCGAAGATGCCTGTCTGAATATATATGAAGTGCACAGTAGAGGAGGAGGTGTCCTAACTTAACTTGGCAATGCTGTCTGAAGCCTCTTTAAATCGCACACCACACTCCTGACAATGTCCTGGTACTACATGCTGGTTAATCCTGATGTTACACTTGTTTTTAACTTTCCAGGCCAACAGCATTATTCTGTTAAATGTGCAATGGCAGGTAAGGGGCAAAGATATCCTGCTAGCTGTAGTTCTCCAGTTTGGTGTCATGAGTTCAAGTCTGGCCTGCAGCTGCTTTTCTTCATATCTTCTAACATTGTTGAGTGAGTTATTGTCAATTATCCTGGACCTGCATCCGAGTTCAAATCACCAGCAGCATCTAAATGTGGCTTCCTTGTGCTATTACTAGCACTCCTTGAAAATTTCTGCAAAATCCATTTGTAGCTTTTAATCCTATTCACAATCTAACAAACAAATGAGGTACATGAAGAAATACATGTGTGAGATAAAAGAAAAAAGAAAACTATTTCCAACAACTAACAAATGATGATTTGGCTGAGGAAAAATTCGATATAAACTGACAAGATATTCTTCAAAAGATGTTAGTGCCCTTATCAATCAAAAGTCAATCATTACGAGCTGATAACTGTTTAAAATACATGATCGATTGAATACAATGAATGCCTGTAGTCAGCAATATGAACACCTTTGGTTCGCTCCGAACAAATCACCTGGCTACCAGTCGACTGCTTTGCTGTGAAAAATGTCTCTCCAGGGCCTAAGTCTACTTAAAATTCACAGTGAGACCAACAGGATAGAAGCTAATCAGCTTCACTAAACAAGCTATGCATTGCTACACGACATCTGCATGTCTTGATTTGTGAGATTTTAAGGTCTAGTTAGTAAAATTTGCTGAGTTTATATTAGCTTGATAAAATTAGTTTTTAACAAAGATAAGTTTACAATGTGTGAAAACTAAGATTCTGTCAAAAAAAATTGTGGTAGAAGTACTGTGTAAAAATCCAATGAAAAAGATTTCTGGATCCTGGACACTTTTTAATGCTAGGTAAAACAACACAAGGCCTTTTGACAATCTCCTCTCTCTCTGCTTCTTGTTTTGTTTTTCAGAGAATGTATACTCAAGCAGTCTGTCAGCAAATTTCGGTGGATGTTCTCATTAGCAGATATGCCACTTCAACAGATGAAGACACTCCCGGAACCAGACGTCAAAAAAAGCTCCAGTAGAAGGTAGATGTCAATGGCAAGTCAGTAAGACAGTAAACATTAGAGACAGATCTGGAAGGCTGAAGCCCACTTTTTACTTCCTGGGAGGAATGTGTTTCATTGCCCTGTTTTGAGCAGGGCTGGAACAGAGGGGTTTGTGGGCAGTCCAAAAACCAATGCTGGGTGGATTTCAGGCAAGAAACTTCAGAAGTAAGTTCTACAGCCTTCCGGGACCAGCAAAGCCCATGTAATATTAACAAAATGTAACTGTTAAGTTTTACTGTGAATAATTTCAATTACATTTCACAAGTACAAAAGACTGATCCCAATGGATTGCAAAAACTTATTTCACAAGGCATTTATGGACTGCTACAAACCTCTGCCATCATTAAACCCCAAAATATTCACACAAATTCAGCACAGACTTGACAAAATGTGTCGATTAAGAGTGAGAGGACCAAAGTCAGCCTGCATTCAAAGGCAGACACAGACACTTACAGCGCTCCTGTCCACTGTGATTTGAGAAGGAGGTGTCAGCTCCCATTGTATCTCTGGAATGTTCAATGCAGAAGTAAAAAAACCTTGTGGAATATGTATTATGGCTTGAAACTGCAGCGTGAACTTGTTTTTAGTTATCCTTAAGATACAACAGCAGCTTTCTTTTTATGTTAAGCCCTGACTTGTTAGACCATGTTACTCATCACTCAAGGAAAACTTTGCCTTTTTAAAGGATTTGTGTGAAGGACAGCTTATGAAAAACTGAGAAGTCGGCCTCTCTGCAAATTTCTTAAAACTTTTCTGAGGAGAATATCTGAGGCCAGCTTGTAAGTCATTAACACAGACCAACAGGCTCTCACATTGATCACATTTTTGGGAGTCTTAAACTGAAGCATGCAAAGCAGTCCTTGGTAAGTCAGAAAAATCAAGGACACCCCCCTGCAGTAGCTTACTTAGCTTCACTTTGACCATTTTAGGGCCTTGAAAATCTGTGCCTGTGCTAATAGGCCAACATGACTGAGAAACACACTTTATTTCTGCTTGATCGTTGCCAACAAAACTGAGTGAACAAATCCTTTAGGGTCTGAGTATGAAAAATCAAACACAGCAGGATGAGTCTGTGTTCGGCAGCCTTCAGGTTGATCTCATTTATCGACAGCCTGAAACAAAGCCTCCCTCATGCCTGAATTACTGCTAATTTCCAATATCATTAACATCATGTCTGCCAGTGTCATGTTAATGAGGCTTTAACATGACAATGAAGTTTTCTAAATGAGCAGCCGAGGGAGATTTGGCGCTGAAATAATTATCATGACTTCGCCGTGTTCTCCGGCATTACGCCTGTCGTGGATTTGTTACAAGAAAGGTGTTTTCAAGCTCCAGAAGATTTTCACCGAGCAGAACAGACCCAACATTTTGTTTTGTGCTGTATTTCTGATTAACAAAATGTTCCAGATGAGCCTAATTAGATGAGCATAATGAAAACTGAAAAAGGGGGGTATTAATAATGCAAATTAGGGGAACTGCGCTGGTGCAGGTCTTGGCAATCACATAAACATTTCGGAAACATAATGACAAAACACACAATTATTAAGCATAATTTGGTGTACAAAAGAGGGAGAAAATATCCGAAGTAAGGATAAAGCCCACAGATATCAGCTTATGGACACATCTTTTATCTTTCATGAGAGTTTGATGATTTCAGCCACAGCATTCAGGAGATGTCGACAACAGAGTACAGAAAGTCCTGAGTCACAACCAAGCAGGAAAATACATTTTCAGAGCAAAATATTTCACCACTTAGGATACAACTCCAAACAGATTTTTCACAATGCAGTGCAACTAATGAGCTCTTCAAACTGCAAAATCATGGTTACTTCAGAGAAACGTAACATCTGCAGAAATCCTTATCTGAAGATAAATGGGAAAACAAAAGTCCAGCCACAATAAAAAACACTATTAGAAGTTATTTACTGCAATACATCACACTTATGAGTTTAAATGTCTTAGAGACCAAAATATATTGCAAACACTGTCTAATGGAAAATGGGAAGTTCCTCACTCATATCAAATCAGAGGCCAAAAAAACACAATTTCCACCACCTTCTGCCTAAACTGAGTCAGCAGCAGTGAATTTCATCTCTTCATATGTCTGCTTCATCAACTTTTTTCTAATTATACCAGACTGATCAACTGCTGCTCATAATCAAACAGCTCTTTTTGTCGCCATTATATGCTCGGTTTCAGTCCCTATATTTTCCTGTGTACAAATAAGCACAGAGCATGTCTGGACCGTAGGACAAAACATGCAGCCAGTTGTAGCTTTTGGTGGAGTACTACAGAAAAATATGGACAAGAGGGCACATGAATGCAGCAGGCCACTACAGTATAAGCCTTAAACCAGCAAAAAAAACAGGCCCTAAACCTCTTTAAACAGCAAAAGCATGTAGGTTTGCTGTCATACTCAGACTTGCCTATATTTTGAATACAACTTTATTTGACCAACGCGTTTCGGCTTGTGGCCGAAAGCGTTGGTCAAATAAAGTTGTTTCCTGAACTACAAGTGCTGCTGGAGCTTTTATGACCTCTTCAAGATTCTTTCTCTCCAAGCACCTTGGAAGTTGTTGAAGTTGTGCCAGAACTTTCTGACCTATATTTTGAATACAGCGTGTCTTTTTAAATCCAATAAATTCTGGGGTTTTTTCAACCAAACAGAGAGCATTTTTAATGCTGCAGTAAATATCAGCATTGGAAGATGCGTGTAAATGTGACTTTAGGTGCTTCTGTTGTTAGCTTCAAGTGGACAATTAAGGGATTGTAGGATGTTAAATGTATTTCAAATGTACTGAATCTTCATCCCTCGCTTTAACTGGGACTGTTTGGAAAATGTGTTGTTACGGGGGACATTGCAATGCTTCAAAACAAGTATTTAGCATTAAAGGGTCATTGGAATTTTATGTGATTTAAGATCAAGTTCTTTTCCGTTTTGATGCTAGTTCTGATTCTTTTAATTAAAAATTTCAACTTCATGACACAACAGCTAACTCACATTGTTGTTCCAAAGCTTTGCTACTTTTCACTCTTAATATATATATCTTAACGTTTGGAGGCGCAAAGTGATCCCTCCTCTGTGCCAGCTTCAGTGACAGCTTGTTACACCAGTTAGGTCAAAGATGGCTGAATCCAAACCTGATTTTTGGGTTCACATTACCTTGTGTTTAAATGTAATTCTAAGCAGGCAATGCTTTATTAATCAATGTTTTAACATGTGTTGTAAAGAACATTTTATTTATGTTAAGTTCTTCTGCAGAAACGCTTCGAAACATTTTTTTTCACAATCAAAATGAGACACAATCACCCTACATTGAGAAGATGTGATTTCCTGATCTGCCATTGTTATAGTATAGCATAAACATTTACAGTTCATTGTTCGAACAGATGTTACACCACATCTTGTTGGCTCATTCTGGCTGGCAGCGCAGTACTTAGGAGCTTGTGAGAGTGAAATGATTTTCTGCGTGTAAGTTAACCCTCTGCTTGATTCGAACCATATGGCCATACGTAAAGCAATAGGAAAAGCAAATAGGTTAAAACACAATCTAAACATCTGTCTGTTTCCATGGCGGTCCCTCATAATGTAATAAAAGCGGTTCAAATGAAAAACCAACAAACTGACAGGTGCTTAGACCACTTTTATAAGCTCGAAATACAACATTTCCTCCCTGAGCTCTGGGGATTTGATGAAGTGAGAGCACATGTTTGAAGAATCTGCTTCTGATTAGGCGTAAAGACTGCCAGCCTATACTTGGCTCTGGCTTGTAAAGCTTCCAGCCGTTGGACCACTGGAGTTCAGAGGGGGGCGTAAGAGTCCTGAGGCTATTTATGTTGACACCAGCTGAGATGCAGCACAGCTCTCATCAACCACAGCTGGATTTGTCTCCTCTAATACCCTCCCAAAGCTCCCCTTTTCGGTTTTCTTTCACTTTCAGCCAAGCAGGTACCCAAGAAGACCCCGCAGAAGAGAGAGGAGGAGCTGAGGATCAAATTGGCTGGGACGTCCACTGGAGGAGTGCCAAGCTTCCCCAAACCTGCAGGCACCTCCACAGGGAAAAAGGAGAACTTCCTGGGTCAATGGAGGGGTTGTGGTGGGAAGGAGCTGCTACGCGCCAGCTGTCAAAAACTGGATTCTGAGAGGCCAGGGGTTAACAAGGCTTGGCAGGGGTGTTCCCATGGTAATCACCGTGGTAAGAGAGGTCTTAGCCAAGAGACGGCTGCCGGGGAGGTAGACTTGATCCGGGTGGGAGTGCTGAATCATGGGAGATCAGGGGTTCAGGGGGAATTTGATGGACTCAGCAATGTCATAAACTTTACAGGCAATTAATTCTCCTGCCAGCGTGGAGGGTTTCGTCCGTCTTTACGATCTGAGACTCTCGGCTACCAGGCCAGGTCGGAGGTTTTTCACAGGCAAAATAAAGTTTGCTTTTATGAGGAGCCACAATGATGGATAACTGTAGTTGAAGGAGCAAGAGCCGCATTAGAGCCACTCATAGAGGAAGGCTGTTAACAGAGTGGCTGTGATATTTTACAGCCGACATTAGGGAGAAGTAATTCACTCAAATTCACTCAATCACTCAACATGAGACTTTTAAAGTAGAGTAAGGGAACTACTGTGACTTTGTGAAAGTGAACTTTGAAGTTGCACATAGTTAAAAAGAAAAAAGGGTTTGCTGATCTATGATTAAAGATGTAGGGTTGTTAAATATTAGAATATTATCTGAAAGTAAATGTAGCAAAATGAAAAACAATTATCAATATCACCATCAAATATGATCAGTTAGGAGTTTGTCTTCAAATCTTCCTGTTATAGTCTTTATCTGCCATCTGCCATCCCTCCTCTGCCTCGACACTTATCCTACTGGTAATGTGCCGACTGCAGCTTTCATTTGTGTCCCTTTAATTCTGGACGACACATTCAATATGAGGCTGCGTCCAAACAGTGTTGTTTGTAACACATTACAGTAACATTACTACCACTAAAGTAAAGCACAACTACTACTACCTATTTAATTCAGAGTAACGTTACTTTTCCCACAGACCGATCTGACACAGACGTTGCCTTTTCACCTGCCCGCATCAGACACAAGAAGTGTTGCCAAATCTGTTTATTATAAGCGTCTTTGGGCCTGTTTTTCTCTGAAGTCACTTGAAAATCTCGTGAGTCATGGCTGTGGGCTGCATTTTCCGGGCTTGCTCTCTATCTGCAGTTGCTTATTTGGGCTCTTCTGTCCGAGTGAGTCCTCCCTGGTTATTTATCTCCCAGATCCCCACAATAAAGCAAAAACATGGGTGTGTTAGGTAGTTTGTTGGTTCCTCTTCCTTATCTTGAAGACTCAAAATGGAGGCAACTGGACTGTGTTCAGTTTTATCTTGCAATAGAATATACTGTATCTGCAGCCTTACGTATTGTTTCCTCTTCCTTGTTTCCTGGTTATCATGCTCGCCTCCAAACACCATGCACTAGAGCCACAGTTGCCAGGTCCGCTTATTATAAGCGACATTGGGCTTCTTTTTTGAATAGTTGCTTGGTGGCACTGTGAAAGTGAAATGTAATGAAGACGAAAATTAAAGCACGCTTAACCCTTTAAGGCCCAAGACCATAGATTATAGCCAGAAAATTCTAATTTTTTGGAGCTGATATGTTTGTGTCACTTTTTGCTAAAATCCCAAAAATATCAAAATGTCCATAAAATTCAATATAGATTTTTCGTATCTCATTTGATACATCAGGTGTTTTTGGCAACTGATAATCCATTCAAGGACATTTTTATCATTTATCTGATCCTATTAAGATGTTTTTTTTTGTAATTTGTTGATCATATTGAGTAGATTGAGGTATTATAAAAGTATGTATCAAATATGATACAATTGGCTTTATAGGGTTAATGTAGATGTATCTTTTTTTTAAGTAATATATAACATTAGAAAAAGAAACAGCTGGAGGTTGCTTGTTGTGGGCTTCTTTTCATCGACCTGGTTGCTTTGGGAAACGCTGGACAGGAGCTCGAATTCCACAGAGTATGTGACATGATTTTGTAAAATCTAGAGCACAAAAAATACCTGTTATGTTATCCGTAGAAGAACTTTATGAAGGCCTACACATTTGGGAACAGTTAAGGGGTCCTGCCCAAAGCTGAGGAAAATAAAGGAACATAAAAGTAATAAGGAATGTAAAAAGTTACTTTCCAAAGAGGGTAACTGAGTGAAGAAACCGAGTACTTTTTTTTTTTTTTTTTAATGTATTTTTTGGCATTTTGTGCCTTTATTGATAGGAGAGAGACAGTGGATAGGCTTGTGAAAGGGGGTGAGAGAGTAGGGAAGGACACTCTGCAAACTGGTCACAGGCGGGATTCGAACCTGGACCGGCAGAAGCAAGTACATGGGGTGCCTGGTTGCTAACCACTCTGCCAAACCAGCACCCCGTAACAGATTACTTTTTAAAGAAGTGACGAAGGACAAGCAAACACTACTTTTTAAAAGTCAAGTTTATGTTGTAGGACAACGTAAAAATGTGCAAGCTGACGAGATGAGAAAATCCTCCCTTAAAGATGTTTTTAAGCCTTATTTGTCTTAAGCGAATCTTTTTAGATATCCTTTAAAATTTAAAAGGATAATGGACAATGGTTTAATACAAAAAAAGAGAAAGTAAGGATCAAAATCAGCATTCCAGCATGTGAACGCTCGTGTTTTGTTCACTTTCTTCTCTAAGCCGGGAGAACATCTTTAATTGCTTTAAAAATGTTTTTGTTTTCTACATTAACTCAGCCTTATAAAACAAACCACAGCTTCTTATAAATCACACCAGAAGGAGAGATGATCACAGTGAAGTTCCCATAAAGCACTAATGTCCAGTCTGACAGAAGGTTCCAGCAGCCCTTTCAAAGAACAACATAATCCTGTGGGAAATTGACTGAGTTCTTGTGGTTTGGTTTTGCTTGTTTTGTCTGTTGTTCCTCTAAATGGTTTGTTTTTGCAGCCTGGGGGCTTACTGGACGGCCCTCAGCTCTACTGTCTGGGCTTTAGTCCAGCCTGTTGGTGGAGGAGGACGCTTTGGTTTAGGGCTTCAACCTCTGCGGCTGAACCTGAGCCCTGCAGCTGCTCATTACTGTACTCTGGAAGTGCTTTGGACTGCTTTACGAGCCCTGGGAAACTCAAGAGGGATTCTCTGCCCACTACAGTCTTGTTACATCAACAGGGAGTCTACGGACACTTGGCTAGCCCGTGATAATCCCAATATCCAATTTAAAATTGCTGAGTAATGATAACCAGATGTTAAAGGCTTATATTTCTGCCTCTAAAGTCCAGGCTGCGAGTAAAGAAGGTTATGGAGGACGTTATCCCACCAGATGAGATTTGTCTCAGATAACCTGCAGGGAGAAGGATCTGTCTTTACTTTCAAGGCAGTCAATACAAAACTGATTTATCAATGAACTCATGGGAATATAGATTTTATGTGGAATGAATCATTTTAGTTACTGGAACAAAGCAGATCTTTTCCTTCTTCATTTGTCCTGATATATCTCGACGATGTCGTCTTCCAGCCCAAATTCATCTTTGCTCTATTTTGTGTACACATCCCAGCCCCAGGCTGTGGTTTTTTCAACAATTCCCAGCATGCCTTTCTGAAATCCTCCCAACAAAACTAGCATGAACTTGTTGCTTCTGTGAAAGTTACACGATCACTCATAATCAGTGTTTAGAGACTGAGGCTGTAGTCTCAGCAACAGTCTGACTTTCATGACCTTTTTTATTATATTCCGGGACACTCCCAAAAGCCTTTGAGGGACGTCATTTCAACAGTATCACATACTTTACTTTATCACTGACTTTCTCACCATAACTGTATCATACTGTCTCCTTTTTGTTTGTTTGACTCAAACTCGGAAAATGTTATTACTGAGACTTTACTATCTTTTCATAAAAATGCCAAGGACTGCACACTTCTATCAGAGCTGCTAACAGCTGAGTTGTAGTTTGATGGCAGTAATTCTTGACTATTCATTGACTATATATCTATTTTCTTTTAACTGAATTACTTGATTATTCATCTTTGCTATTTATTCTACCAATTGCACAGCACAGTTATGACTGAAAACACTTTACTGAGCTGCGTCTGATCCTTTACCCTCTTGCTGAAATTGGTTTAAGTACTAATGCTTTTCAATTGCACTTAGGATTTTCCATATACCTGTGTATATACTAGGGCTAAACAATTAATTGCAAATTAGATTAAATCGCAATATGGCTTGTTGCAATTTTCAAATCACAAAAGGTTCAATATTTTTAGCCCAAAATGTGTTGAACATTTTGGCATTGTGATGTAGTTTTCTTTGCAATTTCATGCCTTTTTTTAATCTCTATTCATACACTTTTTTCTCACTTTTGGACCATTTTTACCTTTTTTTAACCCTGTTTTTACAACTTTATGCCTATTTTGCCCCCATTCATCTTTTTTTGGCCACTTTCAGAACAATTTTCGGAATTTTTACACAATTTTTGAAATTTAATTTCTAATTCAAATCCCAAGTTTGCTGCCATAATCAATTTTCCTAAGCCACTTTTGGATTTTTTGCCAATTTTTCCCCATCTTTTTCGCAATTTCATACCTATTTTGCACCTATTTATTAACCTTTTCCCGCTTTCATACCATTTTTACCCAGTTTTTACAATTTCATACCAATTTTGCTTCTATTCTTCACTTCTCCACTTTTTCTCAAATCTTTTATCCTTAGATTAAAGTAATGTCATATTGGTTTTACTATAAAAAGATTGGCTGCTTATGTTTGTTTAAGAATACATAAGATGAGGAACATTAAAAAGATTGCAGAGTAAATCGCAATATTGGGGAAAAAAATCGCAATTCGATTTTTTTTTCTCAAATCGTTCAGCCCTAGTATATACCAGTATGTTTTTGTCTTTCTTATGTACTTGTACTGTACCAGGGTCCATTGTGAACCTAATTTTCTTCAGGATGATAATAAAGTTGATGTTGAGTTGAATTTGAGAAAGAATATATGTAAGTATTGGCTTAATATGCTGCTTCCCAATGCAACAGCCAATTGAAAACAGGCTATTATCAACTGTCTTCATAGCTGTATCGGCTGTTACGTTTGACCCTTTCGGCCGCAGAAGGATATTTCCTCGTGGTTAAAGTGGGTCACTTTTAACTTCGTCTACTCCGTGACAACACACTTTGATTACGTCCCAGCATCTTTAAACGGACAAGGCCATATCTCCACCCAAGATGTAGTGTCAGGGCAAAACACTGAAGAGGGAGGAGCCAACCAAAACACCACTGCTGAAAGCTAATCAGGCTATAACATGGCAGTAACTCAAAGTCAATGTCAACACCAGTTTTATTGATATAGCACATTTGAAATAGTCAATGGCCCACCAAAGTGCTTTACAGTTAAATAACCAGAGAACAACAAAAACAATAAAAAACAATAAAAGTCAATAAAACCAATTAAAACAAAGCAATACAGAAAACATAACAAATAAAAGACCCAATAAAAGGGGACGATCATACACCAAAGGCCAAAGTGAACTAGTGTGTTTTAAGCCATGTTTAAAAAGTAGAAAGGCTATTCACAGTCCTTATGGTGATTCACAGAGTGCATTTAGGAATGTAGACATGAACAAGGTGATTTGTTGAATTCAAATTGAGCATCAGGATGATGTAAAAATGGGATTTTACCGTTTAATGCCTGAAAACACAAATTATAGCCAGAAAATTCTAATCTTTTGGAGCTGAAAGGTTCATTTCACTTTCTACTGAAATCGTAAAAATCTTAATATCCATAAAATTTAATATACTTACTTGTTGTATCTCATTTGATACATGAGTGGCTTTTGGCAGCTGATTAACCATTTGAGAACCTTTTTGTCAATTATCTGATTGTGTTCTGATGGGTTCTTTTTGTTATTTGTTCGTCATATTGATTAGATAGAGGTGAAAGTTTAAGGGACTTTCAGTGTAGCATGGTTGCTGGTGCCAAACAAATCAGTTCAAGGACTCCAGAGGCTGCTGATCTAATGGGATTTCCACACATAACCATCTATAGGCTTACAGGAAATGATCCAAAAAAGAGAAAATATCAAGCGAAGAGTAGTAAAGGTCATAGGTCAGTTAAGAACAGGAAATCGATCAGGCGTTCCATTGATTTTAGAACTTGGCCATGAGGATGTGGGAATTACCTCACATTCTTCTAAGCACATTCCAGTTACAACTTGATCAAGTCACGATAGCTGGGGATCGTCCAACTTCCAAGTGAGAAAGTCCAGCCAAAGGGGGCATTACTAGCGAGAACTTTGCAACTTGGAGAATCTTATTTCAGAAATAAGAACACACCAAAAAGCTGCAGTTTTTACAGGTTCACAAAAGCTGGAGATGTTGCCTCAGCTGGTGAGTCTTGACTCGACTGCAACATTCAAGTGATTGGGTCAGAGCTTTGCAAACACATCATGAAAACATGGATCCATCCTGCCTTCTATCAACGTCTTGGGCTGGTGGGGGTCATGTGATTGCTCGTGGGATATTTTCTCGCATCTTTTGGGCCCCTTCGTACCAACTGAGCTGCATTTAAACACAGCCTGCCTGAGCATAGCTGCTGACCGTCTCTTTCCCTTCACAATGTGTTGGTCTTGACCATGAAAACAAGTTTGCTGTACTCCAGTAGCCTCCACAATTTCAGACTTCAATCAAATAGAGCAACTTCAGGATGAACTGAGACAGGAGATTGTTGAGCGGCTGACAAATCAGCTACAGCTGTGTGATGCTATCATGTCAATATGGACCAAATCTCTGAGGAATGTGTCCAAGCACCTTGTTGAAAAAGTGCCATAGAGAATTAAAGCAGATTTGAGGGAAACAAAAGTCCAACCTGCATGGTGCGAGCAAAGTGTGTCAAATACAGTGTAAAATCTCAAAGTTTGACAGTGTTAACAGTAAGACTGTGCTGATGGAGTTGGGCCTTTTTTGGGAGCCGAGCAGTCATAAATTTGCAAATAATTGATGTGCCTTTGACTTGGAAAACTTCAGACTTCCTCTTATCATTAAGAAAAAAAGGGTCAAACAGCTTCAAGGTCCCTCTTTTTGAAAGCTCACTCATAAAATCTACAATATATTCCATTTTTGAGACCTTTCTTTCTTGACAATGTAGCACTCTTGACAATATTTCATCATGAAATCATGGTGTGTTTCAAGGTTGAACAAAATCCACCTTAAAAGAACAAAATCAGCCCAGAAATCCATGACTATTGACAAAATTTATGACTGTTCAGCTTCCGAGAAACAAGTATTATCTGAACATCTTAAAAATCAGACAAACACAGCTATGATTCATCAGTTCCTCGTCTCGGTCCATTGACTGCTGAGTTCATTCATAAACTCTGTAGATCATTAGCGCCCTGATTAATGAACTGTTTCTTCTAGTCTTGCCCCTCTTTTATCAGTCCAGCCCTCCTTACGTCTTATCACCAACAACTGACAAATCCAAATGAACAGTGAGTCACTGCACCTGTGCTTCCAACCTTCAATCACTGCTTCTTATCACAATAACCAACTCTAACGATGACTCCCACTGCACAGTGAGCTCATGTAAAGCACTATGAAGGGTGTTTACAGTATAGGGCCTGCTGGTCCAACTCAGTGTCTAAACTATACTGCCTTAGCAGGGTCATAATGTGCTCAGTATGTAGTGCAGAGCAGACTTTCTGACTATCTGTTCTCCATAAAGGATTGTATTGACTGTAAATCATGATCAAATGCCGGGTCTGCTTGTTTAAAAGAGCCGAAAGAGCAAAGAAAGCCCAGTGTCACATGAGGAGTGATCTGTTCACACTCACACATCAATGAAAGCAGACTTGGATAACAACACACCTGGGGGTCCTCCCTTCCTCCAGCTGTTATTCTTCTCACCCAAAGGAGAGAAAAGCTATCAAAGCATGAAGACTCCTCCATCCACAGGCTGAGCTTCCTGTTGGCCAGGGGTTTTTAGTCATAGTGGAGGCTAATGCCACAAATTTAACAATAGCTGCGTCCCAAGAGAACTAATTTGCAAACGTTGAACACATTTAACTTAAGATCTCAGCCTAGATGGATAAATGATGTTAGACTGAAGTAAGGAAATGTTATTTTGGTCGATGATTTCTCCTCTTTATGTGACCAATTGATAATGTCTGCACTTTTTAATTTAGTTTAAAATCTTTTGCATAAAATATCTTTGGTTTCAGTCATCATCTAAATATCAATTTTTTATTTTACTCTAGTCTTAGAGGATGAAATTTCCCAACATTATACTCGACAAAACGTACTGCAAATTTAGTCTACTAAAATATGAAGTGTGAAGGGTAAGACATTTTTATGTTTCCTTGAATTTTTGAACTCATGTTTTACACTTGGACAAAATCAAACATCAATCAGCCCTTCATTGAATACTAGTAAAGTTTGAATGTATAAAAGAACAGACACAATTTTAACTTTTGTGTGAAATGCAGTCACCTTTATTTACGCTACCTGGCAGAGCATCTCAGTTACAATACCAGAACTGACAACAAACAGTGACCCTGCTCTACATGAATATATCAATTCATAAAGAGAGCATCTCTGATTGGATCACTCCACAACTTATTCCACCACCAACCAGCTGTGATTGGATGTTTCTCTTAATGCATCCAACCTTTCGACACAACCAAAGCAGCTGTGATTGGATCTATTCCTAACTTGTCCCTACTTCCTACATGACCAAATTAGGTCACACTGGATTAAGTCTCTGTCAAATATTTTCATCCAGTTTTTATTTGTTGACAAAAATTTCATTTATTTTAGTTTTAGTTTTTTCTATGTGCACTTGTTTTTATTAGTTACTGTTTTCGTCAAAGGAAAAAGGTTTTTGATGAAAACTATGACAAAAAATCATTAGTCAACACAATTAACACTGGTTGGAAAGCCTGATTCGTCAACTTAACAGCAAGGTAAAGCTTGTATTGATTATGCATTTGTGGAATTAGCAACACAGCTAAACACGCAGGTAGTGCCCTTAAAAAATTGCCTAAATCTCCTGCAACTGGAAGATGGTGTTCTGGTATGCAGAATGACAGCACTATTTGGTGTCAGCCCTGGAAAGACAACACATCACAGAAGCAGCTGTGATCAATAACTGAGATATTGGCTAGTAAATAACCTACTTTGATTATGGCTCCGTGTAAAGGCTGGTTCAGAACGTAAATCAATGCGGAGGCTTCTTGCCCAGAATTATGTGTATTTTGTTCACATACTTTTCAAATCCAATAACTTTACATTGAATTTGATTGCAGAGAGTGGAAGAGGAAACACTGACAGTGAGTAGAGGAAGCAGATGTAGGGAATGCTTTCATATGTTATAGAAATGTACATTAGCTAGTTAAATTATCTTAGCATGGCCAACAGCAGATCTCCTGAATTCTTTATCACCCGTCTGTTACACTCAGTCAACAAACTCTTTTGCTTTCGTCCAGAACATAAATGGCAGCTCATATTCATCCTTCAAAGCTTTTTTCACCACCATGTCTGTAAATTGCTGCTCCCTCTCTCTCTCTCTCTCTGTGTTAGTGTTGCCTCTGCTGTTCTCATACAGTCATTAAGCTATACCCAAATCTCAATCTTCTTTTCACAGTATAAGCCAGAGGAGGACACTGACATGGACAGGCCGGGCAAAGCCAGCATCAACATACACTGCCAACAAGAACGGACGCTTTCAATTTAAGCATAATATTGTTTGTTGTTCAGACTTTGTTCAAATAAAGGAGTGTGTGTTGAACTACAGGAGTTTTTTTTATTTTTACCATGGTATCGAATGGTATCGAGTATCGAAGAATTTAAGTGGTATTGGTATCGACTACTACATTTCTGGTATCGTGACAAGCCTACCCTGCTCTACATGAATATATCAATTCATAAAGAGAGCATCTCTGATTGGATCACTCCACAACTTATTCCACCACCAACCAGCTGTGATTGGATGTTTCTCTTAATGCATCCAACCTTTCGACACAACCAAAGCAGCTGTGATTGGATCTATTCCTAACTTGTCCCTACTTCCTACATGACCAAATTAGGTCACACTGGATTAAGTCTCTGTCAAATATTTTCATCCAGTTTTTATTTGTTGACAAAAATTTCATTTATTTTAGTTTTAGTTTTTTCTATGTGCACTTGTTTTTATTAGTTACTGTTTTCGTCAAAGGAAAAAGGTTTTTGATGAAAACTATGACAAAAAATCATTAGTCAACACAATTAACACTGGTTGGAAAGCCTGATTCGTCAACTTTACAGCAAGGTAAAGCTTGTATTGATTTTGCATTTGTGGAATTAGCAACACAGCTAAACACGCAGGTAGTGCCCTTAAAAAATTGCCTAAATCTCCTGCAACTGGAAGATGGTGTTCTGGTATGCAGAATGACAGCACTATTTGGTGTCAGCCCTGGAAAGACAACACATCACAGGAGAACTACAAGCTTCTGAGGACTTTGGTACATTACCCACATGTTTATCAGCTACTCATTCCTTAAATCAATCAATCAATCAATCAACTTTATTTATAGAGCAAATGTATGTATGTAAATGTATGATCCTTACAAGCTTTACCTTGTTGTAAAGGAGACCAATATGAGGCTTACCAACCACAGAAAGTACAACACCAACTGGTTTTACTAAAGGGGAGGAACAGTCAACCAAAATAACGTTTCCTAACTTTCTTATGGATTTAGTTTTTGCTAGCATGGCCAACAGCAGATCTCCCTGAATTCTTTGTACCGTCTGTTACACACTCAGTCAACCAAACTCTTTTGCTCGTCCAGAACATAAATGGCAGCTCATATTCATCCCCTTCAAAGCTTTTTCACCACTTTGACTCCATTAACTTGAGGCCTCCCACTCGCTCTGACCTTTGCTCTTGGTTTTGACCCCTGTCCTCAGATTCTCCCCTCCATTGTCCTCACCTCAACCTGATTCATCCATGTTGCTCATGCTTGTGATCTTGGATTACGGTCCTGCAATGAGTAACAGGTCAGGTTAACAATAAAACCTGAGGGGGGATTTTCTGTCGGGTATTTGCGGCTCTGTTGACTTTTGGACATATCTCAAATTCCTTCTTTCAGTCATGTTTTGTGTTCATGTCGCTGCACCATTGGCCTCATTCTGGTGTAGCTTCTAACAATACGGTCATTCCTGCACTCAGACTTGAGGAGTGTCATGCTTTCACCTTTCATTTCCTTAATGGCTTTCAGAATTTCAGGGATGAGAGACTGAGTGACAGTTAATGATTTGTCATTACCAGTTCAATAACATAGTTACATTAACTTTACATGATACCTTTATAGTGGAGTTGTGTAATAACAAGAATCTGCTGCAATGCATATGCTGACACAGGGGTGACATTATAATGCATGGCCACACGTCTGCACAGTTTATCAGCTCATAAATACAAAGTGAGGTTTCAACATCAAATATGGAGATGCTTCTGAGGCAATCGAAAAAGACAGACTAGTTGTTCACCTTTAAAATTTACATTTAAAACTTTTCAGTTCATTCTGACACCTACATAAGGTAAGATTAATCTTGATTTTATGCAGGACTCTATGACTCCCACGTTCTGTAAACACTAGTATTATTTCTATTAAAGCTAAATTTCCATGAACTTCTATTTCCCAGTACACTTTTCCTTCACCCTCTATTCACCGTTTGTAGATATGGATGTAATTAGGCTGCACAATACTTAATTGTTGCCATTACAAAAAAATTCCAAACTCATTATATAGGCCTGTGCTCAAAATATCGATACGACAAAATATCGTATCGTGCTCCTTTGGGATACGTGTATCGATACGGTTTCTACAGAATCGATACGGCCTAAATATTTTGACAGTTGTTGTAAATACACTTTGGCTAATGTGAACAGTGGCACAGTTCAAGGTAGAAGACGAGCTACATAATGAAGCACATGTTCTAAATTTGAACTTAGATCTACCATCTTCGAGGATCTGAATTTATGTCTCTCAAGTTGTAGAACCACTTAAAACTCATCCTTGTTCTTTTTCTTCTGATAAGAAAAAAACTAAACTTGTCAAGAATTTTGCTTAAAGCATAGTCAATGTTCACAATTTATGTGTATCGGGATACGTATCGTATCGTGGCTTTAGTATCGGGATACATATCGTATCGTGAAGTTGCTGGAAATACCCAGCCCTATCATTATACTCAGTAACCAGTAACTCAATATCAAATACCAAACCAATATTTTTGTCAAGAGCACAAAGTCTCTTCTTCGCTAACATGTTCCGCTTAGTTAAACAGGACAATTGAGGTATTGTGGTGCATCCATACATTCTGCCAATATAACCAACAATGTATGAGGAACATTTGGTAATATGAACAGCTAATATATCAATAATTTTAACAACTATAAATGCTGTGATAATTATTTCACGCTATTGTCTGCCAATTCCAATATTGTGCCAATAATATTATGCATCCATTACATGTAATGAGTTGACAAAAGTGCTATTGTGATGCTGTGACTGTTCAAGTATCAGGGAAAACCAACAAGAAAGATTACACTACCATACTCATACTATAACAAAACAGTGCAGGATTGAATAAGTATGCATATATGCCACAATCAAAGTCTTACCTAAAATGTAAGAATTTTCACAGGTAAAAGTCAGACTTTTTAACACATATGATCTCAAATGTCTAAATTGGATTTGGAACAGTTTTAAAACTTTAAAAGGACTCATGAGAAACATAATCAAGCTTTTGACCATTGTGCAGGTCTGATCTACAACTACAGGAAACGTTTTATGAGGTTATTGCTGCCAAAGGAGGGTCAACCAGTTATTAAAATCCAAAGGTTCACATACTTTTTCCACCCTGCACTGACTGTTTACATATCGTGTTGAATAAAAACATGAAAACTTATAATTTTTTGTGCTGTGTTAGTTTAAGAAGACTGTGTTTGTCTAGTGATGTGATTAAGATGAAGATCAAGATGAAGATGACTAAGTCGACTATCAAAATGGTCGATGACTAATTTAATAGTTGACTAGTCGTTTTGTTTTTTAGGTGTGTTTTCTCAGAAAACTGCCGCTGTACCTCTGCTGTCTTGTCTGCCTATCTGTCCTGTTTTCTGGTTGTCACACCTGCAGGAATCAAACCAACACACCCCGAAACACACTCATGCATGTGGCGCATGAACAACTACGGAGGCACCAAAGTTGCCAGGTCTGCTTATAATAAGCGATTTGGGCCACCAGCTGCATGCTGGTGCAGTACGCTGCAGTTCATGCATGAAGTGACTAGTCGACTAATCGCAAAAGTAGTCGTTGACTTGTCGACTATCAAAATAGTCATTTGTGGCAGCCCTAATCAGAACATATTTTATAACCAATTTAAGCAGAAATCCAAGTAATCCCAAAGGGTTCACATACTTTTTCATGCAGCTGTATAAGTAAAGCTTGGACAAAGTAATGAGTTGGCACATCAAAGCTTCTATGTTTTATTATATGATAGAAATCACCGTTTTACACAATAATATGGTGCCAGTTCTTGCACAACAAATGGAGGACTGATGGCATTATTTAGGTTGTCTGCTTGAGGCTGGTGGTTCCATGAACTTGTTCCAGAGATGACTTACAGGTGTTGTGTCCTTTCATTTCACATTAACTGTAGTGCTAACTTGATATAATGTTGTGTTGCATGAGTGTTTGACTCTTGGCGTATATTGCAAACATAATGGATCTTGGCAAAGTCCTCCTTCCTTTAATGTCCTTGAGGGCAAAAATAAATCAACATATGTTATCTGCTGGGATTTGGCCCTTTTCCTGTACAGTAAATTGGCAAACTGAGGCTTGTAATATATATAAGTCCTCCTTTAACAAAGACAAATCACAGACTGAATATATGCTGCAAGTATTTAGATGATTATTGATAAAGCACTCAAGTAACCCAACTAAGAAACAATACCTTTAGTGTTGTCCTCAAAATGTCAAAATTTTAGAAGCATAATTATTTTCATTAACCACATATTTCAGGGTGAGTCATCTTATCCAAACTTCAAGCTTAAAACATCTTATCAAAAGGCCCTCTTAAGGACAATTATCACTTAAGGTTGGAGTCTTCTTCAGAGGATGCGTACTGTTTCCATCTTAAAAAATGATCAAAAAATTTAAAATAATCCTCACTGAATTGTTCCATTACAGCATATTGTTACATAAATATCAAACATGTTGTTTTGACTCCTGAACCACCCCAAATCCTCCATTCTGCTCCTCTTGATATCACCGAGAGTTAAGACTTTGTCCAGGAAAAACTTCAGTCAGACTCTTCCTCAGCTGATGGATTTGTGCCAGCAGCAGCCTCTCCATTTATTCTCCTCCATCTCTCCGCTCTGCTCCCACTGTTCACTTGGGCCCATCCAAAGCTCTCCCTCCCTCTCTCTCTCGTCTCGTTCCCATTCCCCTCTTACTTGGCCCCACTCTCTCTCAGTCTCAGCACAATCAAGTGCCCCCGTCAGCGATGGGCATTTCATTACCTAAGTGCCAATGCCTTAGCAACCGAGCAGGTAGCAGAGCACTTAACCGCGAGTGTGCAACTGAATGCTAATGAGGATACTCGGGCTTTAACCTTCACTCGGAACATTTATCTCTGCATTATTATCTGATTTACTTAAAGGATCTAAGAGTGATGACTCTATTGGGGCATTTATGTTGATTTTTTTGGCCTTGCAGTATTAAAACCTCTTCAGAATTCAGCTTCAAGCTGAAAGATCTGACACTCATTGACACTTTTGCTACTTCTCAAGCTCTGCCATTTCATTGCCCAAAATCCTGTGGTGTTTGCCTTCATTGCTATTACAGCTGTGTGAAAAATCACTATGGCTGGCTGACTTTTTACATTTATAGTGCGTTTCTTTTGCCACTAAAGCACTGATCAGCAATTGTCAAATTCTTAAAATATCACATGAAAATATATGGTTTGGTTTTAGAGTATCTTTTTATCATTACATTGCTATGACCAATAAATCTTTATCATTACAAATGCACAACTATGAATGCAACTTTGTTATATCTACAATAGAAACCGTTTTATCAGGATTTACTTCCTGTTTGATCTGACTCCTAGCTGCCATAGTTAGCCAGTAATCAACCAAGAGTACAAGAAATACTAATAATGCAGTGTTTATGGTGATATTTAGGTCCTGAGAAAGGAAGGGGGCACTCCTAATGGCTGGTATTTTGCTAGTAGTCGGTTGAAACTCTGCAGGCACTGGGCTAGAAGGGGAAAATGAAAGGGCTGAATCTGTAGTTAGTCAGAACTAAACATTTATAATCTTAACTACTTTTTAAAATCCAGTCTCTTAAAGGCTGTCGAGCAAAAAAACTGGCCCTTGTTCAAATGTAGTAGATGACCTCTGCACTTAACGGTTCATCTTCTGATCTTAAAAATACTTTGTTGCGCTTGAACAGAAACTTCTGGTGTTTTATGATGAAGCCAATGAAGAAGTCAAAAAGTTGCAAGTGTCCATTCGGGGGTAACTGCAGAAAGTCTAAAGTTCACAAACACTCGATGTTAAAAGGCAATTTTGACAGAAAAAACTAACATGTTAACAGCCTGGTTTGAAATAAAAACTGAATGTCTGTATATCATCAACTGCACAGGGGATAACAGTTATATAACATCTTGATTTAAGGGATTTAGAGTTGTGCATTCTTAAGGGCATTGTTGGCAAACTTTGCATGATTTGACTACTTGTGTGATCCTGTTTCAACTCAACCCTTCTACCTGCAGACCAAAAGCTAGTTTGAGGCAGCTCCGTCACAGTTTAACTGCTATGATTACACCCAAAAGCCTCCTTCAGCACCCAAAAGGCTGTAGTCTCTCTATTCTACAAAATCTATGGTCGGGGCAGGGGGTAAAAGACCAAAGGGGGAGCTATGGCGTCAGAAGATGCAGCAGATTGTTCAGGATATTCTCCATCCTTCACAAGAAACACCATCGATCCTGATAGAGATACAAGAACAGAATGGCAGCTTCCAGTAGCAGTTTCCACTTCCATATGTAGCAGTGTCTCCAAGGAAACAACAAGCATGTTGTGTCTTGTCATGGCAGGTCTGTCATGATGGATGTTATGACTAGATGCATCCTGATACAATTTGAAAGTCATTATAATCTTAATCATGTACTTGTTAAGGTGCGTTCACACTGGACGCTACTTGTACTACCTCGGCGATCACTCTCCATTCAAAGTCAATGTACAGCCGCGATGGGGCGGGGCTAACCCTCCCGCGATGCGACAGCCGGCGACAAGACGACTGCTTCACTCGTCGCGCGATGTCAAAGTTAAAAAAAAGTTGATCTATTCAGGCGATGTCGTGTGTGGCTGTGCAGCATCAGCCAATCAGCGGTGAGTGTACGTGTGACTGTGCCGTTATTCATCCGGACAACAGGGCGGATGACTTCCTTCCAGGCGGAACTAATCTCAGTGAGGACATTTGCAGACGGACCGCGGTAAACTCACAGAGGATGCTGCTGCATCATCAGCTGCAGAGTTTTGTGTCTGATAAGTGAGTGAAAAGGACACAGCTGGAATAATGTCCACTTATACATCCTATTATGTGATATATGATATGATCGCGGTAAAACTCGAGCGGACGTGACGTCACCGACCGATAGCCGACGCCAACGGCGACCAAACAGGTATTTATAGACGCGCGACGCTACATCAGTGGGCGACGTGACTTTGGTAGCTGGGTCGCTTGCGGTGTGAACGCACCTTTAGGTTAACCAGTGACCCCAAATTGCCCGTAGACGTGACACTGAGCATGACTTGTTTGTTGTCCCTGTATGTCAGCCCTGTGGTTATCTGGTGACCGGTTAAGGGTGTAATCCGCCTCCTGTCTAGTGGCAGTTGTAAAAAGGCTCCAGTCGTGGGCAACCCATGTGAAAAGTAGTTTAGATAATGAATGGATGCTTCATATAGGGAATTTAGCCATTGAAATGACAAATATTGAATGAAATGGTCCTTAAATTTCTTGCAGAGCATCACATAAGTTGAACAGGGGCCCCGACTCTGAACATGCTGCAGTAATCTTTGGGCGATTCGACTATCTCTGCACTGATAATCTGGTTTGGTTGACACCAGTTGGAGTCATAACGGAGTATTTACTGGAGGGTTCAGATTTTGGTTAAACTCTAATTTAAATGCATCTCTGTGCTCTTTCTTTTTCCCGGACATCTGCGTGTGAGGTCAGCGTCCACTGAGCAAACAGAGGGACTTCAAAAAGAATCTGGAGCTATTTCAGGAGGATCAATATCTGGAAGTAATCTGCTTTAATAGATTCTCTCTGGGCTGCAGCCAGGACTTTGAAAGCTCAATGCTTCTCAGCCTGTCCATTCGTTTTCCATAAAGGTCCTATAATTTGGTTCAACGTGACAGATAAGGACACTCTCAGAGTCCCTGGTATAAGAGGTACATTTAATGCAGCGGTAAGACCAGCATGATAAAATCTGATGCTAAAATCTTAAAGGTTTCACATTTATTAAGTCTGAACTGTGCTTCATCTTATTGGAGCATAAAGTGCAGTCTGGCGTTTATAAAAGTAGTAGACTGTACAGAGAGGTCCCTGCCTTATGAGATTCTGTGGTTTTATCTAATTGGAGTTTTGGGAAGAAGTTCATTAATCATCTTGCAGAAAGTGAAACTTTTCCTTTCAAAATTATTGTTCCTAGAATGTCATGACAAAGCAAAAGATAGACAGTCAGTACTGATCAAGACTTCCATTTTGGAATATAAGAAATATGTTATTCCAGCTGAAATCACATGAAGTTGATTTTGCACTGTACAAAAAACTGTAGCTGTGCAATGCAAGTTTAGGAAAAGAAGGATCCAAAAGTCACTGCCAATTAGTCTAAGGCAATTTCAATCAGCCAACAGACAACAATGCTTTTCTAAGTTGTCTTTTTTTTAGCCTTACAATATAAATGAACATTAACAGACCAATAGATTTAGCATTCGTTCACATGCATACAGCTAAACGTAGCTATGCATACCTTCCACCTTGCTATAGCAGTCAACTGTTGTTCTAAAAGTGCAATTGTTTTCAGCTGAGCATTAAATCTACCATGTTGGTGATGTTACAAGGCTAACATTGTACTTTGTAAGGCATGAAAATATGTCCAGAACTGGTTGTCAATTTCTTGCTTTTCTTATCCTGACCTAATTTCCCTAATTTCCTTATCAGTGCCTTCGACTTGGTTTCATGTGCCTTGCAAAATAATAATGTTCTGCTCTCACAGCAGGTGGTCAGCACAAATCCCAATGATGGAACAAAGGAAGTAATTATGGCGGACAGGAGGCAGAAGCAGTCTGAAGAGTAACAAGTTTTGGGAAAGTCATGCAGATGACACAACACGCAATGTGTGTGGCTGTGTTGTTTTGAACAAAGCGGAAACAGCAGAAACTCGCTGAAACATTTGTAGAAGCAGCATGATATTGAGTTTAAAGAGTGCCATGTGTTTGACGTTGCTGATGCATAAAGCTGAAAGTTTTCCAAGAAAAAGACCCAAAAAACAACAAAGGGCTCGGTCATGACTTCAATTAATAAGAGGAGCTTGTATCAGTAACCTCTTTCCAATTTTAAGTTTATATTAAAATGCTGTTTCATCCTGAAAAATAAACTGTTTTAGTGCCTATTGCTAGTTTTAAAGGAAACATTTAAGATTAAATAGTACTGTAGGATCTGTCACAAAACAGTGAACCTCTTCCAGCTCTCAGAGTCGCTGCACCACAGCTAAACCCTGACCTCTGACCTCTGTGTGGAGCTGAGTGCCGATTGAAAAGAAAAGTCAACAAAAGGATCAATAAAGTGTCACATTATCGAATTAACAGAGCAGACAGAGGAGGGTAATTTCTTTCACCAGCTCGCCAAAGAGAACTGTAATTCACTTACATTTGTGCATGTTATGAGTGCATTTCCCTCCGAAAGGCACCCTGTTTCCCTTTGGAGAGGAAACTCTCAAACACGTCCCCTCCCCCAAGGCTAATGTTGGGGGGAAATGGCCGTCGTCAGGTAAAATGACCCCTAATGCCTCTTGAATAGAGCGGCTAACTTTACGCGGCCAGGTCATTAGGGAGACAAAAGGGCAGGCCAAACAGCAGCAGCAGAAGACCCCCAGCTACAGCTAACTCACCCCTCCCCCCCACAAAAAGTCCCTCTGATTGTGGCCCCGCTCTGCCCCTCTTACATCCACCTCCCCTCGATTCTCCTCACGCTTCAGTCCTCTCAAGCGCCAGAGCAGAACCTGACGCTCCCAAGTTGGAAAGGAATGAAGCAAGTGGATAAATCTGGACTGGAAAAATTAACCTGGATGTTTGCCTTTGGCCACCGTTCAGATGAAGTAATCTGACGGACTGAACGTGTACTGGAAAGTGATGATGGTCCTGCGCAAACATCCGCCGCCGACTCCTGGCAGAGGCCGACGGCCATCACATCAAGTATGTTAACAATGTTTGCAGATGACTCGGAGGCCAGGAGGGGACCTGAAGGACGACCGAAGAGGAGGAAGAGAGAATTAAAGCAGAGGAGCAGAGTTCCCACTGAGTACTAGCAAACAGAGCTTTAACCACACAAATAAACACATAAAAACTACAATCAACTCAAATATAGAACAAACTTGGAGTCCGGACATCAAAGTAGCACCGTGTTTGTGCATGTGGACATTTACAGCACGACAGAGTGGCCACACAAGTGCTTCCACAGGCTACTCAGGCCCACAGGAGGGCAAACAGCCAGGCCTGGAGAGAGCAAATAGGCAAGAGTCATGCAGTTAAAATATCCAATCTTTTTTCTCCAGTGCTAGAAAAGAATCTGAAGAGTGGGCGCAAACTTGTGCTAACTGAGAGATGTCAGATCTTAGAGTTTCTGCACTCCAGGTTCAGACAAAGGCCAGATGGACAGCAGCCTGAAGTCACTTGGAACATGTACAGCTAGAAAATAAACCTTGTTATGTAGAACCACCATTCCTTTATTCAATTGACATGTTAGGATGATAAGACCGATGATATGAAGATTGTTTAGACTGATGCAAAACAGATGCCTGACTTAGCTCTTGGTAGTCCATTTGTCCAACCATTTTCTACACTGCTTTGCCTTTTTAAAGTTGCGGGGCTCTGAAGCCTATCCCAGTGTCTGCTGACATTTACCCCTTTCAGACAGGCCAAAACAACAGTTTAATAACCCGGTAACAATCAGCAACAGTCGGCAGTCTGAAAGGGTATAATAATAATAATAATCGGCATTTCCATCCAGGTCGACTGACCCTGCAAGCAACACAGGTTTCTATCGGCTCGTCCTGATCGGCATCAGAACATCACACCTGGGTCAACCTGCTAATACGCCATGACGTCGGCATAACGTGCCTACGGCATTATATGGGGCCCAACCCCTTCATCTGTGACTTACCTAACTCTTTGCCAATGCGGGTTAGCCTGTGTTGACAAAACATGTGTTGATCCGGTAATATTAGTGTGAAAGCGTTAACCGAGAGGTGGAGTTTCCTCCTTACTGGTCACCAGCCAATCACAGGGCCACATAGAGACAACCACCTACACTCACCTGTACCTAAGGAAAATTTGAACACCATTTGACCTGCCAATGTTTCTGTATAATATAAACAGTTCGTAGGATATCAGTAGTTTTTGATTATAGTACTAGAAAGCACTCAGAGAGCACAAACCTCCCCACAGTAGTTCAAATATTACATATTACCAGATAAATTAAGGGTTGAGCCAATACCAACATCTCCTGAAAATTTTAGTGGAATAAGTCCTGTAGTTTTTGTGCAATCTTGCTAACAAACGTATGGGGCCAAAAACATAACCATTCTGGGGGCCTCTATGATATCTATGTTTGTTGATCGGTGTCTGGTATTATGGCAACCATTTGTTGTTTCTTTACAGAAAACAAAACTTGAACTTGAACTTGAAATGACTTTGTTCCATTTCCCCTGGTCCTACTGTGAGCAGTGCAGCGAGACATCCAGTCTCTTCCTCTCAGGACTCTAGAAAGAATCTGAAAAGTGGGTGCAAAGTTCTGCTAACTGGGAAATGTCAAACCTCTGGCTTTGCTCTTTGAACATTTGGAAAAGGCCAATTTAACATGTGTCCTTAATAAATACTGAAAAAAGATGACGAACTGCAGGACAAGAGAAGGTTCTTGTTCACTTTTGGATGCCTTAGTCTGCAAAACTTCAAATTGTTTTATACAACAAATGCCCAAGTGTAAGATAAAAGCAGCAACTTTCCCATGAACAGTATTTAGTCTGGGTTTTTCAGGGACTTGACATTAAAAGGCAGTTTTTCTCATCATCAAAAAACAAAAAAAACAGTGGAAAGTCAATAATTAGGCATTGTTTTCATTATTTTAGTATAAAATTCAATGACATTCATTGAAAACTGAAAGAAGATCTGAGGGAGTGAAACTAGATCTTAGCCCATGAACTCAATCGGTGTCAGTGCTGCACATCCAGAGCCCTCACCTTGGCTTATTAAACATTCCTTGGAGGCAAAAGTCGCTGCTAAAAATGCCTTTTCCTTTGAGCTGAAGGCCTGTCAGGTCCGGGGTCATGTTACCCCACGTTTCAGGCCAACAAAGGCAGGCAGAACAAAAAGGGGAGCAGCTCGAGCCCTGGCAGTGACTTCTGAGAGCCCTGCTCCTTCACAGAGAGCAATAATTTCACCTCATTTAGAACGAAATCCCCGTGAATAATCTGCCGACATGAGAACCTGTCGCCCTCACCCGGAATGGGCAGGATGAAGTGTGCTCGGCTCAGTGCATGTGGGTGGGTCTCTCTGAATCCCCACCACCACCCAATCTAGTAGAACTGATCTGCGGCTCAGGGTCTGGGTGGTAACCTTAGCACAAGCACATAGTTAAAGAGATTGATGAAACTTTGGCGAGCTATGACTGCAACATTGGAAATTCAGAAGGTGCTGTGCTGCAGCAGAGTCCAAGAACTCTTTAAATGATGTCATGGATATTATTTCAAGAGGGATCTGATCATGAATTTAGATTAAAGGGATACATTTTAGGCTTTAAACTAAAAAAGAGCTGAGATACAAGACAAGAAAAGAAGGGGAATTTAAACTATTAATCATGACCAATCCATATCTGTCTGCACTTTAGGATTTAAAAGCTGCCACATAAAATGGAGACAGCTTGGTTGGTGTCCAGTCACATGAGCCCTTTTCCAATGTGGGCCCAGTCAGATCTGAGCTGTTGACTGGTCTGTTCTGTGGTGATTGGTCTGTTTAGTGTCATTTTAACCATTCTGCATATCTTGTACAGCTTATGCTCTGCACTGGGCTTGCCAACCCCAACCAATGGGTTTAAACTTCCACTGCAAAGAGGTTGAATTTAAGGATGGTGGGTCTGTTACGGGAGGTGGGACCATTTCAGATAAAAACAAGAGAAGAGGAAAAGGCCTGATGCTGAGGGGTTTGCTGACTTGAACACATTAGAGACTCGTGCAGAACAGACTACAAGACAAGACAGTCAATCCGAGAAAGCATGACAAAACCTCTTAAATTCAAATACCTGAGTTGGTGGCAATTTTTTCATATGACCAGAAAATGGCGAGTGCAGTCTGTGTGAAACTGAGCTGCTTCATACTTTTATTCTTTCTTCTATGTTCATTTCCATCTATCTATTTACTAACAATATCAAAACACCTCTAGCAGTGATATGACAAAAACAGTCGTTATAGTATTAGACCTTGCTCAGTGCCCTCCGTTTTCAAGGGCATTTAATAAAATTAGCAGGAGTGCATGTGTGAAAACAGCTATTAAAGTGTGTGAGTGTGGTTTGTTCAGCCCTCACACGAGCTTCTCCAAGTTCAGGCTGCGTGTTTGCACATACACAGTATTGTTTTTCAGACTCAAATTAATGTTTGGAAGAAACAACAGAAAATATGCAGGATGACTCAACATAAATACATGAACTAGTGGGGATGATAACACTTGCATCAAACTACAAATACCAGTTTTGTGGTTTGGTGTTTTCCTCACCATCCATTCACCCTTGCAATCATGACCAACCACCACTCTGAAAAGGCCACAAAACACCTTTTAATGAAAATAACACCATTGATAAGAATGTTTTAAGACTTTTCCTCTCCAGTTCAGCCATTTGACATATACATTTCCAAAATGCAAGTGTTTTTTCCTACTCCTGATTAGTTAACAATGAACATTTAGCACGTTTGATGCTGTGTAACTGCCCTTAACAGAAAAAAAACGAGGAATACATCACTAATATCAGAATGATATCACATTAATTAAACCTTTGGCACTGGTGTAAACCCTGAAAACCTCCAGAAATTTGGGGGATGAGCTGCATTTGTGAATAAAGAAGCCAAATTTTACTCTGATTTTACCAAGTACGGTAATTTTGCTCTATCAACCCGAATGAATTTTAAGCATTTGTAGCCCTTTTCACATATGCTGTAAAACGTGGAAAGAAACCTACATTTTCTAGGGCTGGGTTTCATGTGGGGCTTTGGTAGAAACATTTTTCAAATAGAATTTAATGAGACTTTCCTGCTAGTCACCTGTTAATACATCTTTTTGAAGTTTAAGTGAGCTTAAGTGAGAATTTTGCAGAAAATATTCTAAATCATCCAAAGGAAGTACACACAACTAATCAGTGACCAGCAAAAACAAGAAATAGGTAACAAAAAAAAACAAAAAAAAACAGCTATATCTTTTTACAAAGATGTCTTTTGGGCCTTTTTGGTCTTAACTGATCAAGGAGAGACAGTGGATGGTAGAAAAGGGGGTAATGAGTAGAGGAAGACAAGAAGCAAGCAGGCTCCAAGTTGGATACCAACAAAAGCCACCTGTAGTAGGCAAGAACTTCAATATATGATAAGTGCATGGTTGTAACCCATTCCACCATACCAGCGCCCCTGGGGTTGTAATTTTGCCGTCACTTCTGCATTGCCCCCTCAGAAAGAGTCTCCAACTGGGATCTGCATGTGTAAACAAGTGACTGTGGAATATTTCAGAGGCTGTCCAACTGAAATTTTCTCAAAATTTTCTGAAATGCAAGTCCAGCTCATGTAACTTGTCATCCATATTGGATTCCAGCTACAATTTTCACCAAGCCTCCCAAGACTCCACAACAACCCCCAAAACAGGGTAAAATTCTGTAAATGTTCAGGGTTCATGTGTGAAAACAGCTTACTGAACATGTCATGTCTTGCCTCCCCAGATCTCAAAACACACCTACAGGAGAGAGGAAGCTTTCCAGGAAATATCCAGGGATGCATGTATGAAAACTGCTATTAGGAGTGTATGTATTAGAAAGTCAGGACAGCAGTAAACTCTGTAATACCTGCCTTCCCCTCTTCTTTTTCAGATCTCTACGCTTTGAAGAGCATGCTGCAACAAAACCCTGATTCTTTACAGCCGCCACGCTCCATAATCCTTTCTCCTCCCAGTTTTTCCTGCTTCCATGAACTTGACGTTGATGTAGATGATTCCTTCTAATCAACTAAAACTGATTTTGCAGCCCCTTATTTCTCTAAATGAGAGTTGGGAAAACAAGTTTTGAATGATATATGATAATCAAAGTTTGAGGCAGACAGGAGCATGCTTAAATGAACTTTAGGGCTTTGACAATGGGCCATGATGGGAGACAGGTGGCTAGAAAGGGAGGGTTCAAAAAGACAAAAAAGTCAACAACAAAGAGACCCCCTCCTCAGCCCTCCCCACCCCATCAGAGGGTGGCCTCCAAGTCTTTGTCATCGCTGATCTGAAGAGAGGAGCTTTGGTGCTGGCCTGAGGGTAATAATTTACAATCTGCTCCAAGGCTGAGCACATAATCGCTTAAAAATGTCTGTCCTCCCACGACATGAATCAGTTTCAGTTTCAGGGATTGTTGAATGAGTGAGTCTGACAGCAGTTTGAGGTTTAAAATCAGCAGCTGAAGAAAATATTTCTTCCCTTTATGCATATTTGACATGTCTGTGAATTCACCACCAGGTGTCATGGAGGGCAACATCACACATCACACATCAACAGGATCACCCACCAACAACCAGGGTCTCTACTCTTGAAGCTCCAAACTTTGCATAGTCTCACACTTAGGTAAAGAAAAAAATAGAAGAAGAAGGAAGACAATGAGGAGGACAAACTGATGCTATGTGGAGCAAACTGTTAGGCAACTGGGACATCTGTTGTGGTATCTACTTTGGTCCAGCTCTTCTTGTCGGTTTGGTTATGGTATGTTTCACTGGACAAGTTGGTGTAACAGGGATTCCCAACATTTAGGCCCACTAAATATCTATACCAGAGTCCCCAAATCCCTACTTGGTGCATCCTTAAGGAGTAGCAGACTCTTTGACTTAGACTTTGACATAGCTTATTGTCATTTAGTATGTAGCAAGTGTATACAGAACAAGACTTCATTTGCATTGGCTCCAGTTTAAAGATTCAAGGTAAGTAAAAATAAGAAAGATATAAAATGTAAATGATCGCAAAAAAGTGTAAGAACTGAAAGAGGAATATGACTATATCTATATATGAAATATTAAATATTACATAGGAACAGCAGAAGAAAAATATTTACAACATCAGCAAGATTTGGGTGTTCAAAAGTCTGATGGCTAGGGGGACAAAGCTGTTATAGAACCTGGTGGTCCTGCACCAAATGCTGCAGAACCTTTTTCCAGAAGCCAGCAGGTTAAGTAGTCCACTGTGCTATGTCCTGGAAGGACATGTTTGGATCCTCTCTAACATATTACGGTTCTACTTCAAATCAAACTCATTTATACAATTGTTGACAACATGCAGAGAGGATGGCTTAGGCTTAATCTGAGCCCACATCATAAGCAAGAGGAAAACATTCTCAGTACATGGGGCACAAGGCTTTTGGTGACCAAGGATTTCCACCACCTAACTGGGCTGGCAACACATCATGCCAAACCCCATCACCAACCCTAACAGATAGGCTTGAGGGAAACACTGTTACTGTAAGCTAGAGGGACAGAGTTGATCTTGTGTGTACAAATGTAAAGCATAGAGAGTTTTTGATAAGATTCTAACCCTGAGGGGAAAATGCAATGTCTTCACCTCATCTAAATCCAACCAGGTGATCAGGATCTCTGTGTGTACTCCAAGAAAAGGCTGATGGAGGTGCTAAAGTGAGCAAATCCAAAACAAAACATCCCTGAGTGACTGCAGCTAATCCACCAACAGTGAACCTTAGTGAAAAAGATTTAGTGGCTTCACTGTCTAAATATTGGATATTTGCCCATATCTGATATGCTGAAAGTTCGGAAATCATTATCACAGACACGGATACTGACATATTTTGTTGAGAGGACAAAGCCTCAACTTGACTCAAAGAGACTTGTTCCTTTTATAGCGGAATTCTTAATTTGTGTCAGAAAGATGTGAGGTTAAAAAAGCATTGTATTCTTAAATAAATTACACTTTTGATTGAAACAATTGAGCTTACAGAGATGATAAGGTAAACCATTATGATAAATTCTTTCACATTATAGCCAATATATGCCAGAAATACTGAATATCTGTAAAAATGCTCATATCTGCCAATACTATAATCACCTTTTCGAGGTGTCACTTTGTAAGTGACTCAAATACTTGGTAAAAATCCAGTCTCAAAGTACAAATAAAGATTCAAATATAAAATAAACAGCTAAAGAACATATCAGGGTACCTGAAACGATAAACCAACTGAAACAGCAGGAGAAGCTCCCAGTGTAGCCTGCATGGCCAGCGCTCTCTTGACCTCAACAGCAGCTACATTGAGTCTGCTAGAAACGGAAGAAGACGACACTTCAAGGAAACAGATGACAGGCAAAGTCACTCTGAGCAGACAATAATATCACCAAACATCTGAGGATCGCTGTGTGGAAGCACTTTGGGCTCCACTGTTTGTCAGTTATGTGCAAAGTAACTGGTCCACAACAACAGATCTAGTTGCCCATTTTGTTAGCCTTTCACCCACTGTAGTCATTCACCCATCTAACTGTGCCTTTGTTTAGTGTGCCGCTCAGTGTTACATAGCCTTCCCAGGTGTCCTGCAGAGCTGTGGAAAAAGGCCATCACAGAGAAGATCAAAGCTTCAAATGCTAACTGAAAACCGATCAAGTCAGATTTTTGGGGAAGTAACAGCCCTTAAACAAATACTGTTCCAATAATATTGTGCATCCATCATAGTTAAACATCAGGCATCAAGAAAAATGGATACTCATTTCACTTATTTCATAATCAAGAAAGTCAGCCTGCAAGTAAGAAACACTTATTTCATCATCTGACAGACTGAGGAGATTGAATGTTTTAATGTTTCACACATATTCCCAAAACAGCTTCTACCAAGTGGATTCATCTCACTGTTGGTATTTCCTTTATGGAGCAATTTTGGTGCAATCAGCCAGATCAAAACTGTGAATTGTGAAAGAATTATTGATGGATTCATGAATAAAAACCTCAACAGCTCTGACTACTACTTACTTGTTCCTGAAGAGTCTGAACACAGTTGACAGCTCAGTGAGGAAGTTTTCCAATCATAACAGCTTTAAGCCAAAAATCACATCTGCTACGAAGTTTGCAGCTTTTAAGTTGTCCACACATTTTTAATAAGATGAAGCATAAAAACAGCAACATCAGCAGAGTTGCTGACCTTAAGATGAAGAAAGTACATTGTCATATATTAAAGAATGTAATCGGTCATTCCTTTAAACTCAAATAGTGGTCCTATCTCATCAAAAACAGAGAAGTAGAGGCATTCAATGAGCAGTGATTCAGCAGGAGGCCGATCCTCACAGTAAAGTAGATTCCAATTGTAGGCTCATCAGTGGATATATATACTGGTTCAAAAGGGGTTTCTGTATTTTCAATACCACAAATACTTCATTGCCTTTGTTGTTGCTTTTAGAGTGAAATGATGGAATAAATACAGCTATCAGAGTCTGAATGTTTCTATGACAAGTAAATGTATAATAGTTCAGAATGATAACAACATTCAAGTTTTTCTCTTCAATGAGAAGTTACAGAAAAATGGCCGCCATAAAAATATGTGCCATCACAGACTGCATGCAGTTTTGTTTGACAAGTTCTTCCTCAAATAACTGTTAACACAAACATGCTAATATGTTAGCCAATTAGAGGCAGATCCAGAACTGTTTCAGCCTCATAAACAGGTGCTTGGTATTGGCAAATAAAAGTCTGACTATGGCATCCCAAGTACAAATTGCCTGATGAATCACATGTCGTGTTCAAAATTGTGAAACTAGCTGCAGGGATTTTGACTGAATCCCAGGCAACACCATTAGGATTTGAGCTGTGACGGGACTGAATCTCAGAGGTGTAAAGTTCCTAAACAGTCATGTTACTTCCACCTATGAGGGTATGTTTTTGCTGGCATATGTTTGTTTGTTATTGCGATCACACAAAAACTACTGGACGGATTTTGTTGAACTTTTCAGGAGATGGTGGTAATGGCCCAACTTAAAATTTGATTTTGGTGGTGATCCAGACAACCGCCATCAGGATCAGAATGTCTTTGTTGTCCCGTGATGGGAAAATAGTTTTGCAGCAGGGCTCACAAAAGACAAGACAACAACTTCAGCAAACGACTGCCATTGGCAAACAATCAATTTTGCTCAATAACTGTCTGACTAATAACAATATCAACCTGATTCTGAGTGCAAGGTGTGGGTCTTTATGGTCAAAGAATCATGTTATGATGGTAACTTATCATGGAACTTTTGCTTATACATGTAACAGCAATATGTGAGCTACTTTCGTAATGGTTTGCACTCTCTGTCTTGTAAACTGGGCTTCATAAATCCCTTATAAACTTCAACTAATAATAAACTTTGCTTTATGAGATATCTTTGCACATCTAACTCCCTTTTGAATGCAAACTGGTGGATGAGTTAAAATAAAACAGCTGGGTTGCAGATTTCAGGGCACATAGACAGAGGCCTCTCCACCTGGATGGATCACCATAAACAGTAATTATTGTGCCGAGACGAGTTTTTGTTTGCAGCACTTAGTCAAATCGGACATGCTTGTGACTTGGCACAGGCTAACCTCTCATTTGTGAGTGTGTGTTCTGTCTGGTTTTGCATCCCCAACATTCGAGTGTTCATTTCTGCCTGTATGTAGTGAAGTGTGTGGAGTTCATTATCGAGAAGCCTGAGTCCTCAGGAGCTTAGATTAAGTCCAAGAGCATTCAGTGTAGTCAACTGTAGCTGAGGCTCCCACTCCAGCCCTTTCTTCCCCTCTCTCTTAAGACACCCATCTTCCCCAAAAACACAATGCAGGAGGAGGAGGAGGGGAGGGGGCTGCTGGCATGGACACCGCGGCAGAAGAGAGGACAAGAAAGAGGAATAGAGGGGTTCAAGGAGGGGAAATGAGGAAGAAGAGGAGAGAAATCGCCTCTCAACTCGCGCTATTGTTTAGATGTAAATCGGAGCTGATCAAGATTCTGCTGGCATCGTAAACCAGAGGGTTCAATCTGACGAGAGTGGACGGAGAAGAAGAGAGTCATACTGAGTGAGACAGAGTGAAAGAGATAGATGAAGGACAACAGTGTGTTCAAGAGTGACTCTCATACAGACTGACATGCTCTAAGACAAAGACAGAGCTCTGGCTGGATTGGGAGAAACAAACGCACCACTTTAGAGGCAAACAAGTAAAGAAAGGGAAGTGGGTTTGATTTACTTAAGAAACAAACACATTAACAAACACGCATTTGTTTAAGTACAGAAAATGTGCTAAACTGCTTCAGGGCTGGGAAACATATCTAGTTTTTTCATATGAAATTATGTGTTTTATTTAAAGGTGCTATGAGGAGAATCTGTTTGCGTTGACATTAAGACTCTGCTACCCATGAGCACGCGCAGCAACTGTCGAAATGCTGGGTTCCAGTAACCTTGGAAATGGGAGTGACATCATCTCCCACTAATCGGCGTTCCAGTTGAAGTTGGAAAAAAACATGCCGATCTACCAGGCTATTGTTAGCTGTTGTTAGCACGCCCTGCATTGTTGTTCACAAATACCACATGAAGAATGTGATTATCACTATGGCAGCATTTTTGTAAATAGAAGTCTAACAATACGATGTAAACAGCTGATCTAGAGCGACACACCCCAGTCAGAAGTGCAAATAAATTGATTATTACAGGAGCTAAATAACTGTTCACACTGGGGGCATCCATCTTCCATTGTCAACTTGGGGGTGGCGAGGTTTCACTGAGTTCCCAGTAGGAAATTCAGACTTTGGGGAACGTTACAGTTACAGTTTCCTACTCGGAACTTGGAAATTCCTACTTCTGACTACAACTGGAACGCACCAAAAGACGTTACCCAAGCCAAAGCGTGTGTTTGTTGTGATGCTAATGAATGCAGCTCGGACCTTCCTCAGAACTCTGCATTGCTTTACAACTTCTTTTTTAAACAACTTACAGGATGCAAAGCGACGATGTAATGTATCGCTTTCTAGTTATAAAGTTTTTGGAAAACTTATTATCGTAGTTTTGTAGCCGGCTGTCCTACCCGACCACTTAGCTAAGGAATAGCATTTATAGATAACCTATTTTGATGCTATAAAACTCATCTTAAAGTGTTTGTTTCAATCAGGCATATATCTAAAAGTGAGACTTTTTTGTAATTACTTAGAAACTCCTCATAGCATCTTTAAGACACAAGGCTAGATACATTTTATCTGTTGACATGGTTTATGTTGATGTTGAAGATAAAAAAAATCAGACAACAGGTTTATGTTTGGTGAAAAGTTTGTTTACAGAAAGACCAATCGTTAAATTGTCATATCTAGTCGAGGTCAGGCTCTACCTTGATTATTTCCCAAATGAATGAAGCATTCAGTATCCCAGTAGGGAGATATGGATATTTAATAATGAGGTATAACAGTATATATTAAAGTTTGAGCAAATTACTTCTTCTGTTCACTGCTATCTATTGAATATATCATTATAGTTGAGTATTGTGATTAACATTACAAGAGTTAAATGTATTGCCATTCAATCAAAAAACATTTTGATATGATTTTTGGTCAGTGCAGCCCAGTCCTAACACAAAATTTGAATTCCGAAATCCACTGGAGGACACAGCAGCAGACTTAACGCAAGATCAGCTTTCATTTGAATTTTTGAGGTTTTAAGTGCAAGAAAACGACACCAAAATTCTGAAACCAAGATTTTCCGAACTAACTGCATGCCTAATGAATAAAATTAGAACAAACAATGCTGTTAGCTTTGGTGAAAGAGTGCTGATTGGGAATGTTTGTGAACATGGGAACATGTCAAAGGTTTCTTTGGTCGGTGTGAACAAGTCTGACCTCTGCTTCACCCCGAGCCCCTAACCCATTCACACTCCCTCTGGCCTCAGGTGAAGGGTAACTGGAGGTTGACTTGTGGCCTTTCACTTTTTTCCTTGTCTGACTGAAATGGGATGTCTGGAGAGTGGATACTCTTGCACAAGCCTGAATGCTGCCGGGGCCAGGGTGAGGCCCTGGAAGTCAATGGGAGAAAAAGCACCCGGGGGGGAATTCCAGGGGGACTTTTGTTTCCGAAGGCTGATTGAGATCAACAGTGTGAAGAGGGGAAATTTATCAAGCGTTACCCTGGTTGGCAGAGTTCCTTTAATATAAATATTTCTCTAAGAAATCAAGACTCTGCAAACCATTCCAATCATTTTTACCTTTATACTTTGATTAGGGTCGTCTCAATACTAGAATTTATAATTAAAACACTCTCAATACACGTTTTGATGCCAGTCCAAGGCATCCAATATGAGTGATTTCTTGTTTCAATTACCAGATGCTGCAGAGCCTCAATAATTTTAAACTCTGAAAAGTTTATTTACATCAAATAGACCAATCAAATCCCATGATATATTATCTTGTAGTTATACATCTGGAGGAGAACACAATTATTAACGGCACTGGCTTTGCAGTGGTGCAGTGGGAAGTGCTGGTGCCTCACAGCATGAAGGTTACAGGTTCAATACCCCAGTTGGACAAGGACATTTTGTGTAGAATATAAGGTTCTCCATGTACATGAGTGGATTTTCTGTATGCGCAAGTTTCTACCCACAGTCCAAAAATATATTTACTAAGTTAATTTGTGACTCATTTTGCTTCCAGTTGTAAAAGTAAAAGTGGTTGTTTGTTTTTCTGTATGTCGGCCCTGTTATTGGCTAGCTACCACGCCAAGGAGTACATCATTGGTCGAGAAGTAGTTAGGCTCCAACATTCTTATGACTAAACAATATCGCAATATCTGCTGCCATTTTAACCCCTAAGCCTCTGATCAACAGCCTTAGGTTATAGCAGCATTTAGAATTTACCGCCATTATCAAGAATACCAAAAATGTACATTGAATGGAAATTATGTAATCGTGGTGCTGCAGAGCATTTTCATCTTTTTCATGTTCACTGTCCTGCTTAGCCGGTTGAGTGATACATCTTTTCTGATTGGTTTGGCCACAAACATATATCCATTTGTATCAATGAAATCTTAACAATTCCATATTTAAATATGATAAGGTTAAGTTAAAACTCTTCTCTTTGTGTCTTCTCATAATTCAGCAAAGCTCTGAATTATGAAGTCTCTCACAAGTTAGATGATGGATGTTGTTGACTGATATTGTTCAGTCATGAGAAAGCCTTCAGAGCAGGTAAAAGTTTGTCCTGTTGAACCCTGTTTCAAAGCCTTATAAGGAGAGCCTGATTTACACAGTCCTGCTGACGACCTGTCCAAGCAGGCCACAGCCTGTTACTAAACACTGCAAACCCAAACACTTCACAGCCCTCAATCCATCTCAGAGCTCATACATTTCCTGAAGAGCCCTCTCAAATATGTCTCATTCAAGTGCTCTTCCAAGACAGACCTCTTCCAAGAAAAAAATCACTCCTATAAGGTGTGGATGTCCAAACTTTTATGTAACTACTGTTACTCTTTTGGACGTACAAGGATTGTGGTCTTTCTGAGTGGCTGACACGGCTCTATGGTAATAGGGACACTGTCTGGATAAAGCAGTAAAAAGGCTTCAGAGTGACAATAAGGAGGCTATCTTCCAGGCTGATGGGGGCATACCTCTGGCAGCAGCTCGCAGGCTGTGATAGAACTTGTTCCCTAAGGCGCAGCACTTCTTCTGGAAATGCCAAAAGCTGCCTTGTGGCACTCCCTACAAATCTGCTCCTCTTTAAGGTGGTACATATGAAACAAAGCTGACTATTCAAGCATTTTTCACTATTGTGGGGCAGGTTCAACTGCATATAGGAACAAATGTAGGAAGTTTAGGGAGTTATTTTAGATAAATTTAAGGAAGAGACACGTTTCTTAACCAGTAATAGAAAAAAAACATTTAACCCTCTGATGTATCCGTCACAATATAAAACAGCAAAAGTCTTTTACATCACTCCTACAAAATTGCTGTTTTTCTATATCTCCCTTTATTGAACCAAAACCTTCCTCCATGTTCATGATACAACTTTAAACCTCCTCTTTTTTTCTTTCCTTTTTGCTTGCTCTTTCTCGGACTGTTTCTAACTCCCCATTATTCACCTCTTTAATCTCAAACTTGACTTTTCCCCCTTTCCTGTGCTGTAGCCAGGCTATAAAACATGTCACACTTTTCCCTGTCGTAGAAATACTTCCATTTCTTGCTGTTGTACTTTCTCCCTCTGACACAAACCAATATGGTAAGTACAGGAGCTTAAGTGCAAAAATAAAAAAGCATGTTGCTTCAATACAAAAGGACGGATTATAACAATGATATTCATTATTGTCCTGCCCTAATATTGACCTAAAATTTGGATTTTTCAGCTGTCTGTTTCCAAATATAATCTGTTAAGCTTTTGCAACTTGTTTTGGTGACACATAATTCAGCTCCTGTCTTCTAACACAGTTGAAGTTGTTGTGAAGAGATGACATCCCAACCACAATTTCCCCCAGGGAGCCTCCTCTTTTTTCTGTCTTTAGAAACTTTTTATTGTTAAAGTAAATAACCCTGTGACACACAGTACTTATGTCCATGACTGTGTGTTTATGTCTCATTGAAGGGGAGATAGCAGTCAGCATGTCTGTGCCCACGTCTGCTGAGGGTGTGTGTATTCAGACACATGCTCAAGTTAGTGAGACATCCTCTGTCAGATATCTCTGTTTGTCTCTGAAAGCCATCACGTCCTTGCCATTGTTGGCTAAAACAACAGAGCCGGCTGAGCGCCTCCCGTCAGCAGACAGATCTGTCAGCTTGGAGGGCAGGCGCAGAGGGAGAGGGAGGAAGAGTGAGAGGGGGAAAATACCTTGGAGGTTTCATCTCTCAGGAGAGTTGTCATCTTCAGGATTTGTCAGACAACACATACATCAGGAATTCCATAACTTTAAGAACACACTGGAAACTCAAACTGAGTAGATGGTGTTAAATTACTAATCCTTCTTTTTGGGTTATTCCCCAAAGCAACTCATGAATGTTTGCTAAACAGCCAAATCTCCTGTCAAAATGTCTGAAATCAATACAGCTAACACATAATCTGCTCTGACCTTATTCAACTCAGATATATATTCCCTCTGACACAAACCTTTTTATGCAGAAGTCCAGGCCAAGATAGCATCACAAAGTTCCAACAGACTAAACCAAACAGCAAAATTACATTCAATAGCTCAAAGAAACCTTACTGACTTTTCTTCAACTATAGCTCTGGACACAACAGCAAAGCAACTTATGGCCCTTTTCCATTAGCCCTACTCTACTCTACTCGACTCTACCCGACTCTACCTGGCTCTACTCTACTCGCCTTGTGCTGCTTTTCCATTAGCCCCTGTCGCCTGCCCAACGGGGTGCAGTGTCGCTGTAAACAGCTGAGCGGCTCTGCGGTGACGTCATTTTGAGCGCGACACAACAATCTGTGGCTTTTTGTCACAAACCGAGTAAAAAAGGAAAGCAGAAGAAGGCTGCAGGTGGCAAGAAGAAATACTCCTTGAGAAGCACAGGAGAGTTTTTGAAGCTATACAACAGAATGAAGCCGAGGACGAGAGCAATCGAGCTGCAAAGAAAAGAGGTATGAGGGTCAGCTAACGGTAGCTACCGCTAGCATGCTAGGTCGTCGCGCTCATGACCCATCAATGACGACATTGTCTGACCAATTAGTAGCCGGGAGTCGGTGACGTCATCTTTTAGTATCGACTCAGCTCGCTTGGAACCAGAGCGGAGTAGGTACTAAAACTAGCTTGTTTTAGGAGGTACCAGGCTAGTGGAAACATGCTGCAAATCGAGTAGAGCCGAGTAGAGTACAGCCAAGGCGTGCTAGTGGAAAAGGGCCATTATTATATCAAACCTGTGGTCCGAGTGTTTCTGTGCCTAACAGAGACACGTTTCTCTTTAGGTTAAGTCTTATTTTGTGCTAGCAGATTCTCAGTGACAGTTTCTGCTATGAATTCTGCAAAGCAAGAGCTCAACAGTGACTGCCCTGTTTTTCCAGCTGCTTAGATTAGTCAGGTTCTTCATAGAAGCCAATCCAATGGCATTTCAGAAAATTATACAACCAGTATCTTCTACTTTGGAGACTCGTCAACCACTCAACTAAGTACAATGAAACGAGCAAATGCATACAAACCACATATCCAAAATGTTCAGAATTTCTTTAGTTCATTGCATATGACTGAATTTCTAATGCCACTTTCAGAGAAGAAGTGTGTTGACTACGTCCTCCTACTGTCACAGTTTCATCTCTACTCAGAAAGAATATGACTTTTTTATTGACTAACACAAGAAAAATCATGATATGACATTTAGGGTGTCTAAAATGTCTAAATAATGATTTCAGAAACAGAAGTGTAACCATACTGTGTTTATCTCATCTGTGACTTATTCTAATGGTACGGGAATTATCCTTCTGTTAAAACAAACTAAATATAGAACAGCACAAAACCTAACATTTAATCTAATTAACCTGTTCCTTTAATGCTTAAAGACCATTTTTGTTGAAAACCTGCATTTATTCTTTAATGAACTATATTTCTGATCTGTAAAAGTGGACATTTTGTGATGAGGCAAACCAGTAAAGTAAATTTGCACATTCTACTACTATTACAGCCAATATAAGGGATAATTAGGGCTGCAAAATACTGGCAAAATGGTTTCAATTTGCCAATACCAATAATCATATTTTAGGCAAATCATAGCAGATACTGATATTGCTCCAATATTACCCTCCAACCCAGGTAAATATGGCTCTTTATTTGGCATTTTCCTCTCTGTTTTGGCCACAAGACGAGCAAGGCTCCTGGTAAAAATAACCAAGCCGTCTATTCACACAATCAGGTGTGGCCAAACTTTTTTCCCTTGGTGCCACGAGAATAATTATTAGGGCAACAGGGCCATGGTGCTGGTGGCCAAATGGATCACCCACTTCCCATTCTTTGAGGCTCCTGCCTTGTGGAAGTGTCCCCGGTTAAGATATCAGTGGTTATTGGTATACTTTGACAAAAAAAGGGGTTATGGTTTTCCAAATCTGCTTCAAAAAAGGCAAAAAGTTATGACAAAAGGTTTTGGGGATGTCTAGTCAGATTTTAGGGCTCTGCTTGCAGCCCTTGGTCTAGATTATAATTACCTTATGTAGCAGAGAGGAGCTGCTGATGGTTTATCTCCACCACAAGCCTCTATACAAGAAGAAACTGCACAAAACAACTACTTTATATGAGCTTGTTAGGCATTTGGAGGCAATGGCACAGGACTTTTTGTTGCTTAGCCCTTAAAATGGAAGACAGAGCTGGACATTAGTGCTGCTACTAAATGCTGTATTCACTTTGTTTTTATCCAGAAGCGTTATGTTGTTCCTGGGACTTGCTAATTTTGTGATGTGGTGCCAATACTGACAGTCGAAAAGCCCTGGCATGTTGAAATGCTCTCTGAGAGGAAAACTAACCCACAAGAAGCTGTTTTACTGCCAACAAGCATCTGGTCTGAAACAAGCATCACTATCAACATGGGCATGAATGAGTCAACAACTTCCTGTCAATAAATCAATTCTCCTGTGGTGCTTGCATACTGATACAAGGCTTGTGGTCTAGTTAACATTCCAGCTGAGTCATATCTAGATTTAAATGTGCATGTAAACTTGCCGAATGTCTCACAATGACTTCAGTTTATTAACCAAATTCCACAATACTCTTGGAAGAGCCATGTTCCAAATTAATAATAGAATTCCACTGATAGAATTAGATATCTTCAAAACAAAAGCAGAGGAAAGTTATTAAACTGGAGATAAACACTGCTGTTTATCTTTAGGGAAGCAGAAAGAGGGGCGTAGAGATGGCAGGAATTAGGTCAGAGGCTGTTGTCAGGTCTGCACCTGGTTGTTCAGGCTATGACAGCTTTACAGGGCACGGGATTCCTGTCTAATTACAGGCAGAACTGCTCTGAGATGGGAACTTTGGGAGAAGGAAGATGACAAGTGTGAGAAAAGAGGAGATAAGGTCTGTAAGCGGGGAGACAGGCGAGGCAAAGAAAAAATGTAGAGGAATTTAACGTGTGAGAAGTGAGTGAGTGGAAACAAAACCCCCAAAATATGATGAGTTATCAAACTGTCACGTCACCTACACCACCCCTAAAACCACATATAAGAAACATTAACGTAACCCGACACCGAAGGAAGACTCCCATGATGACAGACATATGTGCAGCTCATCATCAGAACCTGAGAACATGATTGAAGGTGACACCTGAGAGTAGGAAGAAAAATGGAGGGATAATGGCAAACACAGAAGGAAACATGACGAACAACTCGCAGGGGAGAGCGGGCCGTTCATCCTGGTTTCACCATGACAACCCAATGACGGAGAGACGAGGGGGAGGAGAGGAAGTCATGGAGACTGGGCGGTTGTTGGAGGGGCAGAATAGCACGGGAAAAGCCTGAACATCCCTTGATTTGTTTGAAAAGATCAGACCCCCCAACAGTCAAGTCTCCCTCGCTTCCTTTATATTGTAATAAGGAGTAGTGGTTAAATCAGGGGATTCATGGGATAAGATTGGAGAGGGGTATAGCTGCAGCAACATCTGATTTCCAGCTAACATTAACAAGGATGCACCCTCAGGTTCACGCAGAGTTAATTTGACAGCAGTTTTTTACTAGTCTCTACTTTCTACATGACGAAATAAGGTCTGATTGGATTAAGTCTCCGTCAAACAATTAGGTCAAGTTTTTTATTTGTTAGTTAATTTATTTTTAGTTTTTGTCAGTGTGCACTTGAAACTATGACGAAAATAATTAGTCCATGAAATTAACACTGGGTCCATGGAACAAAATGTCTAGAATAGGGGTGTGCGATATGACGATATTAAATCGTTAAGGATTATAACAGTTTAATATTGTCATAAAGCAGAAAGATCGTCAGATCGTCTGCGTAGGCACAGAGACTTTGACGCGCACCCGACTAGCCAATCGTAGCACATTAAGCGCAGTGCATGGTAGTATCTCCTGTTTGGTTATGTAGCGTGAAGCCATGGCGGAAAGAAAAAAGGAGATAAAAGCTTGAAGATGTCTGAACAAAAATCTGTTCTAAAGCAGCTGTATTATTCACTCAGGTTATAGACATTGCAGTTAGATAACATTTGTTTATAATTGTTACACTTTAAAAGATAATGTTGATATTGTTGTTCATTACCTTTCATGTTTACATTTATTGCACATATTTATAAAAACTGCACTATTTAAATTAAAAACTGCTCAGAAAGTTTCTTTGGCTTTAATTGTCTTTTTTTTCTTTTAGGGTGCATGCAAAAAACATGCAAAATAGTGTAGAAAAATCAAAGTAAAAAAGAATCGTGATAAAATCGTGATCGTGATTTTATTTTTAAAAAATCGTGATATGATATTTTTGCCATATTGCCCACCCCTAGTCTAGAATAGGGTTGAACAATTAATTGCAAATTAGATTAAATCGCAATATGGCTTGTTGCAATTTTCAAATCGCAGACAGTGCAATATATTAACCAATATTGTGTTGAACATTTTGGCATTGTGATGTAGTTTCTTGCAATTTCATGCCTATTTTAACCTTTTTTAACCCAGTTTTTACAACTTTATGCCTATCTTGCTCCCATTCATCTTTTTTTGGCCACTGTCAGACCATGTTTGGAATCTTTGAAATTTAATCCCTATTTTGCTGCTATAATCAATTTTCCTAAGTCACTTTTGAATTTTTTTGCCTTTTCTGGGGGGCAATTTCATACCTATTTTGCAACTATTAACTTTCGTACCATTTTCTAACCCATTTTTTCATACCTATTTTGCTTCTGTTCTTCACATCTCCACTGTTTCTCAAATCTTTCATCCTTAGATTAATTTCATGTCATAAACTGGTTATTGGTTATACCATAAAACAATCTACTGCTTATGTTTGTTTAAGAACACATAAGATGAGGAACATTAAAACAATCGCAGATTAAATCACAATTGCAATATTGGGGAAAAAATATGGCAATTAGATTATTTTCTCAAATCATTCAGCCCCAATCTAGAATACAGGCTGCATGATATACAAGCTCAATTCTGTTGTTAGGAGTCTCCCAAGGGGAAAAAAGGCTTTAACTGTAACCCTGAGTAATTACTTCCAGTGAGTTTAGTAAAGTCCACAATGTGCACTTTCTGTGAAAACAGAAGAAAACACACATTTTCAAATACGTTTTACAAACAGGTAACTGTGAACGACTCTGAAATTTCCTTGCAGGCACATGGCAGGCTATGGCTAAGTCACTTCTTACCCAAACTTTTAAGTTATGACACCTTTTTAATAGGGCTTCTCAACTATACAAAAGATCGTACCTACATTTTTCACTGATATTGAGATCACTGCTTCAAATAATCAAATAAACTACATGAAATAAAAAGCTACAGCTGTTACAAACTCTCATTTTTAAAAACTGCTTACATTACTCATACTTTAGTTATAACTGTATTCAACAAAAATAAGGCTTCAATTGTTGGGAACCATAATGTTAGGGTGGCATGTCAAAGCAAAGTCCTTATTTATAGTTTATGTGCTTGTTTCAAAAGATTAAAAGAATCATAGTTCCTGCTTAAATAAAAGTGAAAATTCTGCAAGGTTCCACCTTCACAGTAAAACCCCCTTATACACAGAGAGATGACAAACAGTGGTAATTAAACTTGTTAAAATTGGCATTCAGGCACAGCCAGAGGAGCTTGGAAACAGTGGTGGCAGTATTATAAAGTTCATCTCACATTCATATGCATGGATGGTTTTGTGTAACAGGTTAATTTCGTACAACAGGGAACATGATCGGTCTTAATTAGCCAGCGCTGGGTCAGTGCATCTTTAGGCCTGCATTTAGAAGGTGACAGAATTAGGATGTGATTAACCTCTGAGGCAAGCTCATCTTGTTTATATACTGCTATGTGTCTTTGTCAGAAGAATTTAAAGTTGAGAGATACTGCTGTACATGCTGGTGAGTAGCTAAAAGTGGACAAATCCCATCTCAGGACTGCTGGCTTGTGTTTGTTCAAGCATGGCTTGGGTATGTCCAGTTATCTGCTTTCTATTAAAAAGGAAAATTAAGTGTCCATTGACTTTTTCAAGCTGCATGAAGTGTTTCTGGAGAAAACTTTCAAAGAAGTCCCCTATGAATCCAACAAAAGGAGGATGCCCTTGTGTTCTCTTGATCTGAGCTGTCCAGAGTGACAGCTAGCTGACCTACATACAAATCACTTCAGAGCTTCACTTCTCCCCCCTCAGTGTTCCACCAAAACCTCTTTCTTCAAACCTGATGTTTTTGGCGTGTTGACAGTAAGTCGCCACACTTGCCACGGCAGCTGCCCGGCTTCAGAATGCAGTCGCAGAGCAAGAATTTTGTCACGGATCCAGCTCCCCAGAGGGATCCCAGATCTCATGCAGGCCGCTGCTCTGAGCTCTTTATGTCTAAGAGAGACGAGGAGGAGGTTTCCGGGTCACTGTACATCTAAGCTGCTGCCCAGAGGCTCCCAGGTTAGTTCCACTTTTCTTTTTCTGAAATAAAGAAGAGCTAAACTTGGACTCTGACTTCAGCCCAGCTCACATTTTCCTTTTGAACTCTGTGACTTAAAGAAATCACAGTTCTCAGTGGCTGTTGTCTTTAATTCTAATTACATCCTGAATGATTTATAACAGTAAGACGCTTTGCAAAAATCTAGGTCAAGACATTCTTCAACAGCATGACAGTGGGAAAGAGGTGCCACATCAACACAGCTTGGTGCCCCTGGGAAACACCTTTAAAGTGTCTCCTCGAAAAATCTGCTGCCAGTGAAACCTACCAGCAATTCCTGTCCGAACAAACACAAAATCAGCAAAACAGAGCAGAAATGTACAGTCCTGTCAGCACCATGATATTCAAGACCCATCAACAAGGTCAGTTCTGGGCATGGACAACAAAAATTAGGTGTTCGTAGTGCATTAAAAGCATCAAACTAGACCTTTTTAATGGAAAATAAGGGGGATGAAACATCCATATTTAAGTCTCAATGACCCAACGATATCCCCGTGTTGTTGAAGGTACAATTCTTTCCTATTTTTGCTTTATCTACAACATCACCTGTTCAACGGTCTGGGGTCTCTTATTTTTCTCTTTGTATTGCTCCATACACTTACAGGTGCAGGCAGGTCAGTCCAGCACCTGCACTCTTCTACTATGAAGCCATGTTGTTGTAAAATGAGCAGAATGTGCCTTCATTGTCTTGCTGAATGCAAGCAGAGACATCCCTGGAAAAGATGTCACTTGGATGACCTGAAACCTACCTTTCAGCATTAATAGGGCCCTCACTGATGTGCAAGTTACCCGTGCCATGGGCACCAGCACACTCCCCATACCATCACAGACATTGGCTTTTAAGTTTTGTACTGATAACAGTCTGGATGGTCCTTTTCCTCTTTTGCCTGGAGGACACAACACCTATGATTTCCAACAATTTGAAATGTGGGCTCGTCAGACCACAGCAGACTTTTCCACTTTGCCTCAGCCCAATTTAGGTGAGCTCGGGCCCAGAGAAGCTGGTGGCATTTCTGGGTGTTGTTGATATTTGGCTTAGGCTGGATGGTTTAATTTGACCTTGTAGATCTACAGATGATCTGTGTTTACTGACCATGTTTTTCTGAAGTGCTCCTGAGCCCATGTGGTGATATCCTTTACAGCATGATGTTGGTTTTTAAAACACTGCATGATTGAATGTCATTTCAATCATGGTTATGGGCATTTAACTATGTATTTTGGCCTTACTGCTTATGTGCAGATTTTCTGAATCCTTTAATGTTATTATGGACTTTAGATCATGAAATCCCCAAATTTAGTGAAGTTGTGAACATTCTTCTACGGTTGACTGTTTGTTCACATAGTGGTTTGCAGGTGAACCTCATCCCATTATTGCTTGCAAATGGCTAAGCCTTTCAAGGATGATCCTTTTATACCACTCATGACACTGATCTGTTTCCAATCAACCTGTTCACCTGTGAATTATTTAAAACAGGTGTTTTTTTTTAGCATTATTCAAACTGTCTCGTGTTTTGTTGCCCAGGTATTGCAGGCATCATTTTCTAAATGAGTGAATATTTGCAAAAAAATCAACTTTATTCGTTTGTATTCAATTGAATATAGGTTAAAAAGGATTAGTAAATCATGTCTTCTGTTTAACACAATGTCCTCACTTCAATAGAATCAAGGTTTGTAAATAAATCTCACCTGTACTCGAGAAAACTTCCAATTGCTAAGATAAATGAGTTTGCCATTGCCCTGTGAACAAAACTATACATTGAGTCTCCTTTATGTTACAAAACATGCCTGCGTGTTCATGTTAACATCTGATCTAAACGACAGGCACGTCAGTCCATGTGGGTGTCTGTCCGCACTATCAATACATCTCCGATTCTTATCAGCACTACACTGATACTCTCCCGGTTTTTCCTGGGATACAGGCCAAGGTGAACAGCATGCAGTTAAGTGGTCCGTTCCTCCTTTGGTCCGCTCCATCTTTCAAGGCTTTTTCATTTCAGAGTCCTTTATCGCTATGCCAAGCAGGCTCTCCACTCCCGCATTTTTAATTAAAATCTAAAACGTGCCATAACTCTGGAGACTCTGGGCTCACCGGCAAACAGGTCTGTTAGTCTTGATTCTCCCTTCAAGTCTTTGTTGCTGATTTCATCAAAAGCCTTCCATCAAACTTTTCTACTTGTCCGCCTCTGTTCACTTCACTGCCTAGCGCCACACAGGATACACTGATTTACCAAGGGTACACCTTTGTAGAAAGGCAAAAACACTCCCACTAAAGCCTAATCCATTCAAGAGCCCTGAGAAAAATCCAATCCTCAAAGTCAGTCGTCTTGACTTCCCATGACTCCCTGAAGACAAAAGGCTGCTTGTGCAGACGCGGACTGGATAAAGACCCTGCTGCTTAAGTTCAGTCACCGGGGTGCTGCTGCGTAGTGTTCACACACACTTTCCACAGTCACAATAAAATAAACTCCGTCTTCCCTTTGGAATTACCCACGGGCTATATGTTCTCATACCTGGGAAAGTCAAATATATAGCAGGCTGTCATGTTTCCCCGTGCAGTCGTGATGTTCTAATCTGTCTTTAGAAAGCAGGTGGTGGTGCAGCCTGATATTTAAATTATAGGGCACGCAACCTGCTGTAAGATTTCCCAAAGTGTTTTTTATAGTGGAGGCGGAGCAGCTCGTCTGTAATAAAGGCAGCCTCTGCAAAACTCGAAGGAAGTTATGACACTTACATGATATGAAATGAGCCCTCGGGGAAACAAGAAGAGGCGCTGCATCCGATAGAAGAGGCCTCAGAGTCAAATATTAAATATAAGAGGCAGCTGTTTGGATCATCGCACAGGAAAAAGAGCTGTGTTAGGAGTTCAGGTCAGCTCTGAAGGGCAGATTTGGAGAAACTGATGATATTTCAGTGACTGTTTCTTATCACCGAATGTCAACTCCAATTCCAGAGCTTTCCATATCAATGAAAAATGGCCAAATCTTTGAAATAATGGCACACTGTACATATTCTGTGATAATTCAGGCTTCATGGTTAATACCAAACTGCTTCAGTCTTTACAGATTTTGAAAAGACTATGAACAAACTGTTCTCAGCACATTTTGAATGACAACTGAGAGACTTGAATCATACTTAACAACTGCTCCTGATGAGGGATCACAGACTACATGATTTGTCAAACCAACTAAAGCTCCTCCATTTCTGTGGTCCAGGTTCAGTTTACCACCACTCTGCCTCTCCTGCTGTTCACCATTGCTGTTTTCATATTCCGGATACTTACCACCTTTTTCTGATGCTACTTCCTGTGTACCGCCCTCTTGCTTTCATTGGCATTTGGCAACACGTGTTTGCACTTGAGTTGGTAATCAGTTCACTTTACCCAACTGCAACCAGATTCTGCTCAAATTCCAACAGATGTGATTGACTGTAAGTGAGGTCAAGGGGAGTCTTTTCCCTTTACACACTGACAGACTTTGCTGTGCTGACTGTCTCCAACTGGGGCAGACTGTTCCCTGACTGGGAAAACTGGGGAAATAGACCAGTGTAATATGAATTGTTATCATTGCTCAACTCTTTACAAAGTAGTCATACGGAGCAGGAGAGACATGGGCCACCAAATCTTAATTTGGCTGAGGGTGCCAAAATGTTTCGGCCGGCTCTGGCTAGACCCTTGATCCACTTTCAACACACCAGATGGCAAGTGATTGGATGACCATTCTGTCAATCACAATTATTTCCGGTCAATCAGATAGTAGACAGGTGTTGCTGTTGGGGTGTTAAATACAAAACATAAGCCACTTTGTAGAACAAACTTTCACCAAACAGGAGCAGAAAAATCTTTTCTATCAGGCAATGCTTTCAGTGTTTTTTCTTTCTCATGAAATGTGGTCCAGATTAGGGCTGAACGATATGGACAAAATTTCATATCTACGACTACAGGTTTGGTGAAATCCAAGCGGTGCATTCAAGGGCAATAGTCAAAATGAAATTTGTTGTGACTTCCAGAGCTGTACATGCAGGGTGAGCGAGGGGGAAATCTATATTGTTCACATTGTTGCTTTTCGATATTAATATCCTGAAAGCTCATATCTCAATATAGATACGATAAAGATATATCTTTCAGCCCTAGTCCAGATCTGAAGATGTAAACAGCCATGCAAATCTACATACAAAAGTTGTTACTTCCAGCTGTCGTTTCCACTTACGCTAATTTGGACACGCCACTTTTGTCTGAACACAATCATTGTCAATTGGAGCTTGTCTGACTACAGACATTGAATCCTGCAGATCCAGCTGCACTGCAAGGTGACCCAACCATTGACTGACAATCAAATTGCAGGAAAACTCTCTAATATAATCAATTTTCTAAGTAGAATAGTCAGACATTTCCAAGAAAACTTCAGGGTTGCAACATATGAAAAGACCTGAGAGTAGCCACGGTTGCTCAGTGCGACGGTTTAATGCCTTGCCCAAGAGCACATTCTCTTAAAAGGGAATTGACACGTCAACTTGCAACACTTGGTACCAAACCTTAGTGTCTGCAGACAGAGCTACTGCTAAATGTTGATGAATAACTTTTCTTGCTGTAACCACTTGATTTTCCATGGTGGTGCAAAGCTTGTGAGATTTATGCATTGAAAAGCTGTCTGATATTTGTATAGGAATAATCCCTGCTGAATTGATTACCAAGAACAAGCTTGCACTGATAAATCAACACAATGTCAACCTCAGCTGACAGTAAGTCACTGATTAACTTGGTTACAAAGAGCCGGCTGCATGTTTCAGTTTGTCTTTGAAAGCTGTTTGAACAAGGGAGTCGACTCCTCCATGAATGACTGGAATTCATGTTATGAAAAATTGCAGGATTACGGCTCAAAACTGAGGCCTTCTGTGACGTTCCGCCCTTATCATTCAATCATTATCCCCTCGAAAAAGGTGAAGAAGGAGGGGGCCGCCAGGTAGGAGCTTGCACAGGTAAGGAATTCCAGTCAATCCCCTGCCGCCTCCTTGCACAAACACTAGGAGGAAAAAAAAAGCTCAAAGTTTTCCCTGCACCTCTGCTCATTCACTAAAGAAGCACTGAAGGAGGAGAGGAGGGAGGGGGTTCACACAGTCAACCCACATCCCACCCACCCCGAGGAGCATTCCACAGGACTGTCTGCGCTCCCATCATTAAGCAAGACCACCTGCTGGCAAATCAGGACCCCCATCATGTTCTCAGCAAGCCTGGCTAACCCCATTACCAGTGAGCCTCTGGACTGCTGTACACATATCATAAAGGGCCGGAGCTGGTGGTATGTTGAGCAGTAAAACGCCGCTCATTAACATCCCACAAGGACTTTTGATTGTTCGGCCCAACACTAGCTGCACTCAGTATTTAATAGACTCAACACAAAGGCACAAAGACATGATCTCTGATGCAGCTGTGGCATGACTGTGCACTGACTTCTCCTCCTCTATGAAGAGACAGATTTTTAAAAAAGGAAAGAGAGGAGGAGATCAAGACAGAGGGGAATAAACAGGCCTTTGTTGCCGTGCTTCGTCAGGGCCTTGAGGGAAGGACTCTGGCATGGAGTCATCAAGAGCTGAAACAAAAGCAGCCGATAAACACGGCGCACGGATAAGATCTCCACGTACACTCAACACTTCTCCATCAGGAGGGCTTCCTCTCCTCCAAACCCCAAACACCTCCTCCGCCTGCCCTCAGTGTTGTCATTAAGGCAGCCATGGAAAAATGGAAATGATAATAAACACAGGGCATACTTTCTGTCTTCCAGCCTTGATGAGAAATCTGGAGAACAGGGAAGGTTTTGTGCTTTGAGTTGCAACATTAATTTGTGTCTCCAGAAGCACAACTCAGGGTTTTATAGAAGCAGCAAATGTTTCTGTTTGATTATGACGCTTTATCTAAAAACTCTTGGCATGGCACATGAGAACAGTGACATTTTAGCACGCTAGCTGAGAGGCAAAACAAAACCAGACTCTATGACTAAAGCCTTTGACGTGCAGCACAAAAATATGCCCTTTTTTCACTTAAGCAGGTCAATGTACCAGCAATATTGTGAATAAGGGCAGAAAGGCTGAATTTGAAATCGCCTACGATGTGATTTTCTGAAAATAGTGCATAATATGTACTGTAAACTCTGTCTATACAACCATCCACACAAGTGTACAGTCAAGGAGATGCCAGTGACTCATCTTCACATCCAGACAAAAAAACAAAAGGCAACAGCACTTATCTGCACATTGAGTGCTGGAGCTCAAAGGTGCTTGACTGTGATCCAAACAACATGATTTGAAAAGCTTGAGATGATGCAGGAAGTGAAGGCAGATTTGCATGATTTGTTGTACCCAGAGTTGTCATCCCTTTGGCTTAATTTCATCAGACAAAATCAGGCAAAAATGGAGCAAGGCATTAGTTCTGGCATAAAGCTGTAAACACACCAACTTGGAGTGTTTAAATTCTCAAACATCCGGTTATGGTTATATTGAAGATTCAAAACCAAAGCCAAACAGTCCACTTGTTCTGTTTTTGAATCTTCAAGATACACCAACTTAGGCGGTCACTCACTATGTATCCTGCGGTGCAATGGACGGGAACTGGGCGACTTAGTTATGCTACCGGGTCTTTTTGGATGCTTAACCAGCCAGAGGACTCACAGACGATGCTACTGCAGGGAAATCAGTTTTAGTGTTTATAGTTGGTATGTGGGTGAATAGGATACAGTGGGAGTAATGTCAGCTGATACATCCTGTTATATGATATCATATGATTGCAGTGAAACTCAATGTTACGAAGTGACCCAACAGCAAGCATTTGGCTATTTATGAACAGGTGGCAACACAAGGGGTGGGCGATGCCATCTTGGTCACCAAGTCAAGTTTGGTGTGAATTTGGCTGAAGATTGCTCACATGCCAGCTTCACTGTTAAACAGCTGATCCAAAGCGAGCCAGCCACTGCTGACAGCCAGCTGATTGCTTCAAACACACTCAGACTGCCTTATTGAAGCTGCTTTGGCCTGTCTACTCTTTACTGCTCCTGCTGCAAGCTGCTTTGCAACCCTCCTCCACCCCAGCTCTACCTTTATGCTTTTCTCTGACTTAGTCAATGTCAGCTGACACTGATGCTTGCTATGGAGAAATTTTTGTTGCTTCTTTACTTCTTAGTTCTTCCTCTATTTATACATGTCAGGGAGAGCCCCCACATCAGAGCCATACTGCAGACTTAAAAATATGCAGACAAATGCAGATAAAGCTCATTCAAATAACAGATTTTTTGTTTTTTAGTAACACAGTGGTCAATAATGCATTACAAACATATTATAAGCATGTTTATCATGCATCATAATCTGTTGTAATGTTCCTTTAATGCAGTATAATCTTAGCAATAAGCACCTGTGATAGCTTATAATGCTTCATTAAAGCAAACATAGGCATTATAATGCCAGTGTTTATGAGTTATAAACATGCTTAGTGTGTTGTATTGCACATATAGTTAAAAGAAAGATATAGTGCATCACAAACTGCTCAACAGTCAATTAAGAACATTAAAAAAAAGCAATCAAGATGTTGTAAAATTGGTTTCTTATACATTTACTTCAAACCATTTGAAAAGGAATATTTGATCTCAGCCTTTAAATTGGGGTTTTATTACTTACTTAGAACATTTATGATCACCTGTGGTGACTGACAATCTCAATATTTTATTATATCTGTTCAGAATGTGTTAATAATTTGTTTTTTGTTTCAAAAATAATTAAAAAAAACTTTGACCATTGTGGACACATAATTAGTGATCACCTGATATGTTGTATGAACGCCCAATCTCATTAATAATTATAAGATGATTTACATATTTAACTGCAGCCTTTGGTGTTTGCTATAGGCTAATTAAAAGTGGACTATAGGCTAAAGTTGGCACACTGGCCATCGCACTTGGACACATCTGGTGTAAGGACTGTGTGCAGGAATTTGCCTGCAACTTTAGGCTAAACACCTTAGAGGGAGCTACAATTGAGTTGGCCAAAGCTAAGTTCACAGCCCCTCTAACCAAAAAAAGACCAACTCTTTCCAATTATGATGTTTTATTTAATGTTTCCATAGTTACAATATGTTTCCTGGACAGAACTGTCAACTCTAATGGTAGAAACTGAAACATTCTTAACCTAACTGATAAATCAATGGCCTGTCTTATAGTTTAAGAAAACTCTCCAAACTCCCAGTATTTTGCTGATGCTGTATTTTTGTCACATCTCTTCGTTCTGGATGAGGTGAACGTAAAGACGTGGAGAACCACTCCAACCTTTATTTCCTGCCTGAACAACAAACCTGCCTGTAAGGTGTTATTAGGTTAAGATAAGGGGACAAGGGGTACTCCTCATAAATACTGCTTCCAGCATTTAAGAGCAGCGGGAGTGTTTACTGAGATCTTGTAAACACCCGTGTGCGGATGGCAGCTCTGTGGCAGATGAAAGCTAACGGTGACTGAGTGGCCCTGAAGTGCCAATGTCCTGTGGGAAGAGCACGGCAGCAAAAAGAGTGAAACACACGTCTGAAGGCATCTATCTCCACATGGCACTGATCCAAAGGAACAAATATGCAGCAAACACAACATCCCTCATGTCACGAGTCCTCACACGAACACTAAATTCCTCTGTGGTCCCTTCAGTCTTCATCACTCATCTGATTTTCCTCCAAGTCTGTGCAACTCTTGAAACTCTAGGTGGCAAGGAGCTCGCACAAAGCCTTTTTCTTCCACCTCAGACAATGTGCCTCCCCACTGCCAGGCATTCCTGAGTCTATCCTCACTATCGAAAATGTCAAGAATGAGGAGAAAGCAGGGGAGGGTACGTAGGACTGCGGCAGGTAGAGTCTTGTCCCGCTGCACTGACATCCCACAGTCTCAGAGTGTTAGTGGCTGCACGGAGCGGACGGGATCTGACTTGACTCTCTTAATTAAAACTCTGCTCTAAGACAGGCCTCAAAGCTCACTCCACACCGGATGGAGACATGCCAGTTAATTATTGGGGCCAATTTTACTCCCTGAAAAACAAATGGATTACACTGTGATCCTGCACATGACAACAGTCCCAGGACATTTTTGGATTTATTACCATCAGATCAAGAAAACTCTCAGAGATTCTGTCGGAAATGACTTTGAAGTGTCTCATCATGGTGGGACAAAATGTTGACAGCAGAGTAAGTGGTGCAATCATTACCCCTTCAGACAAAGGCATTATTTTTTTTAAATTCACATTGCATTACAGTGTTGCAGAAGCACAGGAGAACATGGCACAAAATGGCTGTTTTCTACTTAGTAGTCCGGTTTGGTCCAGAACAAACCACTTGTGTCCAACTGCCTCTGCACTTTCACCTCTAAAATGTTCCATAAGGACATTTATTATAGCTTAAGCAAAAGAAAAAAAACTCACTAGGGTTCACCAGTGATTTAAACACAGCATGGGGTCTTATTTTAGCTGCAGTCCCGCAGGAAGTGAAAATCTGTCAGCGATTTAAGTACCACCCTTTGAGGTTGGCGAAGGAGCATCCCAACAGAAGAAAGTCAAACAGTGGAACAGCAATTCAACATACTGATTTAATCATGTGGCATCTGAAGAGAGTCCATTTAAAAGTGCCTCAGGGAGCCAGCAATGTCTACGAGAGGGCAATGTGGACAAGGAGACATCAAAAACACATTTTGACAGACCTGATGACACCTTAATGCCAAAGGCATGATTTTTTAAATTCACATTACGTTACAGAGTTGCAGAAGCACAGGAGAGCATGGCATAAAAGGGCTGTTTTCTACTTAGTAGTCCGGTTTGGTTCAGAACAAACCACTTGTGTTCTGCAGCATAACTTGAGCGAAGCGGCGCACACTGGCACTCAAGCCAAGGGCCGCCGGCAGACTGGAGCACTGACTGTCGAAATGTACTGACAAACTAGAAAGTGCAAAGTGCAGTACAGCACAATACAACTCACTGGTGGTTCGTGGCGCATTTGCTTTATGTGGAATTTGGGGGTTGGGCCACCAGCAATTCATCATATTGATTTAATCATGTGGCATCTGAAGAGGGTCCATTTAAAAGTGCCTCAGGGACCCAGCAATGTCTCTGAGCAGGCCAACGTGGACAGGAAGACATCAAAAACACATTTTGACAGACCAGACCAATAGACAACCTGATGACACCTTGAAGGTGCTATGAGGAGAATCTATTTGTGGCGACATTAAGACTCTGCTACCCATGAGCATGCGCGGCAACTGTCGTAATGCTGCGTTCCAGTAACCTTGGAACTGGGAGTGACATCAACTCCGACTTATCGATGTTTCAGTTGAAGTCGAAAAAAACATGCCGATCTACCAGGCTATTGTTAGCTGCTGTTTGCACGCCCTGCGTTGTTGTTCACAAATATCACATGAAGAATGTGATTATCACTATGGCAGCATTTTTGTAAATATAAGTCTAACAATACTATGTATACAGCAGATTTAGAGCAACACACCCCAGTCAGAAGTGCAAATAAATTGATTATTACAGGAGCTAAATAACTGTTTACACTGGGGGCATCCATCTTCTATTGTCAACTCGGGTTGGTGAGGTTTCACTGAGTTCCCAGTAGGAAATTCAGACTTCGAGAAACGTTCCAGTTGCAGTTTCCTACTCGTAACCTGGAAATTCCTACTTCTGACTACAACTGGAACGGACCAAAAGACCCAAGCCAAAGTGTGTGTTTGTTGTGATGCCATAATAATGCAGCTCGGACCTTCCTCAGAACTCTGCATTGCTTTACAACTTCTTTCTTCAACAACTTACAGGATGCAAAGTGACGAGGTAATGTATCTCTTTCTAGTTACATAGCGGTAGTTTTTGATGTGTGACAACAAGCAATTTTTGGAAAACTTAGTATCATAGTTTTGTAGCTGGCTATATATCACATCTTACAGCCCGGTGCTCTAAAATGTGTCCGAATAATATAAAGTTGCTCTAGTTTTAATTGTCTTTTTCCCAAAGTTGAGTATCCAGGCCAGTCCAGCCCTGTCCAACCCGACCGCAAAGCTAAGGAATAGCATTTATAAATAACCTATTTTGATGCTATAAAACTCATCTTACAGTGTGTATTTCGATCAGGCATATATCTAAAAGTGAAACTTTTTGTAATTACTTAGAAACTCCTCACAGTCCCTTTAATGTCAAAACATGTCAAAGTGGGTATTTGAGGTTTTCATGGCCATTGTGGTGAAATAAAGTCATTGATGAGAGCATGCTGAGTGTTAGTGCTATTAGATTTTTCTTAATTTTGCAATCACAGAAGGAGGTCATATTGTTGCTTAAACTGATTGCAACAGGATGCTGTTGTAATTGACCAATCAGCTCTGCTTTTCATGCCTTAAAATGATCAATCGTTTTTATACCTCATCAATGGATCGACTGTCTGATCTCAGAATAGCTGCTCATACTTCGCCACATGACTTTTCCTCTACATTATCCCCGTAAGCCTTCAATCTGTAAGGTGAGATGAGAAAATCAGGTTGTGTGCAGTAAACCCTCTCCAAACACAAAGCAGGACAAACAAAAAGGGCACATTCTAGACAGTTCTTCAGAGCCAAGAAACTCCCCTCTCCACAAGAGGAGTCCTGGAGGAAGAAAAGGCAGCTGAATAAAAAGGTTAGCAGTGCAGTGTTTCGTGCCTGGACAGACAAACAGAAGAAGTTTTATGTGTGTGCCAAATGCAACTTAACACTGCAAACAAGCTCCATCCAATGGAACATCCTGCCACCCAGAACTGTTCAGGGGGGAAAGTACCCAGAATATAGACACGGCGACTCAGGAACAGTGAGGTGATTGGTGCTCGGAATCATTTCCCCCGGTGCTCCTGCTCACTCACTGTAAGTGTTAGATTGAAACTTTGAACAGCTGCCAACAGCATAGTCAAGCACCAGTAAAAGTTAAACAGCAGCGAGCTCACTGTTCGCTGGCATGGGGGCACAGGCTGCTGCACTCTCACAGTCACGGTGGATTCGGAGATTTATTAGTCACGGCTGTATGCTTCGTCTCATAAGAGCTTGACAAATGACTTCACGGCCAAAAAGGAGTCAGAGGAACAAAAGCATTTCATACATGCTTTTCACGCTCAAGTGTTTGAACAATGACCAGAAGATAAAACAACAAGGTTCAAATTTGTCACATCTATCTTCAGGCATTCCTTCAAGATTATGTGAGGGACAAGCTTGATCCATCCGCTCACTGCCTGTTATCTGCTGGATGGAAGGAGGAAGCATTCTGAGTGAAGATGACGTGACTTTAAGATGCAGGGAAATGGGTCGATAGGTGTCATAATGTCACACATAGAAGTCAAAATTCAGTATAAATGCCAGAGGTAAAATTCATAAACAGCACAAGGCAGATTTTCTGCTTCCTCGCTTACAGCCAAGCTCAGAGACAAAACACCATCACTGGGTGTAATGATGGGATATAATCATATTTTTATGTTCTTTAAAACAACAGGTAGTTCAGGTTTTATGTCTTGCACTAGCTGGAAGTAATCCAACTAATGGCAATCATATAAGGCAGTTGTTGAAGTACAATACCCCAGGGATCATGTAAAAGCTCCCACTGTTTCATTTACAGAGGAGTAAATAACACGAGAACCGCTGGGCCTGCTGTAAAGCAGTGTGGGAACCTGTGTCTCCAGTAAACACCCAGGTTGTGTTATGAGCATGTAAGTGTGGAGCCGTTTCACCTTTGACTTAATAAAAAGGCCCGGCTACACGGTGCAAAGGTCGGGAATCATCCCACAACCACAGTGCTCCAGTCCTCACAGTGTTATTGGTCACACCCACCTCCACCTTCAGGCTATGTATACTTGGAAAGGCTGGAGTGTCACCATGGCAGCAAAGCTCCTGAAATGACTCAGGTGTCCCAGTGTCATTGACTTCTGGGAAACTTTGACGCTGTGGACCTGAGGCTGTGTTATTCAGTTCCTAAGCCTCACTGCCTCAAGTGATTTATAAATACAATAATTGTTTACACCACAACATGGACCCTGCTCCAGCTTTTGCAGATAAAACCAAGTCGGTCCCATCCATTCGTCACGATTATTCACCAACTAAATCCAACAATCACAACTTTTGCTGGACATTCCACCTTAAACTTTGCTCCTTACCTTCAACGCAGTGCTCCACGTCCTCCAAGTTGCGCAGAGTAATCCTCATCAGACTGGAGTTGAGCATAAGTTCATTCTTGTGTTCAGGTCCCATAGACTGAGGTGCAGGGTTCAAGAAGAAAATGCGGGTGTCTCCAGTGGCTACTTGGTTGTCACAGATCCCGGGGTTACCAAAGCCGCCGATCATCAGCTTGTTGCCGCCGTCCAGGAGGATTTCACGATTGACGTTGGACTTCCCTTTCAAGTAGCGCCACACTCTGACCTTTAGCCAAGAAGAAAAAAAACGGAAAGATGGTGAGAAATAGTGTTTTAGAATATCAAAATCCAAGGTAATTTTCACAAGTAACACATCACTGCTCCAGATTTGAGGGCCATGTTCTCTTCTGAGCTGCCCGAAACACGGCACGCTTTAGTGCTCTATTTTCTAAGTTTGTTTGTTACCAATTTTTGACTTTCTTTCAATATAAAAAAGGGTATAATACTCTGGTACTAAGAGACATCATATAAGAAATTGAAATATTCTCAATCCCATTGTCAAGAGCATGAGCAGAAATGGTGAGCATATTTTACAAACAAAGGCAGAACACATTTATGTCCAGAGAATTAACTTAATAAAAGAAGAACATATTGCGTGGCTCTAACTAAAACCTTGTTTAGTTTTTCCTTGTCTATGCACCATGAAAGGGTACATGTAAAAAAAATCAAATTTTTAGTCTTTTAAACATATATTTACATATCTCAAGTATCTACAGACCTGCAAGATCTGAAAAATATAAAACCATTTGTTATTCAAAGAAAGTTACAAACAGTATTCTAGGAAAGGCTGCTCAGTGCTGAGGTCAATAATCTCCACTGGTGACTGATGCTAATTATGTTTTGATCAAAACAAAACAAGGATACACAGGTGACAGTGTGAAAAGGGCGTATCTCCTTTAAATCAATAAAAACCCTGCAGTGTCCTTCTCTGTTTGTGTAATTGAGTGTTCTTACGAGGGCTGTTTGACGTTTATGATCTCTTATCATTTTGTTCTGGCAGAAACAGACAGTTGTGTTGAAGAAGCATCACATGACACTAAACAGCTCCTTTAATTTAAGCACACACACAGCCTGAGGCAGAAGGAGTTAAAGCTCATCCTCCATTGACAAAAAGGCATTCCTGTCATTACAGAGCTCTGCACTAAACCCTGTATACCTAACACTTCAAATTATGAGGTGAGCGTGGGCAAATTTCACTGAAGAGTGTGGTCATCCATATACTGAGTGTCAATAATAGTAGAATATTATTTATCTGTTGACTAAAATATTTAACTTTAGAAGTTGTTACCTAAAAGTATTGATGCTAAATAAACAATATTGTCAAAATCAGAATGCCCTCTATTGTCATTACAAAAAATGTACAAAATTGGAGATTGTGTATCGTTAATCAACCAATGATAAACTTCTTGATATTTTAAACCAACAGTACAATATGAATCAGGGTTACCAATGACTTAGTTTTATCATTAACATGATATGAACCTTTCAATAGCTTTTTCAGTGTGTTCAAGCAAAGTTTTGAAGTAAATCAGCCCTGATTTTCTTTTAATTGAAATCAGATGGATTTAAAGCTGGTTGTTAAATCCTTCTAAATTCATTAATGACGGTTTAATGGAGAAAAGTTTCTTGGATGTCTTTCAGATTAAAATAAAACATGTTGCAGCTGCAAGTAATGTATAAACATAGAGAAAAACACAAAATATGATGCCAGGTTTTGGCTTCTATGCTTGTCATGTCTTTTGTTCAATTTTACAACCAATTTTGTTATCCCTTGCTGCAAAATGTTATCGCAGAATGCATTTTTTTTTTTTTAAGTTGTGCTTTCTCTTTGTCCCTTCTTTATTCTCTATATAGGGATGCCAGATTTTACAGATTTTGGAGCTAACACCAAACTCTTTTAATGATCAAAACTGATCACCACTCCTCATCATATTCAGTGTTTGCTCCATCTAGCAGTCATTTTCCCCATGGGCCTTTAACTGCTGTGCCTTATAGGCAAGTAGTCAAAGACATATATGGTAACCTGACACACCAGACTGCCACTGCGTATAAAACATGAGCCACAAACTTTCACCAACACATGACAGAAATGGAGCAAAAATATCCCTCCTATCAAGATTTCCTTTCAGTGTTGTCCATTTGTTACTTCAGTGTTTTTCATCTAATAAAGAAATGTGGTCCCAATCTGATAGAACTGCTACTATAGCTGTTAGCACCCATGCTACTCCATGTGAACAGTCACTTCCTGCTGTCATCGCTGTGCTGTTTCAAGTCAAGTACAATCGTGGTAGATAGGAGTTTGGCACTTTGAATCAAGCGGATCCAGCTGCACTGCAAGATTACAAAAATGCATCACAATATAATGTTTCACAGCCTCATTCAGTTATCCAGTTCACAGTAAATGTGTGACTGGATTATCTACTAAAACTGATTAAACTTTAAACAAAGACAAGTGGACGAGTGAGCTGCTGCAGGAGTGAACAAAAGAGCTAAACTCAAGCTCACCGCTGACTGTGCAGTAATCTATTACTTCACCAAAGAGGTTTGTAAGTTTGTGTGCTTGTTAGCAAGATTACACAAAAAACTACTTGATGAGTTTTGCTCATCAGTAAATGTTGATAATGGTCCAACTTAAAAATGTTTCGATTTGGGGTGCTGGTTTGGCATAGTGGTTAGCACCCCATGTACTTGCTTCTGCCGGTCCAGGTTCGAATTCCACCTGTGACCAGTTTGCAGAGTGTCTTCCCCTGCTCTCTCTCCCCCTTTCACAAGCCTATCCACTGTCTCTCTCCTATCAATAAAGGCGCAAAACGGCCAAAAAATATACATTTAAAAAAAAAAAAAAAAAAATGTTTCGATTTTGGTGGTGATCCAGATAACTGCCATTAACGAACAATCGTTTTTTTCAACAACTGTCTAACTAATAATGATATTAGCATGATTCTGAGTGCTAGGGTCAAGAAATCACATTACGATGGTAACTTTATCATGGAACTTTTGCTTATTGATGTAACAGCAGTATGTGAACCACCTTGGCAGAGGTTTGTGTCTCAGAGTGTTTTTTTAGTTTAGTGTTTAGTTCTAATCACACAGGACTAAAATGTTGGCTTCAATCATAATTTCTGTTCAACAGATCAATTCTTTGGAATAAATCTGCCAGACACAATTCTCTTCTAATCAATATGTGTCCTAAAGTAGCATAAACTGCGAGTTACAAAGTTGGAGTGAGTTACTGACTGAACGTGAGGCACTTTGTGTTTGTCTAATGCATAAAGTATGCTCTTTAGATGAAGTTTGACTTGACTTAATACGACTTAACTCCAGGGGTTTTACAGCTTTTATCAATGCAGCATCAGATTCTTTGTTCTGCCAGAAAATGTCCCTAAATAATTGAGTTTTAACTGAATAAATCTTAAACAAATGAAACAAATAAAACCAATTAGAGCTAATTTGTCCTGCTGCAGGAAACTTAAAAAACTTTGAAAACTGCACTGTCACGGAAATGACAAATCAAGCAGAGCAGTACGGGCAACTTTCTGCAGAGTCAGTTAAACTTCCCTTCTCCTCGAAGGCTGTGCTCCCGTGTCATTTCAACACTCTGCGATGGTTTCTGTTTCCAGAGTGAGAGCCGTGTGCCTCTAATCTACTCCACTCGCTCACCCTCAGGAGACGGGAAGCAAGTGGGCGCTGGAGAAACGAGCAGCGAGAGAGCTGACCAAACACAACTTGTTTATTTTGACAGATTACAGAGCGGTGAACCACAAGTCCAGGATGGTGCAAAAGTGTAGTCACGATGAATGGCAGAGGGTTCAGATGGAGGAAGGGCACTTCCTGGCTGTGGAAGATTGTTGTTTATGGAACTTAAATGTTGTTTTCACCATGAGGCATGGAAGTACCCACATAAATATCCATGTGGCATTAACAAGTTAGCAAATTTAGAGTTTTTTGAAGTGTATCAAACAGGATTTACAGTCTGTTAGTTAAACCACAACTACACCGAGCTGATGCTTTTGGGAAGATGTTGAGCCATTATCACAAATCTGAACTGATTAATACATTTATTAAAACAGTCTATCACAAGCTGAGCTGTATGTTCTGCTTTTAAGATGTATTAATATAATTTCAAATGAGATCTAGGGCGAGAATATACCATTCATACTGAAGTAGTTTGTCTCGATGTAGATTTTAATTAAATTCAGCACTTAAGATTTAAGGACTATAAATATCAATATGCCAATTAAACATAAAATAACCTTTTTGAGATGTTCAGGCTAAATTCTTTCATTTATTCTATCTAATTTTAGTTGCAGCAAAGAGTGCACATGCCTCACCGCTTGTTTATTTGAACCCATTGCCACTCAGGCCTCCCTGTGTGGAGTTTGAATGTTCTCCCCATGTAAGCCTGTTTTCCCTTCGAGCAATTAAGCTTCCTCCCACAGACCAAAAAATACACTGGTTAACTGGTGACTATAAGTTGCCCTTAAGTGTGGGAGAGCATGTGGATGGTTGTCTGTATCTATATGTGGCCATGTGATTGGCTGGCGATAAGTCCAGGATGTACCCAGTGTCAGCTTGGATAGGCTCCAGCCCTTCTGCAACCCCAGGAGGGATAAGCAGCATAGGTAATGGATGAATGGATAGTTTCAGGAGCAAAATCAAAATTGTTAAAAAAGGCAATTAACAGGACTCATGCCTCGTCCCTAACATCCAATAATGGGAACTTTGTTGATTTTTATAACCTAAAATTGTGCATAAAACCCATGCACATGGTCTAAACTGCAGAAATATGTTTGTTTGTCAACTTTCATAAAGTTAGAGAAAGAAAAAGACTCCTTAACGATCTTGCCAACTATCCTGACTGATGCCAGACTACTTGTGCAATCAGGACTGTGCTCTCCCTTGGTCTGTAACTAAAGATCATCCAGCTTAATAATGCATCAATTGCTACAAACAGAACAGAAAGTTCGTTATTCTCTCCAATACTAAAACTCATTCACTTAATTAGCAGTTAGTTTTACCAGATGTCAGAATCAAATCAATGCAACACAACAGATAAACATATGAAACTGATGTCTGTTCACTCTAAAATCATTTGCAGATGACCAAAGGATCTTCTGATGCCAATGTTTAACTGACTCCGATGTGCACCCTTATGTCAGTTCCTCTACTTTCTAATTTAGATGTAATCACTTTGGGAGCCTATCTGCATCTTTTTATTACTAAAAATGAATAACTGCCATTAAACTAGGTGTCAATTATCTCGATTAATGTTGTTCTGGTATTGAACAGGTATTGACATTGAAGTTAGCCACATACAACTAGATTATTTTTCTTACTTTGGCACTGTGATGACTACTTAAGCTTTCAGACTGAAATATCAGGGTTTATGTTTCCATTCATTTAATAGATACTGAAATATGATATTTGGTCCATATTACAAGCTCTACGGCACACAAGACATTGTGTCATTTCAAGTTCTTTCACAATGTGCCATATGTGACATGAAAAGGGAATCAATTTTAAAGTTTGTTCAGGGGTTTGTATTCAGTTTAATGCAGCTGTTCTCTTGTGGACAATGTCAAAACAAAAGATATCTGTGTACGATGGTCATGTGAGAGATACAAATGTAGTTGATTAGATGAAAGGACGACAGGGTTTCCACTTTTACTTATTTATTTTATTCATGTATTTTTATCATTATGATGATTATTTTTGTTACTCTCTTTTGCTGTTGCTGTTCTATGCGTGTTTGTCTTCCTTTGCTTATGATTCAACATTATGATGGCAAATGTAAAGTCTGTTTGTTAATATTGTAAATGTTCAATAAAACCTCTTTTAAAATGAAAAGAAATGTAAAGTTTCAGGTCGAGCATACCCAGGAAGTAAACGCTTTTAAACCAGACATGTGTTTCTCAGATGAGGGTTGTTGAAATCATGGCCCCAAGTCAGCTACAGCTTGTGGTCCAATTTTCAGTTTCCCAATCAAATCCGGCCAAAGTTAGATGTTGTAACTTTTATGAACTGATGAATAAAGATCAGTAAATTATTACTGAGAATAGCACGAGCACACTCATCAGTGCACTCTATCTGCAACATGTCAGTGAAGATATTCAGCTGATAACGTTAAACGTCTTGGATCAAGAATACACCTCAAAAGTTTGGCAACAATGTGAGGTCTACTTCTGTTTTTTGTCCTGATGTGGAGATGAGATGTCAAAATGCATCAGTCTTATCCCAACCAGTAATGGATCCAGTGGTACCCCGGGCCGACGAAGGGCTTCAGAAATCTGACCGACCACCACAGAATCCTTAACATTAGTATATCAAGTGTGAATACATTGAAGCAGCCTAATGGCACATATGTCTTCAGGAGAATTTTTAGAACGTAACACAATAAAACCATTATTTTATATGCCCATGACAATCTAATAACAGCTTCCAAGACTTCAAAGTACTCTTCCGAGCACTTAAAGTACTTCTGTGGTCATTGAGTTTGGTCTTATAACATGTTCTTCACTGTTTAATCCAAAGGGACATCATCATTGAAGCCACAGGCCTCACTTCTGTAGCTTGAGACAAACGTGGTAGCACTTGTCGGCCACACCACAGAGTAAATCATGACTCAGAGTATGATGTTTGTAGCCAGGGGCAAATCAGGGGGCATGTCTGCAGCATTTATGACTGGAAAACGAATGAGAGCTGCAGCCAGGGGCCGGTGAGGGGCCGTGCTCCTCGCTGCAGCATGTTTGGGATGATTACATGGTCAGGGAGGCCTCCCCGTAGCTGTGTAATTAGTAAGTGGAAATAAAAGCACAATCTATGTTTTCCTGTAGGAAGAGTGAATCATCTGCTAGTGTCCGTATTACTGCTGCATAATGCTACTGGATGAATGAAAGGGGGCACTTTTTATAAATTCAACCGCAGGTAAAAACTAATACCAGGACCTTCCCCATTTGGCAAGAAGGAGTTGTCAGATGTTGACAAATATTTTAAAAGCTTTTCAAGCAACATCTGCATGATGAAGTACAGAAACCTTTTCATGATTTCTGCTAATAATTTTAACACAAGGAGAAGAAAGTGTACTGTCTACAATGGACATCAGAAATGTTTGTAGTGTACATACTGGTCAGCAGGTTCTGACAATTTGATAAATTTTAGGCAGGGTTACAGATCAAATTTAGACGGTTTGGGGAGTTCAGTTGCATGTATTTTTGGACATTTTGGAAAAAAAAAACTAAGTATAATTGCTTTGATTTGCCCTGAAATTGAAAAGATAGTTTTGCAACTTTTACAAAACTAATGAGATGTTCATGGGGTGACTTTTTAAAGGGTTTTAAAGATTAGAAAAAATAAAAAACTTATAGAACTTCAGTCATAATTTAACCAAAAGAGGGAGAGCGAGCTGTTAATTGCACAAATGTGTTTGGCAATGTTTGGATCACAGGCTGTTTTGTTTAAACATCGGAAACTTGACTGCATAATTGAGTCAGTGTCAGAAGTTCGCTTGCAGCTTGAAGTTTTTTTCATTCGTCTTTTTGCTTATCAGTTCTTTTCATGTTGTTCTGTATGCTTTGCAAATCGAGGACATCATGCTCTCATTAGAGGCAGCCAAAAAAACGACAGACAGGGGGGACTGCACGACTTCCTTTAAGAAGAGGAGCCAGAAACTTGCAGAAGTTCAACCTCTATTACGGGTGTACATCTTCACTCGTCTCATGATTGAGCTCAATTCAATATCACGATCCATCATTATGTAACACAGGAAGTATCCCGGATTTTCCAAATTACTGCACCAGGCTACTTTTTAGTGACAAAATGAGATCAGTCAGACAAAATGAACTCAATTTAAATTACAAATAGGCTTTGAGACTCACTGCAGCAAAAGTGTCTTTGTACTGTAAACCATAATAAATCAGTTTCATAGGTCTCATCTTCCTATAGATTTTTTCACATCTGAAGCAAAACTGATGCTGCAGTCTAGCAGCAGCCTCTGCAAGATTCAATTATTTTTGGCTGTCTCTAAATCAGTGCATCTTCCTCTATATTCTCATCAAGATGCATCAATTTATAGATTATACTTTACATCCTTATATCTATGCAGTACAGCACTGAATATCAGGAGTGTCATGTGTTTGGCATTGTTGACACTGAAAGCCTACTTAGGCCAATATTCCCCTCAAAAAATCCACAGGAATGGATAAAGAATTGGATCAACAAGCACAATCGTTAATGGCAGTGGTATCAATAAAAATCATATCAATAAATAGCCCTTGTCTTGACTGCCCAAATCATTTGGTAACAAGCAAAGTTATTTGGAAAAGTTTAAATAATCTGGTTATATACCATGTCCTAAACATAAAATTTACTTTTAATTATGCAAACAATTCTCTGGACACCATCTGAATTGGACAAACAATGGACAAACAAGTGGGTCAATGGGTGATTTGACTCATCTTGTCCAAACTTTGTCAACTGATTTTTATACATTTTGTTCTGTGTCAGCTTTCAATTGTTAATGACTTGCCATGAAGGGATTTGTTAGTCTGATTTAATATGCTTGATGTATTTGTTTTGTTCATGGCAGTGCCTGAAACAACTGGCAAGTAGCACAAGTAAACTTCCCCAAATGGTGACAACCAATTGTAGCTGTCAGCAGAGTTAATTAATCTAGACAGAAAAGAGAGAGGAAGGCAAGAGAGCACTGAATAAAGTATTCAGAAAGGTTGGCAACACTGAAAATAAATCAAAATGATCCAGGGGAAAATAATTAATTTTGGAAGAAATAATTTTGGTTCTTGAAAAAATACTAACAAGTCAATCCGTTATCTTACACTGTCCAAACTGCACAAATAAGTCTGCAATGATTGGACAAGTGGGTTGAACTGGGGATTTACTCCACCTTGTCCAAAACTTTTCAATTAATTTTGGCACTTGCTGCAGCGTTGTTGTTTTAGACTTTTGTTTGCATTTTTAATTAATTATCATAAAGGGTTTTTGTTTGATTTATTATCCTTTATGCATTTATTTTGCTCATAACAACATCTACAACAAATGGCAAAGAGCACCACTCAACTAAATTTTCCAAATGGTGACAACCAATTGTAGTTGTTTGCAGATTGAATTAATTTAGACAGTACTGCAAAGACAGAAGAGAGAGCAAGAGAGCACTAACTTAACTGCAGAAAGGTTGGCAGCATTTAAAGATATCAAAAGTATCACAGGGAAAAAATGAAAGATGCCTTTTTATGCATGAATACAAAAAATTCAGTCCATTGTCTTACATCGTCAAAATTGGTTAAGTAGGTAAAACTGTTCATTTCCCTCCACTTGTCCAACCATTTGTGCAACCAAGGCGTCCTAATTACTGAAACTGTCCCTCATATTTGATTCTCACTTCCGATACGAGGCCCCTGGATGCACCAAGCCCCCTGGCAGTATCTTTTCCTGATAGTTAAACTAAACAGTTAGGAAACAAACTGAGGGTTAAAGCTCTCCATCTGCTGCACCAGGGTGACGCTTAACCATGATGTGCTGCTGGTTTTCATGGAGGAGCAGGTGCCTGTCCCCTCTAAAGTCACGCAGGACCGCTTCAGACCACATGAGAACTCTTACCTTGCAGGAGTAGGTATTATGCACCGGGTCCATGTTAATAATTTCATCCACGGTTCCGGTCAGGACTATGTTGGCCTCTTCCTCCCGGTCCTCCAGGTTCTTCTCCGGACAGCTCGCTCCGCAGCGGTGCCACAGAGCCACGAGCAGCCCGGCGACGAGCAGCGCAGTCCGGCCGGCTGGAAGTGTGCGCACGGAGCCCATGACCAGCGAGCCAGAAAGTAAACTTTCCGAAAACAATCAAATGTTTCAGTGAGGAGAGTCCGACAAACAAAGTCCAAACTCTGCCGAAGAAACGCTGACCGAGCCTCCTCTCCTTTCCACAACTTCCCCGCGGACTACCAGTGTGCTCCACTCTGCAGCCCCGCTCCCTGCGTCTGCAGCCCGGGTTAGAAAAGCCCTCTCTGCCGCCGCCGGCTGGGGGAGCAGGATGGGAGAGAGAGGGAGAGAGAGAGAGAGAGAGAGGGAGGAGGAGGAGGAGGAGGAAGGGGCTGGGATCTCTCTCCAGGAATGCAACTACACTTCTCTGTCCCCCTCTCTTTTCCTCTTTTCTCACGCACACGCGCACGCACACGCACAGGCTCGCGGATTTGCATGCGATCTGAATTGCTGATCCCACTGAGGGGGGGGGGGGGCACAGAGCTGGGATGAGAGGAGAGAGTGGCTGTCCGACGTCGCCCCCAGACGGACAGAAAGTGTCTCTACCTCATCAGAGACAACCCAGACCCTGATCCAGTGTGAGAACATGAGCAGTGTCCACTAATTATTTTCTTCATGATTTTCGTCAACAAAATTTCACCTCACGAAAACCAGACTTAAACTAATAAAACTAGTGCACATGGATCTAAACTAAATTAACTGACATTTTCGTCAACAGATAAAATCTAGGTGGAAATGTTTGAGACTAAATCCAATCAGATCTAATTTGATCATGTAGAAAGTAGAGACAAGTTAGGAATATATCCATTGCTGCTTTGGTTGTGTGGAAAGGTTGGATGAGTTCAGAAGGACATCCAATCACAGCTGTCTTAGCTTCATGGTCGTGGGATCCAAGTATGAAATATGACATAAGAATTCAAGGAAACTAAAAATGTCTTACACTTTACACTTTATATTTTAGTTAACTAATTTTACAGGAGATTTTGTGGACTAAATTGTTAGGAAATTATGTCAGCCAAAACCAGTCTATATTTTTATTTTATTGCACTTATAAAGTTAATCAAAATATGAAAAGGAAGAAAGCATAATACATCATATAATAATAATAATAATACAAACAGTTTGCGGAGTGTCTTCCCCGACTCTCTCTTGCCCCCCTTTCACAAGCCTATCCACTGTCATTCTCTCCGAACAATAAAGGCACAAAATGCTGCCCAAAATACATTTAATAAAGATGTGCAGGAGGGGCCGAAGAAACCCATCAGGGCTTATCCAGTGGCCCTCCTAGGGCAGCATGGTGGCACAGCATGTAGTGCCTCACAGAAAGAAGGTACTTGGTTCGATCCCCAGGTCGGACAGGGGCCTTTCTGTGTGAAGTTCGCATGTTCTTCACATGCATGCGTGAGTTCTCTCTGGGCACTCTGGCTTCCTCCCAAAGACCATAAACATGCTCATTGGGTTGATTGGTGACTAGGGCTGGGTACCGATTCAGATTATTCTGGATTGACTTGACTCGATATTACCAGGTCTCAAATTGATTCGATTCACGATACAATAAGATATTTATTCAGTCTGGGATATCTCAGTTAAAATAATACTGTAAACTTAAAAAGTGACTTTTGACCTGGTGCATTATTAAAATTGTTTTTACATTAAGAAATGAACCCAAAACAGTTACAGTAATCTTATATTAATGATATACATTAATGCGTATTCTGTATATTACTTGTTTTCTGTCCAACTCCTCTTTTCCTTCGTGTTTGTAAAATCCGAAATACGTCCATACGTCAGCTTTTATACTTGCTGGTGGTGCTCATATAGTGCTATTTGCTTCTGCCGTGTTTGTTTGATTACTTGCAGTAACATCTCACAAGATTTTGTTCAGTGAAAAGCAGCGCTAAACACAGATCACGCAGTACTAGCTGGGTTGATTCCACAGGCTGCTTCTCTGCACATCAAATGAAGAAAAACTACCCAAGTTAAAAGATCGATCTTTGGATTTTATGGATCGATTATGAACCACTTAAAGGGAAATCGATTAAAATCAATTAAATTGATTTTTTAAACCCAGCCCTATTGGCAACTCTAAATTGCCATTAGGTGTGAGTGTGAGTGTTGTCTGTCTCTCTATGTTGCCTTGCGATCGACTGGTAACCGGTTCAGAGTGTACCTCGCCTCTCGACCAATGACAGCTGGGATAGGCTCCAGCTTAAATATCCTTTTACAAGAGAGCCTGGGCCAAGACAGCAGCACATTTTACAGCCTAAGTCACTTAAATTTAGAATTTAAGCAAATTATTTTAAGGGAAAGGCCAACATTTTTTTCTTTTCATGTCTTGCCTCACTCCCAAGTCCATGACAAGCAGATAGACACCATTCTTTCTTCTAAGAGTGCAGTAACAAGAAAGAAACAGACTAAGCTCGCCCACTGCTAGTTAGCTTAGCTCAAACACTGGGGGTCAGTGGGTACAGCTAGCCTGCCTCTGCCTACATTCATCAGATAAACTCTTCTGCAACTCTTAACAGTCCTGTATGTTTGTTATGACTTATATTTTTTATCGCGTTACGTCACATTATCTTCTGGTAGCAGTGGATTTTCTTCTTCTAAACAGAGGCTTTATTTTGTTGATCTACTTCTGTGGTGGATTGAGCTTGAGATGTGACTTTAGAGAATGAGTCAAGTCTGTTGAACAGCTCTCTTAAGCAATCGACGAGAGCCAATTCACAGATATGAGTGAGCTGTTTGTTTGTGAGCCATTATTAAACCCATATTATTGGAAAATTGTAGAAATTTATTTCTATATTTTTTCAATTAATTTTCTGTCTCATTGTAAAGCACTTTGAACTGCAATTGAATTTATATGGACTGTGCTAAATAAGTAATTTGATGACTGACTGAGTTCTAGTATGATTAGCTGTTCCTTAAAAAGGGCCAGAGTTTGTGTTTCCTTTATATTATATTCAAAATTTCAATCAAATTCTAATATTTTCAATTACCAATAGTTCAAAAATGACAAAAATCACCTTTATTTTCATGAGTATTGACTTCAGAAATAAAAGAAATGTAATGATCTTTAGCCAAATGTTTTCATGAGCATTTTTACTTCCACCAAGGAGGTTATGTTTTTGGCAGAGTTTGTTTGTCTGTCCGTCTGGGAACAAAATAACTCAAAAAGTTATGGATGGATTTTGATGATTTCTTCAGGAAATGTTCAGCATGGAAAAGGGAAGAACTGATTCGATTTTGGTGTTGATCCGGATCAGCGTCTGGCCACCATGGCGAAAAATGTGATTTTTGTGAATAACTACTGAACTAAAATAGATATCATTATGAATCCAATTGCTAATGGTATGTTGGTCAAGGAATCAAAATATTTAGATGAAATAAAGGTAGGACTAACATTTATGGTGAAAATCACAATATTGGTGAGGACTGTGGCGCTGGCTGAAGTCTGTGCTCTCCGAGTACTTGTCTAGTTTTATACTGCTTTGCTCTGCTCCCCAAATTTTCCAGGTTCCATTTTAAAGAAGACTTACATAAGTTCACTCCTTTGACTCCCAGGAGAAGATCGTAGTTGGCCATCAGCTTGATTGAAAGTTGACTATGGTTAAGTGTTATAAACTTTGAGAAAGTTTTACAGTTGCTAACGATGCATCTTTTTATCATGCAAAATTGCCTCAGAATAAAATGGGTTGTAAAGTTGCCACAATCAATATTCAGTATACCTAACATTTTCTGAAAATAACTTTCTTGTATCTAAGATATGGATCCACTGATCACTCAAGTCACACTTTGTTCATTACAAAAATGATGCTAATCGATACATGGCCGCGAGAAGTGAGTGATGACTGCTACACTTTTATTTGGGAGGGTGAGAGCTTTTTAATCAATATTTGGATGTGGCTCAGCAGTCTGTCTTTGTTATGGGGGTTCTCCAAAAGAATAATTGTTTTTGTGCTGCTTTTCTGGTCGTGACGAGGCCAACTTTACAACTTAATTCTCTGAAGTAGAAAATTAAATGAATGAATGAAGCGTTCAGTCCAGTTTAACATCCTCTGTGTCTTACTTCTTCAAACATTGGCTAAAACTCACAAAGTTAAGATAACAAATCGACATTTAAAGGCTTCTGTTCTATTCTTTATACACCACTTAGACAATTGGTCTCTGATCAAGGATCCAGACCCCCTTGGAGAACCACTAAGGGAATGAGATGGGCGCAGGGCTCCAAAGAGATTTGAATCATTGGTTCTCAACTGGTGGGTCCTGGCCCAGAACTGGATCATGGAGCTATTTTTGGGTGGGTCCAAATAATGTGCTTGAGAAATTCACTGTGTTATCCCATGCTAATGGGAATATTAAAGCTGTTTTCTTGAGATCTTAGTTTACTCATTTTGTTTTTAAAAAAATGGTCATGATAATGTCTTAATTTATTAAAACTTCAAGTGAACAAATGGAATTTACTTGGGATGCACTATACTAACCTGACACAGCAGATGGAACAGTAGGTTAAGATTTTTCTAAATACATCTGAGCATTTGGATACTAATTTCTCAAATTTGCACAGATGCATAAACACAAAACAAAATGATTGATTTTCCATTTTCATATCCACATATTTTATGTTTGTAGACTCAAAAAAAGATTTGGGGCCAGAGTCACAATTTAAAGCTCTACCAACATAAAGTTTCCCGTACAAATACAAGACTTTTTCATTCCACTCATACTGATTTTTTTGTTTACTTGAATCCAGCATCTTACATACAAAAAAGCCAATCACTGTGCAGAATTAGGATTGGCACCTCAGTTGGCCAATCAAAATTCCAGTAGCTCCTTGTCCAAATTGGCCGTGCCCCTGTCCAGACAGGTCACGCCCCCCCAGGTACAGTATATGGCTATACATCCCTGTGGAGGTTGCACTCCACTATTTGGAAGACAGTATAGTAGGGCTGAGCAACATATAACTTGAATTGAATCATTTAAATTATTAACTTCAGAAGATTTACAATGAAAAATCCATTTTTTTCAAAGCTTACTTTAATTGCAAGTTGCTGCAACTTTTAAAGATTTAAATACTGAAGATGTACAGTTTTTTATGGTGGTCAGCCCCAGCAGGTTTTGTACAAGCACATGTTTAGGTTTGTACTGTATTTGTATTGAAATGATATTAAATACTGTTCAGAGAGTTCGTTGTTAATTTACTGTGAAAATAACTCACCTTTCAGTGCTTATGTAGTCAAGCCTGCCTGCGTTTGAACTGCATGATCAACATTTAAAGACATTCACTTTAACTTTGAGAGGGAAATTCTGTTTGGTTTGGGAAGATGTTTTGATAACATAAAGGCAAAAATTGAAAAATTTATTTATGGTGTCACGGTTTCTTTTTTTGAAAGAGAAAAAACAATTAAAATCATAAATCAAGTGTTGTGGAAAGAAATCAGGATTTTTATCTTTAGGCCATATCACCCAGCCTTAGTTAAGTCATGATCGAGCCGACAAAATCCCATATTAAAAAGCACTTAGTTCATTCCTTTGCATTAAATTGATCACAGAATCATTCCTACATTAAGGATTGTTTTGTTTTACATCTAACAACCCCTCAAAAAGCAAAGTAACAAATATCTCAGTTGATGTTAGCTATGACAAGTTGCAGAATAATCACCAATGAAAATGTGAATCTACTGATTTCTCTTAGCACATCATTTGCACGGAGACCTATTTTTGTAAACAGGAATGATATTTCCAGTTCTGATGATAGACTGTTGTATTAGTACATCATCAAAATTGAAAAACAGAAAAACAGAATGAATGCCTGAATATCTTCCTTGGACTAATATACAATTTAAACATGTTGGTCCTATCCTGCCAATTAGTTCAATGTGTTCTCTCTTAAGTCTGTAATGTAACGCTTTTCAGCAACAAAAAAAGGTGGTTGAAAACTTTGGGAAAGTTGGGTCATGATCTGTCCCTACAGAGGAGGCGGTGGACTCTGGGAAAGACCAGTTGAAAAAAAAGAAGAAACAAAACTTCTGCACACCAGATGCTGCTCCAAAGTCAATTTACTGAGGTTTATCACTGCAGATGGAAGTTTTAAGGCCCTTGTCCTTTATCAGACATGGAGCAGTTAGTAAGAAGTGTATTTGCTCAAGTAATAAAAAAATACACAAGAGAGTTAGAGGAGTTATTCAGTGGCCAACTGATAACTTTGTGTTTATAACGTGTCACCTTGTGTCAAGTTTTGAGAACATAACTTAATATTTAGAACTTATATGAACTATTGAATGTCTGCAACAGTATTTCCCATCAAGTTCAGTGTTTTTGTGACGTTAATCTGGATCCCCATGAAATTTACCTTTATGATAGAGACATGGAACACATGTTGTCCTGTAAAATTGGAAGTGAAACCATTAAAAAATGGCAGATATTTTTTAAAATCCCATTGTCAACTTATGTTTTTGGGTTGTTTTTTTTTGCATTCAGACAAATATATGTATCACCACCAAAATCTATTTATTTTTTAGGTCGGACCATTACCAACATCCCCTGAAAATTACATAAAATTCTACCCTGTAGTTTTGTATAATTTTGCTAATAAACAATCTAATGGACAAAGAAACATACACCAGGTTTGAGGAGGTACATACCAGCCTATTTAGTCAGATTCATATGTTATTCAGTTAAAAAGATATACGTCTTTTTCTAAGATAATTATGAAAAATCTAACATCTTTTGATTAAGGATCCAGGAGGGCTAAGTAGCTTTTAGAAACAAGTTAATAGGCTCACAGAAAATAAAATCAGGAACAACTTAACTAGGTAGCAGTCCTTATGTAGGTTAACTCCAACTGAGCAGTGAACTCCAGCCTCTGGAGCTCAGAGCCAAACAGGCGGGTTGAACTTACACCATGTCACATGTCATTAAAGATTCGCCCTATATCGTAAAACTTCCCATGTTTAAGACTCTAAATGCTACCATATGGCTATTTTGTTAGAGCTCCTATTTAAGAACAGACAGTGCGTGAATTTTCCACTCTTGTCAGAAGCTGTAATTTTAACTACCCTTCTATTTCTGGTAAAATGACAGGCTTGGTCATGCACAGTTGCTACAGAGGATATTTGCAGAAATTTGTCCAAGTCGGCTACAGCTCTGACAGCTGAATAAACTTTCAAAGACGACCCAGTTTTGATGGAATAATGATACAGTGCTTTTGAGCTTTATGTATTAATATATGTGAATTTTCCAAATGCTGATATTTTATTACATGAGCAGATACACACTGTCTGAGCAGACCTTTTTGAATTAATGGTATAGAGGCCGATCAGAGAAAACTCGTCTGTTCTAACTTCCTAGCTCTTGTTTCATGTTTTATGTCCTGGACATCAGAAACATCTGACAGTCCCATCAGCCTGTTCCCTCCTCAGCAGGCAGCTAAAACAAGCTTTAAAAGTCTCTAATAAACTCTGTCGCCTGTTTTATCTACCCAGCTCACAATACAGCCTGACCAGACAGTGAGCTGTTTGCAGTTAGCATCTGGCTGCTACAAAAACAGATATCTTGCTAAATCAAGATGGAAACTTGACCAGAAACAGGAGGAGGTGTGAGGACTGGACTTACACATGCTGCTCTGTTTCCAGAGTGAGGAGCTGGAAGCTGTTGCTAACAAAGTCTTCAAACAAACTTTTAAAGTTTTATGTCAGTGCAGGATTCACATCCCGCTTCACTGCCCTCTGGTGGGCCCAGTAGTTGACCTATAGGTCAAAGCTGAATGATGGACTGCTGTAGTTCTCTACTGCTCTGGCTTCAAGACCCACCATCAACCTTTAATGACAAGCTACGGCCCAAATTGAGGAAAATATACAACTTCTAAAATGTGTTTGATGAAAAGATGCTGCACTTTGAACCTGAGATCGTACAGAACATCCCAGTACACCAACACATAAACAGGTTTAATGAGAAACCAAAATGAGAAATATTCTTCAAGTATCTGTATATCACTTTCAACCAAAATGTGCATCTTAGGGTCACAAGGTTGCGAGAGTTTGCATCAGTGGATACATACTGAACAGCTCTGTACAAATAATATTTCAGCAGTAGCACTAAATAAGTTGTTGATCATGAAGCTGTCACAAAACACAGACTCAGTGATTTCATGCACAAACATGATATTAAAAAGACCAGCTAGTGAGAAGTTTTTTTAAAATGTTAAGAGTATATAGCTTAAGCTATGTTATGTGTTAAGCTAAGCTTAAACATGTGTCAATTAGCATTACGGGTATTAATGTCTCCAAGAGTTAAGGAGTGTAACTAGACAGCACTCCACTGCATGAAAAAACCTTCAAAATAACAGAAATGGATTTATTTTTCTATCGTATTTTGTCTAAGAATAGGTTCAGGACCCACTGAAAAAGGGTCTGGGACGAATTGTTTTATTAAATTGTAAGTCAGTAACATTGATTTTATGATTTAGCATGCTTCACAGAGCAAATACAACATAAAACTGAAATCTAGTTAAAATCCCTGAAGGTTCTCTGGAAGAAAGAAAAGTCAATTCAATATATTCTCTTAGTGGTTTCTGAGAAAATGATTTAACTCTCATGATTGAAGCCACTTTCTTCCATTCTTCCCCTATGGCACGACTGAAGAAGGTGGACGTGATGGAGACAATAACAGCTCTTATTTTAGCCTGAAAGAATAAAAGATTTTAGCCTAAAAAATAATCCTCTTTACTATTAGTATTTAGTAGGGGCTCGGGGCTATAGTTTAGTTTTTTATTCTATTTTATTTTATTCTATTCTATTCTATTTATTTACTTTGTATTATCGTTTCCCCCAAATTTTCTAAACTTTTTATTTTCCTAGAATTGTTTTTTTATTGTTTTTATTATTACAATAATTTTCTGACCATATTACGTCGGTATTTTGTCCATTTATTATGCGTTTGTGTTTATGTGTGCATGTACATCCATTTTATTTTATTATATTTTTTTTAGTTATATATGGTAGTCTTCTTCACTCTTTATATTTTACATTTAATGCCTTTTCCTGTTATTATTTCTGTTATTTTTTAATTTTAAATCCAATTTAACTCCACCACCCTGTTTTACAAAATTATTATTTTATTTGTGTCTTGTAGAGGTCTGTATTTTTTATTAGTTCTCTTTATTTATGTTTTGTTAATATGTTCGAATAAATTAAATAACATATAAACCAACTTTTTAGTGCTGCTGTTGGATGACTCAGTTATGACCACATACATTCACTGGCAACTTTATAAGGTACAGCTTGCTACGACTATTCATTGCACTCAACTCAACTGGCATCAACCAGGCTCATTGGATAATTTCCCATATGGCCCTTTTCCATTAGCCCTACTCTACTCTACTCGAGCGCGACACAACAATCTGTGGCTTTTTGTCACAAACCGAGTAAAAAAGGAAAGCAGAAGAAGGCTGCAGGTGGCAAGAAGAAATACCCCTTGAGAAGCACAGGAGAGTTTTAGAAGCTATACAACAGAATGAAGCCGAGGACGAGAGCAATCAAGCTGCAATGTAAAGACATATGAGGGTAAGCTAATGGTAGCTACTGCTAGCATGCTAGGTCATCGTGCTCATGACTCATCGATGACGACATTGTCTGACCAATCAGTAGCCGGCAGTCGGTGACGTCATCTTTTAGTATCGACTCAGCTCGCTTAGAACCAGAGCGGAGTAGGTACTAAAACTAGCTTGTTTTAGGAGGTAACGGGCTAGTGGAAACAAGCTGCAATCGAGTAGGGCCGAGTAGAGTAGGGCCAAAGCGTGCTAGTGGGAAAGGGCCATTAGACTGATCATTTTCTGTAAACACCAGAGATAGTTGTGTATTCAAATCTCAGTTGATCTCCATTTTGATTAAGTACGAACAACTGTCTTGCTCCTCCATTCTGATGCTCAGTTTGAACTATTACAGGTCATCTTGGCCGTGTCTACAAGCAGCTAATCTTTGGATTGCTGCAAACAACTGATTTGTGAAGAACCAAAAATCAAGATTTATTGACAGTCCAAGGTTCGGACATGGCCTGCCTCTGCCTACAGTCATCACATAAACTCTTCAGCAACTCTAAACGATCCTGTGTGCTTGTTGTGACTTGTTTTTTACTGCATTATATTACGTTATCGTCTGTTATCATATTAACTTCTTCTACTCCTAAACAGAGGCTTGGTTTTGTTGACCTATTTTTTATGGTGGTTTTGTTATAGCTGTGACGTTCATGTTTGGGTCAAGTCTGTTGAACAGCTCTTTTAAGTGAACGATGAGACCGATTCACAGTTGTGAGTGAGCCAATCATTTGTGAATCATTCTAAAATGCAAACTGAAAGCAAAGTTAAGAGTAGTCTGAGAACTATGTGGTCTGTGAATCAGTTCTCATCATTTGCCTAAAAGAGCTGTTCAAAACACTCAACTTGTTTGCTAACTTCATTGGTGCAAACCACCATGAATCAATAAAATCAAGCCTCTGTTTAGGAGGAGCAGTAAATCATGAGTCACAACATGCCCAAGACAGTTAAGAGTGGCTGAAGATTTTATCTGATGAGTGTAGGCAGAGGCACGCTAGCACTACCCACTGACTCCAAGTGCTTTAGCTAACCTAACTCGCAGTGGGCAAGCTTTGGCCATCTCTTCCTTGTTACTGTATGCACAGTTGAAAGAATGGAGTCAATCTGCTTGTCATGGACTCAGAAGTAAGGGAAGACACGACAACAAAGAAAATGTTTGTGGATCGCTTTAACACAGAGGTGATCATGACATGGTTAGCCATTTACATCAAGAAACAGTTAAACAAGTCTACCTTTCATTTCTTGGTAACAGTTCTTGAGTATTTGAACATCCCACATAGATTAAATCATATCAGAATACATGAAACATTAGCCACCTCCCCCTCCCACAAATATTTTATCCCAAAAGCTCCCTCAAGTAAACAAGCTTTGACCTGAAATGATGGAAAGGAGTCGCCTGCATCAAAGTGTTAGGGGATTCATTTACAGCAGAAGACAAAAGCAAAGATATCAAGTGATGAAGAGGGAATTTACTGCCTAACATGGAGATGGTGTGCTGAATGTCTTTGTATTTTTCTCTGGCTTGAATACTAAACCCTGTCAGCTGCTTGAAAACAGCTTGGAGATTTCAAAGTTAGACTGTAATTTAAAGCATTTGGCAGTAGAATGGTTTCAATTTTAGAAATATCAAATATCAGAATGAAATGCCTTTGGTGATGCTTCCCTGTTCTTGGCCTTAAAAAACCCTCAGTGTTTGATGTGTGCTTTTCACAGTTATGACGGCTATGGATCCAGACACAGCCTTTTATTATACTCTATTTTGATAAGTTAGACATTTGTTGATGGCTTGCACAGAGGGGCTCATGACAGCTGGAAAAAGTTGCCTCTGTTTCCAGACGTGTGTCACTGGAAAGAAAGAGTAGAAACCTGAGATGCTAAGTTAGCAGCCAAATTGTATGCAAAGCCTTTGGGCTGGGCTGCATCGAGGAGCAGCTGCAGTGCTACACCCCTCTGTATCACTGCATCACCGTCAGCCAGAGAATCAGTGTACAGTGCAATATCGAAAAGCGATCCGGCCAATTGGATTGAGTTCAGAGTCGTGTAAGTGATATCTCACGCTGTGCCACATAAATAATGCACCACTCCCACTGAAGTTATCCAGCATCTTGGCATTCAGGTTTGCACTCTATTTCAACATCCTTTACGCTGATAGTGTCTGTTTACTTCCTCTGCTGGTATTTCATGTTTTACATCGCTCCTATAGATAAAGAGCAGGCACACTCCCACTTTATGTTACATGAGGTGCACACGTAGGCTGAAGACATTCCAGCTTTATCACAAGTGTCTGCTGTGGCTCTTTGTTTTTCCAGAGGACAGGCCCACTCTCCTTTATCAGGTATCAGCATGAGAACAGAGGAGAGCCTCGCCTGCCTGGCATCTATCTGCCTCAGACCTCAGACACAGTGTCTGGTTTCCTGTTGCACAGCCCACCCTCTCTGCTGTCGCCCTGTGTCACAGAGCTTAGTACAGATGAATCTGATGATGTGTGCCATGTGAAACGCAAGTCATCACGTCCTCTTAAGAGCCAACAAAACATCCAAAAACTCAGAGTTTTTTTGTGGTTGCACCTTCTGTTTGCAGTGCCTGAATCCGCCAATTTTGAAACCAGGGTCCAGAGTGTAGAGTCTGGAAAACGTTGTCATCTCTGTCTAAACAGAGATCAGCATCGTCAGGGAAAACCATGAGGCGCGGTGCATGTGCAGTACTCTTTCGGGTTAAGGCTACATTTACACGGACGTTCTCTGGGCTCTAATTTTGAAAACCAGGTGCAGACGCGGCACACCTGCCCTGTGCCGCATCTGCATTTCACCGACAGGATGTGTCCAGCGCACTTTGCAAGTTTCTTGCATTGCGCAAGTGCCAGAGAGGGACAAGAGAAGGCATGAATGGGTTTATCCCAGCCCAGTGTTGTCATCACCAATCAAATGAACGCCTCTTCTTGCCTTTAAATGCGTTGGGGGCAAGGCGCAGTGACCGATTGGTCTGAATGATCCCCACTACCATCCACAGTGTGCTGGAAAGACCCGGTAGGGGAGACGGTCAGAGCAGCTGCCACTGTTACAGCAACTCTGAGAGCGGAGGGGCCATCAGGGCGCACATCGGAGGCCACGATGCGCGTCACCATGAATACCACCGTGAACACAGATGTAATCTGTTCCTTTGTCATTAATAGGAGTACAAAATTAAGAGACAGTTACAATTAGCACAGCAGCAGGCTAATCCATTTATAATGTCTGTGATCCACCTGCATTCCTGGTCTGTCATCACCAAATAGCAGAAACTTTGGTGATATATCCTCTCCTGGTATCTCTTCCTCGGCCTCCTTGCAATAATGTGCTCCATTTTATTAGATCATGTTATGAATAAAGACTAAAACAGAGAAATATGGGCAATCACGAGTAAATCCTTAAGACACCGAGTGATATACATTTATTTTCTCTATTTTTTCTCAGTCTTTTTCTCCCTCATGAGATAAAAGAAACCAGAGCTATACTTCGAATCAGATGATGAGGCTGTGTGTTGTTGGCTTGTGAGATGTGCATAAAACTTTCAGCTGCTGTCAGGTTAAGTTGCCATTTTGACAAACAGCTTTAAATTTGAGCCCTCTGACTTAGAACACAAAGATTTTTCCTTTGCGTATTCAAAGTCGATCCACATTCAGACGCTGGAGACACATGAAACTGCTGTAGTATGCATGCAAGTTCAGTAGATAGCGATGTAGGTCTGCAGAGAGGCAGCGCTGCTACAACACATGTACAAAGAAGAGAAACTTTTCACAAACAACAATGGCGAGTGGACGCACAAAGACACAGGAGTTTCTTTTCTGGACAACAAATCAGTTCAGACAACAAGTCTGTCTAGATAGTTTTGTCTGGATAACAACTCGAGCATGGTAAGCGGCACACACATTACACAGTAGACGGCCAGAGCTGTTGTTGTTCCTGGTAGGCACATGCAGCCTTCATGTGAGAGAGTACTGCACATGCAGTGACGTCAGCGTTTCACCAGTGTGGGATGAGTTTCCAAAGCGCTGCATGGAGAGAGTACTGAAAACTCCCCACTCTGGAGCCTGGTTTCAAAGATTGCAGATTTAAGCACTCCAGGTACCGTTCCCATGTAAACACAAGGCTGAAACGCAACAAAAACTTCAGATTTGACTGTTTTAGGCCTTGTATAAACAGCCCCTAAGGTTGCACCTACCAAGAAACAACAACAACAGCTTTGGCCAACGACCAAGCAACCTGTGTGCTGCTAACTGTGTTAGGTTTGTTATCACTCCACCAACAAAATGTGGATTTGCTGCATCAGTACTCTGACCAGTGCAGTGGCAGATCTAGGATTTTTCTAAGTAAACAGTAAAATTCATTTCACAAATTTAAGGATGTGAGCAACTTCAAAGGAAATAAAAGAGTATTTAAAACATGCACTTTTTTATCTTATAGTTTGTGTCCATTCAATTTACGGTTTTCTTTTGTCAGGTTTATTGATGATGGACCTGCCTATTTCATACTCTACTGCCACCAGTGGTTGGTTGGAAAATCTGATTGTCATTCTCTGGTAAACTGGAGATGAATGACAGGACAGGGGCACAGCAGGGGGCAAATTAGATTTCAGATGGGGCCAATGCCCCAATGGCCCCGCCTCTAGAACCACCACTATACCAGTGAGAAAGGGATAAACAGTATAATTAATTGATGGATGGATTTCTCCCTGTTAAAGGCATATAAAAATCAACGAAATATCTTTAAGTGCATGGTAAGATGGCCATTAACTTTATTGTATGTGTGTGGTTAGATATGTGTCAGTGAGAATGAAATATAAATACTTTTTGACGGATCAGCTGGAGTAACAGAAGGAAGTGGTCTGTCTTTTTCATTACACTAAACATGTTGTTTTACAACATGTCACATAACAGTTTGTGGGTATGTTGGCCTACTGTATATCTTGCTATCTACAGGGTGCACAATCCCAATACAAAGTCAGACACTAGGACTGTCAGTGGACATTTGTTTTGACCTTATGGATGTGTGTTCATCTTTCCAATGCATGGCTGTGCCACATACTTAAGGTGATTATAGGTGCAGTTATTGTCTGCATACATTATAAAGGGGACTACAGTAGCAGCAAAAACCTGCAGAATATCAACAACCAGAGTTTGACTTTGTACAAGCAGGCTGACATGGATGGTCAGTTTTGGCTGAATAGTTTTTCACTGTTAGGGAAACAGAAACTGAGTGGAAAAGTACTTTACACTGAGGGGCAGAGGGATAAATGTGTGAAGAGCAAAAGCATGAACCCACGTTACACAGTGTAGCTTTCACAAGATTTATAAAACTAAAAGGTTAGAGTAAAACATCGAGACTCTTTAAAGTTTTTTCTGCTATAATTCTCATTCTAACAGCATAAAAAAACAAACAAATATTCAGTGGCTGTCTTGTCGTTTTCATTCTATATTAGCATACATTTTTAATTCTTCTTGAGATTCTGTGAGATTGAAAATATTCAGCAGAAAAAACAACAGCCAACAGCTTGATCCATTTGCATAACAAAATTGCTTTTGTGTCCTATAACTGCACAATTCAAATCAATTTTGGAGCAATTAGACCATCTGGTTCAGAAATTCATTCAAACTTAATTGGTTTTTCTCATCTGTATGGACTGTGTTTCACAATATTAGATTCTTTTGTGAATTTAATTATGTTTTTGGTCATATATATTGAAATGTGTTTAATTCTGATGTTAGACAGCAATTATCTTGCTATTATGCCGCACAAACAAAAGCAAGAGCCAGAGATGTGATGTTCTGTCTGTCTGTCTGTCTGTCCGTCTGGGATATAACTTTTAAATAGTTACATCAACCAAGAGCTAAGAGTTTTTTTTTTTTTTTGATTAAACATCTCATATAACCCGTACCTAAGGATTAAGTCATACTTTCAAGGTCAAAGTGTCAGTAAAAGCAACACATCTTCTACCTGCCACTCAAATTTACAGATATGTCCACTCAGAATCCAGAAAAGTAAGCAATTAAAATTTGGATATCATGGGTCTTAGTCGTTCTTTGCCTCTGAGGGATTTTTTTTTAATGTTGCCAGTTAATTTAAAGAAAATGTTTTTTTATTTTACCCAAAAAAAGTCAGTTCAATTTACAAATCAAAATGTTAAGAATAAGGCCTATAAAAGAGGTTAACTAAATATAACACTAAATGAACTAAACAAATGTTAACAACAAAATGTTAAGAATAAGGCCTATAAAAGAGGTTAACTAAATATAACACTAAATGAACTAAACAAATGTTAAGTGTCAACCCAACAACACAGACCTGCCTGCAACATCCATGTAACTCAAAGAGAGGAGACCAGAATAAATAATGAAAAAATGATTGAATCTAGCAGAATAAATTAAACAGCGTAAGACATAGGGCCCTAATTTCGTGGCGCAGTGCTGGGTGCACAAGCCTGGCGCACTCTGCGCAGTGTTAATTTCATCCAGCGCACCGCCGTGCACTGCCAATTTGACAATTTGGTAGACCGTCTGTGCAGAGATGGGTGTGACGTCGCACCAATGGGAGGTGACGGCACACCAGGGGGAGGTGCCAACAGATTCAGGTTGGCGCAGTGACAATTTCGTGCCAAAAAACTGTGTGGAAGGTGCGCTGAAAGCTCGCCGGCTCCAACCTGGTTTATTCTCAGCACAGGCGAAGCGCACCCTCTGCAGCTGTAATTTGGTGACAGGCACACATGTGCGCACACGTCAACAAAGTCTCAGAGGCAGGTTTCCAGAGTGTCAGGAACATTTTAATGCAATAAACAATCACAGCAATCTCTATTTATCGTAACTGTCTGTCCCGTCACATCTGATGTCGGATTTGTCATAATGGAAACTTAACCTGACGGCAGCTGGAAGTTTGATGCAAATCTTACAAGTCAACAATAAACACCCTTAACATCTGATACTGAGTATAAATCTGGCTTCTCTCATTTCATTAAATTCAAAGAAAAGAGGGAGAAAAAAGACAAAGAAGAAGACAGAAAATAAATGTATGTCACTCAAGATTTACCTATGATTTCCCATATTTCTCTGCTTTAGTCTTTATTTTTAATGTGATCTAGAAAGATGGAGTAGGCTACATTATTGCAAGGAGGATGAGGCGGAGACGCTGGGAGAGTATACAGTATATCACTAAAGGCTCTGCTATTTAGCGATGATAAACCAGGAGTGCAGGTGGATCACAAGCATTATGAATGAATAAACCAGCTGCTGTGTAACTGTCTTTTAATTTTGTACTCTTATTAACGACAAAGGAACAGATTACATCTGTCCCGGGAGCTGGCCCACACGGTGGCGCGCTTCGTGGCTTCCAATGCACGCCCCGATGGCCAGTCCGTTCTCCCAGTTGCTGAAGGGACAGCAGCTCTGACCATCTCCGCTACCGGGTCTTTCCAGCACACTGTTTCTGCGGTGGCTGGGATCATTCAGACCAATCAGACGCTGTGCCTCGGCCACATCGCAGTTAAAGGCAAGGAGGGGCAGTCATTTGATTGGTGAAGACAGCAATCGGCTGAGTTAAACCCACTCACTCCATTTCTCCTCCCTCTCTAGCATTTGCGCGGAGGGACAGGGATGGAGGTGTGCATGCACATCTCTGCGCCTCTCTGCGCCTGTCTTGGCACTGCAGGAAACTTGCAAAGTGCACTGGTCACACCCTGTCCACGCGGTGCAGGGCAGGTGTGCCTGTACCTGCGACTGGTCTACGAAATTAGAGCCCATAAAGTACTTTAGAAAACATCCTGAATCAAAATCATGTGGAAATTTGTTCTTGTGGCTGCATAATATGTATCAAACCAATGAGGTGGGCATCTGATGATGATGTGATGGTGAATATTACCCATGTGTGGCTGTGCCCATCCTAGCTCGTGAGCTGGATATCTTAAAATTTATTCTTTTATATCTTTATATTTATGTTTTATATCTTATCTCCTCTGCGACTCAGGATAAACAAATCAGATTTGAAGGAAACAGGTCTTTTGGTCTTATGTTCATATCTTGCTTATTAATGCAACTGCAAAGAGGATTTTTTAAAACTCTGCACGAATGTTCACTTTGACCTGAGGATAACCTGAAAATGTTTGGTTACATAGACAAGGGTTTGATATCCTGTTACAAAACTTCCAACTGAATAAAAGTCAGTTACTGTACCACAGAATCACCGCAGCCCCTTCATAACACAGCATGGTACTTTCCAGAGGCATATAAACCAGTGTGGTAGATCTAATATTACATGCATAAGTCCTAAACTAGTGTTTTCATAAAAATCTTGAACACTTTTTCCAAATAAATCCTTCTTCTGCTCTCTAATTGTATGTTCACAGATGGCTTGTTGCAAAGTTCTGGAGGTGTTTTCCATTGTCGCTTTAAAGTCCTAAACTTGGGGCCCCATCTTTCCGAAGACAAACAGTCCACAAAAGAAGTAGAGCTGCAGCAAACAGAGCGTATTCAGCAGTCTGACTGTTTGCCAGATGGCCCTGTGCTTTGTGGCTTCATGTCTTAACAGGAGAAGGGCTTTCACACCTGGTTTTATCCCTGTGCATTTGACTGGAATGTCAGATAGTTCAATGCAGAGGAGCCTCTCCCATCTCTGTCTTCTTTCTCCAGCTCTGTTTTTTTTAACTTGTGGTCGGCAGTTTGAGTCTTTGATTAGGAGTGAGGTATTTCTGATCAGTGTGAACAGGTAAATACTCTTGATGCGTGAATATTTGGAACAATTTCAAGTGATTTAAGGTTTGCCTTGTAGTCTTCAAGGTTCTCCACCATCACAAGTCTGTCTTATCTCTGTCACTGATGGAGTTCAGAGGAGATAAGATAAAGGAGTATCAGTGAGGATTACCATATAGACACTGATCTGTCTCATTATAGATATGGTTTCAGATAAAGGCCCCTCACTTCCTTACTCAACACATGGCCACTGATCCCCCTCAGACTATATTAAAGCATTTTCCCAGAGCTGGACACATCCAACTGTCATTAACGTTGTAAATTAATTTTTAGACGTGATGCTTCTTTTGAGAACAATCAAGAAAAGCTTTACCTTGAGTTACATTTAAAGGATAAGTTTCGTTCCTACAGCTTTCACATTGTTTATAGAATGAAGTAGAACAATATACTCACCCAGAAGGCTTACCTGATCCAAACAGTGCTTCGGGAGAAATTTAGATCCAAAATCGAGCGACGGACATCAGTATAATGGTAGCACATAGGGCATGTATAGCACCGCTCCTAAAACTGCATTAATCATCCAAAAACTCATTAGTTTCACTAATATTTCATCACGGTCAGCTCACGCTACTCCTCCATTACAGTCCGTGTCGCTCCAGACATGTCTTTGTGACTGTGTTTGCACTTCAGCCAATCCAAAGATGGGCGATCACAATCTCAGGACATGACTTTAACCATATGAGCATATGTTTTTGAGTGTACATTTTTGACTTGAGAGTCCTCAGAGGTTGAAAATTAGAGGGATTCACAATAGTTTAATGTGCCTGCCTATCATATTTCTCCCAAGCACATCAAAAATTAAAGCTGGGGTCGGCGATTTTGGAAAACTAGCATGAATTTGAAAGTAGCATCTCCTCAGGGCTCCGCCTAACCGCCCCCCCCTGCTCACATGCACGCATGCGCCTGATATATCCAGAAGACTGATTCAACTCCAAACCCTCAGCACAACGTGTTTGTTTTACACTACACCAAGTCATGTCTCAGTCAGCGGTAAGAAAACACCAAACAAACATGTAAAGTTAGTTAGTACTCACAGCCGATGTTGATCGGGGTAGCCTATAGGTAGTTCCTCTGACATTCTCCACATAGCTGTCAAATCTCCCGTTTTGGCCATGAAACTACCGTATTTTCCGTATTTTATCCTCTTTCCCGCCGTCCTCCTGTATCAGTATTCTCCCGTAAATCTCCCGTGTGACGTTATGATAATAAAAACATTCCTCTGCCTCTCCAAACGGAACTCTGTCTCTATCCTGAATGGGGCGGTAATGCTCCAGAATGATGGATGCCAACTGCCTTAAAACCGAAGAAGAAGAAAAAGCTTCACGAGAACGTCCACCTGCAGTAGCCTGGGTGGCAGCTATTGCGAAATTAGAGCAGCAGAACAAACTTAGAAAAACAAAGAGTTTATTTCAGATTTCTTGTACATATGTCTTAAAATGTGAGGGATACTGGAGCTTGGTTGGGGTTGTGGGACGGCTTACGGTGGGTTTCCCGTATTTTCAAAGACAAAACTTGAAAGGTAAGCATTCTCCGGCGGACTCTGATACGTACGAGCTCGGCTACACACACCAAGTCTGTGCACGCCGGGAAAATGCACGCGCAGTAGGCGGGCAGAATGGCGACGGGATTTGATTGGTTTAAAAAACAGGTGTCCCGGCATGATTATTGGTTGGGGTTTTCCTTGTTTTACACCTGCTGTAGATAGCGGATATTTTTCTCTCTGTTTTAAGAACACATTATGAGTTGATTACCATCGGGTCATAAAGACCATTTTAACCAGAAAGTGTATTTAAATCAAATCGCCAACCCCAGCTTCATTAGACATGTGCACCATGAAGGTCATTTGTAGATTTATAATCCTTTGAACTCACTTAAAACCCAAATCAAGACACTTCAAAAAATCATATATGCAGTCTGTAAGTGTGAGTTTTTCTGTAAGTCATTATGTCTAAAAGCAGCTGTAAACTGTGAAATAGCCGTATGGACAGCGGGGCATTGGTGAGTGATGGCGAGTAGGCCTTCATTACGTTCAGTTTGTTCAAGACCTCTCCATCCATCTGCCCTCTCACCCGCCCAGCTCCTGCTTGTTTACGCAGAGTGGCCACAATTTACAGACGGCCATTTTATCTAATGGATGCCATTCATTCATCCTCGGCCTGCTCTCTGGCAGTCGCTCGCAGCAGAGCCCATTAGGAAATGAGTTCACTGCAGACACCCACAACAACTCGGCCTCTGCAGAAGTATGGAGATCAAACTCTGTCTGACTGCAAATTATGTCGTCTGAACTGAAGGTCTGATTCTGCATTCAGTTTGTTTTCCATACATTTGTTGTTAGATGTGTAATGAGATCTACTTTGATGTAGAACCGAGTTTCCATTTTGTCTTTAATGTGCTGTTCCATCTCCTCTGATCATTATGCATATTAACTTTCACCATGACAGCAGATTAGCTAAAGGAAGACACAGGGCTCCTCAGGGACCATAAGTCATCCGTTAGTGAAAACACAAACACCATTTAAAACAAGTGGCACCAGTGATCATTGCTATACTGATTAACAGGAACTCTTTCTCATAGATTAACTACTTTTCCACGAACCAATGTTGCCAGAGCACAGCAAGACAAGGCAAATGTATCTACATGGCACAATTAAGATGTTTCATTTAATGTGTTTTAAACAATTTAATTAAAATAATGGCAATGAAGAAAAACAAGTTAATTCTTTCCAAAAATATTTAAAAATGGCAATGGTAAACAAATACTGGGCTGTATTATTTATGAGGGGGCAGGACTAGATGATAATAAGCTTTATTCTGTGCCTTCTCAAACTGGTTGTTGTGTTGACATACTGTACATATGTAAACATGTTTGATTGACATGAAGAGTGATCGATGTACATATGTATTATGTTGGTTTGACTTCATTTATTGTTTGTTTTTTTTAATTTGAGATAAATAAAAGCAAAGAAAAAGCAGGAAAGAGTCTGGGTCAGGAAGAGTTTGTTTGGAACTGGTGTCATTTATAGAAATACTACGAGGGATGAACTATAATCATATCAATCAATTATCAAACTTTATTTGTATAGCAGTTTTCATACAACATATGCGGCACAAAGTGCATCACATTAAAGGATAAGTTCTGTTTCTACAGCTTTTACATTGTTTATAGAATTAAGCAGAACAATATACTCACCCAGAAGGCTTTTCTGATCCAAACGGTGCTTCGGGAGATATTTAGATCCAAAATCGAGCGGCGGACATCTGTATAATGGTAGCACCTAGGGCATGTATAGCGCCGCTCCTAAAACTGGATTAATCGTCCAAAAACTCATTAGTTTCACCAATATTTCATCATGGTCCACTCGCGCTACTCCTCCATTACAGTCCTGTGTCGCTCCACCCATGTTTTTGTGGCTGTGCTGACCTCTGAACTGAAGAAGAAGAAGGTATGCCTCCGCGAATGCGCAGTACGGCTCATTGTTTCAGGGGAATACCGCCGGCTACACAACGACTTTCTTCTTCCAGTTTTGTGCAAAATTGACGAATATCTATGAAGATGTTGTGGAGGAGAACTTTGAATATGATGGGTGTCCTTACAGTTTCGAGCCACAGTTTACAGATGAGGAGCTCATCGAAAGGAGGACGCGTACTGCGCATGCACGGAGGCATACGTTCTTCTTCTTCAGTTCAGAGGTCAGCACAGTCAAAAAAACATGGGTGGAGCGACACCGGACTGTAATGGAGGAGTAGCGCGAGCGGATCATGATGAAATATTGGTGAACTAATGAGTTTTTGGACGATTAATGCAGTTTTAAGAGCGGCGCTATACATGCCCCGTGTGCTACCATTATACGGATGTCCGTCACTCGATTTTGGATCTAAATATCTCCCGAAGCACTGTTTGGATCAGGAAAGCCTTCTGGGTGAGTATATTGTTCTACTTTATTCTATAAACAATGTAAAAGCTGTAGAAACCGAACTTATCCTTTAACAGAGAACAAATAAGAGAAAGTATGTGCAATACAAACATCAATAACAAAAAGAACCAGCAAAACAAAATCAAGCATCAAAAAAATTAAGAGAATGCAAACTTCCACCAAGGTAGCTCACGTACTTCCGTTACATCTATAAACAATTGTACCATGATAAAGATACCATCCTTCGTGAAGGCTGGAGAGAAACCACAGGGACAGCAAACACCTGCAGCCAGCCTACTCTCATCGGCAGGAGACTGGGAACTGTTGATTTGGGCAAACAGCTCAAGTTCCCCGGAGTATGTAACACCAACCTCCTTGAGACCAGACATGGTGCTAACATCTGCTTCTTCTAAGCAAGTCCTCTTAGTGGAGCTAACAGTCCCCTGGGAGGACCGCATGGAAGAGGCCAATGAGAGTAAGCGGCTCAAGTACCATGAGCTCATACAGGAATGCTGAGAGAGAGGCTGGAAAGCCCGCGGAGAGCCAATAGAGGTGGGATGTCGAGGCTTCATTGCTCACTCCCTGTGTAAAATCTACACCCTCTTTGGAATCACAGGAGCTGCGAAGAGGAGAGCCATCAAATCCACCACAGATGTGGCAGAGAGAACCTCTAGGTGGATTTGGATCAAACGGTCCAAAAAGTGGGCCCACGCTGCTGGGACACAAGTTGGGGACTAATCACCCCCAGCTGGGTCGCCTGAGGGAGGGTGTCTGATGTTGCAAGACCCAAAACACCCATGATCTCAGGAAACATCACTGGTGATGTGTCCCAGTGCATCCAGATATGTATCTATACACCGTCATAATATGATTCCTTGACCCTAAAAACCAGCAACTAGCACTCAGCATCATGTGGACATCATTATTAGTTAGATCGTTATTGAGCAAAAAGTATTGTTCGCTAATGGTGGTAATCTGGATCACCATTAACAACTGTGAAGTTTGGCCATTACAAACTTTCCTGAAAATTTCTGCAAAACCATCCAGTAGTTTTTGCGTAATCTTTCAAACAAACAAACAGACACTGGCAAAAACATCACCTCCTTGGTGGGGGAAACGATATGAAGAGCTCTTTTCCAAAACGCTATAAATCCATTTTCATTTATTAAGTATTTACATTATTTACCCAGACCCACCGTTGGGTTGGCTGGGGAACTGAACTTTGAAATACAGTTTAAACAGGAACATATAGCTTTCTGGCGTTAAATACTGATAGGGCAAGTAGTGCAAATGGTATATAAAAGAATAGCACTGATTAATATAGTTTTAATTTTGGCTTTTATAGCATTTTGAAAAGAACTCTTCGTATACACAGTGTATGGTCTGTGTGTACAGCCAACATATTGGCTCCATGTATCTGGAAAAAAAACTTTTAGGGAATTTTCTGCCAACTCCAAAATTGTTCCAAAAATTTTGATCAGTCCTTGCAAAACTGAGAGAAAATCCCTCAAAGTGTCCCTTGGATAAAGGGGCAGAATTGTTTACCTAGGACCTCTAAAATCTAATCTCTTAATCTTTCAGGCAGAATCTGAGCAAAGTTTGAGGAAAATCCTTCAAAGGTTTCTCAAAACGTCCCATATAAAAGAAAATGAAGGACAGACTGAAGAACATCTCAAAATCATACCTCCAGCTCTGTCATCTCTGGAGTGGAGCTATAAAAATATCTGTATCAATAATCTTGTAAAAGGCAGCTGTAAACAAGTCCTCAACCTTTCTTTAAATAACTCAGAGTTTCATTACCGCTCCATAAATAAACCTGCCATGCCCTCACAGAGCAATGACCCCCGTTATTTTTATGCATGCAATAATGTTTTATCTGTCCATCTAAATACATAAGTGTGTGTGTGTGTGTGTGTGTGTCCTTGTCCGCATTGCCCTTCCTGAGTCAGAGAGCTACAACCACTACGTCAGACGTTGACATAAAACAGCAAATCAAGCACTGGGACAAGAAAGTGCCTCATCATCATGGCTCCTCCTCTGTAGACTTGGTCTCGGCCCAAAATGGCCGTCCACATGCATTAGCTAATTGAGCGCTCCGTGTCTCTGTCACGACGTTGCACTTCTTCTTCTGACCAGCTGTGCTGAGTCAATTCAGAAGGATTATCTTATCATTTGATTGGAGCCCAGTAATTATTGAAATGATACCTCATGTGATTAAGTGGTGACACAGCAGATTAACTGAGTGGTCCTGTTTTCTGTAACAATGATCTATGCTGCACAAAGACTTCTTTTACACCAGGGATGCGCAAACTTTATTAATCGATTCATGTATCATTGTATGTAATTAGAAATCCAATGCAAAGAAATATAATATAGATGGATAATGGATAATTTTGCCTTTAAAGGGACTGTGAGGAGTTTCTAAGTAATTACAAAAAAGTCTCACTTTTAGATATATGCCTGATCCAAACACACACTTTAAGATGAGTTTTATCGCATCAAAATAGGTTATCTATAAATGCTATTCCTTAGCTTCGCAGTCAGGTCGGACAGGGCTGGACTGGCCTGGATACTCAACTTCGGGAACAAGACAACTAAAACTAGAGCAAATTTATATTATTTGGTCATGTCTTAGAGCACCGGACTGTAAGTAGCGATATATAGCCGGCTACAAAACTACGATACAAAGTTATCCAAAAATTGCTTGTTGTCACACATCAAAAAGTACTGCTACATCACTAGAAAGAGTTGTTGTAAGTCCTGTAAGTTGTTGAAAAAAGAAGTTGTAAAGCAATGCAGAGTTCTGAGGAAGGTCCGAGCTGCATTCATTAGCATCACAACAAACGTAAGCTTTGGCTTCTTTTGGTGCGTTCCAGTTGTAGTCAGAAGTAGGAATTTCCGGGTTCCGAGTAGGAAACTGCAACCGGAATGTCCCTTGAAGTCGGAATTTCCTACTGAGAACTCGATGAAAACCTCACCACCCCCGAGTTGACAGTCGAAGATAGATGCCCCCAGTGTGAACAGTTATTTAGCTCCTGTAATAATCAATTTATTTGCACTTCTGACTGGGGTGTGTCGCTCTAGATCAGCTGTATACATAGTATTGTTAGACTTATATTTACAAAAATGCTGCCATAGTGATAATCACATTCGTCATGTGATATTTATGAACAACAACGCAGGGCGTGCTAACAACAGCTAACAATAGCCTGGTAGATAGGCATGTTTTTTTCCGACTTCAACTGGAACGCCGATAAGTCGGAGATGATGTCACTCCCAGGTCCGAGGTTACTAGAATGCAGCATTACAACAGTCGCTGTGCGTGCTCATGGGTAGCAGAGTCTTTATGTCGCCCGTGATAGATTCTCCTCATAGCACCTTGTGTAAATATTTATGCCTTTATTGATAGGAGCTAGAGTTACAGTGGATAGGCCTGTGAAAGGAGGTGAGAGAGAGTAGGAGAGGATACAGCAAACTGGCCACAGGCTAGATTTTGAGCCCGGGCCTGTACAATTATGAGCATGGTTTGTGCTTGGTTGCTTTCCCCCCTGCCAAACCAGCACCCAATTTAGCCTTTTTAAGATACCTGTTGTTTGGTACATTACAATTACCCGTTAAAGCCTGGTGTATCATATTTGATATATACTTTTATGATGCCTCTATCTAATCGACATGATCAACAAATTGCTAAAAACAACCATCTGAATTCAATCACATATATGATAAAACTTTCCTTATGTGGATTATCAGTTGCCAAAACACCTAATGTACCACACAAAACAATATATATATATATGTTAAATTTTTCTGAAATTTTGTTCTCTGTTTTTGGATTTCAGTGGAAGGCAAACAAACATTTCAGCTCCAAGAAATTAGACTTTTTTTGGCTATAATTTGTATTTTAAGGCTTTAAAGGGTTGAGGATTTTAGCGGCCCCTTGTCATTCCTGAGTACCACAGGATGAAGCTTGAAGTCTGAAGCTGAGAAGGAAGGTGCTGCCTGTTTATCACCACATTCAGACAAAAAACAAGAGAAGACTGTAAAAAGCTTCCAAATTTACAGGAGTGTGCTTTAACATCCATCCACCTATTATCCATGGCACCTGCTCTTTCTGGCTCATGGAGGGCTTCCTGACATTTGGCCAGAAGTGAGGTATAGCCTGGGCTGGTCGTCAAACAATCACAGGGCCAGCATGGAGAGACAGATGACCAGTAAGAGCATGTTTTGTACCTGTGAGGAAGCAAGAGTGCATAGATAATACCTATGCATGTGCAGGAAGAACATGTAATGCAGCATTAGTCATAAGCCACCAGCCTAAAGATATTAAAAACTGAACTAATACTGTTGGATTTAGGTTAGAAATGAGGGGATAGATTATAAGAACTTCTAAACCTGAGAAGAAGTGTTTGTAATTTAATTAATTCCTAAAGAATGTATGTATATATAGATTGGTATTCACTCAGGGCTGTTTTAGTATATGCAGTTTGAGTTTCAATACTTTAAGGATACACCGATGCTCAAATTCTGCCCATTAAATGCTTTCAGCTTTTGTTGAGCTATCTGGTAATGACAGAGAGCTCATAGCGCTATATTGAATGAGCTAATAAAATATCCATGAGCACTGCCAACAGAGAACATAATTAGTTTTAGTTATGGCTGTGCTATCTTTAAATTTGTCTGGGTAGAATGCACATTATCCAGCGGGGCCTTTTATTCAGAAACAAAAAAAAGAGTGACCCCAGAATCCAAGGAAAGTGACCTTCAGGTTGGATAGGGCAGGCAGCCAAGCCTTAATGCTGGGCCAACCATCAACACCTTTCACCTGCAGAAGTCTAATTAGGAGTGACATATTTAACACATCCACAGGCGTGTTGCAGGTGGGTGGATGTACTCAGGCCAGGATTCATGCTGGGCTGTGGCCAGGTATACGGGGGCCGAGAGCCGCCCCCAGCATCCAGAAGCAGATGTTACCTAATGAATCCTCGCCCAGGAATCTGTGACTCACACCAAAAGCCTCCTTCTGCTTCTCAAAAATCCCTCTGAGCTGGAGGAGGAATGAAATGGAGAAAGGGATAAACTGAGGTGATGGAGGGTAAATCATAAAGTGCGTGACAGAGGGAGGGGAGGATGAAGTTTGGAAGCAATAACGGATGGATGGACGGTAGATTATTGGGCTTTTTTTTTTTTTTTACCTCCTCACTCTCCTCAGCTGCAGTCTGAAAGGAGTGACAGGCTCCATCATAGGGGAAATATTTTAAAGGCAGAGCCGAGTGAAGAGCCAAAGCGGAAAGTAAACAGGAGCGACGGCAGGAGAATCAAAGACTCGGACGGATGAAAGTGCTCCCAACATCCTGTCTGTCACTGAGCGGAGCAGACCTGCTGCCTGTTAGGACACGAGCCCTTTGTGGTTGTGAGCTGCAGACATTTGTGGCGCTTAGGCCGTTTTATTTATGCCACGGTCAAGTTCCTACACGTGTGTTTCATCTCCCTTAAACAACCCCAACATCTGCCTTTGTCAACTTAATGCAGCAATCAAATCAGAATCATTTCATTTTCAATTCAAAGCCTGTATTAAATAGCTGCACTAATACCTAAAAAAGTGCTCAGCCTGATTCAAAAGCTTATTTTTAAAGGATGCAAAGAGCTTGTGTTGAGGTTTTCTGAATTCCATACACCTTTTAAGTATGTTTAACATGTCTCATTTTGTTGATATAGTACTTTTAAGCACAAGACAAAAATTCTGCAATATAGATGAAACTTGGGAGCATGAACAAGGATTGGTTTTTAAGAATATAGATGGGGATCTGCACTGATGGTCATTCATAAAACCTCTATTTGTGCCTGTTTGACCCTGATACAGTTTAAACTTTTATTTATTCAACTACAAGGCGGGGATCAGATTTTCCCAAATTTGGTAGATGTTTATAACAATGTCTTAGGTCTTCTCAAGAACTATGTCACCACACATTGGTATTTTTGGTCTACTGGAAGGGTATATCCCATACCATACCCCATAGCTTTTTAATTGCTAAACGCCACCTCCTTCCTTACTGGAAATCCACAATATCTCCTTTTAGCACACAGTGGATTAATGAGGTTATGTCCCATTTTCTTCAATGAATTGCAACCATTTTTGGATTATTTTTGTTGCAACAATATTCGAAAGTATTATTTATTTATTAATATGTCTTTTTTAAGCATATTCTTATGTTTATGATCAGTGCGTCTATATATATGTACATACATTTTTTCTTATTGCAATGTCAATCTGGTTTTAATTTTGTATTCAATATATATATTTTTTATCTCTAATGGCATATACAAGCATGTTTAATGCTGCCCCTGGTATATTTTAGTGTCTTTGTTCTTCACATAAATTGAAGTATGAAAAAGAAAAAATCTTCATTATCAAGATTTCTCTCATTCCCTCTCTTTACAGAGCCAGTAGCTGCCGAAAAAGCCCATTCATCCTGCTTTCTTGAATCGAACTAATTGAACCATGCAGAGGGAAATAGACAACCAGTCAGAGAAGGCTGGGCACATGTGGGTAAAGGAGCCAACAGAGTGTCTCCATTGTCACCTTGCCTGTACTTATAATGGCTCCTGCCTCCTGATTGGCTCTTATGACCCTTTTCCATTAGCCCTACTCTACTCTACTTAACTCTACCCGGCTCTACTCTACTCACCTTGTGCTGCTTTTCCATTAGCCCCAGTTGCCTACCCAGTGGGGTGCAGCGTAGCTGTAAACAGTTGAGTGGCACTGCAGTGACATCATTTTGAGTGCGACACAACAATCTGTGGCTTTTTGTCACAAACCCAGTGAAAAAGGAAAGCAGAAGAAGGCTGCAGGTGGTAAGAAGAAATACTCCTTGAGAAGCACAGGAGAGTTTTGGAAGCTATACAACAGAATGAAGCCGAGGACGAGAGCAGTCGAGCTGCAAAGAAAAGACGTATGAGGGTAAGCTAATGGTAGCTACCACCAGCATGCTAGGTCGTTGTGCTCATGACTCATCCATGACAACATTGTCTGACCAATCAGTAGCTGGCAGTTGGTGATGTCAACTTTTAGTATTGACTCAGCTCGCAAGGAACCAGAGCGGAGTAGGTACTAAAACTAGCTTGTTTTAGGAGGTACCAGGCTAGTGGAAACACACTGCAAATCGAGTAGAGCCGAGTAGAGAAGGGCCAAGGCGTGCTAGTGGAAAAGGGCCATAAGTCTGCTCCATGTGACAGAACAGGTTGTGTCTCACAGTCCTCTATATTCTCCCGACACAGCAAAATTTCTGATCATAAATATTCTTCATGTTTGGCACACTGCAAAAACTGAGATCTAAGCAAGTGTGTTTGTCTATTTTAAAGTCAAATACATTCAAATCACTTGTTCTAATCCTCATTCACTTAACCAGTCGAGATAAATATCTTACTTCAATGAATCAAATGCAAAAATATGATATTGAATAAAATGAAGGGAAAACATCTGCCAATGAAACAAGGTACATTTGACTCAGTAAGGGTCTTAAATTAAGTTGTAATGTCAGCTCAAATTAAATTTGTCTTGTCTTATTGGTATATTATATTATTAATTACTACAAGCAACTCAGGCCGTATCTTTACTTTATGAATATATGAATAAGATATTAATCCAGAAATTAAAGGAAATTGTGGATCAGATTAAGTCTAGTGAGATTTATTGTCTTGAAATTGGATGAATGCTGTCACTTAGATCTGAGTTTTTTCACACTTTTTAAGATTATTGTAACCATAATACTCCTCTGTGGCAGAGTCTGAAGAGAAGCAGTTTAGACAGTTTGGAAGGTTGGAGGTTCAAGTCCAGCTCCAACTGTTGATGGGTCTTTGGATTAGATACTTAACCTCAAATTGCTCCAACTGCTGTGTCAGTGCACTTGGATGTGGAAGCTGATGCTATTGGGTAACTTTCTGGAAGTCTTTCAGAAAATGTGTGCTCCAAAAGTCTGTTTAAAACTTTTCTCTGATGATGTCATGAAGAGAAATACCACCTCTGCATAGTGGGAGATGCTGTGAGTTTGTTTGGCTCCCTTATGCAGCCAATTTTCTCTCATACATCAATAAGCATATGCAGCATTTATTTTTCTCGTTAATGAGTGGCACAGTCCAAACACATACATACACTCCCCAGTGTGGTGACTGTTGCTGATTGAATCGGCTGATGTCCCAGAGCTGATAAATGTTCAGCTCAAACAGGCCCGAGTGAGGGAGAGGATCCCTGGAGTGTAAAAATAAGGATCTGCTTCCCCTCTCTGTTGTAACGTTTAATTTCCCTCCCGTCACCCTCTCATTTTCTCAGTTTAAAGTGCTGTAATGATGCTCAGCTCTCTTTTTGTTTCTCCTCCCTCTGAAAAACCACATCACACACATGCAATGTCAAATTCTACCCACACACATTCACTTGCTCTCTCCTGCAAACGGATCACCACTGTAGCATTCCAGTTTAATAAACACATCACAAACCAGCTCAGCAAAAAGTAAATCCAAGACTTTGATAAGACTGGTTTTTAATTCATTTTCTAAAAACACATCAGGAAAACACATACATAAATATTTCATGTTGCCCACAAAAAAGACTAAATAGATGCAAATAAAACAGAAAGATAAAATGAAATGAAACATGGGGTGCTGGTTTGGCGGAGTGGTTAGCAACCGGGCACCCCATGTATTTGCTTCTGCCGGTCCAGGTTCAAATCCCACCTGTGACAGGTTTGCAGAGTGTCTTCCGCTACTCTCTCACCCCCTTTCACGGGCCTATCCACTGTCTCTCTCCTATCAATAAAGGTATAAAATGCCCAAAAAATACATTTAAAAAAAAATGAAATGAAACAGAGAAAAAAACTATTAATAATTACAAAATTACTCAGACACAAAAACCAAAAAAAAAAACAGGTAATATACTCAGACCCCACTGTTATTGTAGTCCCTTCTAAGGTTCTAAGGTTCTAAGGTTGGTGTAAATTATTTTAAATTCAAAATAAAAATGAGTATGCCATATTTTTGTTAAGTCTGAGATTTGCTTTTGTAGTAAAATCGATCCACGAGGCAGCTTGAAAGCTCATTCCAACATTGGACTGTGAATGGAGTTTTAGATGTTTTCCAGTTGAAAGCGATATATTTCCTTGCAGCTTACAAGGTAAAATCTATATATCTGCATTGCTAATTATTCCATTTGTCAGAAATATTAGTTCCTTATGGAGATAAATGAGTTGAAAGAGTAACAGCTACATGGAAGCCCTGGATATTAGTTTAAAAGCAGATTTCCAAAATTAAGACAGTAAGTCTCATGACCAGAACATGTGAAAAAACTACGCCAACATGGAAATTATATCTCATTGTTCAACTCTGTGCATTGTATTGAACTGTACTAGTTTGTATTTTAAATTAAAGGAGCATTTATGAACTTTCCTACAAATAAGACCAGTCTTTTTGCTTGAGTTCCATACAAAGATCTTGTTCCCATTTCTTTCTCAAATAGTCTGTATTTACCATTGAACCCTCTACAAGTGACTCATAAATTTCTGAATTACTTTATTCTTGTTCTTCTCACTATTTTTTAATATTAGATTAATCATCAACAAACTTGGTGCTTGCAAAAAAACCTTGCTCAGTATTTCCTACATCCTGACTTTAAATGAGTCGAAATGTTTGTGAAGAAGGAATTCCATACTTCTGTTGAGTTATGACAGTTCATAATGTTCTAAAACTTGGATAGCATAAAAAGGATTTAATTAGTCAAGACTGCTCGCATAATATTTGTCACGTTTACAGTGTCATAAGTGTTACAATTGTTCAACCCTGCTCAATTAATAGAGATATGAATGTTTCACTCTCATGGAATGATTTGGTTTCAATATTGAAGGTGATGATCCAATTCCGAATTGATCAATTTCCAATTTTCAAATTCTTAAACAAACTATTTTTCGTTACGAAGATGCTTAAATCAGTATTTGCTACAATCTGTTGTGTGTTTGACATTTACAGACAGCTATGGTGAAGGCTTAAAAGTACTAAATAATCAGTAAGTACAATAAAAGTTGAATTTAATTCTGCTTTTATATTTAAAAATAGTTTAATATGCTGTGCACTGAACCTAAGGCCTCTGCTGTCTACAATGCTGTAGGATTCATAGTCTTCAGAAATGAAACAGGTGATGGATTTTGTCCTGGATTAAGAGTGAAGTTGGGGAGAACTGTGCAGCGTGCAATGATCAACACTTGTTACTGGCCATCATTCTGCTTCTTTAAACTGCGGGTGATAGCACAGATGCAGGATATCAGTTTGCAGAGTCACTATGTTGAATACATCACGTTAAACTCTGCCTTACATGGCACATTGCAGAATTGAAAATGCAAGCACACACTGACTGTTGGTGAAGGAGTGATCAGCTGGATTTTCCTCCATTCCAACACATTCCAACATCCCTGATGCAGCAGGGTGAAGGACTAACTTTAGCAGCGCGACTTGTACCAGTAAGAACATTGCTACAATTGTATTCTGTGGCTGCTTGTGTGGACAAAAGGTAAAATAAGTGCATTTGTGGTTGCTTGAAATAAGGCCTAATGTGTTTAAGGGGATGATCCATTCCATTTTTTATCAATTCATTAACTAAGTAAGAAAGAATCAGGATTCATAAGTGTTCTGAAATAACCCGTTCACCAAACACCCCTGAATAGACCTACAGTGTGACATCCTATTGTTGTTTTGTCTGTAGTTTAAGCCCAATGACTTTGGGTAGAATCCCAGTACAGAGCAGAGATTGTGGAATAAATGCCATTTCATTACAGCATGATGCCAAGAAGCCCTGACCTGACCAATCACCACAGAGTGCACCAGTCAACCAATCAGAGCAGGCCAGGTCAAAGTTGGTAAGGGGACCTTTAGGCGGCAGGAGCTCTAACAGAGCATCACAAACAGGCTGAAAATACAGCTTGATCAAGGATAATCAAATGTGAAACCAGAAGCTTTTATAACATTAGCCAAGGCAAAATATGAGCTCCTTAGGATAGGGCTTCGATGATCTTTAAAGTTCAGAGAATGACTAATCTTATGTCTAATTCTTTACCAAACGAGAGTCTAGATTTAAATAACATTGCATGAGAGCTCTTTTTGGGGATGTTTGACAAGTTGAAAGCTCTGGCTCCTCACCATTTTCCTAGATTTGCTAAAACATTACAATTAAGTGTTAGGTGTGTGCTTTTCCTTTTTAGCAATGAAATCTTCTTTTCAAATTAGTTTGCTTTAATTATCAGCCCAATAAGTTGGCGACATTTGAAAATGTGGGTGGAACTAGTGGGTTTGCCAACCAATGGCATTAATAAGTTTGCAACATTCAGTCCAACTAAACAACACTGAAGCAGAGCTTATGTTAATGGTAGCTCAATCTCTCTGTTCTCCACGGTCCATAACCAAGGCAACATCATGGGCTCCTTCTCATTTTAGTCCCCTTTAAAATCAGTGACCAGATGTCCTTATTTTCCTCAACAGTATATCTTAACTCAGACATTCGCTTGTAGGCTCTGTTACTAAGAACTTTATCTTTGCTTTTACAACTACATGGACTATTGCAGCAAACAACTTAATGGATCGTATCTCAAGTGACACTTAGTGAGAGGTGGGCACACAGGGCCACATACAGAGACGAGCTCAGACGCACGTAAAGGCAATTTATAGCCACCAATTAACCAAACAAGCATGGGAGAGAACCCACAAACGCACAGAGAAAATGTAAACTCCACATCAATAGGCTCTGACCGGCTGCCCAACCCTTGACATACTTGTCTTAAATTATTGACAGAACTGTATACCTCATATATGATTCTTACCCGCACTGTAATTTGGGGGCCTATTGAGCACAAGGCCCTGATACCATTTACTTACTATTGTCTGATGGTAACACTTGCACTTTATTTTTATTGGTATCTTAGTTTTTACTTATGTTTTTCTTTTTTCATTCGGATCTCCAGTGTTTGCTCTGTGGGTGCCGTCTGCTCTGGGAGCTGTGGTCGGCTATGGCTGCAGGGCTCTGTCTCGTAGGTTCCTGGCGGAGTTTCGAGGACCGTCATCTCTCCTCTGGGTTCTGCGTCGGTGTCTTGTGGCTGTGGTTGACTTTCTGTTCCTGGTGCAGATGGCTCCTCTGATGGCACTTTCTCACCTGGTTAGTCTGTACTCAGTCTCTTGTTCTTAGTTTTCTTGACACTATTTTAGTCTGTGTGTGTCTGTTAGTGCATGCGTGTATGAGTGAAGCATTATGTCCATGCGTGTAGGTAGGTGGGTCTGAGGGAATGTTTCTAATCTATTTTCTATGTAAAGCACTTAGAGTTACATTCTATGTATGAAAAGGGCTTTATAAATAAAGTTTGATTGATTGATTGATATTTGGTCTACATCATGGGAGGAATGTAAATTATCTTCTTATGAATGCTCAGAGACTGGTTAAATACTTTCACAAGGAAAGGAAGCATTCCTATAAGGCATTTGTTTTTGAGGTCATAAAAATCTATCTGTGGTGAAAACACCTTTTAGGATGACAACACAAACACAACTCAAACCAATCCTGGCCCCTCCATGTCCATACACCCCATTTTGTAAAGCACAGGGTGAACCTGACTGTCGCACAAATTTAGTTAGTTGTTTGCTTCTTAGAGGAAACATTGATTATACCATTACCTCAAATTTATGATGGCATAAATGTTAAAGAAGATGATAATTATGGTTTGTTTGTGTGATGAAAATACTTTTGACATTTAGGGTTCAGCTTTCTACGAATGAAAATAAGAGGGTTTGAGTCTAATTGGTGTGTTGCTCTGAGGTAAATGTCAGAGTCAGAGTGACATGTGGTCTCTTTAATGGAGGGAGTAGATTGTTTACATGGACAATGTCGCCCCCTAGAGGCTAAAAATGGACATTAGATAGAAAATACACCATAACTAAGTGAAGGAATATATTCATGGGCTGGTACATAAGGAAGTGTTCCCTCCCCACAGTTTGAAGGTTTCTGGTTTGGCTTTTGCATGTCGAGTTTGTATCTTCTCTCCATGCATGTATGCCTTTATTCTTCTAGGCACTCCAGCTTCCTAACAGACTAAAACATGTTGGGTTAGTCGGTCAATCTAAATTGTCCTTGAGTATGTGTTAGCGTGTTTGTGAAGCTTGTGTCTCCCCTGTGATTGACTAACAATGCTCAGTAATTCACCCAGCCTCATACTTGCCCCAATGTGAGCTGCAATTAGCTCCACCTGAAAGTGTGAATAGGGTTTATGATATATTAGGATTGCAAATTGGAAAATGCCTCTAAAAGGTCAAGGAAGTGGTATACTAAGCTTTTTTTAAGGACATGTGGAAAAGGGCTACACTGGCATAGAAACCATTAAATTATCTTGGATTTGAGCTGCATGTGTGAATGCAAACAGCAAGGTATTTCAACAAGACAATTGTAATTTTTTCTTCTCCCTAGGGTTGCCACCAGTCCCCTGAAATACAGAAATGTTCCTTATTTGTCAATAAAGTGTTGTAGGCCTTTTTTTTCTCTGGGAAAATATACTGGGAATAAACTGACTGGCAGAATTGTTGATAAATTTTCAATAATAAAGTTTTAAGCTATTATCTGCAAACACTGATATCAATTGGAAGAGTCATTCATTTTCTGTTTTATAAGGAACATTTTTATTGTAGTTTAACTCAAAAATAATGCAGATGGGTAGAAATCAATTCACTTAATCAGGGAGCCATCAAGACCAGAAATTTACTCCTATTTTTATACTAAATGAGTTAATTACATTGAAAAAAACAAAACAAATGAAACAGCAAAACAAAGTGAAAAAATGATCACCACCACCCTGATATTTCACAATAGATAAGCATAATAAATCACAGACAGCAATGCATTATCAAGGCATCCCTTGACTTTAATACAGCCACTCAGTGTAAAGCTCAAGTAAACAGATATTGATCCAGTTAGTCTGAGTCTTTAATTTTCAAATGCTGATTAATTTTTGTCTGACCTCTGGTGCTCCATTCTTTTGCCAGTGGTGGTTGTGGCCTCCAGGATCTTGTGCATCCTTAATTTTATGGCAAGAGAGGTGGCTACACTATTCCCTACCCTCCATTGTTGATGCATTACCCTGATATTTACCTGAGAAAATTTGGTTTACTTGTGGTAAAAAAGGCTAAACTGGCATATTATGATGTGTACTGTGACCTCTTGGCCAGGTTGTCCTTGTAAATGAGATCCTGATCTCAGTAGGAATTATCTGGTTTATAAATAAAAATTAAAAATAGTAACCATAAAATTATCTTGGATTTGAGCTGTATGTGTGAACGCAAACAGCAAGATATTTTAACCAGATTTTTGTAATTGCTCCTTTCCCCTAGGGTTGTCAACATTTCCCAAATTTTGCAGGCCTGTATTTCAGGCCACTCTCACAATACAGACATTTTTACAGTTTCATTAAATGTTATAAGCTGTTATCTGCTAACAACACTGATACCAAACTGAAGAGTCATTCCTTTTTTAAGAGATTATTTATGTTTGTATGACCTCTGGTGCTACATTCTTTAGCTAGTGGTGGTCGTGTCCATGAGGATCTTGTAAATCCTTCATTTATTTTGCAAGAAAGGTGGCAACACTGTTCCCCACCTCCATTGACTAACATGCCAATTGTAGGAAAACTCCCTGCTTTGAGGGCCCAGTGCGAAGAAGCAAGTTAGGGGATTTCTTAGTGTTTAAACCTGATATTTACTGAAAAAACTGTGGTGTTACATTAGTAAAAAAGGGCTAATAATTGGGTTTGGGAGCCCCCGATGGTCCATCTTTAAGCATCTCCATGGCATGCGCACTGCTCTGCGCAGCCTGAGCGCAGCTGTGCGCTCGTGAAGTTTTCCGTCTGCAGCTCCTCACCTAACTGGAAACAGAGACACCGGAGCTAGCTAACTTTGGTTTATGCTGCCGAGGCAGTCCGACAATGAGATATATTCTGGAGGAGCCTAATTTGACTTAATTGGCCGGTATATAAACATTAACACGTAAGTTCTGCACGTTAACTTTCCTGTTCTGCCAGCGGTTTCACACTGTAGATAGCCTAACGGTAGCACTAGCTTACGTTAGCTAATCGGCAGCAGCATGCTAGACATGATGCTCTGTGCAAATAACTCTTTACACATGTCATTCAGGGGCACAAGCTACATACCAGTGGACGAAGATAAACGGTAGATTGGAAATAACATGGTAAATGCTATGTCTCCACTTTCCAGAGTTGCCAAGATACCCGCTAGCTCACCGGAGCGTTAGCTAGTGAGCAGCATCATTGACCCATGTAAACAACTTTAAAGGACACTTTCTATCACATATACAGTACTCCAACGAAGAGGCTTTTTCAAATATGCATTTTAGTTTTGTCAGGGAAACTTACACCAGAAGCATGTAAACTGTTCTGTTTTGTTCTTTCAGATAAGGCTGTCCAAATGGTGATCATGTCAGGAACAGCCACTGTGCTGCAGCAGTTTGTCAGCGGGCTGAAGAGCAGAAATGAAGACACCAGAGCCAAGTCTGCAAAAGACCTTCAACACTATGTGACCACAGAGCTCAGAGAGGTAATATCAAGACAAGACATACATGTAAAGACTCTTTCACAGGGGATTATCTCAGTATAAAGGTTGTTAACTGGCTTTCTTTGCCTGTCAAGAAATTTTAAGTGGTTATTAAGCTATTTTTGTCCAAGACTCATGTAAGCCAAAACCAAAATCTTAAGGTACACTGTAAACATGTCAATTTACAGGCCTACTAAACTTTATATTAGATTAGATCAAATAGAACTTCATTAACCCTTTGGGAAAACTCCTTCAGGGAAATTAAGATTTAGCAGCAGCATTGTATAGCAGATAAAATGTTAACATAAACAGTATATATATATATATATATATAAATATACATATATATATATAATATATATATATATATATATATATATATACATATATGTGTAGAAATAAATGATATCCTGAGGGACTAAAGAGTTTCAGTCTGTTTGTCCTACACTTGGGAAGGAGCAGTCATGGGCTGAACAGGCTCCTCTGGTAGCTGTTATTCAAAAATGTGTGTTACAGACTCACTTAAGAATTTATTTGAAATTTGGTTAAATGTATTGTTTTCAGCAACATGCATTTAAATAGTACAAAACACAATGTGTACAATTTTGAGAAACTGAAGGGTGAAAAACATTCCAATCTCCAACTCATAATTCTAACTGCAAAGGTAAGAAAGTAGATAAGCTATTAATTTTATAAAATCACTGAAACTGCAGCCTTATAGGTGAATTGGTGCACCATTGGTACTGCTGAAGTAAAGTTGCATTAAATCAATGCTTGTTATTGAGTTGATATGATTACTGTTCATTGTATAAAATCACAATGTACCCCTCATGCTGTTGAGGATAACAACTATCAATCACAATGCATTTATAAAGCAGTTTTCATACAAAAAATGTAGCACACAGTGCTGTACATTCAAGATCACAAGCACATAATAGTTAGGGAATACAAAATGAAGTACAAAGACTCCAACCCCACAGTCAACCCATACAATCATGCACACTCAAGGACACTAAGTGAACTTTCTCCAAACAGTCACATACAACTGAGGAAACGCAATCTTGAAATAAAAAAATGAGGAAACACAGGACCCACGACTAAACAGATAAAACCATAAGATTTAATAATAAAGGTGATAAAGCATTGAAAGTTAAAATGAGGCAGTCATACAACCAAACAATAAATAAAAGAGGTATTAAGACTCAAAATAGTTACTCTGAAACTAAAATAGAGTAAAAAACAAAAATGCAGATTAAAAGAATAAAGCAGAAGTCATCTTAAAGCCAGACTTGAGTTAGCTTTTTAAATATGAAGAGTAGGTGCTGCTCTCAGATCTTCAGGTAGACTGCTCCAAAGATGGAGACTATAATAATGAAAAGAACCTTCACCGTATGTTTGGTTTCTACTTTGTGAACAATAAAAAGACCTCTACCTGAAGACCTTTTGGCTGTACTGGGCTCACATAGTAAAGGAAATCAGATAAATAGGATGGACCAAGACCATTACGGGATTGAAAAAATCAACAATAGAACCTTAAAAATTATTCTGAAAGACTCAGGTAGCCAGTGCAGAGACTTTAAAACTGGTGTGATGTGGTCTCTGTTTGTGGTCTTTGTCAGCATGCGTGCAGCTGAATTATGAGGCAGATGAAGCTGTGAAATGTTCTTTCAAGGAAGATCAGGAAAGATGTTTGTTAAGACACTTCAGGAATGATTTTAATTAACTTTAGGTGTGACAGTTTTAATGATTAAACATGTATTCAAAAAAGTGGATTTGTTTTTGCCTTGGTTGTGTCCTAAATATGCAATTATTGCAGTATGATCATAAAATGTTTCACTGATTAGAATTATTGCAGTAATTTATACAGTTTTATGTACATATGACAAGTGATTTTTCACACTGCATATGTACATTATAACTGCTCAGTTGGTGTTTAGGTGTTATTTCTTTGCTCTTACAAACATTCAGTTGTGTCATATGAACCCCAAGCTGTTTGCCTGTGACCCTCAGATTGCGAGTTGTTTACTGAGATGTAAACAAATACTGCATACAGTTATAGCCAAAGCCATTAGGTACCCCTTAATAGTAGTTTATTTACATCAGTATTGAGCTATGATTTTGCACATCACGTTTATTCTACCACGTGCATCTAAGATGACAAAGACATTTAAAGTTGCAATTGATGGAAGCCTCACTTTTGTTCAAGATTACAGATTCCCACCTTCATGTTTAATAATACTGGTTGTGTCCTTATTACAGTTGAGCCAAGATGAAGCCACGACGTTCTACGATGAGTTAAACCACCACATATTTGAGCTGGTATCCAGCTCTGATGTGAATGAGAAGAAAGGAGGGATTCTTGCCATAGGTAACTTGTTTTTTGAGTTGGCTGTGATAAGCTTGAGCTATATCACAGTTGTCTTGCTCGATTGCTTGTCTCTTTTTTGTGTAAAACAGTATTATAACATACAGCTTTTATATGTTACAGTGAGTCTCATTGGAGTTGAGGGAGGCAATGCCACCAGAATCAGCCGCTTTGCCAACTACCTGCGAAACCTGCTTCCCTCCAGTGACCCCGTGGTGATGGAGATGGCCTCTAAAGCCATGGGCCACCTCTCCATGGCAGGGGACACCTTCACTGCTGAGTATGTGGAGTTTGAGGTGAAGAGGGCCCTGGAGTGGCTGGGAGCAGACAGGAATGAAGGCAGACGTCACGCTGCAGTAAGTGACAGCACAGCCCGTTTTGTTTGTTGTTGAAACATGAACATGTCTTAGTTGTGTTTGTCTGTGGTAGACATGAGGGTACCAGGAGGTGGAACTCAAAGCAGCTACTTTGTATTTAGTCTTTAAAGCAGCACTAGATGGATTTGTTGTAGGTGTAGCTTTTTTATTCTTTAATTAAAAGCCCACTCAGTGCCATTTAAAGACATTTACAGTCACCGTCTTTTGGGATCGTGGCATAATTTCTTCATCTCACTCCAGTAAGTGCTTTGCCATCAGTTTGAACTCAGTATTTTTTTCCGCAAAAAAAACGTTTTTCTCCTGGGTGCTGGTTTGTTGGAGTAGTAAGCAATCAGGCATGATCCATATCCATATGTCTGCTGATCTGGGTTCAAATCCAGCCTGCGTATTTGCAGGGTGTCTTCCCTACTCTCTTTCACTACCCCTTCACAAGCCTGTCCATGGTCCAAGTTATTTTATGTCTTGTTAAATGAATCTTCAAAATGTCAAACTAAGGCTTAATGTAGCTGCTCTCCTACTTTACTAATCCACTCTCGGTGAGGAGACCTGGATGTGCTTGAGCTCGTGTCGTATCAAACAGGACCCATGGGTGATAAGTGAAGGTTTCTCTTTAGTGTTTTCACTCTGGTCTCTTTATCTTTTCTAAAGACTGTGACTGATTCTTCGATGTCCATTTCAAAAGTGCAAAGTGTGAAGTATATGATACTGTATAAGGCAATGGGGCCACTATGGCTCACGGGTAGTCAGCCTATGCTTGATAAGAAGATCTGTGGCAGGTGAACATGTGTGAAAGTGCATAGGATTAATTGTAACTTATGGACAGTAGATAGGACTGCTGAACTATGTATAAACTAGAAAAGCACTCAGAGAGCGCAGACCTCCACCAAGCAACTCCGTTCTGGCAGCGCCTTTTTCAAATCCGCTGTAAAGGATACTATTCTGGATCACCAGATCCAGAATAGTACCAGGATCTGGACCAAACTCAGCATGTATATATAGGTTTTTATCCTGTATGAATACAACAAGTTTGGGGACTGTGGCTAAATATTTTGATCCTATATGAATTATTGAATGTCATCTATGGGATTTCTCATTATAAAGTTTGATGTTTTTTTTGGATCAGGTCTAGCTGAAATTATACCTGATGATAGGGACATGAACCCCATATTATTCTGTAAATATAGAATCCGTAAAAAAAAGAAGTGGCAGAGATATGATTGTTTTTTAATTCCACACAATGTTTACTTATGGGATTTTGAAAGTTAGGTTTTTTTTTTGCATCCAGACAAATATGTGTTTCATCACCAAAATCGAATCATTTCTAAATTAGGTCGTTACCAACATCTCCAAAAACATAACCTCCTTGGTGGAGGTAGTAATCATAATAATTTTAACAATAATAATAACAGAATTTAAGTTGAACCTTTAAAATACATATTTACAAAGTTCAGACAGATAGACAAAAACTGTTCTCCAGTGTTTCAGCCATTTGTTTTCATCATATTGAACTATCATTGTCACGTTGTTGATTAAGACCCCTTCAAAATTCAACCCTGATAAACTTAATGTTTGGTCAATTAACCAGTCACAGATGGGATATAACTCTGTCATTATGTGTAGCTATTAGTTTTGTGTGTAGTGCAGAGTGACTCCGATAAGCATAGAGCCGTTCAAAAAACTGCTCATTTGCTAACATTACATCTTTAGCGCAAACCACAGCAAAAGTAGTTTAACAAAACAGAGTCTCTGTTTACTAGTAGAAGAAGATAATATGATGATAGTAAAGGATGAGACATAATGCAGTTGAAATAAATGAGTCACAACAAGCTCACAGGACTGTCCGGAGTTGCTAAAAGGTTCACACCGAACCTGACCTGGACAACATCTCGGTGACCACTTTCCATGCAGGGTGAATTTTCAACCATGATCAGCCCGCAACCATGTGCAAGATAGGTGCAACGCGACAAACGAAGATCTGGTTGACTTGGTTGCATCTTTGGGGAATGGGGGCGGTACCCCTGTTGCCGCAGAAGAGAACTCTGGGGTCGCTGTGGAGGTGGAGCAGGTTCCCACGGTTGTTGCCAAAGTTGAAAAATTTGAACCTTTCAGGCGATGTCACACCACGAGAGCCAGTCTTCGTTGTGTGGGTGTATGATTGACACTTGTGACAGACAGTTTTTATTCTGGTTCACAGAGTGACAGTCTGGGCCAGTTCGGGAAACATTAGTTAGTGAGTACATTAGTTCCACCTAGACTGACCACAGAGAACTCAAAGACGATGTTACTGCAGGGCAATAAGCTGCAGTGTTCTGTTGTTGGTAGGTGAGTGAAAAGAATACAATTGGAATAATGTCGGCCAATACATCCTATGATATGATATGACATGACTGCGGGGTGACAAGTGGGCATGACATCACTGAGCAACGACAAAGGGACAAAATGTGCTATTTGTACAGACAACTAGACTTGGATCGCGATCTCGAGGCAGTCTACCACTTCTTATTGACTCCCAGTGTTTGAGTTAAACTGATTAGCGGTGGGAGAGCTCTGCCCGTTTCTTCCTAGTTACTCTAAACACATATGCACCACTGCCATCAGTCAAGAGAATGGTGTCTATCTGCTTAAAATGGACTCAAAAGTGAGTCAAGGCCCAAAAAGTAAAATAGTTTGATATACCCCTAGGCCTGTCACGATAATCAATAAATCAAAAATGAACGATAAATAAAAACGTCCCTGGTAAGTTTGCCAGCCTCGATAAACTGACACGTGTATGCGTGTTTGTTTTCCTCCTCTCTTTTTAACAAAGAGGCTGAATGAGAAGATGGCTCACTAGGTCTATCTTTCTTGACACCGTGGTGCATCGGTTCTATAGTGGATTTAGCGGATTGAGCATTTGTCGCTCATGCGATCTTTGGGGGGAGACAGGGCCGCTCGCGCATACACTCGGAGAGAGCTGAGGTGAGCATCCTGAGGAGTGAGGAAACAAACACTAATATGAATGATGGCAGGAAAGCTACGGTTCTTAAGCCGAATGCCACAGCTCCAGTGTGGGAATATTTTTGTTTTAAACAGAATGAACACGGTGTGAGCTCATGAACACCGACGAGCTGATATGTCGTATTTGTGTGAAAGTCGTGAGGAAGAAAAAGAAGAAGAACGGATTGACTGTGAGAAAGTACATGTCACAAACAATTCCTGTATGAGTTTCGTTTTTTCTTTACAGAGACAGGGTCTATTTTTTATTGTTTTTGATTAGTATAATTATTTTTATTTACATGCATTTTTTTCCTAAACGAGAGCCCATTTCATTTTCATTGTTTTTTTTTTTCCCTTTTTTTAAATTAAATTTATTATATTGTTAGTTTAATTTTATTTAAAAGATCCTGACCTTCCAATTACAGTGAAATACTCTTAAGAAATTAAAGTTTCTTGCTTTGGATATGGTGTACTCACTTCATTATGACATATATTAGAATTACATTCATGAAAAAAATAGAAAAAAAAAACAAAATAATATTGACAATAATATCATTTATCATCAATAATTTTTTGGACAGCAAAATTTGTTATCGTGACAGGCCTATATGCCCCTTTCAATTGCTGGTGTTTTCTTAGTCATCGATACTGTGACCGTTGTGCCAAAGCAGAGTTTTCACCTTTCTTTGGTGAATAAAGCTCCAAACTGCTGCATTCCCTCAGCAGTAATGAAGCTAACTCAGTGAAGCTTTTTGTGGCTATTAGCAGCAGATGATGACGGCTCTAGAGACAACGTTCTGGAGTTTTGAGCACGGAAAAACATATGGTGCTGTCAAGCCTGAAAGATTAATTAACCGTGACTTTTTAAACTGCGTGTAAGCATAAAACTATAAAATCACCTCATCTCACCTGATGTGATCTGCTTTGGTTAAGGTTCAGCCTGGGCCCTTTCCTGCATGTTTTTGCCCATTCTTATCCAGTTCCTGACACTATCCATGATCGCCTTTTTCACTAAGGTCGCAAAATGCCCAAGAGTCAAAGTCAAAGCTACTCAGTGACAGGTGATGTATCTTTGTTTTTGTTTTCTTTTAGGTTTTGGTGTTGAGGGAGCTGGCTGTGAGTGCGCCGACCTTCTTCTTTCAGCAAGTCCAGCCCTTCTTCGACAACATCTTTTATGCAGTGTGGGACCCCAAGCAGGCCATTCGAGAGGGGGCTGTGTCTGCACTGCGGGCCTGTCTCATCCTCACCACACAGAGGGAGACCAAAGAGATGCAGAAACCACAGTGGTACAAAGTAAGACATCAGTGCATCAAAGCACAGCCAATTATTTTTCCTCTCAAACAAGATCCTGCCTTCTGTTTGCGCTGTGATTGTCAGGGGAAAACCCACGGCCTTGTAACGGGCGATAACTGAGCGGTTTGTCATTTCTGTAACAGCAAACCTTTGAGGAGGCGGAGAAAGGCTTTGACGAGACCTTGGCCAAAGAGAAGGGGATGAATCGTGACGACAGGGTCCATGGGGCTCTCCTGATCCTGAACGAGCTGGTCCGCATCAGCAGCATGGAGGGAGAGGTGAGAGCCGAGTTCAAACCTGAAACAATCTCACATCCACAGCCACGACATTCCTCTCACTGTCCTGTCTCTGTTACAGCGCATGCGTGAGGAGATGGAGGAGATCACACAGCAGCAGCTGGTCCACGACAAGTACTGCAAGGAGCTGATGGGATTTGGAACCAAACCTCGACACATCACTCCCTTCACCAGCTTCCAGTCGGTCCAGCCGCAGCAGTCGAACGCCCTCCTGGGGTTGCTGGGCTACAGCACACCTCAGGGTTTCCTCACCTTTGGAGCTACACCCGTACCTGCCAAGAGCTCGCTGGTGGAGAGTCGGTACTGCCGTGAGCTGATGGAGGAGCGATTTGACCAGGTAGATTTTACAGCGGAGATATGGCTCATGGAGGCTGGAAAGCTGGTCATGTGATTTTTTTCAGTGTTTAGATAGCTTTATTGACTTTCCTACTCACTATATTCATTTTGGAGTTAGTACCAAGCTAAAGCGAGGTTTACACACATAAAGTTTATCAGGATGTTTTTGCCCTTCTCAACCAAGGATGGCAAATGCCAGAGTATCTTCTGTTTAATGAGATGATCCCATAAGATAATCCTGTGGTCTGAGGTGTGTTAAGAGTGAATTTGTCCCGATAATCAGCTCTGAACCGGGATGGGACCGTCAATTGTAAATATTAAGCTAGTTCAATATTTACCAGAAATGCTCTGTGTGTGGGGAAAGGAAGCAGACGTACATACAAACAAGCATGGCGGACCTGAAACATAAAGTTCAGTGGACCTCAGACATGGAGGACCAGCTCTAGTGTTCATGTTGTCTCCAGGATTTTTTTTGTCTTAATTTTAGTTCAGGATTTTTCCATCCAAAATAGTCCCAAGACCAACACCATTCCCTCCTCTTGTGTTGAGTTTCCTGGTTGTATCTTCTTTTTCCTTGTTAGATCGTGTTTGATCACATAAGATTTCTGTCTTGGAGGACTGGATTCTAGATCGGTGGTGGGACAAAATGGTCATGTGTGTAGTGTGTTGTCTCGAGATAATCAGAGCACACCACACACAGTGTGATCAAAACCTCACTGTCTGTATTTTTATCTTCCTGTATGAGGTCTTTTACAGATGAAACATCTCTTCAGATCTAGAAAATCCTGATGTGTGTACTCTGCTTTAGAGATATATTTTTTTTATCTGCTATTTCATTTTTTTCCTCCTAAAATTTTGAATTGATGTCAGTTGTGTAGTATGTCTGCTATCAGTGCAGTGTGAACCACAAAGTTTTGATTGCTTTTTAATGAAAAAAACATCTTGTTCTTTGGGTCAGTTTTGATCTTGAAATATCTAGAAATGACTTGTTGAAACCCCATAGGATTTTAGGGCTTTGGCAATATAGATATGCTTTTTTTTTTTTTTTTTGATAAGAGGTTGAAAATGTGATTCATGTGAACAACCAGTTCATGCATCTCCAGAGCTGCAACCAGACAATAATTGCCAATATTTTCAAAAATATTTATCAGTCCTCTTTCTATTCCTCAAGCAGAAGTGACGAACATTTGCTGTGAGTTCTTTTCATTTCTCTTAAACGCGATTTATTTGCTTTGTCCAGGTTTGTCGTTGGGTGCTCAAGTACAGGACCAGTAAAAACCCTTTGATCCAGATGACCATCCTCAACCTTCTTCCACGTCTGGCTGCGTTTCAGCCAAACACCTTCACAGGTGGGCCGCCTCAGTTATTGAGTCTCTTCAGTTGCACACAGCCATGGATTCTGTTCTCTCTGTCCAGAGGACCCTTTTGCTCTCACTGTTGATGATGTAAAAGAATAAAAATAACCATTTTAGACCTTTCTCTGCTTTTTTCTCTGGGTAAATGGCTTACAGTCTCCCGTTGTTAGTTTCTTTATGTGTCTCAGTCAGTCTAGAGTCTAACACTGGGGTTTCAATATAATCACTGTTTTTCTCTTGTTTGCTGTGCAGACCAGTACCTTTCAGACACCATGGGTTACCTGCTGGGCTGTCTGAAGAGGGAGAAGGAGAGGACGGCAGCTTTTCAGGCTCTGGGGCTGCTGGTCGTCGCCGTCAGAGCAGAAATCCAGCCGTACCTCTCGAAGGTCCTCGAGATCATCAAGGCAGCTCTGCCCCCCAAAGACTTCGCACACAAGTCAGTAATCAAATCAAACTTTATTTATATAGCACTTTTCATACAAAAAATGTAGCACAAAGTGCTTTACAAACAGACTGATGAATTAATGAAGGATTTATGACCCAGACCCACTCCACCCAGCCCATTAACCCACCCACACAGTAATCCACACAGAGCGTTGATAAAAAGCATAAATAAAAGACAAAAATGAATCACACAGCTGTACCCAGAACGTACTGAGAAAAGCCATCTTAAAGGTTTAAAAATGAGAAAACACTGGAGGTTAGGTTAAAGTGTAAAATTAAATATATCATAAAATAAAATAAGAAAAAGAATTTTGAAAAATAAGAAGAATGAATAAAAAAATTAAAATGAAGTTAAAAAAATAGTAAAACTAGAAAATAAAATAAGGAAAGAGAAAAGATCAAAAAGATAAAAAATAAAATAAGATAATATAATAAAAAGTGGACTGTAATTAGAATAAATAAAAACACTAAAAAGTAATTCAGGTAAAACCTAGACTAAAAAGGTGGGTTTTCAGTTTGTTTTTAAAGACATTAACATTAGGTGCAGCCCTCAGGTCTACAGGTAGGCTGTTTCATAAGTGGGGGCCATGGTAGTAAAAAGATGCCTCACCGTACGTTTTTTTGTTTTAACTTTGGGAACTGTTAACAGAGAACTTCCTGAAGACCTGGGGGCTCTAATGGGCTCATACTGTAGAAGCAAATCAGACAAATATGAAGGCCTAAGACCATTAAGAGCTTTAAAAACCAGTAAAATAAGAATAAAACACTATTTATAATTCCCCTTGTTTGGTCATTCATGAGCATAAATTATGTTAAACACAGATTTTGTCTTTGTTGCACCTCAACCTTGTATCCCCAAAACAGTTGTTTTTTAGGAAATGAAAATTATCCTCGACTACTTAGTGAATAGTTATTATATAATTATAATTGATTTTTTCGTACTTTAAGTGGTTTAAGATGTAAAAAACCTGCTCACTAAAATGAAAGACGACCAAAGTTTTGTTTTATAAAAGGAAATTGAATAATGAAAATAAGAATTATGAGGTACTGTTGTGTAAGGTGATTTATTTATCCCTATTTATGTAAAGGCCTTTTTAACCTTCTTTTGAACTTATCTTCTGATATTAGATTAGATTAAATTAGAACTGTATTCATCCCTCTGAAAGACTCCCTCAGGGAAAATAAGGTTCCAGTAGCACCATTTATAGCAGATAAAAAAGATATATTTAAAAAGATAGATATAAATAATAATTATTAATAAATATTGCAAATTAAAAAATTGAAATATGGCTACTGGCTGGCTACTGCTGCTGCTCTATCAAGGGGACAAGATCTTTTTTTGTTATTTAAGTAAAAATATTTCATCTAAAGTGTTTTCTGATAGTATGTTCTGCTGTGTAAATTCAAAGCCTTTGTAATTAGGGATGCACAATATTGGCTTTTTGCAGATATCTGATATGCCAACATTTCCAAATGCATTATTGCTGATATTTTTCATGAAGAACATAAAGTTTCTACTTTACAAAAATGGAAAGGTTTCTTTCAGTGTGACAGTTTTATATAGTAGGAAAAATGTAAAACAGGAAAGTAACCATTTCCGTCTTGAAAACAAATGAAACGCTTGATTTTTATATGTACTCACGCTGTGATAAGGTGAAAAAATACAGTACATTTGTGTACTGTGAAGATATATGGCTGAAATGTATGGCTGATATAATAACTATATCAAAAATTCAATATCTGCCAATGCTGATAACATACAGAGAGTATAGTGCATCCTTATTGAGTATAGTCTTATAGAATATAAACTAATATATGTGCTTGTTCTTTATTTTCTGGGCGTATTCAGGAGGCAGAAGACCATGCAGGTGGATGCCACAGTGTTCACCTGTATCAGCATGCTGTCCAGAGCCATGGGCCCCAGCATCCAACCAGACATCAAGGAGCTGCTGGAGCCCATGCTGGCTGTGGGCCTCAGGTGGGACAGAACGACCTCAGTTACACAATTCAAACTGAAAATATCGAGGCTGGTTCACTTCTTGTGTTATTCCAGATTGTCATTTAAGAGGTTTGATGGTTTTTTGTTTCTTTGTCTCATTCATCCAGCCCTGCACTGACAGCTGTGCTGTACGATCTGAGCCGACAAATCCCACAGCTGAAGAAGGACATCCAGGACGGTCTGCTGAAGATGCTGTCCCTGGTGTTGATGCACAAGCCGCTGCGTCATCCCGGCATGCCCAAAGGCCTGGCTAGCCAGCTGGCCTCGCCGAGCCTCACAAACATACCCGAGGCCAGTGACGTCGGCAGCATCACACTGGCTCTGCGGACACTGGGAAGCTTTGAGTTTGAAGGCAAGAATCATGAAAAAAGCATATTTAAAACACATATTTTTATGTTTAAAGGGTTTGTGAGTCGTTCCTGGGGATGGGTGACTTGTCAGAGCGCTTACCTTGGGGAAAAAAATTAATACTTCTCTCAATATTTTTTTAAACTAGAATATTCTAATGATGTTAGACCTTCAGAAACTTTAAATGATTTTTTAAAATAATGTACTTTACTTGTTTTAGAATTTATTCTAATGAAGTGGAACTTTGAAGTAGAGCACACAGATCATCAACACAAAGCTTCTTTTAAAAATGGTGGCTCGCCCTCCACTTTATTCCTCAGATTATCTGGCAGTAATTAAACTTTTGTGAGTTGGACATGACAGTCTGGTCTTTTCATAGTAGATGAAAAACATGGTTTTAGGGACACAGTTACCATAAGAAAACAAACAAATGCATATTGTGTTATCACCTTTAGTAATTACAGTAATTTTCGGTTGATCCATACAGTAATAAATACATTTTACTAATATTTATGTATTTATATATTCTGATTATTATCAATAATAATCTTTATTTATATATGACTTTTCAAAATTAAGTTACTAATATTTTTTGCAAGTATAGAAATAATTGAAACAATCTAAAACACACCTCACAACAGGCAGATTGTAAAATCATACCCATGGGAAAAACACTTGAAGATGGAGAGATCATTTAAGAGTTTTTAAAGACATTTTTAAGGGAACTTTTGAAAGCTAAAATTCATCAAGTAAACAAACTAAAATATAATAAAATGGGAAAATCAGGATAGGCTCACTCTTAAAATTATTGAGAGAAATTGAAGAGATACAATATCTAATTCTAATGCAGAAATGTGTTGAATTTTGAAAATCTGTGTTGGAGACTACTTTAATATGAAGTTTTTGCACAAAACAAGGTATTAGAAAATAAATACAAATCATCAGTTTGCATTGATTTGGGAAATGTTCCACCATAGTCTGGAGTTGTTGTAAAATGTCTTTAATTCACTTTAAAGAAAATATGAAAAGTTAAATTCTGGAAACAGAAAAAGTGCTCATAGCTAAAAGTAATCTCAGAGAACTAGTTTTGATATTTGAAGAAAAGATTAATGATATAATAAAAAGCTCAGAGAGATCTCAGCTCTTGATGTTATCCCCAAATGTTGGATTATGAGTTCAGTTCTGTCAAGAGAAAATTTTGTTTGTAAATGTTAACAGTTGCATCAAATTAGAAGCTCCAAAAACCATGATGCATGAAATTAAACTACGCCAAAAACCGATTGCCTGGAATTTGATGAAAATGATTTAATTTAATCCCTGATTTAACTTCAGCTGAGTTTTATTCTCAGTTTATGACTTTCTTTTACTCCAGAGTATTTAACTGAAACCTGCCTTTCCAAACCCTAAACAAGATTTGTGTGTTGAATGCTTTGTGGATGAGCTGCAGTGATGTTCTGAGTGGGATGTTTTAAGGGGAAACTAAGTTCGTGAGGGGGAAGCAGAGGACTCTTAGTCGGTGTGTAATCAGACTGACTTGCTTGAAATTTTCCGGCAATATGGCGCTAACAGCAATTACTGCTCAGAGTGTGTCATTCAGAGTGTCAGTGTGGGCTTGTTTGCCTTTTGTGCACAAAGAAGCTAAACAGGCTAAAAGTAAAATAAAGTAAGTGCTTTAAAACATGGGTGGGTGGGCAACTGCTGGCGTGGGGGCCACATTCTTCTCCTCACTTTATGCGGCCTAACAATGATTCGCAAAAAAGAAAAAAAAGCTAACTGTAAAGATTAGGCTAAATGAGATAAAGCTTCATTTATCCCTTTGGAGGGCTTCCTCAGGGAAATTAGGATTCCTGTAGCATGGTTTATAGAATAAAAGATAAATAAAAAAGATAGATATGAACAGAAATACAAATAGATAGAAGTAGAAGTGGAAATAGGGCTACTGCTTAACTACTGCTCCAACTGTTTTCTTACTTTGCTATGACTGTATCTCTGAATGTCTGTTATGAGGCATTAAAATATTAAGTATAAGTAAAAACTACATTTTGAAGCAATGGTAACGTTTATATGGTTGTGCTTCATAATTATTACCGTAATTATCCTAATTTTATTTGCTTTAAAGGAAGCTTAATTTGGCCTTGGTTGTGTGTCGTGGTTATTGAATCATACATTTTTCATTATGTTTGAGTTAAGAATTACTAATGTTGACATAATCCAGTTTTAAAGCTTCATAATTTCTTTTTTTGGTTTATTTATATTTTCTTCCTCGTTTAGAGGGTCTGATAATAAGGAACAGTGCAGACCTCAGGCATCGATTAAAAAAATATATGACCCTCTTGGTAATCAGAGTTGCTCACCCCTGCTTTTAAAGCTTTTAGTAATGCATGATAAAGGATGTCTGGATAAACAGGAAGAAGTTCTCCTGCTGTGATGTGTAAAGACTCTTTGTAGATTCACCTTATGTGACTCAAAAACCTGCATCTGAACTCGGGGGTTAATGTTTGTATTTTCTCTCACCAGGACACTCCCTGACTCAGTTTGTGCGACATTGTGCCGATCACTTCCTGAACAGCGAGCATAAAGAAATCCGGATGGAGGCCGCCCGGACATGCTCGCGCCTCCTCACCCCGTCCATCCACCTGATCAGCGGCCATGTTGTCAGCCAGACAGCTGTGCAGGTTGTTGCAGATGTGCTCAGCAAGCTGCTGGTTGTTGGCATCACTGATCCAGGTATAACATGAGAGAATTTAAAGGGGGAGCAAAACCAGAAGTGCTACATTACATATGTGTTTTATTTCCTTTTGAGTTTGGGACATCAAAAACAAGCTAATAGACCTAAGTGTGTGTCAGTAACATTAGTTCAGCCTCTGTTGCAGTGAACGGATTTAAAGTCTGCGTACTTTCTTTGTTTCAAACATTGTTAAAGCCTTACAGCATGTGTAAAGTTCTTTTGTATCATGGGATTTATTTCATTTTTACCCATGAATAGTTTCCCCACATGGGAGAGCCACACATTTTTGTAACAGCATTCTTGTTTTCTTGTGTTAAACTCACCAGCTATTTCCTCTTTAATTTTCATTTTTTTCAGGTCATTCAAGTGCTTACTCTTTCTCATACCAAATTAATGAATAATATGACTTTATTTCTGAGTATAGTACTTTTCAGATTGACCATTTGTTTAATTTCCAGCAAGAGCTTAAATTCACATTTAGAAAAAAAACGCATTTGGTTTTAGAGAAACAAACAAACATTTTTGGCATATAAAAGCACAAACTCATGTGAGCAGTTTTACTCAAGTCAATCCTTTCCCGTCGACGTTCTCTTGCAGACCCAGACATCAGATACTGCGTGCTGGCATCCCTAGATGAACGTTTTGACGCTCACCTGGCCCAAGCAGAGAACCTGCAGGCCCTGTTTGTCGCCCTGAACGACGAGGTGTTCGAGATCCGAGAGCTCGCCATCTGCACGATCGGACGCCTCAGCAGCATGAACCCAGCCTTTGTCATGCCCTTCTTACGCAAAATGCTCATCCAGGTAAGAACCACATTACAGCAGGAGCACTGTGAGCAGTTAAACAGTTAAATGTGTCGAAGGGATTTACAACCACCTAAACGGTAATGTGCAGGCCAAAGAGTTATTAAGAAATATTTTAATTTGATACATTTAAACACTAGAGTGTGCTCTGGAGTCATTTTTCATGTTTGAATTTACTGACTGCCTGTGACGTGACAGGTTAGTTTGCTATTATTTCACATCATATATGCAATATGACACTTAGAAAAAATAATATTTTAACAGCCTCAAAGAAAATCACCACTTGTTCTTTTGAAAATATTGAAAAATAAGTTGTCAATTTATTTTACAGTCATTTGGTGTACAGGACTTTATTTTAATGGAAATATTCATTTAATTTGCAAATTACTGTTCAAGGAGCGATGTGCAAAAACTTTAAACAAGGGTTTTCACTTGAAGCCATCACGCAGGGTGTGGGTTGACATCTGAAATGGCCTTATTAAATGCTCTTACCACATTCCAAATAAATTGTAAAAATTAAGCTTAATTTAATATATTCAGCATTTTTTTAATACTAAAGGAGGTGATCATGGTCTCACATATTTTAAGGTATTTTAGGTATTTTCCTCACGATATCTAAAGAAGTAATCTGTATAATGCTTGTTTTTTTGATTAACCAACATAAATATGAACAAACATGTACATGGAGTAAAATCCAGAAGTTTTGAAACTGATTATGATCAATAACACTCTTCCCATAGGGCTTAAGTTTGAACACAAAATGTTGCTTGTTATTCACTATGTCTTCTTCAAACTAGCTAATAACATCAGGGTATTCCAGATAAACTTATGAAAAGACTCCTCTGGAGACAATATAAAATCAAATAGTCTTTAAAATTGTATATTTGCCAGTTTGAATTTATGTTTGGAGGTTTGGTTATTGGTGTTAATTAAAGTTAATCAGTTAAGAAAAACAAAATTAAACTGCAGACTTCATCCCTCCTCAACAGTCAGTCAGTGGCTGTGAAATGAAAACTCTTGTTGTTTGAGGTGGATGCCTGTAGGGGGCAGCAGAGGCCCAGCGTTTCTTACTCACCACCTCAAACCCCAAAGTATCTCTGAGTAAAAACCAGTGAGGCTTTCTGTTATTGTGATTCTGCCATCACACCATTCTGTACACCCTGCACCTCAGTGAGATTTATGTCAGATGTAGAGGAGTGGATGTGTCATATTAAACCCTGTTTTGAATTCCTTTGCAGATTTTAACAGAGTTGGAGCACAGCGGTGTTGGCAGGAACAAAGAGCAGAGCGCCCGCATGCTCGGCCATCTCGTCTCCAACGCCCCCAGACTTATTCGACCGTATATGGAGCCCATCCTGAAGGTATAACGCTGCTTGTTCTGTTTGGCGCAGGTTTAAACGGCGCTATTACATAAACACATGAACGAGGTGGACATCTAGGTAAAGGATGCAGCTCATAGAAGCATTTAGTTCCTCCAGGTTGGCCTTTAGGTAATCAGGCTATGATGTCTCTTCAGTCCTTATTTCTGGTATTTGAAGAGAAGAAGAAAAATGATTTGTATTCAAAAACAATGGACCAGGTTTTATGTTTTCCTGTCCCATCTTGGTGAGCAGAGCACTTCCCTCTGCTGTGCATCATGGAGAAATTGACAGTCCATCTTGCCATGTATGTGTTTAAACCAGCTTGATTTGTATTTTCCAATGAGCGACAGTATTTTTAACTGTATGTATCAACCTTTAAGGAAAAAATATTCTGTAAAGCCCTTTCTCAAGCTGTTTTCTGTCCCTAGAGTGATGTGCCTTTTTGTCCTTGTTTGTTTTTGCCAATCCAATCCACTTTATTCATATAGCACAATTTCAAAAACACGAGGTTTGCAAAGTGGTAAAATAAATACAATCAAACAAACAGGGACCACACAACACTCATTCTGTGTTAAAAGCCAAGGAATAAAATAGGTTTTGAGATGAGATTTAAACATTTCCAGGTGGAGGCTGTTTTCACATGGGTTGGGAGGTAGCTGATCTCACAATTTTGGAGCTACTGTTGAAAAAGCACATCATCCTCAGCCCAATTAATGCCTTAAAGACAAGCAATAAAATCTTAAAATTAATTCTGAAATGGGCAGAGAGTCAGTGAAGGGAAGCCTGAATGGATGTGATGTCTTCATGCTTATGTGTTCCCGTCAAAAAACAGCAGCCGAGGCCATCACAGAGTGCATTACATGAGTCCAAACGGGTAGAAGTAAAGCATGAATGACTCACTCTAAATCATTAAAGGATAAAACATAAAACATTTTCTGATTATTAACATGTTTTAACGTTCAGTTTAATTATACAATCATCTAGGCTCAAACTCTCTAAATGTGTTTCCCCTACTGCTCCTTGTGTTATCTTTTGTTATTATTTTAATGAGAGCCCCCTTGTGGCTGCATCCACAAACTCTTATGACACAATGTGGGGTCTTGCTCACATTGTGTTGAGAATCTTGCTTTGCTTTATTACCTCTGCCAAGGATTTTATGCCTTTGCATGTGTTTGTTTGTTTGTTAGCAAGGTAATACAAAAACTAGAGAATAAGTTTTTGCTTAAGTTTACAGGAGATGTTGGTAATGGTCCAACTTAAAAAGGATTAGATTTTGGTGATGATTCAGATACCTGCCTTGATTTGATTTGATTTTAATTTTAATTTTTTTCAAACAAGCACATGCATAAAAGCAAACAGTATGTGTAATGGGGTAAAATGGCACACTATGACAAAGTTCAAGTTTGGGCTGAAGGAAGCAAAACTTATCAAGTTCAGCCCCCTCTTACACTGTCATGTAATGTCAAGATACATGATGCATAATTCATAATCCATATGATCTTAGAAGATTAAAACATTCAATTTTAATAAAAATAGTACCCTTATTATAAACATGACAACTAAATACACTATTTGAAAACGAATATATCATTGGCTGTCCAGCTCTTTAGAGCTGAACAAGAGTGTTGTTTTGTAGTTACTTTAAATTATTCTAAATTGATGCTCATTTTTAAGTCCTTGTCTAGTTTATTCCACAACTTTACACCACCAAAAAGAGATGCACATACTTATCAGATTTTTTTTATATTTTTTTTTAAGTGTTTTTTGGGGCCTTTTTGTGCCTTTATTGATAGGAGAGAGACAGTGGATAGGCTTGTGAAAGGGGGAGAGAGAGTAGGGGAAGACACTCTGCAAACTGGTCACAGGTGGGATTCGAACCTGGACCGGCAGAAGCATGCATATGGGGTGCCTGGTTGCTAACCACTCCGCCAAACCAGCACCCCATACTTCTCAGAATTGAATGGATGGTTATTTTTTTAAATTACAGTTTCCTCTTAAGTTGTATACTCCCTCTCTAGCCATGCACATAGCTACTTGGTAACAACTTATTTCAGGCTTTAAACAAAATCTGACCTGTTTTATATTTAATTAGGTCCCAGAATTTTAAAATACCTGATTTTAAGAGCAAAGGACTTGCCTGAGCAAGGTACCCAGCATGATCTGTAAAGTCTACATTTTTTTGTAAAGTGCTTTTATATGTATTTCCCCATACTTCAATACAGTAGGATATGGGGGTGCTGGTTTGGCGTAGTGGTTAGCACCCCATGTACATGCTTCTGCCGGTCCAGGTTCAAATCCCGCCTGTGACCAGTTTGCAGAATGTCTTCCCCTACTCTCTCTCCCCCTTTCACAAGCCTATCCACTGTCTCTCTCCTATCAATAAAGGCACAAAATGCCCAAAAATATACATTTAAAAAAAACCCCAAAACAAAACACAGTAGGATATGGATCGATAAGTGCATCGTATAAAAAAATGAAGTAACTTCTAGCTAAAACATATTTAGTTTTACCCAGAACTTCAATACTTCTGGAAACTTTGGTGCAGTGCCATTTGTGATCGACCATTTTTGCTCTATTATTCTATAACTAATGTTATCAACATGATTCTGAGTGCTAGCTGTATGTTTTCATGGCCAAGGACTTCTCATTATGAGGGTTACTTCATTAAACTCATGCTGTTTCAACCCGGCTCTTCAGCCAGATGAGGTAAATTCCACTTAACCAAAAGTTTATTACAAAATTAACAAAGGAAGGAAAAATTCAGTGTCAGTAATCAGTAAGAAACAAACAGCCACACCACAAAACCCGCTCGGGATGTGAGCCATGAGAGAGTCACTGAGCCAGGAGGTGGATTTATGAAGAGTACACCGGACCAGGTGTAGCTGTGGTCTGGAGGAGTCCAGACCACAGCTAGGAGTCATGAGCTACCTTGGCTAGGGTTTGTGCTCTCTGAGTGCTGTCTGGTTAATTTTCTTCCTTTATTTAGTAGCTGTCTATCATCAGCATACAACTCAGAATCAGCTTATTTGCCAGGTATGTTAAACATACAAGAAGTTTAACTCTAATGTTCTGAAGTTGTTTATGAAAAAACAAAATCTCAAAGTGATACTCAGTGTGTGCTCAGGCATGAAAAAAGTCCATTAACTCATTTACTGTTTCTTTCAGGCTCTGATCCTTAAACTGAAAGACCCAGACCCCAACCCTGGAGTGGTAATCAGTGTACTTGCCACCATTGGGGAGTTGGCCCAGGTAAGTCTGAACTCAATTTTCAGATTCCTTCAGGTTATTCCAGTTAAGTGTTTGCACCAATATCATATTGATTTTGTTTTGCTGCTGTCGACTGAGCTCTTGATTGCTTGCCATATTTCCAAATCACATTCTCTGAGTCTCTCGCTTTGACAGGTTTGGTTGAGGCAGCACAAGCTTTCCAGTGTGAGTTAGAAAAGTTCAGCGCAGCAGAGCCCCACCCATGACTGTGTATCCTTACCTCAGGCTGACCAGGGTTTTCGAGGGTGTCATGAGAGGAGTCAGGAGAGCAGAGGGAGAGACAGGCAGACTCAGCAGGTCAGACACAGTGCAGGAGATGCTGAGCTTCACAGCAGGTTCACAGAAGACTCAGTGCAGGAAGACGTGAGTCCAGAGCTGCACTGGGACACGCAGGAAAACGTAGGAAACACAGATGAAAGCAACATTAAAGGCAAAATAACCCGGGCTAGAGGGTCTCATCTGGTGGGATGGGACTGAAAAGTAGGCTGTAGAGGAGTGTGCAGTGATTCAGGGATGTATGTCCAGAAAAGCAAAATAATTGCCCGAGGTCCTTGATGCATGGAAGCCTTCTGCAAACATATTTTATCTAGCACCAGTTTTCAGCTCTTACAAGTACAGTATGTTTCAGTTATTGTTATTAAGCAACTTGAGATAATAAAGCTCTTTAGTATATCCACCAATCCACTTAAGTTAAGATGTTAATTCAGGACAATTTAGAGAACCAAATGGCTGCTACATGAATGTATGACCACCCAGCAACCCTTTTAATGGTTTGTTGTAGAAACAAGTTTTTTGTTTGTCCTGTTTATATGTTTTGATCCATTTAAGGCCCAACTGCAACTCCGTTTTCTCTGTGTATAACAGAGAAAAAAAAAGCTGAAATTGTGGCTGTGATTATTTTTGAAGAAGGTGGCAATGGGTCTCAAAGTTGACCAGTTTAAAGTCTAGTTTAAAAAAATATATATACATAAAATACAGAAACAAAATATACATAAAAACATATTAAAAAAAAATGTGTATGGGAGTGGTAGAAACCTACAAATTACACCCAAGACTACACCCAAGAGACAATGAATGGTAAATACTGAACCACCAAAAATAAAAATTAAACATCAGATATCAAGTGCAACAATTTCATACAAAGAAAATCAGGGAAGTAGTAACAGAACAGGGATGGTGCTTATGATCGATACATGACATTTTAGTAGGGACGTACTTACTACGTCTGTTCATGTTGAAGTCCTGAAAAACGTCATTACTCTATTTTTGTATATTTTAATGACACAGAGGAGGCATTCAAATGAATGTATTTATTCCAAAACATAACTCCCTGAATTTCTGACAAAACAATATAGTCAAGACTTAGTGATATAAGACTTTAGAGACAAAAATGCATGTTTGGAAGATGTTAATGTTAAAAATAGGTAACAACGGAAGTTTTAGAAAAGCAGTGCACATGGTGGTAGTTTATAATCCTAAAGCCTGCATGAGCAGAATTAAAGACACAAATGAGATTTTGGTATTTTAATGGAGTGCAGTAATGCGTTCCTCTAGTTTGTTCCAGAAACACAACAGATTCATGTATGAGACAACATAAAGAGAACAATTTGACAATCCTTTATCACTTCAGAATCTGAATGTAAGGGCTAGATTTGGTCAAACCAAACAGAAGTCTGATATCAGATCATTTTAATGTAAAAACAACAGTTTAAGATTGACAGAGCTCCGCACAGGATCCAAACTACCTTCACTTCTGATATGCTCCCCGATGTCCCATCAGGTGAGCGGCTTGGAGATGAGGAAGTGGATGGACGAGCTGTTCCCGATCATCATGGACATGCTGCAGGACTCCTCCTCTTTGGCCAAGAGACAGGTAAGTAAAGACAGAAAATCTGCCTCACCTGTTTGTGATTCTGGCATTGTCATTTCTCCTCAGCACTGTGCCCAGTCCTGAAAATGTTTGTTTCTTTGATACAGTAAAGGCATGACATTTCTGTAAACATCCCTGGTTAAAATTTCTGCAAATACTTAGAGTCAGTCAAAAAGAATTTGAGAGCTTTATGCTCTAGTTACATTTGACGGATAGATTCTCCCTGGAGCTCGCCAAAGAAAAGATAGTTTAAACATATTCAACAATCTCATCATAGAGGTAATAATATGTGCCTAATGGATATCAGAAGGAGAAAAACACTGAAAGTTTGAGATAAAATTACATTAAGCTGTATACTTATTTCACCAATTTGAATAAGAATCAGTGATGGAAAATATTATCAGCACGGTCTTCAGGCTCTTAGGGATTATGCTGGGCTTTTACTAAAAGTGCTTGAATTTGAGCCAGGAGTTCTGCAAAATTATGGCAAATGATCATGACTTTTATTGTTAAGCTTTTTTTAATAACATCACAGTGCAAATTCATTTTTCAGCAGTTTCTGTGTTTTAGTATCCCAATATAAATTTAAATTGATGCATTCTCATGCAGATGGTTCTGCATTAAGGCAGAGACACTACATTATTATTCATCCAGTATTTCCTATTGAAGGATGGCAGTATCAGTTTTGCTTCTAAGGAAAGTAAAAAGTCAAACTAGACAAGACCTAAAAAGAAATTTCTTGTGACTTTCAATGGAATTAAAATTTTGCTTCAATGGAAAAGCACTTCCCAATCAATGAAAAGAGTTCATATTTATCCAACAACCTGTATTCATTCACGAAAAGGCTGCTTGATGCAGAAATGTAAAGATATCAAGGGTGCTGCCTGCTGCCTCCATAGACTGTGAGAAGAACTGGATGGAGCCTTGTGTTGTCACTGTTTAGTGACCAAAGGAGCCTTTAGGATGTTTTGGATGCGTCGTAGTATTCGCTGCTATACTGCTCGTCATCTTTATAGAACTTCAGCTCTGCCCACAGACAGGCTTAAGGCTGTTTGACCTGTGTAGTTCATGATACATCACATCAGCATGTGACCTCAAAAAGTGCACCCCTGCACTGCAAGACACCAGGAAGCTGCTTTTTGCAAAGTTTATTGCTTTTATTGTGTACTTTTTGTGTTGTCCACCCTTTCCATCCAATGACAAGCAATTAAAATTGTGTGGGATGTTGACATGCTGGGTCGAGGTGAGAATGAGATGATTCTTCACAAAATTGCGGGGCTGTGCAGAATTCTTCAGGATGGGATGAATTTATTTAAATTGTTGTGATTGCAAAGTCAGGATTTCTTGGAAGGACTGAATATCCACATCAGCAAATGCAAGCTTACAAAACAATTCAATGAATATGTCTTCTAGCATTTACTGCCTCTCTGCTAACCTTCTACTCTGCATTGGGTTTGTGGAGTCATAGAAGAAACAGTAGCTCTACCTCAGCAGTACTTACATGTGAAACTATGTTTTAAGAATTGGATTGTAATGTCTTGCTTAATTTTTAACACTGCAGAAAGAAGTGTGTTTTGAACACTTACAGCACTTTGTCAGGAGTGTCCAGGAGAGCTGGAATGTAAAACTGCAGTTTAATCAAGGGTAGCATGTTTTACTTGAAAATAGGAGCAAAAGGAACAAAAGCCATTTTGTTTACTATCCAGCTCCTGCAGAAGGAGACCGTCACTGTGCTGTTAATAGCTCTTTTAAAGCAGATGGAATTTTCCTGTGATACACGTAATTCAGGGAAACTGCTTGTAGCTTTTCATTATGAATGCCTGTTTTTGGAAAAAGGGTACGTCTATCAACAACTGCTGAGTTAAGCTGTTTTGTTTTATATTTGTTGCATTAATGGATTACCACAGTAAGAGCTAAAAGCCAGTCCTAGTACTGAAGAGACTACACAGAGAAAAAACATATTCATTTAGATATCCATATCTATGCCAGATAAAATTAGTTTGGAAATGATTTTGTATTGAGTATTGCCAAAGTAATCTTGTTATATTCCCAAAAGAGAATGCAATAAGATGTAGTAAATAAGCAAATGTAATGCCTTTTTTGTTTCTTAATGTTTCCATCTCAGCCTTGTTCAAATACAATCCTCTCATTATCCACCAGGTGGCGCTGTGGACACTGGGCCAGCAGGTTGCGAGCACAGGTTATGTCGTAGAGCCCTACCGCAAGTACCCCTCCCTACTTGAGGTGCTCCTCAACTTCCTGAAGACAGAACAGAACCAGGGCATAAGGAGAGAGGTATGCACGTGAGCCTCCATCTTGGCTCCTCTCTCGTCTTTCCCATAACGTCTAAGTGTTGCAGCGCTCGCCCGGCGGTGCTGCTCGATGACTTACTGTGGCTGAGAAACCCGGCCTGTCAACATGTTCTGAACACATGGAGTTCTGTTTGGATGTATTGACTCTGACTGGTAAATTATAATCACAGGAGAACATACAGTAAGAGGCTGTACACATTTTCCGTCATTATAAGGGAACTCTTTCCCAAGTCTGGAGCTGTGATGTAAGTGATAATTTCAGCTTTTTTGTTTTTTTGCCCTGTGTGTAACATCACGTCGGACTCAGAGAGCACATTGTTGCCATGACTGCTGTGTGGCACGTGAGGGTTGGCTCTGGAAACTCTGGCTGTGGATCCAAATTTCTGATGCATTTAAATAATGTTTCACTTATTAACTTATTTTATACGAGCACCATCAGGCTGGGTTGACTTTTCACTCTTTGCCACAGCCCTCCTTAAACATTAACAGCAAACTTTTTACAACCAGTCATTAATGGTTAGAATCCCAAACTGCGGCTGCGGCAGGCGCTGCTCACTGGCACATCCAAAGAGGACAAAATGTACCTTCACAGCTATTTTCGCATCTACACGTGGAATTGTCAAAATGTTATTTGATGCTATTTAAATACCGTATATTTTTGGAAGATATTACAGTACAGGACCACAGCTATGATTAAGAAATAAGAGAGAAAGACTAAACTTTCAACCCAAGGAAAATAAAACTGTTTTACAGTGAATAAAACATTTACTTTTTTTTTTTTTTTTTATAAATCTTTTTATCAGGGAAGAGAACAAGGGCAAAAAAGAATACACCACAGAACGGCAAACATCCTCCCCTTCTTTTCTTTTTTCTTTTAAAGAACAAATAACAACCAACAGATAACAAGGTCTCTGCAAAATTAGCCAGTAATAATAATTAATAATGAAGAAAGGAAACTATGAATCATCAAATACTGACAACCCGTTCAACAACACATGCGAACAAAGGACAAGAACTTAAAAAGGAAACAGTACTGAACATTAAAATTGGTAAATCAAAGAACATTAAAAACAGTGAATAGTAATGAAAATAAATTGTGAATATTAAGTTAAGCAAAAGAGAGTAATTTTAAGTATTTAAGACAATAAGGGAATGAAGTGAACGTAGGAAAAATGAAATGGAAATGAAATACATTAAAATAAAATAAATAAAAAATGTATAGTAAATACATATATTAAAAAATAAAGATAATAATCATTTAAAAAATGGTAAATCCAGAGAGATTAAATGGCTGATTAAAGAGTTCCATTTTCTACAGAATTTGTTCAAACACCCTTTTACAGTGAATAAAACGTACTTGTGTTTCACAGCATTTTTACTTTTAAGATTGACCTCTGCACACATATGCAATTTTCTAAACTGCCACTCAGGTGGCTCTTTTTCCTGCCCAGTGTTTGTGTGTCCGCTCTGAGTCCCTGATTACATGGGCACCTTTTTTATTCACCAGTTTATCATCTCATGAAGATGCTTACTGAAACTCCTGTGTGCGCAGGACAGATATAGCAATGTCACCTTGTCCTAAAAGTACCTGGTCCCGCCCTATGAAGAAATGCTCTTTAAATGTCCAATGAAAGTGGATAAGAAAGCACACAGTGGAGCCAAATCCTGCACACGTGGGAACTAGGTTGGGAGTTAGGGATGGGAATTGATACAACTTTAGCAATACCAGTGCTGTTGAAGATTCTGCTCATGGATCCCATTCTTTTACAATCTCTTATTAATTTCTCATTTTCTGTGTGGACATATTGGTTTTCACATGAGTCTTGATATTCAGCGCTGTACTGCGTCAATAAAGGCTTCTGCTAGTTGCTGATATTTCAGCTAACTAAAAGTTTTTAAGCCACATTTTGATTATTCTGCTCTCTGCTTACCGTTTTTATTATAGACTTATAATTTCACTCGACTGCCTCTGATGATAGTGTGACTTGTTTGATTTACAAGGCATTCAAAACAACGTGGAAGAAATCGATAATGGAGTTGTTTATTATGATATTGATTCTTTAAAGGAGTTGTTATCAATTCTCCACTGGAATGGGTTTTGAGTTCTCATCTTAGATATGGTTGTTAAAAAAAGACACTTTGGTGTTTTTGTACAACATATTTTTAAAACAATTCAATACCATGAAATTTTCTATTTAATAGAATTAAAACTTCAGATCAAAATCTGATTTTTTTAACACAGGGCTGCAATAAGTTTATTCACGTAACAGACTGGAGTTACAGCTACAGTGGCAAGTGATTTTTTTTTTGGTTTTGGATTTTTAGGCAGTTTTTGTAATTTTTCTTTCATTTAAACATAAAGAATTAGTTGTAACAACTGTCCTTAGCCAACACTTTTCAATCAAATTAAAAAAAAAAAAAGTAATAAAGCTTTTACAAAAAAAAGATTTTTTCAAAACAAGACAACCTTCGAGGATTCACAACAAATATGTTAACATAAATTTTACTGGACCTGCAATTTTTGCATTGCCTTTTTCAGCAGAAAAAAGTCAAGATATTTTATCAGGGACTATTATTTTGTGGATATTTTTTGCTGTGGGATTGAAACAGTATTGAATTTCTCTGCTGCCACTGTGTCTGAATTTACATTTCTGATATCTTGAAAAAAGTATTTTAATACTTTGAACAGTTATAGATTTGTTATGTAACATTTGTAATCAAACAGCAGTTGAGTCTGAAAGCCCTCATCAAGATTTTGTCCCTGTAAAGCTGATGCCTCTGTGGGAGCTTGCTACTAAGGTGTGTATTCTGTTTCTGTTACAGGCCATCCGAGTGCTGGGTCTTCTTGGAGCTCTGGACCCCTACAAGCACAAGGTCAACATCGGCATGATTGATCAGTCCCGGGACGCCTCAGCTGTCAGTCTGTCTGAATCCAAGTCTAGCCAGGACTCGGGTAAGTTTGTGATATCTGTTTTCGATCATTAGTTTGTATGTGTGAGTTTAATCAGAGTTACTCAATGAGAAACGTGTATGCGTTTTCACAACACTTAAATGATGAACTTTATGGTTTTTTCTGACATTTTTTAAACTGCTCTTAATCTCCTAAACCTCATGCTGAACAGGCACTTTCAAAAAACCAAATTAAAAGCCAGACATGGACCTGCCAGTAGCCCGCTTTAATATTAAAAAAACAGTTCTGCTGGTCATTACTTTTTATCCCAGCTCTAAATAAAAAAAATATGTGATGGTAATATAACCAAGGACCATTAGTCATGCCCAGTACAGAGTGCCACCAGCATGGAGCTCCATGGAACTGTTTTCGCCGTTGTCGTCCTCAGGACAACAAATGCACAACACCTGTTTCTGCTCTACTAAAGAAAAATCCCTTCCACACCATACTTTTAGACAGACAAAATTAAATCACAAAGCTCTAAGCTGCTCTGGGACAAAACAGCCAAAAGTAATACATGACTGCATGGAGAGATCTGTCCGAGGCTCCACATAACAGCCACATCACGGACACTTTGCAAATCAGCACTTCACCCTGCCGCTCTTTCCTCATCTTTTCCACTGTTGTAGCTGTTGTCAGACGTGATGGTGGCACAATTTCAGGCTCTGCTAACAACATGCTGAGTGCTTAGTGTTGCTAACAGGGCAAGCTCATGTGGTTCATCACTGAACTGGTGTGTCAATGATATTAAAAAGTCGTCATCGTCTTTCTGTCAAAGAGCCTCCAGACGTCACTTGTTCTGCTCTCGGCTGACACTCTCATGCATGACAGACTGTTCTGTTGTCAAATGCCTTTTACATAATGTGTCACTTCCCAGAAAGAGGTACAGTCTGAAGCTGTACTGTAATGGAAAACAAAGTGGATGGTGTCCAAACTGTTACCACAAATGGAAAAGCACCATGAATACAGTCAAATCCATCAGGGTGAGCACGGGAAGCTGCAGGTAGATTGAACTTAAAGGGTCTTCATAAAGGTTGACTGGCAGCATGATGGTGCAGCAGGTAGTGCACGTGCCTCACAGCAAGAATGTTCCTTGTCCCATCCCCGTGCTGGTTCATTTAGCCTGTTTTAGGCTCATTTAGAGCAAATAATCTGTTTTAGTTTTTCCCAAATTCAATTCTTTTGTGGTCTTCATTTTGAGAATTTGGTTTTTACTGTTTTACACAGATTTAAGCACAGACTGAAGTAATGAAATATAGTCTCTCACTCTTCAGGTGGTCCTCACATGTGTATTTACAAGTCTTGGTGACAAAATTTGCAGAATATTTGATCACCTGACACATAATAACTGTTGGAAAACTGCTCTGCCCCATACTTTGAAGTTGGACAGGAGTTTTGTAGCTTCTGTGCCAACTTAGCTGGTGTGTTATACAGGGACTTCGGCATGTTTGCATTGTTAATGTGGGGAGGAGGAAGTGGAGGGGAAGTGAACCGTGCATTGTCCCCATCCGTGGTGACCCCCTCGGAGCATTCTCCCAAGAGATACATCCCTTTTTATTAAAAAAAAAAAGACCTTTCCACATAAAATGTGGAATATTCTGCATTTATATTGAATTCTGTTTTAATGTCCAAAACCCCAACTCTTAACAATGTCAGCTAGGTAGGTTTCGGCCCCTGCGATCCAGAAAGGGATAAGTGGTAGATAATGGATGGATAGATAAAGGTTGGCTGTGAAGTCACTTAGCAGAACAAACAGTTTTAAAGGTTGTTACACCTCAGTGGCATTTTATATATATGAAGTAGGATGTGAATGTCATTCAGAAGAATCATCCAAGATAAATCACAGGACTTCCAAGCTCTCGTTCTACGCTTGGATTTGTATAATGCCAGCTCATGATTGAGTTTCATACCCTATTTGATGTAGTTGATGAGTGAAGGGAGCAGTTTCCTCATTAATACAGCAAAATAAATTACATCTGAGGATGACACTTCACTGAATTTGTTGTCAAACTTGTTTGAACTATTTGTGTGGATCCTCACTCTTGTATATTTTCACAGAAACCAACAAGCAGAATCCTCACTTTCTTGTTTAAGTTTTGTCCAAAGAGCTGTGAATAAACACACTTCTGCAATTTTTCAGGCCCATTTTTATGTGGTCAGGGTGCTACTGCTTTTTAGAGGAGCCGATTTCATTTTTACTTATTTGATTTGCTGTATCTGGCTCTCTTTAAAGCAATGATGTGCTGCCCGGCCAAAAACATTTTACAGCCTGGCCGTTTTACTTTTCATAAATCTACAGCTCATTAGAAAGCAGCGCAGTGAGGTGATACGTCTGCTCACTCCTGACAAAACACACTTTTAAGGGGTCTCGCCCTTGCGTTTGGTTTTTCAATTGGATGGAGGCCTCGTTCTGTCAGGATTGAATTTCTGGCTTCTGTCTGACCTACACCCCTCTAAACCACCTCCAGAGTGAGGGTCTGCCAGTTCAGAGAGAAATAAAACCGCCACGACTGGATTTAATTTAAGATGACCCACTTTAGAGTGACAGCTCTTGAAAGATTTCTTAAATAGACTTATAAATGCAAATCTTCTTTTCAGATAAAGCTGTGTGGGAGAATTGATTGCTGATGCAGTACGTATGTAATCGTGCTTAATTGTGAAACTGGAATTAAGAAATCCTGTTTTGCCTGAGTCTGTTTGGCTTCTTGATGTTGACACACAGCACGAGCAGCGTGGGGCTCCAGCTGATTATCAAGGCTTTTCCTTACCTCTCCAGGATCCGTTTGGAAAGATAAAATCTTGTCAAAATACTGTCCTCTGTCAGTTATTCTCTTTCAACATCTGTGTTGTATTTTATCCCACTAAGCTCCCCTCTCCCCCGCTGCGCCGACTTAAACCCGAGGCAAAGCTGCACAGGTTCAGATTCACACTACATAACCTTTATGGACTTGATAAATTTGTTAACAACCCTCTATTTTTTTTTTTTTTAAAACGCTTGTCCCCAAAGTGCTCTGGGTAAAAGGAAAATCTTGCTGAAAAGCACATTAACTAAATTGATATTTCTCCTGCTTAACGACTCCAATACAGCTGTATTCATTCTAGCCTTACCAGGGTTTCTGCGGGACATTAAAAGGCATTTATAGTCATTTTATGATAAGATTCATTTTGGGAAAATAAAAAAATATATATTAGATAATATATGAAATAACGAAACATAACAAGAATCATTATAAACTGTGATAGACCATTAATATGCACACATTTGAATATGCAGAATCACTGTGGTAATTGTTTTGGGCTGGTCGGGTACAATTGCTGTAAAACTGGATGTTCTGAAACTGGCTGGTGGGCAGGTGGAGGAAGAATGGGGAAAATGCTTTTTCCAGCAAAAATTCTAGAAAACTTAGAATCCAGAGAACGGCTGCAGCCTGTTAGTGGTCAAGAAAGATTTTGCAGTGCTTGTAAAGAAAACTTAAGCTTGATACAATGCCGTGAAATCTCACATGCAGCCTGACGTTCTTGAGTTCATGGTCATGGCATTGCTTTTTTCTTAAGCATTGCATAAAAATGGCATTATAAGGCATTAAATTTGACCTTCTGATTTCTGCAGAAAGCTTGCTTACTGTTCCAATTTTAATGTTTGTTTTTAAAGCTCTCAATGATCTTGCCCCAGTGTACTTAACTGAGCTTTTAACTATTCCGGAGCCTGGTAGAGCACTGAGGTCGTCAAACCAACTTTTGCTGGAAGTGCCCGGGTTGAAATACAGACACTGGGGTGACCGAGCCTTTTCCATCGCTGCTCCCAAGCTTTGGAATAAGCTCCCTGCTGACGTGCGTCTCATTTCTGACCTGGGCCTTTTCAAATCGAAGACTGAAGACGTATTTATTTAGGATGGCTTTTAATACCCAGCAGTGTGGTGACACTTTTACTTTAACTTTTACTCTGTTTTACTTTATTTTATTGTTTTTTTTTTTTTTTTTAAATGTATTTTTTGGGCATTTTGTGCCTTTATTGATAGGAGAGAGACAGTGGATAGGCTTGTGAAAGGGGGTGAGAGAGTAGGGGAAGACACTCTGCAAACTGGTCACAGGCAGGATTCGAACCTGGACCGGCAGAAGCAAGTACATGGGGTGCCTGGTTGCTAACCACTCTGCCAAACCAGCACCCCATTTTATTGTATTTTATTGCTCTCATTGCTTTTATTGTTTTCATTGTTTTTATTGCTATTACTGATTTTATTTGTTTTAAATGGTTTTTATTTATTGCTTTTTACTTACTACCTATTATAAAGCACTTAGATTCACTGAAAGGGTTGTTGTAAAGGGCTGTATAAATAAAGAACATTTACATTTACATTTTATATTTTATCAGGTCTGATCTGTCACCATTAGTTTTAATTGATATTGCAAAGCATGAGTTACACCCTCAGTTTTCTATATTTTTGTCAGTGTCGGGGAAGTTACTTCTAAAAAGTAGTGTTGCTAACTTGTTAGATTACTTAGCTACCCTCCATGAAAAGTAACTTTTTACGTTACTTGTTACTTTTATGTTACTTTTACATTGCTTAACTTTGGACAAAACCCCATATCTGTTCCTAAATATGTAGGCCAACTTAAGTTCTACTATAGAGAACATAACAGTTATTTCTTTTGTGCTCTTTGTTTTACAAAATCATGTCACATAACCTGTTGAATCAGAGCTCCTGTCCAGTGTTTCCAGATTTTCTTCTGAAATAAGCAATCAGGTTGATAACAACACACCCAAAATAAGCAACCTCCAGCTATTTCCTTTCCAAGTGTGATACATTACTTTTTTAAAAGAGAAATCTACATAAAGTGTGTTTACTTTTGTCTACATTACATTTCAATTTCACAGTGCCAAGCATCTAATTTGCTGGTGATCCAAATCTGGATGCAGATCCAGGAAACATTTTAAGGATTTCTTAGCTGTGCAAGATAGGGAAAATAGTTTCCACATTTTTGGCTATAACTTGCCCATCAGTGTTGGAAATGTTTTGGTGGAGGTTTGTTTTCTCAGAGCACTTCTAGTTCTCATTTTGTTTGTCTACTAAACAACAGGAAATAATTGGTAGTGGAATAAACAAGGATGTATATCCTTAAAAGTATTGATAAGGATGTCAGTGGTTATAAAATTCCCCATCAGTTTCCCTTCAGTTGACCAGTAAAGACTGTGTATTTATCACCAAAATATTCATGCTAGAAATCGACAGTTTGAATAAATTTTAGGTATACACATGTGAAAACAGCTTTAAAGTAAAGGTCGCAGAAGAAACTTTTGTTTTTAGTTTGTTGATTGGACTCTTTCCAAAGCTTGACCAGGATTTGGCTAGAAAGCTGCTTTGTTCATCCTTGAATGACTCTTAAAATGATGAACCACAGACACTCATGGTTCTTCTGGAGGCTGTGACATATATAGAAGTGTTTGACCTGATGGGGGATACAGTGAAAGTTCATGCCATCACCTAAAGGAGATCTTGAAAATTCATAACATGGACAGTAAAACGGCTCATCTGTCTTTCGTCATGGACATTGTGTATCGAGAACGCAGGACTTCTCTTTTCAGATTCAGTTGAATCTCTCAGACTCTGACCTCGGACAGTACGGTAATGGTTTTACCAGCTAGTTCTTCTGCTAAATGGACTGTGACCAGAGCTGGAGGCTGTGCATCTGTTGGCAGATTAGTCAGGGTCAGTGTCTGGAGCACTCGCGATACTTGACAGCCTGTCCTCTGTCATGTGGGAGGTCATTGTCTAGGCCAGCCTCCTCACCTGACTTCAATGGCTTCACTGTAGACAGTAGGGGTAGTAAAACAGATGAAATGTTGTGTATACCCTCTAAGTATGTCTCTGTATATACATCTGTTTTTGTGGCAAGGAAGTGGTTGTGTTTTCTGAAGCTTGATTTACTGCAGTCCTGCTGCCCCCTTGCCTGTTTTTGGGCTGTTAGGTTACAGATGTGAGGCCATCTATCATAACCATTAATCTGGACTTGGTGAAGGCCGTAATAATAAAAGATCCGACAACAAAGCTACCCTCTTTAGCCTGACAAGCTCTTTGCCAATCTGTTATGTCTACAGTCCAGGGTCTGGAGGGAGACAGAAGTGGAGCAGCTGAAACTGAACTCCTGCAGAGGGCCGGTAAAATCCTGAAAATCAGACGTCTGCACTCTCAGATGCCTTGTAAAAGTCGATAGCTTTGCTGAGAAAAGTGGACAGACTGACCCCATTTGGGTTTTCATTTACAGACAAACATTTATAAAACTACCTATTAAAAATGAAAATATGTAATATAAAAGTTAAAAAGCCACAGCTATTTCACTCGGGTTCTTTCAGGAACCAAATGTTTTGCTCTCAAGTTATCAGCACGACTGCCTAAAGTCTTGTTTTCCTCAGATTTGTCACTGTTGGAGTTCAAGGATCAAGGACACCTCTAATATCCCTGAGGGGCAATTTGCTTCACAGCAGCAGTACATCACAAGCCATCACGCAAACAGTAGGAAGAAATAAAGGCCAGTTCAAGACAGATCAGAAAAAGCAGTGGTAGAAAGGAAATATCACCTAAAGGCTATAAGCCTCTCCACAGTACGTAAGTGTTTGATAGTAAAGGTTGAGTCATTCTTTTGTGTGATTTTTGAAATTCTTCAAATCAAGACTCGAAGACGTTCACCTAATCAGTTCATGCTGTAGTCAAGTGGACATATGTGCAAATTTGAAGAGCCAAGTAATTTGAGGCCCAGTGATCTTTCATATGGTAAATAGACTTCAGATTATATAGCACTTTTGTAGTCTCTGACTACTCAAAGCAGCTTTACACCACAGATCACACCTACCCATTCACACCCATTTGCTGTCCCATTTACTCACTGATGTTTAGAGTTACTATGACAGTAGTCCATCAGTATTAGCTAACAAATTCACACACTTTGATGCACATTTACACACCACTGACACAGCAGTGGGAACAACTTGGGGTTAAAGGAAAAGTTTGGTTTCTACAGCTGTCACATTGTTTATAGAATGAAGTAGAACAATATACTCACCCAGAAGGCTTTCCTGATCCAAACAGTGCTTTGGGAGATATTTAGATCCAAACTCGAGCGGTGGACATCCGTATAATGGTAGCACATAGGGCATGTATAGCGCCGCTCCTAAAACTGCATTAATCGTCCAAAAACTCATTAGTTTCACCAATATTTCATCATGGTCCACTCACGCTACTCCCCCATTACAGTCTGTGTCGCTCCAGACATGTTTTGTGGCTGTGCTGACCTCGGAACTGAAGAAGAAGAATGTTTGCCTCCGCGCATGCGCAGTACGGCTCATTGTTTTAGGGGAAGACCGCCGGCTACACAACGACTTTCTTCTACCAGTTTTGTGCAAAATGGACGAATATCTATCGGATGAAGATGTTGTGGAGGAGAACTTTGAATATGATGGATGTCCTTACAGTTTGGAGCCAGAGTTTACAGATGAGGAGCTCATCGAAAGGAGGACGTGGAGACAAAGAGAAGAACAGCTCTCCAGAGAGTACTGCGCATGCGCAGAGGCAAACATTCTTCTTCTTCAGTTCAGAGGTCAACACAGTCACAAAACATGTCTGGAGCGACACAGACTGTCGTGGAGGAGTAGCGTGAGCGGACCTTGATGAAATATTGGTGAAACTAATGTGAAAGCTGTAGAAACCGAACTTATCCTTTAAGTATCTTGCCCAAGGACACATCGCCTTGTGATACCCGGAGCAGGGCCTGAACCCGCTGCCTCCTGATAAAAGTGACCCTATTACTGACCAAGTGCACTATCAGACTGTGGCATTGCAGCACTCGAGTAGGCCCCCCCAGCACCGTTCTTAAGTAAACTGATGACACAAATTAAACAAAGCTCTCTGTTTTCGGCTGTTATTGTTAGTGTGCAAGAGTCAGGGTGAATGTTTCAGCAAAGTTTGAAAAAAATCCCTTTAAGCATTCTTGAGATATAATATTAACAAAAAAGGACATCAGACTGATGGCCCAGATGGACAGCAGGGTTGACGGATGGGTGGACCCCCTGAAAATGTTCCAGTTTTCAGTAAAACTCAGACCATTGTTCTGCGTGCCTGGAGGATTTCACATTCAGCCAGAAAGAAGTCAGTGACAAAATGGAGAAAAATCAGAACAAGGAAAAGACTGAACAAAGTCAGAGGAGGCATCATTGTGACTGTCCTCTTCAGGCTGCAGGATCTGAAATGAGAATGTCCATAAAATGACAAAACAGGACAAAAAAAATGACATCAGGAAACAAGAAAATGGGTCGAAATAGAGAGGAAGGGGAACTGATCACACTGAAGACTCTTTCTTCTCACAAACTCTGCTGCTGCCTGTCACCACCGCCGGCTCCGTCCTCAACATTACCAGCTTGATTTTAAAGTCTCATGATACAGACTGCAGCAGTCACAGGGATATCTACATTTGAGGGTAAAAGTAAGATTACTGGGTGTTGCCTCCAAATATGGCATAATGAAACTGAAATCAAAGGGCTGTCTTAGTGTGGGTGTGTTACCGAAGCTTTATCTGACACAGAGTCTACACAGTATTTGCATTTGTGTGATCTTAACGACTTTTTTGACACTGCAAGTCAATTAAATCGTAAGGGCAATGAATGTAATGCAATTTTAAAGATATATCTTTAAATATCTCTTCAAGTAGACTTATAAGTAGGTAAAGTGTTAGATTTAATGGTTTGCAAACTTCGAGAGAGCTGATTTAGGAACAACCGGAAAGAAAAGTGTAGGTAATGTGTTTTTGTGCCTTTAGTAATAGGAGAGAGCCAGTGGATAGGCTTGTGAATGGGGGTGAGTAGGGGAAGACACTCTGCAAACTGGTCACAGGCTAGATTTGAACCCAGACCAGCAGAAGTATGTATATGAGATTTGATTGGTTGCTAACCACTCCGCCAAACAAACACCTGGCAATGTGACATTTATACAATAAACACAAAGGAGTTTCTGTTCAGTAACTCTCATGAATGAACTCCTTTCTTTTGGGATAACATGCACCTTGATATCTTCTACGTAGATTAGTATTTAGCACCCTGACCTTTATGTTTCAGTAAAATATCAGGCTTGTGTCTTCTAATCTGCATTTTAAGTGTGTTATAGAAAAATGCATTTAGACATGCAACATATTTGTTGATTGCTTCCTCTTCTGCAGTGCAGATAGTGTTCGGCCTTCACAATATGAGAAAATATGCATTAACAGTTTGAAATTGCTATAATTAAAGAAAGGGGGAGGATCTGGCCTAGGGATGGGAATTGATAAGACTTCATCGATACCAGTGCTACTAACAATCCTACTAATCGATCCATTTCTTTAAGGATTCCCTTATTGATTCTTGCAGATTTTCCGTGTGGGCAAATGTTGGCCTGTAGATTTTCAGTGGCAACAATGTCAAACACATGTCACAGCATAGATAACTGCTCCTACAAGTTTGCTGGTGTTTCCACTCACTTAAGGTTGTGCAGTCAGTGCCTTTTGTAAAAAATTAAGCCACATTTCTGACACTTCTGAACCCTGTCAGTGGAAGGAATTGATAAGGGAATTGATTAGCATAAAGACTTATGATATCGATTCTTTGGTGGAGCTGTTATCGATTCTCAACTGGAATTGGTTTTCGATTCCATCCCTAATTTGGCCTGGGTTTACCAAAAACGGTCAAACGCTTTGCGCCACCGCATGTGTCTCCAGGGGTGGAAATACTCTTTCATTCAGATGATCGAATACTGCTGCAGATGCACAACACCAGGAACAACAACAGCATGCACACTTCAGCAGATCAAATCGTCTCCGAGCGTCGTCGTCTGAACTCAGAAGAATTCTAAAACGCAAAGGACAATCTTTGCGTCTTTAAGGCAGGAGTTTCCATGTAAACGTAGCCTAAGAGAACCATGTTTCCTCAAAGGTTCAACCTGCCAAATGACGCTACTCTCTCTTTAAGTAAAATAGACTGAGGGTTGTATGGTTTCTGTATTTTACTCTACTGTAAGAGCATTTGTAAGTACAGAAATGTCAGTGCTGTTGTACTGTTTAGATTCTGTGTATGGGTTGAACCCGAGGCAAAGCTGCCAATAACACAGAAGAGTTAAATGTTGGGTGACCAGACCTGCTGCCAACAATTTTCTTGAATATAGACAAATTGCAATATTTTTTCTGCAATTTTCTTATTTAAATGAATGAATTGTTCACCATTGGGTGTTTAAGACCTTTGTTCTTTCCACATAAAACCTAACATGTTTCAGTAATGTTTTAATTTTTATTGGGGTCAAATTATGGTTCTACTTCTGAAATTAAGACTACCACTTCTTTTTGTCTTTACAGAGAAAAAGAAGATTTATATTTTGTCGTGCAGTTCAGTTGGATTTTATTATGATATAATTTTGAATCCAGATTGCCTGGCATAACGGGCGCACTCACATGGTCAGGATGTAGGCGTGAAAATTTGACCCAGCTTTGGCCTTTTTTGCTGGATGACCTGCTTTTTTTACCGGAACATTGGCACAGCAGGGAACCACATCTGCATCAGGTTCTCTTGCTTTTCCATCGCAGCGCTCTAGTTAAATTTAACGAGGAGCATTCATATTTCTTTGCTCTTGGATTAAAGTAGGTTCAGTTAAGCCTTGAAGGGACATTTCTGATCGGTCACTTACTCTTTTGTCCCATTTGTTAGATCAATGTATATTTTGTACTTAGTGAAAATAAACTTGTGCCTGAACTGAGAACAGAGAAAATAAAACATTTGTTGTTTACGCTGGCACTAAAATAGTTTGTGTTTTGTTCATTAGTTTTAATATACAGTGCATATTCATCAAATGCTGTAATCAAGTCTTGGCTTATTGGACAAAGAAAAATCTTTATTTGATTTGTTGTCCAGTGATATCATAAACGTCTTTGCCAGAATCAACAACAACATGCCCATAATAACAGCTCTCCTCTCCAGTTAGAACATTATTGTCAGATTTTATGGCCGGCACCAGATGCATTTTCAGCTCTACTCTGTGAAGGACACAGCTTTGATTTCGATAGCACAAGGGCTTGCCTGGGATGACATAAATCACTGTTAATATACTCAGCCTTCCACACAGGAAGATTGATGCTTGACTAATGGTCTTTTAGTGTCATGACGGCACTATTGGCTGTCTTATAGTACAGTCGCAAGTGTGGGAGTGATGAAGTATTAGTTGGATTTTGACTTCTAGTCATAAATTAAGCTTCTATACCAGTGATGATACGGTCACCTTTGGAAAAAGCTCGAAGTAGGTTATATGGAAAGGTTTTATTTTTAACGTGCCTTTGGATGTACTTTTCACTGCCTGGCTTTAGAGAAAATTTAGTGCACCTGACTGACACCACTGCTGGCTTAAGTTAAAGCAAAAGCTTTGATCCAAAATAAGACCTTTTTACCATCTTCCAACAAAACAAACCACAAGCTGTATGTCACACAAGGATAACTCTTGACAGCAAGTTCTTTTTAGGTTATTAATGTTTTCCAAGCTACCTTAAGCTTGCCCTTGGTCTGCTGTATCAAAATAGGAACAAACAGTGACTAATTCATCACATTGTTGGCTCACAAACTGAGCAGACTTTCATCAAAACAAAGTATAAATCTTTCATTCATAAATTAAGTTATGTCATGTTTCCTTAAAGTTTGGTCCTCTCAGCTTACACAGTATGACTGTACTTCAGCTCAGCTGTTTTTTAAACCTCCCGAGATCATGAAAGTAAGATCACCAAAACCTAACAATCACTCTGCCATATGCAGCACTGAGATTTTATTCATGGGTTTGGACATGTGGGGCAAGTGGGGCAGCCCTGACCTTCTTTTACCAAACAGATTATGCTCTGCCCTCTTTCCAGAACGTTTTATAATCAACTGGGAGGGGGTTTCGAAAGTGAGAGAGTCGACAAAGATGTCAGAACGCCCAGTAAAAGTAGAAGTAGGATCCCACAAAACACCACATTTTATTTTGGTGATATGATTTCATTATTAACTAAAAATATTATGACAAATGATATTTTTATGATCTTAAAGGCCTATTGTAAGGTTAGGGCAGGATGAACAGCATTGCGTTTCAGAGCTACTGTTCTTATTTTATATTTAAAAATAAAATGAATTTTGGCCTTGCCAACACAAAAAGAACTAGCAGTTTTGGACAAAAAAAGTCATTCACTATGATGTGCGACTTATGATATTGCCCAGATCTTTAGGTCTTAATCTGGTATCCAGTACCAGAAGGTCTTAGAGGCACAGTCAGTACTGAACAGTGGACTAGTGCATCACAAAAGTAATTTGATTAATTTAATGCATTCCTTTTTACTGTAACGTAGTAATGTAAGGCATTGCAAAATATAAGCAGTAATATTTTACTTGGTACAAATGTCAGTAATGCAAGTTACAATGCATTTTTAATTTTTTTGTTTGTTTGTTTAAATACAAATTTGCCGAATAGTCCTCAGTTAGGCCTAAAGTTACAGTATCTCTAACACAATCCACCAGAATTTTACCTTTTGTCTGTTTTTGCTTTGATCGTTTCTTGTATTCTGCCATGAGCATCAATGTGGCTATTATTTTGTATTGTTTTTAGCCTTAAGACGAACTCAGTCAGATAGCCACCACATCACCTTCCACTGGATGTGTGAGTGTAATGAGACACATTTAGAATGCCAAATCTGTATTTCCTGTTATTTTGATTAGAGTAACTTAAGAGTAATGCGATAATAGTGTAATGCCTTACATTTCAAATACAGTAATATTATAATGTTACTAATTACTTTGAGTAGCAAGTAATAAATAATGCATTGCATTTTTTTTAGGTAACATGCCCAACACTGTTGTTGAAGTGGTTAAAATTTCGTCAATACAAGTTTGCCAAAACAAAGATTTTAACAGTGTGGGATTCTTTCTTTTAAAGTGTGTAAACCCATTATATGTTGATTTTATCCATGAAAACAGTTAAGATTGATGTAAATTTAGCTGAGCAATGTATACGTCTTTGTCGAATACAGTAGGTCCTCACAAGCTTGAATCTGAGTAAAGTGTCTGGTTTGGTTGAGTGGTAAACAACCAGGCACAACCCATACATGTACTTCTGCCAGCCCGGTATCAGTTCCAGCCTGTGGCCCGTTTGTAGAGTGTCCTTTACTGCTTTGTCTCTTCCCCCTTTCTCTATGGGTCTCTGTAGGTAAAACTTGGGCAGGTGCTGATGGAAAAATGTTGGGAACCTCTGGCTAGGACAATACCACCATTACTCCCTTCTCTACAGTTTGATTATTAATTTTTGTGTCATTGTCATGAAATAAAAATGTAGATTATTTTTAAAACTCAAAATCTGCTTTTACATTTTCAGATAAGTGTATTAACATATTGTAAAAATAATAGTAGAAACAGTGCAACAAAGCCATTATTAAAGGCAAACTCACTGTAAAAAGACAGAGTTTACACCAAGTGCAAAGCAGCAGAATGGCAGCTGATGTACTGTGGCGATACTCCCCCTTGATCGCAGAGAATTCTTTAACTAAGTCTTCGGGGAGTGTATCAAGTCACATGTTGGGAGATTTACTGTGATTCTTTCTAAACTTTCTATTTAAGCCACGAGTACAATTTATGAAGACCAATGGCAGAAGGATATGCAGCCAAAATAAAGCACACACAAGGGCCTTGTATGAAAGCCATAGTGCTGCAGGACATTGTAAGTCTGTCAGCCAAATGCATCCAATGCTAACAGCCATTATAATGTTCACCTGCAAAGACCATAAGATACGTGAACAGTATTGTGTCTATTCTTATCCTTATGAGTTTGGGACCTTTTATAATGACAGCAGTGCTCCCGTTCAGCTTTTTTTCTTTCCATGAACTGCACAGACATTAAATTTCTCCTGAGCTGCTCCATTGTAAACCCCTGTTTTGTGCACATGTACACCTCGTGCAGGACTTGGAAATTATTTTTTTTTCACGTTTACAAAGCAAAGGTGAAACTATAATGCAAGCCCTCTGGATTTTGTTTGTTAATGTGTTCTTTCAGGGAGATGCTCATAATGCATTATGAACAGTTGAGTATATGGGACATATCACATATAAGTGCAGCGATCCATGTTTGTGCAAACCATGCACGAATATAAACACTAGGTCTTCTCTCCATGAAGTTTATTTCCAGCCTTTATTCTCCCTGATATTACAGTTTAAAGTGTGTAAAATTTGAAACAAAGAACAAAGAGATTTTGCAATCACTTGTACAACATAAGAAACTTTTAAGCTGCCTCCTTGGGTTTGGTAGAGATGGTGCTAAGATATGCACTTAGAGTAGAGTCTCCCTGGGCGATTATATATGTATGAACCACTTTGACCAAAAACTGGTGAATTTATCTGAATATAACTTTGTAGTCTCCCCATAATATATAATTCATGAACACTTTTTAACCAGTCCTCTGAAGTTGAAGCATCCGACTGCAACTACTTCCTTTTCAAGGCTTTCTCATCTTATAAGCAGTATTTTCACCAGATTTTATTTGCTGCTGATTGAATTTGTGATGCTGTAGTGTGAAAGTAGATTGTCGGGCGCTAGGAGTTTTGGAAAACAGCTTTGATATATGTATGAACTTCAGACTGGTGGTACAATGTGTGTTAATGTTTGTGATTTTTTTTAGACTAAACTATATTTTTTTTATTTCCTACCATTTAAAGGGACACTCCAACATTTTTGTTGTTTTTATGTCTTGTCTCACTTGATTCAATGACAGTCAGATAGACACTATTCGTGTACATCCAGGAACAGGAAGAGACAAAGTTACCCATTGCTAGTTAGCTTTAGCTCAAACACTGGGAGTAAATGGGTAGTGTAAGCCTACCTCTGCCTACAGTCAGCTAAGCTCTTCAATAACTCTAAACAGTCCTGTGTACTTATGGCCCTTTTCCACTGGTCCTACTCTACTCTACTCGACTCTACCCGACTCTACCCGGCTCTACTCTACTCGCCTTGTGCTGCTTTTCCATTAGCCCCAGTCGCCTGCCCAACGGCGTGCAGTGTCGCTATAAACAGAGAGCGGCTCTGCGGTGACGTCATTTTGAGCACGACACAACAATCTGTGGCTTTTTGTCACGAGCAGAGTAAAAAAGGAAAGCAGGAGAAGACTGCAGGGGGCAAGAAGAAATACCCCTTGAGAAGCATGGGAGAGTTTTGGAAGATATACAGCAGAATGAAGCCGAGGACAAGAGCAATCGAGTTGCAAAGAAAAGACGTATGAGGGTAAGCTAATGGTAGCTACCACTAGCATGCTAGGTCATCGCGCTCATCAGTCATCGATGACGACATTGTCTGACCAATCAGTAGTCGGCAGTTTGTGACGTCATCTTTTAGTATCAACTCAGCTCGCTTGGAACCAGAGCAGAGTAGGTACCAAAACTAGCTTGTTTTAGGAGGTACCAGGCTAGTGGAAACATGCTACAAATCGAGTAGGGCCAAGGCGTGCTAGTGGAAAAGGGCCATTATTGTGACTCCTTTTTACCCCTTTATGTTACGACTCTTATGTCTTCTGTTATCTTCTACTTGTAAATGGAGGCTTTTTTGTTGATTTACATCCGCAGTGGTGTTCGCAAGAGATGTGACATTCGCAAACAAGTGGAATCTTTTTAACAGCTCTTTTAAGTGACCAATTAAAACAAATTTGCAGTTTTGAGTGGGCTTTGCGTTTGAGATCCATTATTAAATGCCAATTGACTGCAAGTTTAAGAATGGCCTGCAGACAAACAACTCACTCACAAACTGTGAATTGGTTCTCATCATCAACCACCCTGGAAGTAAATCAACAAAACAAAGTAGTTTACAAATAGAAGGTAACAGAAGACAGTAGAAGATATGTAACATAAAGACGTAAAAAAGGATTAACAACAGGCACACAGGACCATATAGAGTTACTGAAGAGTTGATCGGATGAGTGTAGGCAGAGGCAGGCTAACACTTTCCATTTACTCCCAGTGTTTGAGCTGAAGCTATCTAGCAGTGGTCTGTCTCTTCCTTGTTAGTGAACGCACAGTCGAATAAATGGTGTCTATCTGCTTGTCATGGACTTGGGAGCGAGGAAAGACATGAAAACAAAAAAGTTGTCATTGTGTCCCTTTACTGTTACTTTCTCAAGACAGGAATAACAAGTCTTGTGTCATTCCCTATGTTGTGTCTCCTTTACAGCTGACTACAGCACCAGTGAGATGCTGGTGAACATGGGAAACCTGCCTCTTGATGAATTTTACCCAGCTGTGGCCATCGTCACTCTAATGCGCATCCTAAGAGACCCCTCACTCTCCAACCATCACACCATGGTGGTCCAGGCCGTCACCTTCATCTTCAAGTCTTTGGGTCTCAAGTGTGTCCAGTTTCTTCCTCAGGTCATGCCCACTTTCCTCAACGTCATTCGGGTCTGTGACGCCAGTATCAGAGAGGTAGGTAACTCCACTGACCAAGAGGAACGATGTGGTTTGGTTTATTACCTCCACCAAAGAGGTTATGTTTTTGCTGGTCTATGTTTGCTTGTTTGTTTGCTTGTTAGCAGAAAACTACTGGATGGGTTTTGCTGAAATTTTCAAGAGATGTTGGTTGCGGCCCAACTTAAAAATGATTCGATTTTGTTCGACGTCGAGTAGGCCCGTGCTCAAAATATCGATATGGCAAAATATCGTCACGCACTCCTTTGGGATGAATACAGATTCTATAGAATCGATACGGCCTAAATATTTTGAAAGTTGTTGTCAATGCACTTTGGCTAATGTTAACAGTGGCACAGTTCAAGGTAGAAGACGAGCTACATAATGAAGCATATGTTCTAAATTTGAACTTAGGTCTACCATCTTTGAGGATTTGAATTTATGTCTCTCAAGTTGTAGAACCACTTAAAACTCATCCTTGTTCTTTTTCTTCTTATAAGAAAAAACTAAACTTGTCAAGAATGTTTAAAGCATAGTCAGTGTTCACAATTTACGTGTATCGGGATATGTATCGTATCGTGGTCTTAGTATCGGGATACGTATCGTGAGGTTGCTTGAAATACCCAGCCCTAACGTCTAGGCAACCATCATTAGTGAAGATGGTTTTTACTCAATAACTGTCTTAAGTAATAATGATATCCATTATTACCATGATTCTGAGTGCTAGGTGCGTATTTTCAGAGTCGAGGAATCATATATGATTGTTAGTTTATCAGTTAACTATTACTTATAGACTTAACAACAATATGTGAGCTACTTTGGTGTAGGTTTGTACTGTTCAAGTGCTTTCTAGTTCGCTTGTTTCAATGCATATCCCTCACTCTTTTTTTATCCCCGTCTCTGCTTTTTTCCCCAGTTTCTTTTCCAGCAAATGGGAATGGTGGTGTGCTTCGTAAAGATCCACATCCGCCCCTACATGGACGACATCTTCACCCTCATTAGGGTAAGTACAAGAATCAACAACCAACCGCCCTTAACCCCAGCCCCAAAGTCCCAAACAGTGATCACCAAGCCCCTCGTACTTTCTTGTGAATCAGGCAAACAGCTGCAAACTCTTAATTGTGCTCAGTTGTGCTTGACACTTTGCTTATTAGGAGTAATGTGTTCAGGGTCCATGGATGAAGTCTGGCCCCTTGTCACACAGCCATGTACATCATGTTTGGTGGAGCTCTTAACTTGCGTGATTAAAGAGGCTGCAGGACTGTGAAAATACGAAAATCCTGTTGTTTGCAGAGGATAATATTCTCCTCATGCTTCTCTCCACTTTGGCTCTTCATTTAGAACGACATGTTCTGAACACCAACACTTTCTCAGCAGTACAGCTCTGTGGTACGTTTCCATTTGCACCTCGTGATTAATTATTTGTTCAGATTAAGTGTTAAAGGAGACACATAAAGGCTTCTGAAATTCACCCCATCACATGATAGGTAACAGTTGCTCAAGTCATGGTCCTTGCACTTGCTCAAACACACTTTCTTAACACATCATCATATAGTGCAGCACAAAATATCAGATGACTGTCCTTCCACTGGAATATTGGTAATACAGTTACCGACACTTCTGGGATGGCGGTAACTCCTCCTGAAGAGAGTAATTGAGGGAACTGGATCAGTGCACCCCGAGTCCCACTGAGTTAATAAATGGTGAGTGAAACAAAGAATCTATTCATTTTTGCTCCAGCGCTGCTCCTGCATCCAGATGAGGGGGCTGGAATAGCCATTCAGGATGTACACTCACTTGCTCTCTGCTCAGCTGCCACAGGCAGGGGAAGCAGGAAGTTGGGGGCTGAGCAAGACCTCTGGTCCCTGACAAAACACCTCTGCCAGATCTCACAGCTGAAGCCCATTGACTGATCGATGCGTTGCGTGACTTCAGGTCTTCCACTGTAACTCCACTTGCCATTATCTGTAATGTGCACATAGTTGCTGTGGCTATTCTATCCAAAATGGTGTCATAAGCCACGCAGAGATGTGATGTCAGTCCCACTTGACAGGAAATTGTCTCCATTCCTCACCATCCAGTATCATGATTCCCCTTTTCTGCCTCTTGCACGTGAAAGTTTTGTATTTCCAGACGGCATCAGTCCGGAGTCTCTCCCACAATCAGATCCTTGATTGAATCACTTCTTGACCCAGTTATGCACAACAACAGAACCTTTTGTATTTTATGAGTGCAAAGAAGATGAGGTAGTGCTTTGGATGTACCTTCTGAAAATACTTAAAATTTATTATCTGAAACTGGATGCACCTCCATTTAGGTCAGTCATATTTAGCACAAATGTTAAAGTTGTCACAACAGTAACAGCTGTGTGTTAGCTGAGGAAAAATTTGATTTGGTTCATTTTTTTTTTTCTACAGTGACCGTCTTGATTAATTCTCCTCTTGGTCAATAAAATGGCTGACTCATGTTCAAATATTATAACAGATGAGGTACTGATGGCCCAACAGTTGGTCATGCCTCATGAACAGAGGCCTTAATCCTTAAAGTGCAGCTTGGGTTCAAGTCCAATCTGTTGATCCATTCCTAAAAATCATTCCCACTCCTTTTCTGCACGAATGGTGGGGCAGCATGTAGTGCACATGTCTCACACCAAGAGGGCCACTGCTATACACCCTCTGCCTGCATTCAGGGCTTTTCTGCGTGCCGATGCATGCTTTCCCTGTGCATGTGTGGTTCTCTCTGTGCACCTCAATTTGCCCAGTTTCAGCTGGAATAGGCTCCAGCCCCCAGCAACCCTAAAAGGGATAAGCAGTATGGGTAACAGATGGATTTATTGACGATCAAGGCAAAGCTTAAAATTGATCATTGAAAAATACGTATACAAATATGAAGCTTATAAAAGGATCAGCTTACCCCTATGACAGGGTAGTCTATGGCCCAGGAGCCAACTGTGGCCTTTGGGCCACTTTTAATCAGGCCACAGCAAACCCCAAAGGTTGAGTCACTTATTACTCACAAAGCCATTGTTTGACTGATGAACCAGGAAAATAAATAATGGTAGCAATTGTAAAATAATCAGGGTAATTTCTTTACAGCTGTCTGCATATCTTAGGTTTAGAAAGCATATTGTTCTATCATTTTTATCCCCATAAGCACCAGTACACCCACAAATTTTGTTAGGTTTGTGCAGTTTGCACTTGTTTTTGACCTCATGGCCACCTGAAATTCATCTGTTCCTGCACAAATCCTGACTTAAATACACTTATGTTGAGTTGATCTCTGTACATGGCCCTCGATTGGAAACATTTGAGTATCCCTACCATATGAGGTTCATGATAAAATCATTTGTCCTTGTCTTTTGTACAAAGGAAAGATATTCTTCCTTCTGTTTTTTGGTAAACGGCATCATGTTGATTTAGTCTTTTCTCTCACATGTTCTTTGTAGGAATACTGGACCCCCAACAACCCCATGCAGAACACCATCATCCTTCTCATCGAACAAATTGTGGTGGCATTAGGTGGAGAGTTTAAGCTCTACCTGCCTCAGCTTATCCCACACATGCTGCGCGTCTTCATGCACGACAACAGCACCGGACGCAGTGTGACCATCAAGGTAAGTGAAACAGAGTTTAGTAAATCAGTGATACTGATCGATGAATCAGCTGTGTAAATGAAGTTATTTCTGCAGGTAACACTGACAGAATTTATCAGCAATGAAAAATAAAATGAAACTTTAACTGAAGATAGTAAAGATAAAGGTTTGACAAATCGAGTGGTTACTAGAATGAATTCATCATGGCTGGATAAGAGAGCGTGGTCTCAGAGCTGAAGCAGCTTCAAAAAAACCTGCTCCAAGAACCCTCAGCAGAGACTCAACAAATAAAAGAATATCACTTTAAAACTTGTAAGGTCTGCCATGAATGCTGACTCAGCAGAGTGCAGAGAAAAACTGAAATAAAAAAGAAATTGAGTCCTTATAAAATATTACCAATAAAACAGGCCGCGCTGCCTGCAGAGGCCGACTGCAGTGATCATGAAGGGGACCTCAGCGTGCTGCTTTTTAATGATGCGCGCTCTCAGACTGCAGGCTGTTCCAAGTCTAACGATGCACGATTTTATGTTTTCTCCAGTCACCGTCTATTTCCTGTCACATATTTTACATAATATTACTGACGGTCAAAGCTCAGACTTTAGTTTTCACTCCTGCTCTTCAAATATTCAAGTACATATTGATGCTGCTTTAGAAAACACAAAAGAATTATTCATAACAAAAGCTTCATTTATTTAGCACCATCCAGAAATGATTGATACTCACTTTACAATCAGCAAGTTGGATACATTTCTTTTAACCACCAACAGAGAGAGTTACCAAAAGCTCTTAAGGAGCAAACCAATAAGTATCCAACAGTAAGGAGACATGTTTTACACAATAAAATGATTTGTCTATTACACACATTTATTTTAGTCAATTTACAAAATTATCAACAAACTGAAAAAAAAGATTGATTGTATTCAATTGGCTAAAAGTTTATATAGTTTAAGAAATTAAGATCACTCGCCTCGTGCTGCTTTTCCATTAGCCCCAGTCGCCTGCCCAATGGCGTGCAGTGTCACTGTAAACAGAGAGCGGCACTGCGGTGACGTCATTTTGAGCGCGACACAACAATCTGTGGCTTTTTGTCACAAACAAATAAAAAAGGAAAGCAGTAGAAGGCTGCAGGTGGTAAGAAGAAATACCCCTTGAGAAGCACAGGAGAGTTTTGGAAGCTATACAACAGAATGAAGCCGAGGACGAGAGCAATCGAGCTGCAAAGAAAAGACGTATGAGGGTAAGCTAGTGGTAGCTACTAGCATGCTAGGTCGTTGCGCTCGTGACTTATTGATGACAACATTGTCTGACCAATCAGTAGCCGGCAGTCGTTGACGTCATCTTTTAGTATCGAACCAGAGCGGAGTAGGTCCTAAAACTAACTTGTTTTAGGAGGTACCAGGCTAGTGGAAACACACTGCAAATCGAGTAGAGCCGAGTAGAGTAGGGCCAAGGCGTGCTAGTGGAAAAGGGCCATTAGATACTCTGCAACTATTTTGAGCTAAAGGGCTGAAAACAAAGTGCTGGAAGTCGGTCACAGTTTTTCTTAAAGGCTGACGGAGCACCAGTGGGCAGGTGATTTGTAGACATCCTGGTGGTGAGCGTGAACTTAAACCACGGGTGACTGTCATTGATACAGCCATCAATTTCAACCAGCTGACCCTTTTTTTTTTCATATTGACCGACAATGATTGACTTTTGATTGGTTCAGGCACCTTTACTGTGAACAAATATCCGCATACATTTTACACTCCTCTTCTAACATTGCCCTCACAAACAGTCAGTAGGCTCTGACTTTAAGGCCTCACAGATATACAGAGTATAACGTGTACAGCATGTGCATGAGAAAAAGACTGGAGCTGTTTGGCTCAAGAGCGACCAGACAGTGAGAAAAGTTTATGGCAGTAAAATAAAAATGCTATGGAAGTAGCATACTTTTGGACTGTTGTAGTGAGGATACTTGCTGTGCTAGCTCAAGAAATTTATGTTCACAGTCTGGTTTAGTTACTTCTTTTCACAACTCACAAGTAAATTTTGCCCTGACTAAGCCAAAACAGTTTTCTCAAGAAAAACCCCAGCACATTAACAAGATCTATAGGAAAGAGTTAACATTACTAAATAATTCAGAAGTGCTTTCTTATTCCTATATAGTGTCTGAACATTGTCTGTACTAAAATATGCATGACTTAATATAGGTAATATCTGCTCTCACAGAATTATTGGGAGTTTTATTTCCATAAATAATGATGGCATTAAAATGTTGACCCCATATCTTTAAGCCATGTAAGTTCCTTTTCTGTAACAGTCCAAGCTCACTCTGACATTTGGTTACCATACTGACAAATGGGAAAAGCTACTTTTGTCTTATGCTGGAGAAATCCCACTAATCAGATTGAAATTTTCATGTACGGTATGAGTTGTTATTTGAATGGAAGACTTAATTTTGCTGGACCTGCCACAATAACTTAGTTTAAAATGTGCTTCCATCTCTCCACAGAGTATCAGAGAACACAGGAGCTCAGCCCACAGTTGACTTATTGGGGTGCTGCTTTCTGTTCACAGTTTCCGTTAATATCCATCAAAATACCCATTCAAAGTCCAAGCCGTTCGCTTCTAGCACCGCGGTTTGAAGACTGCATAGACCTGTACCTAGCACGCTCTCCCATTTCAGCAGCGTCTGCCAGTAGTAGTCGGGATCTCTCTCAAACTCTAAATCATGGTTTAAGCACTGACCACAAACACAGAATCACAAGAAGCTCAGTCATTTAGTGCTCTCCAGTCTGCTTCTGTTGTTTCTCATCGTCTGCAGTATTAGATAACCCAGCAGCCCACAGTCTGGAGAGTCCATAACTCAGGCCAGGGTCTGGAGCCTAATCTTCAGCACAGGATGGGGGTCATGGATTTGGGGGAGCCAGGAGTCGAGTTACCCTGGAGTCCAAAGCAGAAGAAAAGAAAAACATACCTCCATCATTTCAAAAAGCTGTTCTGTCCAGCCCCCCAAAATCACACACACACACACACACACACACACACACTTCTACACCTCCACCTCGGCTTCCTGCTGTCTCGCCGTGCACTATTTAGACGTGGGGGTGGAAAAAGCAGAAGTTGTCTTGGTGGGTGTGAGGGGCTTGGGTGGGTTTGTTGGCTGCAACTTACGTCACCCTTTCAGACCCCCATCTATCGACACACACACATGGACCAGTCAACAGGACGTGACAATAAGACTGAAATACAGAAAACTTTCTCAAGAACCAAACATCCACAGTTTGAGTCTCACACATGGTTTCTTCTCTCCTGTTGGATGGAAGTTTCACATTTAACACCAAGTGACCCACAGAGTCCTTCCTGTCCTATTAATACCTACATTATTATTGATATCCAGTTGTAGCCTTTTGTGTCAATAACATCGAACACAAAGAAATTCCAAGGAGGTTATGTTTTTATCCCCATATGTTTGTTTGTTAACAAGATTACACAAAAACCACTGAACGAATTTTGCTGAAATATTCAGGAGATGTTGATAATGGTCCAACTTGAAACAACTATTAGATTTTGGTGGTGAGCCAGATAACCAGCATGAGCAAACTACTGTTTTTTTCTCAGTAACTGTCCCATCAGTAATGATATGAACATGAGTCCGAGTGCTTGTTGTGGGTTTTCAGGGTTAAGGAATCATATTATGATGGTAACTTTATCATGGAACTATTGCTTTTAGATGTTTGTGTGCTACCTAAGATTGTACTGATGCCAGTGACTTTAATGATTCTATATATCGATCTGATTTTTAAAAAAATCAGAAATCAGAATTGGTATTTTTTCCAAAGTACATTTGCACTTACGAGGTCTTTGACTTGGTAAGTTAGTGCGAGAACAATCAACATACTCTTAGAATAATCCAAAATGAGTCAGAGGGAGTAAAATGAAGTATGAAAATGTTAGCAAACAGTTAAAAATGGACTTTTCTTGAATTGATCCTGTCTGATTTTTTGTGTGGAAAACAGTTTTAAAACTCATGATACTTGAGCAGTAAGCATCTTTCGTAAAACATATTGACCACATTTGATCCGACTGCTTTGATTTTGACTTCTTTGTTGTCATTTCTGCTGACTGCCTCTGATGAAAGTGTAACGTCCTTCATTTGAAAAGCTCACAGAACAAAGTGAAGGGTATTGATTGGCTTAAGGACGAATGGTGTTGGCTCCTGAGGGAGATTTTAGTGATTCTTAACTAGAATTGGATTTTGATTTCCTTCCCCTTTAAACCACATGTTGACTGTTTCTGCCCACCTCCCCTTGTTGGAGTTTATACTGACTGCCTCTGGATAGTGTTTGACATTAGAGCTGGGTACTGATTCAGATTTTCTGGAACGATTTGATTTGATATTACAAGGTCTCAAGTTGAATTGATTCAATATTCAATTTGATTTTTAATCAGTCTGGGACATCTCTGTTAAAATAATGCTGTGAATTTAAAAGTTACCTTTTGACCTGGTACATTATTAGAAAGTTGTTTTACACTGAGAACTGAACCCAAAGCAGTAACATCAATCAAATATTAACGATATACATTAATGCACATTCTGCATATTACTTATTTGTCCAGCTTATCTTTTCCTTTGTGCTTGTTAAATCTGAAGTACGTCCAAAGTTTAGCTTTTAAACCCACCTGTGGTGCCCCTATAGTGCTACTCCCTTCCTCCATGTTAGTTTGACTGCTTGCAGTAACAAACCAGGAGATCTTGTTCAGTGGAAAGCAGAGCTGAACGCTGATCACACGAGACTAGCAGGGTTGATACCACAAGCTGTTTCTCTGCTCCAGTGAAGAAAATGCTACCCAAGTTAGAAGATCGATCTTTGGATTTTATGGATCGATTATGAACCATTTGAAGGAAAATTGATTAAATTGATTTTTTAAACCCAGCCCTATTTGACATTATTATGTTGTGAATCTAATTTAAATATGTGAAAAGATTTGATTGGGGAATCTTCAGAGTGAAAGGCAAATGATACAAGTGAACTTGGACTGGATGAACCCGGTTCTTAAATGCTTCTCATTTCCCATTTTGAGAGTTTTTTTTAGAAAAAAAAATAAAATCTCAACAGAGTAGGTTTACTCACATTTATTGGGTGGCTTGGGTGCATGGCCAAAGAAGTGGTCTGGATCTCCTTAAAATGTGATTGGCTCTCCTGGTTGCCAAGATGGGGTAGCCATCATGGCACCAACTGTGATTGACTTTTTTCCCTCCAGAAGTTTTGAGTGATTTTAAAGTCAAAGTGGTCTGTGATGGGGTGTTAATAGCTATAATTGTGTTTCATTCGGGCCCTTTTCTGTTGTTAGTTAACATTTTGTCCTCAAACAGTGACAATAAAAAGCAGGGAAGATTTTATTGTGCTTCTCTGTTATTCTTTCAAGAACATTCAAATTTGCTTTTGTACTTTGAAGAGGAAACCGTAACTGGATAATTAAAAGATGGACAGAATGGAATACGATTGATCTGTGATTCTTTTTTCACTGTGTTTATTTGTTCCTGACATGAAAGTAGACAACAGAATTAGTTAATTAGTGCACACTATGTTTCAAATTAACATCTGATGGTCTGATGTCACGTACAGTTGATTTTCAATGATACCAACAACACTTTGTGTAAAAAAACAACAACAAACAATCAAAAAAAGTAAAGAAAAAACAAAGAAAAAATGGAAAGAAAAAAAACATACAAGTGCACATTTACAAGCTTAAAAATGGATCATTAACATCCAGTTTAAGTTTGAGTACATGCTGACATTTTCTTCTGATTTGTATATTTACACACTAATGGTTAATGTCAAGGTTTATATTCACAATCTTAAATGTACTGAAACATCTAACTTTGGTCTCTTGAGTGACTTTACATAGTCAGGTGGAAGAGAAGCATGAAAACAAGTAAAAAAAAATTGAGAACCACAGGTATGAGCTGTCCAGTAAGGGTATTTTGGTTTCAGCGTGCAAATCTGTATTTGACAACTTCACATCAGATATGAATGATTTTCTGTTGACTCAAACAGACCTTGTGGCAGGCTTTAACACATTTTTCTCCCCTGTTTGTCAGATAAGATTTGATCAGCCAAGTATGAAGGGAATTAATGTAATACTATATTTCCAGTCTGCTGATGCTTTGTGGTTAGCAGCGTCTCATAATTTCTTTATAGCAGCTCTCAGATATTTGTTTCATGCATGGTTTTCTTTTAGTGCTTGTTTTCATTTCTCACATATCCTGAATTTTTCCCGAACACTAAGCCCATCACTGTAGGACCATATAACCATTAGCCCATCAGCAGCCTGAGTGTGTCTGCTACAGTGTTTAGCTTTGCACTTGTAATATTTAATTACAACTCCATTGCTCTATGTATCATGTTTTATGGATTTTGGGCTGCGAGGTGACACATAAAGACACTATACCATTCATTTGTTCACCAGTGGAATTTTCCTGAAAGACTGTCGTGTGTGCCAGCACCGTGCTGGACTCAGTCCCAGGCACTCTTCTCTTTAGGCTGTTCTGCCATAACAAGCTCATTAAAGTGAACTGCTCATGTTTACTGGTGCAGAGTGCGACTTAGCAGCGTGTGCTCTCTTTTTGCAGCTGCTCAACGCGATCCAGCTGTTCGGTGCCAACCTTGATGACTACCTGCACTTGCTGCTGCCTCCCATTGTGAAGCTGTTTGATGCCCCCGACGTGCCGCTGCAGGCTCGCAAGTCAGTGCCACACATGATTATACCTTTGTTTAGCTGGTTTAGAGTTGTAATCAGTGCAGTGTTGTACTTTTGATTAGATATATTCAACTTTGTTATATCTTTTAAATTACTGCTTTTTCGACTGGGACACACCCACACACATGCACACACCACAGAAATGGAAAAATGTAAATATCCCTCGTTATGTTTCTAGACAGATGAGCTGAGTTTCACTGGTAGAATCATTAACTGCTAAATATTTACTGCTCATCAGGCAAATATTTTGAACATTTTGAGATGTTCTTTTGGCTGCTTTAAAAAGTTATTCCGAGCAGTGACGGCTCCTGTCCTGTATAGGGCTGGAAAGTACAGACCATAATTATACCTCTTTGTTTTTGAGCTGACTGACCATACATGATGAATGTTTTTCAATATTTATACAGGTAAGAAGTAAAAATGATTAAATTATAAACTTATATTGCAAAATCTAACGTTGGTTTGAGGGCTGGGAGTCATATGGAAATGTCATGATTAGACACAAAGCACTATACATGGCTTTTAACGCTTATGACATCACAATAATGCAGTGCTGCTATACTAATCAGAATCAGATCCCCAAGGGGAAAGTCGGTCGTTTCAATTGCTCGTATGACAGTACGAATATCAAATAAAGACATTAAAATAGACAAGAGCCTTAAAAATTTATTGAACAATTAAAATATTATAAGCAGGCAGGTTGTAACATGCAGTCTTTAAGCTACATCAACGTTCTTATGAAGAAAAAAGTAAAAGTGAGGCTATGAACAAGGCCAAGGAATTTACAGTATTATCATAAACTAGTATCTACAATAGGAACATAGACATGACAGCACTGTTTGGCAGTAGGCCACATTTGACTGAAGACAAAGTTTGACGGTCAGGACTTTGCACAGGATATAACGTTTGCTTATTAACTTCTTAAATATCGGAAGCAAAAACGGTGGGAAAAAAGGTTAATGATATAAAGCAAGAATATTATAGTATATGTCATGTATGATATGTACTGCATTTATGCAGTAATTTGATGTTTTCCTCACAGTATTTGTCAGAGACCGAGAAGCATTTTTTCTGTTGTCATTTTTAAATTGATTCAGAATTTACAAATATATAAAAAATGGGTGTTAAAACACACTTCTTAAAATTAAAGAAAGTAAATACAGAATAAAAATTCCAAACATAATCAACACTTGTATGTAGATGTAAAAGCATAGAACCATATCTTTGAATTAAATGTTAATACTTGTGGCCAGTGGATTGATAATAGGATTGCCAGTGCAAAGAGAACAATATGTGTATTATAATTTTGATATTTTGTCCCATTCTAGCGAGTTGAGCCTTTTCCCACAGCAATACAATCTTAAATACTTAGTACTGAGTAATTTTACATTTTTTGCAATGAGAAATTGCTGTCAAATTCTGTTTGAATCATACATTTCATTGGCAACACTGCCTTGTAAAGGCTTTATAGACTGATTTACTTTAAATATCGTGTTTTCAATGGATCAAATCTCTGTTGCCTTAATAATGGGAAGTGTCAAAAAATACATAGACTAGAGGTTTTTTTTTAACCAAAGAAGAGAAAAGAGTGCCATCAAAATAGCTTTAGAAACATTTGGAAAAGCTGTTGAAATTAGTTTAGGACTTATATTTCTGTTGCTGCGGTGTGATACGACTATCAATATATTTTATTTTGTGTATTTACTCACATGATGGAGCCCCCCCAAACCTCCTTTCTGTCCTTTTTATTGGCTGACTTTTCTGTGTCTGAAGCTCTGCAAATTATGTACACATTCAAAACCAATCAAATTATAGCATCAGAATGGAAAGAAAGATGCTGTTTGTTTCACAGAGACTTTCAGTAACATACTGTGTGTATATCATTGTATAGTGTGCTATGTTGGACCCTGTTGGGTGTTCAGGTTGTTGGAAAATTCTTCGTAAAGACACAGTTAAGGGCTCCAGAATCCTTAAAGTGGTTTAATCCCTAGTCATTAATCATTTGACATTTATACAAAAATACATAAATCAGAAGGAGCCATGGCTCTGTTTACCAAGAAATGTGATCAGAATTACATTTTTTTGTGGATTGCTGTTTTGGGCAAAAATGATTATGATTTTCTGAAATGGAGAGCCCTCAAACTTTAATCTAAAATGTACAAACAATCTGAACTTGATCAGCTAATGTACAAATCCCTCTTTTAAACTGAGGGTTTCCATTGATTATCTTCCTGTTAGTGTTTTAAATTTGGCCTGGTAACATTTTTCTAATAAACATTATCATGCTCAAACAATAAACTAAATGCTGGCTCATGCTGTCAGGGTGTACCACAGACATGTGAAGTTGGCTGCTTGTGGCATAAAGGAGCCAGCCAGGTGTGTCTAGTGGTCTACCCATAAAACCAGAGAGTTCAAGTTTATCAACACACTATTTTTACATGTTTGACTGATTTAAGCTTTGCATCTTACAGGGATAACATCTATGGTTTTTAAGCTTTCATGAGGTTTTTATACTTTTATGTTTCCTGGCATTTGAAGCTTTTCTTAATAACTAAGTTTTTTTAAGTTATTTAACTTTTTCAAACCCTATCGTAAGAATAAGAATAAAGAAGCCAATATAATAGACATACAATGTTATTAAAGTTGGTACATTCTCATTTAAAATGAATGAAAATGTAGAAATTTAAACTCTTACCACTTAGTATATCAGATACAGATTTAAAATAAAAAATAATGCTTGAAAGAATCACTTTGCTTATTACCAAGATGCAGTAAAAAGAACAATAATTCCATTTTCAGAAAGAGAAAAACATGTATGTCTATTTCAAAGTCAGGTCAGCAATGAGTGAGTAGTCGGCTCGGCTCTTTGGCTTGCAGCTGGCGTTTGTGAATCCCCTTCTCTGTCTCTTTTTTTAAATGAATTAGTTTATCTTAAAATGTCCATAAAACACTCGTCTGGTACACTCAGAACTTTTGTGATGTCTTTTGGCCGTTTTACAGCACTGGTGGCATTTGTCTTTCTAATGTCCAAATGCAGCAGACACTCTTTGTTCTAATCTGTTTTTTCTCTGTGTGGCTCAGGGTTGCCTTGGAGACACTGGACCGGCTGACAGAGTCCCTGGACTTCACTGACTACGCCTCACGCATTATCCACCCGATTGTTAGGACACTTGACAGCACGCCAGAGCTGCGCTCCACCTCTATGGACACCCTGTCCTCACTCGTGTTCCAGCTGGGCAAAAAGGTATTTTTGGCTGTCCTGAGAGCTGCCTCTAGATGAAGCTGTTACGACTGGAAGACCACTTCCAAGCTTCCCGCTGCTGGCTCCTCATGAACAGGATTTCGGCAACCCTCACCCCCACCAGTCTTTATTACTTCCTGCCAGACTGCTGATGTCATTGGCTATTAGGCGGCATGGGGTGGTGTTTATGGGAGTGGATGAGGTCACATATACCCTTCTCCTCTTGAGCCCTCCCCTTCCCAATCCCCTGCACCCTCCTATCGTTTTCAAGCCCGGCCTCAGAAACCACAAGCCCACGTGCAGCCGCGTCTGGCAACAAACGTGCAGGGGCAAGCGTTTGATCTGGGACTCATAAGGGTTAGATACAAGTGCAGGGTACCAAGTTATGTGGCTTAAGGCAAAGCGGTAGCAAGGCTTAACCACATGAAGAACAAACACACCCTTTTATTTACTCCCCCTTCCTTCCCTCTCATTTCAGTACCAGATCTTCATCCCCATGGTGAACAAAGTGATGCTGAAGCACAGGATCAACCATCAGCGTTATGACATTCTCATATGTCGCATTGTGAAGGTAAGCCCCTCGTGATACATCCAACACAGGAATTCCCTCCAAACAGAAGCACACACACAAGTGGCTGTTTCACTACTGTTTCTTTTCAAAGCTTTTCCTCCAAATACACCAAAACGAAATATGCTGCCAAAGTGAGATGGAAGCGATAATGTCAGCAAAACATGGATTACAACATTCAAAGATTATGAGCTCATTTGACTGAAGGAAAATGTCGCTGAAATTAAGCAAATTACCTCATTGGCTGCCCGCAACAGAAGAAAATCAAAGTTGATGCTCAAGATAACAGAGGATTTGACTTGATGCTTGCCATCCAGAACAGAAGGCCGTGTTTATATGGTGCATTAATATCTGTTTTGGGCACTCAGATACCAAGTTATGATCTCAATGCTTTGTGGGCACTGAACCTGGTTTGATATCTGATCCCTCAGTCTGCAGATGGTGTTGGTCTTGGATGCCTTCATCCAAACTGGGTTGGTCGTGGAGACGGCGAGTACTAGCATGCACGGAAACACCCTCCCATCAGTTAATATTACACGTGATTGACTGCCAAAGCAAAAAGAACAGTTTACTCACGTCAGTCCAGGGAATTTCATCTCTTTTTGGAGATCATAATCATTTGGCTCAGCTCGGTTATATTAGCCATTCTTTGGCTTTTTAACTGTTTTGTTTGGTACCATTTTGGCTCTCTAATGCCTGTTAATCAACAGAAAAAATGGGGAAAGGGAAACTGTCTCTCAAAGGAGAGCCAGCTCCTGTTGTTCATGGTTAGTTCGCTGACAACACATTATAAAATAACTCACCACTCACTTGTTCACTTCATTATAAATTGAGATTCACTTCAGTCTATCAGATTCCCACAGACATATGGATGAGACAGCCTGTGGGAAACAGTAGCCAGCAGTGGTCTCCCATAAAACCAAACAGGTCATGTTGATTTATTCACCATTGTGTAGGTTTGATGAATGAATCCCACATGACAGCAGTGCAAACAGAAGCTTTGCATTGCTATTGATTGAAATGTGAGTTAAATGCTTCTATAAGGCCATTGTAGGGATACAAGTTTTAAGTATTTGTATGATTTTGTTTTTAATCCTTGAAAAGATGTTTTTTTTTCATCTTTAAAATATTTGGTAATTCTCTTGAATAACCTTAAATGTTCTTTCAGATACAAAGTTATGATCCCGAATGCCTTGTGCGCACACCTTTTCAGTGTGCACTGAAACTGGTTTGATATCTGAAACCTCAGTCTGCAGATGGTGTTGGTCTTGGATTCATCCTAACTGGCTTGGTTTTATAATCTCAACGAGCACTAGCATGCATTAAAGCACCATCAGTCAGCTAATATCACCTGCTGTAGTTTTCCATAAAGTAAAAAACAGTGATTTGCTCTCATTTGTCCAGCCTCGGTCTTGTTGAAGGGAATTTCATCTCTTTTTGGAGATCTAATCATTTGGCTCAGCTCAGTAATATTAGCTGTTCTTTGGCTTTTAAACTGTTTTGTTTGGTAGGATTTTGGCTCTTGAAGTCTATTTATCAACAGAAAAAAGGGGAAAAGGAAACTGTCTCTCAAAGGGAAGCCAGCTCCCGTTGTTCATGGCAGGCTTGCAGACAACACTATAAAAATAACTCAAATTGAGATGTCACTTCAGTCTATCAAATCCCACAGATGAAGGGAGTAGTCAGCCAGTGGGAGACAGTTGCCAGCAGTGCTCTCCCACATAACCAAACAGGTCATGTTGATTAATTCACCATTGTGTAGGTTTGATGGATGAATCCCTGTCATGGCACAAGAATGCAAACTGAAGTTTCGCAGTATTTTTGACTTCCATTCTAGAAAAATGCTTATATAGTGTCATCGCAGGGATGTAAGTATTAAAATAAGGATGTGATTTTGTTTTTTAATCATTGATAAGTTTGATTAAAGATTGCCACTGAAGACATGATGGTAATGCTTTGTGTGATTCCATAATCAACACACAATAAAAGAGATGTTTAAAAAAGTGGAAGAATGAGGAAGAAAGTGAATGAGAAGAGGATTATTTCAGAGATTAGGCAGATTGAACAGGTGTTTCCGTAAACAGACTATTTATCTGGAAAGTTTCCTTCAAATATTGCAGTATGTACAGTGCTTAGCAAACCGCCTGTCATAGAACAAGAAAACATAAATATCTTAGAAATCTTTTCAAAACTTGTTTAAAACTGGAAATGTTATTGGAAAAATATTTTAGAACAGGAATGAGAAATTTCCAAACAGAACACACTTCTATATTCCAAAATAAGAGCTGCTCAGGCTTCTCTGAGAAGTACAAATTAATCAAGCAAAACATTTAACCACTCAGATAAATGTTTCTAATCAGAAATGAAGTTGATTAGTCATTTGAGCTTTTAACCAAGAAATAACAATGTGCTTTATCATGTTTTCTTTTTTTGTAAAACAGGGAATTTGACCATTCTAGGTTTAACAATAATAATTATATTATCACAACCACATTTTGTTTTAAGAGTTTCTACATACTGGTGTTTTTACCATCACAGAAATATGAAAAAAAAAGATTTTGGTGATTTCCTATACTGTTAATTAAGGGTATCTGTGGCACAAACTTTACATTTGGTGGTGGTCTTAAAAGATTTGTTAAACTCCATATAATGCAGGAAAAAAACATGTTAATACCATTTTTCCCTAATAAAGTTCTGCCCTAAATGTAAATAAGATGATGTTAAAATTATAATGGATGTATAACAAGAGCTGAGTGGAAGTTAAAAACAAACCAAAACATCTGTTTCAACATTTTCTTGATTGATACATTAAAATATAGAGTATGAAGGCAAGAAAAAATGTAAAGATCCACATACCAGGGATGTCTGTCAAAGGATAAATGCAGCAATTTCTGATGTTTCAGGTCAATGTACTGAAATCTGAGGATAAGGATGGTGGCTCAGAACTTCCCTCATTGTTGAATTTAGTACCTCTGCCAAGGAGGTTACATTATTAGGTTACATGTTTGTTAGCAAGATTACACAAAAACAACTGAATGGCTTTTGCTGAATTTACAGGAGATGTTGGTAATGCCCAGACTTAATAATGATTCGATTTTGATGGTGACCACCATTAGCCAACAATCATTTTTGCTCAGTAACTGTCCAACTAATAATAATATCAACATGATTCTGAGTGCCAGGTGTGGGTTTTCAGGGTCAAGGAATCATATTATGATAACTTTATCATGGAACTATTGCTTACAGATGTAACAGTAATATGTGAGTGACCTTGGCAGAGGTTTGAGCTCTTCCAGTGCTTTCTATTTCAATTGGAGCATCGTGGTATGCAGATTGTCCACAGTCTCTGTTGATTCATTTTGGATTAAGCACCAGGTTTTTACACAGCAGTTACAAAATTATCCTGCCAAAACCATACCTCACTGTGTGTCCTTTATTGATGAGCTAATACTCCTAAACTTATGCTTACTCAGACCAATACATAATGCAGGGTAATGGTCAAGCCACAATTACATAATTCTAAATAAACAAAGTTCTTTCTAGCCAAGATGCACCATAAGAGAGTCATTACCTCACCCTGTTTATCAGCAGCTATTCCCCGGAAGGAAACATACTTCCTAAAACATGTTTTGAGTGCCTGAATCAACAGTCTGTCTGTGTGTGGGCCGTGTGTGTGGCCTGTGTATGTGTGTGTTTTGTGGTCACAATAGGGCTACACTCTGGCAGAGGAGGAAGAGGACCCTCTAATCTTCCAGCACCGCCAGCTCCGAGGCAACCAAGATGCTCTGGTCAGCGGGCCGGTGGAGGCGGGACCCATGAAGAAGCTCCACGTCAGCACTACTGCTCTCCAGAAGGTCAGCAGACATGAGGGGTCATTTAATCTGACAAAAGAGGGTTCTGATTTATATTTTCATTGTAAGGCTGCACATGAGGCTGCTGTTGCTTCACTTACATAGTTGTGGCTGAATGTCTTTGAGATTGTGTACAGTCAACAAGCCTGTTTACTTGTTTTGAACTCCAGACCAGCAAACTGCTGATTAATTAAAGGAAAGTATAGGGTGGGGGGAACACAGTGGTTGCAGATGCTTCCCTGCAGGCCACCACAGGGTCACTGAACAGTTCAGGAAACAATAATGTGAATCATATGGCCTTCAAAGTCGCCAAAGATTTCATCTGAATACAGACTTTTGGTCAGTTTGTTGGTTCAACCAAAGCTTCCATGACTACAGCAGCAGTTCATCCCTTACGTCACTTTTTTAACTGATCTGGGGCTTGTCACTGCAAGATACAACAAACCATATAAGCCCCCTGCTATCAAAATAAACCCAACCATCTTTGACACCAGAACTGGGTGAGCAGATTCTGAGAAAAGAGAGAGGCAGGAGTGAATGAGTGTTGTTTTTCAATGATCCATGTTTTTTTATTTATTTTCTGGCTTTTATGCCTTTAGAAGTAGAGGAGAGAGAGAGAGAGAGGGGAATGCTTTGCAGAAAGAAGCCATAGTTTTGGATTAAAAACTGTGCCCTCTGCTTTGAGGAAATCACTTACTGGAGACATACTCTCTCAGTGTCTTCAGAGCTCTTTAACTATGTTGACTAAAATGTGATGCTCAGTACTGGAGAGTACCACAAGAGTTCAAACCAGAGAGCTCAGGCTGCACACAACTGCCTGTTGTTTCTTAAGGAAACTACAGGCATGGCCACAAATACATCAATTGATGTGCATACAATTCTGGGATAAACTGATGTTGGGGTGCATGGTAGCCGTGATCTGCCCATGTTCACTTATGGCCCTTTTCCATTAGCCCTACTCTACTCTGCCCGACTCTACCCGGCTCTACTCTACTCGCCTTGTGCTGCTTTTCCATTAGCCCCAGTCGCCTGCCCAATGGGGTGCAGTGTCACTGTAAACAGCTGAGCGGCACTGCGATGACGTCATTTTGAGCGCGACACAACAATCTGTGACTTTTTGTCACAAACCGAGTAAAAAAGGAAAGGAGAAGAAGACTGAGGGGGCAAGAAGAAATACCCCTTGAGAAGCACAGGAGAGTTTTGGAAGCTATACAACAGAATGAAGCCGAGGACGAGAGCAATCGAGCTGCAAAGAAAAGACGTATGAGGGTAAGCTAACGGTAGCTACCACTAGCATGTTAAGTAGTCGCGCTCACGACTCATCGATGACGACATTGTCTGACCAATCAGTAGCCGGCAGTCATTGACGTCATCTTTTAGTATCGACTCAGCTCGCTAGGAACCAGAGCGGAGTAGGTACTAAAACTAGCTTGTTTTACGAGGTACCGGTCTAGTGGAAACACGCTGCAAATCGAGTAGGGCCGAGTAGAGCAGGGCCAAGGTGTGCTAGTGGAAAAGGGCCAATAGTTAACAGAAAATATGTCTTCAGCCCATGTCTGTCGTCAATGCTGCAGTCAGGTACACAGATGTTAACATTATCATATCTACTAGTTAGGGCTGCTATCTAATACTTGATGTTTGAATATGAAAGCATGGGGATATAAGTCTGTACACAAAGTGAACAAAGAGTGAGGTACTTTTTAATAAAATAGAGGACATACAATAACAAAACCGAATCATCTGAGGAGTGTTTAGTGGAAGTGTTTTGGATTCTACACCGCCGATGGCAAAATCTAAATCAAAGACCAGTCTGTGTGTCTGTTATGTGCAAAGCAGCTTACTTACCGGTACTCGTCCTCAACAACACATTTGCAGACTAAACTGTGAGCTTCATCCTTTCAGCATAATGATTACCACAGAAAAGCCATCACAGATAACATTTCGAGAATCATGTCCAATGATACGCAGCCCATTGGTGTGGTTACAGGAGAGCATTGCATCACCATTCATACACCATTATACACCATTCCTACCTGTGCCACGACTTTGAGGCACATTATAAAACTGTACAATGCTGCATGGTCAAACATTGAGACTTTATTTAAAGATAAGACTCTCTCCCTTACTACAGAAGAGCTGAATACCTTTGGTTATTTGCGTGCATGTTTGAAACCTGTTCAATTTAATTTGGGGAAAAAGTGACAACCTTTCTACTTGTACTTGTATGATTGTGCAGTTGTATTATAATGGTTTTCTTCACTGTTTACTCTGTTTAATTGATTTTAGCAGCTGTAACTGACCAGTACTCAGTAGTGACAGTTAAAGAAAGACACAAATCTCACTTTTTACGTGGTCATCTCCTTTACTGGAAGAGAAAAATAACTTTCATGTAGCTGAATTCTTTGTCAGATTTATTTACAGTCATCTTAGATTGTATGTGAATTGTTGTATTTCTGATCCTGTTGCTCATCTTGTGTGTGACTTCTATATCAGGACAAACTGAATAGCTCCCACTTGGTTCCCACAGACTTCTGAAATGCGTGACTTTTGTCTCCACACAGGCTTGGGGTGCTGCCAGGAAGGTGTCGAAGGATGACTGGCTGGAGTGGCTACGTCGCTTGAGTGTTGTTTTGCTCAAGGAATCCTCCTCCCCTGCCCTGAGATCATGCTGGTCTTTGGCCCAGACCTACATCCCTTTGGCCAGGTATACCATTTCTGTCACTTGTTTACTCCCTCACCCCTCTATTCATGAGCCCAGTTTCTTAATGCTTCATATATATGATAGATCACAACAGCTAAAAACATCCACATAATTCATAGAGCACATAAAAACAACGAAGGCAAAGCAGAAACTCTGTAGCTCTGCCTTTGTACTTAGCACGACTCGTTTTTTAAGAGCTGAGGGATTAGGATGCCATGATTGAGCAAAGCAGTGAGACATCAACTGTTGTGATTAATCTCAGTTACCAGCAGCACAGGACTTGTTGCACTAGCAACAAGTTTCCAGATGTGACTGCGTGTTGCTGTAAATGTGAAGCAGATTGTGCTGGGAAAGTGCTGGTAAATCTCTGTTTCCAAACCTATTCAACAACATTGCCTTCAGTTATAGAATGATTCATTTGCACAGCATGAAAGTCATTGTTCTTGCTGATTCTGATGAATTTATAAATTAGAGTGTTTATGTTTAACATTGTAGCCTTGAAGCCACACTATTCTCAAGCTCAAGTTTTAATCACTCATGACCCTTCAGTCAAGGCAATTTAACTTGGCTGGTTATGTTGCAGTTTGTGAGGGCCAACAGGTCAAACAAATTCAGACCCTGGGCACTAATTGATGTACCTGTGTGAACCAAAATGTCAGTTTCCTCAGTTCTTTAACAGAGAGGTCTTGTATTCAGTTTAACTGTTTACACCATGGCTTGAGTGTCTGTTAAGCAAGGACTTGATTAAAATTGGATAAAAATATGAACAGTTTTGTCTCTGTAGCGGGTGAAATGCAGCTCTTTTCCTCCCCTTTGGGAAGGCTCAGATCTGAGCTCTGAGGTGAAAACACACATAGGTCGATGTTTTATAGCTGTTACAAAATAAAAGTTATTATCAGAGTGTTTTAAGGGACATATTCTTCATTGAGTTATAGCTCATTTCTCTGTGAACTGCGAGTTTACTAAAAGGTGTCATGTTCTTCTGCTTTCCGAGTCCCTTGTAACACCATCAAAGCAAAGAAATTTGATTTTGCAGGATATGGTACCCTTAACGTTTAGAGTTTCCCTTACCAAGTAGTTCACTGGCCTAACTCATCCAAACAAATAATTCACTGTTTTAGGCTGCTCCAGTTTTATCAGGAAAAACCATAAACTCTGTTTTTTGGAGGATCAGGCTTTTGGTGTAAACAAGGACAATCAATATTCTTTTAGGGCAAATGCATCTCTTTGTCATCTCCCCTCCTAATTTGAAAGTCATTTGTCATTTAACACATGTTGAAATGATGTGTTTAAATGTTTTTATCTTTGTTTTCTGATCTTGACATTCAGTTATTTTTGTGAACAGTGCTGCATTAATCAATTCATTCTTTGTTTTTGACTCATCGAAGAGGTTACTCGTGCCCTCATGGCCAGCGTAACACCCCTTTGAGTGACCCCTGAATGTGAATGCAGTAGTAAATAATCAGTGGAATTCAGTGAGGATGATCATGAGGTGTCTTGCTATTGGCTCTCACAGCAGCTTCATCATGCTTGTCAGTAGGTGGTAGAGGGCAATACTAGAGGGGGCAGCAGAGAAATTTCAGGGTAAATTCAGGGTTTTTGCACTCATACAGCTCAATCAAGTGATTTTAGGATAACTTCAGGTTTTTTTTCTCCAGGTGTAAATGGGGTTCAAGTCAGTGAAGACTTGACGCACTGTCATCTTAACGTCTACATAAAAAAAGCTAGGGAAAATAAAACATGAAGATGAGCTTTGAGTTATCTTTTACTAACAGTGAAGAAAGAGTGGTGCAAACTATTCACAGCACATTAAGGCACAGTAATGTTAATGTATAACATATCTGTTCATCCATCCATTACCTATGCTACTTATTTGGGGTTGCACGGAGGCGGAGCCTGTCCCAGCTGACATTTGGCGAGAGACGGGTTAAACCCTGAACCAGTTGCCAGCCAATCCCAGGACTAATGTAAATCTAATGATATGTAAAAAAAAAAATGTCCTGTTCATTTTTATTAGTATTTGACACATAAAAAGGTTAAATTTCAAATAACAGTATGCTTTGATTACCATGCCAGTTCATTCATTTAATGTGAGACTAACAGGTCCTGTGTCTTTGCCCTAATATAACATGATGTCTCTCCTGTCTACAGAGATCTTTTCAACGCTGCCTTCCTGTCTTGTTGGTCTGAGCTGAGCGAGGATCAGCAGGATGAGCTCATCCGCAGCATTGAGCTCGCGCTGACATCCCAGGACATCGCTGAGGTCACACAGACTCTGCTCAACCTGGCAGAGTTCATGGAGCACAGTGACAAGGTTGGCACCACGCTGCAATAACTACATTTAAGACACAGACACAAGGTGTTTCTGTTTTGTATGGGTTCTTATTCTCATGTTATGTTGGGGTTATTTTAGGACTTCATCTCAACTTCACTTTCTGGTTCCAGAAAAGGGACGATGAATAAAGATTTTCTTACAAAATATAAAGTAATCTTAAACCATTATGCGTAATGCTACAAGGGTTAGATGCGATCCATCCCCACAAATGACTCGACCACAACCTCATCATTTTTGTTATAAACTCTTTGAACCAAAGCATACATGGCTTTTGGATACAAGTGAAATACCATGCACGACAAAATGTTGAAATACCATTTAAAAATATGCTCTACTTGAGTATCCAACTGGCAAAGCAGCGGCATGCGGACCTCATCTGTTTTAGTGTCATTTTTGTGGAAACAGCAATGATGGTTCACTTGGCTCAGTTGTTTTTACGTCTCCCTTTGTCATCAACATGTCTTTAGACTAAGCTGTGCATGAATGCTGGCAGCTTTTTTAATTTATTCACCCACCAGAAAGTAAAACGTTGAACCAGATGCAAAGCAGGATTTAGCAGAGCTTACAAAGAGATGGTCAGAAAACAGATCAATGCAGAAACAAGAGTGAACAACTGGAGCTCTACAATCAAAACAACCCATCTGTTGCGGAGGCACCACGCCACAAGTAACTATATTAAGTTACCAGCATTACTCTCTTTTATGACAAATTAAGATGTGGCGAAGTGATACATAAACAGTGGGAGCATTTGATGGAGGCTGTTCGAGCTGTGTGACATTCACCCAGACTGCATGAAATTACAACCAAAGCTTTGTTCATGAGGCACTTTCTGAGACCAAAAGGCTTTGCTTGCAGTGGAATAAAAGAAGGAATGATCACAAGCAGCACAGGCCATTAAGAAAGCTTTAAAACAGCACATCATGATGCCAAGAACTAGAAACAAATAAACTAAATGCACTTGTTTTAGATCGTTAAATGCCGAAAGCACCCCAAGCTTTGATTTGACAAACAGACCCCAACAAAATGAACTAAAACACAAACCACTAATCAGGGCAGGGCTCTCCACAGGCATTCAGAGTCTTCAAACAGAGGAAGTATTAGCCAGTCTGGGGGTCCGGTGGTCTCCCTCATGAAACCATATTGATCAAGTTGATTTGTCCAACATTGTGAACTTATCTGATGGATGGAGCCCTATCATTTGTCAAAGTGAGGCTGTGCATTGTCACTTGTGAAAATGTTGTTTAAAATTTGAGGGTTAAGTCACCACAGAGATCCAAGCATTGAAAACATAAATGCAGTTTTGGTTTAAAAAACTGACAAGTTGTTTTTATTCAGATTTCTTTGTATTTTTCTGGCATTTAAAGCCTTTGTGAATGACTACTGTTACGTTAATTCACCTTAACATACAAAACATGAATGAAACAAGACCATTATGCTTTTATGAGATGTTTTTCAAAGTTGATGCATCAAAATTAAATTGATGAAATTATCAAAACTCATACCCTCAATGAAGAATGTATTCTAAGAAAAATAAATGCCATCTGTGAAAAAATGTGAATTGTGGGTATGATATGCATTACATTCTTTAGGCAAAAGAAAAATCTGACTTTCCAATATATCAATACATGCATTCTTGGGTAAAAGAAAATATCGATACAGTATTTCATAGAGCAGTGTACTGTTTTTATGCTTTGATAATTTACATAAATTTAAGACAATGTGTGTGTATGCAATGTGACTATTGCATTTCCCCCATTTATTGGGGCGATGAAAAAAAGCAACTGAAATTGAAACCTATTCTATTTTGTACAGAGACATGGCCTCCTGGATCCCTTTTATATACAGCAATCTTCATCATTCACAGATGAACCCCCTTAGCCTGCATTGAACGGTATTATATGAAAACAATGTTGTCATTGTGAGCCAACCGAATTCTTCCCAAACAGAGCCATTCAAGTCATCTGGTGAAAATTCTTCTGTTTTCAATATCGCAATATATATCGCAAACCCCCCAAAAATCGCAATGTCAGTTTTTTCCAGTATTGTGCAGCCCTAATTGTTATTCTGTTTCAGTGGGACAGACAGTAAGCTTTACCTGAGTTGCAGGGACCATGCTGTATACAAATAGCACTGATTTGAAACTGTATTTTAATGCATGTTAATTTGGGGATTGTCAGTTGTGTCTTTAAAAATAGACTATTTAGAAAATAGTTTTGATTTATCGTTCGGCTTATCTTATCAAGATGCATCGGAATTTATTCCAATGTCAACTCATATCACAGTACACATTGTATTGGCAGATTCTTGCAAAAACACATCCCTAATGCATGCCTCTTTTAGAGTTAAGACACAACAACAAACCAACCAACCATTGAAAAACAATTCAAGTTTAGAGTCATTAAGCACTTTCTCATTAATCTTCTTGCTCGTCAATACTGTTATCAATCCCCTCCACTGAAAGGCCAGAACTGTGGCTTTATTTGCAACAACAGGGCTCTTACTGCTCAACTTTCAGTGAGTGGAAGCACCAACCACTGGCAGAAGCATTTATGTTTCTCATGTTTGGTTTTGTTAGCACTGAAAACCTTTGAGCCAACTTTTGCCCACACAGAAAATCATCAGGAATTGATAAAATAATCATTAAAGAATCTGACTGATGAGCAGAACTGTTCATGGCAAGTAAGAGAACTAAAAAGAACATAAAATATTATGGAAACTGTTACTGTGACATGATAAGACTGTGCATTAGTGTAATTAACTAGTGTTGTTAATTTGGAGTCATAAATGTTTTCTCTGCTTGTTACTGATTTCAGCATGTTTATGACCAACTATGATAACTTGACTTTCACAGACAACGTTGAAGATGTCACTCCTGTCTTTTTTCTTAATTTGTGCTAGCATTATTTGAAAGTATGACCTTGAGTTTTAGATTCTTTCAGCACAGTTATGTGTCTGAGCAAGAAGCCAGTTTTGTAGATGAAATGTGGTCTTATTGAAGAAAACTACCACAGAAAAAGTCTGTTTCTCTGATATTTTTCTCTGACATTAGTCTAACTGTCTTGGCTGTCATATTGGTACTTGGTAACCAGTAGCCTCAAGCATCTCACATTGGTTGGAATCTAGCTTAAAGCCAGTTTTAGAGGTAAATAGAAACCTCTTAAAATGGCGCCTTTTCCCTTAATTCTGCCATGTGACCACACATGCGGAGCTAATTAGTGACAGTACTGTTTGGTTGAAGGCAGAGACCGTCATGGTTGGGTCATAATACATCATTTCAGCAGGTTTCCCTTCCTGCTGTGCGACTGCAGTAAAAACACACATAAAGTGTCATATTCCCACTCAGTGGAAAAGAGGGTCATTAGATGTTTTCCATGGGATACCAGACAGGCTTTTGCAGGTTAACTGTGGGACCAGAGAGGCAACTGCACTTCTTTTAAATTCAACCTCAAAGACAATTTGTCCCATCATTCATTGGTATGACATTACCGTCTGTGTGTCTGGGAGGATTGGACAGAATAACACATTGTATTGGTTTTCCAAACTGCTGGTGGTCCCTATTAATAAGCTGTAAATGCCACATACAACCCATCCTTTAAATTTCATGTTTCAAATTTAGCTTGATTGTTTAATTCTTCTATTTTTTTATTTTCAGGGGCCTCTTCCACTCAGAGATGATAATGGCATTGTGCTGCTTGGGGAGAGGGCTGCGAAATGTCGTGCCTATGCCAAGGCTCTCCATTACAAAGAGCTGGAGTTCCAGAAAGGTCCTTCTCCTCTAATTCTGGAGTCACTTATCAGGTAGGAAAAAAATTGATGTCATAAGAACAATCTATGGATCACTCTTCCATAATATCTCTTTACCATCTAGTCTGGTGTCGAGCTCCCCGTCCCCTTATTCTCCATCACTTTTTTGAAAATTAGGTAAACTTTTGGTAAAGGTTAATCAAATGAAAATGGAATCTAATCTTGAACACTTTCGTGGTCAGATTGTAAGGGTGGAGTCAAATGTTTGAATCATCTAAGTCTAATCAGTCAGACTGAATAATAAAGACAGTACATGCACACAGAAATAACCAAAAGTGAGCACAGCTTGTATTCCACAGAGGATCCCTTTTATTTTTTTACAGGTAGACATAGAGTAGGCTGGACAAGTGATGCTAATGATAACTCAGAAGGTCTTCAGTATCTCTCTGTCAGGGCTGGATGTGATTATGTATTTCTCCAACTCAGAAACAATGCAGGAATTTAAACTGACAACGCCAACATAAATCTTCATCTCATTTTCTAGATTGAAATATTTCTAAACTGCACTTCTACATGAGCCTGTCTGATTTATAACCTGTGCTCAGAAGGTTATGTTTTTACTGGCCTTTGTCTGCCTTTGTCTGCAGGCTAACTCAGAAAGTTCTTAATGGATTTTAATGAAATTTTCTGAAAATGTTGGTTATGGCACAAAGACGGGATGCTTTGATGTTGGTGGTGCTCCAAAATCAAATGCAAATCTGTGCATTTTTTAAAAAGGTTTGGTAACTTTTTGAGCTAGAGCAGTTTTCCACATTGACATAATAACTGGTTAGAATGTCAGAAGTGCCTCGGTGGAGGTTTGTGCTCTCGTTACTCTTCTAACTGGTGTTTACATCTGGCTTATGGAGTGTTATGGCAGGAGGCTTTGGCCCAAGAGCTACATTGGCTGCATGTGGTGGGCAATGGCTTAACATTTTGGAAATGGAATTTGACAGATATTTGGGGCCTGAATTGATCAAAAAATCATATTAGTCATTATTTTAGCTGACTCTCCAATATGTTTTAAGTTAGTGAAGTTGCCAACTTGAATGATTGAGATGCCTGCTAGATAGAGGTGGAAATCAATGACCAGTTCCAGTTGGGAATTGTTAACAACTAGCTGAGTGAATCATTTGTCTTCATACTCAGCACTTTCCTTACCAACACCTTCCACTTTGTTCTGCATGCCGTGCAAATTTAAGGACATTTGAGGCAGTCACCAGAAACAGTTCTGAACAATTCAAAGATGTGTTTATGACAGACAGAAACAGTCAAAATAGAACCTTACGTTTGAACAAAATGACTCAAGCTGCACATCTGTGTATGGGTCTGTGTGATTTTGAGTAAGAATGGACACACCAGCATGTTGCAGAAGCTTTTCTTGCTGCAGTGCATCAAATATCCAGAGTGTCATGTGTTTGACATTATTTCCCCTGAAAACCTGTTGTGACCAACTTTTTCCACACAAACAGTCCACAGGAATCAAAAAGGGAGTCTAGAAAGAATTGGACTGATAAACAAAGTTGTTTGTCATTGGTATCAATAAAATTGCATCAATTCCCATCCCTTCTCCTGGCTCACATGCCATTTATTGGATACAGCTGCAGTTCTTACATAATAAAGTGAATTAAACAGGAGAATATTTTTTTGTTGGATATTAGGCTAAACGGCACTAAAAAGTTGTTTACCTCCCTACGATGTACAGAACTCTTTAAGTGCTCGAGCAGCTTAAAAGCTAAAGCATGACCCTTTGCTAATGCATCTTCGAGGCAGCGTCTGTAATGGAGGAAGGGTTAGATTGTGTTGACAAAGACTTGAAGTATGAGGATACAAAATTTCTTTCCCCGAGGTCGTCTTACTTCACTCGATCCTAAAAAATGAATTCTTTGTGACTGGGCCATCTGGCTATTATTCATGCCTTAGCTTTTATAGAACTCACCTGACAAATAATTTATTTGTAACTTTGACTTCGGTGTCAGTAGGATGTAGGCAAAGACATATTTATTCCACCCCCTTCTTGTTAGTCTTGATTTATTCTTAAAACAATAGCAGGCTTCTCTGTGATTCATACAATAGAATTTATTGCTTTGAGACAAATACTGACTCGCGTTCCCAAAGTAATTTTTAATGTAATACATTAAGAAATTGTATTTCACAAATCCTCCTGTCCCACAGCACTTTGATATCATCTGTCATATTTTCCATCGCTTTCCCCTTTTCTCATCCTTCTTTATTTCTGGGCCTTTGGCATGGCATGGAGAAATCTGTTTTCCAGGCATCTAATTGGACGCTTGCCCCCTTTTCATCTACGAGTGTCTGGACTTGTGTTTCTCTGGGGCCTGTTTTCAATTTCTCAGGAGCCTTGATGATGATGAATGATGGGAGCCGGCACTCTGGTGTTTTCAATATCCCCATCTGGTTCTCACCTCTGCAGGATTTCCCATAAAAAAAATCCAAAGGCTGGTGTGCAAGAAGCACTACGTAAACCTGGCTTTACTGAGTTGTTTCTGTATTGTAGAAAAAGCTTTGTTAATCTGGTGTGCACGTTTTGATGACGAAGCAGCATTAGCGTTGCTATTCCAGCGCCTAATGACTCATGTTTGGTGTTGGTGATTTTGCAAGTTTCCAGGATTCGGTAGTACTGTACTGTACTTTCATATGGAATTCAAGTTACGGAGAAATTACAAACACAGACCGATAAAAAGGTTTATGAGATGTACCTGGTCTGAACAATGAATAAGGAATATAAATTAAAAATTGGTGCTGTGGCTGTATATTTTATGGTTTATTGCCCTGATTGAGCCAAGAAATTGGTCACATTTTCCTGAAGACTCCTAATAAGAAAAGAGTGCTTATATTGAGCCTTTGGCAGTCTTTTAATTATGTAATTAGTGCATTTAGTGGTTTGAGTGGACTTTGAGTAGCAGCATATTTTTGTTTTGTTAAGTGTTTTTTTGATTTGATGATGCTTGGTAAAATTGAATGGGTCTTAAAAGCTTTAAATGCAGTAAAACTAATTTAATGATTCCATCACAGCAACAGGGGCAGGCTGTTATTTAATCAAAGTTATTTATAAATGTGTAAATCTCTCTCTGTCCGTTTCTGCACATTTTGAGCCACTTCCAATAATCTTCAATTTCAGGGAGGGAATTTTCAATCAGCTCAGCTTGGTTTTAATGGGTGGCTGTGTCAGCTGCTATCCAGTCTTGATCGTGATTGTTTGAGTAAATTATAGTGGTTATAGTATAAAGTATAGTTTACACTGATGATGAATAACATTATTACCCGAGTGGTCTGCAGCCATCCAGCTCCACTTGCGACAAACTGTGATGTTCTGACTCTTTTCTGTCAGAACCAGCAGGAATTTCTTCAGCAGTCTGAGCAACAGTCTTGGATCGGATCACATGGGCCAGTCTTCGTTCCCCACGTGCATCCATGGGCCTTGGCCACCCATGACCCCGTCACTGGCTCACCACTATTCCTTCCTTGGATTATTGTTTGTAGATAGCAGTTTGGAGATGCTCTGACTCAGTCTTCTAGCCTTCACATTTGGCTCTTGTCAAATTTGCTCTAATCCCTACACGTGTCTATTTTTCTTGCTTCCAATATCAACTTGGACTACAAACGGTTCAGTTGCTGCCTGATTAATCCCTCTAACAGGTGCCATGATGAAAGGATAATAGATGTTATTCATTTTAGCTGTCAGTGGACACAATGTTATGCCTGATAGTTTTTAATATGCAACAAAATTTTGAAATTAAAAAAATGTTGCTGCTTATCCAGCAGGATTTGATAGTAGTGAGGGAGAAAAGCTGTTAAAAAGGGCCAGACCCATGCTTAGAGGATCTCTGATTGCTTTGTAAGTAGCTTGTTGCAGACTGTGCTTGTAAAGGGTAAAAAGAGTTATTGAAATAAATAGAAATAAAATCAGAAAGTTAGTTTGATGTAGGCGGGATTGATATCAAAAACAAATTCCAGTTTAGAATGAATAAAAAGTAACTTAGAGATTCTTTATTCATCTATAAGCATGGCAATGCTCTTATCAATTCAACCTCCTGGGGATGCACAGTATTATCGGTTTGATATCGGTATCGGTCGATAACAACCCAAAAAGCTAAGTGTCACTATTGGCCAATATTGAAATTTTTGTAGATGTTTACTGCCAATATATATCGGCCACACATATTTGCCATATATCGGCTGGAATATCTGCAAATTGCAAAAATGTGCAGTATTGATGCACCTTCTTATCACTGCATGGGTACTTAACAATTCAAGGGCTTCATTTTTGCAGGAGTTAAAATCTGTTTTTCTTTTTGTACATCTGTTCCCTAAAAAAAGTATACTGTAACACTGAAAAAAAGTGTGTTTTTGTTAAGTACAGAGTTTGTACTCTTGACCAGAAATATTGGTATCAGCATTGATTGACAATAATGAATTAAAAATATCAGTATATTAGTTATCGACAAAAATCCAATGTCATCCTGCAAATAAATGAATACAGTTCTTTCTAATGTAATCTAACTTAATCTAAATGAAAGATGTCACACTTATTGGAGGCAGTCCGTATGAACAACTGAAAAAAGTAGAAAATGTGATCATGGCAGACAGGAGCTGGAGGTGGCCACATGATGCTATCTGCACTAGGCTGGGTATTTCCAGCAACTTCACGATATGATATGTATCACGATTTGTGTAAATTGTAAACATTGACTACACTTTTAACAGAATTCCCAACAAGTTTTGTTTTTTATTGCAAGAAGAAAAGAACAAGGGTGAGTTTTAAATAATCCTACAACTTAAGAAACTTTGATTCAGGTCCTCAAAGACTTTAAACCTAAGTTTAGATTTGTAACATGTGCTTCATCGTGTAGCTTGGCTTCCACTTTGAACTGTGACATTGTTGGCATTAACCAAAGCGTATTGACAACAGTGTTAAAACATTAGGGTGGTATGGATTCTGGAGAATCAGTATCCCTAAATTTATCACTTCTGTGATTTTCAGCAAGGGTGGATTAAGGGGAATAAGGCTGAACCACTCATCCCATTGGTGTCATTAAGTCTTATCAAACCCATACTTAGTATAAAGTTAAGGCTAAACGGACTGACATGGTTGTATTATATCTTAAGCCTTATTTACAAATGGCCCTTATGCTTTGACCCCTTCTTTGTACATGTAGACACACCATTATTTTATATGAGAGGTTGTTCATGCTGCTTAACACCCATTAAAAATGTATTAGACTTTCAGATCCATTTCCATACCATGTTTCAAACAGTATTTGGCTTTAATACCCCGTCTTGGTGCTGAGTTGAGAGATTAAGTAACATTTGCTTCACACAGCATCTCCCTTTGACTTTGTTGCCACTTTTGGCAGTCCAAGCTACTAAAATTTCAGGTAATTGCTTCTCCAAATTACAACAAATTCCTTTTGGAACATGTTGGTTTCCTAAATGATGCGTGCTATTCATTAGTACTCTTCTACCAACTAGGCTTAGAATTGTATGCCAGCTGTAACTTAGCTGCTGTTGTTACACTTAAATCATCCATGACTGTTTTAAGGTCTGCATTTGCTGTTGAAACACATGTTTGAATGTTTTAAAACCTTAGAACACAATGACCTGGTCATTTGTGGACCTCTGAGGGCCTTTAAAGGGACCTCTGTGACACTGCGGTTAAATCCTGTTATGGGAAGGAATGACTGTTGGTGTCTCTTAATAGCTGTTTACTTTGACAGACAGCTTTTAAGAGGGAGAGAATATGACTAAGCCTACCACCGAGCCCGTTAAAGAAGGGCTCTCTGTCCGTTGGTATTTGAACACTTTGAGGAATTCTTTGTTGCTTCAGAGGAAGGCAAAAAGGCGCCATTGTTTCAAAGGTAGTAAAGTTAAAGAAATTTAGCTCAGTAGCAGCATGTGTGTGTGGTCCTCATTCCTGTGTTTAACTTTGTTGGCCTTGGACCTTTGGCCAGGATGTAAGGAGTTGGATCAAGAGTCAGAGGTCAGTGGCCCAAGGCAAACACGTTGCCATTAGTGGGCATGAATGGACACAAGGCCTTGATTTGCTTTTAGGCTTAGGATCCCTTTTGACAAGCCCCTGCAGTGAGGAGATGATGTTGGATTTCCCTTCATAGACACATGTTGCTGCATGTTTGTTTTAAAAAATACGTTTATTTTCCATCACATGAGACAACATAATTACAAGGCTGTACACATTTTACAAAATAACACATTTCCACGATCAAAAGTTACAAAGAAATGCAGCGTAATTCATGGAAAATACCCTCTGAGTGTTGGTCCCATTCCAGCTCGACACAAAGATCCATTTCATTTGCTTCATCTGTTCCCTTGATGATCCACACCTGAACTAAACCAGCCTGGGCTGAGTTTTGGTAATACCCATACATTTTATGCAAAAAACTAAAAAATACATTGTAGTGCTTTCAAAACAAATGAGAAAAGACAAATGCAGTAACCCATTGAGGACAGTGGCAAAGAGCATCTATCAAAGCTTGTAAAAAATAAAATATCTTGCTGATAAATACACAAAAAATGACTTACAATTTACAATCAAACAGCAACAAAACAAAAACACATTCATCTGACTGAAATTTGACCGTCACAAACAACATTCTCAATCCTTTCGCAGTCAAGGCAAAACCCACAACTCGTTCAAACACGTATCAGTGAGATCTTCAAGCATTCGCGCCTGTGATCTTGATCCAGGACTCACAGCTGAGGCGCTCATGGCTGGAAACCAACTGGCCTGACCTTCATCTCCACCTTTTTGAGGGAGTAGTTGGACCCGTGCCAGCCGTACCAAGTGATCCCATCTGAGCCCCTTGTGTGCTCTCCGTAGCGGTAAAAGACTCCGTTCAAGTTTGAGTCGGTGCAGCAGTTATACCAGTAACCACCTGGAAAGACGTGAGGGAAACGTATTAGACATTTTGTAAAGTGGAAAGAAAATTCCATCTTTAAAAACTTCATCTAAAGGACCTCTTATGCAACATACCTTTGCGAAGGGCAGCACAGTCATCCACACATTTGTCGTTGTCCTTGTTGATGGTGCTGAAGTTGGTGTTGTTGTGGTAACGCAGAGAGTCTCCAGCATTTCCACTGTAGTTGGCAAGGTAGAGCTTGTAGCTGTTGAGTTCATTACCCACATTGAAGAAGCCGTACTCAGCATAGCGTGTCTGTCCTTCCCAGTCCTGCATTGGAAAACATAAAAAATGGTCAAAAGACTTGCGGTTGCCTGCAAATATTGGCTCTCATGGTGTGTGTGATTTCACTTAAAGTCTGCTATTTAATACTTTTGTGCCCAGTGCCCTTTGGTATAACCTGGCTCTGTTTACGCCCTTAGTTTTGGCAGTCTCGTTGTTTGTGTGTGGGTTACCCAGTGTTCCCCTGTCTTGTTCGTGCTTAAATGAGGTGCCGTCTTTTCCAATACATACCTCCAGCTCAATCCTGAGCACACTGGGCTGCCTTGTGAGACGGAAGATGTTGTCATTGCCAAGCCAGAAGTCTCCGCGGATGGATCCAAATCCAGTTTTGTACTGCTTCCAGTCCCGCTGAAATGATGTCAGGCCCACTTTACGCCTTTGGATCAATGTCCAGCCACCGCCATTTGTCTCCATATCGCAGAAGACCTGGAAGCATTTATCAAAATGTCAGTGAAAGCTGTGAGAAGAGGCTTGACCTGGGTTTAGATAATACGCCCAAATAAATCATAGTTTATACTGTAAGACTGTCAAAATTGAATATACTTTGATACTTGTAATTCTCTGATTGTGAAAGCTAGGGCAGCCACAGAAAGTGTTAGGAGAAATAACATTTTATCTTGCCACTTCCAGTCATTCCTTGGTGATGTATTTTGGTTTGATTTTCCCACATTGCCATAATTTTCTTAAATATTTGATCATGACAGCAGAGCAACAATTTTCCTTTAGGTCACATCAATTTCGTTATAAAGACCTAAACTAAAATAAATGGAGCCATTGACCAGTGAGTTGATGTTTCTACAAAGGGCAAAGTTCCCTTAAACTAATGCGTGTGGATTGTCCGATACTTTCAAGCTATTTTACTGCCGAAAACTTGCTGAAATAATTTTAAATAAACTAAAGTTGAGTAGTTATCCATAAAAAGTTGGAAGCGAACTCCTGCAGCTGTCTTAATAAAATATATATGCATTGGCTACTCATCTTTGGTGAAACCTTAGCATTACACTTGAAGATTAGGTTTGGTATCGCTTAGGTTTTTTCAATATCGGACACTTTTTGATTGTGGTGCCTGAACGGTCTCTAAATGGATGTTCAAGAGGAAACAAGAGTTTGAGTAATGTTCTGTCTTATTGAGGCCTTTGTGGTAAGGCTTCTATTGCCTGTAAAATGCAAGTCTTCAGCCCATCGGGAAGCTGATCAGAATGGAAACTAAATGAAGAACTTAAATCCTTGCTCTGATTTGGTCGATGAGACTTCACTGCGTTGCCACTGGTACTACAATGGCACTAGATTTTGGATTCCATCCCTATTTTTGGACCTTTCAACAGTTTTTTTGAAGTTTGCATGCGTTTTTGGTCATTGGAAAGTCCCCAACAGTAGGTGCAAAGCATCTCTACTTTTGTTATTAGGGGTAAAAGAAAATATTAATAAACCAAAAAACTGATATTTTACAACACAATACTGTACTGTTATTTTTAGTGTAACATTGTGTTATTTTTCAATCGGTGTGTGATTGAAATTTGGGACATTTGCAGGGTATTTTAGTGCAGCCTCCAGCCACTAGTTGGCAGCAAACAATCATCAGTTGGACTCTGTGTCACTACAGTATGTTTACTGCTGTTATTTTAGTCTCCGAGGTAAAATCCTAAAATTGTCCTTGCTGTAGGGATGATGCTTTATATAAACAACACTGACTAGAAACTGTATTTTATGCAACAAAATTGTGAATCCTAAATGCTGTAAAAAGTACTTTATAGGTTGTAATGTCTTGCTTGTTAATGTAATACATTGTGGTTATTGTATCGTCATTCATTTATTAGATATGTATTATGTCTCAGATCACCATATTATTGCTAACACACTCCCCTATTTGTTACCATGGTATGGAAACAGGGATAAGTGAGTGCATGTCTTTTTACAAAAGTATCGTGCCATTTTTTTTTGGTTATTGCAACAACTTCATTTCGCAAGGCTCAATAATACTTACATTAAGGTCAGGTGTACCCAGGAAGTCATCCTTTGGCAGCTTGTACTCCCCGGAGATCTTGTAGTTCTTGGTGAAGAGGGACGCACAGTCATATATGGCATCTGCAGAAAAGAACATCTCCAGTTATTTCAAAACCATGTGCAGTTTTATGACCACTTCTTAAAAATGTGAACGCCATAAATTGTTACAGCTTTATGGAGAGTTGAGTGATTGCACAGATGAAAAAAATGACCTTTAATCCCCCCAAAAGGAGGCTGGATCAAGCCAAAGGGTATAAGTGTGGATCGGACTTTAGTCCTGCTTCAGTCTAGTCTAACAGTCTTGATGCCATTAATATGGCTATGAGATCATTCTGAAGAATGAGCCCGATACTTTGAAAAGTCTGAGTAAAAGTTAAAGGGATGGAAACCTTCCACCTCTTCTAATCTCTGCGTCCCTTCCTGTTCTGCTGTCTCTAATTTACTCCAGTTGTACAGAGTCTCTGTGTTCCTTTTGCTAGTGACATAAATGTGACCCTGTTGGACCACACAGTAAAGGTATTGAAATAATAAACTACGTCATGCCTGGTTAACCTCTTGACAGTGGCCAACGCTGATTAGTAATGTTTAAGGGGTGAGATGAATGTCACAGACAGCCATTCAGATGGGATTTTACAGTCTTAAATTATTTCTACCACTTCAACAACTTACTAAGGTTGATGAAGACTCAAAAAGAAAAGGACAGGGCTGATTATAGTGTCTCATAGCTAAGAGAATAAGTTAGTGTGCAACAGTTTTCTCATTTTAGTGCTGTCTGGGGAAAAGTAGGTGCTCACATTTCCTTAAAGATATAGATTTAATTACTCCCCACCTGTATTTTTTAAAGTTAAACTTTCTAATTCAAAAATTATCACTCTTGCCAACATAAACAGCCTCTCTATGGTATAGAAATTGAACTTAACAACCATAAGTGTGTTTTTCTCCAGTTGAAAAGTGTTTCAGGCAAACTGTTCATTTTGAACTTGGTTGTGTATTAAGTCTAAGTCCATATGTGGAAATAATTTAAACACATGGTAGTGTGAATTTGGCCGGAGAAAAAAGAGGCAGGTGGATCAAATATGCACCAGAGTCAGTGATGGATCACTTTAACCACGTGTGAACACTTCACAAACTTTTTCCAATGGTGTTCATGTGGATCAGATTTTGAGAAAATAACTCTTAAGCTCAAAACACACTCCAGCAGATGTTTTCACTACACAAAGCAGCTCACAGAAGTTTGCACCTGCATGTAATCAAACAGGATTTCTTAAAAAGCCTCTGATGCTCACCTGATGATGTCTGGGTTGCAGATTGCAGGCTTTGCAGCTGCATGATCTCGACCCGGTTGTTGACCTCGGAGTACTTGCTCTCAGCCTCGGTGACCCGGTCTTCGACCATGCGGTTGTTCTTGTCCAGCTCCATTATTTGCCTCACAACATTCATCAAGTCGGTCTCCTGCTTGCGGCTCAGCTCCTCGAGGATGCTGGTCAGATTGGCCACCTGGACTTTGAGCGAGCGCACCTCGTCACAGCACTGACCTTTGGGAGGCTTCGGCGGTGCCAGTCTCTTCCTGGGATTCTGGGCCCACGTCTCGGCCAGCAGGAGCAGCGTGACCCCGAGAGCAGCGAGGATTAGGTTTACCTTAGCCATTTTCTGAGCAGGAGTTCTGGGTTTCTCAGGTGTGTGTAGATTCGATCAGTCCCCTCTGAAGGTCTTGGTCTTGAACTGGAGCTCTTCTTTGACCAGCCGCTTTTCCTGAATGAAGTCCTCCTCTGCCTGAGCATCTTAAATATTGTGCGCGTGGGCCCTCCCCCTCCCTCCCAGTGCGCACAACTCACCGGGCTGACCCTCTCCAACCTTCAGGGTGGGGGACCCGTCCCATCCCTCCTCCCCCTGCCCCCCTTCTACCTCTCCCCTCATTCTAACTTTCACTCACTCCACAGACGTCCTGCACACGTTTTTTCCACTTTTCAGTCAGGTGTTGATGGTTTGTGGGCTGGGTGTTTTTTTGTCTTAGCCGGAGGAGATGAGGAAACAAACCTCTGGCTTCTGCATGCACCGCCTCAGTACTTAAATTATATTTCTTTTAAGATTACTAAGCAAAACAGAAGCATTTCTAAAACATTAGAACACTTACTTTAGACTTACAGCAGTTGTATGTAATTTTCCTTCCCTGTCTTCACACCTAAATTGCCCTGGTAATGACAGATTTTACTATATCCTTGGGCTGAACACTTCTTCCGTAGATTTGCTCTTCACATGCCAGCAGACGTGTGAAGTCCCTAAGTACTCTTAATTGTAGGTTAAGTGTTCTATTGATGCTACCCTTTTTGGCAGATGTTGAAGCAGTAATGTTCTCTGCCTCTCAGCATCAGATTTCAAAGAGAGTCTTGACAAGGCAAGGATTAGGAAAAGCCTCAGGTTAAAAGCAGACCCTAAGTTTGCATTAAGAGGACAGATTATGTTTGTAGAGACAGAGAAAGTCTGAATTTTTGGGATCCACCTTCAAGATTTCCTGCTGCTTTACAGAAGGTTTTTTCTTGAGCCATGATGGAGGGATTCATGATTGACTATATGGATTCATGTTGGGTGTTGGATGTATATATTTGTATATATATGTATATGTGCATCTTTTTTTTAATTATTATTTTTATTATTTTCAAAAATTATCACAGATAAAGGAACACATACAAACAAATTTCACATAACCACACAAAACACTAACCCCCAAAACAGCACACCAGATTGAGATAAACTTAAAGAGCATAGAATTGCAGCCACCAATCAGGCAAATTATTATTACGCATATAAAATTAATTAAAAAAGAAACTAAACAAAACTGACGACGTTAAACATTTATATTACCATCGTTATGCAACGTCGGTGCAGATCATCAGTGCTCATTTTTTGCCATGAAAAAAGTTCAGCAACGGTTCCGTATGAGTATCTTTATATGTATATATGTATGTATGCATATATGTGTATCCATAAAATGAAGAGCTTTATGCTCGATTGTAAAGTGTCTTGAGATAACACTTGTTATGAATTGGCGCAAAGATTGATTGATTGATTGAATTACTGTTTTTATGTACTCTCGATGCCATTGGAAATGAGAGCACGCTCTCAATGGAATTTCAAGATTAAATAAAGAAATGAATGAATTTTCAGTGACATGTTTGATGATTTAACAGTTTGCCTTCACACATGCACTGCATCTTTTGTTGGCTAAAATAGTTTGATGTTCCCAGAGGACAACAGTATAAATGTCATGTGGCCCTCCATGAATTAGATTGGGCAAATTTACTAGTATGTTCATAAAGCACAGACAACACTGGCAGTAGTTTACACGAGGCCCCTTTTGTACCAAAGGTTCCTGGAACTTTTACTTCCAAAAACTTCTTTCAGGGATTCAAATAGCACTTTTGGCCTATTGTCTGCATTTCCTCAGAGGCCCAAAGCCATAGAAAGTCTATGCAAATCAGGACAATGAGGTAGGGAGCATAAAGTAACTTCCCTTGGATTGTAACATGGCAGCTCACAGGGGCATGCTGTTGGTCTTTATTGTTCCTAACTTAAGTTTATTTGTGGCTTAATTTATTTCAATCACAATTGTAAGGGTTTTAATTATAGGTTTTATTGTGTGTTTAATATGTTTTTTTATTTTGAAATTGTAACCTTTACAAAATAAAATCTCTATCAGGTCCCATCCCTACCTTTTTAACTGTATTTTACTTATTTTATAAAATGTTCTCACCTTAATTCTTGTTGCAGCCTTTTTACCTGTTGTTTTGTAGCCACCTTCACCAGGCCTATTATGTTTTTGCCAGTGTTTGTCTGTTGGTTCATTGGTTTCTTGGTTTCTTGGTTTGCTGGTCTGTGAGCAACAGTTCACCATAGATTTAAACAAAATTTTCAGGGATTGTTGGTCTTGGCAGAAGGGAGAAGTCCATAGTTTTTGGTGGTGATCTAAGTCCTGATGCGATTTAAAAAATACATCAGCACTTTTTTTGCTAATAACTTGGCTAAACATGTCAGTTTTCATTGCTGTCAGTCATTCTCCTGTGCGACTCTTTGGGCTGCCTTTTATTTTATAGACAATAAAGTTCAGTTTAACTTTATTAAGGTTCATTGGCCTTTTGGGGTGCTTGTAAGTTGAAAATGATTGAAGACTGTAGGTTATCACTTGAGACAGGTTAATAAATGTAAATAATAGCTGCAAGTATTCAACCAGTCAGACATGTCGGCCCCCCTCCCAGTAGTTCCTGGGTATTTAGAGAGGACTGAGCAGGGGCTTTTCACCCAAGAACTAAATTTAGACCCTGGTGCTTACTTTCAGATTACAGAGTTCCTTTAAAAGTTTAGTTCCTGGGGGAATTTCGTGAAGTCACGAAGGCCCCGTTTTGTCACCACTTCAGATGGGCCTACCAAGTACTGGAAATCAAACTCAGTATTACTGTCACCAAGGAGGTCATGCTTTTGCTGGCCTTTGTCCATTTGTTGGTTTGCTATCTGTGAGTAGGGTAACTCCGTAAGTCCTCAATGGATTTTGATGGCAGTTTGATGAGACGATGGTCACATCACAAGGAATAAGTGATTTTATTTTGGTGGTGCTGTGGATGTTTTTTCAACGGATTTGTTAACATCGCAAGAAAGAGCAGTTTTCAACATTTTTTTTTTGCAAATTTATCTGAATCTGGATGTGTGTCCAGGAATTTTAAATACATTTGTTAACATTGCATGAAAGAGTAATTTTTCACATTTTCACAAATAACTCAGCTAACAATGCGGATGCCTTGGCAGAGGATTGTGCTCCAGGAGTACTTCTAGTGTTTATACAGTATGATAAAGCCGGATAGTAAAATTCTGCTGTAACAGAACAGGAGTGAAATATTTTACGTATAAATGTGTGCAAATGGGATTTAAAATGAATCCAAAGGAACATAAAAAATATCTGAGATGTTAAATGTTGAATACAGTTTCAGCTGTGTGAAGCTTGCCACAGGCTTTCCCTAAAGCCTAGAAAAGAAAGGACCACAGTTTATGTGCACACTTTTGAAGGAGTGAAGTCACAGCTCATATCTTTGTGAAATAGTTTTTTATTCAATAAACAGGCTGAAGAAGATCACAGAGATAATTCAGGGTTACAAAGACAGTGCTGGTGGTCAGTTCCAAACCATAAGGAGTCTTTTAAACAATCAAACCACCTTGGTGTTGATCTAAAATAGATCTGGGAGCTGAATCTGGGTCAGTATACTCTAGCTTTATTTTTAGAGTTTAAAGAATTCTGAATTACTGTTAAATTTGTAACATAGGTTGCACCAGTACATTAGTAACAGTACATTTCAAGGGGTCTTAAGATTAAAACAGGGTTTAACTGTGCTTCTGCTATTATTGTGCTCAGAAAAGTCCATAATATGTCGTTTCTGTGCAAATATGTCATAGTTTTAGTATCATCTGCTTTCAAATTGGTCCAGCTTTGTCCTTCTGCTACCTTCATTATAGCAGATGACCATGTGGGGCAGGCACACAGCCTGGAAGAGTTAAAAAAGTGCTGCTTACAAGCTACACGTGGCTTATTTATTATGTAATATGCCGGTTTTAACAGAAAGGTAACAATTATGACTCATTGACGGATGGATGTTGTTAAAAAGTGAAACCAATTCCCACCAGGTCTGTCTGAATCCGTGTGCTTTTCTACTTATTTTGGGCAGCACTTGCATGTGCACACAATGAGTAAGCACAAACTTTCATTATATCAAGTTTCTGTATGCAACTGCTGTCCCTGCAGATAGAGATGGAAATCCCAAAAACATTTTCTGCTAATGTCAATTACAGGTAGTTAGAAATCAGGATAATTTTTTTTACCTAATGATTCCCTATCATTGGCTTCTGCTTAGTTCTGGATGCTTTTCAAATCAAGTAGATAGTGCTTTTATTAGAGGCAGTCAGCAGGAACAACCAGGCCAACAAAGACATCATGGCACACAGGAGACAGAACCATGAAAAAGTGTAGCTCAGTTTGACTTGGCATCGCACTAACTACACAATCTCCAACGTCTGTGTGATCTCAAGAAAGGGCAGAGACAAATTTGTCCACTCAGGACAGCATAGACTTTTGGGATTTTTGACATTTCTAACCTTTTAAACCAGCATTTTAAACCAAGGATATCTAAGGGAATCAAAAAAAAATCAAAATTCAGATCAGGAGGCAGAATTGTTCCTTGACTAAATGCATGTCTGATCTTGAAAACACGAGTATTTTTGCTTTCATCAGTATTGTTATAATGTTCTCAACAGACTGATTTTGGTCTTTGCACACCAGATGAGATTTGTTCATGCAAATAGTTTGCTCACAATTATTTTTTGGCACCTACATCCTCTTAATTCATGCTCACACGCCAGCAAAGTAATGTTGCCAAGTAAGATAATCGCAAATTTCTAACATTTTGCATTTGTTAACCAACATCTGGTCAATAAAACCCATCGTTTTTGACATGTACATCACAGTCTGTAAATCCATTCAACATGGTGGCCTACTTGATTGTTTCTGTATTTCCGCCCCCCATTTTATTAGCTCAAATTGAATTTTAAGAATAATGCATGCAGGATGACACTTTTGAGCTGCAGTATCACGGTGGTGAGTGTTCAAGTGTCTACGGTTTGACCTGAAACAGCTGTAGAAATGCTTCAGCTCCATAATGAAATACTAGATCTCACCAAGTTCTCCTCTTTTACCTCTCCATAAAAATGAGCACCGGGTCACGTGCACATGATCTCAAGGCAGTTTTGAACTCCAAGGCAATTTTTTTCAGGATTTGCAAAATGTTAAAGGAGAAACATGTTAATGTTAATGGAAAGGGTCATCAAACATTGTCTCTGAAATATTTGTAATTTAGTGCTGTTTATTTACATTGCCCACAGTGTGTAATGGTCTTATTTGGAAAGGAATAGCCAAATCTGAGCAGTGTCTCTGAGGTTAAAGTAATCATACAGGTTACACTCAGCTGAAAGATTGTGTTCCTAACTTGTTTTTTGAAGAGCTTTTGAGGGTCAGCATTTCAGAGATCTTGAGATAGCTGAAGTGTGTTGGAGGTAATAGCAAAACATTTCCCTCCAACAACAGTGGGGGATACAATGCACTCCTGTTGCAGTAAAAGCTTTGTCTTTCTTCCTTCCTGGCAGTTTGGACAATTTACAAACTGCTGCTGAATGTGGTACGTCTGTGCGGCCTGATAATGTTTACAAAATTCCTTCTTTAGGGTGGTCTTCACTTTCAAGATTTCTGACATGCCAGTCATTGGCTAGGTGAGGCACCAGGGAGGCTTTCTCAAATCTCCATTCAGTGGAATTTCTATCTCTTCCCAAGTTCCCCAAGGAGCCGCCAAATCTGCCAATTTAGAGATGTGTGCAGGGATCAGGCCAGAGACTTGTGGAAGGGGGGCATCAAGATTTGCCAAAGGCATTGAGATAGCTGACAATGTATGATTTGAGGTTCACCCAGGGCCATATGATTAGTATAATGCAAAACAAATAAAACTCTATATACAGTGCAGGACGATGCTGTAGATACAGCAAAGGTGTGCAGTACAGTCCTAACTGAGACATGGCTGAAGCAGGACATTCCTGTCAGTTTTTACTTCAACTTTATGGGCTCTCCCTTCTCCACATGAACAGGAATGAGCTGTCTGTCTAGAACAGTCTGGAACTTTTTGACCACTTGTAGTGTTATAGAGCGAGTTTTTTTTTGTTGTTGTTATTTTATTTTATTTTTATTGCACACATTTTGACCATTGACTGACAGCATATATGACCAGAAAGTTCTTGTATTTTTAATTCTTCTAAAGAGGGAGACCTTGTAAGATTGCCCTGGTGTTTATTTTTGCAGCTGTTACAGGTTTAGTCTTAGTCCAGGATGCCTGTTACTTTGAGTGTCACTTTCTTCTCCACGGTTTTATTTGGCCTAAACACAAAAATATTCCAGACTAGTTTTGGTTATTAAACATAAAAACATTTCAGTGATTCTTTTCAGAAAAACATGAATAAAAAACATTCAAATAAACTATTTAAACTTGTCCAATCTGCCAAGCTGTGAAATTTGGAGAAATTAAAAAATTCTCAGAATTAGACACATCAGTACTTTTGATTTCATTGTTTTTGAAAACTTTTCAATACTTCATAATAGGATTAGTCAGAGTTGATCTTTTTTGTCATTAGGTGGGGAATGAGACATTAATAGATTTTTAATAGGACTCATTAATCTGTTTTGTATTGCTAGGGTAACAGCCATAAAATACTTTAACTCAGAGTTTTCACCAATAGCTCAGTGTTCTGTGTCTGAATTTTGCATTTTAATCTTATGATGACACTTTATTTGCACTTACTTTCCCAGCAGTCACTCCACTGAATGGACCTTGTAAATCTTCTCATTTAGTTAGCTAACTAACTTTATCCAGCAGATTTAACTTTGATTTCAATATTTTTAAAAAGGGGTGCTATCTAAACAATATGGGGTACAGGTAGATAGTATACCAAAAAGTCATTTTCTGCTCTGAACAGATATGAAGAGGTGATGATTTTACAGCGGATATACTGGCTTTACAAATTGACACATGGCGGTGTGTCAAGGTGCTCCCGCTGCTGTGTCACTGGTGTGTAAATGTGCGTGAAAGGCGAATGTGTAGGTTGATACTGATGGATAGCTAAGTTCATTTACCAAAGTGGCAAAGGAACAAAATATGACAGAATGAGCAAATTCACTAAATGCTCATTTCTGTAAATCAAAGGTATCATTTCTTAAAGTATAAAATACTGCTCCGCTCTCTCCCTGCCCGACAGATGATAGATTGCAGTTATTTACCATTAACGAGGAATTCCCAGTAAGCACGGGTCATAAGCTCGCGTTGATTAAGTCCTTGATCTTTGTACACACCAAGTGAGGTCCTCAGATTGGTTAAGGCCCTGGTAGAGTGCAGATAAGATGATTAAACTTGACTATCTAGAGGAAGTAAAAGTCGTAACAAGGTTTCCGTCAGTGAACCTGCTGTTATTCTTGCTTCTTATCTGGTTCCTACAGAGCTGTCAATTTAAAAGGAACAAGTCAACAATAGTAGCAGTAATAGGGGCATTTGTGGCAAGTCTGGTAGTATGCTCTACCAACAATCAGGAGGTCTTAGGTTCAAACCGAGCGCCAGCAGTCACATGTCAAAGTGTCCTTGGGCAAAACACTTCAGCCCAGGTTGCTCCCACTGATCTGTCAGTTGCATGTAAACGGATATGAAAGGGTGAAGATGAAGTTAATGTGATTTCCCATTACCAACTATTGGCATATTGGATATCAGCAAAAATCAAATATCGTGTGTCCCTCATTTGACCTCACATAAGTTTGTTTCATCTGAATGTCTGCACTGAATGGAGGAGATGGATGACTGTCCTACAGCAGCAGCAACCACAGTACCACCCTGCTTATGCTGTTTGGAGCAGACACTTTCATTTTTAGCTGCACTTTAAGGATTGAATTGTCCCCCAAGACCCCGTTTGCAGTTTATATGATAATTCCTTTCATGGTTTAAATTCTAATGCCTTATAAATGAGCAGTATCATGTGCTGAACAGTAACATCATGGGTGTTGTGACTGACAGTTTCTCAGTAGTAAAGTTATTCTGTTATATAAATTTATATAATCCATGAAATCACACAGCTGGGAGCTAAGCTGCAGTTTGGCCTGATGGAATATCACAACTGAGGAGTAAAAATAAAACATGACACTTTCAACCTCCTCTACCTTCTTCCTTCTTATTAACATTATAATCTTACATAATCTGGCGTCACCAGTGAGGTCTAGAGTTTTTTTTCTCCAAATCTCAGGCTTTTAGTGTTTCCCCTGCCAAATGTTTGGCAGAAGTCCCTCCTCACTTTTCCTCACTTGGTCAGATGAATAAATAAGGAAACACTTTCGATGGTTCTGTTCATCATCATCATCTCTGTGTGACAGGAAAGGCAGTGTGGCTCAAAGCACCAGAAAAGTATTCCTTTTCCCTAACTCCAAAATATTACATAATTAAAAAGTAATGCATTAGATGTCTCATGAGGTCAATACTAAATTGAATGTATGAATGCTCTTCCTCTCTGTAGACGTTTCTCTGAGTGATGATGGTTCCTTTTTACCACTGCTCGCTGCTTTGCAATTTCCCCTTTACTCAGTCAACCTTTTTTCCTTTTCTTTATGTCTTGCAAGTGTTGACGTTTCCTTTTAGTTCACAGTATTTATTTGATTTGTAGATCCGAATGGAACTTGCAAGCTATTCATCATTTTATTACAAACATAAGACGTCTGCTATGTGTGTAGTTTACTGCTGTGTTTTAATTGCAAGGCACATTCTGAAGCCCTGATTCAACTCTAAACATGATCCCGCTCAAGATTTTCTCCATGTGTCAAAAAGAAATGACAACAACTTTCAGCGCTGTTATGGTCAGCCTCAGTATTTATGTGGCGGCTTCACATGTACTCTCTGTTGTTTCTAACATGAAACAGCAAACAAATGTGATGATTGTAGCATGCATCAGCCACATAATGGTACTCCAGGGGTCTGGTTTTACTTTTCCATTACACTTTGTAGTTTCAGATGATGTCTGCTTCTGCTTAAACTAGTCAAAATAGTACTCAATCAAAGAAACACTTAGCTTTTTCTGGAGAATTGCAAGTGGAGGGGCCTTGATTGACTCAGAAAAAGATGCTGATTCAGTCACATGTGGCTAATATGCTCTGGTGTCATCCAGTAAAGAAAGCACTGTGTGTGGTATGATGCTATTACCAAAGAACCTATATTTCAATGACAGCTTGAGTATGATGCTCATGGCTAAAGTCCAGAAAATCTTCTAGTTTTCATCTGCTGAGCCCACCTAGTAACCTTACATGCTAGACAGACAGTTCCATATGTCTGCCACAGAAATTTTTGATTTCTGGGAAAGAGCCCATAGAAAATATTTCAGAGGGCAGAACCTTCAAAAACAACAGCAGCTGGTGATTGGACGATTGTTCTGCCAGTCGCACTCATCACAGACCAATCCATATCAAGCCACAGTATGACGTAGCCGCTAGACCCTGTTAGCCGTTAGCTCTAACTACATTTCAGTCCTTAAAGTGTCGTCTTACATTAAATTATACCACACAGATGTATCATTTACTACTTACATGTGACATGAACCTCGTAAACAACAATACCTATAAAGGCCTCCTGATAAAGTTCTGAGGAGAGCATATTTCAGTAGGAACCATGACTACCATTGACTACCCAGCATCGTCTGGAGGATTTTCACTTTCATTTCCAGTTTCCCAGCAGTGATCCCAGATTGGGAGAAGAGCAAAAACATCATTTAAAGGATAAGTTTGCTTTCTACAGCTTTCACATTGTTTATAGAATGAAGTAGAACAATATACTCACCCAGAAGGCTTTCCTGATCCAAACAGTGCTTCGGGAGATATTTAGATCCAAAATCGAGCGGCGGACATCCGTATAATGGTAGCACACAGGGCATACAGTGCCGCTCCTAAAACTGCATTAATCGTCCAAAAACTCATTAGTTTCACCAATATTTCATCATGGTCCGCTCGGGCTACTCCTCCATTACAGTCTGTGTCGCTCCAGACATGTTTTTGTGGCTGTGCTGACCTCTGAACTGAAGAAGAAGAACGCTTGCCTCCGCGCATGCGCAGTACTCTCTGGAGAACTGTTCTTCTCTTTGCCTCCGCGTCCTCCTTTCGATGAGCTCCTCATCTGTATACTCTGGCTCGAAACTGTAAGGACATCATATTCAGAGTTCTCCTCCACAACATCTTCATCTGATAGATATTCGTCCATTTTGCACAAAACTGGAAGAAGAAAGTCGTTGTGTAGCCGGCGGTCTTCCCCTGAAACAATGAACCGTACTGCGCAGACGTGGAAGCAAACCTTCTTTGTCTTCAGTTCAGAGGTCAGCACAGCCACAAAGACATGTCTGGAGCGACACAGACTGTAATGGAGGAGTAGCGTGAGTGGACCATGATGAAATATTGGTGAAACTAATGAGTTTTTGGATGATTAATGCAGTTTTAGGAGCGGCGCTATACATGCCCCGTCCGCTAACATTATACAGATGTCCGCCGCTCGATTTTGGATCTAAATATCTTCCGAAGCACTGTTTGGATCAGGAAAGCCTTCTGGGTGAGTATATTGTTCTACCTCATTTTATAAACAATGTGAAAGCTGTAGAAACCGAACTTATCCTTTAAGAATGAATGCTTTAAGTGACGCTCCTTGCTCCTCTTTATGGTAAAACCAAAGATAGTGACTCATCCACAGAGACATTGTTTTCAAACATGCAGTCATTTCCTGCTGTTTGGCATTTGGCTGATGAATTCATTGGAGCTTGGAAGGTGGATGTGTGATTTCAGACAATGAATCTGGCAGGTCCACCTGCACTGCAAGGTTATATTCCTAAGCTACCCCCTGTTCTCTCTCTAAGATGGTCTGTTGGAACTCCTGTCACTTTAAGGTCTCTGTCTCAGTCTGCTCTGATTGGCCTACTCAATAACTTAGTGGTCAGTTCAGCCCCGGCAGCTCTGCAATCTTTCTATGGTCCATTCTTAGGGCTTGCTTCCCCAAGCCAATGAACTTAAACTGCTGAAGAAACACGGGTAGGATATGACACAGGTAGGTCTGTTCTGGGAGGCTGAGGGAATGAGCCATTTCAGGCATGGGACAGGAAGTCTAAGTGCATGCATGGCTCATTAATCAACAACAGAAGAATCAATGAAGATAAATGAGCCTGATACTATTCAGCCACTGACTAAATGTTAATGCATGGGGCTTCCCATTCTTACTGTCCCCAAACATTTCGAGGCCCTCAGTTATTTGACTGTTATATCCATCACTGTAGCAATTGATGATAATGCATTATGAGCAAACAGGTAAGTGAGAAGAGCTGGGAGTAGCTTACGCTGTAACACTGCATAAGCACCTCTTTCAAAACTTTTTGGTGAAAAGTCAGGTTTTAGGCCAGTCGTCTCTGAAACGTGGCACCCCAGCCAGTGCCGGGTGACGTTAGGATGTGGGTACTTGTCTATATTGAGGCTGACCACTCCTGCACCAGATCTGGAGGGTGATGGATGATGTGTGGGAAATACAGGCGGCTCTTGTTTACCTTGAGCGAGACATTCCGAATTGATGATGGGAGCAACTCCCAAACCACGAGCCAGAGTCGAGTCTGAAAGTCTCACCTATGTGGGTGCAATCAAAGTGCGACTCAAGTTCGATGCTCCAACTTAAGTTCCCATCTCTGTCCTGTGATGATTGCTGTGTGACAGTGAGTGATCTTTTTTTTAATTAGTTTTTACTATGAAAGAAAATCAAATCTCAAGTTGTTAAAACATGACTACAAGACACTTCTCATAGTTTTGTACATTTGGGTACTTCTGAACAGATAAATATGGAGGTAAGAATTGCAGAGAATCTGTTATGATACTCTTCCGTTCTTAATCAACTTAGTCATTTAGTAATGACAAACAAACGATGTGTGTGTGTGTGTGGGGGGGTGTTAATGTTAACCATTTGCTTTTTTATATAGTATGTTAGTTGACTGTGTCCTTAATGGAAACAGCATTCTTCTGGGGTTGTTTGGAAGTGAGCCACAACCACCTCTTTCTGGCGAGCTTGGTATTGTTGTTTATATCTAAACAGGGATTGATGAATAAGTGTGCACATAAATATTTATATAAACAGAATTATTACCACAACAGATTAAATATTAATGAAGTTACATTTTAATCTAGCTGAATTTATTATCCAATGTGTTTTTTAAACAGAGTCTGTAAAAAGTTTTCTGTTCTTACATAAAAGTTCCCAGAAGTATGCAAAATATGTGTAATTTTTACTTCAATGTCCGTCAAAATCATTTTTCCACCATTGGAGGGTGTTTCTAACTGCCCAGTGTTGTAACATTTGATGGTGGGTGGTGCCTCTTTTGCCCTGAAGTCATTGATGTGCGTCAGTGTCTTTTGGAAAAATGTGAATAATTCAGCTTCCTGGATATTCTCATTGCCCAAACTACTCTAAGGCACATCTCACTCCCCAGCAATGCATCGCTTTCCCTTTGGAACCGGACCTGGACTGTGTCATTCAGCTGGGAGCTGTTTTATAAGTTAAGCGTCATGCTGTTTTCCCCTCAAAACAGCTCCTTTAAACACCATTTACTCGCTAACCATGTCTCACCAGGCTCTGTGTGAAGAATGCACAACTCCTTTTAACACTGCAGCGATTTACTTAACTTCAACCAAAGCCGTCTTTATGTGACTTCCATTGAAAAACCCACACATTTCTTTGAACAGGTTTTTTCCTTTTCCCTTTAAGACAAGTCTGACACCTTACTGCGCTCATTACAGCAGTCATCTATCTTTGATAAGTGTGAGCTGACCAAAAGAATGTGTCTATAGTCAGGATATGCTCACAGACTGCTTTTGTGTCCCTAAATACACTGGAAAAACGATTTGCAATCAAACGGTGACCACCAGGGCCAAGCTGTTGGCAGAGCACTCATGGGTTCAATTACAGGAAAGGCAGGAGGTGAAAGAGGGAGCCAGTGGATTCCAGGGTTTCTATCTGAAAACCTTAAATTACGTAATCTTTATTAACAGTAACCCCTTCCACCTGTCAGCTTTGTTAGCACACAAGATCCTTATTTTCATGTGAGCAAATTTAAGTGTTAGTTTTGGCACACTTAAAGCTATTCTGATTCCTGTCAGTTTCACTCTGTGTTTCTTTACTTTTTAATGGGCTCATTGTTCATTAATAAAAATAACATCAAGCTTCAAGATGTAGTGTTTAGAAATTGGCAGCATTCTGTCAAACAGAAACGTGATTAAAGGATATAGTGTTTTTATTTGTATATGAAGTCTGTCAAAATAGGTGTACAATCATCAACGTTTTCTCTTTCTTAGAATAGAAAAAGCTTTTTATATTTATGTGCTGCGGGTCTCCCCTTTGTTGAGGCTGACATAATGATCCGTCATGTTGTCTATTGGTGGCTTTGGGGAGAAAAGAGCAAAACACAATTTCTGAACACGAGTCTCGCTAGTGTTTGCTTGTGTGACTAAATATTTACAAAACTTCTAATTTTGATCTTAACTGACCTATAATCAATAAAATTAATGTTACAAAAATGAATGAAAAAGCCCTCACCTTGTAACTGTTGTGAATGATGCCCTGTTCATCACCTTTTGGTCTTTACTGGCTTTTGTCGCAGAGTGATGTTATGTTTTTAGTAACTGATGCCAGTTTCTACACACTCCATCTCTAAGTCAATATTTCCCTGCTTTTCTGTTATTGTAATTATTTTAGAGCTGATATGTTTTTATCTGTCTCTTAAGTATGTAGTAGTTTATTTAACTCAAATATTTGGCATCTAAATAAGTTGTTGAAATAAGATGAACTCTGCGGTAGCTTGCTATAGGGTAGTGATTATTACAGTTAAAGTCTTAAATATAGTGAAACCAAATCTAAGTGGAAACCAAAGGAGGCATCACTTTACTGTTACAGAATTAGAAAGAACAACACAAGACTGTTCTATGCTAAATGAAGAGGTGCCTTACCCCCCATGCCCTACTAGTAGATAATATTGCTTCTCTGTTTCTGATATCTGCTCCACTCTGCTTGACTCTGCATAATTTTTATTCAACCGACCTTTTTTTAACAAGCCTTAAATATGTGTTAACAGAACCATCTGTCCATTTGTTTAATAACTTTATTACTACCATCCTGATAAATTTCAGTAGCGGAGGAGATTTTCTGTCTCTGCAGCAGGCAGTTTAATGGTTGTACATGCCACCTGCTGCAGCAGTGTACTGGCTAGATTTTTTTCTGCAGCCAACAGCTAAAAGTGTTGACATTGATGTTTTGTTTGTTACACAATGCTAATTTGCTTGGATCTTGGGTACTCCCTCATAAGACCTGATGAATGTGCTTGTGCACCAGTGGTAGAATTATATGTTAAGTCACAGAAGCCTCGATGGCAGTATTGTTGCTGCTTTTTAGTTTAGGGGCAGCAGCACCAGTGAGTATTATTAGATTTGGGTTTCAGGCCCTGTTTACACGACAACTTGTAACCAGAGACGGAAAGGTTTTTCGTTTGTGTTTTCAAAGCACTCTGTGGTCACAAGGAGATGGTGTGATAACAATCCATGCTCACACTGATCTGTGAGAACGACAGATGTGCATGCCAGACCAGTAGTTGGTAATGCAGGATTGCAGCGAAACAATGAAGTTTCAACATGGGTCTGTACACTAATGCTTTATGCATGTAAAATATGTATTAAAAATCTTTGCACAACATTAATTTTTTCTGTATATTTCCTTATGTTCAGTTTTTTTCTTAGGTACAACATCTGAGTTAAAGGGCATTTATGGCAAACAGCTGAGTTACCATTGACTTGTATTAAAACTGTAACAGACCTAATAATCTATTAGTCAAAACTGGTCACGTAGGGAGTTGAAATAAACAGTTCCATATTTCTTATAATGAAGACTACAGTATGCACCCAGACATCCTCCAGCTCTGAGAGTGATGGACTTCATGCCTTGGCAGACCCTCAAGAAGTCTGGTGGCTGAATCCGGTGATGGCTACCAGGTGGCATTTGTTGTGATACACTGCATGCGAGCCAGGCAGCGAGTATCTGCCTGCCATTCCAAACAACAGTAGCAGGGACAAACAGTACTAGAGGGGAGGAAGGTGGATTAGACACCATCCTTTTGGAACAGCTCCCCAGCTTTGAGTAAGCCCAGGTGGCTCTGCTTCACAGAGAGATTTCGTGACACAATGATGTAAAAACAGTTTTGTCAGGAGACAGAGAACTAAAAATCACTGAGGGCAGCATTTTGTGTCCAGTATTCTTACCAAACTCTTGTGTACTTTTAGCTTTAGTTAATCTCTAGTAGAACTCACCATGACACTTTAAATACGACAAACGGTATCAGCTGAACAAACTAAATGCACTAAACTTCCTCACGAATTTGAGGGTTGTTAAATTTGATTCAGCATAATAGTGTGCTATACAATACAATGGGATTTGTTAGCATACAGTGCACTGTACTGTAGGGATGGCAATTTATAGGATTTATTGATACCACTGCCCTTATTGATTGTGCTTATCCATTGGATTCTCGAACAATTATTGGCATTGTTACATCCCTTTTTTTAAAAAAAAAAAAAAAAAAGGATAACACGACAACCAAAATATATTGATAATAGTCAGAGTGAAAGTGAAAAAACAAAGATCCTTTTTATTTTACGGCTCAAGTTAACAACAAAGGTTCCCACAATGTGGGGAGGACAGTACAGAGTGGTTGTGCCAAATAAAACCAAAGGTACAATAAAACTCAGTCTATTTTAATTTAATTCCCAAGTCAAAACAATGAAAAAGCCTGAGGATTAAACTACTAAAACAAGCTTAAATCAATATAAATACAGGAGGTGGCACAAACCAAATAGCCTAGCGTGTCCAAAAAATGTTATTCCTTAGTGCAGCATGTACAGGGTACCCCAACTCTCCTATATAACTTCACCTCCCACCACATACTGTACTTAAAGCACACAACTCAACCAGGCTCAGCTTAGCATCAGGAGAAAAGAGGAAGAGGCTGCAGGAAACTGCTCCTTTTATAGCCGTCTCAGCCTATCAGCTGTCAGCTCCTCCATTTTGGCCTCTCAATCAGCACCAGAGCAGAGCCTCTCAGGTGTGGCTCAGTCAGCTACTTACCTGGAGAAACAAGAAGGAAGGGGGGGAGAATGTGCCGGCAGGAACAGGAAGAAGCACACTGCAGTCTGCTTCACGCCTGGCATGTAACAGGCATATTAAAAGTGCACAAATCTAATATTGCCTTTTCCCAAGTATTATTACTGTTATTCTTTTTTTAATCCCTCCATACTGTTTGAATAGTTGAAAATTGTTTCAGATTTTTAATGCAAGCATAATGGATTATTCATTGAACACAAATTATGTTGTTCCCTGAATAAAGTAAAAATAGCATTAATAGAAATGGTTTACATTTGAAAACAAAAAGCTCTTCAGTATTCCTGCCTACTTATGTGTAAGTTTAAGATATATACAAATGAAATCACTTCATGCTGCAACATAGCCTATCAGCAACATTAAATTACTCCCAGAATGCTGAAATATAAGCTGATTCTTGAGAGGTAATTAAAAAAAATGTCAGTGAAATGCAGTTTCAGGAAAACCCCAAGCATATCAAGGAGTTTCAGAAACTCTGTCTACAATGTCCCAGTGTGGACAGGAAGCACAGTGTTTCGGACCTGAGACATCTCAGGCTGGCTTCCTCTAAAGCTGCTCACAGACTTGAGCCAAATGTACTGTCAGTGGAGCGAACTGCGTGCTGCCATAGTCAAATGCACTGCCGCATGATAGTTTCCTGTGACATCTCCATGACACCTATATTTCCCACAATCCTTGCACTTTGTATTTTCTTTCATGGCGTCAGACACAGATGACGAGAAGCTGCTCTGCCTGCTGGCTTTACAAAACTTTGAAATTACAAGAGGGTGTAATATACAACCGACGTGTATATGCCATGTTGGAGATGGACATGCAACTGAACGATGAAAAACATTTTAAATACTCGTGGTTGTCGGGTGAAAAGTTTAATGATCTATTTGGGTGCCTAGCCTCCTTCTGCACTCTGGGAGTCACTGCTCAGCTGCCAACGCTGCACAGAGGATGGCTGTCTCGCAGCGTAGGTCATTGTCACATTCAATACAGGTCGATGTGAAAATACATGCTGAGCAGTGTTTTATGTGTCCACGTGGTTGTTTAATATAATATGTCTCCACTGAGACCGTTCCGTCAGTACGTTGTTTATGTTACTGTTCTGCTGAACAGATGTTACTTAACTTTTGTTGGGTTCAGTGTGGCTAGTTGGATCACTTCTTACTCAGAAGCTCCTTCACTTTGTTGCTTCATCAGTCAACACTGCTACATTGGACAAGACGTGGAATTCCCGTTTGATATGTGGCCGTGTCACTTGGAGTTCTTTGTTACTTTGTATGTGGCTACCATCATTATCGCAGAGATTAAAACTGGCAAAAGACTTTTGAACATTTTGTTTTCCACAATTGTATCAAAACTAGCTCATCAGATATGTTGCAGATTGGACATTAACCAAAGAATCGAGTAATTTCCAGTCAACAAGGTCATAAGAAAGACCCTAACATTGTTCAACTTGTCGTAGATTTCTATAGAAATGGTGAAAAGCTAATGCATGTCAAGGACAGAGTTAAGTACACCTAACAGCAAATCACAGTGCATTGTTACGCATATGTGTTTTAATGTGGACTAAGATGTTTTCAGCAAATTTTAATGAGTTGATAGCAGAATTATATTTAAGTTTTGAGGAGGGAACCGTGTTTTAAAAATTACCTTTCATTTGGACATTGCCTCAGGCTATGAACTTGAAGAAAGTAAATTAAAAGATGTCCTTCACTTCATTCAGCTCAGTGCAGGACCTCTAAAATGTTGTAAAATGAATATGCATCCACAAAAAAGAAGCTTTTATATGAGAGATCTGAACATGCCTTTATGACTGGGTCAGAAATCCTGCAGCTGCATTTCAGACACCCTGAAGCTGTGTAATTACGTGTTGACAAATACACTCTAAGCCTTTTTTCCATTGTTTAAGAAGAAGAATCAATTATGGTTGCAAGCAATTAACAGTTAGATTTAGTCTAGCGAAACCAAACAATATATCAAAGAGCTGGCAGCGTTCATTGGAAATATTTAATGGATAGTTTCACTGAAAATGTCGTCAATATGTAGCCTGCAGAAACTCAAGTCTTTCCAAAACATTGTATACTCCCTTTTTCCACAAAGCCACTGCAGCATTCCAATGAGGTAACTGTCAGATGGTTTTTTTGTGTTTGGGCCCACTGGAGACCCTTTGTTCTGTTGGCCTCTTGACCTGAAGGTGAGGAGCCCAGGAGACACATTCTGCAGCCGCGTCCCACTGTGGTGATAGCAGGGTGTAAACATAAGTGCAAGTTTTCTCTGCTGATGTCTCTATGGCCTCCTGACACGCTCAGCTAACATGAAGAAAAAGCAAAGATGTTAAAAGTTCTACCTTTGTTACCTTGCATGAAAAGACAAACACACTGAAAATGCTTAAGCAGCAGGGCGACAGCTGGATGTTCCTCACCTTACGGCTCTTTCACACTGGATGCATTTGAGTGCGTGACGGCTTTGAAGTGTGTTTACTTTCATTTCGCCGAGCTTGTTACCAAGACCGAACTTTCCAGGCTACTGGTGTGAACAGCAGGTCTCATCGGTGTCTCAAGGGTCAAATAGGAGGATCTTCTTTTTTTATTTCAAACTGTGTGAATCTCATTACACATTAAGGGGATTTATTCATCCAGTTTCAATTCTAAATATCTAACAAGACTTATTGTAAATCAGAATTGCCTGACATATCCAGCTACACATCGTAATTCAGTTTTTAAAAACTAAAACACTACTTTCTTGTAGCAAGTTAAAATATTTACCAGTGATAGGGGACACCACACACATATTTTGGGATTGCCCAAAGCTGAGAAGCTATTGGGATGGAATTGAAATGGAAATATTCTCCATACTGAATATTGATTTACCCCTGGCTCCAGAATTTTATATCATTGGCGCACTCCCTTAAGATAGACTAGAAAAAGGGAAATTGTACTTATTGCAAGTTCTGCTATTAATAGCCAGGAAAATGATCACTCTGTCATGGTTACAACCACATCCTCCTACTATACCTCAGTGGCTTGAAAGGGTGAAGAAGGTTTATGAAATAAAAAAGATAACTGCTCTTCTTCATCTAAAGATGGACCTTTTCATAACAAGATGGACTCCCATAAGTGGATATTTAAACTTACCAATGTGAAACCTTGTTAAACTGTGCTGTATTAAGAGAAGTATCAAGATGTCTTGTTATTTGTTGTGAGGAACTTCAGAAACAATCCAATGAACTTGAATTGCCGGATTGTAAATAGTTTAATTGTTTTTTTTTACACATATTTCTTCTTTTGTGTGTATGGGAAAAAAGAAAGATTCTGATGTAACCTAAAATCTGTTTGTGAATACACATGATTTCTAATAAAAAAAGTTTGTTAAAAAAAAAAAAATGTTAGTGAGGCAGAACAAATTTTATGATGTCTTGGAAGTAAGATGTGCTGTCTTAATTAGTTTCTATTCCTGATTTTAAGAACTTAGAAGAGTAAAATTTTGCTTGCTTCATTGACAGGTGTTTTCTGATAATTACAAGTTATTCAGTGCTTCATTTTTGTTTTTTTCCTTCTAATGGATGCATATGAATTCATCCTAGAAATGAATATGACATTTTAGCAAGTGTTTTGGATATTTTCTTTTAATTAAACTCAATAATAATAAACTTAAGATCTGATTTTTAGCAGTGTAAAATCAGACAGGAAAATAAAAAATATTAAAATGTAATAACCTGGGGTGCTGGTTTGGCGTAGTGATTAGCACCCCATGTACATGCTTCTGCCGGTCCAGGTTCGAATCCCGCCTGTGACCAGTTTGCAGAGTGTCTTCTCCTACTCTCTCTCCCCCTTTCACAAGCCTATCCACTGTCTCTCTCCTATCAATAAAGGCACAAAATGCCCAAAAATATACATTTAGAAAAATGTAATAACCTTAATTCACGGACATTTATGTACACATATGGCCCTTTTCCATTAGCCCTACTCTACCCGGCTCTGCTCTACTCCCCTTATGCTGCTTTTCCATAAGCCCCAGTCACCTGCCCAATGGGGTGCAGTGTCGAATACCCCTTGAGAAGCACAGGAGAGTTTTGGAAGCTGTACAACAGAATGAAGCCGAGGGCGAGAGCAATCGAGCTGCAAAGAAAAGACGTATGAGGGTAAGCTAATGGTAGCTACCGCTAGCATGCTAGGTAGTCATCTCAAACAAGCGTAAATCGTGTCAACTGGACCAACCTCGTGTGAGTAGAAGTTGACACGATTTACGCTTGTTTGAGATGAGTCATGACCTGGATGACTGAGAATATCCACAGATTTATGCTAGGTAGTCGCGCTCATGACTCATCGATGACGACATTGTCTGACCAATCAGTAGCCAGCAGTCGGTGACGTCATCTTTTAGTATCGACTCAGCTCGCTTGGGACTAGAGCGGAGTAGGTACTAAAAGTAGCTTGTTTTAGGAGGTACAAGGCTAGTGGAAACACGCTGCAAATCGAGTCGAGCCGAGTAGAGTAGGGCCAAGGCGTGCTAGTGGAAAAGGCCATTAGTGGAATAGTTTGTCAAAAACAAGGTAAACACACAGCTGTTGTAGTTCCTGTTTGTCCTTCTCAAAGTAAAGCTTGTTTATCTATTAAAAGTCTCCCATGTTCTCCAAGATCTTTGCCATTAATCTTGTTGTCAATTACTTGTGCAAGCTTTATTGATGTACCTTTTTCTAGCTCATAAATAACTGTTGAATGTGAGACTTTTTGGTTTTTCCTCTATGTAGTCTTTGACATGGAAAGCCATGAACAAAAAGACTGATGAGTCCATGGCTCTTATTAATAATAATTTTATGAAAGAGACAGGGGTGTGGCTGCAGGTAGATGCAGCCAAAACATTGTGCATGAGTGCGCAATAGTCTAAAGCCTTCAGAATATCATACAATGAGTGTCTTTGTCTCTTTGCTCTCACAGTGTTCTTGAACAAGGATGCAGCTGCTCCTCTGAGTGTCTTGTTTCACTTAAAACTCACCGTCAGGTCAGGAGACAAGTCAAAATTGATCTGCAGCTTGTGACATTTGATCTATATTTCTTCTGTCTGTCCTGTCGTGCCAAGCTAATTCTGACATCTAGCACACCTTACTTCTTTTTCAGTGAGGACTTTTTTATTGGGCAGAAGATTTTGCCTGTTAGACAAACTCTTATCTTTTTTTATGATTGAATTTTGAAGAAAATATATCTGTTCTGGGAATATTTGCCAAAAGAGTTATTAGAAAAACATGGGTGACAGCAGTGATATCAGCTACATTGTTACTTTTATCTAAATTGACACCATCCTGTTTTTTACTTTTACTTTTTTATCTCTATAATAAAGCAAAACTTGATGATTATTTTGAATTAAAAGTTGATTATTTGACCATGCTGATTTAGAAATGGAATTAAGCATTTCCATTATGTATTTTTTTTACTTCCTAGCAACATGCTTGTTAACAGTAAACAATCCTCATGTGCCTTTTCTGGTATAGAACGTCATGATTCACAGAGAGAGCTCGGCCATTTCAATGAAATACCTTTAAAGTGAGCAAATCCGAAGTGTTTCCGCATGCCTCAGCATCTGGTTAGGGACGAAACAACCCCTTTTTGTCCTGGCAAAAGTGGGAGACAAAGGGCCAGTCACACGTGTCACACATGAGTTGAACTCTGTTTCAGCCCGGGATAATCATGAAGGAAGTTTGTGACTGAGGTAACCACTTCTTCTGCCTACATGCTTACTTCATGCACTGATGCGTGTGATGCTGCTGTTTCTTCAGACTCTCAGAAGTCAGGATCTGTGTTATGTAATCACAACATGTTGCTCATCAGGTCCAGAGAAGATGTGCACAAAGCTGTCGTGCAGATTTATATACCATTTTCGTTCTCATTTAAGCAGCGTTGGCTGAAGTGGTTCAGAAGCAGCACTGACTGTTATATAAGATATCACCTGAATGAGAGATGGAGCACTGGTCATGTAAAAACGTTTATCTTTGCACTGCATCTCTGGACTTTATTTGCCCTGAGAATGTTCTGCTGTTTGACTTTTGAAGCTGTGGTTTATTTATTTTTAGATTTTCAAAAAGAAAGAGCTCCGAGCCAGGCAGCTGGTTTCGTGCAAAAAAATATGCAGATTGGATTGATATTCAGATTTCATAATTTTCATCAAGTTTCTCATTTCCATCCTTGTCCTTCAAACTCTCTCCTTTCCTTTTAAGCCATATTATATGCAGATCCACTGTCTTCTTTCAAAGAGTGTTAATCAAGCTCACAATAGTTTTTAACTTCATATGTTTTTTTATTATCTCCACCAAGGAGGTTATGTTAGTGCCGGCATCTGTTTGTATGTTTTTTTTGTGTGTGTGTGTATTGGTTTGCTTCTCTGTTAGCAACATAACTCAAAAAGTCAAGACCGCCATGATGAGAACTGTGATTTTCATGAATAACTACTGGACTAAAAAACATGTAGATACCATTATGAATCCAATCGCAAATGGTATGTTTTCATGGTCAAGGAATCTAAATATTTAGATGAAATTAAGGTAGCACTAATGTTTATGGTGATAATCACAATATGGGTGAGGGCTGTGGCGCTGGTGGAGGTCTGCGCTCTTCGAGTACTTTCTAGTTTTTTTGTTTTGACTTCTTTTTTGCTTCTTCATGTCTTTTTTGGTAGACACTCCTAATTTCAGTAAAGTTTCTGTATTTTAGTTGTATAAAGACGTGACAGCTTCGGCTTAGGTGACTTGGTGCAAAGTTGCGTCTTAACATGTTGAACTTTATTGCTTGACTTTACTTTTTTTTTTTTTAAGAGGATGCTGTGGTGAGACTAAATGCTTACTTTTTTCTACAGCAAGATTTCTTCCATTGTATAAGTCACTCTTTCTTTCCATGAAAAATTGTGGCTCCACCCCTGATCCTCGAACTCCTGAGTTTGCCCCTCAGAATCTCTCCATTAAATTAACAGAGCTTCTGATGGATCTATATGGAGGCCAAAGAAAGAATTTTCTTCCGGGTCACATTCAGACAACTTCTCAAAAATGTTTGTCCGGCTTTCATTCGCCAGTGTGCCTGATCTCGCTCTTCTTCTGCTATTGTCAGATAATAATCTATAGATCACTAGACAGTTTCTCCTACAAGTTAAAATGACCTTTTTGTGTCAGATGGGTGTTTGTTTTCACCATCCAGTGCCAGAAAGTAAATGAGATATTACTTTTCATTATTCAAGAAGCTCATGTGCCAGTTAGACAGCATATGTAGCATGCAGTTCGTGGATGAACGAAAAGCTCTTGGGCCTGTTTATGTTGTAGAATAGCACTTGCAAAAATGTGAGCCAGTGCCCTACTGAAAGCAGTTTTTAAATGATCATAAATCACTAGAAGACATTTAAAAGTCCCAGATCTAAAAACAACCAATCAGATTTTATGTTTTCATGTTTATACTGTCGGTTGAACTTAAACTGTGTTATAATTTAGCTGATAATGAATTAACTCTGGACATCTCAACTATCACCTAAATGTGTTGCATTAAAATCATAGTATGATAAAAGGCCTAATGTTATTGTCCTATGTAGGGATGGTGATTGATAAGATTTAATTGATACCAATGCTGTTAATGATTTTGCTTATTGATCAGGTTCTTTAACAATTCCTATATAAGTAGAAAATTTGGACCATACTGGTTCAAGGTGGCAACAAATTTCTAACAAATGACCCGTCAATGCAGTGACAAATGCATCTGGAAGTCCCTGGTGTTTCCAGTTTCTTAAAATCGTGCATTAAACATCTTGTTTCCAAAGAATCCCCCCTCTTGTTTATTAACTCCCTTATCAATTCCTGTCAGTTCTCTGTGTGGAAAAAGCAGTCCTACACGTGTGTTTAGACAAATGTTTTGACATGCCGCTGTTTTTCCCTTCTGAGCTTTATATTACAGACATTGCACAGTCAGCAACCAACTGTGTAAAACTAAACCAATCCTTTGCGTGCTTTTGTGTCCTGCCTGCACTGCTCACATCTTGGACTTGTGTATGATCATTTTTCTGACTGCTCCTAATGAGAGTGTGACATCCTTGATTAACTGGGCATGAAGAGAGTTGTGAAAAGAATTGATAAGGGCATTGTTAAGCAAAGAGACTGATGGTATCCATTTCTTTCAGGGGTTTTGTTGGCCTCACATAAATGGTAGGCTCTAAGGGTTGCTGCGTTTGTGTGCTTGAAAAGGTTGTTTTACAGAAAGATATCAAGCAAAGTCTCAGAAGGGAGCTATTACAACCCGAGAAAGGTAACTTGTTGTAACCTCTGGATTCAATAAACCCATCTTAAATGTCAGTGTCTTCACCTGAGGCAGTAAAGGTCATGTCACAAAAGGGACTAACTGTCAACGACTAGAACAAGCTTTTTTCTGTCTTAAGTTTGATCTTTTTCTGGTTAGTGTTATAGACACAAAATCCAATTTCAGTTAGATTTCTTTTTTATGTTAGTTTCAGTCTCAAAGATGTTTTCAGTTCAAAGATAAATTTAACATTTCATTTTTTCTCGCCTTGTTAGCTTTGATTAATGATAAACCTTTTCTTTTCCTTCCCCTGTGATTTTTTTCATGCCTCAGTTGTCACATGTGAGAAAAGCCATTATTTTTTTACAACTGTTTTTTTCCCCGAACCCATTATTGCAGATTATTTGCCAATTCCCCATGACTTGATCTTCCTGTTGGATTATTATTTTCTCACAGGACATGGAAAACAAAGCCAGTCCATGCTAATTTGATCACTGGAATGTGATAGAGAACTGAGCATGATTAAAAGTATTGGCAAAAGGGCCAACTCAAAATGTTTTTTAAGTTGTACTAATACATCATCATAAATCAAACACTGGAGGTACTAATGTTCCAATGTAACAGCTGCAATGCAGAACATCTAGAGCTTTGAATCTTTTGCAATATGTTGAATTTTTACCTTCCAAATTTTTGGTTTTGTGTATGTTAAGATGTTTTGATCTTTTGGGATTTACATTCAAATATGCACCACCTGTTAATCAGAATGAAGTGATTCTTGTTTAGTAAAACAGATCCTCAATCCAAGCATTACATCGCAACACCCCCCTTTTTATATATTTCCTTGTAAACATGAGGTCATCTAAGGTGGACTGTTTATTTACTCATCCTGCCCATGCTCTTTTCCCGTAAGAGGTATTTGTTTCAGAGATGATGTGTAGATAGAGAGTGATGTCAACAAATTTATAGCTAATCCTCATCTCATCTGCACTCCGCTAAGACAAGGTCTGTGCAATGGAAAGAAACTTCCGACTTGGAGAGTTGGTGTCATTCTGCCTAGGAACTTGTTGATTGTGTTTTGGCTGCCCCCTCCATGAATCTTTTCTTGTCAAGTGTCAGAGCCATTGCCCCTAATTTTAACGCCACTCTTTATGTAAACGCTGCCTTGCCCTAGTAATGGACCAGCCAAGCTTTGCCACTTGAACCACAAGACTGGGACTAATTCCCTGCATCGTAATTCATGCCTATGGCAACTTCTTCCAATTTATGTCATGAAACTGAATTTGTGTAGTTTATTTTCCTCTTTGGAGCTGTATTGCTCCCCGCCAAACAGTAGTCATGTCAGCGACAACTCCAAGCTTCCATTATGGCCCTTAAAATGTCACTGTCCTTGAATACTCTCCTGAGCTACGATGGAAGATACAATTTACTACAGATGCAGAACCAATAAAAAGGGAATAAACAGTCACCATAATACAAAGCATGTCAGTCCGGTAAACAAATACGACCTTGGCTGCAGTTACGGAAAACTAAACATTTCAATGTGACATCCCAAACTGGGTCACGTAAATACTCCAAGGGCACTTCTTCACATGGACTTTCACCTGTCAGTTCTTTAAATCGTACATAAACCAGCCAGCTAATCACTCACATTCCCGCAGTTCGTGTCCTGTTAGTCAGAATAAGACAATTCTGGTTTAATAAAACAAGTCTACAGTCCTAGCATTGCACAGACCATATATCATTAATATGAAGACATGTTGGGTGGCTGTTGATATACTTGCCCTGTTTCTAACACTCTTTTCTTATAAGTTGTTTATTTCAGGGGCATTGGTAAAGCTAGATTAAAAGTGGTGCCAACAAATTAATGAATCCCAATTTCATCTGCATTCTGCTGAGACGAGGTCCGTGCAATGAGAAGACATTCAAGACAGAGAGAGTTCGTTTCATTCCTCCTGGGAACTTGTTGATTGCGTTTTGGCTGTCCCCTGGACGGATCGTTCCTGACACATGAAATCTAGTCAAGTGTCAAAGCCATTGCCTCTAATTATTTTTTTTTGACACTTTTTCTATAATGGCGCTTTGCCCTAGTAAAGAACTGGCCAAGGTTTTGCTGCTTAAGCCACGAGACTCTGCCTAATTCCTTGTCTCCAAATTCATGCCTGCAGCAAACTCATCCAAATCAAACCATGAAAACATGTTGCACTGAATAGATTTTCGTCTTTCTTTTCAACTGAGCCACTTCCTGGCAAACAGGACGAGGTCAGTGACAACTCCAGGCTTCCATCATAGCCCTTTCGAAATAGTTGTCCTTGAATACCCTCCTGAGCTGAATTTAAAGTTGGAAGTTAGTCCTGATGCAAAATCGATAGGCAAATATAAAACGGTCACAATAATACAAAGCAGTCAGTTACAGTAAACAAACAGCCTTGGTAGAAGAACGCGGGAAATAAACATTTCATTAAGCCATCTTGAACTGGGTCACATAAAGACTTAAAGGTAAGCTACAGCGGACCCTCCTTTTAACGTATTTCCATGTTAGCATGAGGTTTTCTAATCTGAACCTTTCATTTCTTCGCTCTATCCATGCTCCTGATCTTTTAGGGGTGTTTGTAGTAGAGACAGTGGTTGTCGCTGCATAGACAGTGATGTCAAAAAACGTATACCTCATTTGCAAGGACAGGGTTTCAGCGATGGAAAGAAATTCTGACTTAGAATTTGGTTTCATTCACCCTGGGAACTTGTTAATTGCATTCTGGCTTCCCTCCGCATGAATCTTTCCGTGCACACTAAAGTTGGTCAGAACCAGTGCCTCTTATTTTTTTTTGCTAACTGAGGCACTTCAGCAGGTCAGCGACAACTCCAAGCATCTATTATGGCCCTAATAATGTCACAGTCCTTCAATACCCTCCTGAGCTACAATGGAAGTGTACTATTTACTCCAGATGCAGAATCAATAAACAAAGAACAGTCAGCGTAATACAAAACATGTAAACCCCAGTAAACAAGCACAACCTTGGTAGCAAAAAAAAGGGAACAGAACATTCATTGTGACATCCCAAACTGGGTCACGTTAATACTCAAGGGGTACTTGTTCCATATTTTGTGCCACTTGGACTCTCCCCTGTCTGCTTTTAGGTCTTAAATTGTAAACAAACCAGCCAGTCAATAAATTGTGTTGTTTGGGTCTGTCATATTTTATTCTGCTGCTGCATGCAAACGCAAATAGAACATAATGAGAATAATACATCCTGCTTTGGATTTTGGTGGAATTAACAGATTTTCCATTCAACCCCAAATCACTGCATACCGCATATAAAATATAAACTTTTTTTTTTCTTTTTCTGCTGCTACTGTAAACCACCCAGATGCACCTTCTTGTAGTTTGGTTAGTGTAGTGCGGTGCTTATGATAGATTCATGTTGGGTTTTGTACATCTGTAAGCTCCCACATAGAATCAAGCCCTTTGTATTCTGCAGCAGGTCTTTGATATTGTGCAGGAAAATCTGCAATCTAACGTTGGTTTTGAATTGTGAAAATACAAAGCTGAAGACATTCAAGAACTTGAAACAGAAGTCACAGAACCTGCCATCTATTGTTACAGCTTAGGGTCATGTGATTGAGTCTATATGTGCTTATAAATACCTTGGATTTGTGATTGATGATTCTTTGTCATTTAAGCTTCATATTGAACAGCTTGTAAAGAAGCCAAGGCTGCGGATTTTACTTCATAAATAGATCTTTTTTTTTCTTTTGCTGCAAAAAATGTCTTGTTGCTGCTACTTTTATGCCTCTGGATGATTATGGTGGTGTTTATATATGCATGCTTCTTAAGACCCTTAATCATTGGATGCTGTTTATCACGGAGCTCTAAGGTTCGAGCTAAGCGAGTTGGTGGCCCTCTTTTACCATTCGTAGACTGAATCATTGGCACATCCTGTCATGTCATTAGATTTAAAACATCTGACTCCTAAATCCTGTCACCCTCTGTAGTTCAGGTAGATAAAGGTCTAAGTCACATATGAGTAAAATAATCCAAGTTTTATAAATGTCAAAAGTTTTTTTTTTTTTAATATATTTTATATTTAAGGACCACTTGCAAGTACACCACAGACCAGTAGGGGTCTGCAGACCCCTGGTTGAGAAACGCTGCAATTGAGCACCTTTGGGATGTGGTGGAATGGGAGATTTACATCATGGAGGTGCAGCCAATAAATCTGATGTAACGGTGTGGTGCTATGTCAGTTTGGATCAGATCTCTGAGGATTTTTTTGCAGTAACTTGTCAAATCTATGCTCAGTTCTGGAGGATAAGAAGGTCTAACCTGTTAACATGTTCCTAATGGCATGGTTGTTGAGTTTTTGCTGACCGCAAAAAAATACACTCATAAACCAGTGTTAATCTAATTTATGGTCCTGATTAAGTATTTCTTTGGCGGTGTTTAAATACTCAATTTCTCATCAAAGATTATGTTCTGCATTAAAGAATGGAGTCACCTCTTGGAAGTTAAAGGTCCAAAAAATCACAAAGGATCAATTGGATTTGTCCCTAATTAGATGAAGTCAAGTCCAGTCGTGAGGCCCAGTTTTCCTCTGTGTGATTCACATACATCTTTGGCCTCTGTGGGGGGAAACATCTGCAATTTCCTCAACAAAAAGCCAAGCCACATGAAAACAGTTTGGCTCTTTTCTAGGTTTTGAAAATGATATGCACGTTTCCTCTCCCTCCTGGTTTCGTCCGATCAAAAGGTAATTGTGGTTAGACGTATTGCGGAATCTAATGCATACATGCAAGTTTAAAGTCTGCGGTGACATAAATTATTTGTGTTTCACTCACGAGACCCAGAAGTAAAGCATGATTTGTTTCTCTCTCAGAGGTTCCAAGGATTCAGATTCAGATTTAAATATTTCAAAACATTTGCCTTCGCTTAGCCAAGCATTAAAAATAAAAACCCAAATAAATGGAGGGCGTCTCTTTCAGGTGTTTTTCATTCCCCTCTTGCCTGCGGTATCTGCCTTGCTATGCAGCAGTGCTCTGTTTCTTTAATTTAATGGGCCACAAAGATCCATAAAAATAAGTTGACTGTTCAGTATTTGTCTAAGGATCCAGTCAGTTGAAGGTACTTGATTTACATTTACTCTTGAAAATAGCCTGTGCCTGATATTTCCTCCCAGGTGCACTCCTTGCTACAGACTATTTGTTAGACTGTTCATGCTGACTGAAGCCAGGTAAGCTTAATCATGCAAGCTAACAGAGTCAACACACACGAAGAAGCCCTGGTATGGTCATTACAAATGTGAACACAATTGCAGACTTTCAGGAAGCATGGCTTTAAGAGACTGTTTGCTATTAAGGTGCTTTCTTTCCCATGTACACATTATCATCACAAGGGAAGTGTTAGTGGAGTCAGAAAGTAAATTTAAAGCCCAAGTGTTTGGAAAGAAAATATATTTGACTGAATGCACTCTGCTGTGACTCTCTGCTACTTGTTCAATATCTGGCCTCTCATACATATTGTCCACTTTTTATAACAACCTCCTTTAGTCCAAATGAAGCGTCTGTGCTGTGCCCAGGCCGAAATATGAGCTGTATTGAAAACCAGAGAAGTTTTCTGACTCCATATGAAAGAGCTCTACACGGCCTTTTCCAGTAATGCCTGATTTCGTGTGTGTCTCTCTGAATGCAAACCTGCTCCTCCTGTGCCAACAAAAGCACAAATGTGTGTTTTTTTTGGCCGTGGGTGAGAATCTGTGGGTTGTGATACCAGTTGAAGGCCAGGTATGATTATAAAGCTTCTTTATGACGCCACAAGGACAGCAGATTCTGAACAGACTGATTTTTTTTTCAGACATGAGCTGACCACAGAAAGGGACGAGATTCCCATGTTTGGCATTAGTAGATAGACTGGACACCCTAATATGTATATGCAACTCTAAAAAATGAGTTTTTTCATGATGTGTCCAGTTTATGTAATATTTCATAGGAACACTGCACCCAAACAATGATTTGGCCTCATTTTCTACTCACCCTCATGCTGAACAACACTGTGGAGTAGTTTTGGAACATCTAGGATGCAGCCGGAGATCTGGGGGTATCCTCGCTGTCCACTGCCATTGATATCATGACTTAGATACGAGCCCGAACAAACAGTGTGCTTAAAAGTCCACAAAAAGTCCACAAAAAGTCGGCACTATTCCTCCATACTGCTCGTGCCCTGTTATCCAAGTGTCCTGAGCGGGTAACGTCCACCATTTACTCGAAACGACATCATTTAGCACATGTTTATAGCCTAAACAGTACTACCCGCATTTCTATGATACACTTACGGGTGCCTACGGGAGCCGCGGATGACCAAACAAAGGAACGCGCACTCTGCAATAACTAGGAGCGTAGAGCAAGAAATCTCACATTCTGCTGTGAGCAATGGAGCTGTGGACAGACACAAGAGGGGTCAGCAGAATGTGGGATTTCTTGGGTTCTTGTTTCTTTTTCTATGCTCCTAGTTATTGCAGAGTGCGCATTCCTTTGTTTGGTCATCCGCGGCTCCCGTAGGCACCCGTAAGAGTATCATAGAAATGCGAAGTAGTATTGTTTAGGCTATAAACATGTGCTAAATGATGTCGTTTCGAGTAAATGGTGGACGTTATCCGCTCAGGACACTTGGATTACAGAGCACGAGCAGTATGGAGGAATATTGCCGACTTTTTGTGGACTTTTAAGGACACCGTTTGTTCTGGCTCTGACCGAAGTCATGATATCAATATCAGTGGACAGCGAGGATACCCCCAGATCTCCGGCTGCATCCTAGATGTTCCAAAACTACTCCACAGTGTTGTTCAGCATGAGGGTGAGTAGAAAATGAGGCCAAATCGTTGTTTGGGTGTAGTATTCCTTTAATCTTCTGTCATAATTCTGTCTTTACATTTGGGTTAAAACACAAACATACAGTCTCAGGGATGTGTGGCAAACAGAGATGGGAAACAGTTTGTGCCAAAGAAGATTGACTTTTCCCAACTGCTGTCAGGTCAGGAGGGTACATGGGCTCTATCCAAATAATGCTGCAGACGCTATCTCTGTCCAGATAAGTGACATGCTGACTCTTGGACCACCAGCTGACCACTGGAGCAGGAAGGCAGGTGTCTTTGTTAGTTTTTTGACATTGGACATAGACAGGCTTTACATTGGTATAAGATTAAATGCCATCATTATTGTTCCAATAGTTAAACAATCCACAGGACAATAGTTTTATTATTATTTGTACCTAGTTTTTTTTTTTTTTTTTTTTTTTAACATTTGGACTCCCTTTTTTAGATATGCTGGTAAAAGACTTACAAATTTCATCTTAAAGGGAATGACTGATTGCAACCCCCAAAGAGGGTAAAATGTCAGTCCTGGGTCATAAGTCTGTAGAGAGTCTAGAACCTGAAGTTTCTCTTTTTCTTTTTTCATTTTAATTTTTTGATTGATTTTCCTAAATCTGACATATCTAGTTTTTTTGGGTTATTTTTATGTATGCTTAGTTTTGCTTAAGTAGATTTCCTTTTATCACAATGTCATTGCTGGCATCCACTGATATATTGAACTGAGTGCAACAAGTACATGCACATATTAATGACATGAAATGTTATGTTATAGACATTAAACAAAAAAAATATGGACAGTAAGGTGTACTCTGTGTGTCATGTTTGAGGGATTCAGGTGAGGATATATTGATTGTGGCCAAAGTTTACTTGTTGTTTATGTGTTGCACTGTCGTTTGCTCATATTTGAAAAGTTGATAAAAAATATTGTTTATATAAAAACTATAGCTCTTAATGGCTTGAAAAGTTTTTGGAAGTATTCAAGGTAATATAGATAAATCATGAAAGTAAGTGTGACAGGGGTACATTCATTTTTTAGATATTCAGTTAAAAAAAATTCCAGATATTGTAGCTTTAAAACGCATTAAACACAAGGTCTGAGACAGTTGCTACTGCTTCTTGTCAAGGCTATGATCAGTTGTAACCATTGGACCTGCATTTGTCATAAAGAGTAGCCTGTGCTCTTGGACTCAGTCTAAGTGGTTTTGTTTTGTTTACGCTACAAACTCCACAGACTGGCCTTGTGTACTCAAACAGTGGTTTAAGCCGCCTGCCTTTTGAATGTCTGTGGAAAAGAGACGCGCCAACCATAGTCAAGGTTTCGAGGAAAACCTTGAAGAAATCTGATTCAGGATGCTCTGCAAATTATCCTGAATACAATCAGCATTGATAAATCATGACAGTCCTGCGGGTGAAGCTTGTGTTTTTTTTCTTTCTTTGTCACTTGTCCATCTCTGTTCCTGTTAGGAAGCAGTGCTGTGGCTCTGCATGCAATAACAGCATGACAGGAGTATTGAGAAGTTTTTCTGCTTGCTCATAGTTTGATAGTTTTTTTTTCAAGTACTGTCATCTGGTTGTATTTAGACTGCGCGTGCTGGCAGCCAGATGGCTTTAGCTGAGGGACAATGAAATCTCCTGGGTATGGAGAGAGAAGGGCCTTATTCTGATTTGTCTCTCCCAAAGAAACCACATCTGGGCAGTTTTTGCACATCTCTGCAGTTTGTGTGTGGTGGACACCAAAGCTGTTTAGATCTCCGTTCAGAACGAGGTTCAGAGTTGATTATGTGACAACAAGTAGTCAGTTCATGGTTTGATTGAAGTCAGAACATACCCTTGTGGTATCGTCAATGTTAGTTTGAATACTGGATCTGTTTATTGAAGGCGGTGGAATTGTTATTTAATGGGATGCTGAAACAGTGCATGGAACTATCGAGCCCCACCGGAGTCATAGAAAAATGACTATTTACTAAAATGAGCTCATTTTCTCTTATGCAATCAGTCTGTCCAATCTGATTTCCTTCAGGGCTTAAAGTTTTGCACCGTTCATCGTCTGCTAAAAGCATTTTATTTAAGATTACTGGAACGCATGTTTGTATTGGACGACGATATGATTGCAATTCAGGGTGAAGTACAAGGTTTATCTTTTAATTCTGGTAGTAACAAATACTGTCAATCAATTTCAAAGTTCAATGGGGATAGTTCGGTATTTTTGAGTGGGGTTATAAGAGGTTCACGTTGATAGTAAATACATCAGACACAGTAATAGAGACCAACTCTGTCCCTAAACGGAAACAACAGGCGATGAAACAAGGTGGTATGTTTCTACTGTAGGGGCCAAGCACTCAAAGTTGTTTAGTTAATTGTAGCTGAGACAAAGCTTAAAGCAGTCTCGGGATGATTGTGCACTTGAATTGACACATTCACAGGACATGCTTTCTGGAGATAGGAGAAAGTGATCAACCACGGCAGGGAATTTCTATTCACCTGGACATTATCCTGATAATATCAGGGTTACATGTGAGAAAGATCCTGGTTTCTGCTGCAAAAAAGCACACACTACCTTGAAACGTGAGTTCCTGTCGTCAAAAAGGACCTCAAGACTTGGCACCTCAAAAGGGAAACGAGTGACTTCACTGTGATCACCTTTTGTAAACAGTTTATGGAAATGTCTAATACAAATCTGCAAAATCAGTCCTTAAATACCTCTGAGGTAGATGACAGAAGGATCCTCTTTCTTTTGTAAACCACTTACCAACGCAGTCATATTTCTGACAAAAACCACAAAAGGGAGACAGCTTTACCAAAATATCTGCAGTGGGTTTACCACCAGATGAAACCAACGTATAAATCTCAGCAAACCAAAGGCCAGGCTTCAGTTTCCAAAGAAATACTTCAAAAAATTGCAGAGATCTGGAACAAGATCTCATCTTCTGATGAGACACAGATGAACTTCTACCAGAGTGGTAGAAGGAGGAGAGTGTTGGGGAAAAAGAGCAGCCCATTATCCTATGCATACCATCTCCCTGACTGGTGGAGGTAATACTAAGTCCAGAGATGCAGCAGGGAGCAGCCTTTAAGTGTACAGAGCAGTCCTGTGTGCTTGGATACAATCCACTGCAGTTTGGGAAACTTCATGCTGCACCAGGACAATATTCCAAAACCAACTCCCTCAAGTCTACAGATGAAGGGGAACAAGAAAATTTCAGAAAACAGTTATTTACAGATGGTCATATAAAAATACAGATACTTTTATTATGATACAAAGTACTCAAGTGAAAGCACAATTACTGGTCTGTTTAAAGTTTAATTCAAGTACAGAATATTGTTGGTTACTTTTAGGTTGCCTTACCTTCCTGTGCCATAACAAAAAGACAGATTTTTATCTCCAGCCAAGTTATCTGATTTGAGAAACGCCTCAATAGTTCTGTGAACCGCAACAGCAAAATATCCTTTTGTCCATCCATCCATTGTCTTTATCACTTGTCCATTTTGTTGTGCATGGAAAGGGAGGGCAAACATGGACTGGTTACAAGCCTGCTTACACTGAGGCAAAGCGCTGACATAGAAACAGACAGCCATTGATTTCCTGTCAATGGGCACTGTTTTCCATGGGTTATTTCTCATAACCCTTCCTTTCTAATGAGTTGCCAGTTTGTATTCGTGTCAAGGGCTGTGTAGCCCTACCCTTTAACCTTACAGGGAACTGGGATACCCTTTCACTGTACGTGAACGGCCAAAACAAAGGCTAAGGGGTCCAATTGGGATTGGCCCAAGTGTCCAGTGGGTTCAGATCTCCATGATGTGCATTCACAAGCTATACCAAGTAATGTTTGTACTTACAGTACGACTCCGCCCACAAACTACATCACAAACACACACACACACACACACACACACACACACACACAAAAAAAACAAGCAGATGCTGCAAAAAACCTAAGCAGGAAAACATACAGTGTGATGATTAGTTTTTGTAGCCGTCATGGTGACGTCTTCCTAATTTCATGACTAAATTATTGAGAGACTCCTTTGTCCCTCAGGCCTCCAGACTGTACAGCTCTTCATTGGGGGTTAGGAGGAGCAACAGGAAGACAGAGTACGGGAAGGGGCGGTAGCCAGCAGCCATATTTACATTTATTTTTGGAAATTGTTCTCCTTTTATACTTTTTGATACCCCTAATGTTTTTTACTGTGTACTGCTACACAGTGCAGCTTGAATCTTGATTTCCCAGAATACACTGAGGAAGTCTTGCCAAGCTCTGTCTAATCTAATTTAATGTACTGGTTTGGAATCAAAATGCCCAGTTGTGTTTCAGTTCTTGAGGTTAGAGCATTGACATTTCTTTCCTCAAGGGAAATTGGCTCCCATATCACTGTCTTTCATTTAGTTTCATGCACTTTGTAATGATCGTCACACTTCTGCAAGAGGCAGTGCAACAGATGTCAGATCAGTTTAGTTAATAATTAGGGATGCAGGATATTTAATAACTCCGAAGTCCAATTTTCAAATAGTTCCAAATCAAATTTGGCCAATATCGATACTGATAAATGGATCCAAATTAAAGTAGTTTTCTGGATTACATTTGTATAATGTAATTGCCAATACCAGTAAAACCAAGTTTCATCTTCCCTTTGAGGGCACAAACAGTGATGGAACTATCTGCTGATAAAAGCTGAAACTATTTTTGGCTATCAGTTTAAAGTGATAATACCAGTAAATGAAAGCAGAAATTTCTGTCTGTTAAAGCTGATATTTAGATTTTGGTTCAGTTATCTACTGATACTTGTACTGATGATAGTGTGTCTCCCTAGAAATAATTGTTGTGGACAGGAGACAGAGGCAGTCTTAAGTATGGCTTAGTTTTGTCTTTTGTGTATGTGTTTTCAAGCCATGTTGGAAACACCAGCAAAAGCAGGTATTTGTTTATTTGACAGGATCCCCATTAGCTGACGCCAAGACGACAGCTAGTCTTCCCAGGGTCCAGACAAAACATACAACACACACAATTTACATTCTTAATTACTCACAATTACAGGTAAAAAAAAAACTTTAAAAAATGACAATACTAAAAGTACTTGTTAAAAAACAATAAAATTAGGAAAAGCTACATCCCATATCACATGACAAAAACTCACTCAATCTAATAATAGTATTATCCAAGATAAAATTATGGTGTCAACAACAAATACAATTTCAGTCTCCTTTTAAAACCAGTTTTATCCTTAATTTCATCAACCACTACTGGAAGTTTGTTCCAAAACACAGGTGACCTATACAATACAGTCCACTGTATATAGTCGGACTTAGGTAGGGGTAATGAAACCTGTCCACTATTAGCTGCTCTGGTGTAATGTGAGTGCTTATTCGAACAGTAAGTTATATTGTTATAAAGAAACTTCGGAGTCTGAATGTTACTAATTTTATGAAAGTAAGTTAATATATTAGCAGATAGTCTGTGCTTGACCATCAGCCAAGTAAGACGTTCTTGCATTTCTGTAACACTAGTTCTTGAAGAACAACCAAGAACCAGTCTTGCAGCCTTGTTTTGAGCCACTTGTAATTTTCTGAGAAGACAGTTTCACACAGCAGACCATACAACATAGGTATATTTGTTGGTGTACCATATTATTAAATATTCAGAGTTTTATTTATATTAGGTTGTGGACTTAAATCTGTAAAGTCCTTTTTGCACACACAGTGTCAACAAGAATGACTAAAACAATGATCAATAATCAGACAGAACTAAAATAATGAAATCCTATTAGTTCCCATCCTTGCTTATTGATGCAAATTGATTTCCTGTTGTGTAAAATCTGTCCAAATGTTTTCTTACCTTAGAAGATCCTGGTTTTTATCCCTCCACAGTTCATATAACTTGACAGTGCTTAAAATGTCTGCATTAAATGAACATATGAAGTTGTTTAAGTCTAATCTGTTGTGCCAGAGCAAAGAGCCTAAAGGCGAATTTCATCAGATTCTGATATGTGTGAAGCTGACAGTACACAGTTGATGGCCAAGTTGCTCTTGTTGCATGAATAGATCTCAGACAATGCAGACATATCTAAAAGCACTTGTGCTCTGCTTATCATACAAGTGTTGTGCTTGTGCAATGTTGACCTTTCAGTCGAAATGATCTTATATCAGAAGATTCTATGAAACCTTCAACTTTATGCTTAAAAACTGCACAAGTATCAGCCTTCTGCTTCAGTCAGTTATCTGCACTCAATCAGAATCAGTATCAGGAGAGTAATATTGCTTCTTAGTTATGTAAATTCATTCTTGGGACACACATTGGCCTGTAATCGGAGCATTACATAAAGACCTTTTCTTGAAAGTCACGCTCAGTGGTCAGTTTGTGTCCTGTTTCCAACATTGTTCTGGATGGCTCCTGTTGGGATGATCTGTTATTTCACCTGTCAACATGCAGGTCCGTACCAGCAGCTCCCTAAGCTCTGGTGTTACCACTTGCTGTGGTGTTTCATCACATTTCTGACCCCTGACCCGTGTCAAACCAAGTTTCTGACACAAACGCTTAATGTCCTTCATCAACTTTGGCCTGCTGTCCTCAGGAACAACACTGCATACCTGTTCCCTTAAAAAGCTGCTTTTTACAGATGTATTGGCCATGGCTGCACATGGGGTTAGCAGTTGAGGAAATATAATAGACTTAAGGTTCATGCGATCGTTTCCAGATGTGGTGGTGATGGTGTGGGTGAGTGGATGGTGTCCAAGAGGGAATTGTTGTCTTGACAGAGTCTGCATCATTTATCAAAGAAGCATAACAAAAGTCAAAAGGAGGATTAAATTCTGCAAGTAAACACTTTCTTAAAAGAGCCTGTATTTATTTTTCTTTTTAATTGTTTTAAGGCATGCTTGATGGTTAAATTTGTTTGCTAAAAGCAGCCCATGGCCTTGAGGCACATTTGCTGTCCACAGCTATTGCCAGGCTTTTTGACAATCTCAGCTGTTTTTCTGAATGAAATGCCAATGAAGAATGGATATGTGTTTCCATATCATATGCATTATACGTCAATTTTGGTCTTAGAAATGTTATGTTTGACCTAAAAGAACCTGCTGTATATAACCTCTCCAGCAGTGGATGTAGAGCTTGTATTTTGCTTTTTTTTTACATACCCTATTGTGGGTTTTAATTTGTTTGCTTATGTGACTGAGTACTTAAATACAGTGTACCAAATGTTTAGGATATTGGGTAGCAGCACTTCTTTGTTGACTCCACCAAGAAGATTTGTCAGCAGATGTTTGTCTGTTTTTTTGTTGGCAAGATTACCCAAAAACTACTGGACAGATTTAGCAGAAATTTTGAGGAGATGTTGGTAATGGCGCAAATTAAAAAAGATATGATTTTTGTGGTGATCCAGATAACTGCCACTTATAATGATATCAACATGTTTCTGACTGCTCAGTGTGGATTTTCAGGGTTAAGGAATCATATCATGGTAACTTTGTCGTGGCCCTGGTGCTTATAGATACAACAGCGATTTGTAAGCTACCTTGCCTACAAAGCCCCAAATCACTCTGTCTCCAAATTTGATTGTAGTACCCATAATTTTTTATTTAAAAAGCCTTGATTAGAGCATCTACACATGGTCATATTATTTGTTAGATATTAAACTTTATTAGTGTCATGTTTTCTTAAAGCAGTCCTGTGATGTGTATTCTTTTTTGTGTTTCTTCCAGCATCAACAATAAACTGCAGCAGCCAGAGGCAGCATCAGGAGTGCTGGAGTATGCCATGAAGCATTTCGGGGAACTGGTGAGTGCACCTCTTCTGTTCTTTACTTTTTTTTAGTTAAGAACAGGGATGAAAAGATTGCAAAATACTTTACTCAAGTAATTGGACAGTCACTTTATTTAAATTTACTTAAGTCCAAAGCCTAATCTGCAATGTCAAGCTGCAATATTTACGGCCCTGTGTTGCTTATTCCCTGAATGTTCTGAGATGGATGGGGGAATTAGATGCCCACTCATTTGTTATGTGTCCAGAATGAGTGAGAGTGTGTGGCTCTGCCTTTCTGTGTTTGAGGAGCAGCGCTATAACCTGCGATGCAGCACAACCCAAACCCGGATTTGCACAGATAATTTGTCCTTACAGAAATATCGAGAATGTTTGGAGGTGTTTTTGCATAAATGCATTGTGAAAAGGGCTCAAGTGGTAGTGTAGCAACTATAAAGTATTGTTTGACCCATTTCTAATAGTATATCAGAGGAGCAATTCTCCTGATATGTCTGAAATTAAATAATAAATTGGTGAAGCTGGATGTTTCATGTTTATCTATATTGCAGTGTATTTGTCTGAATAACTTTAGAATGTCTACCATGTAAATACGGATCAGGATTTTGCCCCTTTGAATCATTGATTAATTAATTAAATATTTGATTTTCCCAAGAGTAAGTGCATTTTTACTCTTAATTTTGGAAAAAGAAGCATTCAAACAAAGCAATAAAACACCTTCCAGTTTCAGAGTGTTACCGACCCATGTGGAACTCCCGTTTCTGATCCAATTGGTTTCAAGCATGTTTCAGTATCTTTCATTACTGATGTTGTGGTACCAAGTGTTATAACAGCACTGGCTTATAGAAAACCTTTATTTGTTTATCTTTGATTTTTTTCTACCCAGTGCTCAGATGCAAAGAAAAATATTAATAAGCTAAGTACTTGGTACAGAACTCATTCAAGTTAAAGTAAAAGTACAGATTTTTCATACAAACAAAAAAAAACAAATAAACAATATTCCACAGTAGATTTAGTCACTTACAGTTATTTGAATTATCAATGTTTGTTCTTTTCTTCCCCTGGTAAAGAACATAAGACAGACCTCAGTCCCCCAGTAATCATATTACCAGGATAACACATCAGGAGGACTCCCCCACATTACGTTATTTTTGTCATTTTCACACACACAAGGCAGTCATTGCAATAATGGCTTTAATTCAGCTAAAATGATGCTAATATTTGTGTGATGTTATATAACATAATAGATTATGGCAGTAATTATTTATTTGAGTTGTCAAACCCCGTACGTCTAATTTAATGCTGTAACCATGTATTCATCAAGTTTCCAGACAGGAAGATTAAAACAGACTTGGGTGGCTTTCATCCATTTTGACTCCAAATCCAAGCTGACAATTTATTTTAGCCTGTTCATTCCTTAATCCAATTTTAGGCTAAATTGATTGTTAATGGTTTCTTTTTTGTGTGGTCTTCTGTCGCCACGCTCCATCCCATGATATCCTCTCCCTTCACACACATGGTAACATGGGAGCTCGCGTCACAGGAGATACAATCCCCAGAACACCCTGTTCCTTAAGTGCAGCACGTGGAGAAACCATCTGCTTTACTGATCAGAAGTAAAGGGCAAGAAGCAGAGTGATGGACTCGAAGTACGACTGTCAACATGTTTTGCACACCTTGTTACTCTGCCGTAGGGTTTTCAAGTTTTAAGTGGAATGCTCACTGCTATTTTTCAAAATTGTGAATGGATGTTGTATGAAAAGCCAAAAAATACAATCGGTAATTATTTTTTAATGGCCAGGAGTTTGTAAGGTCTCTAAATAGCTCCATGTCTGGCGAAGTTGAAAGTCACAAAGTACATCTTTCTCAAATATTAACTCTGTATTTATGTTTAGCCAACACTTGGACTTCAGGTTGTCTTTATTTTGGTTGTCATGAAACCCTAAACTGTAGTTACTACTGGACAAGGCCACGGTGACATCAACCATCTGGTTATTGAAGGGGAGCATTTTAATTTGTGGCAGCTGCCACGTTGAAAACGCTGACTCAAACTACCTATAGTTCAACCCAGTAAAAGACTGGAAGCAGAGCTGGAGTGGTCCAAAGTTTGTCAGACACCTAACAGCATGGCTTGATGCCATGTCAGCCATAAAACCTTAAAGTCTCAATAAAGTCAATACAGATAAGTTCTAAAACAATCCGCTGTAATTTTGTGTGAGGACATGAAGGCATGAACTGTGCAGACCAAACAGTGCTTTGGATTTTTTGGTACAGCTTCCTTGTACCCAGTTGGGCCTTGGTTTGCCTTCAGGACTGCCTTTAGTCTCCTTGTTATAGATTCAACAAGGTGCTGGTAATATTCCCAGAGATTTTGGCCCTTGTTGACATGATGACATCTAGCACTTGCTGAAGATTCCTCGGCTGCACGTCCAAGATGCAAATCTCCTTCTCTATGGATATGGATAGATATGATCAGCAACGGCACAAAAGTAGGCTGTGGTGCTTAACTAAAGCTAGAAAATATCCTCCACATCATTATACCACCACCAGCCTGAGCCGTTGATACAAGGCAGGATAGATCCGTGTTCTCATGCTGTTTACTCCAAATTCTCATCCCATCATCTGAATGTTGCAACAGAAATCAAGACTCACCAGACCAGGCAACATTTTTCCAATCTTCTTTTGTCCAATTTGGTGAGCCCGTGTGACCTCTAGCTTCAGTTTCTGGGTCGTAGCTGACAGGAGTGGCGCCTGGTGTGGTTTTCTACCGCTGTAGTCCATCTGCTTCAAGATGCTGTCAGGAGTGCTTTTTTTTACTTTAATGTTGTCTTTTTATAATCTCAAACCACTCTGACATTTTTCCTCTGATCTCCAGCATCAACAAGGCATTTTGTGCTGCACAGCTTCCCCTTATAGGATATTTTCTCTCTTTCAGACCATTCTCTTCAAGCTCTTGAGATGGTTGTTAAAAATTCCAGTAGATATGCAGTTTATAAATACTCAGAACAGTACCACATTCAAAATCTATTAAATCATCAATCTTTCTTCTTCATTCATATGCTGTGTTTGATCTTCAGCAGGTTATCTTGAGTATGTCACTGCGGCCAAATGTGTTGAGTGGGTGCCATGTCATAGACGATTTGCATTAATGAGTTGTTGAGCTGGTGGGTCTTATAAAAGGGTTTCTGCTGGGCATTAAAAAGCATTAAAAGTCACTAAATTGGTTTTGCAAAAATTAAGGCCTTAAAAGGCATTTAGAGTCTGAAATTGGATACAGTGGCATTAAAATTCTCTTTTTTCAAGAAAGATATTTAATGATATATAGTAATAACAATAACATAATTTACGTGTAATATAAACTGTAAGTCGCCAGACACGTACATCTGTGTATACATGCAAAAATCATTGCCGTAGTCTTTCTTTGCCGGTTGGAAAGGGGCCAGTGGGCTGAACCAGGTGGAGGTCCATGACTAGAAGATGTGGAATTCAGAGAATGGCTACTGCCTGTTGGTGGTCAAGATGGACAAGGATTTTGGAGTGCTTGTAAGAAAAAATAAACATGATACTAAGGGTTTGAACACCGTGAACCCTCACATGCAGTCCGACAGCCTCAAGAGGCAGACAACTAACAAACTAAGGGTGAATCCTGATTCTACTCCTTAGCCCTTTATCTTTGTATTACCCTTTTATCTGCTTCTTCTCTTTATCCCTCTTTTTTGAGGGATTAGGCGATGGAGTGTAAACCCCCCCTGAGAAACAAGACGCCACTTGATTCCCGTTACTTCATCACTCAGAGCCGCGCGCTGGCTGTGTCGTTGACAGACGCCACAATAACCTTAACTACAGCTGAAGCTAGCTTGTTATAACGAGAAATTTTGATCAGCAATTTCAAACCTAATTAACATTTAGGAGGAATTTTTTTTTGTAGGATTTTTTTTTTTTTCAGTCAGCATACATTGTACAATATTTGTCACAAAATAGACATTTTAAACAAACCAGAATTCTTATAATAAGTAGTGACTGAAAAGGCATAGGCAGAAGCAAAATGCTTATCTGAGCCTAGCCCATATATTTAACCAAAAATAAGCTACCAAAAACCAAAGATAAAGAATCAACATTAACAACATCATTACATGATCAACACTTATAATTTTCAAAGATAACTTTGGAGATCATTTTCTGAAGATATGACATGAATTGCAGGTTTTTATATTTATATTTGCATCATTCCATAGTTTAACCCCAGCAGCAGACACACATCTCCTTTTTATACCTTTTCTAGCTTTCTGAACAGAAAACTTGCAAACACCTCTTAAATCATATTGAGTCTCCCGAATTAAAAAGAAGTTTTGCACAGCACTAGGAAGAGAGTTTAGTTTTGCAGCAAACATTAGTAACATTATTTTATAATAGAACAAGTCAGAAAATGTCATGATGTGTGAATTTAAAAACAAGGGATCAGTGTGAGCATAATAATCTGTATTATTGATATGGCTCTTTTTTGTAAGACAGCTATTGAATTCATATATGTTTTATAAGTGGATCCCCACAGTTCTATACAGTAAGACATGTAAGGAACAATAAGTGAATTATAGATTATTTTCAATGCTTTATAATTTAAAACATATCTAGATTTTGACCGAATTGCAACTGACTTTGAAGTTTTACCTTTTATGTAATCAATATATTGTTTCCATGTTAACCTACTGTCAATCATAATCCTAAGAAATTTGGTTTTAAAAACTCTTTCGAACAAACATTACTGATTTTAATTGTAATTTCCCCATTTACTTCATTTTGATTTCCAAAAACCATGAACTTAGTTTTTTTAATATTAAGGGATAATTTATTTACATCAAACCAAGTTTCGAGACTTAAGATTTAATAATTGCTTATAATTATGTGCTTCATTTGGTCTCTGCTGTGCCTTCTTGTCAGTGGGCACAGTGTATCATGGGAAATTCTCTTACGCTTTCCTTTCAAATGAGGTCCTGGTCTGTCTTTGTTTACAGGCCCTTGGTCTTAGCCCTTCCCCTTAACCTTATGGAAAATTGGGACACCCCTTCACTAGACATGAACGTGCAAAACCAGGGGCTAAGACATGGGCTCAGGGGTAGAATCGGGACGGACCCTTAGGCAAATGCCTTGAAGGGAAACTAGTGGTCACCTCGCAGTGTAATCTAAATTCTGATATGTTTAAGATGAGATATTTGAAGCGACGGTTTTCTTATAAAAATCATCTTCTACAAAATAAAGAATACTGTATAATTAAAATGGCATTAAAGGCATTAAATTTGACTGGCTGATTTGTGCAGCTTTTCTGAATAAGGTGGCAGATGAGCGTTTCTTGATATGAACAACACTTTAGTCTTTCTATATAAACAATATGATCAAATCCTAAACATCAATTGAAAGTGTATTGGTAATACTGACATCCTCAATGCATCCCTCTGCCTGTGAGGAGAGTGCAAACATGAATCAGGTGTAGAAGAGCAGAGTAACAAACCTGCAGTGGTTTTACTGTACAGGAACAAAGGTCGCTTCAGAAGCTCAGCTGGTCCGGGATCCTGGTGACATCTTAATGCGTACCTGTGGTTGGAAGAACCAGTAAAATAAACAGGGCCGTGCTCAGAGATGCTTTCACTTGCATTTATGAGGCGGTCATTTAAAGCCCAAGGCCAAGTGAAACCTTTATTTCTCCCAGCCATGAAGACTCCTATGGAAAGAGGTCTTTCCATCTGCCTTTGTGAAACTGCTTTTATATTTCTCTTTGAAAGCATGGTAAAAATAAAAAGACTCATTAAAAACAGGTTCTCTGTGCATTTCCAGGAACTTTGTTTATGAGGTGACCATTTGGAAAGCTTTACTGAGGGAGGATGTGATGTTTCTCTGTTTAGTATACCAGTCAGTATTCATCTATACAGAAAAGCTTCAAAGAGATCGCAGCACGCCCTTCAGATAAATCAAAATCTTGAACTCACTATGAAGAAGAGGTTCATGTTTAGATTGAGGATCAATCAGGATTGATTGATTGAGAGAATTTTTTTGAGCCAGATGTGTTTTTTAATTCCTATAAATCTTAAAAATCTCTATTCCAACAGTTACTTTTTACTAACTGTTTAACTCCTCAGCTGTTTGGCTGTTACATAGCTTTTTAGACCTATTGACTGTGTTTGGAATCAATCTCCATGTAATGTTATTTGTATTTATTCTGTTTCAATGCCTTGAGCCAGGTGCAGCATAATTTTGTTCAACTCTGTAGTGTTTGGTTTATAGTTTGAGTGACAATAATCTGTATTCCTTCATAGATATTTATCCTTGCTGAACTTCATTTCATTGTTATTGCCCTTTTTTAATTTCACTCCTGTCTGACTACAAATGTGGCTCCCTTTGTTTCAGAAAAACACATTGTAGATATGAGGGATAAATGCAGTTGCTATTGGTATTATTATTATCATTACCATGCAGTACCATCATAAACAGCATCTTTGCGCTGTCATGGTAGAGTCTGTGTGAGGTCCTGTAAGTTTTTGCTTTAATCTGCTTGATTTGGCCTAAACAAAGTCCATAAGCCAGGTGTGAGCAGTTTGTTTGTGTTGGTGTGAGAGCTGTCAATTGCTCTCTGTCACGTTTTTGACTCTAGTGGGGTTCATGTGGTGTTATGATGCACACAGCTGAAACAGACCTCAATCATACCTGACTACATGATGTATTGTATCACCTGCAGAGATAAATTTAAACCTCAAAACAAAATGTAATACAGATCCATGTTGTTGTCTGTCCAAAAGTGGCTTTTTTAACCTCCAGGAATTTTCCAGTAAGAAATCCAACCAGTTATGGTGCATTTCCATTACACAGTTTTGGCTCACCCTGTCTCGACTGTTCCTGATGATTTGAGTTTCCATTGGGGATCACACCTGGCGATCGCTGCTTTTTTCTCATATCACCTCCCTTGAGGTTCCAGGAAAGCTGAGCTGATGCTGAGATCTGTCATGAAGACCTTGCTGACCACTGAATGGTTGACTAGTATTGTCACTGGAAGTACCAAAGTCTTCAACAGGTTCAAGCCCTGTTCATGCTGCTGTCTCAAGCTGTAAAATTTTCATCCTTGTGGTGTTTTGTCTCCATCGGGAACATTGGAGTGAAATAACTTGTTTTTTTTTCTATGTCCAGAGGTAGAATCAAGGGTGTAACACAAGCTCTGTCACGTTGCTTTTACCTAAAACTGCTGCAGCAAGGTTCAGTTATATTTATACACGTGCTCACATTAATTCTGTCATGACGTGGCATCTCAATAAATCAGTTGAAGTTTATTTATATAGCAAAGTTCATACAAATTAAATTGCAGCTCAAGGTGCCTTACATCAAGTATTGACAAAAGAGATTTATAATTTTATAAATATAAATACATGTGAAGAGGATTTCTAGACTATTGCACACCAGAATAGCTGCAGTAAAAGAAATGGTGAAGTCAAGATGACTGATTAAATATTAAAGGAAAGAAACAAGAGAAAATGCAAAGCACTAAAACCAAGAAACACCAGACAGAAATAAGTAAAATGCTTAAAATGAATTTAAAACAAATAAACAAAAAAATTTAAAAGATTAAAATTAAGTCACATTATTAAGTGTGAAAAGATTAAAACACTATATCAACATGATAAGATGTATAAACAAGCTTTAAAAATTGAATAAAATGTCAGCCAATAAAGTTTTAAACATGCATTTTAAAAAGGGCCAAAAATCACTCAGTGGATGCCCGGCTTTACAGAGTCAGAAGAAGCTTGCCGATCTACCAGGCTATTGTTTGCTATTGTAAGCTCAGACTGTGTTGTGGTTCGCACATACCACATAAAGAGTGTAAATAACACTAATGCAGCATTTCCATGAATATATTCGTCTACCAATTCTGTGTATACCCCTGAATTAGTGTGACAAACACTAGACAGAAGTGCTATTAACTTGGTAGATGTGAGATACTGCTGCCTTCCCAGTGGGAAATTCTGACCTCAGGGGCTCTTCCAGTTTAATTCCCCACTCGAAAGTCCCAGCTTCTCAGTACAACTGGAAGCAGCATTACTATGTGTCCACCTGCACCAAAGAAAGGGGCTTTAACTGTATTAAGTCTCTCTGTTTTGCAACCATCTCCAGGACAAATTGGTCTCCTTGCTGTTCAGGTGTTTTAATTGTTCAGATATTAATCCTTTGACAGATTGTGACTTTATAATCATGAAAACTTTGTGTGTTTCTCAGTAAGTTATACCCCCTATTTGTCTGTCTTTATTTTCATGGTGCATCTCCACCAAGTTTTACATGTTTTCCACTGCATAAAAGACAAAGATTCATGGAGTTAAATGTCAACCTTTCCCACCATCTCCCTTCCTCTTAGGAAATACAAGCCACCTGGTATGAGAAGCTCCATGAGTGGGAGGATGCCCTGGTAGCATACGACAAGAAAATCGACATGAACAAAGAGGATCCAGAGCTCATCCTGGGCCGAATGCGCTGCTTGGAGGCCCTGGGAGAATGGTATGTCAGGAGATATATATGATGTTGTGAGTTCAGTAGGGCTGCAACAGTTTGTTTAAATCAATGTTCCTGCCTTCCGGTCACAGATTCTTTGAAATGTATACACTTAAGTCAGAGTAGGTATTTGTTAAAGTTGCTGCCTGCGTTCAATTTATTACATGTGTGCCTTCTCTTGCAAAGACTGCCCCCTGGGCTTTTTGATATAATGTCAAAGAGGTGAATTAGAGAAAACACTTTCTTGAGGTTTAGTCCTGATGAATAAAGACAGCACCGGAGGTTGTAGCTGTCTGGTAGTTCCTCCGTCTATTACTTTACATTTACTGGCGTCGTGTAGGAAGCCTTTCCCCTGATGAATCCTGACATCAGGCCTTTGATGACAGGACAGAAAAAGTGAGAAACTCCTTTACGTTGACATAGGTATTTTTTTTGCGGGAGACAAATGAACAGGCACCCATTTCCAGCAAGAGGCGCCGCCACTCCTCTGAAAACCTCACCACAGCTGAGGCACGGCTTCGTGATGACCGCCCACCTTCAAAGAGCGGTTTTAGGGAAAAAGAAAGTCACAAGATGTCAGAGGGATCCAAATATGTGGATCGTCATGAAGCTGAGCAGATGTTAATTTGCTTATGTAACCCGCCGTCCTTGTGCTATTGTTGTATACTGTGACTGTGATTCATTTCACAAGAAATGATTCAATAGTTTAGCAAGAGGACCATTCAGCTCAATAGAGGCTTTGTTTAAATGTTTGTGTGTGCACAGTTAAGGCTGGGAGATTATGTAACAATTGACTGAGGCAGGAGTCAAAGGAGATCAGACTTTAAAGAACAAAATGTCCCCAGATAGGTAAATGGATACTGTACTTTTTCAGTCACTTAACGCTTTTGACACTCAAACTTGAACCAGACTTCAGGTTTGGACAGCTCTGAAGCAACCTTTGGCCACAAATGAACCTATAAAATTACTTAATCTAGTGGTCTGAGGACTTAATAGATAAAATCTTAAATGAACCCATAAGCCCTTTACACATTCATCGAGAATAATACTGGTCTCTGACAATGTGATGCACAAATTGAATCAATTTAATTTGATCACAGTATTTAAAATGATAAACTTTTAACTGGTTCTGTGAGTTTCATGATACTTTTGTTATTGTAGAATAGGACTTTAAGACTGACTGCTTTTCTGTACCGCCAACATTAACCTTACTTCATTCTTAGGTGTTTACACACAGTGAAGTTTGGGTGCAAACCCAACGAGTCGTTGAGAGTAATGAATAAAAAAGTGCTGACACAGCATGTGCCTCCAGGCCTGAGATAACCTGCTGGACAAATTGTTTGCCACCGTAACTGCAATGTGTGCATTAGTTGTGTCAAAGCAGTGCTTGCTATTTTACCTTTAAATTAGCAGTTCATGTGTGTAGATCACAACTTCACATGTCCTAAAATGAATTTGTTTTATATATGTACTACAAACAGACTGAGAAACTAAGCACTTTGAGTTACTCATGTTGTAGGAAAAGTGCTTTATAAATAAACTTGACTTGACTCTTTTATCCCTCAGGCCATCAGTCTGTTTAACTCCTCACTAGGGGGGAGGAGGTGTGACCGGCAGAATTTTTTAAAAAATTGTTATTTTCTTACTCCGTAGCACTTTGAGATTGTGAAATTGTAAAGTGCAATACAAATAAAATCTACTGTTATTATTATTTTTAGATGGGAAGAAGGATATCCAGCTAGTAGCCAGATTTCCATTTTTATTTTTATTTATATGTTATGTTTTAAATCATTTTTTTAATATATATTTCTTCCTTTCTGCGATAACTTATTCTACTGGAATCTTAATTTCCCTCAGGGAGTCTTCTGAAGGGATGAATAAAGATCTTTTTAATGCTATAAATGAAATAAATTTGTTTTCCAAAAATGAACTAATCCTTTATCCTGATGAAGTATTACCCAAAATGAGGCCAAGGTATTTAAAAGGTATTAAAAGGTTTAAATTGATAAGTTATAGACCAAGAGGCTGTGATTTAAACTCAATTATATGTTTAAAAAATACATCATGATCTCCCTTTGTATGACAGGCTGTTGTAAAGCACATGTGGTCTGGTTTAAAGTACAGGTTTACAAAATGGCACCTTTTGAAATGATCTTTTTATTTATTTAAAATATATATTCTTTTTTAACAAACAAGAGCAAAAAGAACTGCATGCAGAGAAAAGTGAAGTGATGGAAGCAGAAACTGGAAAGGAAATCACTCATAAATGAATCATATCTATAGCCTGAAGTTTAATGATGATTAGCTGCATGTCAGAAGGCCAATGAGTCTTTTTTTATGTGTGAAAATAAAGTTTACTGAGGATACCTGGAAAACAGCTCAGTAACTGTCTGTAAAGGAGAGACCTCAGAATGAATTTCCACAAAAACATTTTGTTCTCTTTAAAAACATGTTGGGTGATGAAAGAGATGGCTGATGACAGAAACATAATAACAAACAACAATTTTATTTTTATAGTTTCCTCAAAGTTTGAGAAAACATTTTGCCTAGTCTCTTCTTTTTCTTCGCCTAAGCACATGCAGCCAGCATGCTCCAGCTGTTAGACAGCTATGCCAAACAAGGAGTTATTTAGATGTTAATATGAATCTGACTTAAGGACGTATACGGATGTTAAATAATGCATGTAAGAATAAACAAAATTTACCTTATTTACTTCTTTTGATTGAGGAAAAACATCAATTTATGTTGTAAAATTAGGAAAATATTTCAGTGTTCTTTCTCTCCAATATCTTTTGAAACGAGGCCCTTGGTGTGGCTAATGACTGTGTGTTTGTACAACAGAAAGGCTTCCAAGTGTATTTTAGGTTTGGGTAACTCTCTGTTCCCATTTAAGGATCATCTGTTGACATTAACCCTCTTGTCTTGACATTCTAGTCAGGCTTTAGGTGTGAAAAAGGCATGAAATTATGTCTCCAGAGAGCAGCTTTGTGCTGATGCTCTTGCACAGCTGTCATCGTTGGACTTATTTGGTGGCCTCACCCTGTCTGCTTTTTGCTTACAATGAAAACTCCTAAATTAGCTGAGTAAATACTGTATGAGCGGCACAAATGAGTAAAGAGGATACTTTCCATGAGGACTCTTCTTACATTTTTGCTGACTTGACGACTGAGCTGTGTTTATTTGAGTCTGAGTCTGCAGCTGAGGATGCCATAATGATAGATATTTTTAATAAGAGTTTTTGTCTCCCCTGTGAAGCTCTCATGTGCGGATCGTGCTTTCAGAGTAAATCAGGCACATGAAGCAACAGCAGAGTAAAACATTGGTATTCTTGTTTGATTCAGAGGAAGCTTTTTTAAGAGACTCTTAAAAATTAAAATTATTTAAAAAAGAGGATGTCAAGTGTCCCCCTGAGCTATGTTATGACCTCCACTAAGGAGGTTATGTTTTTGCTTCTGTTTATTAGTTGTTAACAGGGTAAATGAACATCATGACCTTCTGATCAAGACTCTGTGCATTTGCATGTTAAAGTTTCTTTTTAAGGTCTAAATGACGATGCCATTGAAGTAAAGCATTTTAATAATTTAAAGAGAGTGCAGTAGAGTCTTTCCTTTTTACTTGAATGCAAATTAAGACATTGTTTTTATATTAAAAACTAGCTTTTTATCCTCAGTAACCCCTTGCTGTTCTGGAAATAACTGCCTCAAACGCCTCAGAATGGGAGAGAATTAAAAAAATGCTGCATCTCCAATTGCTTTATTGATTTGTAAAAACACAGGCTAATTTATAACCTAAGCAAGCTTTTAGAAGATAATTTTTGGGGCCATTTTGTGCCTTTATTTTGTGCCTTTGTTTATAGAGAGAGAGAGTGGAAAGACTTGTGAAACTAACATAACCTAATCAAGCTTATTTCTTGAAAGATATTTCAGTAATTTTCTTCATAAATCACAAAGATACCAGTCTGCAAGGTTAAAAGTTCTGTTGTTAAATAGACGTCCTTGTTCACCTGTTGTTCAAACGTGTGTCTTTCATGTTATACGATTGCCGAGCAGCTGGAGAGTGGCTTCAGTTCACTGACCCCTGTTCCCCCCTTTTCTTTGCCTCATATAAGCTCGCTCCAGCATCCTGCCTGTAAAACACGTGCCTCTGGTTTGATCTCCTCCTGAACGATACTGCACTGATTGTTGTTAATGATGAATTAGTCTTGGTTAGATACACCTGACCTCAAGGGGAACCAACGTCCATCTGTTCGCAGCGATACCAGACTCTAGCGGACTATGACGGGACGGCCCTGTGGTTTGAGATGTTCATCTTCAGGAACAAATGAAGAAATAAATAATGGCAGATGTAATAAACAACAGGTCTTATCTCTGTCTTTTCCTGGGCCAACAGCGCTTGGCTGTTCCGGAGAATGAGTTTTCCATTGTTATTTGCCACGGGAAAAGGAAATGTGTTGCGACTACATGGATTCTCATTTAGTCTGGGACTTCAGCTCTCTTTATCTTTTTTCATTTTTATTTTTTTAACAACCAGTCTTGTGATAACCAGATCAAGTCGACAGAGAAATTCTTTTACCATTATTTTTTAATCTGAATTCAGCTGTAGAACTCAGCAACTTTATTCTTTAGGTACCTGGGAGCTGTTTCTGAGACCATACCTCACAGTGTAAATGTTACTATGAACTTATTTTCTGATGAACTTACAAACCTGATGAATGTTTTTGATTTTCGGATTTTAACTTTTAAACATTGGACTGCTTTTGGCAGGGCATATTGAGGTATTAAGCTGCTGTATATTGAATGTTTTTTTAATCATATGTAGGATAAGTTGTGTAACTGTCAAGCAGGGAACTTTGTTTACCAAGAGGCCCACTTTAAAATGATCTTGATCATCAGAGGATCCAAATTGTTGCACTTTGTCCATCAAATTACTCATAGTTTGGTAAAATGATCAATATATAAGCTGTCGTATGAAGCAATTCATCAACATTCTATTTGGATTTTCCATTCTGGTTTATCCTATGACAACACAATCAAGGTCTTAAACATTGAGCACTGGATAAATTGATGCTTTAAATTAACAGAAATGCAGTCTTGCTCCTGTCTAGAGAATAAACTGCCTAGCTGCTGTACGTTGTCAGAACATGGCCGACCATTATTGAATTTGGGTACTTTTTTGCATTAAATAGTTGAGGTTTTATCACTTTGACATACATGGCATTTGAGACCATAGATGTTGACAGCTTGAATCTAAGGAGATGCTGACACTGATTGAGAAATATTTCAGACAGTTGCAGAGGACCTACTCTGCAATCTCCAAAATTATTAACAACAAACAAACAAACGTTATTTGTTGTAGAACTTCACTTTTTCATGCTATGGTAACAATCTGGATTTTTATGAAATTGTAAAAATGTTTAAAACTATGATATTTTGACCAGATGTGTCCTAACTGATCCAAAGCTGACCATTATCAGCTGATATTGACTAAAAATACATGATCAGCTGATCAGCATTAATGCCTGTGGTGACCAGTACAATCACCTGGATTAAATGTGCCATGTTGTACCTTTAGGTTTTAAACAAATTGACTATGAGCCAACCTGTCCACTCGTCTGCTGCTGAGGTTTAAACATCCTGGATTTGTGTTGGCTCAGATAAATGATGATTTGACAAAGATTCGTACATGGTGTTTCCAAATGTAATTTCAAGAGAATAAAAATAAAGTTTTAAATAACGTGTTGGTTAACTAATGTGGTTTGGAGGTGATTAAAAAAAAAATCTTTGAAATAAGAAATAATTGCACTTACGTAATGTAATAGAGTTACGATTCTGTGATTTATTGGCCATTACTTACTTTATTATTTGCAGTGTCTAGACAACCATATCAACTTAATAATTGTTTCCATGCTAACAGTAATTTTGTGGATTAGGTAAAGTTAGTGAGCTTTTTGTTATAAATGAATAATCATATGGTGTATTTCAGTTGTCCTTATGGTGGGCTACCTATTGCATTGCTCTTAAATGCATTTTAAGAACAGAAACTCAATCAGTTGTAATTAGAAAATGCAAAACATGAGCAGTATCAGCTGATTGAACTAATAGGAGGTTTGTGATCAGTATTGGCAGCAATAACGCTGATCAGCATATCCCATATTGCTACAACCATTTGCTCTTTCTTCACAGAGACAAAAATAAGAAGCCATGAACTATTAATCAGCGGAAAGGTTTCGGCATGTGATTTTTGGTCATATCCCTCAACCCTTGTTTGTTTTCTCTGCCATCTGAGGCCTGTGGTTTCTGTTTTCCAGGGGCCAGTTGCACCAGCAGTGCTGTGAGGAGTGGACCCTGGTGAGTGAGGAAACCCAAGCCAAGATGGCTCGAATGGCTGCCGCGGCTGCCTGGGGATTAGGTAAACACTCAAATACTCGTATCAGATTTGAAAGAGCAATATCACCGGCCTCGTGCATGAATCACTCAGTCGATACTTCTTCTGCAACAATGCAATCAAACCGAGCAGCAAAGGAAAACAGCACTTGCCAAGACCGCCTCGCATAACCAGATGGGAATAGTCTCCAGTCAAAACATTGACATATCGTAACGTGCAATGATGGAGAAAAGCACGGACCACACTGCAAAGACACCCCTCTGAGATTTGCGGTCTGCGGCTTTTACTTTGCAAATTTAATCATAAACCCTGAGCCCGGTCTCTGTTTGAAGAACCAGACTGTTTTTTATTGTTGTCGTGGGAAGCAAAGTGTTGACATTGCCGCCTGGTGTTACTCGGCATTGACTGGCTGCTGGACTTCGATTTGTTTTCACCTTGTTAACTCGGGGTCAAAAGGCATGCGGCAGGAGACTTTTCTGGCAGTTTTTCGAGTTCTTATTTCTCTGCCTCTCCTTAACGTTATTCTCCTCTCTTCAGGGCACTGGGACAGCATGGAGGAGTACACATGTATGATCCCGAGAGACACACATGATGGGGCATTTTACAGAGCAGTACTGGCCCTGCATCAGGACCTCTTCTCATTGGCCCAGCAGGTTGGTTACATCACACCTCACACATACAGTAAGACCTCCCCTCTATGCACCATACATTAAAACTCCATACATTTGGAAAACCTCTCGTAAAGAGAAGCCACGTGGGATTTTACATCGCATAATGGTTTCTGGAATATTCATCACTCTTTATAGCATGTAATGAAAAGTAAAAAACTGTGGAAACCGACGCTGTTAAAAAAACAAAAGTAGACCTACAGCTTTCCCAGACTGGATCCAATTCCTGCATCAGCTCTGGCTTTTCATAAAAAGAATGAAAAGTGCACGATTTGTTTGTTTTGTTTTCCTTTAACGATGTGCTGCCTCACCAATGTGGAAACGTTACGTAACTTTTTAATTATAACCCATCACGGTTTGCTGCCTCATGCAAATAAAAAAGCTCATTACTCGTCCTATCAGCCTGTCAACAAGCTCCACAGAAGGTTAGGGGTGGTGTTTTCCCTCCGTTTGATGGAGGTTGGGATATTCGATGAGCTCATGGTCTCCGGAGATGGATTTGTTCAAGTTGGATGCCAGTACGTCTAACGAACACAAGCTCTGACACCAGTAGACACCTGCTCCTTCGATTTCCCTGGACTCATCTTCCAAGTGGCTTTTTTTTTTTCTCCGCAGATCCCAGGAGAGCTGCTCCCCGTGCCCCCTCATCCCTCCATAACCAGCTCCCCTCTTTCCTTTAATTTGATGATTAGATCCAGGTGTGGCCTATAGGATTGTTCATGAGTCGAATAGGGAAAGCAGACTTTTGACTCTTGGCGACAATGAGTGTGCTCAGAATGAATGGAGAGGAATGAAAAGCAGATGGAGAGAGGGTTAAAGCTTAAATGTCAACATGAGCTCAGTCTAGTCTTCCGGATGTGGTCTGTAATCCTCGCACTTAGGATCTTTTGATTTCATAGTGCTGCTCTTTTCCTCCCACTGTACCCCCAACAACCTTCAGGAGTCTCAGTCTCAGTCCTGTATGGAAGGTTTTCGGTTTCCTTCGCTTATAAATCATCCTTGTTTGGTCTATCCCGCTGATGATGTGTACACACGGCAGTCATGGTTTCCCTCGACAGATCAGTCCCAGTCCTCCAGTGAGCATTTAATTTGTAAATCGTGTCATGGTTTCCTTGACGAAGATCCTTCGTTTAGACTTCATAGTTGATAACTTTGATTCCATGTTTTCCCCTGTGGTTGATTTTGCTTCAATCATTACATAGAGACTGTCATGCCTCAGTGTAATGATGATGTAATATCACTGGACCATGAGTGAAGTGCCTTCAAGTTGTTTGGCTTCATTGTAAGATGAACATTTTGACTGTCGGGTCACTTCCAAGTTGTCAAATTGAATATCTAACCAGCCAATCATCAGTCATATAGATATAGTTATGGCATTCAAACCAAGAATCAGGATGGATTACAAGTTGGTTCAAATTACTCTAAATTTGGCTGGATTATTGGTGATTTACATTCTCAGACACCAGTGATCTATTTGGTTTAAATACACAAATATCAGTATTTACAGAGAGGAGCCAGAAAGAAAAGAAAAAGAAGCTTTAGTTCTTCAGACAAGAGAGGGTCAGAGGAGAATGCCCAGACTGGCCAAGCAACAGCAATTCTTCTTTTTAAATACATATATATCCATTTTTTGGAAAAGCAGGTCTGAGATTTTATTGTGCAAAAACCATGCTATTTTATTTGTACATTAGAACATGAATAAACAGAAAACACCTTCCCTCCTCATTCACTAAAAACCCACAATCCTCTTGTACAGTAAAGTCATATTTATGAATTACAGACAGTGCACTTAAAATACAGAATGTTTATGGACAGATAAATACTGTAATGTGTAAATAAATAATTAAAAAAACAAATTATGAAAGAAAATTCTATGGAAATGAATAAAAAAATAACATAGAATGGGGTGCTGGTTGGACAGAGTGGTAAGCAACTAGACACTGCTCATATAGATGCTTCTGCCGACCCACGTTCAAGTCCCGCCCTTCTTCACAGGCCCGTCCACTGTCTCTCTCTCACATGTCGATAACGGCACAAAAAATGGATTGTAATTAAAAATAGATAATTAGACACATAAAAAAATAAAATAGTATAATAAGACAAGCAACAGCAGTTCTGAAAGTAGATGTTTTACGGCAGTCAGTGACCACTCGGGGTGGCACTCCTGTCAGTCAAACACTTCGAAGTCTGGCTAGCTGTTGCCTAGACTGATGAGGCTCACCACCGCAACAGTTAGATGTTAAGGCCAGAATTTGATATTAACAACATGGAAAGCAAAGATCTACCACGCCTTTCGCTGATAATTCTGGCTGCTGGTGGTTAGGTGGTACGATGGTTTTGGGGGAACTTTCCTTGGCAAACTGTGGGTTTAGTAAAACACTATTTAAGCACCACAATCCTTTCAGGTCTTGTAGGGGAGTGTATCCTTTTTTGACCACTGCATACGTTTTTCTTGTCACTTTCAGCTGTATAATCTATCACGTCATAACGGTCTGAAAAAGAGTTCAGTGAACTCAAACAGAATCTATACCTTAGTCCAGTAGAGCGCATTTGGAATTTGTTTGGTGAGAAGAATCATATTATCAGTGTGCAGCAGACCAATCAACAGAAGTTTTGTTCTCAAGTCAGTATGGACCTGTGGGATGCTTCAGGCACCTTGTCAAATATGTGGTACCAAGACTGCAAATTCAACTCAAACTACAAGACAGCATAATTTGGCATATTTCAGATGATTTTAAAGCGCTGAATGTGCTTTAAATGTACTTTATACATTGTGTTACTTCTTTGTGTTAAATATTTAAGCTGGGCATCTTCTCTCGAGTAGATAGGAGAAGGAAATAAAAAAAAATGGGATTGGAGTTAAGGTTGACAGCAGTAGTCATGGTACTATATTGATCACTCTTGTACATCTAGGCCTACATTACTAGCCAACACAAATGTTATGCTTTAACTTTTGTGCTGCCTAACATAAAGCAGAATAATCACAAATCCAAAGTTTCAGTCTAATGCATCAGTAAGTTTATGGTGTTCAGCCAGCATGGTGGACCTTTTGGCACAAATGACTGAACAATCTGACAAATATAGAGATATCGCCTCCCAAGTGATCACCCATGCCTGTTGTAGGCTCTATCCAAAAGCCTCCTCTTCAAGAGAGACAAGAACCCCCAAAATAAACACAAGATTTGAAGACATGAGATGGAGCAAACTTTGAAAGAAGAACCTGATTATCACCTGCCTTTGAACAACACAGTGCAGCTGCTGACACAAAAAGACAGATGTGGGCTTGTGTCCCCGAGTTAGCTTGGAGTGCATGCATATTTATAAGTTATCAGCAGCTCCCTCTTTCTTCACTTGTCCATGTTTGTGTTACGCTCTGTGGACGCACCCAAGTTTCAGCGAAAGTAGGGGCGAGGTTTCTCTGTGGAAAATAATCTTCCGATGATGACTTTGGACTGTTATCAGAACACGAGGAACACACACACACACACTTTTATAACTGATTTTAAGGTTGTTTTATTACTTTGAAATGTATTAATAATTTGGTCCTTCTTATCTATTCAATTTGCTTTGACCCTATGACCTGAGGCAGCACCTACTGTTCATACTTTTAAAAGCAAACTCAAGACCTATCTTTTCAGTCATCTGGCTTTTAGCTGATTAGATTATTAGTTTATCTATTTTTTTATTGTAACCCTCCTAATCTGTTTATTTCCCCCATTGGAGTTCAGATTATTGTTTGAAATTGTATTCTCTGTTAATCGATTTTCTTTTTACTTTATTAGATTTTATTATGCTTTTGGTGTTGGGCTATCTCATTTTACCATATTTAAAATTTTATTTTTATGATTAATTTATTTTTCCCTATAGTATTTCTATCTAATTTCTTATCACGATTTTTTATTGTCACTTTTTTCTTGGCTCCTATGTTTCCTCATTTTTACTCAAGATACTGTTTCTTCAGTCCTCTAATTCTTTCTTTCTGTTAGTGTTGCCGTGTGGGCTGTATGTGGATTGTGAGGGTGGGTGAGGTCTTGTGTTTTCATTGTATTCAATTTTCTTCTTATTTATTTATTTATTTTTCTATTTTATTTCTTGTGTAAAGCACATTGCGCTACAAGAAAACTGATTAACTTAATGTATTAGTTTGTTCTATTGTCTTTTAAAATGAGTATATATTAAAAAAATGGATTGCAATGCCAGCTGAAATAATGTCTACTCTAGCCTGAGATGTGATAACAACTAAACTAAACACTGTCTGTCAGTAAATGAATGAGCATTTTATAGATATTAGTATCAGATGTTAATCTGCTGTTTCATATCAATTTAACACTCACATGTGGCACACCTAACTAACCTTGCAGTGCAGATGGATCAGCTTGATTCAATGTCTGTCATCAGTCAGATCCATCTTGCCATCTCCAATCTACATGAACTGTGATCGTCCCAAAGCGGCATGGAAGTGACTGCTTGTACAGAGATTAGCGTAGATGCTAACAGCTTCAGTTGCAGTTTGATCCGATCTGGACCACATTTCTTCATTAAATGAAGAACAAATAACACTGAACAGTTTCTGTGTGGAAAGGATAATTTTGCTCCACATGTTTTGGCCGGTTTGTTCTACAACATGGTCCGTGTTTTGTATTTAACACTGAAGTAGTGTCTGCCTACCACATGACCTGATTGGCCTGTAATGAATGTGATTGACAGAACAATCTGCCGGATATGCTGGGAACAGGTTCTGCCCATTTCTAAACATTTCCTTTGACTGTTTCCCAGATGAAGTGAAATATTTTGAACAGTCCATCTGGTGTGTCTGGTTAACACCGAGCTGCTGATTTGGATCAGATTATTTTTATGGAGCAGCAAAAATGCAGACTGTGATCTATTTTTTTGATCAAACATTAGAGAAATGTTGGAGTCATTAGTAAAGCATAGTTATCAGCCCAAACCATAATTTTAATATTTACATCAGCACGTCACTGTGAGAATTATGTTATCATCTTTTTCAGGGTGTGATAGTGGGAAAATGGGAAAGAGGCTCCCAGGTCACACTTGAACCCTGGAGCATCATGGACTATAGCCTCAGCACATGGAAACTAGCTGCTGGTTGACTAGCTCTCCTTCTCTGCTCTTTGCTTTGCCTTTGTTCATCTGTATCAAGGAGCCAAGGGCATATCTGCAAGTGATAACCTGTGAATGTTTTGTTTTTCCAAACTTTAGGATAAAGGACCCTTAAAACCCAACTTTTCCCAAGATTCATTGACTAAACAAGAACACAAGTGCAGCCTTTTATGTAAGAGATTTGGAGATCAGTCCGAGTTTGTTTGTGTTGCCAGAAGCCAGACACTGCATTTATCAGGAGTCGTCTGGGCTGCACATTTCCAACGAGGCCCCTGTGCAGTAATTCAGGAGTAAACAGGACCCTAACCGAGCGAAGGCTGTAAAGAAGCAGCCTCGTTGTCACCTCGTCTCAACCGCCCTCCCACTACCCTCCTCTTGTTGTGCATGCCTGAAGAGGTGTCGGTGCACGCCATTCCCCCTTTCCCTCCCCACAAGAAAATAATAAGTGGTGGGAGTCAGGCTGAAACAGCTGTGCGCCCTCGCCTCAGAGAACTTCCTTAGTCGCCCTCCCTCATTTTATCTGCTTACTAATAACAGCTTCCAGAAAGATTGGCCCAAGAAACTGAAGAAATCGTCCACAGTAGGTGTCCTTGTTTGTCCCTTTGGGGAGCAGAGCTGTTTTCCACCCCTCAAGGATCTTTCTGGTAATGTGTGTGCAGAATATTTGAATGTGAACGAGTGTCCTTTTCCGAAAGTCAAGGAACTGGAAATTTAAGAAATGACTCACTAGTTTATGATAGATGGCTGTGAAGGTGAAAGGGGAAACACGTTTTTTAAGCAGGTGCTGTTGTGAGTCAGCAGTAGTGCTGGAAGATATACTGAGTTTTTGAAAGTATTTTTCGAACGAGAAGCACGTTTAGACTGTACCGGTTGTAGTGACAAAGTTATTGATTTGCTTGTATAGCGTTAAGCAAGCCGCCATTTTGGGTAACTGCTTTGGCTGTTTGGGCTGAGCAATTTTGGAAGAAGATCTAATTGTGATTTTTCTGACAGATATTGCAACATTTAATTCAAAATTTCCTTAAAATAAAGCTTCAGTGCAATATTAACTATGTTTAGTATAGTATAGTATAGTATAGTATAGCATAGTACAGTAAAGACAACAGTAAGGACATCAGTGATCAAAACCATATAATACATTATTCATCTTCAAATATTGATGATGAATCTGTTTTCATTATTTAAGGGATTCTCCAACTTCTACTCCTAAGCAGAGGCTTTGTGTTGTTGACCTGCTTACCAGCACTTTCTTAAATGCAAATTACCTGCAAATTTGTAAAATAGCATGTGTAAAATAGTTGACACAACAGATCCTGGGTCAAAATTTGTGGCTTTGGCAATCACGATTGTCTGAAATTGCAATATTGATACAAAAACACTAAATCTTTAAACCCTGCTGTACGTTCAACCCTGTCTTAAGCTTTACAAAAGCAACATTTAAAAAGGCAGCCCCTCCATCCCCTGCACTTACAACAACAGTCATGTCATGTCCATGGCTGAAAAGAAAGACCAGAGTAATGCTACTGAAGAGGTAAAGGCTGGAAAAGGAAAAGGATCATTCATGTTCAAGATCTCAGATTAGCAGCAGAATGATGTTTTTGTTGAGAATGTGAAAACGGGTGGCAAATAAAGCTTGAGCATTACGGATCTTTTCCACATTAGCGCCACAAAGTGCAATATGATGACTATTTAAAAAATGAGCTGCAGCCCCAAACCTCAACCATTCACAGCCCTTCAATAGAAACAATATAATTAACCTTTATTAGCCTGTAATTCAAAATGTCAGAATATTTTTCAGATAGGACCCGTCAGTTTAAAAATATCAACTAATTTTGGTGCACTCCCCCAGTCCTAGTTAGCGGCATAAAAGCTAGCACTATTTTACAATGTGTTCGTGTCAACAACCGGTTGTATTTCCCACTATATTATTTTTAATTATGTGAAACTAAAGCAGAGTCATCACAGAAAGACAAGCAACTGCTGAAATGTGTTTTTGTTTTTCATTTCCTTGTCACGCTATGATCCCTTCTCCCTCTCAAGCCTGAGGTGTTGCACTTGTGTGTGAATAATAGCAGGGACAAAAATGCTTCTGTAAGTCACTGAGTGTGAATCTCATAAGAAAAGAGAGAGGTCTTGAATAAGTTTTAGTTCTGATCTCAGTCACTGAGGTGTTGTTTTCCCTGCTCCTAAAATCAGACTGTTGTCTTCAGTTGCTGCTGTAGACGTCCAAACACCCTGTTGGATCTTTTCATCTTAAAGGTCCTGTCGTAAACTAAAGCTAGCTTTATGTTTGATGCATCCGTGAGGTTGCAGTTGACTGCATGCCAGTGTGATGTCACACATCTAGACATGCTGTCTTTGTGGTATTCACAGATTTTTACCTTACCTTGCACATACCAAATATTTAAGTAGATGTGACAACAAGAAAATAGTGAACTTTAAGGAGCGTCTGCTGTCAGTAGTGTTAAAACACGCTATTGGGGTATATGTTAATGTGTATTCTCTTATACACACCATTGCTCAGCATCTGTTTTTCTCTGGTTTGTCCTCACAAGTATTTTTCTTCCCCCTTTTAGCTTTTGTACAAACCTCTCCCTTTCTTGTCTCAGTAGCATGAGTAAACAAAAAAAAAATCCTCTTTGTGGTTTACCATGTTGTCAGCAAGTATTTTTTTTCACAACCTCTATTTAAACATTTAAAAACTGCTCCATAAAGTTTTGGAGAAAGTTTGTCTGCGGCAAAGAGAAAGCCGCACAGAGCATTTAAACACTGAGCGTCTCTGCGTCATCAGTTCTAAACTGTCCAGGCTTTAGCGGAGCTGTTTGCAGCGTGTTTTAATGGACAGCAATAACATGATTTCATGTTGGGATAAGATGGACTAAATGTCTTCTTTAGCAGGAATTTATGCTAAAAGCAACAAATATGGTGTTGACCAATCGTATCAACTGGTAAATGGGAATGTAAGAATGCTGAATTATTTTAGAATGTTATAATCTGAGTGCTTAAAGTCCCAAACCCTCCACAGCACATTGATTTAAACCAGCATAATATCACACAAAAAAGGGCATTTTTAGCAGTCTTACTGAAAAGGGGCCTTTTCTCAAATCAAATTTTTGTCTCATTCATTTATAAAACATTTGAATTGAAAATAAAGCAGATATTGACTGGCATGCTTCTGTATTTGTATCAAAAGGACTTTTACTGGGGTGCTGGTTTGGCGGAGTGGTTAGCAACCAGGCACCCCACGTACTTGCTTCTGCCGTTCCAGGTTCGAATCCCACCTGTGACCAGTTTGCAGAGTGTCTTCCCCTACTCTCTCTCTCCCTTTCACAAGCCTATCCACTGTCTCTCTCCTATCAATAAGGCACAAAATGCCCAAAAATACATTTAAAAAAAAAAAAAAAGGAGTTTTACTTGCAAATTGCTCTTTAAGGTTTCAATTAAGGCAGAACGGTTCTTGGTTGAAAATTATATATTGGAAAAAAAATGTTCAACTATGTTATGTATAGCCATTTTTTTTTAGGATAAACTCCAGAAAGATGCTGTAATGGTCTCCTCACAAAGGCCTTGTAGTTCATATTTTTAAAAGACACATACAGTATTATGAAATTAATGAAGAAAACTGATCATTGTACATTAAAGAAATTGACAATGTATTCAAATGTCTCCATTTGACACAGTCACCTTGTCTGTAGCTCGTCCTTTAAAGAGCAGGAAACATGAAGATTCAGCAAGCACCATGGTCTCTGAGTAATCCCCCTGATACTGATATCTACAGACTTAAATGCATATTAAAAAAAGTAAAATTAGTCAATCAGGAGTTTTTTAGTTCTTAACAAACAGTTCTCAAATAAAAGCCTGATTTGCTTTCGGCCACGTGACTGCGATCACACCCTGCAATGTGACTATTACACGTGCAACTTTAAAACAATATATTGTTCACTCCTGGTATAAATGTGGTCTGACAGATTTTGAGCATCTGGTTTCCAAAATTTGCTGATCAGAAATGATAGAAATTATGGCTTTTGTCCCATTTTTGTTTCCTCTGTATCATCCTCGTGTATTCCTGACTCCCTCCAAATGTGCCCACAGCTGTGCATCAGAAAACGTCCTCAGTCATCGTCACCCTCTCTCATTTTATCCATGTACTAATCACAGCCTCCAGACTGCTATGATTAATGTGCCCTTGTTTGTCCCTCTTGGTACCCTGGATCAGACTGTGTTTTTCCAACTCTCAAGGTTATTACTGCTGATGGAATGTTTGAAGCATCTTTGAATTTGGACAACTGTCTTTTTTGGAAAAGTCAGGTTCTTGGAATTTAACTAACAGCTCAATAGATTACAGTAACTCACAGTAATAGTCAGGAAAACATTTCTCAAGCATGAATCTGCTCTGACAGTTGGTTGAACATCTGATTCTCGAAATTTGCATCAGAGAATTAACAGGAATGTGACTAACAGCTCTGTTCTGGATTTGTACTCATTACCCTTTAATTGTTCTCACTTCCTACGAATGTGCCCACAGATCAGAGCTTTTTTATTCATTTAAAATCCACAACCATGGTTATATAACTCCAACACAGTTGCAGCCCATTTAACTCCTCTCATAAAGCACTTGGCACTCCGCGGTGCATCAAACCATTCTGTTATACAAGCAGGCGTTCTAGCCCTAGTTGCACTAATGTGTCACTGTTGGCTGCTCTTTTAAGTGAAAAGGGTGTGAGCAGAAAGCAATAACATGCCTTCATTCATCTGTACAAAGTGTTTTTTATTCCCAGGGTGAACTCCAATCCAAGCTGGTCCTGATGCAAGGCATTTTTAGGGGTAGTGTAATATTGTGTCATGGTGCACTGGGATGTCAGGCCTCATTTACATTATTTTGGTAGCTATAAAGCAGCCTGGGAGTCGACTAAGTTGAGTCATGGATTAAGCCACTGTTTGTTACTAAGGTAGCTGAATAAAAACTATCAAATACACCATAAAGCCTGATTTATTGCAGCTTCAGTATGTCACCCTTTGTACTTCTGTGTTGAAGCTCAGTCTTACCCACGCCGTAGTGTTTCGTGCCATCTTCTAAACAAGTGCATAGGTCTGCCAGGCTCTGCAGTGCTTCATTAAAACACTAACCCAGGGCAGTGTGATTTGAAGTCAGGTCCAGACAGGTTTTCTGCTTGTTTGTGTGCAAGAAACCATGGGGACAGAAACAGAGCACATACTGTCAGATAGTAGTGCTGACAGATCGTTAGTGTCGGGTAATTATAAAGCAATTATTGCAAGAAAAGGAGAGAGGAGGCATGAAAGAGCTAAAGCTGCTGAATCTGTTGAGGCAGAAAATGAAAACTGTTTAATTCCCCTTTGGCTAAATGAGACTTGAATGAGGACACAAGTCTTATATGTCTCTAAGTACATTTAACATGTTGCTTTGTCCTCCTCGGCCATTTTGTTACATTATGGTGGACAAATCATGCCAGAAATTTCAGGGTTCCCACGTGCACTGAAAAACCTGGAAGTGATTGACCAGTCATGGAAGACATATGGAAATGAGGAAAAGAGTGAAATAACCTGGAATAGCTTAAATTGTTCTGGAAAATTCTTTATCTTCCTTCTACCTTGTCAGTGAACAAAAGTCAAACAGGAAAGTTAGTAAAAAATTTATTTGGTAACTAACTAATAAATAAAGTAAATAAATAAAATAGTGAAAGTTAAGGAGTTAAATATAAAAACTCAAAACAATGTTGGCAAAAAGAAATAATATAAACTAGCAAATAAGTATAAACCATAAATCTATAATAGTAAGACACTATGTTACAGCCAGACTAAAGAGATAGCCGGCAGACAATGCCCGAGAGTAAGAAAAAATTACATATTAAGTTCAGTATGATACGGTTGAGCTTGCTAGAGATATTAATTTTACTTTTAAGAAGGCTAGATTAACCTGAAAGTTGTCCACACCAATATTGTAACTTTAGTTGGTTATGTGACACTGGAATTTGTGGGTGTTTAATCTGTGATAAATTTGTTATAATTTATAAGAATGTGAGAGATTGTCTGACATTTCATACATTTGTTTCAGCCATAGACTGCACATCTTGTTAATCAGACCTCTGGGGGGCAGACGGATAATCATAGTAGTGTGGGTAAATATAAAAAATGTGATGTACAACTGTAGAAAAGGACGCTTCAGAGAGTTTGTGTGGAGGGGGGGAGGTGCATGTGTGTAAATGTCCTGGAAAAGTTCTGGAAAAGGATTTGTAGAAAGAAGTGGAAATCCTGATTATGCTTAGAGACTGGTGATTACCCAGTGCTGCAGATCAGTCACTGGGTTTGTGGTGGTGTTCTGACTCGGTAACATTTTATCTGGCTTCACTGGTAGTCTAGTGCAAAGGCTCAGGCTCATGTATACCTATAGCAAAGGCTATGGGGCACAGTTGACCCAGATACTCAGTCTGAAAAAAGTGAAAAGCATATGTTCCTAAACCATAAAGAGCCAGAGGCTAAAGGATCAGACACGGCTTCATTTCATTTCAAACCTTTATTTATTCTTGAAAAGACATCGAGGTTTCCCTCATTTTTAATGTTGGTGAGATCACATACATTATATGAAAAAGAAACACAATCAATCAATCACAGCAGCAAATGAATCAAAACAGTTGCAAACAGGGGAACAGTGGTCAGTAGTCAAGGCCTTAAACTCTGTAAGAGGGGGAAAGGCTGTTATCTTTGGACTTTGTTGAAGGGTTTTCCATGAGTGAGGGGCATCAAAGGAAAATGTTGATTTACTACAAACCAGAAAAATGAGTTATGTAGGTGCAATCATAAGCCCCAACAGGTTTGTGCTCCATAAAGTACATTCAGTCATTGAAGTGCTGTGTAGTACATTTATAAAATGTAATGATGAATAATCAAGGTTGTTCAGTCAAAAGTGAATAAATAAACAAGAAAAGCAGCAAATGGGAGCTGACTTAGTCCCTCTATCCAGGCTCTGACATTCAGAGTGGAGGTGAAGTGCCATTGGGGCTCATTTAATACAGCTTGAAACAGCAGCGTGAGTGAGACTTCTGTTTTATTGGTACTTTGCTCACCAGATACCTTTGGTGTGAACTCAACCAAAGTCCAGCATACTGTTGCTTAATAACCTGGGAGACACAGATGATTGATAACAAATGTACAGTGTTGGAGCGGTTCAATAACCTTCATTACGTTGTCCTTTCCTCTGCACAGTGCATTGACAAGGCAAGAGACCTCCTGGATGCTGAGCTGACTGCCATGGCTGGAGAGAGCTACAGTCGTGCCTACGGGGTAAGCGCTCCTCTGAGACAGCCAAGTATTCAACACCTGGCTTTAGTTGACAGTCTCATTTTTCAGAGCATTTGCATGCATGAGAAGGATTCTGCTTTAACAAAACTTCCTTCCGGTAATGTTTTATAAATCTAAGTTCTGTTTCTCCACACATCCTGTGCTCCGGCATCATTTATTCAGCTCTTAAATATAATTAATGTAATATGTCATTAAGAGGTGAAACGTAAAACAATTCTCTCCCCTGCAGATGCTGCCATTTAACTCAATCTGGGCCCCATTTGCTTACAGTGGATTTTGATTGAAATGCTTAATAGCTTTTCACCATAAAGATTAACTATAGACGCACTGGGGTGGGCATCTGGATCCTGTATGTTGTTACAAATTACAGATGTAAATAAAGCCATCATGTGGAGATGACAAACCTTCTCTGACAGATGCCACAAAAAAATGTTCAGTGGATTTGCCAAACCAATTCAGTCGCAGACTTTGATTAATTCCCAGACCTAAATGAACATTTATTTTATCGCACAGAAAGAGGTTTTGCCCCATCTGGGCAATAAACAGCTGTAATTATAATTCATTTATTGGTAAAAACGTGTGTGTTTGTTCCCAGGCCATGGTGTCGTGCCAGATGCTATCAGAGCTGGAAGAAGTGATCCAGTACAAGTTGGTACCCGAAAGGAGGGACATCATTAGGGAGACGTGGTGGGAGAGGCTTCAGGTAACTACAATAAATGATACATGGATACACACACTCGCATGAACACCGACACACACTCATTCTCTTCTCTCCCTGCCTCACGTGTGGGACTGCCAATGTAAAACAGATGTTGGAAAAGCTACTGTTACTAATAGGAAACACTACATGACCATCTCCATGCATATATGCAGAGACACACAAATGCCGTAGTGACCATCCTGTCGAATTTTATGTTAATTAGAATGTTGTAAAATGACTCCATAAAAGCTGAATTATGTTTAGTTCTGCTTGTTGGTATTTACAAGTCTTTACTATGTTTTCGGTGACGTTTTTTTCAACACACTGTCAGTGACTTTATGGACTCAAAGAAAAGACGTTGCAATGGACTTCAACACCATTCCAACCTTCAGTGTCAACTTTCGACTCCAAACCCCAAAATGACCCATCTGCTCTTGCTTTGGAGATTTGCGCTCCAAAACTCACAGTACAGTATTTTCTGCCTGCTTTGAGTTATGATAATAAGGGCTCCATCTATCCTGGGTGATACATTTACAGGTAGACAGCACTTGAGCACAGGTGTTTACATTTTGCATAAACAATGTGCCCCTGAAGAGTGCCAGAGATCTGAACTCTCTTGCTCGCTACACTTGCAAATGTGCCCCATCTCAAACCACTGAATTGCTGTTGGAAACACTGCGTCATCGTTTTAAACCGTGGGCTTCAATGTGGGGGTGCTTACTGCTGCCAGGGACATAATAGCATTTACACTACCAAAACAAAGGCCTCCTTAACTGACCTGTGCTAAGCTTGTCAACACTTTTGATACTTTTTCTCATAGCCTGGTTTTTGATAGTACAATATAGCCATGGACTGGCCTTTGCCGTGAATGACAACAACAGAGTTGTGCATTGTGTAACTCACCATAACGCAGGACCAGAAGATCTTGTCTCTAAACCCTAGTGAAGACTTTCATGAGGACTCACTGTGTTTTAATCAGCTGATTTACAATGACAATCAGGAACCCAGTCTGCCCAGAGTCAACAGTTGACACGGTAGCAAAGGAAACTGCTACACTCTGAGCACAGAGGAAAATGCTGCGAAAAGGTGTTCGTACACTGTTCTGATGTGTTTTATCCATTGGTCATCAGTCTGAGCTGATCTGGTGTTTCTATTGATTACTGATTTCAGTCAATCAATCATTCAATCTTGTTTCAGAACTTTACAAACAGATAACTTAAAATAAGATAAAAGGTATTATGACCCTAACCCTCTCCACCCAACCCCAGAACCAACCCACTCCGTAATACATACACAGTATTGATAAAATGCATAACAAAGAGGGCTTGTTGATCATGAACTTCTGTTTGTTCTGTTAGCTAGAAAGCCAATTACATAACAGCACTCTTGAAATAAGATCAATTTGATAAATGCCCCTTTTCATGCAGTCGCAAAGAAAAGACACCAGCGGGAATTACCCAAAATAGCCTGGCTAATTTTGTTTAGCTCAGGCTGTAACCAAATATTCCTACCTCTTCTAACTGATTATGATTACTGCAATTATCATTATTAAAGATGAGCTAAAGAACCACAGATCCACTGGCAGTTTGGAAATAATTGCCACTTGCCAAGCCTTAAGAATTTAGGAAAATATCTACCAATTTGAAATAATGACGTTCAAGTTCATCTTTTCCATTTCGACCTTCTGCAGCTGAAAAGAAATTAATGAGCAGCCAGAAATGTCATAGCCTGGGAAGACAATTAATTGACTAATTGTATTCAAGCTAGGTCTATAAATCGAAAGCTGCTGATCTCTAAATGACCTTTTCTGACCTTTTGTCACTGTTTGTTTCAGTTCAGCAAACGCTAATTATACTAACTTCTATTCCATGTGAGCCTCTGGCGAAGTTGATCTAAGCAGAAGCAGCATCTGTCCAGTAGAAAAAGAAGATTATCCCCAAAAGGAGAAACATGATAAGTTTCCTTCACTCTCAGCTGAGTAATGTTTATCAAACATGTCCTCCTCAGAGGGCTCCAACGTGCTTTTCTACAAAAACAAACTGAAATTAGTTGTGATGCAAAGCCCTTCAGGCACGGCACAGACTGACAGCGCCGATGTACTTACTGTACCTGGAGTCTGTCCGCATCAGGAGGTAACAGTGCTGGAGAAAATAAACAAATCTTATCATAACAGCATTTTCTCTAGGGCAGGGATGTCCAATCTTTTTTAATCAAAGGCCTCATGCAGAAAATTGCAAGTATAACCGAGCCACATTCTACCTCAACTTAAGTTTGAAAAAGTTTAGAAATTTGGGATGGTCTGTTAAACTTCAGCAGGCTCTCGCTGGCCCTGGAGATTAATAGATTTGACCCTGATCAGGACAAGAATGACGCCCCATGCAGCAGAAGAGCCCCCTTTACAGCTTGACAAAAACAAAACAAAACAAACTCCATGAAGCTGCTTTTACATGTGTTGGTGCTTAAAGATGGTTTAAAAATATATTACCATGTGCTTTGTTAACCTTCATATGCAGCAGACGGTAAAGAAATAGGCATGAACTGAGAGATTTGCTGCCATGATACCGACTTGTCTCATCTTCTTCTGCTTATCCGTGATCGGGTCACGGGGCAGCAGCCTAAGCAGAGAAGCACAGACTTCCCTCTCCCCGGCCACTTCATCCAGCTCTTTCCAGGGAACCTGAGGTGTTCCCAGGTCCTGGGTCATTCCCAAGGTCTTCGACTGGTGAGACTTGAATGCCACAGGAAGTCATTCCTGCCTGTGGCCATCAGACTTTAACTTCTCCCACAAACATCACTGCCCCAGGTCCTGGAGAATGAACATTTTTTTTACTGGATATCCAGTGCATAACCCAGTCATATGTGGTTAACTGTCATACAGTGCTATCATGTTGATATTCATATATTAAATATTGTTGATGTTTAAACTAGAGCTGAAACGATTCCTCTAATAATTGCGATTATTCAATTACGATATATCTTCGAGGCAAATTGTGTGCCTCGAAACCTAGTTTAATATATAATTATACATACAAAATATATATCTGGACTACTATACAGTGCAAGGTGTTACGCGCCTGCTACCTAGAGAGGGACAGAAAGGAGAGAGTCTGCAGAAGAAATGGCAGAGAGTGTCCCAAATGTGTGGTCACTACAAGAAGGGACGAAAAGAAAGCACAGTGCAGTGTGTCTGATGTCAAACGGAGTTAGCTTAGCACGTAGCTTAGCATGATAGCACGTCATCACTGCTGCAGTACGTCAACAGTAAACATCCGGTCTATGCGTCCTCAGAGCAACACAACAGGATGACACTCATGATGCATCAACAGAAGCAGCTAATGTGATCAATAACTGAGATATGGGCTGGTAAATAACCTTCTTTGATTATGGCTCCATGTAAAGGCTGGTTCAGAACGTAAATCAATGTTGAGGCTACTTGCCCAGAATCATGTGTATTTTGTTCACATACTTTTCACATCCAATAACTTTACATTGAATTTGATTGCAGGGAGTAGAACAGGAAACACTGACAGTGAGTAGAGGAAGCAGGTGTAGGGAATGCTTTCATATGTTATAGAAATGTACATTAGCTAGTTAAATTATCTTAGTATCTAAGTATGACATTATTTGGTCCTAAAAATAAAGTAAGCAAAATAAGATCATCAATATGGTACAGTAGGAAAGGCAATAATTTAGCAAAAAGAGACAAGCATGAATACAAATAAAATAAAAATAACCAAACTTAAAAAAAAAATACTGAAAAAAGCAAGATATGGCCCAGAGTAAAAATAAAAGTATAGATTTTGATTTTGAGATCCCATTTATGCTCAGAATGTTCAAAATAAGAAAAATAAGTTGTTAATTTAAGTGACCTGGCTTTTCTGTTTTGTGTGTTACTGATAATAATGTGTAGTGATTCATTGTAAAAAAAAAAATAGCAGTGAGCGCAATGTAACTGTTATCTGATTACTCGATTAATCAACAAAAATTTGATAGAGTAATCGATTACAAAAAGAATCGATAGCTGCAGCCCTGAACAATGTGAAATTCCTTGGCTTCTTTTATAGTCTCACTTTACTGAAATACTCTGCCAGGGAGCCTAAATAAAATGACTGCATTTCACACAAAAGTTCGATTTGTTTCTGTAAATTTGTACATTCAAACTTAACTAACATTCAGTAAAGGGTTATTTGATGTTTTCATTTTATCCAAGTGTAAAACGTGACTTCAGAAATTCAAGGAAACACAAAAAATGCCTTACAATTGGCACTTCACATTTTAGTCTACTAAATCTATGATAGATTTCATCGACTAACATGTCCTGAAATTTTATCAACTTAAATTAGACTAAAATTAAAACCAATTTAGATGACTCAAGTTTGACTAAAACCAAAAGATATTTTCAGCTATATACTAATAACTAAAACTTAAATTCAACAGCGCTGTCAAAACTAACAGTGGTAGGATGAGTCTCGCACTGAATGTGCTCCTGTATTTATCGAGCACACTGTGGAGAGGTGGGAGATGTTGTCCATGATGTCATGCAGCCTGGACATCATCTTCCTCTCCGACACCTCGAGAAGAGGTCCAGCTGCACCCCCACAACTGCACTGGTCAGTCACCCTGGTCAAATCTGCACCCGGATGGAGAAAACTGACAGAACACTGCTGCAGATGGAGCTGAAAGCCTCTTGAAATCTGATGAATTTGAGGTGAAAACAACAACGTACAAATAAAAACAAAACAAATATTATCTAAAAACAGATTCAAATCTGTCAGCCAGTTTGATGATCTTCAGAAGTGAGAGACATCATTTGCATCCGCATTTGGTTGCACTTTTTTAATTTATGAATATGGTACAAAAAGTTAGCAGATGTCACATTAAGAATATTTTTGATAGTTTTACAGAATTTGGCTGATAGATCACACAAGTAATAACCAAAAATTCACAAAAGAAAGGCAACAAAAGGTTTTTTCATCAGTTTTATTTTTACTTGTACTTAAAAGCTTTGGGAATTTTTAACCAACTTGTGTGTTTGTGTTAAATATTTCAGTTTTACAAAACCGCTTTGCCCAAGCAGTGGAAACCATTATACACAAACACACACCCACCATCTTCAGTGCCGTAAAAATGAAGATACTCTTGATCATCTTCACTTTTTCCACTCGTAGCAGATGGGGATAGGTGGGATGAGGTATTCTGGATCAGGAGGGGTCTTCCTGGGTTCATAATAGCAGCACTGGGGCCGGAGCTGCAGCGCTTGACAGGTCTCTCCTCTGTTTGGTGATTTATGGGAAGCTGACCTCACACATCTGTCAGGGAGTCCCTATCCTGCTTCCCAACACTTTCTTCTCCCTCTGTACCAGTCTCGCTCTGATCAAAGGTTTGAGCTATAGGTAAGAGTGAAGGATTACACCACCTCCAACTGCTCTTTGGTAAATGAATGACTTCTCTCATTTCCATCACTGTGAGAACCTGATCGACTCAAGGTCTTCAAGGCGCAGATTCTCTTTGAAACTGTGGGTTTCCGTTTGCTCTGTTCTCTGTCTCCCTTTTTTTGATGCCTAATGAAAGAACATTTTTAACTTTTCTCCTCTTCAAGTGAAGGACAGATGGTGAAATTCTCCTCTCAGTGCTCAAAACACACAGTATAAAAAGTTTATCTTATAAAGAGCAACTTTCATGCTCATTTATGTGCCACTTTCGCAGCAGTGGGAGCGATTTTGGATTAAGCCTTTTGCTCAAGGACACATCAACATTGGTTTTGATTTTGATTTGATTTGATTTTTATTTCTCTCAAGCAAGTACAAGCATAAAAACAAACTGTATATTTGATAGAGTGAAAAAAGTGGCACAGCTGTGATGAAGTACAAGTTTGAGACAAAAGCTGAAGAAAGCAAAGCTTATCAAGATCGGCCCAACCTTGCATTGTCATACTTTCAAGGTTGATAAAACATACACAAACTATAAATCCTACATTTCAGAAGATTACAACATTTAACTTAGAATGAAATAAGGCCCTAATTATGGCATACTGACTAAGGAAGTATAAAATCAGCTGTCCAGTTATTTGAAGCTGACCAGGACTGTTTGTTTGGAGATGCTTTCAGATTATTTTAAGTTACTGCACATTTTTATGTCCTCATCTACGTAGTTCATTCCATAGTTTTACACCACAAACACAGATGCCCATAGTTGTCATAGTTGAATGGATGGTAAGGCATGTGTGGGTTCCATCCTCACACTGACAAAAAATCATGCTTGTTAGGTTAAACGGAGACTACAAATGCCTAAGGTGTGGGGGAGTGTGTGAATGGTTGTTTGTTTCAATATGTGGCCCTGCGATTGGCTGTACCCTGGTATCTGGGACTAGGACCCGACCAATGCCAATACCGATATTTGGCAGAAAAAATACTGATTACCAATTAATCGACCAATAAATTGAAAATATATATTTTCCATAAACACAACAATAAATATATGAATTACTGGCAGAACATTTATAGTTTAACAGTACTCGGCCCTTAAGTATGTAACTTTACACCAGAGAGAAAATTTAAAGTATAATAACATGCAAAAAAACATTGAATTTCTGGGACATTAATTGTATAACCTTAGAAAGAGTCACTCTGTATGTTGAACTTCTTGTTGATGAAAACTAAAGGTAGGTCTTTGGAAAGGTAGAAAAACTTTTTAAAAAGTTGTAAACAGATAACTGTGAGAGGAAAGCAACAGAAACACTAAGGTAACATTCTTTTCATAGGCATTTTTTTTTCTCTGCAGCAGAAGTACAAAATAAAATAGTGTGCAAAACTGCAGCAAATTCCTTAAAATAAAACAAAGAACCTTTTTAGAAATGTAGATATACAGATTATGAGCTCTTTGTCACATCTGCCTTTCAGTCTTCATTAGTGCACCAGAAGTAGATTATAGTTCAGGTAGAACCACTTTTCTATCGGATACATGAGGTCATATGTGTGAGGAAATGAAAATATTTTGTGGGACACTGCACATATGTCACAAACTTCTTTATACTGGCTGATTAAAGTCCCCAGCTTCCCTGAAGTCTCACCTGGATGAGCCTGCTGGTGACGTCTGAGAGCTTCAAGCAGCTATGCTAACGCTAGCATGGTTAGCTCGCTAGCTAGTTAGCTTAGTTGCCATGTCAGGAACAAGCAAGTGAAGCCAGGTTTCAGTCATAATCACAGTACAACAGTCATGAATAAACTGATCCCCTGCCATCAAAAGGTCCATTTCGTCAGTATTGAGACTGACAGAGGTGGCGACCTTCAGAAAAACTGTTTAGCTGTGCCCGGTCTGTCTGTGAGGCTGCTTTGGTAGCCAAACTAGCCGAGAGCCCAGTGGTCTCGCTGTGTCCAGCAGCAGCGGAACATTGTGCAATCGCTGAAAGTTACTGTATGTTGGACCTTCAGGCTAAAAAGAACAACTCCATCTGAGTGTAGGCGTTTCATCCATACACACAGAATCAGCAGAGAGCTCAGAGCCTCTTCAACAATGTACGCTGCCATCTTTCACAACTTCATTCATTCTGCACCAAGTATAGTTTACTGTTTTATGAGAAATTAAGAAAATATTGGCGTTACATTGGCAAAACTCTGGCCCATGTTGAAGACTTTCAAAAAGGCTACGATCGGCCAATTTAGTTGTTATATCGGCTGGGCCCTATGTGGGACATGCTCCAGCCCCTCCCCCCAGCAACAAAAATAATAGGGGAATAAGCAGTAAAGATGATGGATGTGCAAGAAAAATACATGCACATATACATTTAGAGTGATATTTTTTCAGACCATCTTCTCCCACGACCACTGACAGTGATCTCTACTTTAAGAGAACGACATTGCCTTAAAACTGCAGATGCAAACACAGAAGCAAGTTTTTGCAAAAGGCTCTTTCCATGTTTCATTCCTCACCAGGTGTAAATGGCATTTCCAGTTTAGAATAAGGAAGGAAATTGTCCCACTCCTCTCAGAATAAAGCTTTTAGATGGTGCCATTTTAGTCAATGATGTATCATTATGGCACTTAGACTGTAATTAACACTGGAGAGGCAGAGATGGAATGGTTGAGGAGGCAGAGAGAATAACATTAACAATGGTCACACAGTCCTTTTTGAATCAGAGATGTTCCAGTTAAATGCTATATATTCAAGACCACTTGTCTGCTATTACACTGCACTTAAATCTAGTTGTTTCTCTCAGTCAAGCTGGATGAACCTGATAATTTGGCATTTTCTTAAGCCTCTCAGCAGAATAATGTCAGTGATTTCTTCCATTTAATTCCACTCTAAAACATTTCAGTCTTTTTAATCACATAGCATAGTTTCTTTAAGACTACACTGCACTCAGCTCTTTCTCCGATTATATTAAGCCTCCTTCTGATAACGTGTTTAACTCTGATTGTTCAACCTTATACAAAAATGGTACCCCCAGCATTCTTACTCTAGTTATGGAAAATAGCAAAAGGTGGTGCAGGTAAAGAAGTCAAAAGGACTTTAAGGATAAGTTCAGTTTCTACAGCTTTCACATTGTTTATAGAATGAAGTAGAACAATATACTCACCCAGAAGGCTTTCCTGATCCAAACAGTGCTTCGGGAGATATTTAGATCCAAAATCAAGCAGCGGACATCCGTGTCATGGTAGCACACGGGGCATGTATAGCGCCGCTCCTAAAACTGCATTAATCGTCCAAAAACTCATTAGTTTCACCAATATTCCATCATGGTCCGCTCACGCTACTCCTCCAAGACAGTCCGGGGTCGCTCCACCCATGTTTTTGTGACTGTGCCGACCTCTGAACTGAAAACTTTCTTTACGTCTGCCGTGCATGCGCAGAACCTTTCGATGAGCTCCTCATCTGTAAACTCTGGCTCGAAACTGTAAGGACACCCATCATATTCAAAGTTCTCGTCCACAACATCTTCATCCGATAGATATTCGTCCATTTTGCACAAAACTGGAAGAGGAAAGTTGTTGAGTAGCCGGCGGTCGCCCCTGAAACAATGAGCTGTACTGCGCATGCACGGCAGCCGTAAAGAAAGTTTTCAGTTCAGAGGTCAGCACAGTCACAAAAACATGCGTGGAGCGACCCCAGACTGTCTTGGAGGAGTAACGTGAACGGACCATGATGAAATACTGGTGAAACTAATGAGTTTTTGGACGATTACTGCAGGAGCAGCACTAAACATGCCCCGTGTGCTACCATTATACGGATGTCTAAATATCTCCTGAAGCACTGTTTGGATCAGGAAAGCCTTCTGGGTGAGTATATTGTTCTACTTCATTCTATAAACAATGTGAAAGCTGTAGAAACCGAACTTATCCTTTAAACAATATGCAGGATTTTAACATTTTTTTTGCTAAAGTGTCCAAATAGGTTTAAACTATGACTGATGCTGTTGTAATTATTGTCATTGAATTATTTACAGAACTTATAATAATCCAACTGTTTTCAAAGCCAGATACATTCTTAATTGTTATAGTGGAAGAGTCCTTATATCTGTTTTTGTTGACAGAGATGCCATAACAAGACACAGCTAGGGATGGCAATCGAACCAATTTCTGCTTGAAAAGTGAGAATAAATTCACTGACCCTTACCAATATAGTTAGTCTTTTTGCTTGTTAACTCCTTCCACTTCTGAATGTTTGCAAATCAAGGATGTAAAACTCTCACTAGAGGCAGTCAGAGTAGCAAATCCAAAAATCATGTCAGACATGGGGGCAGAAATGCTCAGAATTGTGGAACAATTTTGTCAATCGGACACTAACTGCACAACTTTTGGTGAGTTGGGACACCAGCAACTTGCTCAAGCACCATGCGCCATGTGTTTGACATTTTTACCACTGAAAACCTAATGTTGTCTATTTTTATTACTGAAAGGAAATAAACAGGAATCAAAAAGTTAAAGAATCAGATCGATAAGCAGATTTGTTAGTAGAATTGGTATTGATAAAATCTTATCAAAACTCATTCGTAGACACAACCCAGCAGCAGAGCAAAGACAGAACAAACATGTGTCTGGTGGAATCTCGTAGTAAAAGCTACCCTACTGCTTTGACCCTTGAGTAATACCCAAATACTTTAAGAGTAGCTCACTGTCTAAACCAGAAAAGGCCACTTTTGACTCTTTTCTCCCTTTGAACTGAAACTCGCTCTTGAATCTAAAACTCTAATTCACTTCGTAGAGGCACTAAGCACTGGGGATCGAAGGGGCTGGGAGTGTGTCTGTTTGTGCCACTTTGTTTTGATTGAGAGCTAGCTGGTGGCAAAGGCTACAAACTGTGCATTTAACTTTAAGTAATAAGAGCAGCCTTACTCACAAGATGTGCTGCCTCTATATTCAGCAAGGTTAAAGACCTCTCTTGTGTCTGTTGGTTGCTGTGAGATTTATGATCCTCCCTTGTAGCAGCGTTTGTTGATGTGCATAAGACACATCAGAGACCTGTCTTATGAAATGTTTACTTTATTTTTTTTCGCCCCCTTATGGTTTGCCTTTAATTTAAATCATGTATTTAGGATCATACATACCATACAATATTTCATCAAGTTGGATTACTCCAGTGTCTTGTCTGTGTGTTTCTGCGGCCCTGTGTTATATCATGATGGTGAGGTCATAAAAGTCGAGTTAGGAGGGTTTTTAATAGAGGAAGTCAGCAAGATGTCCAGTGAAATATATGAAAACAGACTTGTTCTTTGTGTTTTTCTGGCACGTGGATCATAGTCACGTGGACATGTTTAAGACAGGGACCACTGGTAGTTATAGTAGCCCCCCTGGGTTTCAAATGTACCCCTCTCTCACGTGCGTTCTTTCTCTTTTGAGTTTAACAAGCAGGTTCCTCTCTTTGAAGGCAGTAAGAAAGGAGTCATGCCTTAAACTCATCTTTCCCTTGTTATTTTCTGTGTCTCCCTGCAGGGTTGTCAGCGCATTGTAGAAGACTGGCAGAGGATCCTGATGGTCCGATCTCTTGTCATCAGCCCCCACGAGGACATGAGGACGTGGCTGAAGTATGCCAGCCTGTGTGGGAAGAGCGGACGCCTGGTCAGTGCAGTGACATATATGAACAAAGCCCCTCTGTCTTCTCTAATCCCCCCTCTGATCGTGCATAGCTAATCATAATCCCATAACGATCAGGAGGAATAAATCAGAGGTGATTGAATTAGTCTCATGTAACGGAAAAGGGAAGCCGAGCTCTAACAGACTTAAGTGCAACCATGAACTCCAGCCATGAAGTTCAACTTCATTTCAACCTGCTCTCAGTTGGCGTTGATGAAAGTAGCACAGTTTCCTCAGTCACTCTGTTTGGAAACCTGAACTTGCATATCTGCACAATTAAATTGGTGCAATTTTCCATCCTGCAGCTCACTGTTGTTCTAATTGATTGCACGAGCGGGCAGATAATCATCCAATTTTTCTCTTAACACACTGCTGTTATATTTAAGCACACATATGCATACACACACAGCAGCTCATATTGTTAAAATATGAGGTCATTGAGGAGCTAAATCTGATTGGTCGACACTGCACATAGCAGGAAATGTGATTATGAGGGGCTGGAAAGAATGACCCCGTCGATTTAAACGGTGACCTCAAACTTTGCTGTGGCTCCAGTTCTGCAAGATAATTATCCATTCAGATCCTCCACTGACATTTCAGAAAATCAATCGTCCTCTGTCTGGGATCAAGATGAGCGGCAACCTAAATAATCTTCACTGTAAAACTTTGATTTACCTCTAAAACATGTTGGGAAACTAATAAGAAGGTTAAAATATTAGACTGTTAATACTGTTTTTCTGAAAATGAAGGAATCACACATCCAACAGCCCCATGCAAAGCTCTTAATTCATAAATGTAAATTGACTGTTTGATTCTTTATAATGATTTTGTAACATAATTCAGTTTGTGTAGATGCAGTTTTTGATATAGCAGAAAGAGTATTTTGTTTATTTTCTGTTTATTGCAATAGCCAAAGTTTGCAGGGAAGGTGAAAATTCCTCAGTAATAGATGTCTACACCATTCAGGGACAGACTGAAGGATTGTTGATAATGTAGTTATTTTGTTGGGATTATGAACCAACTGTTTTCTCTTCTTAAAAGCATGTTTATATCACTCAATATCATGTTCTCTTCAGGAGCAAATACCACATTTTTACTCTTAGGAAGCCCACAGGATGTGTTGATAGGATTTTATCGATACCAGTGCTCTTAACAGTGCTGTTGATCAGTCCAATTCTTTAACAAATCCCTTATTGATTCCTGTAGATTTTCAGTGTCAACAATGTCAAACACATGTCAGAGTATAGATATCTGCCTCTGCAAGTTGCTGGTGTTTCCACTCACTTACGGTTGTGCAGTAGGCGCCGTTTGTAAAACATTAAGCCACAATTCTGATGATTCTGAACCCTGTCAGTGGAAGGAATTGATAAGGGAACTGATTAGCAAAAAGACTCATGATATCGATTCTTTGGTGGAGCTGTTCCGATCCTTAACTGGAATCGTTTTTTTGATTTCCATCCCCACTCATGTTCAGATTAGATTAGATTAGATTAAAAAAATCTTTATTTATCCGTTAGGAAGGCTCCTTTAGGGAAATTATGGTTCCAGTAGCATTGTATTGTACAAGGTATAAAAGAACACAGGATATTAAAAAGTAAAACCATAAGAAGAGATATATAATCTCTCTCCTTATATAAACTAAATAAATTATTAAGTCTAAATAGTACAAATAAAAATAATTCAAATCAAATATGGAGAATATGAGCACTATTTCTGCTTCTAGAGCCACACAATAAAAACAGTGTGGATTTTGGTAGCCCTTTTTAATTTACATTTTTTTCTTTCGATAAAAAAAGCACATTACTTTCATCTACTATGTGTTTCAGATAAGGATGCAACAGTATACTTGGTTTGGTTTGTACCTTTGTTTTGTTGTCAAGCAAGAATTTGATTTGAGTTGAGTAAAGCATAAAAACAGTTGATCTCTGTAGTGGATCAGATGCTGCTCTTTTCACAACCCTTGTGGACACACTTGGACCTGAGGATGCGAGGCTAGCTACAGAGTGGACTTTCAAAACAGATATGACGTCTGCCTGTGATGAGCAGAAAACTCACATGTTGAGGCTGTGTAGCTCTGACATAATAAACCCCAGGAGGCACAGAAACTGGGCATTTTATGGATCATTTTCTTTTAGGAGTCACAGAGCAATTCTCCATGAACTGAGAGTTTAGTAAAATGTGCTGTGTTTTTTCTTTACCCCAAGCCCCTTCTAAAACATTAAAAGCAAAGAGCATTCATTTTGTAGGACACAGAGTCTTTAAATTCTGTTTCATGCTGAGATATTTTGGGCAAATTTTACAAGGATGATGAGTAAGACGAATTATTATTCAGAGGTTAATGCTTTAGTTTGGCCTTAAGAGTTTCTCTCTTCTACTTTTATGTAAACCCCGTTTCCATGAACATCATCTGTAATTTATGATGTAAAATGAAAAACCCCAAACAATTTTAAGTGCTTTGTCTCCCTGGCTAACTGCTGTTGTCTTTACAAATTTGACCTCCATTGAACTGTACATTTTCCAGATTTAGATAAAAATGTAAAGTTTCCTCATCTTGACGTTACATTAGAAAGGGTCTTTATAACATTTTATTCTTGTAATTTTTCTGAACTAACTTTGAACGCATTATTATGTAACCATAATGTAAGTTTGTCAAGGCTCATTTGGGCTAGCTACGGCTCGTTAAGTTTGTTTCTAACATTCGGAGAGCTTCAGCAATGACTTAAAAATCGATTTAATTATGAAACAATTGGACTTTTACCAAAGTTTGAGTGTGCTTCTCATAAGTGTTGATGAGGGTGATTTTTCCTGATGTAGTGGCCAGCACGAGTCTGATGTGGAGTTACCTGAGTTCTTAATCCAAGGCCACAGTGGAAAGGTGTGACATGTTGGATCAGCTTCATGCACAATGACAATGTGCTTAGAGTTCCTGTTCACCTCAGCAGGACCTGATGCTTGTGCACCAGTGGTTTCAATAAAACAACCCTGTATCACAGGACCCCTGGGACTTTACAGCCAAATAGATCAACTCAAATATTATCAGTCTTCATTCCTGCTACTACCACAGACAGAAAGAGTGATGCTCCCTCTTCTTCCATCCTCTTGCATCAGAGTAGTAATGGGATGTCTTGGCCCAACTGTAGCACATTGCTACTTGCAGCAGAAGTTTTCCTTGCCTCCCTGAAAAGTAAACACACATTTCATCAGAGATGTTATAGTCAAAGATTTCTTGTGAAAAACAGTCATTAAAAAACACTTAAATGAAAACGTGGTTTGAGCTACTAGGCTTTTTTTGTTGAGTAAACTTAGAATTCTTCAAATTCACTCTGTCATGTAATTTCCTGTGTTCTGACTTTTCCACTTTTTCTCTCTTTCTTACAAACTTTAAATCAAGGTAGAAGTTAAACTAAGCCCTAAATGTCTTTCTGGTTCTCTTAAAACTTCCATGTTTCATTACTTTTTAGATGCTTGTGGTTACTCATTTGTTCTTTTTGCTTCTCTTAACATCCTAACAGGCATTGGCCCACAAGACCCTGGTGCTCCTTCTTGGCGTTGACCCCTCCAAACAGCTTGATCACCCCCTGCCCACAGCCCACCCACACGTCACCTACGCATACATGAAGTACATGTGGAAGAGTGCCCGCAAGGTAGGAGCAAACTTTGGTCGAGTTGATAGCCTTTAGTTCAGATCTGATACGTTTGTCATTAGTTCTGTTGTTTAAACAAGTTTGGGTAAAAGAACATGAAGTTCTTCTGGAACAAAAAGCAAAGGGCAACTCTTTCAGACTTGTTTTCATTCTCACATTTGTGTTCACATTTTTAGTGCAACATGAGGCAACAATCAATTCAGAATATGCCAGAAAGGGAGTGTCTGGATTACTGCCGTTTCAGTGACATTAACAGCTATTTAATTTCATGTTGTGAGGGAAACAGTCTGAGAAACATTAACACCAACAAACCACATCTGTAAAAAAGGAAACAGGATGGCCGTTAAATATCAATCGGGTGACTGTAAAGTCGAGGCTGAATAATGATTCCCACCAGGGTCTCTTAAGTATTTTTCTGATTAAAATGAGTGACCAATCGTAAAAACAAACAAAGGAAGAGGAGTCAGAGGATAAAAGTTCAAATGAGCAGAAATACTGATGTTAATGCTAGGGCTTATTTATACCTTTATTATTATCATTATCACCATGAGCAATGTTTTATGAGGTCTGTTTATGAGACTTTCCCATAGCTTGGTCCAAAGTGGCAGTAGGGCTTTGTTTAAGACCTTGAAGAGGTTTTGCCTCCTCCCCAAAAACTTCTAACCTTGCTGTGCATTTGGCTCGGCTTGATTCACTGTCTTACAGGTACATCTCAAAAAATTAGAATATCATGAAAAGTTCAATATTTTTCATCACTCATTTCAGAATGTGAAACCCATAAATTATATAGATTCATTACAGATAGAGTAAAACATTTCAAACATTTGTTGCTTGAAATTTTGGTAATTCTGAAACGAGTGATAAAAAATATTGAACTTTTTCATGATATTCTAATTTTTTGAGATATACCTGTAAGTCAGTCTGATCCATCTTACCAAGCTCCAATCTACAACCATTATGAGCAGCCCATAGCTGCAGGAGGGAGTGGGAGCTACAAGTGAGATGACAGCAGAAAATGACTGCTCGTACAGAGATCAGCATAAACAAGCTTGAGAAAAAGATTTTAGAAGTCATCCTGCATGCTTTTGTTTCCACTCGGGTCGACTACTTTATGAGGGTTAGTGGCTCCTCCACTGCACATCTGCAGTTCAAAAAGCTACTGCGCGTCTTTTAACTGGCACACAAACATGAGCATGAATCAGCAATTTTAGCTTCACTTCATTGGCTGCCAATTCATTGAAGAATCCTTTTTAAACTGCTTTTATTGCTTTTTTAAAGCAATATTTTCTTACTCATTTTCCTGCACTGCACTTTGGTCATGAGGTTGTTTGAAAAGTGCTATATAAATAAAGTTGTATAGTATTTTTGAATTTATTTTGATTTACTTGTGTATTTTGTATCATGGAAGTAAAGTTGATGTGCTGTACAACTTTAAATTCTTTCACGTTCCATTCCATGATCGAAAAGGGGCAGGAAGCAGAAAGTCGCATGATTACCATCGAAAGAATAAAGCAAGAAATAATTAGATGGTCTGTCAGTCAGATATTTAACAACCACTGCTTATCAAAAAGCAGAATTTAAATAAAAAAAACAGAAAACAAACCTACACAACAACTCAACAACAACAATGATAACATGCAAAGCAACAGAAGTTTTTTTTCCCATCAGCTTCGTTTTTTTATCATTTTGTCTTTATACATTCTCTTGAACTAATGAATATTGGTAGAGGCTTATTAAGTAAATTATTAAAGAATTCCATAATTCGACACCCCATACCAAAATACACATTTGTTTTAGAGTAGTATGTGGAAATGGATGTTTGAAATCAAATGTCCTTCTATGATCCTTATTTCCAGATTTAAAGTGAAAAAATTGTTGTTTTTTCTGACAATGTTCTGCCTTATACCTTGAACTTAACTAATGAAGTCTGTAACTCAGCAATGTTTTAAATTTATTAATTCTGACTTGATTAAAAGTTTGTTGCTGTGTTCTCTTGCCTCCCCTTTATTTATGATTCGTACTGCTCTTTGCTGTAAAATAAACATTGACTTGATATAAGTTGCGTACACATTCCCCCAAATTTCAACACAACAACCAAAATAAGGCAAATTAAGCAAGCAATACACAATTCACATTGTCTTGTGGTCTAAGATGTTTTACTTTGTTCATAACAAAAAAATATTGTTTGACAGCTTAGTTTTAACATAAATCTATGTTATTGAATTGTATAAAAGTCATGATCATTAACACATTTGTAATGATGTTAAGTCATTGAACTTAAAGCTGGGGTCTACGATTTGATACCGCAGCCTGCCCCCCCCTTCCCTCCCCTTTCCCCTCCGTGTTCCAAGATCCCGCCCCCAGCTCGTGTCGCCTCATATACCAACAAGCCCCCTCGGACAGATCTACGAGTGACTAGTATAATATATCAGCAGCAAACTCAATCAAAAACAGCTCAGCTCAACTGAAAGTATCAAACACGACAGACATCCCCCTTGTAACACACAGCAGTAGCCATAGCGGCTAACAGGCTAACCCGCTCCGCTACAAGTCATTAGCCAGGACAGGCACAAACTAACCAGAGTTATTCAGCAGACATCTCCCACTGTAGTAAACAAAGCCATTACCTGATCAACCAGGGGCGAAACGGCCGATGCTGAAGGTCTGACGGCCGACTGAGGCTATTCGTTAGCCGTTAGCCCGCTAACAGGCCTCAACCCGCGGGCAGAGCTCTGTTGGGCCCCGCGGGAGAGAGAGGCGGCTTCCCGGTTTCGGCGCTAGGCTTTTCAGGCTCCATGATAGTTCAGTAGCTAACGCTGCTAGCTGCTCACCGGAGGTAGAGGGGAGGAGGCGGGACCATGGGCATGACGCTGCGTAGTGAGGGAGACAGGGGATTGGATGGACTCACGGACCAACTCACGGACCAATTGAACCTTACTGCCTTCAAGGCTTGATTGGTCAGCTAGTATGCAGCTTTGCAGCGGATATACTGAATGGATTTTTTTCATTCTTTTTGGTCTTTATACTGTGTAGATAGGACCATAGGACCATAACAGCCTTATAAACGGTGTTATTAAGATGTACAAAGCTTCCAAATCGTAGACCATAGCTTTAAAGTCAGATTAGTTTAACTAAGATGCCTTTATTCTAAGTAATTAGAAAAACACTGATTGAAACATTATTTCATTTTTGTTTAAAATTCTCAGGTGCTCTTTTATTTGATGGTAACTTTTTGCACAGAGTTTTAATGGAGTTTCTCACAAATTTAACAGATTTGAGCTCACTTGCATTGATGTCTCTGTTCTTGTAATACCAACAAGTTTAACTCCCCGGGTAACTTCAATAAAAGTTTGGATATTCCCCTTTTAAAAGTCTAAGCATGTAAGTGAAACCAACCCAACTTTTATTTTTAGTTTTATGTTGTCCTTATTAATCCTTCATATTCATGGTGATGTGGATGAAGTAAGCCTCTATTAGAAAGTAAAGGCTAATAAATGTTAGTATTTATTCATAAACTCTTTGTGTTGAACATCCAACACAACGCAGCGAGCCAAACCTCCGGTGATGTTGGCCTGGCGAAACACTGTGTGGTTCAAATTACATGTCAACAGAGCAGCATGGGATCTGCTCTGTGCCGTTTGTCCAGCACACACACGTATGTACGCCCATTTACAAACAATATATATGTGCCCCTCAGCACACATAAACAGAGCCACATTTATTGCCAGGTGCTGAGTAGTGTTTGCAGGTCTCATTAGGGGACTTAGGTAAGTGTGAGGCTTTGCTGCTGCTGTGGCCAGCTGCTGTGTTCATCAGTCATATCAGAAGTAAAAGTGCACATGGACACACACACACTCAAGAACGCATTAGTTCGGTATGTCACTCATCACACTTAATAAAAACCATGCGACTGCAGATCGTCTTTCAAGGATCATTAATATGAAGTGAAGCCAGAAATTAAGAATCAGGAAGAACTGATACACAAAGGAAAGAATTTCTTTTTGTTGTTGCTGCTTTGGACAGAACAGTAGGCCCATTAGAAGCAATATGATGACAGCGAGAGAAGGCAAACAATTAGGCATAAAGAGTTTTTTAAACCTAAAATGGCTCTCCATTTGTTTTTACCATTGCAGCAGCTCATCCCTCTGGGTCCTGACGTAATAGAACAATATCTAAATAGACATTCAAGAGGCAGCAGATTGTTTATCCATCATACAGTCATAACCTGAGGTCAACTCCACCATTCATGCACGACTACACTTGGACTTTAGATTTTATTGTAATTCAGGATGCAGCAGGTGTATACAGAATGAGATGTCATTGCACAGGCTTCAGTTTACAAATTTTAAGTACAACATGAATAAAAGACTCGGTGGTCATAGGGTTTTGGGATCCATCTGACACAAAATTGATTCTCACGTAGAGTGTCATGCTGATTGACAACAAAAGACCAATCAGAGATGCTTCATGACTCCACAACAGAAAGTCTTTGGAATTTGATTTATAACCTGCATGCTACAATTTGTTCATTTGCTGCAGAGACATAACCAATGAGCACAGTGGAAGCCCTGTATGTGTGACAAGCACAGATTTAAACAGACAAAGTTGTTTAGTTGAGAACTGTGAGACAGACAAACTGTAAAAACAGCATCCCCACCTTAATGTTTTGTTGTAGAGGAGCTGCTATCAGGCATTTAAAGGAGAAATACCAGTGAGAAACAACAGAGGCACCTTAGTGAGTGACTGCTGACTATTTGTGTTTATTTTAAACAGATTAACAACAAAAATATCTACAAAACAAAAAAATAAGAGGAAATAATGAGAAAACAGATACCGGTAACTTATTTATAATATTCATCGGAAGTTACAATTTACATGCTCAAAAAGGAGTAGGAAGAAGTATAACTTATCTGGTCCTACCCCTTATTCCCTGTTACATATTTGACTTGTATTCAACATATGTACTCCAATAGACTTATCATGAAAGTAAATTACATGGGCTTATGACATATTTAAACATTCACCTACCCATTTTTATACACATATAAATACCTCTCTACCTATCTAACTATCATCACAATTTTGAGAAGACAAACAGAAGTTAAATCCTTCAGTGTCACCCCTCCAAACATCACCGTGTTGGTCAGTATATTCAAATAAAACAAAATGGTTCAATCTGACCTTGGCATTACTCACCTACCCCAGCACTGGTGTGCCTTAAGGCATGTTGGGTTGTGACTTGGGGGCTAAAAGTCACCTCTACAACTATTTACCAACAAATGAATTGATTTAATCTGCCCTCTGCATATAAATGTTTGATTACTTTATGAATATTTCATTTGTGAAAGATTAGTGGAGTGTAGATGTTTGCTATGTTATTTTAGACAATTATAGATAAAAATAAATATGTGCAGCACACTAAGAAGTAGGGCTAACTTTCTCCTGATTCAATTTATTTATGATTTTTTAGGTGCGATTCGATTTAAATTGCAATTCTGCGATATTGCTGATTTTGGCAATCTTTAGTTAGCTTTTTTAACACCAACGAAAAAGATGAACAATGATGATGCCTACAGACTATAGCAGGAGAAATACACATGACATGTGAGTCTGTTTTTAGGATTTATTCAGCAATATATTTGAACCAGCTGTTTATACTCTCTCTTCAAAAGCCTGGACTGCATTTCAAAGTTGCTAATTAACACAGACTAAAATGAAGCATTTAAATTTGGATTGTCAAACCAAAAATCCCGATACTTACGTGAATCGATTTTTTTCTCCCACCCCTACTAAGAAGATAGTAAAACATGCAGTGAAGCGTTTTTTTGCAGAGATTTTGTTTGGCTTGATTTTGGATGTACCTTGATAAAAGATAGTCTATTTACCACTGCCCTATATTGACCCCAGATAAAAACCTACCTGCAACTTTCTGAATAATTAGTGCCAAAGGCAGATCTAAAGTTGTAAAGAATTAATTGGTAATCAAAGAAAATGTGTAACTAAACAACACATTTATGAGTTTAACCTCGGAACATAAATAAGGCTCATGATAATGACAATAATTCTAAGAATTTTTTAAAGTTAGATACAACTCTTGTCCAAAAGGGTTTACTCCAGTACAAGTGAAAGAATCACTCTATGAATCTGCTGATGTACATTCAAAATACATTCTTACAATACTGGATAGTCTTATCTGCTTTGCTGTGGTGGACAGTCGAGGACAACCACTGGAGTTTGATCAATTTACTGGTATTTTTCTTTACTGTGATTGAACATAACAATTTACCCAGCAAATATAATTCAACCACAACACAATGATTTGCTCATGTTTATTTTCTAAACACCCAGTGTCATTGTTTTGCATGAGCACAGTGTCTTTAACCATATTACCAAAAGTACCAAACATGGCCATTCATTAACATTTCCCCTGTTTCTGATCCATGGGGTATCAGGTGAGTGTCATGATGCTCAGCTTTGTGTTAGTATCAAATTTATTAATCACAACGACACATGTTTATTGAAAACTTTGATCAGTTAAGGTCTTTATTATTTGATTTTTTAATTGATACGTGAATGGCATGAAAAATGTAACCAAGCACATCACTTCTCTAAAACAAACTCCAGTTACAGTACTGCTTCAATAAAGGTACTTGGTTACAGAAACAAGTAAATATAATCAGTTACCTTCCTAGTATATTTATTTCTTGATTTATTTTATAGCAACTGTGTATAATGTTTTTACCCTAAAGCAGTGCTTTCACAGTTGGTCAGTACAAGCCTTAAAGGAAAAACAATGTCCATTCCTTTGACCTCACGTATCTTTTTCTCCGTTTAGCTTCATTCTTGAAAGCCTCCTTCTGTCTCTTTGGCTCAGCTGTACACTCCAACAGTAACTAGATTGTAAAGTTATTTCATTTTAGCTGGAGGCTGGGGTGTGAACCAGAGTAAAGCTTTCATTTTTTTCATGAGAGCATTATGACCTACTGAAATTATTCACATGGTACGTAAGGCAGAAAGCCAAGGCCAAGGCTCCCTTTGAAAAGTTGTTGTACTGCTGAACTTCTACACGACTATTTAGAGGTGCAAAACTTCACTGTTGCTGCTTTAAAGCTTGTTTTAGTGACTGATTTTCTTCTGACATGCAAAACCTATTTATGGTTAGGCCCCAGCATAAAAACAAATTAAAGACAAATAAAAGTAAAAGTGACATTTTATTCTTGATACACTGAGTGAAAAAGTCAGAATGGCCAGAGTAAAACCAAAACTTTAAGGAGTAAAGTTGAAATTCAATTTGGAAACACAAAAGTTGAAATGAAATGTCAGGAGTTATTTTCACATGTCAGGAAAAAAGTCAAAACGTCAAAAAAATCTTCAAATACAATTTTACGACAGAAGTCAAACATTTGGAGTTTGACATCATCCCCAAATCTTTGACTTTATATTTGACATTCTGCCTTTTTGTTTTTTTATTAGCTTTTTTCTTATGACTGTTGAAACTGCGAGATGGACGCCTGACCTTCTCACCGCCACCCCTTACAAATCAATGAAGAAATTATTTTTTTTAAACGTATATAGATTTTATTTCTTTTCATAGTTTTTAGCATTTTACTTCTTGTTCATAAAATCTACTTTTCATCATCTTTTAGTTGATCCTCAGGCTTTCTCCAATGTTATGTACGGCCCGTTAAAAACACATTTATTTAATAAAGTCTAACCTAATGATATTAGGAACTGTAATGTGGTTAATCATATTTATGCTGTTTCTCTGCAGATCGATGCCTTCCAGCACATGCAGCACTTCGTGCAGGGGATGCAGCAGCAAGCTCAGCATGCCATTGCAGCTGAGGACCAACAGCATAAACTGGAGCTCCACAAACTAATGGCCAGGTTGGTTTACTGATCTGAGCTTTCTACTGTGTACTAACATGAAGACGGATTTTTGTCTGAAAGTGAAGTGGTTATTTATGTTTTTATTTACTTTTATGTGTTTTTTATATGACTGCAGCTTTTATTCATGGGTTGAGCAGACAAACTGCTCGTCCACGGCCCTCCATGACTCTGTGAAGATTTATTCAGAGGCAGGGAAAAGCTGAAAAGAAACATTTTAACTCCCACTCAGATATACATTGTATTTCAATAGTGCTGAAAGGATTTGGACAAAGTCCTGATGAGTTAAATGTCAGCAAGAAGGGAAAGTCAATAAAAATGTGTTTTTAGACTGGGTTTGAAAGCAGAAACACTTTTTGCTGACCGAATATGAAGTGGGTGACTGCTCCAGAGCCGAGTTGCCATTACAGCGAAAGCTCTATCCCCCCTTGACCGCAGCCTTGACTCAGAGACTGCTGGCAGGCCTAATGCAGCTGACCTTGGGGTCATTTTGGGGGAGCATAGACTCAGTAACTCACTGCAGTATCCAGGTGGAAGACCATGTAAGGCTTTGTAAGTCAAAGTAAAACTTTGATATGAATTCTGAAATAAAGGGGCATGTTTGTCTCTGTCAGAAATCTGGCAGCAGGGTTTTGTACATCTTGAAGTTGACCCAAGGCTCAGTTGTTTTTGTTAAAAACAAGCTTGTGCACTGAAGCCAGAATGTTCACAACACTTTAATTATCTGCTGGCAAGCCTGCGTGTTTTAGTACTACATAGGCACACCAGATAGCCTATTTACCTTTCTGCCCAGGGTGTGTGTTTTAGAAGTATCACCAAAACAAAGGAGCTGTGCTGTGGATGTTTCTGCAATTACAATTACACATTTAACTACTTTAAACACTGTGTTTTAAGATTGCTTTTACCTACAGCAGCAACGTAAAGCCTAACTTTATTTCTTGCAGAGCAGAGCTTGTTGCTATAACTGTGGCTGTTGTGTGACTACTGCCATAAACCTTGTTAATTCACACTTAAAAAGTACCAAACTGTCCCTTAAAATGATGAAGGGCAGGTGTAGGCAACTGGCCACTATCTGCCCTCAGCCTTACTTATTGTTGCCCACAAGCCAACATCAGTTTCAATCAACTGCAACCATACAGCTAAAAAAAATCTGCCATGTTGTATTAGAGTCTAATTTGCCACTACAACACCACAGGCAAAAAATGTCAGAAATCTGTTATTTAATTCTTTACATTAAATAAGCAGATTTAATTTGCTTTGAAAGTTTTCACTCAGGTCTTTTAAAGAGCATTATTGTTGTATATGGGTTAAAAGTAAATCTGATTAATTTAAGTAATCCTTAATTGCTGAGACATTTATGACTGCAACATTTGCCAAATTTCTTTGTCAGTAGGACTACCTGGTTAAGTAAATGTTGAATAAATAAAACATCTTCAACAATTATAAATATAAATACTTTTGTATTTCTTGATAGCACCTGTATATTTGTAATAATTTTTCTCTCTGAAACTGACGATAGCATTAATGTGGCCTGAGTGGCCACCAAAGTTTCCCAATCCTGACATAGGGTATCATATTTCCTCTGTTTTGAAGCCATTAATAATGCTGAGAATGTGTCGTCAAATACTAATGTATTTGTGCAAATGGTTCTAAATGCTGGGTTCTCACAGAAAACTGCAGACTGATTGATTGCCCATTGGCAATTATACTTGAGGATGTGGTTTGATGCTATCAGCTGTGTCCATGAAATGTCTCCAGCACAATGGAGAAAACATGGAGCAGAAGGCTGAAATAAGGAAAAAGTAACCTCATGTCCTTTCTTGCCTCATGTTGTGAGCACAAGGTCGTGTACAGTGCGTTCTGCTTCTTTTCCACGAGCATGACCGAGTCTGGCGCAGCACCTTTTCCCTTGTCCCTTGACGTTGTGTTTTTGTTTTTAGTGCTGGCCCAATTCTTTGATGTCTCACCTCAGACTGCTGACTAAAGGGGCCCCTTGAGACTGTTTGTCCCAAACACCTTCTTATCACAAACCTGACACAGTTAAGTGGTTTGTAACCACCCGTCTCTCCCAATGGGTGCTGTGCTCTCCAGCTGACAGCTCTGGCACAACTCTGGTGCCTTTCCAATATCATCTCAAACTGACAGAGGGAAGAGATATAGTCTGCTGCCTGCTTCAAACAGCTGTAAAGAAAACGCCCACATTATTGAATACTTTGACAGTTTAATAACTATCAGGTGTTTTCTGACAGTGATGAAGGTGATTAGAACATGGAAAGTTTCCCTTTAATTTTTAGAATGACCTCTCAAGCAGTCGTTTTCTTCATCTTGTGGTTTATTGAAAACATTTGAGAGGGATAGTTGAAGTCTCTCTTTTTGAATTGTTTGATGCCTTCAAGTGTAAAGGCCATGCTTCTGCATACAGCATACAGCATACACTAAATTTAAACAGTAATAGAAAGCTGCTTTCTACAATTGCAAATCTGCTTTTGCCAAAAATATACTGATAAGGCATAGCAGTATAACTTCTAATTGATTCAGGGTTCCCACAAGTCCTGAAAAACCTGGAAAATGATTGACCAATTTAACAGTAATAGAAAACATGGAAAATGACAAAAAAAAAGGCCAAATGTCCTGGAAAATAATTCATTCTCCCTCTGCTTCCCTTTATTGAATGCAAACAGGTTAGCTGCTATGCATACAGCATTCATGTCTGTCTCAGAATTGAGCTACAGACTTTCTCTGCCTCTAGCTGGCCAACCTGTGCAACACCGTACGTGACACTTCCAGACAGTCAAATTTGCAGTCCCACTACCCAGTGATTCCATATGACTTTGTCTCTCGATTTACAAACTTTTCAGACCCCAGTAAGGACTTATTTTCCCCAAAAAACCTTCAGAGAAGAGATTAGCATTTTTCATGCCGTTTTTAGCTAGCTACATTCTAATGAAACTAATTGTCAATACCCGTGTGACGTCCTGGAAAAGCATTTTTCGGAAAGAGTTGGAACCCTGTGATTATATTTTTGCACCTACTTAGTAGGTGGATAGATTAGGAATCACATGCACATTTTGTTCTCAAAATTGATGTTTGAACCAGAAAAAAACAGAAAAGCACAAGGATTTGAGTCGGTTTAACAAGGGTCAAACTGTGATGGCTGGAAGACTGGGTCAAGCATCTTCAAACGTCAGTTCTTGCAGGGTGCTCCCAGTCTGCAGTGGTCAGTACCTACCAAAGTGGACCAAGGAAGGTACAGTGGTGAGCTGGGGAAAGGCTCATTGATGAATGTTGGGAATTAAGGCTGGCCAACAGACGAGCTACTGTTGCTCCAGTTCCTGAAGACCTTAATACTGGTTTTGATAGAAAGGTGTCAGAAGAATAAACATTGCATTACAGCTAAAGGGAGGCCAACATAATATCAGTGCAGTTGGTAGTAATCTTGTGTCTGATTGGTTTATATTGGAGAGGTCCAGACTTTTGAGCTGACTGTGGACCTTCATAGAAGTATATGGAGGGGATTTTCCCATGAATGCTGTGAGCTAGATGCAGGAGATATCACAAGTTTTTCCAGGTTGTTGTTGAGATTGTATTTGGCTGGAGGAACCACTGATGAAAACACTTCCTCATTACCCATAACCATCAGCAAACATGTAATAGCGCTTTTACCTGAAATCTGTTTGCCCCGTTTGAACCGAAGAAGTTTGTTAGATCTGAATCAGTGTAAATATATTTAACCACATAACTGTCTTGACCTACCTGATTATTTGATGTTGAAACCACAGACTGTAGAAATTATTGGACAACGCCTGAGTGACCTCAATAGTTTACGAGAGGGGGCTTTTAAGTCAGATCTGCTGTGGCCACTGTGTTAATAATGCTGCTCAAATTATCTGTAGATCCACCTCTAGATTGAACCAGGTTGTAAACATTAATATATTACCAGAATCAGCTTTGTCAACATGGGGTTTGTATGTGACTTCTGGTGCTCCTGAAATCACTGGACAAACTGCTGTTTTTACACTTTCACATTGGCTTCATTTTCCAACACCTTGGGATGAAAATCATGATGTCATAAGATCTAAAAGAGGCTGTTGACAACTTGACAAACTAAATTGTCAGCCAGCCTGATTTTAGCGCCAGTCCTCTTGTCACATAGCGGCAGCTGAACCCTCTGACCTCCTTTAAGGTCTTCATCCATCTAGTCTTTGTACCACTTTTCTCTTTTGGGGTGGCTGGAGCCCATACCGACTGACATTGAGTCACAGCAGGGTTCAAATGGACTGGTCACCAGCAGAACAGATACATGAACAGACAGATAACTATTTCAGCACACACTCACACCCAAGGGCAGTTTTGAGTCAACAATTAGCCTAACTGGACACACTCAGAGTGCTAACCTCTCCCAATGTAGCTCACATATTGCTGTTACATCTATAAGAAATAGTTCCGTGATAAGTTACCATCATAAAATGATTCCTTGACCCTGAATGCCCACACCTAGCACTCTGAATCATGTTGATATCTGTTACTCACCCATCTCGGGGAAGGTGCACAACATATTAAAGGGAATAAAAGCATGTCACTCCTTGGTCCCCAAAACCAAACACTAGACTAGAAATTTGAAAAGCTGAAAAGTGAGTCATCATCATCAGCGGTCACTCGAGGTCTAGTATGACTACTCCTTAATAGTTCTTTTGGGTCTTCAGGTGGGCGAAGGGGCTGATCCTGGGGCTGCATACTTAGATGCAGTGTAGGCGGGGGTGGGCCGTGGAGATTGTTGGATTGCTTTGGACCTTTTTGGTGGAAGCCCTCTCCTTTCTGAGTCTGCATTTTGCTTCTGCAACACGGTGGAGGTTGTCATTGTAACGTGTGGCTCCTTCAGTGACAAGCTGTTCCCATGATGCCCTCTTCGCTGCTGTGTCGAAAAGCGAGTATCAAACAGCAAAAAGACAGCAAAAGCTTGTACACAAAATAAGGATGTACCCAAAAAACATAATAGTTTATCTCCCAGTTGAGGCTTTTCAAATGTGCCTTGGTTAGCTCTTGGGCCTCTCCATCTGCCAGTCCTTTTTCCTCAGCCAATCACAGGAGGCCACCTGAATGACAGCAGAGATCTTCCTGCAGACCAACCACTCACCCCTGACATGCACACGTGATAGGAGAGAGCGTCTTCACAAATAACATCATATAATCACAATATGCGGCTATATACATTATTAGTTAGATAGTTTGGCAAAAAAACTATTGTTCACTAATGGTGGTTTTCTAGATCACCACCAAAATCTAATCATTTTGAAGTTTGGCCATTACCAACATTTGAAAATTTCAGCAAAACCTGTCCAGTAGTTTTTGCACAAGCTTGCTGACAAACAAACATACAAACGATCACTAGCAGAAACTTAACCTCCTTGGTGGCAGTAACGATCATGCTTTTGGTCAGTGGGAGGAAATTGACAAAACATTCACATGAATGGTGAGACCATGGAAACTCCACACATAAAGGCCCCAACCGAGTAGAGAAGCAACCCTACTGCTCTGAGGCATGAACACTACCTGAAGCACTACCTGCTGCATTACCATGCTGCCCTCAAATGGTCTTGTCTTGCAGCTGATTGACAGATTCTTTTCTACAGTATCACTCCACGTTGTGCTGCAAAACAAGCAGAAGGTGTGCCGCGGAGCAGACAGGTATAATCATTGTACAGTAAATCATACTGTCGTCTCCTCTGGCCTTGTGCACAAACACACACCTCTCAGGTGCACCCTCCCATTTCATAAATCATACATAAAAACACAAGCTTGAAAACAGACAGAAGGGGCTTTTTTCATTTTTGCATCTTCCCAGAAGTGACTGCAGCTGCCTGAAGGAATGCATGTCAGGGAAAACACCTGTAAAATGTGAGTCAGGACGGCTTCTCTCCAGACGTGCTGACACACTTTCCTGAATACAGGTCGACTGCGTGGTATGGAGCACACCTGGACCGCTCACGTCCTCACAATCGTACGAGTGCCTCCACTCTCTCCTAAAAGAACCCAGAGTAATTTTAACGCTACTTAAAGCAAGATCTATAACCCTGGCGTCTCCTGTTGAAACAAACATGTTGTTCTAGCGTCCCAGAACACCTCATCCTCCTCCTGCAGTCCTACCTGTTAACGGTTTACAGAAACCCTCTGGCATAGCTGACCTTGAAATGAATGCATGCATGGAAAAGCACTCAGAAGACGTGACGTAACTTCAAAAAAACTATTTATTGGAGGTGCTTTGTAAATAGTATTCAGACTGCTGATGCATGGGTTGACAATATGGGGCTTGCCAGTCACTCAGTTGTACATGAATTATACGTCTTGGCTCCGCAAAACATGACTAGTTCAACATCGCCTGTTTCCACCAGTATTTATGAGGGATACAGAGCTAAGTCCTCCTCAGGGATGCCACAGAGCTCACTGTCAGGTTTAAAACCTGCTGATGTAATGCCAGAACTTCCCAGCAGATAGATGCCAAAAGCAGTGGTACATTTAATAAATGTCGGTGTGATTTTCAAGTCTTCTATGACTATCTCATGCCTTATAAAAAAGCTTCCCTTGGGCCTACTGAGTGCCACTGCCAGCGCTTTATAAGCAGTGACAGCATAATCCTGGTTATAAACTCATGATTAAGTGACTCTGATTCCTCTCACTAATGTTGTCATGTAGTCATTTATATCATGGAGTTACTGTAGAGCTTCTATTGCTACATGGTCCTCTTACCTACCTGACTTTATGGCCTCAAAAAAGGATTAAGATAGGAATTTTGTTTCCAGGAAATGTCACTGCAGGGTTTTTCTCTTTACAGAGTAAAAGTAAGATCTGTTAAGGGAGCAAGTATATGTTTAAAGACTCATAATGGTTATCCTGCAGCAGTCCTTCATATACTGTCTATGCATATACAGAAACTGGAGCAACCCAAGAAAGCCTTGAAAAAGACATGTAAGTGGATGTACAATATTATTAGCGCAATATCAGTTAAAGCAGATGAAAACATTTATTGTGGATATCAGCAGATCTGCCAAATATCCTAGCAGTTTCTACAGCCAATACATGATATGACAGGGTAACAGCAACAGGGCACCCGCGAGCACCTGGGGCGCCCCACAGGGACACTCATAAGAGATCTTAAGTTCACACCACAGAGCCTTTGATATCTGTTATGTTTTGCAAATATTGTCTTATCTTCATCAATACAAAAAACAATTCATTTACTGTGTGTCATGTTTCATAATGGGCTTTCTCCTTAAACTTGGCCTGCACAGGGTCAAAGTTTACTTTGATGCACTGACGCCACACCTTTATTACCACTGCTGCTAGCTAGGGGCATCAGTGGCGCAGTCTGATAGTGCTCTTGGTTTAAGTAGGGAGGTTGCAGGTTTGAGCCCAGCTCAGCCTGTCACATGGCAATATGTCCTTGGGTAAGACACTTAACCCCAAGTTGCTCCCACTGCCACGACAGTGCGTTAGATTATACCGATGGACAGCTGACATAGCAACTCCAACCATCAGTGAGTGAGTGATGTAAGAGTGGATGGGAGTGAATGGGTAGATGTGACCAGCAGTGACCAGCAGTGCAGCTTTGAGTAGTCATAGACTAGAAGAGCTCTATATAAGTTCAAGTCCATCTAACCAGAGCTAGCAGCAGAGGTAATTAGAAGTAATCAAGAGTAAAAATTATTGTATTTTACAACAGAAAGTAAACAATCAGTGTCTCATGTAGCCTCCTAAATGCACAGTATGGCTTATTTTGAGGTGAACTATGCAATTTTTTTCCATCAGAAACATAAAACCAAAGAGATAGCCCTGTGTAATGCTCCTCATCTTTAGGTGGCTCTCAGGCCCAGAAGGGTTGGCAACTGCTGATGTATACTGTATGTAATAACTTACATATAAGCCAAATATATTCCATAACTGGAATATTGGCAGGAATTATGAATTTACCATAGTGCCTTACATCATTTACACTGTATGTCTGCATTTAAAAATCAACAATTTTATTTATTAAAGATTCAAATGATGTTTAGCTTATGTCACATCTGTTCGTCACACATCAACGGGCCTGTTTTTTAATTTTTTTTTAGAAACATCAGACATGGTAAAACACAAACAGTGTATAACCAAACTGTACACACAATATGAAAAGAGAAGGGAAAAGTGTGGAGAAGAACAAGAAATACATACTAATAAGGGAAAGAAGGCGAACTGCTGTGTCTGTGGAGTGTAAATGGGTAAAAAAGAGTGTGGATGTGTCAGCTCATACTGATGGATGAACCTAATTCATCAGTGAGTGCAAATGAGAGTAAATAAGTAGATGTGTTACAAAGCTGATAGCTACAGCAGACCAATACAGAGTTGCCACAATGAGGCCTTTCTTCTTTTTATTTTGTTTTAAAAGAGTGTAGGATGAAGTACAGAACTTATCTAGTCTGACCTCCTATTTCCAAAAGTGAACTCAAATATTTCAAGCCTGAGGCATTCAAGATATCTCCAGATTAAATGTCATAATACAGCTCACAGTAGCAACAACAAAACTGCAACATGACATCTAAATATTATCCACAAGACAAATCAGTCTCATTCAATGGACAAACTGTTTCAAGGCCTACCTTAGTTCTTATTTTAGTCTGCTATTTTTAAATATGTTATTGAACCTAACTTGTGTTGTAAATGTTTTATTTGTTCAGTGCAGCTGTTCAACAGATTAACTTCCTTTGTTGATATGCAGTGTTGTCTCATAATCGTCCTGTTTGTTTTTCTGAATACGTGTAAACCTCTAAGAATATGTTTACTCTCCCTAAGCCAGAAAAACTGTTGAGTACTGTTTAGCAACCGGTAAGTGATTAACTTTGTACATGGTTTGGGTTATGTAGTCAACCAGGTCCTGAAACTTTAGTGTTGTAGTTTGAGAGGATTTGTCGGAGCTTGGATTTAGAGATAATTCTTACTGCTCTTTTCTGAAGGGTAAATACCTGCTCAGTGTTTGTCTTGTACGTGTTTCCCCACACGTCCATTAGGTAAGTCATGTATGGAATATGAGGGAGCAGTACAAAGTGGATAAAGATGGCCGATTTAAAAGATCTTTAGTTTTATATAAAACCGACTTTGATCATTTTCATATGCAGAATAATATGAGACTTTCATTTCAGTTTTTCATTGGTCGTCACATCAAGAAATTTTATTTCAGACACTCTCTATTTTCACATCATTAATTACGATTTTATCTCTAGTTTGAATTATTAATCTTATATATTTTGTTTTACTAAGGTTTTGTGTGTAATATTATTTAAATTAAACTGAAAAACTAGTTTTTTTCCATTCATTTCACACTAAATTCAAATGTTTTTCCAAATTGTCTCATAGCAAGTTAAAGTTGTATCATTAACAAATAAGATTTTTCTTAGTTCACAGGAGACTTCGTACAGACTATTAATAAACAAAATAAACAATAATGGGCCGAACACTGATCCCTGTGGAACACCTCACTTCATGTTCTTTGATTCTGATTCAACCCCCTGACTGATTCTGATCACACTGATACCTGCTACTTAAATAACTAATGAGCCAAGTTAGCGCTACTTCTCTTTTTCCTGTTTTTGTGATTTTGTAATTAGTATTTCAGGGCGTCGTTGAATTGAATCAAAACAAAGACAAGCTGTTACATACAGATATATGAGAGTATGAAGACCTGAGAGTCCTAAAGTGTCAGCATCACAGCTTCTAAGACCATAGACAAAGATATTTGACACTAGTCGGAAAAACAGATTTTTATGTTATTGAAATAAAGCTTGATAACCACTTCCTCTATTTAGTAAATATGTTTCACGCTCTCTGTCCCTTTTCTTCTTGCAGGTGTTTCTTGAAGCTCGGGGAGTGGCAGCTCAGTCTGCAGGGCATCAACGAGAGCACCATCCCCAAAGTCCTGCAGTATTACAGCCATTCCACCGAGCATGACCGCAACTGGTACAAGGTCGGTCCCTCCTTCCCAACCCTAACCTTTCACATCTGACTTGCCTCTACCCTCTGTAAAATCCCAGCTGTCTGCAGGAGGGTTCCCCTGATGCTGATATTTCACTTTGAATAACTCTGTAAAGGCGCTGTCGTAGCGCCCCATGGCCAAACATGTCATAAAATATTGTTTGTTTAGTTTTTCCTTTTTCCTCCTCTGTTCACGGCTTATTCATTTTGCTCATTAAATTGTTTTACTTGCAGTTCCTCTTGTGAGGCATCAAAGTTACGAGTTGATGGCAGAGCTGAAAAAATATGCTGCAGGATAAAAAGATGTCACTTCAGTCACAACCCCCTCTCTCCAGTCATCTTCAACAACTCCCCAAAGCTCTCAGCCTGAAATAGCTGTTTGTTGAGCACAGCTTACATCAAACATGTGAATTTAGTTTAAACAAGGAATATGGCATACTGATACCTTATGTAACTGTGGTTTGGTAAAGAAGGGACTTGGACCTAAAAATAAGACATAACGCAGTGTGTCCTGTTTGTCTGTAGGCCTGGCATGCCTGGGCGGTGATGAACTTTGAGGCGGTGCTGCACTACAAACACCAGAACCAAGGACGAGATGAGAAGAAGAAGCTGAGACACGCAAGTGGTGCGAGTGCTAACAGTGAAGCTAGCAATAGTGACAGTGAAGTGGACAGCAACGACCACAGCCCTGTGCCTTCACCGGGCCAGAAAAAGGTCAACGAGGTGAGAGTCACAGAAAACACAGCATGGTCCCTGCAGATCCTTAAAGAGTCCTTGGAAACCTTAAATTTGAGATTTGAAAATGATGTTCATCAAAAGTGTTAAAATATCTTAATCTTAAAAAGTGATGGGTCCTATATTTTGGTGTTTTTTTACACTTATGTCTTGGTTGGTTCTGTTCTGATTCATTAAAAAAAAAAAAAAGTATGTGTATTTCCTTTGGATCGTTTCATGTTCACATGGCAGTGTTCAGATAACTCCACAGACCAAATTCCCACAAAAGTTGCTTCCCTGACTTGAGATAGGAATCAAAAACCAATTCCAGTTCAGAATCGTTAACAGCTCCAACAAAGAATCAATATCATGAGTCTTTTTGCTAATCAATTCCCTTATCAATTCCTTCCACTGACAGGGTTCAGAAACGTCAGAATTGTGGCTTAGTTTTTTTGAAAAGGCGCCTTCTGCACAACCTTAAGTGAGTGGAAACACCAGCAGCTTGCAGAAGCAGTTATCTATGCTGTGACGTGTGTTTGACGTTGCTGCTAGTGAAAATCTACAGGCCACCATTTCCCCACAAGGGAAATCTCCAGGAATCAATTAGAGAATCGTTAAAGAATGGGATCGACTAGCAGAATCGTTATTAGTGCTAGTATTGATAAAATCTTATCGTGTTTCATCCCTAACACACCTGACATTATCATTTCACAGCCAGTATTGCTATGACTATGAGTCACGCTGTGCATTATGGGATAAAAGCCATCTGGCTGATCTACCCACAGGATGACTCAGTGGTGATTGGGGAGGTTAAATGTTCTACGTGGGATTATACAGATGATAGGGCTGAAAGATTTATCGTTTTCAGATCAAAAACACAATCATAGGATCATCAAAGCTGCAATTTTTGGCAGTGCTTCTGACTGATCCAGGAGTTCTTGTGTCAGCTATTTTGGACATACTATTTTACAAATTTGCTGGCAGTTTGCATTTAAGCATGACTTGCTATGAACGATTTACTCACAACCGCCAACTAGTTTTCATTGCTCACTTGAAAGAGCAGTTAAAAAGAGTCGACTTGATCACGAACGTCACATCTCCACTGTGAAGGTACTGGTAAACAGGTCAACACAGAATCTTTGTTTAAGAGCAGAAGTTGGAGTATCCTTTAGTAATGATAACAGATTGTTTATCATTAATATTAGATGATGAATGATGTGTTGTGTGCATTGATTCCCTTACTGTTGTCCATACTGTAAACATAGTGAATATTGCACTGATTGATTTGAAGAAAGTCATGATACAAATTGAAATCACAATTTCTGCCAGAAAAATTGCAACTAGATCTTTCCCTAGAATCGTTCAGCCCGAACAGATGGGCATATTTATTATTGTGTTACATACCTTATGATATAAGTGTAAACTAACTCTGTGCATGAAGAAATGGGGCAACTGTAATACAAGTACAAGTTTGGATGTTGTTTTATTGGCTGGTAATTAATAATCAAGAATCCAAGAGAGGATGCAAAGTGTTCCTTCAAGTAAAAACTTTTAGTTTTGTCGTCTTGTGTTTTGCCTTCTCTTCACAAACTGCATAGCAAAACACAATCCTGGTTGATTTTAACATCATCGGATTTGATAGAACTAAGCAAGATAATCATTTTGAGTTCTTTGTGGGGATTGCATTTAAGATTGCTGTCAACTAAGAAGTGCTCAAGAAAAGATCAGACCCTGTCCTTTATATGTTTTACCTTTCATGCAGAGTTTTGGCCAGACAATGGTGTGGACTTGTTTATTTGTATTCCTGCAACATTTTAAAACACCAGCAGCCAATGAAAGAATCTTAAGTGCACATACAGTCTTGCTTTAAAACTTGAAAGAATTTTGCAACTGGCACTCTTGATGATAAAAAGCAAAGAATCAACCAAGATGTGTTTCAGTAAGAAATCCACAGGCTTCCTTGTTCTGGAACATTTTGTATTTCAGCTGTACCATGTAACAGTAAAAAAGATGATTTTATTTAATGCAAATGTATAAAGACTGTCCAGAAAAACACCTATAGAACAATGTGTGCCCCTGTAAAGTCTTTATAGTCATTCCTGAAATAAACCCTGCTCTCTTCAATCCCTCTGCAGGATCTCTCAAAGACTTTGCTCCTGTACACAGTTCCTGCTGTTCAAGGTTTCTTCCGCTCCATTTCCCTGTCCAGAGGAAACAACCTGCAGGATACCCTCAGGTGAGTTAAAGATGAAGCGGAAGTGTTGTTCAGGCACACACATGTGCTCATAATCACGAAAACCCTGCAAGGGTTTGTGGGGAAACAAGGACATCTAGTGGACAGTTGTAAATGAAATCATGAATGAAATAAAATATTCTTATATGACTTAATCTTCCGAATCTTTTCATACCTTTTAGGGTTCTGACTCTGTGGTTTGACTACGGCCACTGGCCTGAAGTGAACGAAGCTCTGGTGGAGGGCATCAAGACCATTCAAATAGACACCTGGCTGCAGGTAATACAGATACTCTTACACTCCAGTTTGAGTAATGGTGACTTAGAGAGCACAAGGGTTTGACATTAGAAGAGCTGTTAACAGATTTTAGATATATTATACTTAAATAAAAGAATGGTTACTTTTACAAAAAATCTACTCAAGTTAAGCACTTTTAATCCTGTAATGTAATTATTACACCCTCAACAAGTTTTCATATGCTTCTGTTATAACTTAGAAAGTACAATTTCATTCTTTCATTTTTACCTGTATAGGTGATCCCTCAGCTCATCGCTCGAATTGACACTCCTCGAGCCCTGGTGGGTCGCCTCATCCATCAGCTGCTGACAGACATTGGACGGTATCATCCTCAGGTAAGTCTGCTCTCATTACTGCTGATGTTGTCTCACTATAAAAACACGATCTCTGCCGCACTTCCTGTGGTAAGTTAAATCAATTCTGGCAGTGATTGGTGATTCTGCTTCTCCAGGCTCTGATTTACCCGCTGACAGTGGCCTCCAAATCCACCACCACAGCCCGACACAATGCTGCTAACAAGATCCTGAAGAACATGTGTGAACACTGCAACACCCTGGTACAGCAGGCTATCATGGTACGCTCATTTAATTGTTCATATTCATCGATATATTGAAAAGAGACCAAAGGCAGCTGCTTTTGAGAAACTGATGAGTGATTAAGTTCTTTGTCAGCCATGAGTCCTTTTCTTCACCACTACATAAAGCACCTGCTGCTTATTAACCTGAGTGACAGACTTACAGACCTCATTTGCTCCAGATTTTTTTCTTCATTGAATTTTCAAAGATGTCCTCAAACTGTGAAACTTTTCACACCAGTGTTTTAAAGGGGTAGTTCAGGATTTTGAGGTGGGTTTGTTTGACATGGTATTAACCTGTGTTAGTGTGTAAGATGATCATATGTTGATCTGACCAGTATACTTCCAGTGGAAGAACACCTTAGCAGTGTGGCTCACCAAAGTAGTGCCAAACAAAACTGCCATCCATGATGGACAAAGACTCCCACCCCCTCCAACACACACTCAGTGCACTAAGGAGCTCCATAAGGGACAGGATGGTCCACCTGAAGTGTGTGAAGTGTGAGGTATTCCAGATCCTTCCTTCCTGGAGCCGTTAGACTGCACAGAAAAACTCTCATGTGTGCATCAAATCATATTCATATGTATAAAGGTTTAATTTTCCAACTGTAATTTATTATACATGTACAAAACAGCTGCAAAAATGCTTTTACATATTTCTATCTTATTTTATCTCATTCCTAAGTTTCTTACTTTTTATTTACTTTCTGTTTTATCACTGCTGTAAGCCTTGAACTTTCCCGTGGAACTAATGAATCTAATCTTAATATCTCATCTTAAAGCTGTTAATAGTGGAAAAGTGTGTTGTTTTCAATTAATAAGTTACAGCATTAGGGCTAAGAGATTTATCCTTTTCAGATTGAAAATGCAATTTCAGACAACGCAGTCATGATCGCCAAAACTGTAATTTTTTGCAGCACTCATGACTGACCCACAAACTGTTGAGTCAACTATTTTCCACATACTATTTTACAAATTTACAGGCAGTTTACATTTAAGAATGGCTCGCAAAGGAATGCCTCACTCAACTGCGAATCGCTTCTCATTGTTCACCTAAAAGAGCTGTTCAAAGGAGTCAATCCGTTCACGAATATCACATCTCCACTGTGGAATTGCTGGTAATCAGGTCAATAATACAAAGCCTCTAGTTGGAGTATCCCTTAAATAATCATAACAGATTATTTATCAACAACATTAGATGATGAATAATGTCATGTGCTTTTACCGTTGATTTTCTTACTGTTGTCTACACTGTAAGAGGTGAACATTACACTGAAGCTTGAGTTAAGGAAAATCATGAATCAAGTTGAAAACACAATGTCTGCTAGAAAATTGTAATTAGATCTAAAATCAGTCTGTCCTATATAGCATGCAGTCATCCTATGCTGTTTTTGTGGCTTGTTTTCAACCAGAAACTCCTTAAAGGATAAGTTCAGTTTCTACAGCTTTCACATTGTTTATAGAATGAAGTAGAACAATATACTCACCCAGAAGTCTTTCCTGATCCAAACAGTGCTTCGGGAGATATTTAGATCCAAAATTGAGCGGCGGACATCCGTATAATGGTAGCACATAGGGCATACATGGCGCCGCTCCTAAAACTGCATTAATTGTCCAAAAACTCAGTTCTCCAAAATCTTTGAGCCTCTGCTGACCTCTGAGCTGAAGAAGAAGAAGGAGTGTACCACGCAGGCGCAGTGCACTCTGGAGAGCAGTACACTCTCTTTGCCTCTGCGTCCTCCTTTTGATGAGCTCCTCATCTGTAAACTCTGGCTCGAAACTGTAAGGACACCCATAATATTTAAAGTTCTCCTCCACAACATCTTCATCCGATAGATATCCGTCCATTTTGCACAAAACTGGAAGAAGAAAGTCGTTGTGTAGCCACCGCTCGCTGCTGAAACAGTGAGCCGCGCGGTACACTCCTTCTTCTTCTTCTTCAGCTCAGAGGTCAGCAGAGGCTCAACGATATGTCTGGAGCAACACAGACTGTAATGGAGGAGTAGCCCGAGTGGACCATGATGGAATATTGGAGTTTTTGGATGATTAATGCAGTTTTAGGAGCGGCGCTATGTATGTCCTATGTGGATCTAAATATCTCCCGAAGCACTGTTTGGATCAGGAAAGCCTTCTGGGTGACTATGTTGTTCTACTTCATTCTATAAACAATGTGAAAGCTGTAGAAACCGAACTTATCCTTTAAATCAAAAGGAGTCAGTGGCCTTTCGTACATTAATATATACGTAGCCCCATCTTCCTTCTATGGCCTATGTTCAGGCCAGTGCTATGGGCCTCATACATCCCCACTTCAGAAAATCATGAACTATCCCTTTAACTTCTTAAATACCATGTCCTTGAGAGCTTAGAGCTGGTTATGTCCTTTTGAATCAACGTAGGAAATTCCTCCTTGAATGCATTCATAATACCATGAGACTGCAGGGCCAGTTAACAGAATCAAAGGAGGAGAAGGGAGTATTTGGATGAGAAGCCATATTAAATTAATTTCATTTAAAATGCTAGACAAAGGATGGCAAGTTTAAAATTCTATGGTAGTTCCAAGTGGATGTGGTGCTTCTGGAAATTAGCCAAAACAGACTGAGTCTTGTTTTTGACAATCTTCTCTTCTGATTTGCCTGATACTGGAGTGTAATTAGTGTTGTATGAAAAAGAGAGCTGCAGCAAATCATACCTCATCTCTTATCAGATAACCCTAATTTTTTCTCTAAGCAACTCCATCCTCAGAGGAAATCGCAATTTTGCTGTCCCAATAATGAATGCAAATTTAGGCAATCCTTGCAAATTCAATGAGGCCTCGTAATTTTGTCCAATCATCCGAACTTTTTCACACTTAATACCAACCGTCACAGCTCTCACCCCCTCTCAGCTCCACACGTCATCATCACACTTCAGTTTGACCTTCTTATCTTTGCTTGTGAGCATGTGTGACACACGCAATAATAAAATTACGCATGTAGTTGTGGGATAAAGTAGAATTATTGTGTGTACTGTATATATACTTCAGATATATTTACATGTATATTTACAGTAGAGTTTATTTTTGGGGGTGAGGATAGTGAATACTTTACACAAGTTGCAAATTAAATTGCAGTGATAAAGACTTTAAAAAAGAGTTAAAACCTCTAATTTTCAGAGAGCCTGCCAGACAATCAGTTTTTTTAATTCAACAATCACAAAAATATCCTAAGAAAACATTTTATGTTAACAAACATTTTGCTTCATAAGGGATCATTACTTAAAAGTTAACATCACAAAAAAGTTCATATCCAAGCCTCATATCCACATACATTACACACACTTTCTCCCACACACAGAGACATTGGAGGGGATTCTAAGAGGAAATAGAAGCACCAAAACGCTTTCTTGAATTAAAAATGAGGAAACACATGAGCTAAGACTGAAATGAAAATCATAATAAGAAATGTACAATTTAAAATGATAATATGGATAAATAAGATAGCCCAACACAAAAAGCATAAAAAAGCATAGTGAAATCGGCTACTCAAATGGAGAAATAAACAGATTTAGAGGATTGAGATGAGTAGAGAAAAATTAATAACATTTAATATAACCAGCCAAAAGCCTGAAACAAACAAATGTAGGTCTTGAGTTTGCTTTTGAAATGTATATTGAAATTACAAGCATGGCTGTGAGATGTGTATATTATGTGTTGGGTGAGCTTTCCTCTGGTATATCGGTGCTCATTTATTTGCTGTTTCAAGTCACCCAGAGTCAGAGGCAGACACACTTTCATTCCTTCTCTTTAAACTGTGAAACTTTAAGACCGATACTTTATACCTCTGAGTTTCCAACACCAGAGAACAGTCTGACCTTATCATTTTTGTTCTCTTCATCAAGGTGAGCGAGGAGCTCATCCGAGTGGCCATCTTGTGGCATGAGATGTGGCACGAGGGCCTTGAGGAGGCCTCACGTCTTTACTTCGGTGAACGAAATGTCAAGGGCATGTTCGCGGTGCTTGAGCCTCTACACGCCATGATGGAGAGAGGGCCGCAGACCCTCAAGGAGACCTCTTTTAACCAGGTAGGTCACCTTAGATCAGGGCTGGACTGAAGTTTGCTCCTGTTCTTTTTTAACATCGCAGACTGTGGCTGCAGATTTTCTGTTCTCCAGAAAATGAATGAGACCAGAAGCGTAAGAAATATGCTGTATTTTAACATTTGGTGGGAATAAAAGGATAGATGCATCATACATATTATATATATATACACTCACTACATGGTGAATGTCAGCATTTTCTTTTTAAAACACATATAAGCTTATAAAATGAAGAGGCACAATAATATGCTTTAACAACAGCTCTAAGTTAAATTCTGTTTTATCAATTTAAATGATTAATAGCTTCACATTTTATCTCATTATCCTGTTATTTGTTTTCATTGATCAATGCTCTTATTCTTGTCCTGCCTTTATGTGCTTTATAATCTTGTGATCTAGTTTTATCTTTTTGTTCTGCTGTCATTTGTCTTGTCTCTTATGACAGGTTATTTTTAGATTATTATAACTCAAAGTTTCACTTCTGAGATTGATCACCTTTTTTAACCTGTCCTGTGCTGGTGAATGTCCTACTTTCTTGGTTTGAGCTCAACTTTTACAGGTTTTTCATTGTGCAGCTGTAAAACTGTGATGATGTTCAACAAAACAACCAGGAGGAGATAAAGATAAAGGTGCAGCTGGCTCTCAGTCTTTAGCCTTATGTCACTGGGAGAAAACAAGTTTTGTTCCAGAGAGGGATGTCAGCACTAAGACAAAAAGCTATTGAGAGAGCTGGAGAGTTTGTGGAGACACAAAGCAAAGATGAGCTGGAACAATGAATGAAATCACCTCACCTTACATGTGTTTAGGTCTGTGTCTTTTATAGTGGAACTATGGGGGTGTGGCATAAAAGGTTACTTGGCTTGTCTGGACAAAAATGGGGCCAATCTCACATGTCAGAGGTGACATATAGGTAAAAATCAGTGTAACAACAACAGGCAGCTATTGACTTTCTTTGTACAAACTCCAATTTCGATTAATTTCGATGACATAATGTAAAATGTAAATAAAAGCAGAATACAAGTTTTTTTGACCTACCGGTATATTCAGTTGATAATATTGAATTTTGATGCTAAAAACACCTTTCTAAAGAAAATGATGGGATGGGATATTTACCATTTACTCTGTTAACAACACTCAGTAAGCATTTGGAAACTGAGGACACATTTTTGGCCATGTATAGTAGGTCTATAGATAGGTCAGGCTAGTCACCACGCTCTTTTACTACAAAGCCACGCTGTTGTATCACGTGCAGAAAATGCCTTAGCAGTGTCTCACTTAAATTAGTAGGGACATTCTTGGAAAATTTAATGCTTGGATGGCATCAAATGTTGCTTCAAAACCTTTATGTACAGTAGTGGTGCCTCCACAAAAATACTAGTTACCCATGCCATAGGCACGAACATACCCCTTTACCATCAAAGCTTTTTGTTTAGAGCAGAGCACACTCTTCCACTTGTGTTAGTCCATCTCTCTCGAGCCCAGAGAAGCTGGTGAATTTTGTGGGTGTTGTTGATATTTATCTTTGACTTTGCATGGTAGAGTTTGACATACAGTTGTAGATGTAGGGACAAGCTGTTTTAACTGTAGGGACATTCTTGGTAAATTCAATGCTCGGATGGCATCAAATGTTGCTTCAAAACCTTTACGCACAGTATTGGTGCCTCCACAAAGATGCTAGCTACCCATGCCATAGGCACGAATCTGCCGCCTGGACCGCTTCCTCCGCATCCACAGCCTGGACAACCGCAAGCTACAGCACAAAGTCCTTTACCATCAAAGCTTTTTGTTTAGAGCAGAGCACACTCTTCCATTTGTGTTAGTCCATCTCTCTCGAGCCCAGAGAAGCCTTCAGCATTTGTGAGTGTTGTTGATATTTGGCTTTGACTTTGCATGGTAGAGTTAACATGCAGTTGTAGATGTAGGGACAAGCTGTTTTAACTGACAGTGTCTATCTAATATGTTAATTCTGATCTTAAATGGAGGTAGAGCAGAGAGAATCTGACCCCGTGGTTTAGGTGAACACATTTTCTTTCATCAGCCTTCTCTGTCCATGAGTCTCTACAAAGCTTAATGAAAAAGCTGTGACTTAGTTGTTGAGAAGAACTTCTTAAAATTCAGGAAATAGCTCTCTTTGTAGACAGTGTGCAATTTAAAACTTAAATTTAATCACCACAAATAAGCAGGGCCTGTTCTTTATAGCTGTGAGCCAGAGCGGTTTCCATGTCAACTGCATTGGAGATGAGCTCTGTTAAGATTAATGTTTACTGGAATACCGTTCACCTTGAATCAGAAAAATATGTGAATATAAAATATATTAGGACTTTTTATGGCTAAAGCTAACCATTTTTCATCTTCATTCGTGCTACAGGCATATGGCAGAGATTTGATGGAGGCTCAGGACTGGTGCAGGAAGTACATGCGCTCTGGAAACGTCAAAGATCTGACCCAGGCCTGGGATCTCTATTATCATGTTTTCAGACGCATCTCCAAACAGCTGCCACAGGTGAGTGGAACAAATCTAATATCCATGTTTTCATACTTTATGTTCATAACCCTCTGCCACACAAACAGCTACACACAGTCACATGAATCAGACAAAAGCTCATTTAACAGCAAGGCTCAGACTCCTGGTAAAATCAAACCAGTCCTGCATTCCAATGGTTACACAAATCTTTTGTCACATGTGATGAGATGTATTTTGTCTTTCATGTCCTGATTGCTTCTTTGATATGATGACAGCTTAATCTGTACATGCTGTTTGGCAGAAATAGGAAATGGAATAAAAAAAGCAGGGAGTTTCACAGTGTTTGGAACATAATAACAGAGACACAAGGGCTTGCTTTCATTCTTTCTTCTCGGGTGAAGTCATTGAACAGGAGGCCAAAAATAGTGTTGAAAGATGTTAGAGGATTGCGGGATGTGATGAGATAAAGGGATGATGGAAGCCAAAGAGAACCAGCAGAACATCATAGGGAGGCATTGCTCCTTTAAATATCATACAAACAGAAGTTTAATAGACATCAAATCAAATCCAAAAAGTCTGAATTCTTTTGGGACATGGATCCGACAGCTGACTTTCCCATGGGTTTTTATTCTCTGATGATAACTTTTTTGTTAACTTTCCATGCCACAACTGTTAGCCTGTTTTTGTAGTTTGTCATCATTCTGTCACCGTGTTTCATTACTCTTAAATCTTAATTCCTCAAATCTCCAAAATAACATTTAGCCTGTTATAGCATTAAAAGAAAGCTGCCTTTTAAGAATAAGCTCAATTCTCTGGTGCAGCAGATTTGAATAAATCAATCTCAGTACTTTAATATAAAAAGGGAATTGTTGATTTTGTGAGGCTGCTAGATACTGCTTCTGTAGACTCAGGAAATCAATAAGACTGTTCAGTGGCCCTAAAAAACATATTCTTATGACTCCATTTTATTTATAAAGGAAAGAAGTGGGTGTACTCAGTAAATGTAAACCATATTCAAGAGCAAAAGCACTGTTAGCCACAGTGCCCAGCTCAATTTACTAGAACTTGTTTAACCCCCCAAGACTTAAAATGGCACATATAACGGAGCCCTTTTTGGAGAACTTCCATGTTTGTATTGATATTTAGCTTTTAGTGATCTAAATGATTCCTTTTTTTCATTATTTTCAGCAAATTCTGGAATCATAACTCTGCTGTAGAAGACCAAGAGAGCTGTGTCTAATCAAAACCACATTTAAACCCAATGAAAATCAATAAATGCCTCATAACACACTTGAAAAATTTCAGTTTTTAATATTCTCAGATGGACCCATCTTTTCATCGTAATACTTTGGGCTGAGAAAAGCAATTTACCAATGATGACTAAAGTATTAAAACAGTGTGACTTTGTTCTTAAAGCAGACCAAGCACAAGAAAGAAGGCACCAAATTGATTTTTAATGAAAATTATTGACATGCTCCAGTGTGTGTTGATTAAAAACAAAACCTTTGCCCTTCAGCTTTCTGTCTGAGGAACAGTCTTTGTCCCTGTAGACATTGATGGTATAATTTACAAAAACGGAACCAGGGAGAAATTTTCAGAAACAAAGCACTTGGTTCATGTTAATGAAGATATTTTGTGATAATATGTGATGCATTTAAAGATTATACTGTATGAGTTGTATGTATGATTTTTTTCAGCAGCCAAAGCACAAAATTAAAATGCTCCAACATTCATTTGACTGATAGCAATTATCATGACCCAGACTGTTTTAATTCTGAAAGAGATCTGTTATGTTCTTTTTTTATTTGGTAAATTAATTGTCTTTTGTAATTTTATTTTTAAATTGAAGTAGCAGTTCATCATGCTTGAAAACTAATATATTAGAGGTTCCAGAAATCTAGTCATAATTTCTGATTAATCAACCGGACTTAAATTGGTAAAAAATAGTTTAGAAACTGAGTAGTAAATTATATTGATGCACAATATTATTATTTACAGGCACTTTACTTTGTCTACTTTTGGGATGTTATGTGCCGTGTGTATATTTTTTTAAGGAGCATGAATATTAGAGATTTTATCGTACAATAGGGGTATGAATCCAGTCCTAATTCTGGATGTCAAAATTCATTTTAAAGAAGATTTCTAATTTATTCTGTTTCAGGATTTACAGTGCAGTGCAATAATCTGTGCCTTTCTGTCATGCACTAAAACTGTAATGGGATTTAAACATTTAAAGCATAATTAAATGTGTTTACAGTATGCATCTTGTGAATTTGTCATGTACACTCTAATGTTAGTATCACAGCTAATGGTTTTAGCAGCACAGCCAATGTGTCAGGAGCTACACACATCCTGCTCAGTGTGTAAAGAGAGAGGAGGGAGAGGCTGCACAGAAGTGAATGACAGCAGGGGGTTTCCTGTGCTGTGCAGGTACATTAGAAACAGGCTTGCAAGAACTGCTGCATGGAAAATATTATTTGTACAGAATCTTATGAATGAATTTGAACTCAATGGAATGCACACAATTGTCGTTTTTTAAGGAATTATATTTGGGGCATTTTTCCTTTAATTAGACAGGTGAGCAGATAGAGTCAAAAACTGGGGCGAGGGTTGGGAAAGACTTGAGGGAAAAGAGCTGCCGTTCATACTTGAACCTGTGCGGGCTGACTGGAGGATCATAGCTGCTGTACATTTATTTGCATCTAAATTCTTAGACCTTCTGCTCCCCTCCAACCATCATTTCTCATAATAAAAACATTAATATATGCTGTTTCTGATGTCATATATGGTCTGAGAGAACTGCATAGAGGCCCTGCAGTGCTGGCTGTAACCCTCCCATTATTTTGTAAATGCACAATAATCCTTCCCAAGCTTACACATAAATACTCTGCACCTTGAAGCTTTAATACTTTATGATTAATGTGTGTAGGAGGTGCTGCAGTTGAACATTACCTACAGCAGGTCCTGGTGCTTCATGAGTTAAGATTAAAGAAAGAAAAAAACATAAGAAATACTTCAGTCAGCGACTTTCCCCTCACATAGCAAAATGGAGACAGCAATTTTATTTGACACTCAAGCATAGTCCTGCTCTTAGGGATGCTCCCTGCTGGGACATTAATGTAAGCAGCATGAAATACACTTTAGCATAATAACATGAGGGGTGGGAGTATTGCAAATATTCCCCCTCTGGGCATTAACATAGAAATAAACCCTCTCCGGGAAGCATCCAAACAGCGGATCCTCAGCAGGTTGTTGCAATGATAAAGCAACCAAACATTAGCGATGAGAATTTAACCGTAAAAACATTTAAATAGACTTCCCGAGTCAGATTTGTTACAGTTTATATCAGATGGGTGGATGCGGCGCAGCGTAGAATGCATTCTGACAGACACATTGAAATTAAAATGTTCTGGAGTTGTTTATTAAAGGTTGTGCGTAAACAACTTTTAAGACCTTAGCTTGGGTAAGAGCCAACGTCTGAAACACTCTGTATTATTGACAGAAGCCCTGTTGGCAGGAGCTTGGCTGTTTTTTTTAGACACAGCAGACTAAAAAATGATTGTTTTTTTTCTTTTCTCCTTCCCCACCTCATCAACTCTGCACGCAGCTGACCTCCCTGGAGCTACAATATGTGTCTCCGAAGCTGCTGATGTGTCGGGACCTGGAGCTGGCTGTACCAGGCACTTATGACCCCAACCAGCCTATCATCCGCATCCAGTCCATCGCCCCCTCCCTTCAGGTCATCACCTCCAAGCAGCGCCCACGCAAACTCACAATCATGGGTAAGATTAGCTGAAAATTGCACAGGCCTTGTGGCTCTGAAGCTATTATATTAGGAAAATAGATTAAAGAATGGCCGCAGTCAGAGTGCCGTCAGCAGATGGGGGGCCATCGAGTTAGAGAAAATTCAATATTAACTCGATCTTTACCCGAACAGCAAACGGCACCAAGGCCACCTTTTATTTTGAATTCATCTGTCATGGCAAAGTAAGAGCCTTTTTAAGAACAAAAGCAAACCCGGGATTAATTTTAATTCAGAGGCTGGGGAGAACAATCATGTTTTTTTTTTTTGCCTCAGCGTAATAGCAAGAAGTGAAGGCATTATGTTTTCTATTTGCTTGTTTGTTTGTTCCATCTTTACATTCGGGCCACTCCTCTGAACTCTAATAGCTCTGAGGGATGTCCTTTTAACTCTGTGCATAGATCCACTCTGGCTGAAAGGTGAACTTATTTGCATTTTGAAGGTCATAGCACAAGGTCAACGTGTCTTATTCTGATCCCTTCAGAGAATGGTTTACGCATTTTTCAACAAACTTTGCATCACATAGACTCTAACCTGAGGATGGACTGAATAAAAGCCTGAGCTAACAGGTCAAGGTCGCTGCTTACTCAAATCCTGAGATCACAGCACTGAGGGATTTTAGTCAGATTTGGGAGTTGGGATGTTTTCAGGTTCATGATTAATCCTTTATGCAGTTTGAATCCCAAGTAGCCAATGAACTTTAAGTTAATAAGGCACTCAGAAAATAGTCAGAGTTGACTTCACTTTAAAAACAGCCTGGGCAGGTAGACAACATAAAATTGGTTTACAGAGGGGGGTGTGGCTAATGCTAATGTCTGCTAGCGTCTGGTTCTTCTTTCTGTTGAACATCCATATTTCTGTGTTGGAAGAAGCAACTCACTGTTCAATGATGGGTGGTTATCTGAGAGTATAACCTGACACAGCCTGTGTACAACCCAGTCACTATTTTAACATCAAAATAAAATAAACGTAAGTAAACTAAGAAGTATTATAAGTTGACATGGATGCACTTGTGCAAATACCTCTGTCAAGGCAATTCTGACATTGTTAGCAGAGTTATTAATAAAAATGTGGAAACTGCTCCATGGTGCACTATTAACAAATTCTTTATAGTTTTCCCAACCATCAAAATCTAATCACTTCTTCCTTTTATGATGATCAGCGTCCACATCATAAACATAATCTCTTTGACAGTCGCGATTAGTTAAACTAGTTATCTCACTTCAACTTAACTGACTATGCATGATCATCCCTGCTTGAACATGAATTAATTATTTTGGAGGTGGGAGGACACTGCAGTTTAAAATAATGTGTGGATCGCATTGACTTCATTATGTTTTTGTTTATTTGAAACCGTTTTTAAAGTAGTTTCTAGTGTTTGATTAGAGCCATACATTTGCTTCATATGTTTTCCTGAACATTTAAAAGTTATTCAGACCTTATTGTCTTTGAAAAATGAAAGCATGATGAGAAATACAGCAGAACATCAAAAATGGGTACCAAGACTGAGAAGTGGAAATTTTGATAATAATATAAGGATGCATGATACTAAAAGTATGCTATCAGTATTGGAAAAGATTTGCCTAAAAGTTGAATATCGGCATCTGTATTGCCAATATATACTGGGGTTATAACAGCCATATACAGTATATCCCATGTATGAGCTGTAAGATTCACAAAATGTACAGATGTTCCATAATCCATGACCGCATCATCTCTGCATCGCTACATTTAAAAAACAAGGGTTTTGTTTTTCAAGAGTTAAGTGATTTTTTTGTTTGTTTGTTTACAGCACTTATATTAATTAACTGTCACATTTAAAGCAACAAGTCAATATGCTCTGTGGGTGTTGTTGCTGTTTCTGATGATTGGTTTTGTTTTACTTGTTGACACCAACCCACCAACCAACGGGACTCAGGGTGGAAATTCTGCACTTAGATCTATAGCTCAAATCCCATCTTTATACATGTAAATGTCCATTAAAGGAAAAGTTCGGTTCCTGCAGCTTTTACATTGTTTATAGAATGAAGAACAACAATATACTCACCCAGAAGGCTTTCCTGATGCAAACGGTGCTTCGGGAGATATTTAGATCCAAAATCGAGCAGCAGACACCAATATAATGGTAGCCTGTAGGGCATAGATCGCCGCTCCTAAAAACTGCATTAATTGTCCAAAAACTCATGTTTTTCACCGATATTCCATCATGATTTGCTCCGAAAGGACCGCCATTGCAGCCTGTGTCTCTCCACACAGCGCTGTGTGGCTGAACTAACCTCTGAACTGACGAGCTGTTTACATGCCCTTTGCGCATGCGCAGTACTCTCTGGAGCGTTGCGATCGCTTCCTTATCTGTATATCTGTATACTGTGGCTCCAAACTGTAAGGACGTCCATCATATTCAAAGTCCTCCTCCACAACATCCTCATCCCATAGACATTCGTCCATTTTGCACAAAACTGGAAGAAGAAAGTTGATTTGTAGCTGCCGATCTTCCCCTGAAACAGTGAGCGCACTGCGCATAAAGGGCATGTACACAGCTCGTCAGTTCAGTGGTTAGTTCAGCCACACAGCGCTGTGTGGAGAGACACAGGCTGCAATGGCGGTCCTTTCGGAGCAAATCATGATGGAATATTGGTGAAAAACATGAGTTTTTGGACGATTAATGCAGTTTTTAGGAGCGGCGATCTGTGCCCTACAGGCTACCATTATATCGGTGTCCGCTGCTCGATTTTGGATCTAAATATCTCCCGAAGCACCGTTTGCATCAGGAAAGCCTTCTGGGTGAGTATATTGTTGTTCTTCATTCTATAAACAATGTAAAAGCTGCAGAAACCGAACTTTTCCTTTAATGCATACTGTCCTATTAAAATAAATCTCAATCTCAAAGTTTTGTAAAGTGAAGAGTTTATGCTCTCCCAGTGCGTTTCCAGTTGTAGTCAGAAGTAGGAATTTTGAGTTCGGAGTAGGAAACTGCAACTGGAACGTCCCCCGAAGTCTGAATTTCCTACTGGGAACTCGGTGAAACATCGCCACCCCTGAGTTGACAGTGGAAGATGGATGCCCCCAGTGTGAACAGTTATTTAGCTCCTGTAATAATCAGTTTATTTGGACCTCTGACTGGGGTGTGTCGCTCTAGATCAGCTGTATACATAGTGTTGTTAGACTTATATTTACAAAAATGCTGCCATAGTGATAATCACATTCTTCACGTGATATTTGTGAACAGCAACGCAGGCGTGCTAACAACAGCTAACAATAGCCTGGTAGATCAGCATGTTTTTTTCCGACTTCAACTGGAACGCAGATAAGTCGGAGATGATGTCACTCCCAGTTCCAAGCTTACTGGAACACAGCGTTACGACAGTCGCCACACGTGCTCATGGGTAGCAGAGTCTTTACGTTGCCGGAAATAGATTTTCCTCACAGTCCCTTTAAGAAATGTCAGCATATCTACAACAATCCAGTATCATGCATCACAATCATGGATATTATTTTTTGCATTAATTTGAGCCCATGCAAATTAACTCTGAAGAAGGAGGACTTTACAAATCCCACTACCACAAAACGCAACAGGCCTTTCTTCTTGATTTGCGACCATGCTTTCACCCTCTGACAGTCGTATACCTTGTGGAAGCACCAGAGAATTTCTCATCACCATCTAATCATTAGAAAGTCTCCAACAATATTCTCCAATGATCTGGTTTTAAATGCAGGCCTAAATAATTTTGACAACTTACCCCTCACCCTGCTTTTTGATTTGGAGTACAAGAGCAAAGTGCTTCTAAAATGTTGTGGCACTATAAAGTCACCTTGTCACGCCGCCAAATTCTCATAATATCAATCACAAATGGCTCACTGTACTTTACAACATCCCTCTGTGCAATGCAACATCTTGTTCTGATGTCTCCCATCAGTGTTACAAAACATTCTCTGTAAAAGATGAAGGCTTATAAATCAACTGACCTCTGGAGCAAGACTTCAGATTAAGACCTGTCCCCCCACAACAGGCTGCTAAGATTTACAGTCAGCGCTCTGTCCCCGTCTTGACACTCTATACATTCAGGCTGGGATTGCCATTATCAGTAGACTCAAGGATATATAGAGACTCTGACTTCCATGCTCCAATGGAAGTATCAGTTAACTCCATTAAAGATGGTATGACAATTACAACGTTACTGAGTTCATTGAGAGTCTAAAGAGAAAACAGAGGACATTGTAAGATCATGGGACTGTAGAAGAAGTGACATCATGTTTTCACTTCTCCCTTCCTGTCATGTTGAATTCTTCACTCTGCATCAAAGAAGTGAGGAGATGTCACAGTTCAACCAATGCGTAGATTCCTATTTTCCACGCCACGTGAGACTTATCATCTAAATTGCCTTGGCCACTGCCATTAAAAAGAACTTTCTATATACATCACATTCAGTATGGTACTTGTTAAGTCCCAGCCTCGCTCTGCTGCACAAATTACAAGTGGGCTCCCTTTTCACAGTATCTCACATCTGTCATGTCAGAGCACCATGCCAAAGTGAGGGCTACTATAAAGTGAGGGGGTAATTTAAATGAAGCCTGCTGTAAGAGGGACGAGGTTCATATGAAGTAATTTATTGGCTGATAAAACTCACTAGACGTTGCATCAGCCCAAGGTAATGGAGATGCAGCAGCAGAGCAGCAGGAGAGCATCTCTGGAGAAAACAGCCTGTTGTGCAAAACCCAACCAGATCATTCTTCTTACATAACGCCTTTTTGAGCTGCTTCACTGTTGTGTTCTCGTCGCCCTCTGCAGGCAGCAACGGCCATGAGTTCATGTTCCTGTTGAAGGGCCATGAGGACCTGCGACAGGATGAGAGAGTCATGCAGCTCTTCGGTCTGGTCAACACACTGCTGGCCAACGACCCGGCGTCCTTGCGCAAAAATCTGAGGTAAGAACAAAATGGCTCTCACTTTCAAATGACCATCACACATTCTGGAGTTGTCGAGAAGTACGACAGATTCACAAAAATAGGTAGCAGGCAATGAACAGAGCAAGGGCATTCAAGGGCCCTCGGCTTATCTTTTTTCTTTTATGATTTGATTTTTTATGAACTACTTTGATCATAATGCACTAGAGCTCTTTTACCAACAGAGCTTTTGAACTGGAGTGAGGGAAGAGTGTGTGAAGGTTAATTTTTCTTACACATTTATTGTAGAATGTCAGCCTGGACATGCATTTCATTATTGTAAACATAAGTACCATTCAGGAGTGGAAATTAACACCTGCTGGAGGTTTGTGTTTTTGTTTGTGCAAAGTCACTTGACCTTAATCTACTGGCCAAATTTGTGGGTAAATAAAAACACAGTTTTCGAGAGATGTGTGACTGGAATTCAAGTCCAATTTTGTGCTTGTTCTACTCTGATTTAAGATTAGATTATTATGGATTATATGGAACTTTATCAATGCTTTTAGAAGACTCCCTCAGGGAAATTAAGATTCCAGCAGCAGCATTTTATAGCAGATAAAACAATATATAAATAAGATAGATGTAAATAAAAATACATATAAAACAATACTTGTGAGCTGAAGCAGTTGGTATGAGCAAAGGCTCTCCTTCTCTGTGTACACTCGTATGTATGAAAATGAAATGGCTTAACTTGTTGCTTTAATTTAGCTTAGCATGGATTTAGATTCAGACCAGTGGTTCTCAAATGGTGTGGCAAGGCACACTGTACGTCTTAGAGCATGTCCAGATGTACCATGGGTATTTGTGCAACCATGTGTAATTAATAAAGTCAATCAACAATTAATTAATTCGTTTTAAATTCACCCTGACTGTAAATAATAGAGCAGCATGTTGGTGTAGCAGGTAGTGTGACTGCCACATGGAAAGAAGGTTACCGGTTCAAATCCCGTGTGGAGTTTGGTCATGGTCTCCCTGTGCATACCTGGGTTTGCTCTGGGCATGTCCGCTTCCTCCCCAAATGGCCAAAAGCATGCTTACTAGGTTGGTTGGTATAATAGATAATAGATAATGGAGAGATGTGGCTGTTTCCCCTTTAATGCCAATAAAATCACTTATAATGGAAGTTCTATCAACACTTAGATACTTAAATGATTAACGGGTTTAATTAATGACAAGTTGTAACAATAGAAGCAGGGTTTATTTTTCTTTTCGTTTAATTGTGTAACTCTCATATCTAGAATAATGGGTATTTTCAGCAGAAGCAATGTAACCCAACTCAGATGTTTGAAATAAAAATGCAAGAAATGAATTTAACTTCAAACCACAGAGGTTCAGTGAAGAGATGCACTGACATGAGAATGAAATTAATTTTGACCCCAATAAAATCTCTGACTGCCTGAACACAAAATTAGAGTTTTAGGCAGGCTTATTTTGGTTGATTTGGAAAGATGAGGAAGTGGCTGGCACAATTCAACAGCAAAGGTAAAGGATAATTTCCAGCTCTGGTACAAATTTGTCAGACGGTGCCTTGTGGGTACTTCTGTACCAGCACTGTGTGACGTTGATGATGAAGAGAACGTCAATTTGGCAGCACTATTTCTTATCAGAAAGCTTTCAAGTAATTTTTCCCACTCTAATTTTGGGTAATATTCTCAAATTCTTATGTTGTCGTGATTTTTTACACACACTAAAACACCAAAGCACCAAATGTGTGGTAAACTTCACATCTCACTCTAGTTCCTCACCAAATTCACACAGACAGTTTCTGATACCTTGACACTTGATTATATCTTTTTAACATTGTTTTGTCTGGGTCTTCATTCAACAGCATTCAACGCTACGCAGTGATCCCCCTGTCCACTAACTCAGGCTTGATCGGCTGGGTGCCCCACTGCGACACACTGCACGCCCTCATCAGAGACTACAGAGAGAAGAAGAAGATCTTACTCAACATTGAGCATCGTATAATGCTCAGGGTAAGAACAAAGTGTCTGCCTCTCACATTTAAACAACAGAACATGAGACTGAGCAAACATTCTTATTCATGTTTGCTAAGAGAGGCATGCAGCTCGTTGAGCAGTGCTTAAAGCTGATTTATGCTCCCTTTAGAAAACTGTTGCGGCTTTTTTGAACAAAAACAACTGTCACTTCAAGGGATGAGCAATTTGTCCTAAATGAGATCAGGATATATTTTCAATATTGACAGATATACATACATGTTTTACTGTTAATGCCAGTTTAAAGAGTTTCTTGAATTAGTTAAACTTAACAATGAAATGAAATTGATCATATCGTATGTAATGCATCCACAGTATTCAGGACTTGATATTCTTTTCATTAATTTTCATGAAATGACCTCCACAGGTCAAAGGGAATGACATCAAAAAGGCAACGAACATAAGTCTTAGTTTTATATTTAAATATCAACCCCAAATGCTAACAACTTTTTTAAAACAACATAATAAATAAATAAGGCTATTTACGACTAAAACTTTTTTAAAACAATGATAGTACAATAAAAGCATCGACCCCCTCCAAGGCAGCTTTTTGTTTAGACTAAACTTTAAACATTAAAACATAGTCATCAGTATTAATGTGAGTTAGTTGCATTTCTATTACTTTATTATCTCACAGTAACCCAATTTCCTCTGAGCCATACAAAATTTAGGCATTCTGGATCAGTAGACCCAGAATATTTCCAGTTTCTGGGTCCGTCTTTGTTGCATAGTAGAACCTGTCATAAAGTTATCCTAAACTTTCTGAGCATTATGATATTATGATATCGTTAGGTCTCTGGTCCATTTCTGACTTAGTCTGAAAATGTAATCAGATTCTGGCAATAACTTTTTGAGTTATCTGGTTATCAAACAAACAAACAAACTAAAACAAACAAACAAAAATGTGTAATCCATTTCTTTATTAATCATAAAACAAAAACACACTGATAGAAATGATAGAAAAGATTCTTTAACTCCACTTTCTGAGTTTGTTCTACAAAGCAGCTTCAGCAGCAGTAGCCTGTAATAAATGTGATTGACGTAACAAATGTCTGGAGACCAGCTCCAGCTGTCACATGTTGATGTGTCCTTGGGCAACACACTTAACCCTGTTTCTCCCACTGCAGCATCAGTGATGTGTAAATGCATGTCAAAGGACATCAGTGTGTTAGCCAGCTCTTATAAAAAACTTAAACCACCGCCAGTGAATGGGTGTGAATGTAGTTGGTGTGACCTGCGGTGTAAAAGTGCTTTGACTGGTCACAAAGACCAGAAATGTGCCAAACAAGCTCAGGTCCACAGACCATTTAGGTTGATATGAATTTAAGTGCAGATGACCAAATATTGCTCCACGTAAACAGGTGGTTTGTTTCATGAAATGTTCGTTAATTTGTGTGCTGATATAATTTGTTTATTTGGTACTGAATAGATTCACCAGGCGGGGGAAGCATCTGTTATATTTAATTATATTGACACAGCCAAATCACTCCAGTGAAAACACATTTATGTACCCGTAATAGTCAGAAAATTAACAACACATTCCAACCTTAAAAATGTCACTTTTATCAAAAGTGAAAAGTCATATCCAAAAAGAGAGCCACACAAAGAGACAGGGAGAGGTTAGAAACCTCACACAGCTGTTAATTGAAAAGCGTACCCTCCAAAAAGAAAAAAAAGACATCAACAGCCATCCAAAGAAACATTACAGCTACAGGAGATGACGGGGCAGAAGTTCAAGTCTCATTGGTCCACAAGGATGATGACATTGTGTCAAACCATGATTCACTGCTCACAAGAAGAAAAAAGTAGCTGACCTTGTCAGACTGAGAGGAGACGGGAATAAAATGTCAGTCATAGCTCCTCTGCCAGCCGGCCTTGAATCACAGAATAAGTTAACACGAATCTGTCATTTTATGAAAATTGAAACTCAAGTCTCTTGCTTCCTAACAGCTGTGAATATTGAAATTAAAAATAGCTTGTTAAATTGCTAAATTACTGTGTAACAGCTGATCAAAACACATCTGTGATTGTACATAATTTGCACATAAGGATAAGAATCCAGAACCAGTCTCTGCTGAGAATAAATTACAACTGGGCTGAAGCATTATCATTTTTCTCTGTGTTAAATGATTCAGTGTCTCCCACTTTGTTTTGTGTGCATTGGAAATACCATGATGTAACACTCTTGCAAGAGGCTGTCAGCACAAATGACAATAAAGGAGTCAAGTAAGTAATCACTGTGAACAGGAGACAGGAGCCGTCTAAAGTGTGCTCTGATTTAACACAAAATGACACTAACAGCGCAACAGAAAATGCCCGCGGCTGTGGGATTTTAAGTGAGGATGGAAACACTAGAGGCATGCTGAGACATCCTCTGACTGAGCGCAGCATTAAATGTCAGGCGTGCCATTCGTTAAAAGATTTCGACCCTTGCACACCAGCTTCACTGGATTAATACAGGAACTAGTGAAGAACTCCAACTCCAATCCAATTGGAAATAGAAGGTTCTGTTTCACTCTAACAAATGTCTATCAGGGTTCCAACACCCCCTGGAAATAAAGTAAACACGTACTTGGTAACTAATGCACACTTAGTCATAAAGTATGAGTAGACAAAATAAGGAAAGGCATCCTGGGAAATGATTTCTAGAAAAGAGTGGAAACCCTGTCCATGCAAACTTCCGCATGGACATATTCTGTCTAATGTGTTTAATGTTTTTGAGCAACCAATGAGGGAGGGGTATCATTAAATACCCAACTAAATGACTACAGCTGGCCAACCAATCAGCGAGGCCATCGATCGGTTTAAAATGAAAGATGTGGAAAAGGAAAAAGTGAGTCTCTGTGTCACTGTTGGTTTGTTTGTGTTTCTTCATCAAGCCCTACATTCAACCGTTATTGAAGTAAAAGTATTATTTTAGTTAAATTCAGCTGTGCACCCCTGCAGGCCAAACATGGTCGGTGACTGTGAAGCCCAAACAGTTATTAAAACATTAACTCTGTGAACACATAACGCCATTACTGTAATGGGAACACTTTACACCCAATTTAATTCTCCATGACTCGACACAGGCATATATTTCAATTTAATTACAACCCTCTAGTAGTAATTGTATAAACATGTAATATGTTTCCAGGCTAGTTTATTTACTGTTCTAACACAATGTTTTTCTCTGCTTCTCTCTCTTGAGTGAATTTGAGCTTACACCAGACAGAGAGCACATGTCAGACACTTTAAAAACATAGGTCCAAACCCTTTTGGTTGTGTGTATCTCAAGTGTACTAAAGTCTTATTTTAACCTGCAGGATGTCTTACATCTGAATTGTACAGTAAGGGAGACTTTTTTAATCAAACTTTTTTTTTGGCTATTTTAAAGTTTGTTTTTTTTGTTTTTATAAAGACATACAGCAACCTGTCACTTCTACAGTCAGCATTTTAAAGATTTGTCTGTAAACATTTACAATCTCTCACATCTACATCACTTTCTTAGAAGAGCAATGCCTTATCATGTTTACACAACTTGTACTTGGATATTAGGCTTCGTACCTTTCATGTGAAAAATGAAGAAAAAATATGCATTTCAAAGATATCAGAAAATGTTTTGGGTCTTATGCTGTGTTCACGTTGTACTAGGAAGTTGGGATTTCCGAGTTCCAAGAAGGAAATTTCAACTGGAACTGGAACTCAGATGTGATGCTATGCCTATTCCCCTTTTCCCAGTTCCGATTTAATGGAGCACATTATTTAAAAGGCCTTAAAATGTATGAGTCTGTTTTAAAAAAGTGTGAAGAAACCCTGGTAATAGAGCACAATATGTGTAACAACTCAAAATGCCTTTGCACAGTTCAAAAGCAAGCTCTCAAAACATGAATAAAAACAATAATAATGTATCTGCCACTCGCTGGTTGGTTTTTACCATGATCATCCAGCATTCTTCATAAGATCTTAACATGGACTCTGTCTTATCATCATTGGAAAAACACAAGGCTAGAAATGTGACTGTAAAAATTGTCAGCCTTTACTATCATATAAAATGTAAAAAAAAAAGTAATTGTCTCTCTTTGGTGAGTACCGTAAGTTAAGCTGAACGTTTGCTGGATTGAGTTATAAAAATCTTTTCTTTTCTTTTTTTAATCTTCTACAGCACAAAAACAGAATGAATCAAATTAATGTGTATCACCAAGACTTAATTAAACCTTATCACTGTTTAATATCACATGATTAAAAAAAGAATTCACAAAAATCAGGGCATTAAAACACATTCCAGTGATCAAATATACATCATCATAAGCTAACAAGAAGTGAAGAGATATAGAATTGACCTTAAAATACACGTTTAACCTTAAAACTAAACTTGTTTTAAAAAATCACTTTAGGTCTTTGAAGTTTGGTAAACTAGTCCATTAGCACTCTCATGTATTTCATTAAAATTCTCAAAGATTTTAAGATATATCCATTACCATGGAAGAAAAGAAGTACCAGAATCCAAATTAAAGTGGATTAACAGAAATGTGTTTTCATTTTCAGAATAAGGCTGTTTTTTTAACTCATAGATAAAATAAATAATACATTTTCCACACTGCATTTTCATTTTCTTGTTCAAGACTGCTCATTCTGTGACTTAATTAAGATTATAAAGAAAAGGATATGTAAGATTTAATTTTCAAAAGATTCCCCAAGCAAATAGGAACCAAAATTCAATCTGAATTGTCAAATTTGAAAATTAAAAAGCATTAGTGGTAATGCTTTTTAATTTTAAGGATTTGGCTACAATGTTTGACTCATAACTAAAATAAACACTAAATCATCCAAACTGCATTTTCATTTTCTTCTTTAGGCTTCACATTTTATGACACAGCTAAAAAGAAAACAAATAAGACATTGCTTTTTCGCTTTCATGCCTGCCCCGCAAAAAGTGGTCCATAATTCAATCTGAATTGGCAATTCAAAGTGGCGCAGGAGAGTGACGTCAGCAGCTGCTGTTGCTCTTCATCGTTAAATGTTTCTGCTGTTCTTCCTCACTGGCTGACTGGGAAAAGGCAAAGATATTCTATAGGCTGTTTTCAGCTCTGATTTTTATTACTATTTGTTAATAAGCAAAAATAGCATCCAGTGCAATCCCCAGTCAAATGTGGTCCACTGTTGATCAGTGCTGTCATATTATAGTCATACTGTAAATATTGTTAATTGTGTAAACTCCTTTGCATTGTTTATTGTCTCACCTTACTAGGGGTGGGTGATATGGCAAAAATATCCTATCACGATATTTTAAAAATAAAATCAGGATCACGATTTTATCACGATTGTTTTTTACGTTGATTTTTCTAGACTAATTTGCATGTTTGACCATTTTCTCCCTATGTTTAACATATAAAACATGTAAAACCCTAAAAGGAAAAAAATATTACAATTTAAGCCAAAGAAACTTTCTGAACAGGTTTTAATTTAAATAGTGCAGTTTTTATAAAAATGTGCAATAAATGTAAACATAAAAGGTAATGAACAACAATAAAGTGCACTTTTGTAACATAAAAACTAAAAACACCAAATAGCTTATTGAAAAGAGTTGAATATAAATGCAAACTAAAGTAACTGGTTATCTCTTAAAGTGCAACACTTTAGACCAAATGTTATCTAACTGCAATGTCTATAACCTGAGTGAATAATACAGCTGCTTTAGCACAGATTTTTGTTCAGATATCTTTAAGCTTTTTTCTCCTTTTCTCTTTCCGCCATTGCTTCACGCTTCATAACCAAACAGGAGATACTATCATGCACTGCGCGTAATGTGCTACGATTGGTTAGTGTGGTGAGCGTCAAAGACTCTGCGCCCACACAGACGATCTGATGATCTTTCTGCTTTATGAGATCATCCCCAAGTTATAATCCTTAACGATTTAATATCGTCATATCGCACACCACTACACCTTACTTATTTTTATTTATTTATTCCTTCATGAGGAACTTGATATAGCCTAAAGATTCTGCATGTTGCAACCTCCTTTCTTAGTTTTTGCTCATTTTTATGCTTTTATCTATTACAGTGTCTTTGATATTGCTGCGGGTACACTGTGTATAAGAGCAACTGAAACAACCAAATTTCCCCTTGAGGCTGAATAGAATATATGATTGACCTAATTCTGATTTTGTTTCTTTATGTCAGAGAAAGGGCAATGGACAGGGCCAGAAACTGAGGAGAGGGAGAGTGGGTAATGACATGCAGGAAATAGGGTGCATGGACTTCACCTCAGAGCCATCTAGGCCCTCCATCATTCCTTATCTAATATAATAACTGTAATAATTACAGCATTAAAAAACTGTTTGCAGTTTAGCTGGTTGGAAATTGCAGCTCTGTCCCTCAGTTCCCATTAAAATGTGCCTTGTATATTTTCCAGATGGCTCCAGACTACGATCACTTGACACTCATGGAGAAGGTGGAGGTGTTTGAGCACGCTGTCAACAACACGGCCGGAGATGACCTGGCCAAACTCCTGTGGCTCAAGAGCCCCAGCTCAGAGGTGAGACGCTCTGCTTGTTTATCCGTCAGCACACAGAGCGATGATGGAGTGCACTTCACCCTTTCAGCATCCATCATCACATTTCAGTGTCTCTGGGGTAAAACATGGAGCGTGGTCAGCAGCAGAAAAGTTAACATACTGATCTATGAGGTAACATTTTCAATTAGGCTGGGCCGGCAGTCGTTTGGTTTGTTTGTTGCACAGGAGAAGTTTTTCTGTGCATCAAGCCTCTCACTTTTCTAATTATCAAGGTAATAGAGCAGCAGAGAAATAAGCTGTTGTTTTCCCTGAAGAACCCGCTTTCTGGGTTGTGCGTCCTACTTTCAAATCACTGACTTAGCAGGATTCACAAAGAGACCTTCAAATTGAATCCATTTTTAGGAACATTAGTACATTGTGTACCTGATTCTCTGCATGTACAAGTGTCTGGAAATATGATTCAAACAGCCTGCCTGAGATCTCTGTGCCCCCTTTTTCATCTCTTTTCTTCTAATGATGCTAATGCTGTGAACCAGAAGAGCTTTTATTACGCACATATTTTTTCTCGTGTTCAGGTGTGGTTCGACAGGAGGACAAATTACACCCGCTCCCTGGCGGTGATGTCAATGGTGGGCTACATCCTGGGACTGGGTGACAGGTGAGCTTTGCCAACTGATGCTTTTTTCCCCTCAAGTATGTCTGTTATAAAAAAAAGATCTTATTCATCTGAGTACTGCTAGGACCTGTTTTACAAGCCTCCATCCACAAAATGAAGCCATGATTAAACTGGAGCTGATAGCAGTGCAGCTTAGGAGGAATACCTCGTTTGATAAGCAGATATTGGCAATTAAATAAGAAAAATTTGACTATTTGGTATAACCAGTAATAAGGAGGTTATATTCTCTGTTCTGCAGGCATCCTTCCAACCTGATGTTGGACCGACTGAGTGGGAAGATCCTCCACATTGACTTTGGAGACTGTTTTGAAGTGAGTCGTTCGTAATACTGTACATACAAGATACAGCTACTGAACAATGAACCTTATCAGGATAAAACCACGCAGTTCACATTCACACCAGTGTTTTTTTTTGTTTTTGTTTTTTTTTTTGCAATTTTTTAGGGACATGTTTTTGCCTTAATTGACAAGAGAGAGAGAGAGACAGTGGATAGGCTTGTTAAAAGGGTTGAGATAGAGCAGGGGAAGACACTCTGCTATCAGGTCACAGGCTGAATTTGAACCTGGACTGGCAGAAGCATCTACAGGTATATCTCAAAAAATTAGAATATCATGAAAAACTTCAATATTTTTTATCACTCATTTCAGAATTACCAAAATTTCAAGCAATAAATGTTTGAAATGTTTCACTCTATCTGTAATGAATATATATAATATATGGGTTTCACATTCTGAAATGAGTGATGAAAAATATTGAACTTTTTCATGATATTCTAATTTTTTGAGATGTACCTGTTTATGTGTCGTGCCTGGTTGCTTCCCACTCTGTGAAACCAGCACCCTACCAGTGTTTTAAATTGAAGTTTAGGTGTTTGCGCACAGCTGCTTCAAGTTTCCAATAAGTGACGTCAACAAGGTCGTGCTTTGTCATTCTTTCTTCATCCTTGGTGATGATGGTGTTTTCTTGGGGTTGTCACTTTGCCCAAAAATCCAACTTTATCGCTTTATCACTTTTTGAGCCTCTTTGAGTCTTTCTGAGGTTTAAAATTGAGGACTTTGGTTGACTAAAATGTCAGCCAGCTAGTGTCTTCACTACACAGCACACAGAGTTTCTGTTTCATGGATGCATTTCACATAATGAGGAAAAAACACTTCTTAAAATGAATATTTAAGTGCTGCAAAGCATGCCCCAGAATGCTTTGAGAGTTTATACAGGAAACTCTAAGCTTGGCCAAGGAAGTCCCTTTTAAATATTTTTCCTCTCGCTTTGTGTGAGCTTTTTCTACAAAACTGAAACACTGGTTTCTGCACAGTATACACACATGACATTTTTACTAATGGGGGAAATTAATCAAAAGAATAATAAACCATGAAGGCTGGTGGCAGTGGCTGCGTTATTACATCTCAACTCATCTGTGGTTTTATGTGCTGGAGAGCTCCCTGGTGGCTAAATTGTACATATATTGCCTTTTAATGAGGTTGCGCAGTCTGATAGTGAGTTTTGGTCAGTAATCAGAGGTTGCAGGTTAGAGCCCAACTCCGGCTGTCACAGGGACACTTAACCCCAACTGCTGCATCAGTGATATGTAAATGATTATGAGTGTGAATGTGTTATTAGATATTTAACTAATGTAGAAACGTCAGCCATCAGTGAGTGATGTGAGACTGAATGGGTGTGAATGAGAAGGTGTGACCTTTGGCATAAAGCACATTTGAGTAGTCAGAGACTAAAAAGTGTTTTATAAGCTCAAGTCCATTAACCGTTTAATTTGTTAAAGTTTTCAGATGTTTTTAATGCTCATTGGGCGTTCATTGTCCTGGACATCCTCTCGGCCTTCACATAGTCTTTCACGCCATTGAAGCGCACATGCACGTGTTAATCATTTTCTGAAGCCTCAGCAAAAACAAATGCATTTTAATTAGTAGCTTGCAGTGAACTAAGGTCCCCGGTCTGTATTATTGGAAATTTAAAGCAGTTATGGGTGAATAGACAACCTTTAATAAATGTGAACTGCCTGGTTTTATTCTAATAAGCAAAATCTCATTATTTAACAGCCTTACCATTTGATTCATTGTGTGCTTACCTGACCCCTGCGGGACCATTTTACAGGTTGCCATGACCCGAGAGAAATTCCCTGAAAAAATCCCATTCAGACTGACGAGGATGCTGACAAATGCCATGGAGGTATGTTCCTGTGTGATACCTAAAGCTTAATTATATGTGTTAGTGTATGGATGAGTTAAAGCAGCCTGAGAGAGGAGGTTGGTTCAGCCTTGAAAGTTAGACACACGGTGGCAGAAAGTTTTTTACTTGTCTAAGAGTCATTCATTTACTTCTAACATAAATTCTGTATTGTTTAAGCAGGTCCCTGTCAAGGTTTCATCTCTTAATCCTACACCTTTTAGTCAAACTACAAAAGTAGGGAGTCGTTTTAATGGAGAAGTGTTTTAATAGAAATCATGGCTCCCTGTGGCTTTGTTCAAAGAGCTTCAGAAGTAAAAGAAGTACAAAACAAAGAGGAGTAAAGTAATGCCTCAAAAGGAGAATTACGTCAAATCATCCCTGTGATAACTCTAACATGTCTAAGTTCAAAATATGTTTACAAAATTCTGAAAGTACAACTGACTGATCTCATGATCAAACCGGAAACTGAAGATCTGACCACACTCTGATACTAAAACCACTCACCTTTGTTAACTTAATAAATGTACTTATGACGTGTGTAGTTTAGTGGCCTGTTTATTTCCTCTTCAAATCAACCTTGTAGCTCCTGTCTGAATTACAATGGTGTTTAGATCTTATAGAGCTTATTCCTGAGCTTTTATCTGCTGCAGCTTAAAGGCCCATATCTATTCTTAATGTCAAATATTGACTCAGATGTTTAGATAGAAATTAAATCACTTCATGTATTACATTAAAGGGTGCTCTCATTTTCATATCAGCATCACAAACTCAGCAGTATAAAAGTTGGTTTTGAAACTACTCAACAGTTTTGGCTTTAAAAGTAGCTATTTCATCTCCAAATTCTCTTTTATTTCCATTACCCCGTGTTTTCTTCTGCCAGCACTCAGTTGCTCACAAAACCATCCAGTTTTTGGCCTTCTTTTGTTCCCTTTACCAGAAAAAAACATTTCATGTTTCAAGGTTCTTTGAGCTTTTTTTCTTCAAAATGAGTTGGGGTGCATTTAACTTTCTTTTTTTTTCACATAATAGCTGTGGCAACAATTTCTACCACCCACAGAGGTAGACTGGTAGTGAAGTAAGGGATAACTGCACAGACACTGAAGATGAAGTGATGCACCTATTCAATACAGACAACAATATCAAAGATGAAGACAAATACCAAGTCTAGGTAAAACAATAAAGATAACTATAATTTACTGTGTATTCTTGGCTGCTCATTTGTTGAGCAGATAGGTCAAGTAGAGCCACTTTTTGCAGTTTGGTGATATTTTAAACAAAGATTTAATCAATCCAGAGAGGAAACTGTGAGACAAAGAACAAAATGACAAAGCTTGACAAAGTTTGTCAAGCTCTGAAAACAACATCCCTGCCTTTCTAATGTGTTGTTGAGGGACTGCAAATACATATAGATCTATATATTTGTATACACCCAAACAGACGGAGATGTCTCCATCCAGGCAGAGACAAATGGACTGAAATCACTTTATCAGTCATTTATCTCTGCTGAATACTGACTCAGTCAATCCATCTTTATTTGTATAGTGCTATATTTGTGTAGCTTGACTCAGCCCTACGTGAAGGAAATTAAAGGCTGTTCACATTCAGATTATTTTACTTGCATCAGTGGGTTAATTTGTTTTGCCATCAGAGAGATAGAGACACCATTAAAAGACACAAGTTATGAAACATGAACACAGAGCAGCAAAACAGACAAAAAAACGTGAAACACTAATCTAATTAGGGATGTTACGATTACCTGTAAAATGATAAACCATGGGAACATTTCGGGCAGTTAGTATTGCTGTTTCCTATTTTAATTAACGTGAAAACGCGTTTGATTACCTCACTTTGTCAGTAACTTATGGTGATGCTGCTCATTGTCTGGAAAAGCCAGAATTATGTGTCTGCTCCTTAGCAAAACAACAGCGATCCCTCAGATGCAGGCATGCATGCACAGTTTGGCCTTTGGATATGAAAAGTATGGCGGCTGGTGCCCACTCAGACACTGTTCTGGAGATTTCTCCCCTCGAAACAAACCAAGTCTGAAGTCTGATCATATTTTGGATTTTACAAAGATGCAGAGGACAGTCACCCTGTCTGCAGAAAAAAGTCTCTGGGAAGGGAGGCAGTGAAGAACCACAAAGAACCAGCAGCAACTCCACCACAAACACCCCACAGCAGCGTCAGAGGGCGGAGGTTGGCTGGATTGTTGAGGAAGATTTCAGCGAGAAACACAGATCCGAAGAGGGTCAGGTTCTGACCGCTGCAGACTGTTCTTAAATTCACACTATTTTTTAACAGAATAAAATTTGTTCAATAATTTCAATGTATGTAAAAGTACCTTTTGGAAATTTTGAGCACATTACAAAAATACCACAGTAACAATAACTTTGGTCCCAATAACAATGATGTGAAATTTTCACACCATTACATCCCTCATCCTGATCAAAACCCCTGAATATTAATCAAAAAAAAATCTACTAATAACAAATTGATGAAGTTATAAAGTGGTTAAAAATCAGAGGAAGAGAGCAATTGACTTACAAAGTGTTAAAAAAAACTTCATGAATAAGACAAAGTTAAACAATTTAAGACTTAAATGAATAAAGAAATTAATAAATATGTATGTACAAATATCGCTGTAGCTTATTGAGTGCAGTGACAGCAGCAAGAACAAAGCTGAGAGTGAAGGCTGAGGAACATTTAATGGAAGTTAAACAAATTTAAAACAGATTTGAAGAATTATAATGGTGTCATTTAATACTTAAAGTATATTATGATGAAGGCCCATATGTCTATACCTGGTCCTTAAACAACAAAGAAACATGTAGGATTGGTGCATCCATTAAAGAAGGAAACATACTGTATCATGAAGAGTAAAAATGAACTATCAGCGACCCTCTGAAAATGCCTCCATGACCCGCTGATGGCTCCAGCCCCCACGGTAAAGTGTCACTGTCACTCTACTGACTTGAAAGTGCATCACTTTACATCCTTTGACGACGCTTCTCTCTGATTGTGCCACAGGTGACAGGATTGGACGGGAACTACCGGATCACCTGCCACACGGTGATGGAGGTGCTGAGGGAGCACAGGGACAGTGTCATGGCCGTGTTGGAGGCCTTCGTCTATGATCCGTTGCTCAACTGGAGGCTCATGGACAGTAAGAGTCAAAATATCACCTTTCTCCATCAACCTCTAGCTTTTTAAAAGTAAAGACCCTTTACAGCCAGAAGTTCTGCTCTGAGCTGCAGAACTTTACTGCTAAGTAGCTGCATACCTCCTGTGGCCAAGGGCTGTGTATTAGCAAGACTTGTTATATACTATATGTGAGGGTAATAGATATAATCATCATACATTTTATTTAAAAGCACCTTTCAAGACACTGAAGGACACTCTACAAAATATAAACAAACATAAACATCATCAATAAAAGAATAATAAAATCAGCAAAACTCAACAGTCAAAACAGATGGAGGGATGGAGATGGCAGGTTAATGTTTAACGGAGTATTCAGTCCTGAGCAGGTGGTTTTTGAGTCTGGATTTGGAGAGATGACATCATGAATTCACAATACTACAAGCATGATAAACACACTGCAATATTTACCTCTGCCAGGAGGTTGTGTTTTCGGGAGAGTCTGTTTGTCTGTCTGTTTGTGAACAAAATAACTCAAAAAGTTATGGATGGATTTTGATGAAATTGTCAGGAAATGTTCAGCATGGGAAAAGGAAAATCTGATTCAATTTTGGTGTTGATCCGGATCACCGTCTGGATCCGCCATGACAAAAAATGTGATTTTTGTAAATAACTACTGAACTAAAATAGATATCATTATGAATCCAATTGCTAATGGTATGTATTCATGGTCAAGGAATCTAAATATTTACATGAAATAAAGGTAGGACTAATATTTATGGTAAAAATCACAATATGGGAGAGGACTGTGGTGCTGGCGGAGGTCTGGGCTTTTCTAGTTTAACTTTGTATTCTACTTTTGATTTCCCCCCTTTTATGTAGAACTCTGTTCATTGCAAAAGGAAACAGTTTCCCAGTTTCTCTAAATAGTAATAGTAATAGTAATAGTAATAGTAATAGTAAATATTAATGACAACTTGAATGCCACCACAAAGGCATTTCTAAAATTTTTGTTCTAAAGTTATTGTCATAAATGTGGAGAACTGCCTGATCTCACTCTGTTAACAACTTGACAGCTGGATCTTGATCCAGATTGAGATCACCATCAAAATCAAAACACTTCTCCCTTGTGCCATGACCAACGTTCCCTAAAAACTTCATCAAAATCCAGCGAGGAAATACTGAACAGCTGGCAAACTATGGAAAACTGCCCTATCTTACAATGTTAATAAATCCTTTAAAAGTGTCCTGGATTTACACCAGATTCAGCTTCCAACAAAACCTATTTTGTTTGTGCCATGACCAACATTTCCTTCAAATTTCTTGAAATTTCATTCATAATGTTCTGAGGTAACATGTTTACAGTCGAACAGACTAACTCGCAAACACCAGTAAAAACGATTTTCTTGACTGAGGTGATAAATGTAACACAGAGGTGGGGTGTCAAATGGATGAATGCCTGAGTTTGATATACATACATAACAAATGCCCACAAATTTGAATAATGAATATGAATAGTGAAATATTGAAACTGTGTCATGTTGCATAATATTCAGAACAAGTTAATGTGTTGATATTTTCTCTCATCCTTGCTGTGGCCAATTGTTTTCTTGGTTTTGGCAAGGCTTGAAGTTCTGGGATTGTCAATGGAAAGTTCCTGATAATCAAGCTGGTGACTTGTCCAGATTTCTTATGTCCTTGGATACTTTCTTTTAAAATGTCCCTTATTTGTCCCTCATAACAGCATAAAGAGGTTTTTCTGTTTTTTATGCCCTGAACTTTTGGACTCGCTGTTCCTGGATGTTAAAACGACAAGTGCTCTGATTTGGAAAGAACATTGAGCCTCGCTTTGGCTTTTAGTTTGGAGTGACTTTATATACCTGCCCATCATTTAATTAACTCTGCATTGTATTCTACATTCATTCATTTTTTACACCCCTTTATCCCTTTTGGGGTCACGGAGGGCTGAAGCCTATCCCAGCTGACATTGGAGTAGAGGAAGGGTACACTCTGAACCTGTCACCAGCCAATCACAGGGCCACATAGAGTCAGACAGCCATTCGCTCTCACACTTAAGGGCAGTTTGGAGTCACCAGTCAATCTAATGAGCATGTTTCTGTTTGCATGCACAAGAGTGAGAGAACATGCAACTCCACAAAAAAAGGCCCTGACTGACAGAGGATTTGAACCAGCAACCTTCTGCTATGACGCAGATTCAGTACTTGCTGTACCACTGTGCTGCCCTATCATTCATAGTCAGGGTAAATTTGATACATACTGATTGGTTGTTTTATAGTTTTATTAATTACATTTAGTTGCACAAATGCCCAAGGCACACCTGAACATGCCCTAAGGCATGACTTACATACACGAGAAGAACATGCAAACCCAACATAGTAATGCGACCTTCTTGCTGCGAGGCACGTGCACCACCTGCTGTGCCACCATGCCACCCTAGATTGTATTTTGTCATATCAAAATTTAAGTGACTCTGAAAAATTGGCTTCAGTATTTTTTCAGTTATTCTCATTTTATGGTTTTATCTTTTCATTACCGTCTTTCATGTTTAGAGTTGCAGGTTTTTACATTTTGTTGTCCATATCTCTTTTGCTGTCTTACCTGTCATTTATTTGTGAAGCACTTTTTTTACTTTCAGATGTTTTATATAGACTGAATTAAGTATAGCTAAATTATGGTGCCTTAAATATCAGAGTTGGATTAGTGTAATCCCAGATTTTACTGCATTCTAGTTCTAAACTCCTAATCCAGGGTTACCACAGATCCTCCATGTTTGATTTTTTTTATAAATTGGGATAGAAATTGGTAAGATGCTACTGATGTCAATGTCTTACAACTCTGATTATAGATTCAGTTTCTTAATGATTCCTGTGAATCTTCTGTTTTGGCAAACATTTACACGCATAGTTTTTAGTAGCAGCAATGTTAAATTCTTGTTACTAGATATTCAATGAAGTGCTGCATAATTGAATACTTCCACAGGTTGTTGTGTGGTAAGCCGCTTTGGTTGCAGAACAAAGTGAATGTAATTTGTAAGGGAATTGTTAAGCAAAAGACTAATGATATTGATTCCTTTAGGGAGTTGTTATTGGTTCTCACCTTTAATTAGTTTTCCATTCCCATCCGTATTTCTGCCCCATCTGCCATTTACTTCTTGGTTATCATTTCTGTTTGCTTCCTCTGAAGTCCTTGGTTTTCAAAGCATGCAGAACAAAGTGAAAGAAATTGACAAGGGAATTGCAAACCAAAATAACTAATGAAATCCACTCCATGAGGGAGTTGTCATGCACTGTCATCTAGATTGTTCTTTTGAGTCCCATCCCTTTTGTAAAGGACTCTTTTGAGTGAGTTGAAAGTGAGTTCAGATACCAGGTTTCACTGGAAATATGTTTTTAACCAAGGTGTAATTAAAGCTGCAACAGTTGAACAAGCCAGAAGTATTCAGCAATGCAGTTCCTCCCCCTTAAGTTCCTTGTCCATTGAGAAGTATCCTACCTGTTTAGTGGAGACTTTCAGGAGTTAAATCAAAGACCCCAGAAATAAATTAAGACCCAGGTTACCGCTGTCAAAACAGTCAGTTCCACAAAAAGTCCTTTGTATTTTGGAAGAGTTATTGCAGCCAAAATGAGCCTTAAAGTTCACAGAAACACTTTGCAGACTTAAATAATCACAGCAGCCTAACACAGTAAACAACTTTTGAATGTGAACAAGTTCAGCGTAGAAAAACTCTCAGTAAACTCAGCAAAAAGTACTTCTCTTACGATTTAGACTCCTCTCTTCAGTTGGTTGTGAATGTAGGGAATTAAATGAAATCAGATTGGGCCAAAAGGGTGAAAAAAGGCATCATTCTGAGGGTAAAGTGGAAATCTATTTGGCTCATGTCCTGGAGAGAAATTGACCAAATGCTTACAAAGTTGGTGCAGACATCAAAAGGTTGTTGGTCACCTTCAGGAGAACAAGGAGAATTATTCACCTCTTAATGCTGTCGGGCTGCTTTAAGGGAGACATTTGAAAATGAGGTAGAAGAAACCATTGAATTCATTGTAAAAAGGGGTTGTAATATCCAAAATTTTAAAAAAAAGAAAAGTAAAATCCAGGATTTGTGAGGTTGTTGTTTGCTATCTTAAAGATGTACATGGACTCCAACATAGTTTGAGGTTTAATAGAGATGTAGCTGCTGTAACAATTACTGTAAAGAACAGGACATTTTCTTCCTGCAGAGACCAGCAATTTTCTTGTGCAGGGATGTATAAAATCCTTCTAATTGTTAAAATGAGGGTGCATGCTGCTCTTTAAGTAAAATCTGTATTTTTCATAAATACCAAAGCCTTAAGTACTGCTTGTTCTACATTTGTAAAGGTCAGAAAAATTCTGCTGCTCTTTGTGTGAAGTTTAAAAATAGGGAACAGTCTGCTCATAGTGCTGGTAAAAGATAGTAATTGTCATGTCAAGGGAAGAAGCATTTATTCTCACGCAACTCGCCTGTTTGACCCACAGCAAACACCAAAGGCAACAAGCGTTCCCGCACCAGGACCGACTCGTACACCGCCGGGCAGTCAGTGGGTGAGTCTGCAGTGCAAACCGTGGCCATAAAAGCATCCAGTTGTCTGTTCAATAATATTAGAACATGTGTGAACCTGCTATTGTGCCGTGTCCTTGCAGAAGCACTTGAGGGGATAGACCTCGGCGAGACCTCACACAAGAAACCAGGGACCACCGTGCCCGAATCAATCCACTCCTTCAGTGAGTTCTCATCTCGCTCTGTCATCCCACAGATTACTTATTGTTGCAGACTGGTTTCGTTTTTTCGGTGCTTGTTAACAATACCAAGCTCTGGAGCTGTCATAAATGATTGGTGCAACCGCTGTGCTGTTTCAAGGCAGCACTTTGATTTTCCTGAGCTGCAAAGAAAGGCTGGGAGGAGGAGAGAGAGGGAAGAGGGAGCGCATGAATCTGCCTTCTCTTAAGCTGATGACAGCCTGTTGGTGTTTTTCTTAGTTGGAGACGGCTTGGTACAACCTGAGGCACTGAACAAGAAAGCCATTCAGATTATCAACAGAGTGAGAGACAAACTAACAGGTAAGTAAGCAGCACTCAGAAAGCAACCTAGATATACAAAATAAGCCCAGAGTCTAAAATAAAATGGCAGTTTTTATGATGCACTTTACTTTCTGCAAGTTATTCAATATACCCTTATATTATGATTGTTATTAACCCATGTAGACCTGTGGCAGCCTCAATAGACACACTTATTACCTAGATGATTACAAAAAACAGAAGATTGATGTTGACTGGAATATTTAACTTTCAGCTTCTGCAACAGATTGAGGCATTGAGTGTTTAAGAAAAAAGTAAAAATGAGTGATGCACTTTTTTTTTTCCAATATGTGATATGCCAGTGTTTCAAAGCGCACTGCCACTGATTCTGAGACTTTTTGTCAAGAGCACAGAGTCTCTGCTTTACTAAAATTGACCCGTGCCTGTAATTGTGACAATCTATTTGTGATGTTAACGAATGGGAAAACATGAAAAGCTAAATTTAATCGAGGACTTGTGTAGCCTTTCTCTAGTCTTTCTCACAACTGTTAGGGTTTAACCTCCAGGGGGGAAACTGATAGACCAATGACATCTCTGGTTATTTGTCAAAAAGCCTCTGGAAACACAAAGCAAGACTTCCTTCACATGATATAAATGATTATATATACTTACTGTTAACTAGTCAATAATCTCAAATAGGGCTGAACAATTAATTGAAAATTAGATTGGATCACAATATGGCTTGTTGCAATTTTCAAATCGCAGAAGGTTCAATGTTTTTAGCCCAAAATGTTTTGGACCATTTTTACCTTTTTTTAACCCCGTTTTTACAACTTTATGCCTATTTTGCCCCCATTCATCTTTTTTTGGCCACTGTCAGAACCATCTTTGGAATTTTTACATGGTTTTTGAAATTAAATTTAAAATTTAATTCCCTATGTTGCTGCCATAATCAGTTTTCCTAAGCCACTTTTGGATTTTTTTTTTGCCAATTTTCTCCATTTTTTGCAATTTAATACCTACTTTGCACCTATTTATTCAATTTTTTCCACTTTCATACCATCTTTACCCTGTTTTTACAGTTTCATACCTATTTTGCTTCTGTTCTTCACTTCTTCACTTTTTCTCAAATCTTTTATCCTTAGATTAATTTAATGTCATATTGGTTTTACTATAATAAGATCTACTGCTTATGTTTGTTTAAAAATACATAGGATGAGGAACATTAAAACAATTACAGAGTAATTCATGATAAATCGCAATATTGGGGGAAAAAAAATCGCAATTAGATTATTTTCTCAAATCGTTCAGCCCTAATCTCAAAGTCTTTGCACCCTTTAGTAGATGTCAGCAGTTAAGTTTCTTAAGGTGCTTGGAAACTGGATGTAAAATTGATGAGATTCAGATATTATTTCTTTATAAAATAAATAACTTGACCAATAAAAACATACTCAAAAGCCTCTTTACCTCAATGAGATCAGAAATCATCTTACCTCTATAATAAGCTGTTTTAAAAGAAAGTTTTCTCAGACTTAGAGCTTTTTCTCTCTCAGATTTCAAGAATGCTCTGTGACACATTGAACTTTGATATTGGATTTAATTTCTAAAAATTTCAAGGCATGTTCCCGAGGCTTTTAAAAGTAAATCATTATCACAGGGCTTTTTTTCCAGTCATCCATCACTAAAATCCAATTTATTAACTTCCTCCACAAACGCAGACGTTGCCTCAAGATGTTTTTACTAAAGTAAATATTTCTGTAGAATCAATCTGTAGAGTTATGGTTTTATAGTGCAGTGTGCTCTTTTATAAAAGCTACTTCACTGTTGATGTTGGTCATATTAAAACACTGGACACAACTAATGTCATACATTTCATACATATTAATCAACTTTATGATATTTAGATTAGAGAGAACTTTATTAATCCCTTTGGGAAACTACCTCAGGGAAATTAGAATTCCAGTAGCAGTTTGAAAAATAGATAAAATATTTATTCAAAAAAGATATAAACATCATCAAGTTTTGAAGCCTGGCTCACTGAGTTCTCCAGTACCTTGTATCTGGAGAAAAAGAGATTAGAGGTATCAGGAAATCAAATATATTTTATCAGATATGACAACAGTTTCTTGATCACATCACACCGCGGAGAGGACCCTCATGACACCTCAATGCTTTGAATGTGTTTGAATACTTAATTCTCTACAATTTCCAAAGTATAATGTGATAACAGTTGCAGATGACCACATACATTTGTTACAGAGTACAGATATTCTTGATAATTTTATTTTTATTTTTTGGCCTGCTTTTTGGGGAGAGTGTGGGAGTAAGGGGCAATTATTTAGTTTGTCATTTGCATGTTTTTTTTTTATTATTATTTTCCTGATGTTCTGTTTTGTACATCTAAAATTTAATAAATAAAGTATTCACAAAATAAACATAGATATAATAAATATAAATAAATGTAAAAGAAATATAAATATTTGGCTACGAGCTGCAGTAGCCATGTTTTTACTCATTCACAAAACTCATCACGCTTCACTTATTGTTCTCTTTACTTCAGACTTATCTCCATCATCATGCTTACCATATATTAACTAGGGGTGGGAGAAAAAATCGATTCACATAAGTATCGGGATTTTTTGTTTGACAATTTTTAAATTGATTTTTTTCTTCCAAAATCCAAAATTTTTTTTCCAATGTAAATGCTTCATTTTAGTCTGTGTTCATAAGCCACTTTCAAATGCAATCCAGGCTTTTGAAGAGAGAGTATAAACAGCTGGTTAAAATATTTTGCTGAATAAATCCTAAAAACAGACTCACATGTGATGTGTATTTTTCCAGATTTAGTCAGTAGGCATCATCATTGTTCATCTTTTTCGCTGGTGTTGAAAAAGCTAACTAAAGATTGCAAAAATTGGCAATATCAAAGAATTGCAATTTAAATCGAATCAGCACCTAAAAAAATCGTAAAAAATTAGATCAGGAGAAAAGCGCATCGTACCAGCCCTAATATTAACTGATTTTTTTTTTTTTAGCACCCCTGCTTATTTAGCTGCTCAATCTGATGGTGCGTTGAAGTGCAAACACATTTTCTCCAAAGTGAAGTTGTTCAATGTTCTAGTCTTTCTTTTCACCGATACATTTTAAACTGTGACTGCAAACTTTGAAACAGAAGGAGCAGTTTGGAATAGGCTGGAATGAGGTAAATTAAATAGTGAAGTATTTAGTGTTCTGATGGGATTTCGCGTCCTGCAGGTCGGGACTTCTCTCACGACGAGACTCTGGATGTGCCAACACAAGTGGAGCTGCTCATCAAGCAGGCCACGTCACACGAGAACCTGTGCCAGTGCTACATCGGATGGTGAGAAACGCTGCCGGAGCTTTGACCTGCTCCTACATGACTGTTGTCTTTGACATTCTGTCTGCATTTAAAGATTATTTAATGATGTTTTCATACCTCCATGGTAGAGAAAAGAGAGGGAATCAGAGATTGGCAGACAGGAAAAAGTGACCTGACTTTAAGAGTCCTCTTCAGATCAATAGCCTCTATACATGAGATGCATGACTGGCTATTAAATGGCTAAGTTTTAGATTAGGTTTTTTAAATCAATAAATATTGAAGCATGAATCACTCAAAGCAATCTGACTATTGACCTCAGGGTAATCTATTTGAAATGTTTGGTCTCTATGAGGATTTGCCATTTTATTAATTTTATTTTATTTAATGTAATTCCTCACAGTGGAGAAGTTTATCTCAGTGGTATTTTTGTTGTCCATGGTGACACTGCAGCTGGCTCATGTGGATCTGACTTTGTTTTGTTATTCCACAACAAACAACTAAATACTTGAATAAAATGATAACATATAGATAAATTGTTAATCACAGTTAATCTAAAAATGTATTACGGAAGACGATTACTGATCCAATTTTCCACCAGTAAATTATCTTGTGTCCCCATTTTGCCATTGAAATAGATTATTATTATTTCTATGAGTGATTAATGGGTTTTTTTTGTTCATGAAGGATTTATTTTAAGAGGATCCATCTTTTACAGCTGTGTACGTTTGACCCTCCATTTTAATGTGTTTTGGTAGACTGTAGACTAAAAAAGCCATCGTCAGTCGAACAAGAAAAAAGAGAGAATGGTAAATCACTTAAAAATAATCTTTCTGCTCAGAAAAGTGTTCATCTGAAGAGTGTAATTTCTGACTTTGAATGCTGTTTCACCAAGCAATTTTATTTAAAAAAAAAAGGATCTTGGTGACTGCTTTTTTTAGACTCTTTTCTGACCTCACTGAAGCCAAACATCTTACTCTTTTTCCCTTTGACGGCCTTAACGAATACAGAATCTTATTCAACAGACCCTCATATGTTTTTGTCGCCCCAGTTAAGGAGACAGATACAATGTTTTTAATGTATTTCATTTAAATTTGCTAGTTTAACAGTTAACATTATCAAAACAAAGTTGGGTGACATGGAGAAGAAGGCCAGTTAACCAATCAGCATGTTTTTGGTCTGAGAAGGAAGCAGGATGCAGTGGACAGACACATGGCACCAACCAGCAACATTCTTGCTGTGAGGCACGTGCACTACCTGCTGCACCACTGTGCTGTCCTGTTTTAATGATATGGAATTGATAAACTATTGAACTTTTTTTTTTTTGACAACCTTTATTGTCACAACTAGATAAACATCTTGGTATTTTGTGCATTTTGCAGATATAGCAGATAATTTTTTGAATATTTATGGCCAGTTTCTATGGTCAAAATATCAGCTGTAAATATTAACCCATGTTTTTATACCTGCAGAGACTGACGATCAACTTTTTAGGCAAATTTCTGCCAATATCGGACCAATACCGATATTGGTCTGATATTACTGGCCTCCCTAGTACCCTTGTACTAAGTAATTGTAATAAAAAAACTTCATGCACGTCAATTACTTAGTTAAATTCAGTTTAATTTGGGGTGTATTTAGATAAAAAATTAAGCACAACTTGTTTGGTGTATTCTTCTGTGTGGAAAAAGCTGAGCTCTAATGCTTAGATACTTTTCTCTGTAAAGAAACAAAGAAATTTGTTAGTTTGTTTCAGTTGGTTTTAAATTAGAAACCACATGGACCATCTACCAAAATGTCACACAGTCACTTTTATTTTCCATTAGCAGAAAAATTCCAACATGAAAATGAAAGCAATGAGTTACTTATTTGTACATCAGTAACATGCTATAAAAATATTATGTAAATGAATAAACAAAATGATGATGATGATTCTTCATTTAGTCCAAACACTTTCTAGTGGATTACCAGGCCTCTGTGGTCAGATTATAAATTGAGGCTCTTGATAGTTTACAGGGCATTAAGCCTTGTATATGTTTATGTAACTCAGCATTTAATATGTTTGTGATCCACACAGTCTCAGCCTTTACCTTGCTTTTGAATATACCAGTATAGTTTGACATCTTGATATATGACGCAGCCCCATCTCAGTGGCAGATATTCCCATCATTTTCATGTTCATGGTTTTATTTTTATGTGAGCTAATGCATGTATTACGTCCCTCGTGTACTACAAATGAATGACAATAAGACAGACACTTTATTTCCTCATGAATAAATCTGTTCTCTTGCCTTTTAGGTGCCCATTCTGGTGAAGAATCAGTGACCAAGGCTACATTTCACTAACAAACTCGAATAAAGCACTCGACTCAGACAGGTGTCCACTGAAACTGTACTTATACCTCCATGCTGAGCTTTTGAGACAGACCTTTAGTCTCCTTGTTGTAGACTGATTCTTATTCTTGTAAAAGCTTTTGAGTTTCTAAAAAAGCCTTTTTGAGAGCTGTTTTTACCTGAAGGATATAATTTAACTCGAGGCGCTGCCATTGCTTGAAATCTCTTTGCTTTTAACCTCTTATTTGCTGAGAGCTGTCTACAGCAGCCATATTGTTATTACTGTCCTGGAGACATTCTACTTGACGGTGTTTGATTATATACTCAGCAGTCTGATGCATTGTTGTATATTAATGTGAACATTTGAATAACTTTGCCTACCTTCAACTCACGTAAAGTCCCTTACAGCTCACTAAAGACAGGACAGAGATCAGATTTTATTTGATGTGCTGTTTGGGAATGTGTGTGCCATTAAAACATGTACAGATACTACTGTGACTGCACTCTCCTCTTTTTGTGATACAGGATTGTCATTGTGCTACACCTGATGGAGTCAGAAATAGGGAGAGGTATGCTGGAAACATGTGAGTTGTATCGTTTTGGCACCAGGCAGCTTTTATTACAGTTTGTCACAAACATTTAAACACACTTTGAGCAAAGTGGCTAAATTCTTCTAGCCTTGCAGAGCAGACAGACCTGCCTGATTCTGTAATCCTGCAGGTCCGTCTTGCCAGCCTTCGTTGTCCAGCGAATTCACTCGGCTGAATTCTTAACGGCCCAATCGGGGGAGAGAGGCGGGAGCAGCAGAATGCGGACGTGACAACAAGCGGAAGTTGAGAACTGAAAGTTGAGAACAGACATGCGGATTAGCCTATTGTCCTCATTGCTACTCAGTAAAACTTGGCGAAATCTGCCCTTCTCAGAAGTTTACTTGTAGGGATTGTCTTTGACGAGGTTCATGTCACATAAAAGTGTTCAATGAATCATCTGTGTGGAATAATTTAGTGTAAGATGATAGTATAAGGCCGTTAGCTGTTAGCAGCTAAGTTAGCGGCTAACGGTTTTTAACTGTTGTTAGCTGTTAGCGGCTAACGGCTAATGGTCATTAACTGTTGTTAGCTGTTAGCAGCTAAGTTAACCGCTATGGCTAACGTCCATGAACTGTTTTTAACTGTTGTTAGCCATTAGCCACCATGTATGCTTCATTATAGGAGGCAATCCTGCTTGATGTGGATTGGTCTGTGATGATTGTGAAGAGCCAAACGATTGTCCAATCACAAGCTTGTGTTTTTTTTAACGTTCTGCCCCTGAAAACAAATTCAAAGGGCTCCTACCCAGATAGACTAGTGAAATATTTCTGTGGCAGATATATGGAGCTGTCCATCTTGCTTGTCAGGTTACAATTCTTCAACACACAAACCAAAGAGAGTGTGACACCCCGTCAGAACTCCACACATGATCCATGAAATAAAACTGCTCTCTAAACCATGTTCTCCATTCCCTCCATCAAAACAACACAGAGCTATGTTTATGTCTTAGCTCCAGTTAACACCAAAGCCTTGAGTCTTAAGCAGGGTCTTAAGTTTATTGGGCTGTTTTTGTCCCGACTTTCCCTTTTCCCAACCAAGGACGACAAAAGTCAGATTATCTTATTGCTTATAGGATTATCCTCTAAGATTATCCTGTGGTCTGAGGTGTTAAGAGTGAATTTGTCTTGATAATCGGCTCTTAACAGGTTGGGCTGACATTTGTAAATATTAAACTTGTTCTATATTTATGACCAAAAGTCTTCATGTGTGTGGAGAAAGCCGATGACTCCTGAGTCATGACTCTGTGAATTGTGATGTGGAGCAGAAAGTAGCCAATCAAGGGGCAAGCTGACTGAGGGACAAGAAAGCAGGCGTTAATAAAAAACAAGCATGGCCGACCTGAAACATAAATTTGGTGGACTTCAGAAGTTAAGGATTAGTTTACAGGTTCACGCTGTCTCCAGGATTTTTTCCACTATCTATTCTTTTTTTTCAGTTCAGGATTTTTCTATCAAAAATATTCTTCTTCTACATTTTTGTTAGATCAAGATTGGTCCCACCAGTTTCCTGTCTGGAGGACCAGATTCTAGATCGCTGGTGAGACAGAATCATTGTGTCTTATGCTGTGCTTGGTTGAGATCATTGAGCACGACACACAGTTAGATCAAAACTGTTCAATGCCTGTTTTTTTTTATCTTCATCTGTGGGGTCTATAACAGATTAAATAGCTCTTCAGATTAAACATATCCTCATGTGTGTAGCCCACTTTAGATGAGTTTGTTTTATTTTTTAAATGAGCCGAAATTCGCAGTTGCACAACATCACACCACCACTACCAAGCATCATTCAGAAGCCAGTCAGTTCACATGTCTTCAACAGGGAGAGAGAGCGACCTGCTTCTAATGCAGACGTTTTCTCTTCATCTTTTCATCCCTGTCATGTAGCAGCACATAATTTGTCTTGTAGAACACAAAATAAATAAAAACACAAACTGAATGAGCTGATATTTTCTTCAGTATTTGTCTTGAGGCATTTTATGGCCTTTAATTGGCAGTGAAGAGAGACGGGATAGGCTCAAGTAAGTGAATGAGAAGGCAGGGGAAAATCAAATGGGCCTCAGGTGTGAATCAAACCCAAGCCAGCTGAGGCAAATATGGGACATGCCTGGTTGCTTAACCACTCCATCAAACCAGCATCCCCAAAATTATGGTTTTGTCAATAAATAAATGAATAAACAAAGCATCTTTCAGCAGATGTTCACAAGTTATTTGATAGGCAAAACAAAACCTCAAATGAGCAAGGAATATTTCAAGAGCACAAACCTCCATCAAAGCTTTTCTGTTATTTTTAGCCGAGTTAAGTTGAGAAAGAGTCCATAGAATTTTTTCAGCATATCCAGCAGGTGATTGGACAGTTGTTCTGTCAATCAGCATGTATAACATACCAATCAAATGTTGTTGTAGGCATGCTACTGCGCTACATAACATGAGCTACTTTGTTAAACAAACTCTCGTCTGAGGCCCCATCCACACGAAGACAAACTGAGGTCTAAACGCATAAGTTTTTTGCCGAATCTGTGTATCATCCCTATGAAGACGGCGTTTTTGGGGTCTGTAAATGATCATTTTTGAAACCAGGTTCCAGAGTGGAAAGATTTTGAAATGCCATATACGCAGCTCCGTGATTACTGGCTATCCGCAAGTTTTTAGATACGCTTACGTCATGGTTTCATATCGTCATTGACACGCATGCGCCACACTTTGTGTGGATGGGGCCTAAATCTGTGAGAGGTGGAGAGAAAAACAGCCTTACTATAGAGAACTTTGTGGTGTTTTGTTGGTATTTTTTTTATTAATTATCAAAGAAAGGCAGTCATGATCCAATAAAGCAGCTACTGAAGCCGTTAGCAGCTATGCTAATCTCCGCTGTGGAATTGGAAGACTCCCTTCACATCAAATGTTAACAAATCCTTTAAAAAAAATCCTGACTCTGCATCTGGAGCACAAACTACCAACAAGGTATTTCTGACACTCTCAAAACATGGAAAACTGTCCAGTTGTGCAATGTTAACAGATCCTTCAAAAAGGTTCCTGAAGCTGCATCTGGTACTGGATCACTCTCAGAATCTGATCTCCCTTGTGCCATTACCAACGTCTCCTGAAAACATCTTAAGAGTCCGTTGAGAACATGTCTTGCTCAAGATTAACAAACAGACAAGTACTGCAGAGGAGGTGAGTATAACACGAGCCACATCGTGAATCAAACTTGGAAACCTGTCGAAAGAGGGACAGAAATATGTTTACCATTGAGAAATCAAGGTTTGTGTGTTCAGGACTGGTCTTCCACTTAACTTAAATTCTGTGCATGAATAGCTGTGTATGATAATCCCAGTAGATAAGAAGTTTCTGAAATACAACCAACCCATAAGACAATAACAGCAATGCCCTGTTTAAAGTCAGTTAATCTACCTTTGTTCTGTTTTTAGGACACCCAATCAAATAGCTGTACCCGCTTAAGAAGTACATTTACGTCACAGTGTCTCTTAGCATGTTGTTAGATGCTGATTAAAGCTCAGAGAAAGTTCTTTTTACTTTAAATGTTGAATTGATTTAGCAGATATTCATAGTATTTTATCCAGATCAGTTTCAGGTTTGTATGACTAAATGTATTTGAAAAAATGATACATAACCACTTTTCGTGGAATCAAATGCAGTTTGTGTAGTTTTCTGTCCGTTAAAAAACAGACTCATGGCAAGAGTAATGTGTTATTTCTGGACACTTTGTATTTCCTTGCATTAAAACAGTATTTTTATCAGTATTAGCATTTGTATCTTCTAACATGATTTTTGAAATTACATGATGACTTAATATCCTGCACCCTCTTTTATTGATGATCATGGTGTTGCATTTTATAGACCTGTGATTCTAGATCAGACATGTCAAACCCAAGGCCTATGCACCATCAGCCCTGGGATACAACTTCATGTCTATTATTAATGACCCTTCATTAAATAACACTCCCACCATATTACCATACCATACTAAAGCCCCACAATGCACTGCAACAGCTTCCATGCAGCACCTTTGCACCACCTGCTCCCCCTGTTACTTAACTATCATTCTGGTCAGTGGTTTTATATTTAGACATTTTCTAAATGGGACAGTATTCATTAATAAACATTGACATGTAAATGCATAGGATTATAGCTGAGAGGCTAATTTCATCCCCAGTCCCATTAGCAGGTTTGATGTCAACAGAACAAAAAACAGACATCTGTAATGGAAATGATAACACAAAGCAAATTAAAAGACACACAATCACACAGATAAGACATAACATAGTCTAAAAGAATACAGACCGGGAGTTGGGGGACCGTGGGAATTAAACACACTGAATTATGAAGTGCTGGAGTGCTCAAGTGCCAAATGCTGAAGTGCATAGTGCAGCTGCCTTGGAGATAGTGCTCGCTGCCTGGTCAGCAGATGAATTCATTGGTCTGTGCTTTAATGGACAAAACTAAATATCCTGTTCAAATTCATATTTCAGATTAAAAGTCAATTTTCGAGTGTTGTGTTTGGCCTGCATCTTAAGTTTTGCCCCTTCTGGGAGTTAGTTTGATGCCCCTATTTGGGTTATTAAAGTGTTAAATTATGTTGGTTTGGGGTGCTGGTCTGGCAGAAGTTAAGCAACCCGGCACGACTCGTATATGTTTCTGCCGGCCTGGGTTTGAATCCAGCCTGTGGCCAGTCTGCAGAGTGACCCCACTTGTGCTCTTTCACAAGCCAATCCACCATCTCTCTCCTATCAATAAAAGCATATAAATGCACAAAAATAATCTTTAAAAATGTTTGTTTTCAATGATTTGTATATCTGGAATTTAGATTCATATCATGATGAGCTGTGGATTTCCAGAGATCAGTTTTGTATAGAATGAAGAGAAACAGTGACACTCTGCTCTCTGCTCCTTGTTTTTCCTCCAGTGCCCACAGAGGGCACTGTGACTCCTAACAAGATCCTCCATCTTCTCATGGAATACTGAGGTGGAGGATGCACCCATCATCAGCAGAGAGATGATCAAAACCAGCCTGCATTCTTCCCTGAAATCAGAACAAAAAAAACATACTTTGGATTTTGAAATCCCAAATTGGCACAGGATTGCATTTTCTAACTGCAGCTGCTCTATATTTATCCTCCTCTTTACACCACAGGGAGAAGCAGCAGTCATTTACAGCGAAGGAAAAGAAAAGGGAATCAGATGTAGCAGATTGCAGAGGCAGCATTAGAGACAAACTGTTAATTTGGCTTCCTGCGCTTTTATCTAGTCAAAAGGAGGTAGGTTGTGTTTCACTCATTGCTATTCCCCCTCTTATTCCTCCATTATTTCTCCCCTGCATTCTCCTCTGAAGGTTAATTACTTATAGATAGTTAAGGATTACGGATCAACAAATGCAGCCCATTGATCTCTTCCCTGCCGTGCCCACCTCTGCAATGTCACACTCTTTACACACTGGGACCGAGGCCTGGTGATTATCTGTTCATATCGATCCATTCCTCCTCTGTTTTCACTCGCTTTTATTCCCTTCTTCTCTCTTCCTTTACCTCTGCTCTGTCACTTTCCTTCCTCCCGCCGCCAAAAGCTCATTATTGAAAATGTGACTTTTCATAGTCCGTGCCACCGCTTCTGTGTTCTTTCTCGCTCGTCTAATTTGTTTGTATTTTTTTTCTGCTCTTCAAGTCTGCGGAGGGGTTCAGCGAGTCAATAGCTCAAGTTAAATAGGTTGCATTGATTTGGAGAGGGATTTAGCTGTTTACCAACTGTGGAAATGGGCTTGGGCTGTAGAAAAAAATACTATGGGTGCCTGTGTGGAGTAAGTCAATGGTGACAAATGATCTCATTGGGAGACAATGGCCCTAAATGAGAGGAGGTGAAGGGCTCGGCTGCAGAGGAAGGAGATGCAGCAGGACACGCTCCATCAGCCTTTTAGGTTGTCACATGTTACTGCATGGGCCAGGCATCTTGATAGAGGGCTGGTCAACATGGGCCAACAGTCTTATGTCAATATACTGTAGCTGAAAGGCAAAATGGGTGAAAATAGTATAACGATACAGCACTCAAATGAAAATACTACAGTACAAATAAAGGTAGCACTCAGTGGTTCATGTTATCGCTCATATAATAAGCAAATGGGTATAAGCCTCCTATTGGATAATTACTGCATGGGAGATTATCTTTCAGCTGGCAACAAGTTAGTTCACCCCAGCTGATGCAGGTAGTAGACACATCCTGTGGTAGTGGAAAACATGTTAGCCTGTTTAAGAAGGATAAAATCATTGGCATGAATCAAGCAGAGAAAACACCTAAGGAGATTACAGAGACTTACTAAAATTTGGTTAAGAACTTTCAAGGATAAAATACGGTAGGAAAAAATCTGAATGATCGTAATCACTTAAACGTTTGGCCGAATCAAATCAAAGAAAAACAAGACTAGAAGTCAGGGGTATGTTTAATAGTTAAAGTGGAGCATTTCCACACACACAGTGCGAAGAGAACTCAAGGGATTGGGACTGAACAGCTATGTGGCCTTAAGAAAACCAATCATCAGTAAGGCTAACCGCACTGAAGAAGGTCATGTGGTCTGATGAGTCCAGACTGACCCTGTTCCAGAGCGATGGGAGCATCAGGGTAAGAAGAGAGGTAGGTGAAGTGATGCACCCATCATGCCTAGTGCCTACTGTACAATCCTGTGGGGACAGTGCTGTGATCTGGGGCTGCTGCTGTTGGTCGGGTTGAGGTTCAGCAACATTATGGCCCAAAAAATGAAGTCAGCTAACGACCTGAATATACTGAATGACCAAGTTATTCCATCATTGGAATTTTTCTTCACGAATGACACGGGCATATTCCAAAATGACAATGCCAGGATTCATCAGGCTCAAATTATGAAAGAGTGGTTCAGGGAGCAGGAGACATCGTTTTCACACATGGATTGGCCTCCTCAAAATCCAGACCTTAACCCCACGGAGAATCTTTGATGTGCTGGTGAAGGCTTTGGCAGTGGTCAGACTCTCCATCATCAGTACAAGATGTTGGTGAATAATAAATAATGGATGGAAATAAATCTTTTGACATTGTAGAAGCTTATCGAAACAATGCCACTGCAAATGCGTGCTGTAATCAAAGCTAAAGGCGGTCTATTGAAATGTTAGTGTGTGACCTTTTTTTTCTTTTTGGCCAGGCAGTGCATATTGACCTTTTACCAAGAAATATAAAATCAAAACTGTGATTTGCATTCGCATATGAAGAAGGGTGTTAGAATTACCGTTACAAGCATTAGCACACTGTATTTGACCAAATATATTTGACAAGAAGCAGACCAGTGACCATTAAAACTTTTTTGTTTGAAATTGACAAGCTATCACGCTTTGAATTACATTGTTAATTTTATTTAAATGTGTTTGTAAAAAAGTTATCCGTTAAAATGTCAGCTGTACATTTCTACCTGTAAACTGACCTTTGATGAGAATGCGAGAAGCAAACATTCCCCATAGAAATCCTATGGCCTCGGTCGCATTGTTTGGATCTATCAGTAGCTCCCATGATCTGCCATTACTGTCGAATAATTGGCCCATTGGCTTCTACAGACTTGACGCAACTCTCTCTTTCCATAGCTCTGGGTAGTATTAGGAGGGTTTTTCTGACAGAAACTGATTAAAGAAAAAAAGTCTGCAGTGAGAAAACACCAAAACATTATCATAGTGATGTTAAAAAAACAAACATTGAAAGTCAGTTCGTACTAACAGATGTTGATCACAGTGTAGGTAGTTCCTCTGCCATTCTCCACATAGCTGTCAAGTCTCCCGTTTTGGCCGTGAAACTACTGTATTTTACGTATTTTATCCTCTTTCCCGACGTCCTCCTGTATCAGTATTCTCCCATAAATCTCCCGTGTGATGATATAATAATAAAAACATTCCCCTGCCTCTCCAAACTGAACTCTGTCACCAGCCTGAATGGGGCAGTAATGCTCCAAAATGATGGATGCCAACAGCCGTACAACCGAAGAAGAAGAAAAAGCCTTGGGAGAGCGTCCACCTGCAGTAACCTGAGTGGCAGCTGTTGAGAGATTAGAGCCAACAGAACAAACCAAGAAAAACAAAGTGTTTTAGATTTCTTGCACATCTGTGTTAAAATGTGAGGGTTACTGGAGCTTAGTTGGGGTTGTGGGACAACTCGTAGTGGGCTTTCCTTATTTTCAAAGACAAAACTTAACAGGTAAGCATTCTCCCGCGGACTTGGATCCCCCTCTTGTAGCTTGGCTACACGCACTGAATCAGAATCTGTGCACGCAGGAGGTGGGCAGAACGGCAACAGGATTTGATTGGTTTAAAATGTGGGCTACAAAGATTTCATTGGTTGGTGTTTTCCCAGGTTGTCTCCTGCCATATGTAGCAGATATTTTTCGCTCTATTTTAGGAACACATTATGAATTGATTGCCACAAAAATCATTTAACCAGTATTACAAAAAGTGTATCTAAATCAGGTTACCAACCCGAGATTTAAGATAAAAAATGTTGCATATCGTTGCTTTGGCACCTTTCTGACGTCATATATTTGTTGTGTCAAATTAATATATGTGGAGAGGAGAACAGAATTTGTTGGTCTTTCTGCTTGATTATCCTTTAGAGTAAGGAGGGACAGGTTGTACCTTGTGTTTTCTCCTAGACCAGGCAATAAAATTGGACAAATAATACAAGTGGCTCTTAAATTAAATCAAATAAATTAAGTTATCAACCCATTTGAACAGAGCATTTCCAGTCTACTGCCTTGTAGTCACTAAGCATATTACTGTTTGTGGTTCTTCCTGTAAACGCTCATTTTATGGTCATTCGTCCTGTCTTCTTTTATTTTGAAATCAACAAACCTGATATGGAAACTGTTTTTACCTTCTATTTGTTTGGTAATAAGAGTATATCTGAAAAGTTTGACATGTTGCCCTGCTCCATCTGAGCCAGGACCTGAGGAATGATGGGCTGTAGTGAGAAATTCTCAACTCTTCGCCCCCTCACCGCTGGGACTGCAGTCTGCTCCTGTTGCCTGTTCGTGTTTCCTCCGTCTCTGAGCTTGTATTCCACCACAAGAGCTCCCCTCTGGATGTTATTCCACTTCCATGCACTCTCTTTAGCTTCCCCACGACCTCCAGAGATTTCATAAGTGCTCTTTCCAACCCTCACCGTGTCTTGAGTGTAGTCACACAAACCAAAGCACACTCTCAGGATGAAGAATATTCAAATTTTACCTCATCCCATTTTCTTAAAGCACCATTATGCGGGAGGTGTTTTACGGGCAGATTTGGAGTTTTGCAACGCTCTTCACTTTCCTTTTATGAGCCGCCGCCGTCCTCAGGTATAACTCTTGTCTGGCGTCTTTGCAAAGTCATCGTCTCCTTTAATTTCCGGTGTGAACATCATCCTTGGACTCTTCTCCTGCTCCATGAAGTCCATGCTTGAAAATGCCGAGCTGAAAGAGCTAAGAGGAAGAATTTGCCTTCGGGTCTTTCTGCCAGAAATCCGTGCAGGAGATCCCGGGAGATTTTACTTCTCTACCAAAGTTACACAGAGCACGAATGAACAGGTGTTCAGGACAGAGAGAGGGAATGAAAGGATGACTTTTACATGAGCTTTGCAAAGAAATGATTCAGCCTGAGATTCTCTGACTTTCCTCTGTGAAAAAATCCAAATCTCACTTTAGAAGAGAATGTCAGAGTCATTTATTTTTTTAACCTAGTATGCTAATGTGAAACTCTAGGGCTTTTTACTAAGATGACTGTAAAAGCATGTTTTTCTGCAGGTTTGGGGGTAAAAAACCTTTTAAATATTTTAGTTCAGACAAATTTGCCTGCATCTATTCTGGATGCATTTTTAAAGAAAGTTGTGGTGTAGACGTTTCTATTTTTTAATCTGTTACTTTTCCTTTCAAAGGCACCGTTTATTATGAATCTTGAATTAGAGTGGGTAGAAAGTAGTTTTATCTTTGAGAGAGAAAGGCCACAAAGTGCTGTGCAGAAACTGTAGTGATGGAAACATTAAAAAAAAAAAAAAAAGACCAGAGCTTGGAAGAAGAAAACAAATAAAATCTGATGTTTGAAGGTACGTCTCATGCTGTCTTTTGCCTAAGTCACACATTTCCGTTTCTCATGCCGATTGTGCACGACTGTACACGATTGACGAGGCTGGTGTGATCGCTATGATATGGGATGAAATGACTGTCTCACCCCTGGACACACCCCATAAATACACCATCAGTAGCGCTTCTACAGCGCTTTGGGGGCGTTCGTACGACGATATGTGAGGATTCCTTGAATTTCCATCCCGCTGACATGACATCAGCCCCACTCGAGCTCAGTTCGTGTCACGTAAGCCCCGACTGAGCCCCGTTGCTTGCGCTGTCTTGAACGGGACACAGTCGGGGCACAAACGGATACATCCTTGTCAGTTATCCTCATAAAGCTTTCAGGATTGAGCCACGATAGGCCCGATTGAGCTCCGTACATGCCACGCTAATACCATTCGCATTAGGACTGTATTAGGCTTCCATCACACAACACGCGCCGAGAGCGCCGATTCTCCACGACAGTTTTGAACACTTTAAAACTGTCGGGACCCTTCCACGTTCCCCGCCGTTCATCCACGACTATACAGCACTGATCCAGTCTAAGCAGCGCATGCAACACGACCAAAGCACGCTTTATCAGGATTATGACAATCGTGCACAATTGCCATGAGAAACGGGAATGTGTGACTGGGGCTTTACACCTAAAATTCTGTTAGTTGTTGTAAAATTTGGAGTCGGGTTGCACATCCAGCGGTTCTGGTAGATAACTATATTTTTTGCAGTTTAAAGGCAGGTTTTTTTTAGTTTAAAAAACAAACAAACATGTTTAATGTGATTAACAGTCTTAATCTTGTTTTCTGCACATTCTACTGTCGATGATGTGACCTCGTCAAAAAACAAAGTGAAGTGCAGGAATGAGTGTCATGTCTGGCTTAAATTGGACGACATCACATCTCCAGAATTTCAGCACGTCTACTTTGGCTTCCTGTTAGTTTTTGGATTGATTTTAAGGTTTTACTGATCACATTTAGAGCACTAACAGGTCTGGCTCCGTGTGATGTCTTCAAACATCCATTTTTGTCATTTTAGCCCATTATCCTTTTCTTTCTACCCAATTTACTCTTGTCTGCTTTTATTTGGATTCACTTTTGTATATTTATAGATTAACAGCATGAGTTAACCAGAATTTTGATGTATATGTAACCAGTGGCATTCCTGCGTTGTGTAGATATGTGGAATTATAAGGCGACACTGGACATCTCTATTTGGCCACATTTATTCTGGCAAGAGAAAATATTTACTAAAGGACAGCATTAGCCTCCCAGCCTGCTCCAGGTCCTACACAAAGCGAAGTTACAGCATTAAAGATAACCTGAGGAAAGTGCACGTAAGTAGCTAAATGCTAGCTTAGCTTGCTGCACAAACATATGTGTGTGAAAGGGGGAAATAAACATTCATATTTAACATAATGGAAATCTATACAGATAAAGGAGAAACCAAAAGAACACAGGGAACAAAACATGTAGATATAAAGGTGGGAATATGGATACACAAATGTTTTGCATTATCATCTCTTCTTATATTATTTTCAATCGGTCAATTCTGTACGCTAAGTTTGATAGCTTTCAGTTTCTCAATTGTAATCATTCCACTCTTTCTTTTAACCACATCTTGAACTTTTTTTACTCCTCTGCTTTATTCTTTGGCTTTTACCCATTTTTATTGTAACAGTTTTGTGTGTACATACTCACACAACATACAACACACATATATATGTATCTAAGTCTTGTAATTAACCCCAATTTTAGCATCAAACTACGTTGGCCGAATAGATGCTGCAGTAAGATTCTTTACTGTGTTTCATTTTTCCTTGACAAAGCTTCAATGTGAGGGAGTATTTTGTGAATCAACGTATGGGCTGCATATCCTTATATTTCCAAGTAACATCACACAATCAAGAACCCAAACTATCCCTTTAAGAAAGCCTTTCAAAGTTGTAGGTGTCTCTCTAGTGTTACCATGTAGCATTATGGGATGAAATGTTATCTGACGGCAATGGAGAGGACCTTTTTTTGTTGATCATTTTTTGTGAAGAAAAATGTCTCTCATTCAGTCTTTAAAAGCAACAAAACACTTCAACAAAAATTGAAGTTTATCCATGTCCTCAGGCTTAAGATATTCAAGTTAAAGCCTTCAGAATTTGTTTTTAAAAACTGTTCCCAATGTGGTTTTACTGAATTAAACAAGATTTTACCCTTGAAGCTAAGACCAGTAATAAAAAAATGAGCTATCTCCATGTTTAACAAAGACGTTAAGTAATTCTGAGCACATTTCAGCGGCTGCAGTGTCTGAAAACAGGTAAACTGAGCCGAGATGTTTCAGGCTGAGGCTCTGAGGAAATTCAAAGACACAGGAGGGTTTAAGCAGGAACAGGCGAGCTAACCACTAAATGAGGGACACAATTAATTTCCTCTACAGGGATCCAAGGTAATGTCTGAAGACGTGCTGGTCTTTGTTTCAGGGAGACGGCTGCTCTAATTAAGGTGTCATGAGAATGTATAGCTCCTGTAAAGGTGTGTGTGAGTGTGTGGATGGGGCCTGAAGGAGCAGCGCTGCAGGGGAAGAAACTTCAGACCAAAGTTCAGTAAAAAGATCCCTGCAGAGCTCAAGCAGAGCTGGCTGGATACTAAAGCTTTCACATATATATTCAGTTTTTAACACACTTGATGATATTAGGTAGGTTTTTTATTTCCATATAGTTCATGTTGATGGAAAAGATTTTGCCAGGTCTTTCTTCAGTGAAAGATTTTCTTCCGTAAGGACTAGTGATGGTAACTATGAATTAACCACAAGGTAATTTATCTGAAATGCTTATTCTAAATAGGAGAACTTCTTTGCATCTTTATATCTTTAATTCAGTAGCATTTATTAGGGACAAAATGTAAAATTAACTAGAAGAGCTCCGAAAGAACACACCACCAAGGCATGTCCAACATTGTCAGGTGAGTTATTGTCAAAAATAAGGAAAACTGTCCTATCTCACACTGCTGAGAAGATTCCTGGATCCAACATCTGGATTTGTTTCACCACCAAAAGATCTTGTCCCTTGTGCATCGACCAACATTCCCTGAAAATGTCGCTATACCAGTTTAGAATTTAGTGAGTTATTAGTGAAAATGTGGGAAACTGCCCCATCTCTTATTGTTCTAAATCTTTCAAAGGTCAATGGTGTGAAATCTTTGTTTGTATCCGACGAACCATTATCTGAGCAACACTAGCTCAATGTTTACCTGCCCGATATAAGGTACAGGTATGGCATCACCACTTGAACAAATCACACAGATCACATAATGAAGAGAAAAGAAATATCCACTGACCTCAAAGTTACACTTGGCCCCTTAAAGCCAGTTGTGTCATATTTGAGACATACTTAAATGATACCGCTATCTAATCAATAGGCATGCAACGAAATTTCGTGCTGCGAAATTTCACGAAATAAAAAATGACGAAATAAAATTCAAAGACGCACAAAATAAAAAACGCGAAGGTGATTTTTACCCTCCTCGCCTACTGTAGCGAAACACTCGCTTCAGAATGGAGGAAGACGAGGTCGGGGAATTAGCTGACGCTCCTTCATCAAATAAATTGGTTGTGTGGACCTATTTTGGCCTCCCATGTAAAAGACGAGAGAACGGTGAGAAGATTGCGGACAAAACAACAACCGTGTGCAAAATATGCCGCTGCAGTTCACCGTATACTGCGGCGAGTACAACTACCAACTACTTTAAACTGGAGACAGGCAGCAACTGTATGTTTGTGTAAGTCCGCATAAAAAACAATATTTGATTTTTGCATCTGTTAAGTTGACAGAATTTGATCATAATTGAAGATCAGAAGTATATGCACTGTTATAGGCTAAATATTATAGTTCACAGTTCAGACATTTATAGGTCTAAACTGCAGCTCTGAGGACTGCTATTTGTTCTCCTTTTCATTCAAGAATGTACTTATCCTGATTGTTATAACAACAAACATATATTATTGAGATTGTATGTTTGTATTTGCACTGTAGTCTAAATAAGGGGAAAAAACTACAATTTTGTTTTTTTTCAGAGAGCATTTATTTTGTACTGATGCAGCAATATTTTTTGTACTGTATGTCTGCATTAGGAAGAAAATAAAGAAAATGAGATTTTTGCACAACTTCCTACTGTTGGGGATTTTCTATAATCTTTATTTTGTGTCATTTCGTATCGTGAGCCCTGTTTCGTATTTCGTATTGTTTCGTGAGTTGACCATTTCGTTACACCCCTACTAATCAATATGATCAACAAACTACTAAAGAAAAAACATCTGAATACAATCAGATAAATTATAAGAATGTCCTCAAGTTGATTATCAGTTGCCAAAAACAACTAATGTATCAATGAGATACCAAAAAATATATTAAATTTTATGGAAATTTTGTTTGGATTTCAGAAGAAAGCGAAATAAACATTTCAGCTCCAAAAACTTGGATTTTCTGGCAATAGTTTGTGTTTTCAGGATTTAAAAGGGTTAAAAGTAACAAGTATTGAGAACCTTCATGAAAATGTAGTTAGAAGTATAACATACAATATGTCTTTCAAATGTAGTGACAGCCATAAGGTTAAAAAAATTACATTAAAGTACAGATACTCAAATATAGTACTCAAGTAAATCTACTTTGTTTCTGTCCACCCCTGATATTAAGTAAGAAAACTGTAGTTTGATTTTGATGAGGATCATGATGATGATGTCAGCTTGACTTTAGGTACCGCTACCTTCAATAAACGAGTGTGCAAGGGCCTATTTCAAACTCTGTCCAAGCCTCTACATCATTGAGGTTATCCAACAGTATTACAGACAAGTTCAAAGTATTTAAGTATCTGATAATGTTGCCTCACTTCACTCTCAGGTACCAAAATACACACGCTGCACTCTACAGCAAATCGCCCCCAGTCTCGTCAGTCGTCTCCAGTGCATGGCAGCAGTGCACCCATGTGCTGGTGTAGCTGAGAAAACTTGGTGAGTCTATTTTCAGTGGGAGCTGCTTCCATCCTGCTGTAATGTCTGAAAGAAACACATTGACCCAATACAGGACTGAAGGCACTCAGAGTTTGTGGAATTTCAAATTACAGTGGAATTAGTGAAAATAGCATTGATCCAGTCAGCAAATTAATGACAGGCAGGCAATATAAGTCATAGTTTGCCTCTTGCTCTTCCTGTTATCTCAAAATGACTTTGTGAAGTTGAGGTTTCAAGTGTGCACGGATATGCACCATCAGACAGAGCAAAGCTGTGCAGATAGGACACTACAGATTGACTGTGGAAATTTAGGGTTATATGTCTCATGATACTGTATTCATGTTATGCTTAAGTACTATATTTATATCCATTTCAATGCTCTTTAGCACATATAATTTTTAAAAGGCACCCGAAGAATGCAAACCTTCACCAAAGTAGCTCACATACTGCTGTTACATCTAAAAGCAATAGCTCCATGATAAAGTTGCCATCACAATATGATTCACTAACCCTGAAAACACACCTAGCACTCACAATCTGTTGATATCATCATTAGACAGTTATTGAGCAAAACCAATTGTTCACTAATGTGGTTATCTGGATCATATTGAAAAACATTTTTAATTGTGGCCATTACCAACATCTCCTGAAAATTTCAGCACAATTTGTCCAGTAGTTTTGCGTGAACTTGCTAGCAAACACTGTCAAAAACCCCCTTGGCAGAGGTAATAATGGGAGACTTATTACTGCGGCGACTGTCGTAATGCTGCATTCCAGTAACCTCGGAACTGGGAGTGACATCTTCGACTTATCAGCGTTCTAGTTGAAGTTGGATAAAAACATGCCGATCTACCAGGCTACTGTTAGCTGTTGTTAGCACGCCCTGCGTTGTTGTTCACAAATATCACATGAAGAATGTGATTATCACTATGGCAGCATTTTTGTAAATATAAGTCTAACAATACTATGTATACAGCTGATCTAGAGCGACACACCCCAGTCAGAAGTGCAAATAAATTGATTATTACAGGAGCTAAATAACTGTTCACACTGGGGGCATCCACCTTCAATTGTCAACTCGGGGTGGCGAGGTTTCACCGAGTTCCCAGTAGGAAATTCCAAATTCGGGGAACGTTCCAGTTGCAGTTTCCTACTCGGAACCCGGAAATTCCTACTTCTGACTACAACTGGAATGCATCAAAAGACGTAACTGAAGCCAAAGCGTGTGTTTGTTGTGTTGTAGCTCGGACCTTCCTCAGAACTCTGCATTGCTTTACAACTTCTTTTTTCAACAACTTACAGGATGCAAAGTGATGAGGTAATGAATCTCTTTCTAGTTACGTAGCGATAGTTTTTGATGAGTGACAACAAGCAATTTTTGAAAAACTTAGAATCGTAGTTTTGTAGCCGGCTATATATCAGTACTTACAGCCCGGTGCTCTAAGACGAGTAATATAAATAATAAAATAATATAAATTTGCTCTAGTTTTAATTGTCTTGTTCCCGAAGTTGAGTATCCAGGCCAGTCCAGCCCTGTCCGACCTGACCGGAAGGCTAAGGAATAGCATTTATAGATAACCTATTTTGATGCTATAAAACTCATCTAAAAGTGTGTATTTCCATCAGGTATATATCTAAAAGTGAGACTTTTTTGTAATTACTTAGAAACTCCTCACAGTCTCTTTAATTGTAAATATTAAATGTCACACATACATGCTTTACAAACAGCAACCCATAATTGGCTTTAGAGACTTGTGACTTGACATGAACCATCGTATTTGAAAGTCTCACCAGCTTGCCCTTGAGTCAAATAGGATGTTGTGTAAGACCCAAAGAAAATCCTGCAAAGCATTTTTGAGATATAGCATTGACGAGCAGGTGGTGAACAGGAGAGTTTTACCTATGACCTCAAAATCTAAACAGGTCATTGTTCACAAAAAATAAATGTTCACAGTTTGATAGAAATCCCTGAAAGCTTTCAAGTCAGCATCCATGTGAAAGGAGTGAAACAATCTCCATGACTTTGACCTTTGGGCTTCATTATGTTGCCAGGTTGTGTCATGTTGGACTTTTGTGAAAGAAAATCCTTCAAAACAGTCTCCTGATATTTCATTTACAAAATCACATTCATAACCAAAGGCTAAACAAGTCAGCCCCAGAGGTTTCTATTTGTCCAAAACTCCACTATCAGTTCATACATAGAAATGTAGCTAGTATGGGCATTCAGCTAAAAAATATCAAGACATGGTTTTTGGGTCTTTTTATCTGGGCCCGCTGGTTTGTCTCTCCTTCCTGACTTTTCTTCCCCAATGAAATGGTCTGAAACAAACCCCACTCAGCCTCCTGATGGTTTTGTGAGAACTGTGTGCCTCTCACTACTCAAACTTCCCTCCAGCTCTGCCTCTCTCGGCCTGGCCAACAGCGCTGAAGAGACAGCATCAGAGGCGATATTGACGTCTAAACAGAGGAGTTCGATTTGGAGCTTTGGAGTCGTTTAAAGCCGGAGCCCACAGCCAGGACTCAGGCTGTCTTTGTGCACTGTGCTGTAAAGCTTGTATCGATGAACTTGACAGCAGTTTAGCCCGCCCGAGATGTGCCGCTCTCTGAGGGCGCCTCAAACACGTTCTCCCGCCAGCTTTGGCCTTGTTTACCCTGTCTGTTGATGTTCAGCCGAGCTGGCATGTCAGAAATGTGTGTGAAAAGATTTTCTCCTTACGTGATCATCTGTTTGACTTGAGACTGCAGACTAAGAAGCTTATGTCGATGACATGATGTTTGCTGTAATTACAGTATTTGAGCTGTAAACACAGAGACGTGATCCAAGGTGGGAAAAGATAAAAACAGCCAGTAAGAATTAAACATCCATCTCCAAATGGCATCATGAAGGAGGTAATTGGTTGAAAAATTGCAATCTTAATACCAAGTGACATCAGCAAATGGCACGCAGTATGCTGCTGTTTGTGTTGATGCTGATCTGATGAGCTCCACCACCTGTTGACAGATCTTACAAGACAGAAAAACAGCCAAGTCTACGGAGAAAAGCTGCAGAGATGGAGCTCGGATCTTAGAACAGACAAATAAATAACAGACCAAACATTCAACCTTATCAATCAGGTTTGGTCACATTAGAGCTCAGTTACAGCATGATGCTCTGGACCGTAGGCAATGCAGACAGCAAGTTTATCTGAGAAGCTGGTATCCAGAGGCAATAAAGCAAAGGGTTTAGTTACAACATGAAAAAATGGTCTAGGTCCAGACCAGCAGTGTCAGGACCACATCAGTTCATATTATTTGTATCAGAAACCAGATCAGCATTATCAAGGTTCAAATAATCTTTTTATTATTCATACCATTCATTTTGAGGTGCTGATTGTCTTTTTCGAGGCCCAGATCATACAAATAACAAATACTTTGCGCTTTTTATTTAGTAGAAATGAAAAACACTTTAAATAAATCATCATTCACTAACAAAGTACATTTTTTCATGATTAAACTTTTGCTTCCAGGCTCCACCTGTTGGATTTCTCTTGTGCTCCAAAGTCCATAAAATTCACTCTATTTCGGACCTCTTGAATTTTCATCTCTCAGACATTTTCCTTTATATTCACTCCATAAAACTATTCTCATGTGTCTGCAGTAAGCAGTGTAGTCACTGTTAAAATCAATAACTTCTGAGCTTGTCTCTTTAAAGCCTGCAGACCAAAAACAGCTAAGAGTGAAGCAGAGGAACAAGAATGTGGTGGGTCAAAGAAGCACCAAGACAAGTTGGTTTGCTCACAGAATAGTAAAGCTGTGTGAATGTTCTCTATACAGGGTTTAGTTTAACCCCTTGTGTTATTTTATTGTAGTCTTTTTTCTGAAGTGATGTTACACCACATGCAGCAAACATATCCATCTACAACACTGTATAGCCTAGCATCCATGCTAGCACAAGTCTCCTAAAAGATGGGCTGAACTGACTGACATCACCTGTGGATAACACACGACAGAGTGGTGAAGGGATGACGAAATTTTCTTAGGCCAACATGGAAGTTAGCTTTGTGTGTGTTCCCTCAACTGCAAGCCCACCAACAGCTTTTACACCGTGTTTTGGATCATTACAGATAGCTTTGTAGCAAACAGATAAGCTATAAAACTTACATGTTATGTTTTTTATAATCTTAAAGACGCTATGAGGAGTTTCTAAGTAATTACAAGTCTCACTTTTAGAAATATGCCTGATTGAAATACACACTTTAAGATGAGTTTTATAGCATCAAAATAGGTTATCTATAAATGCTATTCCTTAGCCTTCCGGTCGGGTCAGACAGGGCTGGACTGGCCTGGATACTCAACTTCGGGAACAAGACAATTAAAACTAGAGCAAATTTATTTTATTCGGACACGTCTCTTAGAGCACCAGGCTGTAAGTAGTGATATACAGCCGGCTACAAGTACGATAATAAGGTTTCCAAAAATTGCTTGTCACACATCAAAAACTACCACAACGTAACTAGAAAGGGATACATTACCTCGTCGCTTTGCATCCTGTAAGTTGTTGAAAAAAGAAGTTGTAAAGCAATGCAGAGTTCTGAGGAAGGTCCGAGCTGCATTTATCACAACAAACGCACGCTTTGGCTTCAGTCACGTCTTTGGTGCGTTCCAGTTGCAGTCAGAAGTAGGAATTTCCGGGTTCCGTGTAGGAATCTGCAACTGGAACGCTCCCTGAAGTCTGAATTTCCTACTGGGAACTCAGTGAAACCTCGCCACCCCCGAGTTGACAATCGAAGATGGATGCCCCCAGTGTGAACAGTTATTTAGCTCCTGTAATAATCAATTTATTTGCACTTTTGACTGGGGTGTGTTGCTCTAGATCAGCTGTATACATAGTATTGTTAGACTTATATTTACAAAAATGCTGCCATAGTGATAATCACATTCTTCATGTGATATTTGTGAACAATAGGGCGTGCTAACAACAGCTAACAATAGCCTGGTAGATCGGCATGTTTGTATCAGACTTCAACTGGAACGCCAATAAGTCGGAGATGATGTCACTCCCATTTCCGAGGTTACTGGAACGCAGCATTACGACAGTCGCCGTGTATGCTCATGGGTAGTAGAGTCTTTATGTTGCCGGTAATAGATTCTCCTCATAGCACCTTTAACAGAAGAATCTACTTTTCACAATTTTTTAAGCTTAAACATAATCATAGAGAGTAAAGAGCTGTTATCCAGATACTTTGGAACTACAACATGGTGATTTAACATGTGCTGCATTCCAGTTGTGCTGGGAAGTCAGGATTTCCAAGTTCTGAGTGAAAAATTTCAACTGGAATGTCCCCCAAAATTGGAATTTCCTATTGGGAACTTGGGGATCCTCACCACCCTGAGTTGACAATCAAAGATGTCTGCCCCTGGTGTAAACAGTTACCAAGCTCCTGTAATATTCTGTTTATTAGCACTTCTAACTGGTGTTTGTGGCACTAAATCTGCCATATACACAGTCTTGTTCAACTTGTATTTATGGAAATGCTGCCATGCTGTTATTTACATTCTTCATGTTGTATTTGTGAACTACAACACAGGGCTTGCTAACAACAGCTAACACAATGGCTAACAATAGCCGGCTAGATCGGCAATTTTTTTTTGTAACTGGAACGCTGATAATTCGAAGATGTTGTCATTCCCACTTCCCTCTTCCCATTTTCGAGCTTAATGGAACACAGCAACTATAATAATTACAACTTATAATATCATAATGTGATCTCTTGTTTGAGAATTTCCATTTAATCAGATGACCTGATCATTTTGATCCAAATGGCTGTGACAGTACTGTGTGATTTATTGATTATTGTAAAGTGATCAGAGATGCTTGTAGTTGAGTCTTTGGCTATTTTTGTAATCCTTATCAGCAGTTCATTGGCAACCATTTTTTTAAAAAACACACAACAATGGTTTAAAATTCAAAAGCAAGCAAAATCTGATACATTTGATCATTTCATTAAACATCAGAACATTAAAATCTTGTGTGCATGTATTCATCCTCAACCTGATTTAAGCCATTTATCCAAAAGCAGTATTTTAAATTCCATATGTGTCAGATGTAAGAGCTAAATGCTAACTCACTGTCATGTTTTTGGACTCATTCATGCACCACTCTGTTACTGACAAATCCCTTGAATGACCCCACGTCAAAATACAGAATGATCCAATTAAATGTGTTTTGGTGAACGTCAGGTGAAGGGGAAGTATTTTAATGTGCCGTGTCTTTTTTAATGGAGGTGACACTGTCCCTGCTGCCTTTTTCTGTAGCTACAATTCAAAAGACATGAAAGCTTAACCCAGTCGTGATTGTTTTCTTTCTGAAATCCTCTCCATAAAAACATTCATTAATTGCATTCACAACATAAACAGTATAATTGAAAAGCCATATTTTTCATTTTTGTAAATAATCCAGTAGATTTAAGGACACATAATTAGAGGTCTTAGTGTATAATCCTACTTTATGTCTTTATGAAATAAAAAGCTGCTTTGTTCTGCGTGTCGGAGTCACTCCTGATGACCCACTAACCCCACAGTGAACCCTTCAAACGACTCATTTTTTGGACAAAAATAGCAGCTGTATTTTTTTTCTCTTTCTGAGAGCGTGAGAGACTCTGCAGTCTTTTTATGTAATAGATGGTGGATTTTCCCATTCTTTGTGGAAGCTTTCCCAACATTATTAAACATTTCTGACTTTGATGATCCCCTGATCCTGATTGGTGGCAGACAGAAATCTAAACCGCTTATACGGAAGAATATTGCATGTCATGGTAATGAGGGAAGAGGCTTTGAAAAAAGTTTAAAGGTTTAGTTTTGCTCTATAAATATGTTCAAATAATAGACCGATGATAAACAATGTTGGAAGTGGCACAAAATTCAGAGAGCTTATTTAAAGGATCCTCTTGGGTGAAGTCAAAATATAACACAATCAATGAAAGGCTTAAACAAATAAATATGTTAAAATAAAATAAAGATTCAGGTACATGACCAGTGAGGAGGGGTAAAAGAGTGTCTGCTAACACCTACCACTGTGTGGCGCTGCGGCACAGGCTTTGCTATGCTTATATCCCATTAAAATGGCAGGGAAATTGATACATCAATAAAAATTTAACTAGACACATTTAGCTTTCCTCTTTCTTAGCATCATCAACCGTGTTCATTTGCATGCTGGTCATGAGCAGCACTCAGCCGTAGTTTATCAGCACTTTTCTCAACGGCATTGTTGCAAAGCTATGAATTTTGACTTCCTGAAAGTACTGTAGGGTTGTTTTAATGCTCCATTTATACATGGTAGTGTCCAGAGATGCCCACGAGTCTCTGATTTAGAGTCCGAGCCGAGTCACGAGTCTTTGACCTTGAGTCGAATCAATTCACAAGTCTTTGAGGGGCAAGACTTGTCAAGTCACGAGTCTTCAATCTAGAGTCCGAGACGAGTCACGAGTCTTCACACACACACACACACACACACACACACACACACACACACAAACACACACACACGTATATATAAATATGATGTAGCCTCTGGCAAAAATTCAGTATTTCCAAAAGTTTCTGCAGTGCACATGCATGTCATGGCCAGGTGCAAAACAAACTTGCCATGAGCAGCCAAAAAGAAACTATATGGCATTTAACAATACAATAAAAGAAATAAAATAAAGTTGTAAGTAAGAGTAGCTGTGCTGTTGGAAGTTGGTGTAGCAGTAGGTCAATATAAAGGGTAGCGAAGCTGGCGGTGAAGTTTCTCTGGCAGCTGCTCCTTTTGTGCTTGCCATGATGACACTGAAAGCGCCGCGGCGTGCAGCCACATAGGGGAGGGCTGATCCCCGGAGAGCCACAGGCTCTCATGAGAATAGCGTCGTCACACTCTCATAAAACATGTTATAGACTGAGAGGAGAAATAGACAACACCTAACTCCACTTCTCTAAGGTCCCTTTGCTGGTCCCAACCACACAGCCTCGTGATTGATTCAACTTCTATCCGTCTATATCCTAGTAGAAAAGATGTATGGTGTCATGTATGCAGTGTGATATATTTCTGTACCTCTACGATTCACCTTTCTTCGTCCATGGTGTCGTGTGCCTCTGGGACTCTCTGACCGACTGCTGACCTGATGCTCATGCCTCCGGTTTTGACGTAATGGCAAACAACTGAGGAAATTCACATGCAAGAGTCCGTGCATTATGTTTTATTTTGAAACTTCCTGATACTCCACATGGTGACTTCCTGTCTGGTGCTTTCTGAACGACAGTGAATTTAGGAGGTTTGCAAGTGGCCGTGAAGAGGGAGGGACATGATGCGAGGCAAGGGAGGGGAGTGGAGCAGACATTCCCGGCACACTCAAAAAAAACCACCATAAAATAAAGATTGCACACGAGTGTTTGATCTCGAGTTGAGTCAATTCTCCAGTCTTCCAGGGTCGAGTCCGAGTCAAGTATGTAGTCTTCAAAAATGCGACTCGTACGAGTCTTTAACTTGAGTCTCCGTCTCTGGTAGTGTCACCAAAACAACAACACCATAGACAAAAATTGTTTTGATGAAAGGACCAGTCAGATCAGATTCTTCTCCATCTGAATGCTGGTATCACAAGTCCTGCCTTTTCTTGTTTTGATTCTTTTGGGGGGGGGTTACAGTGATGAGTTTGGTGCTATTACAAAAGCTGTGCTGTTTTCATATTGGAAATGAACACTGCCAATGAGTCATCTACAGGTCTCTTCCACGGATGGGCAACTTTGGTTACCAAGAGGGTCATATCAAAATGATTAAATCATCAGTAGGACAAAATTCTTTACAATTTAAAACAAACAAGAAGGGATGAGCATATATTTACAAAGCCATTGTAATCGTCAATTATATTATATAAACTTCAAAAGAATTAGCCATACTTAATCTAACAAGCTAAGCACAGGACTTGAGACAGTTTCACCTTCTTTTTGGTGCAAGTGACAAAAGATTTTGTCAATGCATATTTTGGTTAAAAAATTTCATTTAAGTTTACAAGCATAATCAATCAATCAAGGTTTATTTATATTGCACTTTTCATACAAAAATGTAGCACAAAGTGCTTTACAAACAGCCAATTGTAATTTTGTTTAATGGCAATATATTTAATGCTGTGATAAAAGATGATTAGTTTTTCTTTATTAACATATAGGAGGTCTTATTTTAACTGGCACTTGGGACACATTAAGGTAGTTGAGGGCCGTATGGGGCCCAAAAACACTGTTGACGCTCCAGTGGGACAGTTTTACCAGTGACTGCTGACTGGTGACCCATGGCCACTGACATCTGTGACTGACATGGTCACAACAGATGTTGAAACCAACAAAAGTACTCATGAATTCTTTTGAATAACATAATTTGGTTATCAGGTTTGTCTCTGATTGTCATTTAAACAAAGAAGTATTAACTCAAAACACCTGCTAACACCAGTTAAAGGCGTAGTCAGCAATGTGGGAGAAAACGAGTGGAGAGGTTGTTGATAAACTAATTTAGACCCGCCTCTCCCTTCATACCTCACCCCTGGCTCCACCCCCAAAAGCTGATGGACGTGCATCGTCATGGAAACGGCCATAGAAACTGCGTAGCTGACCAACATAGCTAAGGTAACCCCGACTCGTCAGTCAACTTGACTGACAATGTCGATAACATCACAACAGTACATTCTGGCAGATTAGACAATAAGATGAATGCCTGACGGCTGTTACTGTTATGTGAGGCACCACAAAGCTAATGTTGCTCACCTATCCAGCAGAAAGACAGTGACATCCGCGTCCGTTTTCAGGTCTTTCAATTCACGGAGTTCCCTCCACCCTTCCTTTTCACTCTTCACCCCTCTGAGCTTTTTCTTTTGGGCTGTTTTTCAGCCATTTCTACTGCACATATTGTATCTCTCTCTTACGCTAACTGTGCACACTATGCAACCTACGACTCCCCCTCCCCTCTCTGTCTGATCTGCACATGAGTATGATCGCCCCCTGGATGTGGGGGGGGTGTACCCTGTTTTGGTGACTCGGCCCAAGCCACAGTATTTACCTGCTGAAATTCAGAGCCAAGGCTGTGTATTGAAACCAGACTTTTTTTTCAACATGCTGTCAGCGGTGACATCTTGTGGATAGAGAGGAGAAATACGGAGATTTTGACAAATAGTGCATTAGATTAGAAGATTGGAAGATTGCTGACTACACCTTTAACATGGTCTCAAGTTAAAATGTAACACCAATCAGACTTGTGATTGGAACAGATTTGAGCTGACACTGATAGAAATAAATTTCAAAAACTCACACACCACTGCCATTGTTACATAGTAATAAACAATGTTTAACTGTGTGTTTTTTCATGTTAAATGAATGATTCTTAATACCAGACTGGAGATCATCTAACATGGCCCATACAAAGAGACATAGATGCTGTGGATGCTGTCCAGCTGTGTCACGGTGAGTGTCTGTGTGTGACTGAATGTTTACCTGCTCACTGCTGGAGAGTGTCATCACTTACACTCATACACTCTCACAAATATGTTGCCAAACATGATATGTTCATTTAAGTTTCCTTCCATGGACACAGCTATCTTAAGACAAGAGCACACAGTGGTCAGCGGTCTGCTTCTTTGGCTCTCTATATTTGGCTCAGCTCCAGCTCAGCTTTCTGTCTGTGTGTGTGACGCATGTGGATTTATGTGTGGGTACATGGATAACTAAATGTGGGCTTAATACCTGGGTAATAGACTGATTACTTACAAATCATCCTGACAAAACAAAATAGGAAAACCTCATTTTTCACCTATGTGTGGACAGAGCCCCAAACTTCCTCCATCCATCATTTGCCACCAATTTACTCCAAACCTCAAATGGCCTGGGGCAGGTCACAGGGAGGTAAAGGTCTCCGTTTGCTTTGAGCTTTTACAGTTGACTCATCAGTGTGTTAGAGGATGTGGTCACAAACTGCAGAGCAGAGCGAACCGGGAGGCCAAGCTCCTGTTAAGCAGAGATAGGACAGTGCTCTGTGCTGCTGATGATATTATTCCAAACGTGATGCAGTTATTGAATAGTCTGACCACAAGTGACCTTAACTTTGTAGTTTCCTCACCTCAGATGTTCAGCGGCTTGTGGTACAGAGCTGAGGGGGGGCTGTCGTCTGCGGTTGTGTGTGTGCGACAGCTCCCAGGTGTGACTTTATGGCTCTGTATGAATGTGCCCCGAGAGGCTGCACGCTCAGCACAATCCTCCCCTGGATGAATAAAGATTGTTTAAACGTTGTTTGTCTCACTGCTTACTGCAGATGCAGTTGCAGAGCTGGTCGCCGCCACTGACGCTATTCAGTTTGACATTTCTATTACGTTTGGGCTTTATTGGATTGCAGAGAGAGATAGGAGACAGATGCCTTTAGTGACACTTCTCCAACACATTTTCTCACTCCATCTAAACAGAAAAACTTCAGCTAAGGCGGAGAACTGTGAGACAATAATTCAACCTTACAGTAATCTCATATTTCGCCTTAACTGATCATTCACCATTATGTCTTCAAAAGTGCCTGTGAGTGTGTGCGCAGGCTCGCCCCAACCTTCTTATTTTCCTAATTTTCAGGCACAATGAACAGAATCATCAAAAACTGCTGCACTGTGAACGAGCTATGATTCATTTTTTTGTTGCAAGACCTTGAACCAATGCCTCATAGATTAAATATTTTTAGCAAAAATAAATAATGAAGAAGTAATTACTGCATACTTTTCTTGTTCCGGTTAATTGCCTGTGTTGATGTGCAGAGGTTGCAGTCCATAAATGCTTCCTTTCTTCCTCCTGCTGGACGTTTGTTAGAGGAAATTGGCTGGACAGCAGTGGCTGCACCTGATCATCAGCAGTGGGCTCTGGTATACCGCAGCGTTCCAACGATGCTATTAATGGCCGCCATGTGTGCCAAGAAAGCACTGCCCACACCATTACACTCTGTCTACCAGCCCCGCACCTTTGACATCCAGCCACCAGCTTGCTGCAACATAAATTGAGATTTGTTGAGCCAGGAAAAACATTTTGCTTCTTCAGTAATCTAGTTTATTGAGCAGGCTAGTTTTACCGTTACAGGAGCAGCAATAAGGAGGGAGCGAGAAAGCTCTGCTCTTCATCCAAACATCCTGTTAAAACAAATGGACCAGTAACTCAGGAGAAAGACATGTTGCAGTTATGAAAGTGTTGTGAAAGCAGTGGCATAAGACGCTTGCTGACATTGTTCTGTTTTTGAGTGATGCTTTTATGTTGACTTTTGCATATTGATCCATCAATCTTTACATCAGTGCCTGTTCAAAACAAATGTTTTCGTTACACAACATTAATCAGACATGAGTACATAAGGCAAAGTTACAGTGTCAACAAATTAATAAATTTTGAGGTTTAAGTTTAAATGATGAAAATAAAGTCGAAATGTAATTTTGTGATAAAAGTCAAAATGTAGAGAAAAAAGCTGAAATGTCGAGATAAGGTCAAAATACGTTATTTGCCGACATTATTCTCAACTTTCAACTTTTTTATCGACATTTCAACTTCAATATCATCATTTTTACTTTTATGACAAGATTGTATTTCAACTTTATTATCGACATTTCAACTTTTATTCTTGTCATTTTGACTTTGACTTTGACCTGCTGAAAATGATTTTTCCATCTAAAATGGCCCTAATACTCTTCCGCACTGGAGCAGAAATAAGGAGGAAGCGAGAAAGCTCTGCTCTTCATCCAAACGTCCTGTTAAAACCAGTAACTCAGGAGAAAGACATGTTACAGTTATGAAAGTGTTGTGAAAGCAGTGGCATAAGAAGCTTGTTGACATTGTTCTGTTTTGCAAGTGATGCTTTTATGTTGACTTTTTCATATTGATCCATCAATCTTTATATCAGTGCCTGTTCAAAACAAATGTTTTCATTACACAACATTAATCTGACATGAGTACTTAAGGCAAAGTTACAGTGTCAAGAAGAAAAATACAGAAGCAAAGCTTAATCACACCTGAACTCTTTTTGAACAGCCATCTCCTGAAACTAGAGTGAACAAATGAGTCATTGTTGGCTCTGTGAATTATTTTGACAGAAGCTATCAGCGGTTTGGGGCAATTTGGTCTTTATTTTGCACATAAAGAGCAGATTATGTGCCTTGCTTATACATGGGTATGTTTTGCCATAACAAGCTAATCAGAGTGTCTCCTTTCATTAACTCTAAATCAGTTTGCTCAGGGTGGCTTGTGTTTTGCTATTTACATGCAGTTCAGTGTTTGGTCTTAATACTTGTTGGATTATTAAATCCCCTTCCATTTTTTTGTGGGACTGTACTCAAAGAACACAGAACACTTTATAAAATGTGTTAGTGCTCAGATTAAAGTGTTTTCTTTTAATTGAAACATCCAGAGCACAGTAAATTATCAAAAAGGCGAGTCAGACACTCAACATCAATTATTAAAATCTACATCAATTGTTAAAATTTCTGCTTTAAACAGACAGGATCACACTTCTACGTATTTACTGCACATCTACCATCTGTTGGTTTTTAGGAATTTCTTTTCTCGCAGGAATTCTTGATCTGCTCTACTGTGCCCCTAAAATATACGCAAAAATGTGTTTTAGGATGTTTTCACACCAACCATATTTAGTGCGCACCAAAGAAGTTTTGGCCCAGGGTTTGGTACGTTAGTATCAATGTGAATGCATCCACCGCACTTTGGTGCGCACCAAATCAGCTGGTCCGAGACCTCCATGAAGGGGTGGTCTTGATCCGCTCCATCTCCCGACATTTGGTGCGGCTTCACTGATGTGAAACAAAGTGGTCAGAACGATTTACTTTTGATGCATTACTTCCTGTTAAACCCCACGGTTGAATCTTTTGCTTACTCAATTTATCGATTTGTTTATTCTGGTTGAGGATTACGACGATTTACGAGGGTCCAGAAGGTCGCTGATGCCGATAAAAAAACACACTTGAAGGAAATGAAATGAAGAGAGCGAACCGTAAACATTGGTTGTCTGGTGTAGGAAATGGTTACCATGGTAGCCTCTTCTTCATTCTCCTCCGTGGCAGGTTTGGTAACCAGTTAGGTGCATATCGCCCCCTGCTGTTTCAAAGTGAGTAAATACACAAGTGGGCCCGGGCACGGTTTGATGTTGCAAGTGTGAATGCAAGCCAGCAGGGGGAGGGGGAGGGGGGCAAACCGCGCCGCAGTATGGTTCGAAACAAGTGGACCTAATGTGAAAACACCCTTATTATCTGTGGGCATAATTACTTGTAAGTTTCATTAGCATCTATACAAATTCTACAGATTTGCTCCTTGTGTGAAAATCTTAATCCCACATGTGTTTTGGAGATTTCTGGGAGTATTACACGCACTGGACCACACAGCGAGGAGCACTGCACAAAAGGCAGACTGTTTCTCAGGTCTCTGTCCCCTTCTGAACTTTAAACATTTGAACATTTGCTCCAACATTAACAGGAGAGTTGTGCTGCTGTGAATCTCATGTCAGTGAAACAGCTCAGTAAAGTCATAATTATGACCTTGTGGATTTGTCAATCTTTCTACTGCATCCTTAAAATAGCAAAAACACTGTGCAAGATTGAGTTTAAATCTCAGCTACAATTACTGCCTTCCACTACTATGAAAACTGAGTAATCACAATAAAAAATGCTGTGTCACATGGAGCATTTTTGTCTTTTCTCATTATTATTAGCCTTAATTTGAGATATTTGTATTTTTCAAATATATTTCTATATATTGGCTATTCTTTAATGTAAAAAATGACAATGTATGTCTATTTAATTAAAGCATGTGGTTATATTTCATAATCAGGATCTCAATATCTAATAAAATATCATTATAGTCATCATATAGTTTTAGCCACAGCTGAACAGCCCTACTCTGTGCCACAAACGTAAAACCAGTTAGAAAGAGGTTTAAAACAATAATTTTTATATCCTTAAATTAGGAACAAATTAGCATTCTGCCTGATCACCTGCTACGTAAACAGCATGAGTACTGGGCATAAAAATGATACATGTATCAGGCAGAAATTAGAGAAGTCACTTGCCAAAACACTTTGCACCAGGCATCTGACAGGGCCCTCTGATTTGTCCTCTGACCCATTGCTCTGACAGCAGACCTCTTTCAGTCAGATAACTATTGTCCAAGAAGAGTCTTGTCTTAGCTTTATGATGCATTAAACCATGGCTGTAAAGTTGTTTCCTCATCACTGTCAATCCCATGAAAATATACATACACTTGAGGGTCAGACAAAACATTTTAATATTGATTTTGGTGTTTCTCGTAACATTTTATGATGATAATAATAAAGCATTGTGGTGATTTGGACAGCCAGGAATGATCAAGCTTATAGAATAAAATGAGCAGGGTTACAGTTACTTCTGTAAACATCAACTTCACATGCTACACCTTCGAGAAATAAAGCAGTGTTACAACAACACAACAAAATGAGCTCACTATATTGAGATATTTTTTTTCATCTTTGCTGATTTAATATTGATACTAATAATAATAATGATAGTGATAACAATAGTGATAGAATTCATATTTTCATTATTATTGCTTATCTGTTGTCCAAGCCCTGGCAACCCACACAGTAAAAAACTTTATTAGACCTCCTCTGAGGTTTATGTGGATGAATTTGTTTGACTGACAGCTCCAAAACTCTGATTTATTTGTAGAACCTGTGTTGACACAAGGACGTACTGAACTGTTTTTGTTTCAGCTGGTCATTAAAAATGATGATGTCAAAATCTCCCACCAAAGCTTCATCTGTTTTCAGCCAGAGTGTGGTTGAACAGAGCTGTGGGGGAGTGGGTGTGGCCAAATAGAGCTGTGAGGGAGTGGGTGTGGTTTAACAGAGTTGATCACTGGCACCTGAGACCTGAGGGTTTGTGAAGAGAGGTGAAGAAGCTGGCACATGGAGAAAAGGTCAGAGAAAGTCACAGGGAGTGTTTTGGCCAAATTAAAATGTTTTCTGGGATAAAAACCTCTTTGCCTTCTGTATTAAGGGAAAACTTTTGTGGACACCAAGTGTGGATTCTATTTTTTTGTCCTTTTTCCTATGAAAATGTTTTCTTTTGCGTCCTGGAAAGAGTGCAGTGAGGAACCTTCACAGTCTTTTCTAACAGGAGATGCCTCTGATGGCAAAGACGTCCAAACCACCAACCGACCCAGATGGACCTCCACCTCCTGATCCCATGGCTCCTGCTCTTCTTTACTGTAAGTTATCAAACACTCAGACTCTTGTCACTTTTTATTTGCTGTTGAATTTGTATATGTTTGGTGTAAAATGGACATTGGGCTGATTTCCTTGTGTGGCCTCTTTTGGTTTTGACGTCTTTGCTCTAATGTTCAAGTAATTGATTGATGAATTTCTGTTATGCAATGTGATTGTTCTCTCTTGTGGATGGATAAGTGTTCACTTAACTCATGAGGACTGATTTCAGTTTATTTGTAGATGTATTTGTTTATTAATTTGGCTTTTATTTGCCATGGCCTATGAACCAGTCATGACAAAATGGAGGCTTGTCTTAGAAAATGAAGACATAAAAATCTGGTTTCATTAAATCAATTTAGATCTTTGTCATGTCATTGTGTCCTGCCATTGTCACTGGTTGGGTACTTGGTAGGGCTTCCCTCTTTTCAAACTAATTTTTGTTTAGTTGGATTTTTGCAACTGATTGTAATTAATACACTTCTGGGAAGACTGGCAGACTGTGTTACCTTTTTAATGCTTTTAATTTTGTTTTTGGCCATGTGGAGTCAGTCAGTGTTGCATCTCTTGTTTGGCTTTGATATGTTTCTCCTTTGAGATTCATTGATTTTGCTTTTGCAGTGTTAAAAGAGGTTGAAGCAGTTTTCTGGAGGCACCTCCCTTGACTTTTGGAGGCCACTGCTTCTGCCACTGCTTTCTTCACTGTTGTGGCTGAAGGTGTGTAAGAACCCACGATCAGAAGCTTCTAGGCTTTGGTTTAGCTGGTGTTGGATAAGGCAGCTCTTGGAGGCATTTCTAATTTACCCTGTTACTTTTATGGGGGAAGTCACGGTGCATTCCTTTGTTTTTGCTTAATGTCACAATGTCTTGGGTAAATGAATTTTTCAACTACTTGCAAATAATTATTACATGTGCCATGGAAGATATGTTTTTGTTTTTGAACATTTGTCCATTGGCTAAATAACTCAAACATTTAATGCTGGTCATAGCACAGAAAGAGCAGATAAGATTTTAGTGGTGGTCTGAATCTGAATGCAGATCCAGGAATTTTATATTGTTACATTATAGTGAAGTTTTCTACATTTCCTGTAATAAATTAAAAGGTTCTCAATGGATCTGAATGATCCAAATCCGAATGTGGATCCAGGATTTTTTTTCAAACTTTTAATTTCAAGTTTCTATGAAGTGTTCTTCTTCTCATCTTTGAGGAAATTTTATGTTCAATAAACAGCCAGTGAGAACAAATATGAAACTTCACTGTGTCTCAGTTAAAGGAGTTACTTTATGGAACAGTTGCAGTGATGAACTGAAATTATGTAAAACAATAGGTAGGTTTAAATTCATCTTTAAAACTAAAATATTAAACAGATACAGAATGGAAAAACAAAGAGAAAATCAGTAACATCAGGGGTGTATGTATCCAGTGATGTGTCATTATTGTCTTTGTTTTGAAATTTGTTGTTATTACTATTATTTGTCTGAGCTTACTGTTGCTTTTGTTGCTAAAAATGTTGATGGCTATGACCTGAGGAGGCTTCAGGGTGAATTTAAGTGAGACATCTTTAAAATGAAAAAGGGGTGGGACTAGATAAGTTTGTTACTTCTTCCTAAACCTTTTTCGAACTGAATCTGTTATATTCTCTTGCAAAGATTAATGACAGTAGAAAAAATGCTGTAATTGCTATTTGCCTTTGCTTACCTTTTTATATTTATTTTTGGTGGATTTGTATAGAGATATACATATGTACGCTTTCCATTTTAAGTTCGAAATAAACATTCATTCATTCATTTGTTACATGCTTCTATTTTTAAACTGTGCAGGATTTAAATGATTCCCAATCTTAAAAATGATCATTTGAATAGACCCTGCTCAATCATTAGGTCCGTTTTCTTATTTTAATAAGTCATTGTGATGGACTACTAAAATTCAGGCGTACCTACATTATCAAGGTAATTAAAAAGCTATTTAAACATACCTTTATCAGTTTATTTATGTTTGTCATTCCTTATCTGCAGACACATTTCTTTGACTAATAAAGCTGTTTTGCGAGTAAACTGTAAAATAACCAGTCTTTATGCTGAAATACAGAAACAAAACATCACCGCCGTTTCCTTATACAGAAGGCTAATTAACTGACCTCTCGCTCACATTGTCCCGTCTCTATTTTGATATCTAAATTGTCAACTAAAAGGTTTCTTCTCGTATTGAACGCCTCGTACCCAGTTACTTATAGGATTCTAGCTTTTGTTTGCTGGTGATATTTAACTTTAATGTGTTAATGTTAATGACAATGTGCGCTCACGTTCATCTGCCAGCAGGTTCTGAGGCAGCACAGACAGAGACTGTAAGGATCAGGCTGCATCACCGTCATACAGAAATACAAACATGGTCTTATAAATTCATTACTCTGTGTTTCTGCTCACAGCTTTTACTCAGTCCCTCAGTGTGTTTTTGGACTGTGATGACAGCGCTGTGCTGCTGCTGCACTGCTCCAAGTATTTTCTGTGGGGACATGTAGTTTGTTGGAACGCTTCTGCACTCCCTGATCAATAACATAACTAAGCTACTGAAAAAAACTATTTGGTAAGAAAACAACAGTGATGAGATAACCACAAAGCTACTGGAAAATGTGATCAGCCTATCATGACACTATTTGAAGTGACGTCACTGCCCATCCCTGATTAACAGAGCACACTTAGTTCAAATAAATGAAATTAATGATGGCAACCATTCCCATGTTTTCACCTTCATATCATCTCTAATGACCACCAAACCTCCTCTTTTTCTTACCGTTCCTTATTTTAGGGTGGCCACCTCCAACTGCCAAGTTCAGCAGAGGGGTGATGGGTTTATTATTTACAGACATCCCTCTGCATGCCAGCACTGTTCTGAGCCTTTAGCTCGGTCTTCCTGTTGCTTTGAACAAGTCTCTGGTCATCCTCTGACCCGTTTCACAGAAGAGGTGTTTTCTCCCACAGAGCTGCCAGTGTGTGCGCACTTGTTTGTTCACACCATTTTCTGAAAACGTGTGAATATCTCAGGAGGGCTTCTCTGACAGGCCGACAAAAGCAGGCTACATGCACGCACTGCAGTCACGTGTCCCGTGCATGTGTGGTCTTATATGTGTGAATGTAGGAAGTGGGAACATGCTGCACTGTGTATATTGAAATAAAGCTGTCACTGTTTGTGTAAAGGGAGATGACATCTTTAGGCATCACAGTAGAAACTGATACTTAGCTGCAGGAAGTTGAACCACACACATAATGCTGATTTGAATAAGTAAACGTGTCATGATCAAACTACTGTGACAATTTAGGGGCCTGAATGACTGAACAGAGGTTAGTGAATGAAGCCCATTTTGTAAATGCAGTGCTGCAAAAGTATTATCAAGTAAACAAAACCATGCTAATGCAAGGAAAGAAAAGAGAGAGCTGTTGACTGCCAAATCCTTAATGCACCTACGAGATTGGCCAGGTGCTCCAAGGTGTGATAAAAACACCACCCACCTGCTGTCTGAAAGAAACAAACACAGGAGACAAAACTAAAATGAGCAGGACAGGAAGGCTGTCTTAGAGTTAGAATTGAAAAGTTACTCTGTTGCTGAGAGCAAATCCAACATCTCAGAGATTTAAAGAAATTAAAGGCTTGTGGTCTCATGTATCACCTTTTGTCTTCATTAGCTAAATCAGTTATGTGACATAAAGCACTGTATCATTAGACATGTCCCTGTTTAGGCAGTGTAGTTCACATCTGTTTTGCTCACTGAAGACAACATCACTTCCTCGTCCAATCAAAACTGCAGTGGGAACAACTGGAGAAACTTTTCTCACAGCAAGAAGGCTGCTGGATTGACTCTCCAGACACTCAGGGCCTTCATGTTCAGTGTGGAGTTTGCATGTCATGGGTTTTCCCTGGGTTCTCTAGTTTCCTTTCACAGACCAAAAACATGCCCGTCAGGTGACCTGGTGACTCTAAAAGTGCTTTTTTGTTAGTGTTTCTGTTCTACTCGACTTGGCACTGCATGGTTTGGATACTACTCATTTCACTTTAAGTGATTGCAGTGGTTGCTAAATTCTTACTCAGGGGAGTTTCCTCTAGTTTTACCTCAGAAGTAAGAAGAGTTGAACAGAAACTCCATCAATTGCTCTTGAGCATCATTGTTTGTTAGGGCTGTCACTGTCACAATTTCTACAATTTAGTCTTGAATAGTGCAAGCATATGGGCTCATAACCAACAATATTTTATCCTCCTTCCTGCTGCAACTCAGATTTCACCCATCATTTTACTATCAACCTTTCCTGAGGCTAACACTGATGGGCCACATATCCTTGCATATGGATTTTCTAATCTTGTCCATGATGGCATTGTTATGTGCCTCTGGTGAGGGGCCTGCATAGGACGACACAGTGACATAAACGCTTCACAGGGGACCTCCTACTCCTACGCCAGCACACTTGGGTGAAAGGCTGCCAAATAGACCTTCAGATTTGTCGTGGATGAGGAGGGGGACAGCTGCTTTGCTCTTAATCAGTAAATCATGGTCTTGTCTTTTATTTTGGCCTTGATGGCATGGAGCCCAAAGTGCTTCCACCAAATATTTTTGCTGTCTTCCATTGTCTCGATGTGTAGAGGTCAGGCAGTTCACCCTGCAGATGCACTACAGTGCTGTTGCATTATTACCTCCGCCAAGGAGGTTATGTTTTCAGTAGAGTTTGTTTGTCCGTCATCCGTCCGTCTGTGAACAAAATAACTCAAAAAGTAATGGATGGATTTTGATGAAATTTTCAGGAAATGTTCAGCATGGGAAAAGGAAGAACTGATTCGATTTTGGTGTTGATCCGGATCAGCGTCTGGCCACCATGACGAAAAATGTGATTTTTGTGAATAACTACTGAACTAAAATAGATATCATTATGAATCCAATTGCTAATGGTATGTTTTCATGGTCAAGGAATCTAAATATTTAGATGAAATAAAGGTAGGATGAATATTTATGGCGAAAATCACAATATGGGTGAGGACTGTGGCACTGGCAGAGGTCTGCGCTCCCCGAGTGCTTTTCTAGTTATTATTATTATTTGATATTTGAAATTTTAAGTACAACTAATGTTTATAGTTTTACCTGTAGGTTTGAATAGATATTCAAATTTTGAGTCGGGTGACAGCCCTTATTTTTGTGAATGGTTATTTTTCTCTATATCTGTTGGACCTGTGATTGGCTGGTGATTAGTTCTAGATATACACTGCCTCTTGCCCAATAACAGCTGGGATATGCTGCAATTATATAAATAGTATGTTTTTGTTCCCATCATTACTTTTCAAGAATTGATATGTGATAAAAAATTGGCCCACTGTAAAATTATTATTCTCCAGCTAATCTATCTACCCACAAAAATATAATTTTTTAGAGTTTTATGACTACAAATATGTTGTCCTAATCCATTTGTCTACGTGAAAGCATAAAGAAACATCCAAAATATGTAATTACTGAATCTGTTTGTCTTCATTCTTCCCAGGTGGTTAGAGATCTAACTGAGCATGTGCAGTAACAGTGTCTCTCTTTTATGTGTCTGATTGTAAACATAAAACCTGTTGCAGCCTCACCTTGTAACACCCCAGTGCAGTCTAAATCAGTGGGTGCATTAGTGGTATAAAAGCACAGTTGGAAGCAGGTTACCTCAGAAGCAGCCTTCAGGTCTGATTGTTGAATCACCCCAAGCCCTTCACAGCTATGTACCCAATCATTCAGCTTAAGTAACTTGTTGACATGGGACTGTCCTCCAGCTGTCTGGGCGGCCCATCCCCTTGTCTCCCTGCTCAGATTTACTCACCGGGGGGGAATAGCTATTACATCTCCTGTTATTATTTGCCATAAAAATGCACTGAATGGCGACCAACTCTGAGGCGCTATAAAAAGCAGCGGGGTGTGAGATGGCGTCTGCACGTCATCAATCAGACACAGTGGTGAAACATTGGGCCTCTCCACCGGCTAGTGGAAATTGATTTTTCTGTAAGTCTCAACGATTAGGGTGTGAAAGGGGGAGTGAGAGGAGGGGGGGGATGGGGGATGGTGATGGGAGGATGAGAGGGGATGGGGTTCAGCGAGAAAGTGGTGGTAAAGCTAATGTTTGCAGGGCAGGTTCATAACTGTTGCACTGGCCTTTGCTCTTTTTTCATCTCCCTTAAATCATGGTGGACTTGCTCTTGGGGGTTTCTGCAAGCTGTTGCAATCAGTGTTTCACAAAAGCAGGACTCCCTGCTCAGCATGAAATGTGAGCTAAAACATTCAGCAGCAGAGGTCGAAGTCAATGAATGGACTGTTTTCGCAGCAGATGTTTATGTCCCAGCAAGAACAGCAAAGGTGTAATTAATAACCAGAGTAAAAGCCCTGTTCCAGCCAGTTGTCATGCTTTTAATGGCCTTGTTCTCTGCATGCTGGATCATGGATATGACTGTACTGGAACACTCTGTTACAGCTCTGCTTCTCCTGACATGTGACATAGCTTTATTATTCTCTTACTTTCAAGAACTCGGTGTGATTATGTCTCTATGATTAAGAACAAGCAGAAAATATACCAGATATTGTGGAAGGGAAAATAGTAACATCATGAGGCGATGAAAATATCTACCACAGTGAGGTTTATAATAATTATATGTACCATACAGGAACATTGTATGGTACATCGTATGGTAAAAAAACCCTGGTTTCTCTTGTGTTAAAGTCCTGCACCCAAGGACGACCCTATTCTTTCTCTCAATTAACTGATTTGTTTGAAAATTCATTTCATGTTTTTTTAAAGGGAAATGCCAAAATATTTTTTAAAGTTTTTGTGTCTTGCCTCACTCCAGAGTGCTGGACAATCAGATAGACACCATTATTGTGACTGCAGACATGCTTTGTTTTGCTGACCTACTTACAAAAATTGGTTGTAACTGCATGCGCCCTGCAGGTCTGTTTTTCATATGCACCTCTTTCAAAAATTACATAAGGGCTCATCTTAGTCTAAAAACAAATAGTGTAAAAATGTGTTAAAATAAGAGTCAAAACAGGTACAAAAGGACCATTTAGAGTTGCTGAAGAACTTATCTGAAAGCTGTGGTCAGAGGCAGGCTAACATTATCCATTGACTCCCAGCATTTGAGTTAAGCTAATTACAGGTGGGTGAGCTCTGCCCCTCTCTTCCTTGCTACTGCACACAGTCAGAAGAATGATGTCTTTCTGCTTGCCATGGACTTGGGAGTATCTATCTAAAAAAAATCGAAAAAAAAACCAGTGAGCAGCAGTTGTCTGGGTGAAAATGCCTCGTTGATGTCAGAGGTGAATGGCCAAAGAAAGGCAATTCAAAGTACCACTTGCTACAGCAAAAGATCATGCCAGTCAAATCTTAGGCCCTTTGTACCAATTGACCACAGCCTACTTAGATATAATTGCTGACCATGTCCATTCCTTTATGATCTCAGTGTACACAGCCTCTGATGGCTTCTTCCAGCAGAATTCTGTCTCATGTCAAAAAAGCTCTAATCATCTCAGCAGTTTGTTGGAAAATGACAAAGTGCTCCAGCAGACTCCACGTTCACTGGGTCTCAATCCAGGAAAGCACTTTTGGGATGTGGTGGAACTGGAGACTCACTTCATGGATGTGCAGCTGACAAATCAGCAGCAACTGCAAAATGTTGTCATGTCAGTTTGGACCAATATCTGTGAGGAACGTTTTAGCACTTGCTACAAATGAAACAAACCTAACTAGCCAAAAATCCTGTCCAAGCAAACAGCAAAGTATTTGCTTAGAAAGCAACTCAAATAGTTCACTAAAACAGCTTAGTTGCATTACCTCAAGCAAATGCCACTAGTAACTCTGGATCCCTGGTACCAATTCTTCCCCTGGGGGAGTTTGGTGACCAGTCGGTTGCGTTCACACCAAACACGACTCTGCGATCATAATCACGTTGCCCTCTGAAGTCGCGTCCCATGTCCATAAAAAACACATTTTTGTCAACGTCCCCATCACTGTGGCTTGGTGACATTGCATCTACTCAAGTTTCACCGCGATCACGTCATATATCATATAATAGGATGTTTAAGCTGACATTATTCCAACTGTATCCTTCTTACTCACCCACAAAACACAGCAGCTGATGACCCTGCAGCAGCATCCTCTGTGAGTTATCTGCAGTCCATCTAGGTGGAACTAATATGATTAATATTTCCCACACGGACATAGATTGTTATTCTGTAGTCCAGACAAAAACTGTCTGTCACGGGAACCATCACATAAGCACACACCACTGATTGGCTGTTGCCGCAAAGCCACACACATCTCAGGAAAATATGAACTTTTTCAACTTTGACAACACGCAGGCAGTGGAGTGATCGCCTTGAACGCAACAGTCGAATCGCGGGAGAGTTAACCCCACCCCATCGGCTGTACATTGACTTTGCATGGAGAGTGATCATGGAGGACACTCAAGTCGCATTCTGTGTGTAGGCATCTTTACACTGAGGTGCCAAATGTTGAAACAGTTGTGAGTAAAATGTTTGACACTCAAGCAAGTTTTTTCTGCCAACTCTAGAATAAAGTTTCCCTGAAGACTTAAGTTCAGCTACTTCAGTTTAACCTCTGAGGCTGGAGTGTGATATAAAGACATTTGTTGACAATGCAGCCAACAGAGAAGCTTCTATTTGAAGCCCTCTTGGCTGATTTTACTTCCTACCTTTTGCCAAAATGAAGAATTGAAGGTCAGACCTTTATAAAACCTTAGCTTAAAAGCTGTGAGTGGAGGTTGTAGGTTAAGGTTGGGTGTTATCGAACTGTAGATGCTTGAATATATATGTGCACATGCCTGAAAAATAGATTTTTGATAATGTGTCTCCTCCAAAGTCAGATGTGTCTCTGGCAGACACAAAAGGGGACCTTGGAAGATTTGGAGACACAGAGGGGCGTAGAAAAGTGCCGGTATCTGACAGGTTGGAAATGTGAACAGACTGAGCCTTCAGAGAAATAACCTACAGAAAATATTAAAATCACTGTGTTCCTGTTGATTTAAGGACATTGGACATCAAGTGTGGCCACTTTAAATGATAAAGCCATAAATGTACCTGATAATTTTGAGTCAAAATCCCATCAAACAATCAACACTTGTATCAATGCTTTGTAAATATAATACCTGCAACAAAAGCAGATACCACTCTTTGCAATGTAATCTAGGTAATGAAAAACAAGATTTTTAAAGAATACTTGAACTTTCAATCATAAAATATATAGATTTCAAACAAAAGACACTTTTGGGCCTCGACCCACAGGTTGAGAACCACTGCACTAGTAGAGAATAAGTGAAGCTGAATACCACAGGATGAATTTATCATTTAGAAAGAGTGAAAACAAGAGCTGCCTAGGAAAATTGAGTTTTAATTAATCAAAAGGCTGGCTTATCATTTTTTAAATAGGGTGTTCACTTAAACTGTGCATATGAGCCAAACAAGCCCTGTTTGAGTTACTATCAACACACAAAGTGATTCAGGTCACTGTCCTATGTGCTGCTCGTCTTTAAATATATATATATATATATATATATCTATATCTATCTATCTATCTATCTATCTATCTATCTATCTATCTATCTATCTATCTATCTATCTATCTATCTATCTATCTATCTATCTATCTATCTATCTATCTATCTATCTATCTATCTATCTATCTATCTATCTATCTATCTATCTCTATATATATATATATATGTGTGTGTATATATATATGTGTGTGTATATATATGTATATGCTATATATTATATTATATATATGTATTATATATATATTATATTTATTATATATTATATGCATTATATATTATATATATATACATACATACTGATATATATGTATATGTGTCTGTGTGTGTTATGTAACAAATATCATAAATATAGTTTCTGTTTTGTATTGTAGAAATAGTTGCTCTGCTCTGAACTGAATGATTAGATATTTGCCACCCACTACAAAACAAAATAAGATTACACCTTAGCTTGGCTGGATGTAGCATACCACTAAGTAAAAGCTGTTTGGCAGTCCTGCTTCATGCTACATACCACCACCAAATACAGTATACTGTACTGATTGTTGGCTATGGAAAGCGGTGTTTTTTCTGATAGCACCTACTGCATGCTTTATATATCTATATCTATATCTATATCTATATCTATATCTATATCTATATCTATCTCTCTCTCTATATATGTATATATATATATATATATATATATATATATATATATATATATATATATATATATATATATATATATATATATATATATATATATATATATATTCTTCCTTACTTCAGCCTTTTCCTCTAAACTTTTACGTTTCCTTCCCCTCGATGTGGAGGGTAACAGCGGCCTCCTGGTTTCAGTGCTGGTTTTCTCCAGCTCCATGACGCTTCAGTAGCTGCTCATTGGTACATGAGGGTGGTAGTGGGGGGGAGGCAGGACGGTGCGGAGCAGGGGAGACAGGGGATTGGATGGACTCATGGACCAATCCGAACTGCTGTTCCCTGCGGTTCGGATTGGTCAACTATTATGCAGCTTTGCAGCAGATATACTGAATGGATTTTTTCTCATTCTTTTTGGTCTCTTTTCTTGCGTAGATAGGACCATAGGACCATACTGGCCTTATAAACGGTGTTATTAAGATGTACCAAGCTTCCAAATCGTAGACCATAGCTTTAAGTGCACCAATATCAAAATATTCAAACAAATGATACACATGATATAAAGTGTGAAAAACATGTTAAAGAAAATCACACACTAAAAAGATTTTTCTTATGTTGATTAAACAAATACAACAGTTTAGTGACGATGATATAGTGACTGGTCAACCAGCCACACTGACTATGGCTGGTAGTTCCTGCCACCCTGGGCCACACACTGGCCCTGCCAATGTTTGAACATGAACAGTGTCAATAGAGTGATGAGCAAGTTCTACACAGGGTAAAGATGTCAGAGCTGTATTGTTGTCCCTCCACTGTGTCCTCACTCCCCTGCGTACAGAACCATAATGTTTTTCTATAAAAGCTCACAGTAGTTTCATCTTTAGGGGCAAACATTTACAAAGCACACATGAGTAGTTGCTGTTTGTCATTAGAGCGCTCTTCAAATGCTTCCAGAGGCATCAAGGGCCTCTTGGAAAGCAACACTATTTTTTATCACTTTGTAGCATCCTGGAGGGCACTATTCCACAAATTTGAATGCTTATAATAAAAGTGGCAGAAAGTCGATATTAAGTGTACTGTATGCATTAAATACATGATGATCTTGGACCTGGTGTGTGTACTTTTATGGAAGGAAATGTAAGGCACAGCACCAGACTTCTCTTTAAAAATCCTTTACAGGCCTAATATTCTAGAGTGAGCATCTTTAAGCTGAAAAATGTGTGGATGCATTTCTCTGCTCGGTTCTGTAACATTGTAAATTGTGCATCTTCAGGCTGAGCACTCTTGGCTGGAGTGAAAAAACAGCTTGAATGTATCACTTTAGGCCCTGATTGTGGGTATATATCTGTTTTCTCAAGTTTAATGGGCCAAACAATGCACTTAGTTGTAGCATTTGCATATTTTGTCTCCCTCAGCCCTTTCCTGTCTCATTTTAACCAAGAGCTTTGGAAACATTTCCCAACATTTTCCTCCAGAAGACATAAATCCTAGAGAAGGAGAAATGAGGGGATAAATAAAGGATACTTAAACCCTTCTTTCGTGTAATTCAGCCATCCAAGAATCCTCGAGCCTTGAGAATTGTGGTCCATGAGCCAAAATAGATCTGCACACACATATATCCACTGAAACGCAAACATGCACACCCCCTGCGTCGAGGAGAAGTGTAGCTGTGTCCAGCCCATCCAGCTCCCTGGCCTAATCTTCGATTCATTCACCATGCATCATACATACACATAACTGCACTGTAAGCCATGATTCAGTGCACTATTCTTATCATAACCCAGGCGCGGTGATGTTCCGAGGCATGCTGGTGCAGTGACCCCCCTCGCCTGTGTCTCCAATAAGCGTAACCATATCTGACAAGGCCAGAGCCATTGAAGGAGGGGAGATTCTCGCCTCTGTTAGAAAGCTTCCCAGCCTTCTGTTCCCTTGGCGAATTTCCAATGGCACTTTGCAGCCTAGACCTCTTTTTTTCTGCTCCTACTTCTTGAAATATTACAGATTTATTTTTGCATATTGTGTCCTCGAGCGTTGCCTTTTAAACCCCCTTCATTTGTAGGCTGGGACATCAAGCATTAATGAGGGATGAGTACACATGGGCATTGCTTACACCTTTCATTAACATCAGGTGTCGGTATTCAGGCTCCAAGAGGTGTCATCCTTGATGGTGGATGTGAACACCCCTTAAACTACTCATATACTGCCTTAGAGTAACACTCCAACAGTGGAGTGTTGTTGTTTTCATGTCTTACTTTACTCCCAAGTCTATGACAAGCAGATGGCAACCATTCTTTTGACTGTGGGTGCAGTGACAGGGAAGAAACAGCCCATGTTCGCCCATCGCTAGTTAGCTTAGCTCAAACACTGTTAGTATATGTAACCAGCCTCAGCGTATAGCCATCAGACACACTCTTCAGCAGCTCTGTGCTAGTTGTGACATGTTTTTGCACCTTTATGTTATGTTTATCTTTAATTATCTTCACATTATCTTCTTCTTCTACTAAACAGAGGCTTTGTTTTGTTGACCTACTTCCGCAATAGTTTCCGTGAGAAATGTGGTGTACGCAAACAAGTCCAGTCTTTTTGACAGCTCTTTAAAGTGAATGATGAGATTCGATTCACAGTTGTGAGTTAGCTGTTTGTTCCTAAATTTGCTGTAATTTGCACTTAATAAGAAACCTCAAATGAATAGCCCCAGAATCTCCTCTTGTTGTCTGTTCCTAAGGTCTGAATTGAGCAGGGGAAAAAGGCCTTTAAATTTGCTGCACCTTTTGCTTGAAATGTTCTGCAGAAGGAAGTGCTGAAGGCAAACTCCCTTTCACATGCAAGAATCAGTCCAGAACTGTGGAGGTAAGATGAGATTTCAATGTTTAATTTGAGATAATAAAACAAATCTGATGTTACCAGCTTTTGAATCTTAAAGCAATGTTCTGTTTAAACATTGGTTGCTTATGAACTGCCAGTAAGGACTCCAAAAATAGCCTATGACCAGAGTTCAAGTATTTTATTTTTTTTTTTATAAATAATCAATTATTCACACATAAATGCTTCAACCAAGGACACTAACTTGATCAGGTCATTTGATTAAGAGGAATTTCTCAAACAAGAAGTAACAGCAAAATGTTGTAAGTTGGAATTTAGGGGTGGGCGTATCGATCTTAATATCGATAGTATCGATACCAAGCTGAGTATTGGTATCGATTGATACTAGCATGATGGGATCGATACTGCAGTTTCTCTTATGTCGTCTTTACTTTACTTTCCTCCGCTCCGACCGCCGCTTCTAAACGGTGCACCTCTCTCCCTCTATGTCAACATGTTACTGTTCCTGAACAAAAACCTATAAATCTGTTGTCAATATGGAAACAGAGCCAAAAGGGCAACTCAAGAGAGGGCTGTGTGAGCAGAAAGCCAAAGGTTAAGGTTAACTGTAGTTTACACTTTATTTCTGCAATGGAAGGTATTTTTTGTTGTGTTTTTTGACATTGTTATATTTATATATTTTTTTTAAATTGCTGCTTTTTTTGTTATTTTGCACATGTGATTTTTTTTTCTTAAATGTGGAATAATTTATTACTTTTATACAGTTGAAATTTTGTTCTATTGTTGTGGTTCATTAATAAAAAGCATTTTTATTGCCTAAAATCTTTGTGCTGTGTTTTACAATAATCATAATCAACCAACTTAAGGCAAAATTACATAATTATTTAATGATCATTACATTTTATGTAAAAAGTATCGGTATCGGTATCAGTATCGGCGATACTAGCCCTGTATTTACTTGGTATCGGATCGATACCAAAATTCCCAGTATCGCCCACCCCTATTGGAATTATTAAAATTGCTTGAATGATGTTATAGCTCATTAGTAGCTTAATAATCACTGTTTCCATTTTAGATTAAAATTTGTTAAAAGTAGGCTAGTTAAAGATTCTCACAAAGAGCAGAGCATGTCAGTTTCAAATTTCTTGTTCTCTACCAGACAACCGCCCAAGTCGCTCTGATCTGAGTCCCAAGCAAGTATCAAGTTATTTGTTCAAGTCTCAAGCAAGTCCGAGGTCATTTCTGCGGTGGGCAAGTCGAGTTGAGTCACAGGTTATGTCAAGTGCCTCACCATCATTCCTCAGCCCACCTAAAAAAGCGCTCAGGTTTATATCTTAAAAAAAGAGAAACCTTATCTTCCTAAGGTCATTGTTAAAATGAGCCTGCCGGCTAGTCTGCATGGATTAAACCAGCATGAAGCTGTTCATTTATCTATTACAACATTATATGTCCGATCATTTAGACTGAGGTAGAAGGGAAAGGCTACATTCCATTAATGTAGCCTTGTTTTAAGCAAAAAAAAAACGTTATTCAGAGCATGTTACAACATTTAAATTGCAGGCTCAAACTGCCTTTTAGACATTTTTTCAACGTGTTTTTTTTTAGAGGTAGCTACCTTAATAAAGGCAAACAAAGTTGCAGTATGAATGAACAGTGCAAAGTGTTTTTGTAAACAGCACACAGCAAATACTAAAACATGTAGCTTAAGAGATATCAAAATATTGTGAAAATAAGCACTCTTAAAGGGAAAAAGAGCTAGGGAAATACAACCTTTCCCAGATCAAATTATTAGTGCAAGGTAATTTCCTATTTAAATGTTATAGAGTCAAGCACTGCCTGTAGTACATACGCTGATCATCACTGTGATGGAAGTGAATGTGTACTAGGAGCATATGTTTGTGCCGTGCCGTGTGCGGGACAGTAACAGGTGACAGGCCGAGTATACCATGAATGGAACATCAATGAAGTGAATCTAAAAGGTAAGAGATTCATATGTCTCCTGTCTGGTTCTTCCTATGATGCCTGAGCATCATGTTACAAAAACAGCACATGCGTGTGTGCTGCCAGCCTGTCAGTGCTTCTTCCTTACATGAAAAAATAAAAAATAAAAAAATAATTTGAGCCTGGTCATACTAGAATGATACGATATCCACATGAATAACAGCATTAAATGAAAAAAAAAACATGCTATAATTTTTCAGATTCATTTCGTCTCAAGTCAAGTCGAGTCTGGAGTCATTGTCTCCCAAGTCGAGCCTCAGAGTTGAGTTGCAAGTCATCAAATTGGTTACTTGAGTTGCCTTGAGTCTTGTCTGTTCTCTACAGAGCTTAATATCAGCAATAATTAAAAACACAATGAAAAATCCTCCAGGCTTTCTGTAGGCTTGAAGTCGAGAACCAGCATGATGCTAACTACCACATCAGCCTACAAATATACGTCATTCCTGCACCACTATATGGCCAGCTGCTTAACCACGCACAGCATGCAGGGATACAAGCCATGAACTAAGAAGCTAACAGTGGTTAATTCTTCCCTCTTTGTTTCAAAAAAACTGAAGGTGATGAGAAAATACCATTTGGTAAACAAACCTTGCGGGGTGCTCATTAGTCAAAAATGATTCTCAGTCACTGGTCATCTCTGGAGTCGTGTTGTGAATATGAAGTGTAAAAGCATGTTCTGCAGTACAGTCAGCTCACTATCTGATTACCCAGCAGCAGGGATGCTAACGTGTGGAAATGCAAAATGTAAACAGGGTCAATAACTCCTCCAGGAAGTCCAGACAAGAAGGGGCTGAATCCGGCTGAGATAAGAGGAGATATGGTGTCCCACTGTGAACCAAATGGATGTGTGTTATAGGATATAAGCCCACCGATCATTCTCTGCACTCCTGTGTGTGAATACTTAGGGATGCTTGGAGGGTTAGCTTCAGGAGCCACACACACACTTGAATGAATTTCATTTACTTCCCACACACTGCTTTTTTTGAGTCGATCTTGTGTCTACAGAAATAATGTGCATGCGCCCATTATCTCAAGAAGGGGCTGCCGGAGCGTGAGGGGCATCTTTCGCCTGACTGACTTTCATTTACAAAGTGGCGATGTTACTTTTGTGTGGGGAAATGAGATAGCACTGCAGCAGACAGTAGGCTACATTATCCCGAGCCAGGCGCACATCCTGCTCTCTTTCTCTCTCCTTTTTTTACCCCCTCCCGCCTTTATCAGCTGCTTTTTCTCACATTGTTCATCAGCCCTTGAGACACAAAAAAAGCCTCGTCTCCCAGGATCAATTAGTCACTTCCAGGGAGTTGTCGAGCGGAGAAGGGAGCTGAGGAGACAAAAGGCACGGCCATGTTGGCGTCGCGGCGAGGTGATAAAGTGACACGGTCTTCCTTCCAGGCCATTAACGTGACAAGCCGTTCTTGTCCGGGGGAAGGTGGACCTGACAGCAGAGTGGTGCCCCGCTAGGACGTGAAGGGAGCTCTCAAAAGAGCAGCGGCTGCCTTTGACACACTTTCCTCTCCCTCCTTTGCATCCTACAATCTCCTTTGCACTTTTCATTCAGCCAGCCTGCTCTTTCTCTCTTTTCAAATCTGCATCTCTGCCCTCTCCCCGCAGCATTTTCTCTCCTTTCAATCTCTCCCTCCATCCGCCTCACTTTCTTAAAAGCCGTCTCTCACTAAAGCTCCATCGTCCTCCTCTCACCCTTTCCAAATTTCCCCTTCTTTCATCTTTGACTCTGCTGCAGCCTCATTTCTCTACCCTCCCCCACTTCCCCCCAATTTTTTCCATCCCTCCATTTTTGAGTATCGCCCATCTTCTGTCTTTGCATCATGTCCACCTTCTCCTCCCCAGCTCCAACTCATCTCCTCACTCTCCTCTCAAGGAAATGGAAGGTGACACAGGAAATACAAGTTAAAAAAAAGAGAGAATACGAAGCAGTGAGCTGGCACAGGGAGTCACAGCAGGACGCAGGCCCAACAAAACACAGGAGGGTAAACAGAACCTATTTTTAGGATGCTGTCGACTGTCCTTAAGAAGGAAGGAGCAGTGAGGATTCTGCATACGACTGTAAAATCAAAATATCAGAGGAGTGCACGCATTACACCAAGGTGTTAATGAGACAAGGAAAAGATTGGATGAAAGTGCGCTCTGCAGGAAGCCAATTATCCATCATGTACGCTTGTATATCAGGTGTTACGACCAGCACTGAAGCTCCACTAAAGGTGAAATGATGTGTCTCCTGGCTGCACTAATGTGAACATCTAAGGTTGTTATGAGGGCATTTTTATTCCTTGAAGGTCTGAGGGTGCACAGGATGCTTTTATTAGGATGCAATATCACATTCAAGTCGCCTTAATGTAAAGGAAACCAGAGATGGAAATCAATTTTACCCCTGTGAGAGCAAACAAACAGATACATGCGTGAAATGCACCTGGAAAAACACTGATTTATTGGCGCACGTGGAAGCTGATGTCAAGACAGGCGATAGCACCATGTGAGCTTCCTGCTCTTGTAGCTGTTGTGTACCCTCTCTTCTGTTGTGTGATGAACGAGGCGGAAACTGTCACTTTTAGCACCAGCATGGTGTTTGTTCTGATAACAGGGGACGCATTTCAGGTCGATGACAGCCACACTTGTGGTAATAAGCTCCAAAAATGCACAGAGACAGCATTATTCTGACTGGCCAAAATACATAAACTGAGAATATTAGAGCTACTGCCTGGCAGTGGAGAGGGGAGTGCAGAGATGGGTCAAGAGGAAAGTCTGGTGTTTTTTGTGGAGGTGTTATGGAAAAATGGTGTTTCTTTAGTGGTCGAGTTTCATGTATTAAAGCAAGAGCTGAAGTCAGTGTGACTTTTTTTCTTCCAGAAGCATTCAGAGATGGGACAATGGAAAGAGATTAGAAGAAGTAGTTCCTGTTCCTCTGATTTTTGGTCCACCAGTGGAGTGACACAATGACTTTGACTTTTGACCACAAAAATCGTATCCCTTGAGTCAGAGTTGACATCTATGCCAAGTATCAGGAAGATAATTACTACTTTTACATTTGCAATAATAGTTTTAACTTGCACTTGATGGAGATGTTGTGTCCAACTGTTAGGTGACCATGTTTTTCAGTGGTCCTTTGCCTTTAGATTGTAGTGTCAGTGCACATGTCACAAGTAAAGAGCAACTAATTTTTCTTTACAGTTCAACCCATCCAGGAACATACAAGACAGTCGGATGTTTAGGGAGACAGGATCAGGAAGACTGTCTGGTCGCCAGCAGAGCAGCTTAGATAGGTAAAGGAGTAACAGAAGGGAAAGATGAGGAGAAAAAAAGGCAGATCACACTCTATGCCCTACAGAGCACAGTGGGAGATCAGGAAAAACACCTCAGCATATGAGCAGCATGATAAGAAATTTCAACAAAAACTCCAAAACGAGCGCATATGAGGGAGGCAGGGCTGGGAGGAGGGTGGAGCTGAGGAGTAGGGGTGGGCGTATCAATCTTAATATCGATAGTATCGATACCAAGCTGAGTATTGGTATCGGATCGAGACTAGCGTGATGAGATCAATACTGCAGTTTCTCTTATGTCGCCTTTACTTTACTTCCTCTGCTCTGACTGCCGCTTCTAAACGGCGCATCTCTCTCCCTCTATGTCAACATGTTACTGTTTCTGAACAAAAGCCTATAAATCTGTTGTCAATATGGAAACAGAGCCAAAAGGGCAACCCTAGAGAGGACTTTGTGAGCAGAAAGCCAAAGGTCAAGGTTAACTGTAGTTTACACTTTATTTGTGCAATGGAAGGTTTTTTTTTGTTGTGATGTTGACATTGTTATATTTATTTATTTTTTTACATTGCTGCTTTTTTTATTATTTTGCACTTGTGATTTTTTTTTCTTAAACGTGGAATAATTTATTACTTTTATACAGTTAAAATTTGGTTCTGTTGTTGTGGTTCATTAGTAAAAAGCATTTTTATTGCCTAAAATCTTTGTACTGTGTTTTACCATATTCATAATCAACGAACTCAAGGCAAAATTACAAAATTATTTAATGATCACTACATTTCATGTAAAAAGTATCAGTATCGGCGATACTCGCCCTGTATTTACTTGGTATCGGATCGATATCAAAATTCCCAGTATTGCCCACCCCTACTGAGGAGGGTGAATGTGGCTGGAGGAGGAGCTTGCGGCCACAGTAGGTGTGTTTTGCCAAATGAAATCAGTTTATAATGCAGTGCTGCCCGAGTGATCAAAGGTCACAGGCATTCAATGTTGTCCACTTACTTGCATAGATGTGTCCGATCTGTCTGAATCTTTTGATAAGGTTATGGTGTGGAGATGATGAACTGAGAGTTAGGGGTTGGGAGACACTGTTGTAAAACTGTTGGACTGTTTGCACAGCAGTTGACAAAGTGGCAAACCTCGCCCATCCTTGCTCATGAACGATTGAGCCTTTTGGGAATGCTTATTTCATATCCGGTCATGACACTCATTCAGGTGTCTAATGAACCTGTTCACCTGTGGAATGTTCCTGACAGGTGTTTTTGAGCTTCCCTCAAATTTCCACATTTTTTGTTGCCCTGTCCAAGCTTTCTTGAAAAATCTTGCAGTTGCCTTTCAAACTGAGTGAATATTTGCAAAAATCATTGATGAAGTTCATCACTTTGATTATTACATTAGTCAGTTTGTTTATTTGTCCCCATAGGGCAAGGGTGGGCAACTTTCATTACCAAGAGGGCCACATAAAACCAATTTCCCAGCCTGAGGGCCGCATTGATATCATAAGAGAATATTAATGAATCCTAAAACTATTACAACACAAGTTATTATGCATAATTAAGTGAACTTGAAACAGAATACAAGCAAATTTGGCTACTATACATGAAATTCAAGCAGATTAAGCTATTTTTAAAACAATGAAATGATGAGTGTTTCCAAACTTTTAAAGCTCAAAGATGTTACTGCTGCCATTTTCTAAATAAAGTATCGAGTAATACTTGATATAATGTTCCAATGCTTCATAAAAGAGATTTAGAGACACTATAATAGCAAAGTAAGTTTGTAAATAACTTACCAAAGCCAATAAAGATATCAGTCAAGATTATATAGATTTATTTTGATTAGATATTTGAATTTTCTTCATATTTACAATTGCTGATTTTTGAAAATGACTGGCGGGCCATATTTAGTGAGACGGACGGCCGTACGTGGCCCCCTGGCCACCAGTTGCCCACCCCTGCCATAGAGGAATTGGGGTGTGGCAGGAATCAGACATTTGGCAACAGAATACAGTGTCAGCACTGATACTGTGTTGAAAATAGACAAATAAAACACATCAACATCACTAGTCAAGTCAAATAATGCATTTTTGTGTATTGCATTCAATAGAGGATGAAAATGATTTGCAAGTCATTCTATTCTGTTTTTATTTGTGTTGTACATAAAATCCCAACTTCAACTTGGAGTTTGAAGTAATTGTGATATATATCTGTAAGACAAACACTTTTAGTATTAGTTAGCATTGTAATGAATGGCTTTTTTCAATCAGTCGTTTGATTGCAGTTACTAATCAAAATTATGCTTGATTACTTTTTGTCTTTGGTGAATGCAGAAAATGAGAAAGTTCTTCCAGTGGCATATTTAAGCTGTGCTGTTACCAAGAAAACACATATTTTCAAGTTTTTATGTAGATCTTATTGAAATGCATTTGTCTAAGAGGACAGCACTGTGCAGAATACACACCCACTGCTCTGCTTGATTCTGAAGAGGCATTAGCAGAGTGCTCTGATTCACAAAGTATCAAAGTGATATCTCATAAAACCACATTTTAGAAAATTACCGCACAAAGTAGTAACATAAAGGCAATCCACAGCAGATGATAATTTATTGTTGGAGGGAGCACAAACAGTGCTGCACCCTGCTTCAAGATCAAACGTGCTGTGCAGAGATGTACCTGACAGAATGAATAAAGAAAACTTTCAGCAAGATGGTTGTACCCCTCCTGGAGATCCGCACTTCTTCTGCTGACACCGTGGAGGTGAGTTTGTCATTCCCCTGCGAGCCTCTGTGACTTAAGGTTACCCATAACACCCTGCTTTGCATATGTTGGCGTGTTACAACACAGATGCATAATTCTGGTTTAAACAGGACAGCAGAGGCCTGCGGTCACTGACTGGATTTATTTAAATGAGGGACCAGACCAGAGGAGGGTTTCTTGCTTGTTTTCAACCGTCACTGCGAACTCCTGATTATTTTAGATTTGGTGTTGGGCCTGTAAGTTAAACATTTTAATAAATTACTCATGTCGTGCATGTCACTTTTTCAGGTGCCTCTCAGTGAGTTCAGCTGTGCAGTCATGCTCTCACAGCCTGGTGTCAGGGGTTAACAGGCCCCCCAGCTCCAAACAGGCAGGCAGGAATTTACCATGAGCCTCAAAGTTGCAATTGTGAAGTTAGATCACTCCACCCCGTCTGCAGCACATTGACTTAAAGGGATATGCCAACATATTTTTTCTTTTCGTGTCTTGCCTCACTCCCAACTCCATGATAAGCAGAAAGACTCAATTCTTTCACTTGTGCATGCAGTAATAAGGAAGAGACACGCTCTGCTAATTAGCTTAGCTCAAAAACTGGGAGTCAGTGGGTAGCTTTAGCCTGCCTTTGTCCACCTACAGTCATCAGATAAACTCTTCAGCAACTCTGATCAATCCTGTGTGCATGTTGTGATTTATTTTTTTTTACCGTTTTATGTTACATTATCAATTTTAAGACTAAGATTAGCACTTAATGTAATTTTTGAAATAAATACATTCAAAACTATGTAAACAATGTCAACAAAATAGAGCACGTCCACGATGATTTGTGCATGCGCCCTGCACGTATCTGTCAAGTTTTGGATTTGAAAATAAGGGACATTATCTGGTGCCAGCTTTTAGCTGTCCCAACATGCCAACCAAGCACCAGGACCCCTTACATTTTAAAGGGATAGTTCAGTTTTTCTGAAGTGGGGTTTATGAGCTCATGTGCCCACTAAGTAAATTATGGCCCTTTTCCATTAGCCCTTCTCTACTGTACTCGCCTTGTGCTGCTTTTCCATTAGCCCCAGTCGCCTGCCCAACGGGTTGCAGTGTCGTTGAGCGGCTCTGCGGTGACGTCATTTTGAGCGCGATACAACAATCTGTGGCTTTTTGTCACGAGCACAGTAAAAAAGGAAAGCAGAAGAAGGCTGCAGGTGGCAAGAAGAAATACCCCTTGAGAAGCACAGGAGAGTTTTGGAAGCTATACAACAGAATGAAGCCGAGGACGAGAGCAATCAAGCTGCAAAGGAAAGACGTATGAGGGTAAGCTAATGGTAGCAAGCACCACCTTGTAAGAGTACGCTATCTCGCAATGTTTTTTAGTGTATTGACTTTTCAAACAAGTAACGTTTATCTGAAACTAGGAATACGTGGAATATGAAGAATACCTGATGTGAGACGGCCAAAACAGGAGACTTGACAGCTACAGCCCGCACTTGAGTTTCCTATATATTTCTTTCAAATATTACAGAAAGTGCTAATCTTAATCCTTAAATCAATTAAAATATAATTACAAAATGTATTATAGTTATAAATTGAACTGGGTCATACTAAATATCTCTAAAACCTATAAATTCACCATGCATCCATTTACCCATTTGGAGTTGCAGGACCCTAATCTTACTACCATTGGAAGGAGAGTTGGGGCTCACACTAAACAGGTATTTGATAACAGGTAAAAAGAGTTAACCTTGCAACGCAGCTGGATCCACCAGATGTGTTGTCTGTAATCAGGTTGATCCATGTTGCTAAGCTCCAATTCACAGCAACATGTCACACAGTTATTTTGATAAAAAGTTAAATATGCATGTCAAGTTTGCATAATATTAACTGTGTTTGTGTCTGAGCTGGTGCAGTTATCCCTGCTTTGGTTCTGCTTCTCCCTCTGTCTCTGCAAGATGAAACTATCAGATAAAGAGTCCTTGTTTTAATATCTTCACTGGCATGACCCAGCACTTACTGACATCCACAATATCTAGAGACTTGACCTGACCTGACTTAACTCAAAACTTTATTTAGAAACTTCAGACAGTCCTCTGCTACAATCCAGAAGCACAGTTACTCTGACCCCAGATCACATAGCTGAGTATCTCTTCGCCCACATCAGCCTTTAACATCCACAAAGTAAATACAAAGCACTCAGCGCTGGTGTCACAGTGTGATTTAGATCTATTACAGCCAAACACAGATACCCACAGGTCATATGGAGCATCACGGGGTCCCCTGAATCCATCAGTTTGGCCAATGCCATGGTGAGAGAGCTGTTATTTTTCTAGCTTTTGATTTAAGTTGACATTGGCCTCCTTAAAAATAACTAATAACAATTGTTCAGTTTCTGTTCAGCTGTGACTCAGCGATGTCTTAGGCTCCTCTTGTGTCTGTTGCCTAATATTGTTCTCTTTGGATTTAGTAGATTCCAAAACTCGACCCTGTTTTAAACATTTATGGCACTAAAAAATGAACAGATCCAGATCACAAAGTCCTGTTTTCATGCCTGGTTAATTCACTCACAATGTTAAAGAAGTTTAGTGGTTTTGCAAAGAGCCGTCGACCCTACCTGAACAAAAAGGTCTGCACAGACACTTTGTTAATGTTGTCTGGCACTAACAGTGTGTCTCCCTCTGTGGTAAAAACAAGCCCTGTTAGAGGACATACTTAAATCGGGGGCATTTGACCCCAGGGAGCCATTACAGCCATTTCACAGCTGCCAGCTTCAGCAATTTACTCCAGCAATTCTAAACTTTTCTAACCTTTGAGTCACTTAGACACAAAGTTTGGAAAACTGTGCTCATGTTCAAAATACTGAATCAAACCTTCATTCATCATTTATTTCAAACAAACAGATGACATATTTTTTTTATGTTACACAGACCTTAAATCAGTAAAGATTTAACCTCCTTGTGAGGTTTGCTCATGTGTTTCACTTCAGACAACTTTATTTACCCCACAAGGGCCAGTTCATTTGTAGCTCTCTACTGTACATTCATGCACACTGTCAATAAATAAAATGAATAATCAGTCAATCTGTCAAGCAATCATATTTAAAGATGCTATGAGGAGTTTCTAAGTAATTACAAAAAAGTCTCACTTTTAGATATATGCCTGATCGAAATACACACTTTAAGATGAGTTTTATAGCATCAAAATAGGTTATCTATAAATGCTATTCCTTAGCTTCGCGGTCGGATCGGACAGGGCTGGACTGGCCTGGATACTCAACTTCAGGAACAAGACAATTAAAACTAGAGCAAGATAATATTATTCAGACTTGCCTTATGCTGTGTTCACACCGCAAGCGACCCAGCTACCAAAATCGCGTCGCCCACTGACGTAGCGTCGCTCGTCCAGAAATACCTAATTTTGGTCGTCGGCCGTCGCTCTGTGACGTCACGTCCGTTCGAGTTTCACCACGATCATATATCGTATAATAGGATGTATAAGCGGACATTATTCCAGGTGTATCCTTTTCACTCACTTATCAAACACAAAGCACTGCAGCTGATGCCCTGCAGCAGCATTATCTGTGAGTTTACTGTGGTCTGTCTAAGCGGAACTAATGTCCTCAATGACATTAGTTCTGCCTAGACGGAACTCATCCCTCCTGTAGTCCGGATGAATAACTGTCTGTCTCGGGTACCGTCACACGTACACACACCGCTGATTGGCTGTTGCTGCACAGCCACAAATGACATCGCCTGAATAGATCAACTTTTTTTTAACTTTGACATCGCGCGACGAGTGAAGTGATCATCTTGTACGCGGCTGTCGCATCGCGGGAGGGTTAGCCCCGCCCCATCGCAGCTGTACATTGACTTTGAATGGAGAGTGATCGCCGAGGTAGTAGCGTCCGGTGTGAACGCACCATTAGAGCACCGGGCTGTAGGTAGCGATATGTAGCCGGCTACAAAACTACGATTCTAAGTTTTCCAAAAATTGCTTGTTGTCACACATCAAAAACTACCGCTACGTAACTAGAAAGAGATATATCACCTCGTCGCTTTGCATCCTGTAAGTTGTTGAAAAAAGAAGTTGTAAAGCAATGCAGAGATCTAATGAAGGTCCGAGCTGCATTCATTAGCATCACAACAAACACACGCTTTGGCTTGGGTCATGTCCTCACGACAGTCGCCGCGCGTGCTCATGGGTAGCAGAGTCTTTGTCACCGGAAGTAGATTCTCCTCATAGCACCTTTAAGCATGGGACAGAGGGAGATGTCCGAACATTATAAGTAGCCTACATATACAATATGCTGAGCAAGATAAGATGAAACATAAAAGCAAGTGAGGTAGAAAACAAGACAATGTAAAAACTGTAACTTTTTGCACATCTTAGTGTTGTTCTACCTTTTTTAAGAGATATGACAATGAATCAAGTTTGACAAAAGGAGGACAGTAAGAACTGCATGTGTAACGGAAGCAAAAGGGCTCTATGTAACACTTAAAGAGCCAGCCAGTGTTATGCTTTTGTAAGTTTTAAATGCCCTTTAGTGAGTTTAAAGCTGGAGCCGGAGCTATACCTGCAGTTTGACCTTGTGTTCATTTTTGTGCCTGTTGGCATCACAGGTGTTTTGTTCATGTACTTGCCTGTATTCAGCATGTTACTGGAGTAAAAAAAAACATGGCTTGAATGGCAGCATATGTTGCTCTAACAGCTGCATGTGTCAGCATTAATGGTGCCTTCACAGATGTGCAAGGTACCCATGCCATAGGCACTAAGACCCCCCACCCCCACACACACACACACACTATCAGATGCTTACTCTTACCCATTGCTCTGATAACAGTCTGGATGGTCCTTTTTCTTTTTAGCCTGGAGGACACAACACTCATGATTTCCAAAACAATTTGAAATATGGACTCATCAGACCACGGCAGACTTTTCCACTTTGCCTCAGTCCACCTTAGATGAGCTTTGGCCCCTAGAGGCTGGCGGTGTTTCTGAGTGTTGTTGATATTTGGCTTTTTGTTTTGCATGGAAGAGTTTTAACTTGCACTTGTTGATGAATTGTGTTAACAGACGATGGTTTTGAAAAGTATCCCTGAGCTCATGTGGTAAAGTCCTTTACACCATGATGTCTGTTGTAATACTGTGCCACCTCAAGGATTTAAGGTCACAGGCATTTAATGTTGTTTTTTGGCCTTGCTTCTTGCATGCAGATTATCAGAATCAGAATCACAAATACCTATTTAATCCCCAAGGAGAAATTCTGTTGTTCAGTTGCTCTTATGCATTGTATAGAATAAGAATATCAAGACACTAAAATAGATACAATAGAAAAGAGACATGCAGAATCTTTAGGCTATCATTCTTCTGGATACTCAGAATCTTCAGATGATATTATGGACTGAAGGTGATGGAATCCCTTAATTCCTTGCAACTGTACATTAAGAAATATTCCTAATTTGTTGGACTATTTGTTCATGTAGTTCTTCAACAAGTGGTGAACCTCGCCCACATTCTTGCTTGTGGATGATCCTTTTATACCCAATCATGACCCTCACCTGTTTCCAATAAACCTCCTCACCTGTGGAATGTTCCTAACAGGTGTTTTTAAGCACCTTGTCCCAGTTAGTTGAAAAATATTACAGGCATCAAATGAAAAAAAATGAATATCTGCAAAAAGCGATGAAGTTTATGTGTTTGAACACTAAATATCTTGTCTTTGTAGTGTATTAAATTGAATATAGGTTCCAAATTATTTGCAAATCATTGTATTAATTTTTTATTTATGCTTTGCACAACATCCAAACTTAATTGAAACTGGGGTTGAAAATATTTTACAATATGTGCTTCATTCCTAGCAGGTTACCAGCTTTACTTACTGGCTGTCAGACAAAATTGCCCCTGGTTTTGTCAGTCACTGAATGCATACTCCAATCTTAAAAGTATCTACAGCTTCTTCTTTGTGGCCTTTGGCTATACCAGGCTTCTATATGTATAAAAAGAAATACATCTCATACAATATGAAGCATATGTCCATACAAGTACAGAGCTACATACGCAGACCGTGTGCATAAATGGAAACAATGCATGTGTTTTGGAGGTGTCATGGTTCTGAAGAATAACTCTCCTTCTATCTCGAGCTGTAAAGCGTTAGCCGGCACCATTCATGCAGTACAAACACCTTTGATTCAGCAGCCTGACAATAAGTGCATACAACCTCCAACAGAAGAAAGAGCTGAATTGATTCAGTTGAAGCACACAAAGCAAACAATTTAAGTCAACACATTGACAGTGTTCATTAGACAATTCCACTTTCTTTTTCACATCAGTCTCCCTCTACAGCTGACAATCTGACATCATTACAATTACTCTGCTCCTAAATGATAGTGCCATCAAAAAAGGAAAAAATAATATAATTTAGATGAAAAACTTGCGTGGGTGTTTTTTGTCCCTTTTTCAGTGGAAGAATTCAGATCAAACCCACATAGACGAACCAAAAACAGCATCCAGACTGTGGGGTTTGGACCACAATCATTATTTTTGCCCACTGAATTGTGTTTGAGCATCTGAGACGGTTTGATCTAATAATGTGTATCCATCAAACTCGGCGAATTCAGTCACTGAGTCGTTTCTTTATCTTTTCTTCTGGGCTTTGTGCTCCCCCCAAATCTAGAAAAAGGAGGGGTATCCGGCTCTAATGTGCTGTCTGTGTGCCGCATCAATCAGACTGAGACGTCTCCGGATGCGAAGTGTGCGTGTGTATGCATGGACAGGCTTTATTTGCGATGGCCCATCACGCCCTTACTCTCAATTGGGGAAATTGGTTGAACAGGGGAACAAATCTCGCAACTTGTTAATTCTGCTTGGCATGTTCTCTTCAGTGAATAAAAACTCTATTATTTCTGCTTTTATGGGATTTATTCGGCGCATAACTATTCCATGCCTGCGGCGTTGGTTTTCACGATGTGAGAAGTGGAAGAAAGGAAGAAGGAGTGACACACAAACGCTGCCCCCACCCTCTCTGTCTCCTCCTATCAAAATCACCTCCTGAAGTCCAAAGATGAGTCTGACCCTGCAACACTTGCTCAGGGAGGAAGCCCATGATGCGACCTGCTAAAGGTGCAGTGCGTCAATTTGACTGCAATCTCTACAAAACATGGAGACTTCTGTTCTCATACTCGCTGCTTTATTTTGACACTGCTCTGCGGTTGAGAGAAACTGAAAAGAAGTCGCAGTAATTGGAGCTGAAGGCTTAGTTTGGCTTTTTTTCTTCAGTACAAGTTGAAGTTCAAGTTGAAGTGAACAGTTTAGTCTGGAGTCCAAATGCAAGCAAACATTTTTATCACAAGAATGTGTTTAAACCATCAGGAGCTGTTTGTCAAATTCTTTGGTCTATGGTAAAATGTTTTCAGGGCTAATTTGATACTTAAAAACTTCAATTTAACCATTAAAGAGTTCAGGGGGCTGGTTTGGCGGATTGGTTGGCAACCATGCACGTCCCATGTACATGCTTCTGCCAGTCCGGGTTCGAATCCCGCCTGTGACCAGTTTGCAGGGTGTCTTCCCCTACTCTCTCACCCCCTTTCACAAGCCTATCCACTGTCTCTCTCCTATCAATAAAAGCACAAAATGCCCAAAAATACATTAAAAAAAAGTTCATATTTGGCCCCATCTCTGGTACATATGTTTTTATCACTGCTGGGTACACAAGTCCAATAGCTCATTAACACAATAGCAAATCAGAAAGTCACTTGACAGCAACTCAATGCATCCAGGTGTGTGGACATTGTCTGTTAAACCTTTCGAAACTCAAACTGAGCATAAGAAAGAACGAGAACAGTGATTTATATGACTGTGAATGTGAATGAAGCATAGCTGCTGGTGCCAGACAGGCTGGTCTGAGTATTTTCAGAAACTGCTGATCTACTGGGATTTTCACACACCATCTCTTTGGTATTATGGAGAATGGTCCAAAAAGAGATGACATCCAATAAGTTGCAGTTGTCTGGGTGAAAATGCCTTGTCGATGCCAGAGGTCAGAGAAAAACCCAGAGAAAAAAGCCTCATTGGTTCACAGTGGTTGAAAGACAACAGTATACAATAACCACTAGTTAAAACTAAGGTATGAAGAAGACTATTGTTGAATACAGACCACCCTAAGCCTTGAAGACAACAGATGTTTGTCCTGTCAGTTAAGATCAGAAAACTAAGGTTGCTCTTACATCTAAAATTCAGCAGTCTCGGTTCGGTTTGGGGGAGAAGTTGCAATATGGTCTAATATTTCCTTTTGTTTTAATTTGCTTTAAAACTGCGCCTAGTCAGCTGGACCAAAGCCCCTCAAATGTGTAATCTAGCCTCCTGCCACCAGTTGAGGCTGAAGTTGTGGTGTTAGTTCCTGCCATCTAGCCTATTAATGCGTTATGAGCTGGAAATACAAACTGGCATCAAGTAACAACATTGTTCAGTACGAAGCAGTTCAGGAGTATTGTTTGCCAAAAATCTGCATTTAGACAGCTTTGGATGGCACTTGCATATTGACTGGAGCGATATGTCAACAATTGTGTGTGGATTTGTAGACATAACCTGTGAAGAGGACCGGACGCTGGCAGTGCTGGCAATGCTAACATTAGCTGAGCTCTTCTGCTGTGATATTTGGCTAAATCCAGGCCATAATCCTCTCTCTTTAGGCTCACTTGCCTCGTTGGTCCTTGTTTGGTTTGGTTTGGATGGCTAAACCAAACTCTGGTCTGCTTGGAAACAAACCGAGATCCACGTTTTCTGACAGACCAGAGTTCAGTTCTTTGGTCTGCTTCAGAGTTTGTGTGAGCTTCCACACCAGCCCAGACCTTTTATACCCAAATTTGAGATGATCATTGGGCTTTGCTGAGTAATCGAAATGAATTAAATTCATCCACAAAAACAAATTTTTGAAGTAATAACTATAATTTAATGTCTTAATCACAAAGTAATGCGTTTTACAATTTTTTTTTAAATTCTCTTTTTATTTCAAAAGTTAAAAAAACACAACAGAACAAAACAGGGGAGTATACTATCTGACACAGTCGAAACAACACATACGGATACAGAAAAAAAAGAAGAGGGTTAATTCACCTAAGGCAAGTGTTTTACTATTTTTGTCTGTTTTTGTAAAAAAGAAAAGTTGAAAGTTCATGAATAAGAATAGTAATTATACTCTAGCATTAACAAACAATCATTTTATTTAACTGGTGTTTTTACCATTAGATAAACCTTAATAAATGATTCTAGTAATTACCAATGTTCATGATTTAGAACAGCTGTGGCATAAGCCTTACATTGGAGGGTGTTTAAATAAATAGAGCTCTGTTTACAAAAATTGACTGGGTTGACTCGTTAGTATTAATAGTTTTGTTTGGGAGTGATTTCTCAGAGTTTTAGCTGAAAACTTGTTTTAGGATGAGGGCAGATATTTCACAGACAGATGTCTCCAAATGTAGGTAATCAGTCCAGTTAAACCCCACAGGCAGAGGAAACATGGTTGTTTTTTTGCCATTTGGATGGGCTGACCCTTGAATGAGCATTTCAGCCTCAGCCATGTAAAGCCCTGGCACTTGGGGCGCTGACGTCAAGCTGTTCCGCAGCAGCAGAAGTGAACTCAGGCTGCAGACGCCGACACTTTCTGACACATTTCCTCCAAACGGCTCCACAGGGCAGCCCGAGCCCATGTAAGCTGCTTACATGCGTAGCTCTCTATTGGCTGCTGTAAAGAAATACCACACATAGATTGTTGTTATTGTGAAACTCTGGAGAACTTTCTGCTTTGCTCTGACAGAAAATCCACAGCCAGCGGCAATACATTACACGAATACAGCATACAAAAGACATGACGGCGTATTTCTCAGCTCTTTTCAGCATTATTCAATACAGTACATGCACACACATATACACCCCGGTCCCCCCGCCCCCTTTACGCTGCCGTGACAGCTTTGTCACAAAGATGAATTCATCGTCAGCACTGCAGCCAAAACAAGTAATTTGATTGCCCCGACCACAAATTAAGTTAGTGTGATTCAATTTTCGATTTGGGCTTCTCCTGCAGCCATACATCAAGGGAGACATATTTCATTACGCAGCGAAACCACAGGCGAGCAGGCAGTGGTGGCCCACTCCCTCCATAGGAAGACATCATGGGAGCATTATGGCATTTACTCGATACTGCTGTGGGTCTAGAAGGGCTGCTGCTGGTGGTGTTGGTGCCATTGGTGAGCTTGTTATCCACAGGGGCAACACAGCTACGTGCTGTACAGCCAACATATTTAGCCTGCTTCGATCCCTGCCAGCCAGGCTTTGACAATGTGTTGGCAGGTCGGCCCGCGTATGAAGCCACATGGGACTGGAGCAGATTTCATTTCACCTGAGGACTTTGCCAAGCGATATCACTGACCAGATCCTTCCTCTTTTCAAGCCAGTGTGCACACGTCATGACTGAGACCTGAAGCCTGATTTAGAGTCTTGCCCCAAATCTACATCACAGCATTGCCATCATGGTCCATGCAGGCATAAACACTTCATATGGAAGGCCTTGCCGACTCCAAGGACTTTTTTATTTTTGCCTTTTCTGCATCTCCACCTTCTATACACATGAGAACAGAGTCACAGCGGTTTCATGTTGGATGCCCATGGCTGACGGGCATGCCAGCTTTAGCTCTTGATGCTATGGCTCTCAAACCGTTTCCCCTCTCACACCATATGGCTGCATATCCCTGCTGCCACAGTTCTGTCTCTCCCCAAATTTCACCTCAAAAAGGGCTTAAATAGAAAGTTTGGAAAGAACCACAATAAATCTTTTAACAAATGACCTGATTCATTGAAAGAGTGATCCAGAAAAACTTCAGAATTGAAGCAATTTGTTATAAAAAGGAAGTTTGACACAGAAATGTAAAAAAAAGCCAGACAAGCTCCAAATGCATATTTCTAGTTTTCTCTTGTGTATTTATCAGAGGCTGTTGAACAGGCACCAGTCTGCACATGGGTGTAAGACTTCTTTGTCTGCTAACTGAAGTTGGGCAAAATCAGAATTAAATTGAAAATATTGTCATTAAAGGTTATGCACATTTTGTGATGCACAGTATTTTTCTGCAGTCTAATGGAAAGGTTTTCAAACTATTTTTGCACATGGCAAACCTAAATGAACCCAAAACATCAAGATAAATGGAGCTAAATCCAACTGCAGTGTTCTGTTTTGATTTCTAAAATAAAAAACATTTAATTTAATGAAAAATAAGTTTAAGATATTTTCAGTGTAAATATAATTTTACTCAGCTCTGCTATTTTAATAAAATATTTTATTTTCCTTTTTTTTCTCTGAAATTTATCTTTAAAAAAACCTTCAGACCTTTTTCCACTGTCAGATCTTATTTTTTTCAGTTTCAAACTCTTGGGTCGTGTTCTGTCGTGGGGGGCATGGCATTGCCTGAGGAAGGGATGTGTCAGGATTTTTCCCCTTACAGTCTTAAGATTGCTCAGAAACCAGCTCGTACCACACCTGATTTAATTCAGATAAAAGACGACAAAGAGGCAGCTGGATGCAATCAAGGCGATGTTTACTTGTTATAACAAGGAGCTACAACATACATGTTACAACATGAAATGTTGAACTGAAGCAATACAATGTCTTCTCTCTTTTATGAAAGTGATAAGAACATATGTGTATGGAGTGACCTCCGCACAGGCTCCTCCCCGTCTCAGATTGAGCTGGGTTGTTGATAAGAAGGAGCCTGCATGAGGCCATGTGTGTGTGTGTGTATGTGTCAGAAGAATGCAAAAGCTAAACAATGATTACTAAACATGATTACAAAGAGATATTCAAATACAAGGACAATTAAACAAGATTAGGACTGGGTTATAGAGAGATATTCAAATACATGAAAAGATTATATACAATATGTACAAAGGTTAAATCCTTCTTCACATTTATCTTTAAAAAAAACCTTCAGACCTTTTTCCACTGTGAGATCTTATTTTTTTCAGTTTCGAACTCTTGGGTCGTGTTCTGTCATGGGGGGCATAGCATTGACTGAGGAAGGGATGGGATTTCGAACGACAGCTTACCATTAAGGAACAACAGGTTGATATCTGCGCAAAGCAGCCACAGGGGCCTTGGTCCTTTTGTTCTAAAACAGAGACTAATTGCTGTGTACATGTCGAAAGGGGAAAAATTCTGTTTTTTCTTGGAACAAATCGTTGCCCATGTGTCTGCACACTTCTGCCATAATCTGCTAGAAGTGAAGATGGGACAGCAGTGCCACTTGTCAGTTCTACTATGATTTTCACCATGAAAACTGATGCTGGAGTTTGAGATGATAAATAGAGAACATCAGCCAGAAACACTGCAATTATTGCAAAAATGAAAAACAGGAGACATCTGAGGAGATAAAATGTTCACCCTCAGGGTCAGTTGAGGAGAGAACAAAGAATTATTTTTGTAAATGAAGACATAAGATGCAACTCTGCCAACCATTCTCTGACATTGAGGTCCTCACTTCAGCATACACTTTTTTGAGCAGGTGCATTTCAGGCCACTTATGTAGGCCTCTGCGTGGGCACAGGGCTGTGGCATATGTTTAGGAGGATAACTCAGGCTAAGAACTATTCACACTGCATGTACTGTCTGTGTCTCCCATTTTGAATCAGATTTTTTTGGCAGTGTTTAATGCTTTGAATGCATACCAATATCATTTTCCAGAGTGCAGTTGTCATTGTCTTGGATTGACCCTATCTGCAAAGAAGAATAATAATAAAGTCATCAAAACAAGCCTGCAGTGTGGAGGAAACACCGCAAGAGACCACAGAGGTCAGCATGAACAATTTTATTTATGCGCTGGGATTAATATTTGTTGTTTTGTTCAGTTGACTCAGAGATGTGAATTCAGAGCACTGACAAAAAGGCCCCAGTCTGTCTTTTTTATTTGTGTAGCACTGTGTTAGAACCAAAGTTATTTTATAATAGTCAGAATGCATAAAAAGTTGGTCTTAGCTCATCAAAACCTACAAATAAGAAGGTCATAGAGACAACAGTGAACAGGAAAACATCATTTTAACAGTCCTCAGGGGGGTCACATGACCCACTAGATGGACCGCCCGATATATTTCACAAGTTCATCCATGTGACAGTCCATAGAAGGTGTTTGGGGAGGAGAGAACATTTCAAAAGAAAACCCAGCATGTGATAGGATGATCATTATGTCTATCACATTCATTACAGGCCAAACAGACAATGTTGTAGGTGGATGCCACTGCTGTGGTGGAAAATACAAAATGTCTGCCACTTCGTTGAACAAACTTTTGCCAATTCATGAAGAAAGTCATGCGAGAACATTATTTCTATCAAGAAATGCTTTTGCTGCTGTTGTTTTTTTCATGTAATAAAGAAATGTGTTCCAGATATAAAAAACTGCTACTAAGCTGCTAGCATCTATGCTACCAACCAATGGGTTGTAATGGAAAATGCATGCTCTATGGTTTTCTATGGTTTTCTATGGTTTTTACATGGTTTCACATGTAGAATCTGTTTCCCTAACTGTATGTTTTTGTTGTTGTATATGTCCTTGTTTGGCAGGCTGTGAAAACAAATTTCCCATTGGGATAATAAAGTCTATCTATCTATCTATCTATCTATCTATCTATCTATCTATCTATCTATCTATCTATCTATCTATCTATCTATCTATCTATCTATCTATCTATCTATCTATCTATCTATCTATCTATCTATCTATCTATCTATCTATCTATCTATCTATCTATCTATCTAATTTCTGTATTTTGCTGTTTTTGGGTCTTTAAACTAGGCATTGTCATTTAACCTATCTATCGTACGTATTCACAGTCACTTCCTGTTGTCTCACCCAAAGCTTGAAGCTCCCACCTCTCCCTGCTCCATAGGATGCTGATTAAGCCATGCCACTTTGGACCGAGCACATCCTTGTAGACTGTAGACAGAAATTGAATCAGGTGGATCCAGCTGCTGTGCCAGGTCAGGGGGAAAGTTTACATAGTCGGTTAAAAATAGATATGAGAAGAGAAGTGGTCACGGAAACCCTTTCATTTCTGTTTTAGCTGACAGCGTACACAGCTGCAGAGAAGTAGGAGTAAGAAATGAGAATATGCTGCATCATTGCAGAGTTTCAACGGCCTTGGCTGTTCAAGAATGTTTTTCTCTGTGTGTAGCCTTGTGGACTTTTACTGAGGTCATCAGCTATTTTTGTTTGTTCTTAGTATTTTAAGGCAGAATATCAGACTATCTGTTGCATGTGAGTTTAAAATAACTTTTTCGTTCAGATTTTTAAGGGCTTCTTTTAATGCATGGCTAAGGGGCATTATTGGCACCTGTGCTGTGAAGCAGCTTTAACAATCAGTTTAACTTTTTGTTTTCAACAGCAACATGTCAGACACATAACACTGCTGATACTCAATACTGTGCTGCATAAATCAATGCTTCTGCTTCTGCAACTTGCTGGTGTGGTCACTGATCATTTCTGCTCCCATGTCTGACATGATTTTTAATTTCTTCATCTATACTGACTGCCTCTGATCACAGCCAAACGTTCATTATTCATTATTATCAAGACATGCAATAAAAAGTGGAAGGAACTAACATGAAAATAGATAAGCAAAAGCAAAAATGATATTGGTTTCTTTAGGTGGCTGTTACAGGTTCCTATCCTTTTTTAAGACTCAGCTCAACTCTGCCTCTTTCTGTCTTAGGCTGTTATAAAGGTTGTTGAAGCATTGTCAACATGGCAACTGCTGCCCCAAATGCCCCATTTACAACCAAATACATACAGCATGTCGCTGTTTTCATCAAATATATCTCACAGTCTGTGAAAATTTATTCACTGGCCACTTTATTTGGGAAGCCAATTTAACTGCTCTTTTATGTAAACAGCAAGTCAGCCAATCATATAGAGGCAATTCAATGCATTAAGGCATGTACATATGGCCAAGACAACCTGCTGAAGATGAAATGAATGAATGAAGAAGAAAGATGATTTAAGTGAGAAAAAGAAAATTCTAGAGCTCTCAGTCAAATTAGCAGTTTTAAAGGTCCCATATTTTGCTCCATTTCTGCAGTTTAACATGGATCCTTGATGATTTCATGAAATGTTAGTACCATGTTTTGGTCCAAAAAGCCTATGAATAAAGTACAGCTGTATTCTGTTCACGGTCACATAACCTCTCTGTTCAGAATGGCTGGTTTGAGAGCAGTCGCCTTCATATGCTAATGAGCCAGGGCAGAGCAGCGGCAAACACAGTAACATACAGAGAGTTACGATAGACCTGCAGTGTATCTACACTGCCGCTCCAGCCATGCACCACTCACAATCCTGAACACACACGAAGAGCAAATTTATGCCGGTTACCAGATAAAAGCGAAGCTAGTTTCCCCCAAACATCACAGGCTAATGCACTACATGCTAACGTCGCCTAGTCACTGCAGTGGGACAGTTAAACTTCTCTTGACTAATGTTAGAATGTTCACACATTGAAGTTTATCCTTCAGACTTTAAACAACTAACATGAACATTGTGCTGTAACCTCTGGGCCACTTCCCCCTGCTGTTAACATTAGCTCATAGCAATGAGCAAAATAGATACTGCTCAGCATTAAAATACTCACATTTCCATCATCAGGTTTGGCGATGGGTTGTTGGTACTGAGCCCAGATTTAAGAAAGTCTAGATGCTAGTCCTGACCTGACTGAAGTTGAAGAAACAGTCAGACTTGAAGTGATTGACAGACACATACAGGTTTTAGCTGACTGTAACTGCTCATTCCCTTCAAAAATAAAATGAATCCACTGGGCCTTTCACATTTACTTCACATAGAAATTTCTCAAGCCGAGGGGTGGGGATCCTCAGGTAGAGACAGGTTTCTGCAAACAAAAATGCTTGTTACGTAACAGTATATCAACATACTCATCAGCTTGCCAAATGTTGTGAGTTCACATTTATGCATCCTGTTAAATAAATGTTCTGTTGTCTACTATCGCATTTTGTGGGCTGGGGGGAAGGTCAAATACCCCAAAATATGTTCAAAAGCCTTTAAAAAGGGATTTTTGCACAAAATGTCTTCTCTAAAATGGTGCAGACAAACTGATGTTTCAACACCCCAGGTGTCTTCTTCAGAGTCATGTTGACTCTGTTGCTGTAATAAGCTTTTCCTACTTTGACATTAATCAGTTTGGGATTTTCATTAGCTGAAGCAAATATTCTCCCTCTTTGTAACATTCAAAAGAAGTTGAATGTGGCATGGTTATTGGTGCAAGAAAGACTGATCAGAGTATTTCAGAAAACCACTGATCTATTGGGATTTACAAGCAAAACCGTCACTGTGGTTTTCAGAGAATGGTCTGAAAAGAGAAAATAGACTGGTTGGAGATGAAAAAAAGGCATTTATAACTTAAATAAATGCTTGTTAGAGTTTGTGGAATATCATCTCTGACACATATGGGAAACATATGGACTGCAGCAGTTGTGGACGACAGTAGATACCACTCCTGTCAGCTAAGAACAGGAAATGAAGGCTGCATTTGCATGTGCTCACCAAAACTGGACAATCGAGGACTGGTAAAAAAGTACGTGGTCTGAAATGTCTCCATTCCTGCTGCAGCATCAGATGGTAGGTCCAGGACTTGGTGTAAACAACATGAAGACATAAATCCATCCTGCCCTTTGTCAATGAAAAGGCTGCTGGTTGTGTAGTGGTGTGGAGGACTTTTTCTTTGTAAGCTTTTGGCCCCTTTGTCCCCACTGAGCATCATTAAAGAGCCACAGCCTGCTTGAGTATTGTTGCTGACCATGCTTATCCCTTTATGATGACAGTGTGTCCATCATCTAATGCTACCTCCAACAGGATAACACACCATGTCACAAAGCACAAATCACCTCACTCTGGTATTTTGACATGAAATGGCTTAAATGTACTACAGTGGCCTCCACTGTCACAAGATCTCCATCCAACGTAGCACCTTTTGAATTGGAGGTTGGTATGTAACAGGAATGCAGAATATTATCGGACCAATGTTGATATCTGCAGATATTTACCCAAAAAGCTGATTATCAACATTGGCAGAGGTGAACACTTTTGATAGTATCTTCATGCAATGTACCCTTTTATGAACTGAAAGTGTAAATCATTATAGAACAAAATGTTTTTCTCATTTGTTTCTAACACAACTAGACTGTAATTTCGTCCACCAAGGAGGTAATGATCTTACCGGTATATGTATGCTTGTTTGTTTGTTATCAAGACTACCCAAAAACTACTGAATGGATTTTTGCTGAAATTTTCAGGAGATGTTGGTAAAGGCCCAACTTAATAATCATTAGATTTTTGTGGAAACTTTACAGTGGAACTATTGCTTATACATTTAACAGCAATATGTTAGCTACCTTGGTGGAGGTTTGCTCTCTCTGGGCCATAATTTTCGCAGGGTACGCAGAGCCTGCTGTAATCCCAACTTCAACCCCACCAAAGCCCTCAATGCTTAGCATGGAGAGGGTGGGGGACGCAATGTCCTTCGCTGAGCTCATCGTGAGGCCGGTGAAGGGGCCACTGTGTGCCTTCTTTGATCTGACAGCTTTCATTTTGCACTCCCAATCATTCAGGAGAAAAATAAATTGTATCTAAACGCGTCTCCCTCCTCTTCCTTGTCTTGGACTGCTGTTTGGAGAAGGAAGAAGGGAGGCCGAGGAGAGCCCTTACTCTCCTGGTCTGGCGATTCAGTCCAGGGGAGGACAGCTTCATCCGCCAGCCTGGCGAAGCTGGAGTCAATGAAGGAGAGATTGAAATAGTCACTACGCCTCACCTGTAGCGCATTTAAAGGCAAGGAGAGGCGTTCATTTGATTGGTGAAGACAACACTTGGCTGTATTAAACCCCCTCACACCATCTCTCCTTTCTCTCTGGCACTTGCGTGGGGGGGCAGGGACGGAGATGTGGATACGCCTCTTTGCACCTCGGTGCACCATGCAGGAAACTTGCAAAGTGCGCTGGACAGACCCCGTCGGCGCGGTGCAGGAGGTGCATCGCGCCTGGTCTATGAAATTAGAGCCCTCTAAGTCATGGAAGAAACAGCACTGTAACTGATTTTTGTAAACTTAACAGCATTTTACTGTAAACAGATATGCAGTAAATTACTGTAAAAAGCAAAATCTTGTAGAAAAACATTCTGCTTTTCGTAAAATTTACAGCATTTACAATAGATAAAATGATTTAGTGTAAAATGTCCAACAGTAAATATTGACAGTGCGACTGGATCAGGAGAAAAATCCACTTTTCCAAGGAAAACTGATCAGTATCAGGTTTGATGTTTTTGGTAATGTTTCACATATTTTTTTGATGAAAACGTTTGAACAAATGTATTTTATTGCATAAAAAAACGTGATTTTTTTGTTTTGTTTTACAAAAGTATACCTTGCTAATACATGGTCAATAAAATAGTTAAAGGCATCGTTATATGACTTAAATAAAGCAAGTTCACTGTAATTTAAAATGCATCAAAGAGTTGTAGAATAATGATAGTGTAAATGGAAAACAGTAAGGATGCAGATATTAATAATACAGTAATAATGCTGTAAATTGAAAGACAGTAATGATTCCTTGAATAAAAATACAGGACTAAAGCAATTTATAGAAATTACTAAAAATATCCCTATTGATTTAAATAGTGTAATGCTACTGTAACGACATTTACAGTAATTTACCGGCATCTTGCTGCCGGTAAATTACTGTAAAATTTACAACAACCCTTTTACAGTGAGGTGTCATTTAGGTAAGCAGAGATTTTGTGCTCTTGACTTAATATATCAGTATCAAAACCAGCATCTGTGATCATGTGTATAGAGATGTTGTCATATTCGATATCTGCAAAACTCCAGCATAATGCATCCCTAGTATTTAGATGTGCAGCCAAATTTGCTGCATCTGTTGATGCTATCATGCAAATATTGCGCAAAATCTCTGAGGATTGTTTCCAGCATATCTGTTGAATCTATATCAAAATGAATGAGGTGAAAGCAAGGTGTGCTGATAGCAAGGTGTGCCTAATAAAGTGACCAGCATGTTTCAGCCATATCAGATTTACACAAGATTTTTCTGAATCACTGATCCTCAGTTGAAGTTTACGGCAGTATACTTTGAGACACAAGAAAGTGATTCAGATTAAGAATCAACATCCATGACTGGATTTATATTTGCATTGATTTGCACTTACATGTTTAGAGTGATTAATAAAGGTTTAATGGTAATCCAATGCTCAGTGATTAGTTATAGGATTACATTCTATCAGATACATTCAGCTTCATTTGCCCCCACACACACTCCCACTCTAATTTGATTGGTCAATACTTCTCAGATGGAAAATTGGATACAAAGAGAACAAAAAATGTGCATCATTTGGATGAGTTTTGCATGCAGGGATGAGTTTATTGAGATCATATACCAGCTTAAAAAGAATCTTATTTAGACTGTCTTTTTTTTGCCAGCAGTCCAAGCGTTCCCTCATACTTTGAAGAAAGCAATCTCATCTTCTCCCTCGTTAGGATTCTGAAACAATCGCACCATCTCACACCCCTCTGCCTTTCTTCCTCTTCCTTCTTAAGTTTCTTCCTCTGCTCGATTCTGCTAAATGTGTTTGAAGACAGAGTGCTCAATCAGTGACTACCACCACCTCCTCCTCCTTCACTCTCCTACCCCCTCACAATGGAGCCAAGAGCTTTCTAATTAAACTACAGGCTGTTCTTCTGGGGTAAGCGCAGTTTGGAAGCTGTGAAGTGAACATGCACCACTTGGCCATTAATTTAAATGAATATCACTGAGTGGTGCTGAAACATGCCCCTCGTTTCGCTTTTTTTTAAAAATGCTATCGACAGTAGACTTTGTCCCAGCCTAGATTGTTGTTGTACTTTACAAATTACCTTGCTGTTATATTTGTGAAGTAAAAGGGAAACATGTCCTGGAAGTAATGGGCCATTATTAAATGCTAACACAGATTAGAAGAAGCATGTGATGATTCACGTTTTATAGCACTGAAATTTACTCTGTTTGAAACAGCAAGAGGCAGGATGCTGCAAACTGTCTTGGTGCACAGTTTTGTCTCTTTTAATTTTATTGTGACATCAGCTGTAAAAACAGTGATCATTGACTGTGAGTTGAAAATTAATCTGTTACTTCTGGAAGATTTTTTTTACTTTGAGACATTAAGCTAGGTGTATTAGTTTGTGTCTTTTTCTATGATTTTAAATGTTATTTCCAAGTCTTAATGATGTGAATCCTGTTAAAACTGTTTGTTAGATTTTCATGAGGGTAACTCAAAAGTAATGAACAGATTTTAATTCAAAAAAATATTGAGGGAAAATTGGCTGTGAAAGGAAGAAGACTTTGGATACATCAGAAGCAGATCTAGCAGTTTTTTTGAGGGATTTTCTAAAATGCAAATGAAAAATCCTTGTGTCTTAGGTGACAGTGTCTATGTGCACGATTTAAAGAAACTTCTTACGATAACATCTTATTTCAAAGACAGTGTACAAGTAAGATAGTATTGCCACACTGGCAGAAATTTTAAATTATAACAAGCAATTCAGGATTTATATTTTGTTTTTAAATTCAGAAACAAGATTTGCAGCTGGACATGACTGGTAGTTTTGGCTTTCAGTAAGTCTTGTGAGATTTTTAGAATTGAAATCGGACGAACAAACATCCTTAGATTTGAGTTTTTCCAGTGTAGGGGAAACCAGCTCCCAAAGACTCATATTTTCCTACAACAGATTCCAGTCTGCAGGACCAAAAAAATCATCTCATACCTATTTTTAGACGAAGTTAAAGGTGCAATGAGGAGAATCTATTACAGGCAAAATAAAGACTCTGCTACCCATGAGCACATGCAGGGACTGTCGTAATGCTGCGTTCCAGTAACCTCGGAAATGGGAGTGACATCATCTCCAACTTATCGGTGCTCCAGTTGAAGTCGGAAAAAAACATCCCGATCTACCAGGCTATTGTTAGCTGTTGTTCACAAATACCACATGAAGAATTTGATTATCACTATCGCAGCATTTTTGTAAATGTAAGTCTAACAATACTATAACAATACTAAATAACTGTTCACACTGGGGGCATCCATCTTCGATTGTCAACTCTGGGGTGGCGAGGTTTCACCGAGTTCCCAGTAGGAAATTCAGACTTCTGGGGACGTTCCAGTTGCAGTTTCCTACTTGGAACCCAGAAATCCAGACTTCTGACTACAACTGGAATGCACCAAAGACGTGACCCAAGCCAAAGCATGTGTTTGTTGTGATAAATGCAGCTCGGACCTTCCTCAGAACTCTACATTGCTTTACAACTTCTTTTTTCAACAACTTACAGGATGCAAAGCAACGAGGAAATGTATCTCTTTCTAGTTACGCAGCGGTAGTTTTTGATGTGTGGCAACAAGCAATTTTTGGAAAACTTGGTATGGTAGTTTTGTAGCTGGCTATATATCGCTACTTACAGCCCGGTGCTCTAAGACGGGTAATATAAATAATACAATAATATAAATTTGCTCTAGTTTTAATTGTCTTGTTCCTGAAGTTGAATATCCAGGCCAGTCCAGCCCTGTACGACCCGACCGCAAAGCTAAGGAATAGCATTTATAGATAACCTATTGTGATGCTATAAAACTCATCTTAAAGTGTGTATTTCCATCAGGCATATATCTAAAAGTGAGACTTTTTTGTAATTACTTCGAAACTCCTCACAGTCTCATTAAAGTAAGTTGGAAAGCCTAGTTCTTTTGATTGAGTCATACCGTGAAAGCTGTAGCCTTCAATGGTTTTCAATGTTTACTTTGAACTCCTCCTTGATATAAATTTATGTCAGTTAACCTAGTAGTCATTTCTCTGAGCTGATCTTTAACATGTCATGATGTAACCATTTGTTATCTTGTAAAGCAGAAAATTATTTTTTTATTATTTATTCTGCTGATGTAAACATGGTTCCATATTTTTTTGTCCACAGACTTAAAAATACTGTGAGGAGTTTCTAAATAATTACAAAAAAGTCTCACTTTTAGATATGTGCCTGATCGAAATACACACTTTAAGATGAGTTTTATAGCATCACAAAAGGTTATCTATAAATGCTATTCCTTAGTCTTGCGGTCGGGTCGGACAGGGCTGAACTGGCCTGGATACTCAACTTCGGGAACAAGAAAATTAAAATAAGAGCAAATTTATATTATTCGGACACGTCTTAGAGCACCGGGCTGTAAGTAGCGATATATAGCCGGCTACAAAACTACAATACTAGGTTTTCCAAAAATTGCTTGTTGCCACACATCAAAAACTACCGCTGCGTAACTAGAAAGAGATACATTACCTCATCGCTTTGCATCCTTTAAGTCAGTGATTCCCAACCAGGGGTACGTGTACCCCAAGGGGTACGCGAGAACATTGCAGGGGGTACGTGGAAAAATTATTTTCAACTTGGAAGTACTGAGTTAAGCCTGTCAATAGAATTGTAAGTGTGTGCTACAACTAGTTTTCCCGGGGAAACAATAACCAGAGCCAAGCTAAAATGAAACCAGCTGCTAACCTGCAGCTGAAACATCCAGTTGTTCTGGATTCAGGAGAGGGTTAAGAGAAGCCCACAGAGAAACCATTTTAAGTGTTTTGTTCCAGATTTTTAAAGTTTAAATGCCTGTTTAGAGGGGTTTTATTCAAAGGAGCACCGGTGTTTTGTGGTAACATTACAACAGTTATATACAACAAAGGCAGGTTGATTATTTAGATTTTGTCTCTATTTATTTAGGTTACATTTTTATTTTCAAGACAAAATTTTATATATTATTTTTAAATTTGAGTTAAAAAGAGAACATTTCTGAGAACTAAATGTTCAAACTAAGGAGATAAAATATTTTCATTTATTAATCAGTTGTGCTACGTTCTGCTTTAGAAGAATCATGAACACATATGAGTGAAGGGGTACTCATGGTATGGAAAAAAGACTTCGGGGGTACACAAGACAACAAAGGTTGGGAACCACTGCTGTAAGTTGTTGAAAAAAGAAGTTGTAAAGCAATACAAAGTTCTGAGGAAGGTCCGAGCTGCATGCTTTATTAGCGTCACATGAAAGGCAAGCTTTGGCTTGGGTCTTTTGGTGCGTTCCAGTTGTAGTCAGAAGTAGGAATTTCTGAGTTCCGAGTAGGAAACTGCAACTGGAACGTCCCCCGAAGTCGGAATTTCCTACTGGGAACTCGGTGAAACCTCGCCACTCCCGAGCTAACAACAGCTAACAACAGCCTGGTAGATCGGTATGTTTTTTTTTCCACTTCAACTGGAACGCCGATAACTCGGAGATGATGTCACTCCCAGTTCCGAGGTTACTGGAACGCACCATTACGACAGTTGCCGCACTTGCTCATGGGTAGCAGAGTTCTAATGTCACCGGTAATAGATTCTCCTCATTGCACCTTTTAGATCAATCTGGGTTTTTTTTCAAGCTGACAGTCAAAGGTAGGACATTTTGGTTTAATTTGATGCACAAAACCAACATGCTTAAACACATTTGCCCTGTGGTAAGAACTGTTGATTGATAGTGCACCAATGGTTTGATTTATAACATTGCTTTATGTCAAAGCAGTACTGATAAATTCAATTTGTGGGTTGAAAAATGCAAAACAGGGTGAGTGTACATTGCTACAAAACCTTTGAGGGCCCCCAAGGATTTTAAGTTACTGGATCTTAGTGGGGACACTGTGGCTCAGCAGGAAGTGCTCTTGCCTCACAGCAAGAAGAATGCTGGTTCAAACCCACGTTGTTCAGGGCCTGTCTGTGTTGAGTTTGCATTTTCTCCCTGTGCATGTGTGGGTTCTCTTTGGGCAGTCCTGCTTCCTCCCACATGACAAAGAACATGCTTGTTGGATTAACTGATAACTCTAAATTTAAATAGGTGTGGGTGAGTGTGACTCTGTAATTACCTGGTGATCAGTTCAAGGTGTGCACAGCCTCTCGGCCAAAGTCAGCTGGGACAGGCTGCAGCCCCCCTGCAATCCTAGAAGGGATAAACAGTGGACATAATGGATGGATGGATGGATGGATGAATTTGCAGTTGAATTAAGGAAGTAAAGCATATAAGCTACTGATAGAGTAAATCAAAAACACTCATTTGTTGATGTGGTTGCAAAATTACTTCAAGGCTCAACAGTGTGCCCTGCCTCACCATTTGAGAACCGCCAATCTGCACCATTAATGACATAAAATCTCGAACAATTGCACTGCCATGAAATCCTCCCCAGTTCTTTTTCCTCACCCACCAATGTACTCTCACTTTCCTGAAACTGTATACCCACGCGGAGGCACATAAACCTCTGGCGGTAGTTACATTCTCTTGAGCTGCAGTTGTTGTTGTTGCCAGAATCTTCTATCTAAATACGTCATGGGCTTATGCAAACACTACATCTTTTGGCAATCATAGTTACTCTACACTGGCCCCAGACTCTCTTGAAAACTTCATCTCAACAAAATAACTGCTGAGCTTTACAACCACCAGGGAGTACAAAGAGAAATATCACAGAGCCATTCAGTATTAATTTATTCCCATAAAGCATGTTAAGAGTAATATTGTTCTTCTGGCACTTTCAGTGTCTCTCTCCTCACATTGTGGGCGTGCAGGCAGAATAGACAGTGAGTGACTCTGAGTACGGGGACATGGCGTCTCCATTGCTGTTGTACTTTGTTTTCATTTTTTCCACCATCCTCTCGCATTTTCCACCCACATACACTGTGGCTGTGGGTCTTTATTATGCAGTTACAAAGCTGCTATATGTCCAGGTTTATGCTTGATGCAGTTACCCTGCTAATGTAGAGAGAGTGATTATCATTTCTTCGGTAAACTGTCAGATTCATGTGAGCGGCTGTAGCCATCTGTGAGTTTTGGTTTGTTCTTAATTAGGCCAAATCCCTCGAAGGCAGGTCCGAGTGACAAGCGATACTGCAAAATGAAGAGTCCTTAGATTATTCAGCCATTTCTTTGTGCCCCATGTTTGACAATACCCTATCTGTAATGAAGCATAAAATAGATGAACCCCCACTAGCCACTTTATTATGTACACCAGTTAAACTGCTCATTAACCCTTGTCACTTCAAGCAATTTTCTCCTATTTTTAATCCGCCCAGATTTGCTTTCTAATAAGGCATGTAGAGCTTCAACCCTTTAAAAAAAACAAGTAAAGCTATACTTTCTTTTGGACAATCTGGCTATCAGATTATTTATGTTATAATGATGCCAAATGTATACGTCAACAGTTCTTTGACTATAGACAGAAATCAAAAATTTAAATCTATTTTAAATTTGACAGAATTTTACTAAATCACACACAGATCAACGATGCAAAATTCATGATACCAAAGTCTTTTCACATCTCAATATGGATCCGTCAAGTCCGTTAAGTCCGTCAAGTCCGTCAAAATATTATTTCCATATGTGGAACCAATATCCATCTCAAATGTAACAAAGACCCTATAACACATTTCCTTCTAACTCTTTGAGGGCTTACAGGTGACTGATTTATCTCCTGTTGACCTTTGGTTGCTCCTGATTGGACGCTACCATCATGAAAACAGAAGAAGAAGAAGAAATTGGGCTAATCTGAGTGTTGACAGAAAGTTGCCTGTTTCACACTAAATGCATTTTACTTGCGTGAGGGCAACAATGTGTGCCTGTTTTCATTTTGGTGAGCATGTTATCAAGTCAGAGCTTTCAGACTGGAGGAGAAAGCTGTGCATCACCCAAGCCAGAAAACCTGAGAATCGGAGACCAGTCTATTTTTTTTTTTTTCATGAGACGCTCATATTTCTTGGGCAAACGGCAATTAGAGAGACATATTTTCCTTGACCCAGCTGGTAAAAGAGGTAGAATATTTCAAAGAAAACATAAAAACAGTCCAATAAGTTTTCCTGTCTGTTCTCTCAGAGCTAAAGCTCCAGCTTGCCTCCACTCTGCAGAAACTCCCCTTGTTTGTCAGAGTGCTTTCATTCTTTAAGTTTCCCAGGTCAGTAATTCATTGAATCAGGTTCCTGTGGGGAGTTTTCTTGTGGTTCTTCCTAAACTTCTAATGGAAGTTCATTATTGAGGTGATTTATATGAAGAGATAGAGCTGTGACTGTGAAGGCAACTTGGCAACCGAGACTGAGTCTTCCACTCAAGTCACGTCACCTGTCCATAAGGAGCTTATTTAGTTACTGTTGCGTCGCTCAGAGGCGTCCCACCTGCTCAAGTTTCACTGTGATCGTATATTTGGATGTATTAACTGACATTATTCCAACTGTTTCCTTCTCACTTATCTACCAACTGGAAAACACTGCAGCTGGTGCAGATAAGGAAGGACAGGACTGCAGAGAACTGCCACTTCTGTTAAACAAGGCAAAAACATATGTACTAACTAACTAATGTTTCCACACAGACGGATTGTCCCTCTGTGATCTGGAATAAAAACAGTTCTTGCAGGTGTTGTCACACTACCACACAATGCTGATTGGCTGTTGAGGCAAAGCCACATGTGATGTTGCCTGAAAAGTTCACATTTTGAACTTTGATGAATTGCTGGAGTGCTGGGCCTGCGCCATCGCAGCTTTACATTTCTGTTCAGATGTAAAGTCCCATTTGGTGTAAATCCACATTAAGGGGATGAGCTGAAACCACAGCTACTGGTACTGCTACTGGTGTGAAAGCTGTGGCGGCACTACTAGGGCTGCAACAACTAATCGATTAAATCGATTAAAATCGATACTTAAATTAGTTGGTAACTTATTTATTTATCGATTTTCATCGGAAACTAATCGCGGGTGTTTTGATGCGTGAAACTGTAGCTTACAGTAGGTTAGTTCGGGGGAAATGAGCCCGCTCTCTCGCCGTAACCTACTGTGAGAGGTGCTCATGCGCACTAGCGACCGTCACTGCACACAACAACACATGCCCGGAGTGACTGATCGGGAGGACCGGGACAATTCCCGATGGGCCGGCCTGATGTTTGGGCCGCGAGAGCCGGTGTTAATATACATTTTTTAATATTATTTTATTTTTTTTGTTTGGTGTTCATTCATCATGACACTGAGTGAGTATTACCTCCATGCTGTTACCGCTGTCCCTGTGGGCCGTCTCCATTGGCAGCTTTTTTTTTTTTTTTTCAGAGGCATCCTGACGAAACAACACGTCCGTGCAGGCTAAAAACCATTAGCTCCGCCAGTCGGAGTCTGTGAGATGAGCCAGCTAGTTAAGTACGTAGCCACGGTGCTGGGCTGCCGACAAGATGGACTAAAAGCGCAAGGGTGGCGCGGAAAAGAGAAGAATTAAAAAGAGGAAAACGCTTGGAAATGATGCAGCAAAATGTGCAAATTAGGCAATTTTTAACAAAACGAACTCGCGGTCTGAAACGACAGAGGATGACGACGAAACTGGTAAAGCAAGGTGCTGAATAAAGTACAACTTGCACTGTGTGATGTGACGAAGCCACATAACTGGGGAAACTTTGTCTGGTAGCCCCTCAGAAGAGATGCAGCAGCACCAAGCAGCAACCATGAGCCCAGCACAGGTGCAGAGCGGGCAGGTAGGATTGTTCACTGAGTGAATGTTAGAATTAATGTCAGAGTAGGGGAGAGTGGGGTAAACTGAGCCACTGGGTAAGTTGACCCAGCCCCTGTTTCTGGGAAACAGTAAATAATACTTGTCATGAGGCCCTAAATTCAGAAAGCCCTTATGATTTCATCCTGCTTCTGTTGAAGAGAAGCACCTGGTACAAACAGTTGGTACTTTTAAAACAAAAAACTCTTTTGGTGTGCCTCCGTGTAAAGATTATTTTTATTTGTTACATTCAGCAGCACCTTATTTTATTGAATACTTTATAGACAAGACTGCTACTACTTTGCCTGCTTTGTTTCAGGAAAAAAGTCAGTTTGTGAGCATTTAATCGAACAACAGGCAAACAAGTCTTTTGTAACGTCCGTTGAACGTAAAAATAAAGGTGACTGCGGCTTGCAAATATAGCTGCTTTTATTAAACAGTCACTGTGGGCCGTGACCACGCCAACTATGATTTTAATTCACAAACAAAACAGTGAGACTAGTAATCTCTAGACCTCCTGCTAGCGGCTCTCTCCCTCCTCGCTCAAACCCACACACTATCTCTCCCCTTCTGACCTCTGACCTGCTCGCCCCGCCTTCCTGGCCCCTTCACTGACCATCAATTTTCAGGAAACATTAACATCCACACTGAGCACATAAATAGAAGAACTGCTACACTATTAATGTACTTACAGTTTTGCACAATGAGTCAAGAAAGAAAAAAGCTGTAACAAAATATTATTACTGAAGGAAAAAATGCTTTTAATTGTATTTGTTGTTGTTTGGAAAATATCTAAAACAACTTTAAACTTAATTGTAAAGGAAACTGCAAAAAAGTGTCACTATCCAACTAATCGATTAATCGTTTAAATAATCGCCCGATTCATCGATTTTGAAAATAATCGTTAGTTGCAGCCCTAGGCACTACTAGAGCTGACATGAGCGGCAAATGCATGCAAAAAGAGGTTTCAATGTGAAAGGGTGTAAGGGTCAAACTGGAAATTTAACAACACTGCTACGTTTTTCACCAAAAGAAAGTGAATAAAATATTTGCTCAGGGTGCACAGATCTTTCACTGTTTATCATGGATAGAGTATTTAAGAAAAATATAGCAGGGCAGCATTAGCTCAGTACAAACAGACTTTGGTTTGGCGCCAAATAGCATCTAGTTTAAAGGTGTAGTCAGCGATGTGGGAGAAAACGAGTGGGGAGGTTGTTTATAAACGAATTTAGACCCGCCTCTCCCTTCATACCTCACCCCTGGCTCCACCCCCGAAAGCTGATGGACGTGCATCATCATGGAAACGGCTGTAGAAACTGCGTAGCTGACCAACGTAGCTAAGGTAACCCCAACTTGTCAGACAACTCGACTGACAATATTGATAACATCACAACAACAGTACATTCTGGCAGATTAGACAATAAGATGAATGCCCAACGGCTGTTACTGTTATGTAAAGCATCACAAAGCTAATGTTGCTTACCTATCCAGCAGACAGACGGTGACATCCGCGTCCGTTTTCAGGTCTTTCAATTGGTGGAGTTCCCTCCACCATCGGGAAGCAACACCAATGTTGACCTGGGTCTTCGCTCTTTCATGGTCATAGCCCTTCCTTTTCACTTTTCACTCCTCTGAGCTTTTTCTTTTGGGATGTTTTTCAGCCATTGCTACTGCACATATTGTATCTCTCTTTTACACTAACTGCGCATGCTACGCAACCTACTACTCCCCCTCCCCCCTCTGTCTGATCTGCGCATGAGTATGATCGCCCCCTGGATGTGGGCGGGGTGCCCTGTTTTGATGACTTGGCCGAGCCACAGTATTCACCTGCTGAAATTCAGAGCCAAGGCTGTGTATTGAAACCGGACTTTTTTTTTAACATGCTGTCAGTGGTGACATCTTGTGGATGGAGAGGAGAAATACGGTGAATTTTGCCAAATACTGCATTAGATTAGGAATTAGAAGATCGCTGACTACACCTTTAAGTCCCAGCTGGACCAGTTTTGGAAGGCTGGTCTGGTAGCAGGTAGCTAATGGTGATGATTGACTCCTCTGGGTGAGGCATTGAACCTGAACACTGTTGAGGTTGTGCTTTTTTTAAGAGCAGCAAACAACCACCCTGACATCTCTGTAGGTGCATGTCCGTAGGACCTGTTTGTGCATTTCTGCCTATTGGTGTGTAGCACATCCCAACAGCAGTGTAAGTATCCTCATGAGAGATTAATATGCATGTTCTCTTCATTAGAACCAAAATTAGCAGAAGGCCATTTCTGGACACACAGCATGTTGAATGTAGAAGCACATGGGCCCCTCCATATGCCACTCCTGTCAGCTATGAACAGGAAACTGACACTACAGTTTGCACAGGCTCCCCTAGACGAAAATAGATCGGAAAAAAATGTTGCCTGTTCTGATGAGTCTTGTTCTGTGACATTTAGATGGTAGGGTCAGAATTTGGTGAAAACAAAATGAAAGCATGGATCCATCCTGCCTTGTGTAATCATGTGAGGGATATTTTCACTGAGCCTCATTTGGCCCGTAGCCTACCTGAGTATTGTTTCTTACCATGTTCAACTCTTATGGCCACAGTGTGCCCATCCTCTTGTGTCTACATCCAGCAGGATTATTCCCAACATCACAAAGCTCCAATCATCTCAAACTGTTTACTTGAACATGACAAAGATTTCATTCTGCTCCAGCTTCCACACTAACCAGATCTTAATCCATCAGTGCCCCTGTGGAATTTGCTCGAATGGGAGATCTACATGCTGTCCTTCTAGCCTTCTGTGTTTGTCCTTTTTATTTATTTTGCTTGTTCTCATCAGGAATACTAAGCAACTGGTGTGGTGCTTTACAAAATAAGTGTGATGAAGAGAACAGCTGGTGATGCAATAAGGTAATCCTCTATAGACCGGACCATCTCATTATGGAGGGCTGGCTCCATATACAGTCTTTTTGCATATGCTCTTATAGGACTTACACAATTAGCTAATTAAGTCAAGATCAGACTTTGAACTGGATGATTCATTCTTGGCAAATCTGACAAAATAGCATGGGGGTGGAATGAAATCAATCATCAGACCTGTATCCTGTGTTAGTCACTAACCTTCACACTGCCAATGTAAGAGTCAACACTACCATTTCTAAAAATGTCAGGGGACCAGATCCATGTTTTTCAGCTTTGTTGTTTGATAGATGTCCATGAAAGCATCATGATTCATTTTAGGATTCTGATTATAGGAAGACTAAAAATGAAAATCTTGTCTAAGAGATCTGTATTTAACTTGTCACCATTTTGTAACACCATGAATGTGACGAATGTGATCTGTAGCTTTTACACTTTATGTGCAGGCAACACGCATCTTCTGTGCATGGTCTGTTTGCTGAGTGCCCCCTGCTGCTGGTGATATCAGACGGACTATTCTTGTATTATTATAATAATAATGAATTTTATTTTGAGCCATCTGTAAGACACTCGAGGTCACCTTACAAAAAAAAATCCCATTAAAAAAAGAAACGGTGCAAACAACACAACAAACCGTGCATTATGTAATGAACTGTTAAAAATATATCCATGCACCTGTTATCTATTCCACTTACCCTTTTGGGTTTGTAGGAGGGCCTGAGTCTATCCAGGCTGAAACTGTGCAAGAGGTGATGTACACCCTGAACCAGTCACCGCCAATCACAGGGCAACATAGAAAGACAGACAACCATTAACGCTCACACTCCCACACTCCTTCACCCTCTCTCTACTGAACTGAGCTGCTCATACATGTGCAGTTGAGGAGAACAGTGCTTCTGCAGCTGCCGGGCTTTTTCTCCGCACCCCCGCCCCCATCATTTCTTTATCAGTTTTGACAGTTTTAATTAAACAATCTAACAACAGCCCCAGCGGCAGCTAACAACAACATCAACACACATACACAATTAATTTAAAATTACATCAAAATATCAATTAGTTGATAAAAAATATATAAGTGGCAAATAACAGTAACAATAATAATAATGATAATAAAATTAGAAATTAGTTGAAGACATCAGAAAGAATAAATAAGTTGAAAACATTAACTAACAAAAGGGAAGAAAGTAGTTCAAATCAAAGGCCATTTGTGTTTTTGACCTCAGCGTTTGAGTTTCTCTGAAGAGAGCAGGAGGAAATGCTCTCTTCAGGAAATGCATGATTTGGGTTTATTTCAAGGCAAAATAAAAACGTCCGACAGCAGCAGGGGAATAAACTCTGTCCCTCTGTGGGGGAGGATGACAGACCGAGGTGTCTGTTTATAACAGAAGATGAGTTGGAGTGTTCTAATGTAAAGACAACCTGGAATATTAACAGAGAATTAATTACACAGTGGAAACACAGTTCTAATTAATTTTGCCCTCATTACTGAGAAAGTCCTTGTCAACATACATTCTTAAAGACAACTGCTTAAGTGTAGCATTTATATAGTTGGCAGCTGCCATGATACTCTTTTTTTCAACCAACAAACACTGATCAGCAATCATTGTTTTACATTTAAAACGACTCTGTCTCTGAGTTCAGACCTTAGAGGAAGCTCTACAGATAACCACAGGCTTTTATTACCTCCGCCAAGGAGGTTATGTTTTTGGGAGAGTTTGTCCGCCTGTCCATCTGTCTGTCTGTCTGTCCGTCCGTCCGTCCATCCGTCTGTCTGTGAACAAAATAACTCAAAAAGTCATGGACGGATTTGGAAGAAATTTTCAGGAAATGTTCAGCATGGGAAAAGAAAGAACTGATTTGATTTTGGTGTTAATCCGGATCAGCGTCTGGCCGCCATGGTGAAAAATGCAATTTTCGTGAATAACTACTGAACTAAAATAGGTATCATTACGAATCCAATCATTAATGGTATGTTTTCATGATCAAGGAATCTAAATGTTTTGATGAAATAAAGGTAGAACTAATATTTATGGTGAAAATCACAATATGGGTGAGGACTGTGGCGCTGGCGGAGGTCTGCGCTCTCAGAGTGCTTTTCTAGTTCTCATATGTTAGATGCATGGACACAGCAAATGCCATCAAGCGTCCAAATTTTCTGCCATATTTATTTTGTAACAAGGTCTCAATTACAAAGTATATTGCAATATTCATCTTTAAACATCAACATTCTTGCAGTTTACTCTTGTTTTGTATCTGACAGTGATGATAAGCCATCATTGTCTCCCATCTCTGCTGTCTCCCATTCACATGCTGAATGTGAATCAAGTAGAAACCTGGAGTTACAAGGGTCCTTTAACAGGTGATAACCCACCCCTAAACCCTAAAACCATACCTTAAATACACTAAAAGTGAGGTGCAGCAAGTGGCTCAGTCGTCCATGTTTTCCTCATGATGCGGCTCTCAATGTAAAAAGTCTGGACACTCCTGATTTAGACAGTGAATCAGGAAATACCAGTCAGAAGGATTTTAATTAGATTGAAGAAAAGATGCACTTTTGTTGTGGAGGTCATGGAAGAGTGAATTTCAAAGCTGGGGAGTGAAGTGGCTGAGTACTCTGTTCCTCATAGAGATGATGCGGGCTGAGGGGACAGTGAGATGAATGGAGGCTGGAGATCTAAGAGCGCGGGCAGGTGTGACAATGTGGAGGAGTTTAGTGAGGTGAGGAGGGACAAAGCTGTGGATGGCTTTGTAAGTAAGAAGTCATATTTTGCACTGAATTTGGTGGGTGATTGGAAGCCAGTGGAGCTGCTGCACTGTGGGAGTGATTGGAGGGGGGTCCTCATGATGATATAGGCTGCTGAGTTCTGTACAAGATGAAGTTTATGGAAGGTTTTCATTTTCAGACAGACCCAACTTGCTGTTGTCAAGCTGGAGAGTAATTGTGAACCAGTATGGAGGCAGTGTGAGGGAGGGGTGGAGGCGGTTGATATTATGGAGATGAAAGTATGTTGTTAGCATGGGATATGAGTGTGCTGTCAAGGATGACACCCAGACTCTTAACCTGAGAAAGTCAAAGGAGCTGCTGGTTTTGGTTCACATCAGACACACAAAGGGCAGCATGACCTGCTGTGAGTCACATGACTGCACTGCACATTTTACAATGTGACATTCACACATGCTCACACTGCAGTTGCAATATAATCTTGTTCAGCCCTGTACAGAGCCTTTTCTGTCTGGTTGCTGGCAGGACAGTAACCCTGTTCGCCTGCAAGTGCAATGATCAGACAAACAGGGGACAATCTAAAGTTTGTGGTCGGGGTGGCCCAGGTCCCAACTAAAGACTGTTTTTTTATTTATTTTAAGTGCTTTTTAAAGTGATTACCATCCTCATACCTCTTAGTCTAATAAGGACCAGAACTCTTGACAGAAAAACCAAAGTGAAACTCCGATATCTGACAGGAAAAAAAGCATATTTTAGATTTGACTCTGTGCACAAATTTGAGTCCACACTGCAGCAAATATCTACATCCTGTTTTCCTGTTTATGTCCGTCTCCGTCTACATTTACTGTTTCTTAAGGTGTCTAAAGCATTTTCTGAAACTCAACATCCCAACTTTGATGCCTTTTCTCTGCTCCAAACAGGAGAGGGATTTAAAATCTACATTCAAGTTATTACCATAGCTCCAGGTACAAGCACCACATCCTTAATTAGCTGTTTTTCCCTTAGCACGTTTACCTTTAAAGCAAAAACTGCATTAAGTATTTGCTCTTCCCACAGTTGTTATATAGATCAGTCTACAGATTCTCTTGTCTTAAGAAACTTGCCATCCTAAAGTAACTGCAAACAGAGATGAACTGAAACTGGAAACCAGGACGCACATATTGCTAACCTTGTGCAGCAACTGCCATCTTGCCAAGCTCCAATCTATAATGACTGTGAATGTCCCAAAATCATGGTCCAATCAGCATCCTTAGGAGCAGGAATAGGCGGGAGCTACAAGTGAGAGAACAGCAAGGAGTAACTGCTCAAATGGAGTTTAGTATGGATACTTCAATAGCAGTTTTATCAGATCCAGACCACATTTCTCAATCAAATGAAAAGCAAATAACAATACTACAAACTTCTCAAGAGAGAATTATTTTTTACAACCTGTTTTTGTAAGAGTTTGTTTTATGCAGTTTCTCACATTCAGTCCTTTACACCGTGGCAAATAGTGTCAGTTCACTACATTATCTGATTGGCCAATGATGAATGTGAGTGACAGATTTATCTTCCAATCACCTGCTTCATCTGTTTTCTATGGGCGTCATTTCTAGATGGACTAGTGAAATATATTAAGCAGTTCATCTAGTGTGTCAGGTTAACAACCACAAATATAAGTAGCAGATAATTAGTTAGCTCTTGTTAGCAACAAGCTAAGTCATCGGTCTGTGTTTATATAAATTGTTTGCTTTTTTCCTTGCACAAATTTCCCTTTAATACACTAACTGAACTTAATTTCTTCCGTTCTTTCGGTTTCTAACAAAGATCGGGTACAAATGAAGTGTCCAGATGAAACTGGAAATCAGGCTGTATGTATTTGCTGCAAATGGAAGGACATGTAGAGTCTGTTGTACTTTTTGATATGTTTTGAAAAGAAACAGTTCCAAGAAGCATGCAAATTGACTGTTGCTTTATAGTAACACTGATAAAACTCAGCCTTTAATCGTAACAACTTTTGCCACAACATTTTGAAAAACTTGCTCCAGAATCAGACATTTCCTGCTGCAGCAATCAGAAAAACTCTGGTCAAATCCTGATGGGTCTGACTGAATGCTGTGCAAACACAGTATTTGGATACTGGAGGTTATAATTTCCAACTAACATGCAAATAAAGCAACTTCTAAGCTACTGCAACCCAGTGCTGGAGAATAAAGCATCAGCCACCTCGTTCATATTGAAATGAAGGTTGTGGAAGTGGCTCAGGCATTTACTGGGGCTCCCTGGGAAATCTCTCTCTGCATGTATTCTGGAGACTTCCTTCAGGGAGGCGGGCCAAAGTGTGAGCTGAACCCACTAGAGGAATCTTTATTTCCCATCTGACCTAAAAACCCTTGAGTGTGTCTCTGGAGTAACAACTTAGGCCTGGGCATGCTTCTAAAAATATATGAATGGATCATTCTGCCTGAGTGCAGGTAAATGTCAATGGCTTAAAGAGTTCATTAGCCAATTAAATTTACAAATGCATGTAGAGCAGATGGACTTTATCTCTCTGCTTTCTGCAGGGCCCTCGTGGGAAATAAATGGAACAATAAATACCCACTGTGGTCTCTGCTCGGGTCTGGATTGTAGTCTCTCCTTACTGGAAAGCTGGGAGTTACACTGGGCCTGGTGGAAACTGCTCTCCTGGGGCTCTGAAATGGTGCATATCTATAATCCCCAGCAAAAACATGCACACGTACGGGCCTTGGATATGGGTACAACGTTCCCCAGAGGACGTTTGCATGGATATAAAGATGTCAAATACTGCTTTACCCAAGGAGGAGAAGGCACAGCAGTTTGGAAGAGGCTTAACACGCCCTAAAAGAAAAATGTCCTTCTCTCTGTCTGCCGAGTCCATCAATTCACATTTTCCTTTTTGCCCTCCACAATTGAAATGATCCCTCACGCTGTTGTGTCTTCAAGGCTGGCTGCCCAGGTATAGTAGAGATAGGCTGCCTGTCTTGTGACGCAGGTTTCATTTGTGCGGCGAGCAGAATGGAGAAGCACTCCAGAGACAGAGGAGGGGGTGGAGGGTGGAGGAGGGAGAGGGGAGCGGTGACAGAAACGCCCACCAAGCATGGACTGTTTCTGGCAAATGAGAATCTGTTGTGCCTCCCTCTCCATCCAGATGCCGGAGCCGTGGGATTCCAAATTACGGCCGTAAATTTTGCACAACTGCCTCACGCTTGATTATCCCCGATCCCAGTTTTCACTTTCCCTTTTTCACCGCTGCTCTACGTGCCGCCTTTCATTTTGTCTGTTTTGCTTTATTTCTCTCTTTGTCTTCTCTGTTGTTCCTGCTTATTGTTTCTTTTTGTATTTATGTCCTGCACTTTCAGTCTTTGTGCATTTCCAATGTTTCCTCTTTTTTGTTTGTTTGACACAGTTTAACCATAAATCTTCTACATTGATCACACTCAGAGGTTACAACTATCTGTAATGTGATTCTCAACTGGTGGGTAAGGATTTAAAAGTGGTTCAAAGAGCTGCTTATAGTGTATTTCCAATGTGTAATAATAATAATAATAATAATACATTTTATTATAGGGTGCCTTTCACAACACTCAAGGTCACCTTACATGAGTCACAAAGAGCACATGAAGTATAAATAAAAAGTTCATTAAAAGCAGGCATAAAAAACATTATAAAAACAAACATACAATATGTACAATACAAAGACAGTGCAAATTATCAGAGGGAGTATGAGAGTCTGAACAGATGAGTTTTAAGTCTTGTTTTAAAGAGCGGTAAGGAGTCAGTGTTGCGGAGGTCAGGGGGGAGTGAGTTCCATAACTGGGGAGCTGAGCGGCTGAATGCTCGGCCCCCCCATGGTGCTGAGGCGTGCAGAGGGGACGGGGAGGTGGATAGAAGAAGAGCAACGAAGGGTACGGGCAGGTTCAGAGATGAGGTGAATAAGGTTGGAAAGGTACAGGGGGGCGAGGTTGTGGATGGCTTTCTATGTGTGCATAAAGGAGTCATAATGTTCTAAAGCACTGAGACAAATACATACATTTTTATTCATTTTGTTTTCAAGTCATGTTTAGTACATTTTGGTTGTTTTATCGAGATTTTGACTTATTTATTTCCTTTTCTCAGGATTAAAAGTTGGTTGGAGATCTTGAAGAAAATTACCAACTAATACATACTGCTAGAAAACTCAAGAACAATAATGTTCCTGGACTGATAATATCCAGTTGTTAAATGGCATTAATTATATCCTGAAGGAGCTATCCTTTAATATGGATGTTCTTTGTTGGGTGGGATCAGGGCTGGATTATCATAGCTTGGTATCCCTGGGAAACAACGTTTAATTGCCCTCTAAGAAATCTGCTGTGACCAGACCACCAGCACTGACTGAACTTGCAACCACAGAGCCACAAATAACACCGATATGCAGTTTAGTAAGGTCCCAAATATTCAAGCCTCTGCAACAGGATCAGCTCTGGGCAGAGATGACATACACCAGGTATTTAGAGGGCATAAGATGGCACAGAGATAGAGCTTTTGGTAAAAAAAAAAAAGAAAAAAGAAAAAAAGGCTGATATTGAAGCCCGAGCTGTTCACTGCTGCTACGTCTCCAACGAGCAGGCTGGTTCAGTTTGGCTCAGTAATTCAGTTGTATTTTAAATTAAGATGGCTTCCTTCTGCAATTACTGAATAATGGGCACTAAGCAGGATTTTAAATATTCATTTATTCTTTTATTTATTTTATGAGGCCATCCACGAGCCCTCGTGATGCTTACACTAAATTCAGACCCTGTCTGAGTGTCACAGCAACAATTGAGATTGATCCGACCAAGCACCCTTCTTCCAATTGTCTAATGGTGACCTTGGCAAACTTGTGTCAACTACAGCCTCAGTTCCTTAATTTTGCCTGACAGGAGTGGCACTCAGTGTGGTTGGCTGCAAGTGTGGCTCATATGCTTCAAAATTCAATATGTTGTGCATTCAGTAATGGTCTTATGAATATGTTGGTTGTAATAATTGTTGTCTGAGTTATTGTTGCTTTTCTGTCATCTTGAACCACATCTCTGACCTAAGGTATCATAAGGGCACTTCTTTTATTTGTTTTTAAGTCTCTGAATGGGCTGGCCCCAGACTACCTGTCTGACCTTATTAGGGTTCATCAGCCCTCCAGAGCGCTTTGCTCAGGAAGCCAGACGGTCCTTGGAGTTCCTCGATCCTCTCTAAAAACCAAAGGAGATCGGGCCTTCTCTGTTGTGGCACCCAAACTGTGGAACGCACTACCTGTAATTGTGCAGACTGCAAACATCCTCTCTACGTTTAAAACACAGCTAAAGACGTACTTGTTCATCTTGGCCTTTGGTGGAGTATAGCCACTTTTATTTGGAACTTTTATTGGTTTTACTGGGCAGTATGCATATTTATACTGTACTGTACCTGTTCTTATTACTTTTATTTGTTTTTCTTACTTTTATTGGTTTTTATTGTTTTATTGCTTTATCATGTCTGCCTTTTCTACTGTAAAGCACTTTGGTAAGCCACTGGCTGTTTAAATGCGCTATTTAAATAAAGTGGACATTGACATTGACTTCTTGCCTAGATATCGAACACTCACAGGGTATTGTCTCATTTGGACCCTTTTCTGTAAACCCTGGAGATGATTGTGTGGAAAAATTCCAGTTCAACAGTTTTACTCATACCAGCTTGTCTAGCACTAACAACAATACCACATTTAGTCATTAAAATCCCCTTACTGTGGCTCTGTTTGAACTACAGCAGGTGCTCTTGCTTAAATCTGTATGCCTCGAGTTTCTGCCATGTTATTGACTGATGAATTATTTGTCCTGACAAGCAGACGAGCAGGTGCACCTAATAAAGTTGCTTACATAAGAAATTGGACTGGAAGTACGTCACTCTCAGCTCTTAAAACAGAGAGTACTGCTCTGCAAAATCATCTCTGGAAACATTTCTGCCTGCACCGTGCTTCCTTTCTCCTCCAGATGTCTGAATAGATTGTCCATTTTTCAGCAGTCCATTCACTGCTTTTGATGGACCAGAGGCCGAACATTCCTCACAATGTCACCAACTTGAAATTCTCATCCTTTCATCGGGGTCTAGACACTGGCGAGATCTCATGGCCTGCCTCTTATGTGGTCGTAATGCTTTAATATTTCATGCGGTTCAAGGCCTCCTTTGTAATCTGCAGGCACAGCACTTTTCTGGACAGTATTTGAATTATGTGCCTGCTGGCTATTCTCTCTGATTCAGGCAGGAAGCAGTCGTTTCCATGAAAAGAAATGGGGGTCACTTGTCATAATGGTGGAACACTTCGTTGCTAAATGGATGCTAAGATTAGCTCTTCTGTAAGAGGATGAGTCATAATAATCTCTTTGCAAAGTAAAGGAATCAGCCGTTCGGCATGTAAGTGGACAGCACTGTGATTCTGCAACAATGGAGCAGGGGCTTGGCGGGGAGGTGAAATGAACATGAATGGCCAGTGTCACGATGGTGAAAATCTCTCACCACAAATTCCAATTAAATTTTTCCTTGGTAGATGCGTTGACTGCTCCTTCATTAAATGTTAATGTGCGCTGCTGAGAGCATGACAACATGAGGAGAAGCTGCAGAGACAAGACCGCTGTTCCAGGACCGCGGAGTCACTTTGCCTCCGACTGCTTGACAAGCGCACTCAAACTTCCTGCTGTGGCTGCGTGCTTGGCTGGCTGCCACATTACAGTTTAACTCCTGCTGAAAATCAACAAAATAATTACAGCAGGCTTTGGGGGCGGGGATGTTTGTTAAAGAAATGTGTGGCAACTCATATATACACAAATGAAAATATGTCACATTAGCAGATAGTGGCCCAGTCTTCTGCCAGAAATCAAAACCCCAAATGTGATGAAAAAGGCAACAGCATGAGGACAGAAAAAGAACAGCCAGTTGTCATTCTTCTCAAAGGATTCTGTTAACATACCAACAATAAAGAAAACGAGGAGCTGCAGTGCACGCTGCAATTTCTAAGGCATATACAGTATTTTTCTGTAGTTTCTTTTCTTTTTGAAGATAACATAAATGTGTCTTTCCTGCAGTCATTCAGATCTTGAGTTAATTACAGTGGCCATTTCACTGTCCGTCTGTCTGTCTGTGAACAAAATAACTCAAAGAGTGATTTTGATGTAATTATCAGAAAATGTTCAGCATGGGAAAAGGAAGAAGTGATTAAATTTTGGTGTTGATACAAATCAGTGTCTGGCTGCCATGACGAAAAATGTGATTTTTGTGACTAACTACTGAACTAAAATTGATATCATTATGAATCCAGTTGCTAATGGTATGTTTTCATGGTCAATGAATCTAAATATTCAGATGAAATAAAGGTAGGACTAATATTTATGGTCAAAATCACAATATGGGTTAGGACTGTGGCGCTGGCGGAGGTCTGCTCTCACAGAGTGCTTTTTTAGTTTAACAAGTGGAATTTCTGTTTTGGCATATATCAGAATTTCTGTCTATTTACAGACAATATTCTGGCCACACTTATCTGCCATAAAAATCACATGTACTGGTTGTAATAGCCACAGAAAGTATGAATGCAGAACAATGATTCACCTAAATGTTGCACTGAAAAACTCAGATCTCGGCAAGTGTGTTTGAAAAGTCAGGAACACTCAACACATTTATTCTAATCCGCACTCACTTAACAAGTTGAGATAAATATCTTTCTTAAAAATGAAAGGCAAAAACAAGGAATTGAAATGCTTCAAATGATACGAAAATATCTGCCCATGAAATGAGGAAAGGTTCACTCAGTGAGGGTCTTAAATTAAGGCTTAATGGCTGCTCTGGAAAGAACATTTCATTTTAAGACAACCTTCAAGTGAAATTTGTCTGGTCTCATTGGCAGATTATTGTTCTTACTACAAGCAACTCAGGCTTTATTTTAGTTTTTATATCTTCAAATTAGATCTTAATCCAGGCATGTCAGGAAATTGTGGCTTAAGGTAAGTCTACTGAGATTTTTTTGTCTTGATATTGGACAAATACTCACCTTCATTTGCAGTGTGCTGATTGTTTGCACTTTAAAAACAAGTTTGTCTTCCATTGGAGAATGAGATGTTGTTTTCCTTTGTTCTCATCACCTTCTAACACACATACACTCGTTACAATGAGAGGACCAGATTAATTTTGGTAAAAGAAATGCCTTATACTCTAAAGGTGCGTACACACCGCACGCTACTTGTACTACCTAGGCGATCACTCTCCATGCAAAATCAATGTACAGCCGTGACGGGGCGGGGCTAACCCCCCCGCGATACGACAGACGCTTTTCACACTACCACATAGCTTGTTGCGCAATGTGAAAGTAAAAAAAAGTTGATGAATCAGCAGGTGTGTGCATGTGTGACGGTACCCTAGAAAGACAGTTAATCATCCGAACTACAGAGTAACAATCAATGTCCGTGTGGGAAACATTAGTCAGTGAGGACATTAGTTCCTAATAGACGGACCGCGGGAAACTCACAGATGATGCTGCTGCAGGGCATCAGCTGCAGTGTTTTGTTGTTGATAAGTGAATGAAAAGGAAACAGCTGAAATAATGTCTGCTTATACATCCTATTATATGATATATGATATGATCGTGTTGAAATTTGAGTGGACGTGATGTCACTGAGTGACAGCCGACTGCAACGGTGACCAAAATGAGGTGTTTATGGACGCGCGACGATACGTCAGTGGGCGACGCGATCTTGGTAGCTGGGTCGCTTGCGGTGTGAATGCAGCATTAGGCTAGCTCACATGATGAGTGCCACACAAAGGCTGCCTAGACTTTTCTTCATGCACCCTCAGCTTTAAAAACATGTAGATCCTCTTATGTATATTATGGCTCAAATAGGTAAAGTTTGTATCTTTGTCAGTCCTGAAGAAATCTTCCTCGTCCTCTGTTTTAATCTTTAGTAGCAATCTTCTTCATCATAAGCAGAGGCTTTGGTTTGTTAACATGCATAGATGCACTTTGTATTTCTTTCAAAATTTTAATAAAAATGCTAATCTTAGTCTAGAAATAAATAATGTAACATCATGGGGTCAATAAAGAAGACATCAAGCACCCGTATACTTACAGCGTTGAGCTTAGGTAAGCTAGTGGTTGGGGATTTTTTTCCGTCTTTTACTCATTGGTGAACGCACAGTTAAAAGAATTGTGTCTACCTGCTTGTCATTGACATTGCACATGAGGCGACACACAAAAAAATGTTGCAGTGTTCCTTTAAGCACAATGATTGGCCACTTTGGGCCATGCAGAATCGTCGTAAATCGAAGATTGGCAAGACGGATCCGTGTGATTACAGACATTGACTCAGATGGATCCAGCTGCTTCGCAAGGTTTTTCATACCCTGCTGATCTCATAAATCATCTCCATATTATCAAGTCATAGTCTCAACACTCTTCCCTGCATTTCTAAACAACACTGTCCAAACAGTGAACCATTTTGATGAAAGCTGAATGTTTCTCGCAGTTAAATGTGTTATCAGGTCATGTCGTCCCAGCTTTAATGTTTTTAGTTCGACTTGTACCGATGCAGAGCAGAGAACTGAGCGCTGCAGGGAGCTGAATAGATTTCCATCCTCTCTTTGTTTATGGTATCAATATTTGACTACAACAAACTGGAGTGGTGGGTTTGGCAGCTGTGACTCATCTCATGTCAACCCCTAAAAAAAAGAAGGACCCATGAGACTTTAGGCTCCACACTTCTCTCTCTCTCTCTCTCTCCTCCTCTCTCCCTCTGACGCCCCGTCTCTCTCGAAGTGCAATTTCAGGAGCACAGATTAAATTACCGCCCATCATTTCAGCCGCTCTTACATAGACAGATCACTTTTAAATTGCTGTAGAAAATCAAAGAGATCATCAAAAGTGTTCCTTGTAATTCACACTTTTTACTGGAGAAATGATTCAGTGTGGCCAATAAATCTGACTTGTTACGTGGCGTCTGGAGGAGACGGAGCTTACCTGGCGGCTGCTTCTGCTGAGGAGGAAATACTGTCTCGTCTTTGGCAGAACAATGTTAGAATTGGATCATGATAAAAAGGTGACTTTGGCAGAATTGGAGAGAGTGTGGAAATGTGATGACGCTAGAATTGTGACAGGGATATTTTCACAACCCTGATCACCTCGAAATGAGTTTTCTGCTTAATTACATTCCAGTTCAATCAGTCATCTCTATTTGTAAAGCACTTTCCAGACAAAATGTTGTAGCATAAAGTGCTTTACATGAAAAAGTGGAAAATTTAATACAATAAAAACACAAGGCCCAACCCACCCCCTTATCCACAGCACACACACACACACATTATACACACATGAAGAAATAAGACAATTATGCTAAAAAGAAAAACTTAGAAAAATATGAAGTAGTAACTTTTAAAATAATGAAACTCTAAATGATAATTGTGAAAACAGTAAATGAGATGGCAAAGCACCAAATGTGTAATAAAATCTGCTAAAATAGGAAAAGAAAATCAGTTAACAGAGAACAATACATCTGAGTGAAATGAAGAAATAAACAGATTAAGAAGATAGAAAATATTGGACATGATGATGAATAAAATTAAATCAGCTAAAAGCTAGACCTAAATGGTCAGTCTTGAGATTGCCTTTAAAATATTAACAGTAAGTGCTGCCCTCAAGTCCCGATCCACTGTAAAAATGAAAAGAAGCTTCATATATTATTTGATCCTTATTTTGGATACCATTTAAAGTACAGAACCTGAAGACCTGAGGGCTCTACTGGGTTCACAAGGTAAGAATAAATCACATAAACAAGGAGCAAGACCATTAAGAGATTTAAAAGAATTTTAAAATCTCTTCTTTAAGATTCAGCCAGTTCAGCATTAAAGTTACTCCTGACCTTGAAACAGTGGACAAGCAAACAAAACAAAAGTCTGGTCTCAGGTGGGTCAGAGCTCGCTAATCCTCTTCTGTGAACACTCAGTCAAGATGACTAACACCATCAAGAGATAAAGAAAAGAGGCTGCTTCAGGTCAGCAGATTGTTCAAAAATAACAGGACATAAGGTGCTTCATAAAAAAAAACCCTGCGCTTTAATCACTTTTATAACGGGTCTTAAATTTTCATGTTGAAACATTATAATCATGCTGCAAAGGCATCGACTTCTTTCTTATAAACATGATCTTTATAGATTTTACCATCAACTTCTTAAACAGAGTATAAACATTATAGGGCTGTTGCAGGATACCAGTGTGGACTATGACCGTCTTTTTTTTAATGCAGTTATCATATTGGGCTGCAAACCCTTGCAGTGACACCATGTAACTATTTGCTTCATAAGACTGTTAATCCTTCCAGTCACGCTGACCTGCCCATACAGACAGTGCAGTAAAGGGACGTGTGTGAATGTGAGCATGTGTGTTTGATTCACTTCATGTACAGCGCTGAGCATTAACAGTGTTCCCGCCTCTGTCAGTCTGATGTCTGTAAAAACAACAACATTGAGTCACTGTGTTTGCTCTGCAGAGCGTCATTGCCCATCTTTGAGCCTTGGTACAGACTTTGTGCTAAAATATATCGATGTAGATGTTGACAGAGTTTACTTCAGACAGCGGCACAGCGCTTAAACTTGAATTATCTGGTGTATGCACCGAAAAATGAGGAGGAAAAAACGAAGACGCGCTCTTTGTCTGTTCACATGCCCTTCACTCGCAACAGGTAGCAGCTGCGGTGCCAGGCTTTTTATTGAAACACGCCCACAACCAACAGAAAGCTTGTTACTCAATCGGGCTTCAATCAGCCTTAAACAATCAGTAAATAAAACATATATTTGCCCATCAAAAACATAATAAACAAACATCTTGATGATAATAATAATAATAATAATAATAACTGGGAGCACTGATTTAACACCCCCACTTGCTCTCACATTATTGCCTCAAATGATAAACAGAAATACATCATTTCAGTTATTTCCAAACATAAACTTGGCAAACTTTTTCAACTTAAATTTTGTTGCAGGTTTGGTCATCAAATCTGCGACCATCTGGTCAGTAGGACAATACTCCAAAAAAATGTTTTCATCATTTAACATGGATCGTATAAAGTGGTATTTGATATCTACATGTTTACATCTCTGTCTACTGACAGGATTTTTAGCTAAAGCAATAGTGCCTTGATTGTCCTCATACACCTTAGGTAATGCATACTGATGTTTATCTATGCCCTCTAAAAGTTGTGTGAGGTACAAACACTCTTGGATGGTGGCAGCAAGCGCAATATACTCTGACTCACAAGTGGATAGTGCTACAGTTGGCTGCTTTTTAGTTTTCCATGATACTAAGGGACCTTCCTTAGTTAGGCTTACACAATAACCAGATGTACTTCGTCTGTCATGGATATCAGCCGCCCAATCTGCATCACTGTATGCTTGTATGCCCAAAACTTCATCACATTTCCTGTAACACAACTCTTTGTTACTTGTGCCTTTCAGATACCTCAATACATGCTTAACAGTGCCCCATTGCTGTTCAGTTGGTTTGGTAAAATATTGGGACAATTTGCTTACAACAAAACTCAAATCAGGTCTAGTACAGACAGTCAAGTAGATGAGGCTTCCAACTGCCTCTCTGTATCTTTTTACATCATCCATCAGTTTTGAATCATCTGTGTAATTAAATTTTTGTTCACATGGTGTAGATCTGGGCTTACAATCCTGCATGTTAAACCTCTTCAAAATTTTCCCCACATACTTTGCCTGTGACATTGTGATACAGTTGTCACTCTGGTTAAAATCAATGCCAAGAAAATGCCCAAGTTTACCCAAGTCCTTCATTTTGAACCTCGCTGTAAGCATGTTTTTCACCACATCTAGTGCATCTTTATCACTTGCTGCAATGATTATGTCATCAATCCAAATCACCATGATCACCTTATCATATCTTGTTTCTCTCGTGTAGACACAGTGGTCAACCTGGTTCTGTACAAAGTTATTTTGGGTTAAATAATCATGTAAAACCTTGTTCCAATTTCTGCCGGATTGTTTTAGCCCATACAGTGACCTTTCTAGTTTACATACTAACTTTTCATTTGTGAGAGATTTCACCTCATACCCCTCTGGCTGTTCCATATAGATCTCACAGTCTATCGGTGCATTTAAGTAAGCTGTTTTTACATCCATTTGGTGCAAAATCAGATTTTCCTGAGCTGCTTTTTGCATCAACACTCTGATACTTGTCAAGTTGGCTGTCGGAGAAAAAGTCTCCTTATAATCCACACCCATCTGCTGACTGTATCCCTTGGCTACATATCGGGCCTTATATTTCTCAGATCCATCCATATTATTTTTAATAGCATACACCCATCTACCCCCCACTGCCTTCTTACCCTCGGGCAAACTGGTTAGGGTGAATGTATTGTTCTCTCTAAGTGAATGCATTTCCTCATCCATTGCGGATCCACTCCCTTGATTTATCTGAGGCTACAGCTTCTGTAAATGAAACAGGTATGTCACACATGACTCGATAACAGTAATCTATGTTACTCTGGACATGATCAGTCTCATCATCCGACATATATTTAGATATTTTGCAATCTGTGTATCTGTCTGGCATCCTCTTCTCTCTAACAGGGTAGCGTCTAGACTCAGGCTCACACTTGACCTCTACTGGCTGTGGTTGGTGGTGGCTTACTTCAGGCTGGTGGCTCACTTCAGCTTTAACTTCTATTGGGGCATGGTGATCTACCCTTCTGGACTTGTACTGCACAAAGTCATCTGGTGCAAAGTTAGTCTGAGTCTGCTGCTCTGCACTGGTTTTAGCCACAAATTTTACCAGTCTATGCTTCTGCACTTTCTTGGTGTCAGGGAAGTAGACTATGTAAGCAGGACTGTTTTTGTCAAATCCAATAAAAACACACTTTTCACACTTTGGGTCTAGTTTTCTTTTGTCCTGCTTGTAAGCGAAACACTCCGACCCAAACCTCTGCATTTTAGACAGGTTAGGCCGCCTCCCTGTAAGTGCTTGGATTGGTGTCTGCTTTGTGCGTTTATTAAAACATCTGTTCCTCACTACAGCAGCAGTCTGTACTGCATAAGTCCAAAGTTGTTTAGGTAGACCACTTTCAATTAACATGCATCGAGCCATATCAAAAAGTGTGCGCCAATTGCGCTCGGCAGTGCCATTTTGGTGAGGAGAGTAAGGTGCTGATGTTTCATGTCTAATTCTATGTTTGATGAGTAAAGCCTGGAAACCCTTTCCTGTGAATTCAGTACCATTATCAGACCTGAAACACTTGACCTTGCCATATGGTGCTGTATCAGCTAGAAATTTTTCAGTAGCTTGTACTGTGTCACTTTTGGTCTTTAAGAAATAAACAAAGACCGCACTGGAAAAATCATCAGTGAATGAGAGTGCATATCTGTGACCATCTCTAGACTCTGGGTAGATTGGTCCTGCCAAATCTGTGTGTACTAGCCCTAGAGGTGTTTTAGCTCTTACATCAGGTTGTCTGTTTCTAGTTTGAAAAAATTTCCCTTGAGTGCACACTTCACAGTGTGGGGGTTTGTTTGTCTGCCCTTTAAATTTCATACCATCAACAACATTTTGTAACCTCTGAATATCATCATAGTTACAATGTCCTAGAATCTCATGCCATGTTTGCATATCAAAACATCCATTGCAGTTATCATCACATTCATCATCATCTTTACTAACTGTGTGTAAATAGTATAGTCTTTCGTGTTCGTGAATGTGGAATTTCGTACCGTCTCTGTGAATCAGAACGTCCTTCCCCTTCTTGAAGATCACGGTGGCTCCGCTGGATGTGGCTGCTTTCACTGAGAAAATGTCTTGTGGATAGGAGGGGATGTACAGGGCCTCCTTCAGTGTGGTGGTCAGATGTCTGCCCATGCGGTCAATCAGACGGACCTCCGCATCTCCGCGGCGCACTGCTACCCCCTTGCATCTAGTGCCGTCAGCCAGTTCCACGCAGTGTGTCTCGGCCTGGAACTTCTCGTCAAACCGCTTAAACTTGGTAAGGTCTGTCACAATATGTGAGGTTGCCCCGCAGTCGACCATCAGGCCCCTCACGTCAACACCTGCTGCCCCCTCGCTCACTCGGAAAGCATATTCTTGGCCCTCTCTCTCCCCAGAGGCTTTGCGTCGTCCCAGTCTCTGCGCTGTTTCCTTCTGCAGGTGGTGTCCCGGTGTGTGGTGCTCCTGCAGTGACTGCACCACTGCTTACGCTGGCAGGCTCTGGCCAAGTGTCCCTTTAGTCCGCATTTGAAGCACGCCAGGTCCGCTGCTGCCCTCTCTGCTCCCCGGTCACCTGCGCTGACAGGTCTGCCTCTCCGCTGCTGCTGCGTGCACGCAGTCATCACGTTGTCATCTGTAGTAGAAGCACGCATCTTCTCGGTGTCCTCGTAGCTGCGTAACTTTGTTTTAAAATCGGCAAAGGATATGGTCTCATCAAGCTGAGTGACATGGATTGCAAATGGCTTGAAGAGTTCGGGAAGCCCCTTTAGAACCATAGCTAACAGTAGTCCGTCACTTAAAGTTTCACCAGCGTTTCTCAACGCTGTGATTGCGGTCTCGGCACGAATCACATATTCAGTCACACTTTCGGTATTCGCCTTTTGGAGTGATGTCAGTTCGGTGTAAAGGCTAATTATTCGTGGCTTTCCTTTACCTTGATAATAGTCCCTCAAGATCTCCAGAGCCTTGCGTCCATAAATCGGCTGCCTCCGCATTACCAGCGATAAACTTTTATCATCGAGAATTGAATAAGTTCTGCGTAAGCCTCAGCATTCTTGGCGTCATCTGCCAGAAGCTCCTCTGCGTCTTCCGTGTCGGGCTCTTTTAAAATAATGTCTTTCAGGCCCTGCAAACGTAGGTGGCCCAAGAATTTTGTCTCCCACAGTTCGTAATTCTTTTCATCTCCATCAAACAACAGTCGAGACCAGCGGCTTGAATCTCCACTCCCTTTACTCATGGTGCTGTGGTGAAATCAGCGCCCGTAATCCTCTCAGCTCGTGGAAACACGCCAAACTTTCTTTGGGCAAATCTGGGCCCATAACCTCTTGACAGAGTTTACTTCAGACAGCGGCACAGCGCTTAAACTTGAATTATCTGGTGTATGCACCGAAAAATGAGGAGGAAAAAACGAAGACGCGCTCTTTGTCTGTTCACATGCCCTTCACTCGCAACAGGTAGCAGCTGCGGTGCCAGGCTTTTTATTGAAACACGCCCACAACCAACAGAAAGCTTGTTACTCAATCGGGCTTCAATCAGCCTTAAACAATCAGTAAATAAAACATATATTTGCCCATCAAAAACATAATAAACAAACATCTTGATGATAATAATAATAATAATAATAATAACTGGGAGCACTGATTTAACAGTAGATCTGGTTAATCCAAGATCGCAGACATCACAGACTTCTTAAACTGCTGCATCAGCAGCTCAGATGTGAGTTTAAGCTGATGTCTTGGTTGTTTGAAGGTGCTATGAGGATAATCTATTTCCGGTGACAAGACTTTGCTACCCATGAGCACGCACGGCGACTCTCATAGAGACATGACTGAAGCCAAAGCGTGTGTTTGTTGTGATAAATGCAGCTCGGACCTTCCTCAGAACTCTGCATTGCTTTTAAACTTCTTTTTTCAACAACTTACAGGATGTAAAGCAACGAGGTAATGTATCTCTTTCTAGTTACGTAGCGGTAGTTTTTGATGTGTGACAACACGCAACTTCTGGAAAACTTACTATCATAGTTTTGTAGCTGGCTATACATCGCTACTTACAGCCCAATGCTCTAAGACGTGTCCGAATAATATAAATTTGCTCTAGTTTTAATTGTCTTGTTCCCGAAGTCGAGTGTCCAGGCCAGTCCAGCCCTGTCCGACCCGACAGCGAAGGAATAGCATTTATAGATAACCTATTTAGATGCTACAAAACTCATCTGAAAGTGTGTATTTCCATCAGGCATATATCTAAAAGTGAGACTTTTTTGTAATTACTTAGAAACTCCTCATTGCCTCATTAAGTCCAAAATAGTTTTTTAAAATTATTTAGTTATTTAATGTTGATTCTGCTGATCTGTGGATACTAAGTTGTCTTTATCTGCTAAAAACAAACATGTCCACAAACTTACCACTAAACTTTGCTGTCATAAATGGATCTTTGTTTTTTCAAGGACTTCGGGAAATAACTTAAGGATGAAAGTTCTTATCTGTAACAATGGGCAACTGATTTAATATTGAAAGCATGAAGAAAAAAAAAACAAAACAGGAAATTGTGTGTTTTAATACAACAGCTTATCATAACTTAGTACACGAATGAACCACTGGATAGTTACAGTCGTAACAAACTATATCTGAGGTATATGACTTATGGAAACATCTCGGATTTTTTAACACTGACTCCAGATTCTTTAGGATTCACTGGCTTTATTTTAGCAGTATGGCCGTAGATCTTAAAAATGCATTTTCATATACAAAATCTCTTATTGTTCTGTATTAATATAGTATCTATGCTGCACTGAGAAAAACCTGAATAAATAAAAAACACCCTGTGTTATGAGATTCAGGTCAATTCTCTCCACACGATCATTTGATTGCCTTTTTTCATTATCATTTAGTTTTTATTATTTTCAGGAACATTTTATTCAGTTCTGGTTGCAGGCAGTCTGTTCAGAAAAGAGACAAAAACAGGCTGTGGACTAACTTGACACATCATTTCCTTTCTTCAAAATCTTCTATAGTTATTGCAATATCGTTATAGAGATTATTTATTTCGAAAATATTAACAACAAAAAATTTACAAAACAAAAAAAATAAGAGGAAATAGTAAGAAAGCAGATAACTAATGTATAATAATATTCATCGAAAGTTACAATGTACGTGCTTGAAAAGCAGTAGGAAGAAATAATACTTATCTGGTCCTACCCCTTATTCCCTGTTACATATTTGGCTTATGTTCCACACATGTACTCCAATAGCTGTATCATGAAAGCAAATTACATGGACTTATGAAATATATTTAAACATTCATTTAACTATTTTTATACACATATAAATACCTCTCTACCTATCTGATTATCTACTCATATCCATATATACTTAAACACCACACCTGTATATACAGTACACCTATACACACGCAGATATCTATAAATTGATACATGAATTTACATATCCATGATTGTGTATGCATACAGTCTGTATACATACTTTCCTTTGCGCACACACATCTTGTTTTGTTTGTTTGTTTGTTTTTAAATATTAAAGCATTTTGTTTACTACACTCATCAGACTTGTTCCCCCTCGAGATTCCTGTATTTCTCCAATACGACTGATTTAATTAAAAAAAAAAAAAAAACGGATTAAGTTTCTGCTTCCGATCATCATCTAGACTGTACCATATTTTGACACCTTGTATTGTTAAACAAAAAACTCATCATTGTTGTACTTATGCTTGGGATTTTAAAATTTAACTGACCCCTTAGCTTTTATTCACTATTTCTGTCAGAGAAAAATGTTTGTTTGTATTTTTGTCCACGATAATCATGAGTTCAAAATTCAATCTCGTGACAGTCCTCAGCCATCACCTGCTAGTCTGACCGTCTTGTTTCACTCATGTGATCATGGCAGGCCCGTTCCTTTATCGTGCTCAGTCTGCTGATTGGAGGATGTTTTTCCGATGATGATTCATTCATGTTGGGTGGGATATTGGCACAGCTCAAAGAGCAGCATCTGTTTGTTTTCCTGTATTTAACCAAAGACTGCATGGACAGTAAACGGCAGTCTTGTCTGCTAAATATAAAACAGAGCAACGTCCTTTTAACCGTAGCAGCATGTCCTAGCAGCATGCAGCGTGTCCATCAGAGAGTCCTAACAGCATGCCAGCGATGCAGTGGGAAGAGATGTACCATTTTTACCCTGACGCCTTTTTTCACTTCTCTGTTCAGTCACTGGTGTTAATATGGATGAGACAGTAGAACAAGGGAGGTCTGCAGGACTGTAATGTTCCACAAAAAGATTTTATTTCTCTCCCCTCACTCAGCAGAGCTTGTAAGATTGTTTTACAAAGTGGAGATAGTACTGCAACATTACAGAAGAGGATCAGGGCCACTGGAAACTAATGTTTGAGGATGGATTCTGATTTCTTCTGAATTTCTCTCCTTAATCTCAGAATTCTGAGATTAAGGTAGGAAATATGTTAAAATAAGAGTTCAGATATTTAAGTCAAGTTCTGAATTCAACTCAGAATTATGAGAAAACAGCCAAATCCTGAGATATAGAGGGATGTTTTTGCATTGTTTTGACTTCAATATTGTTATTTTGTCTTTGTCAGAATTCTTATTTGTGTTCTAAGAGTCTGAGTTTGTTCTTGTTAAAGGTGCAGCGCTGACAGGAGCCACTTCACCGACTGTTGTCAAGGACCTCTTACAAACTAACTTTAAAAACATCTACAGCGTAAATATAAATTCAAGACAGAATTCTAAGATTAATTTCAGAATCCTTACAAAAAAGAGAAAAATTTGAGATTTGGATCCCGATTCTGAAAACTCTAATTTTGAGGAATGACGTCAAAATCCTGACTTTTATATAATTTAGACTTGTCAAACTTTCTCAGAATTGAAATCATAATAATCTGGGCTGAAAGTCTAAATAAACTGACATACCTATCTATCTATCTATCTATCTATCTATCTATCTATCTATCTATCTATCTATCTATCTATCTATCTATCTATCTATCTATCTATCTATCTATCTATCTATCTATCTATCTATCTATCTATCTATCTATCTATCTAGAAATTATGCAGAACAAGTCTGAGATAAAATTCAAGTATTTAAACTTAATATAACATTTCAGACATTTAAGTCGAATTCTGAGATTGGAGTCAGAATTTCAGAGAACAGTCAAAATCCTGAGAATTAGAGGACCCAACTTTCAAATAATAAAATATTTATTGAAGTCTGATCTCTCTGCTAATAATTAGAATAATTCAGACTTGATCAGACTTTTCTCAGAATTCAAAGAGAACAACTCCCTGAGGTTAAAGTCTGAGGAAAAGACCAGATTTGTGAGTAAAAATTCAAATTCTGAGATTTAATTTGGAATTTTGATACTGAGTTCAAATATCTGCAAAAAAAAGTAAAAGTTCTAAAATTTCACCTATTGAAGAAAAAAAAGGCAAAATTCTGACTTTGTCATAATCAGACTTAATCAGAATTTAACGCAAATTGTAATAACTAAAGATTTAAATTACAGACGTGTGTAAATTTTTGATAGCCTCCTGTCGAAGAAAGAAAATCTTCAGTGGTCACTGAAATAACTTGAAAGTGACAAAAGAAAGAATAAATAAAATTTCACTGAAAATGAAAGAAAATCAGCCGAATTATGGTTCAACAGAATTCTTATAGCCTTTACCTTTAACATGCTTGTCTGTAATTTTTCTTTCTAATCTCCTGAGACAGCTCTCTCCTTAGCTTTCTGTGGTCCATGTTCAGTGTGTTACATACCATGATACCAAACAGCACAGTGACCACTTTTCAGCCTTTTTATTACAAGTTTGATGACACCTGTGATGCTAATTACAGGACACACCTTAGTTAACATGTCCCTATGGTTACAGCATTTTCAATCTCTTCTATCATTTTTGACCAGGCAAGTTTCATTATTTTGTTTTTTTAAAATGATTCTATTTATTTCACTATTTTTTTTAATTTATTCTTTATTTTGTCAGGTTCAAGTAATTTCTGAGACTATTGTGGGTTGTTCTTTTTTAACAGAAGGGTACCAACTAATTTGCACATGTCTGTAAAATCAATATTCCGAAGAACTTCTGAAAAATGTAAAAATTCCATTCTTTTTAAAATCTGGTTTCAGACTTTGTCAAACTTTTTTTTAGAAATCAAGACTAAAGTCAGAATTCTGCCTTCTCCAAACAAATGCCAGAATTCATTGACAAGTCAGGCTGTTTCAGACTCTTCCAAAAACTCTGAGAATAAGTAAGTTCTAAGTTCTAAGAAAGAGTCACAATTTGGAAAACAGAGATAGAAAAACAGTCAGAATTCTTCCTTTAGCCTCAGAAGTCTTTCTCTATTATGTCTTGACAAATGTTGTCATTCTTCTCTTTTCACACTATTGTCTAAACCTAATTTTAAATGTCATCATCCAAGTTATATTAACACAAGACCAAAAAAGATTACATGTCACATACTTATTACTACACATCTGTTTTTAGACGTTCAAAAAGCATTCGATGTCACCTTGTTTAAGAGAAAAACCTGAAATCTTCAGAGCAGGATTAAATATTTAAAAGATGCAGTGTGGACAGTGAGTGTTCAATGCTGCGTGATGTAAAGTGATACGTGACGCTAAGGACATGCTGTTAGTGGTTTTGTTTATTCATAAGACTACCAGACTATAACAGCCCCTCCAGCTAAATGCTTTTATAAATGCTACAGTGCTCGACAAATCCATTTCACATTATTTCATGGTGACATTTGGATGAACTCCCTGATAATTTCACATCAGAGTTCTGTGATTTCCATTATCTGTGAGTGAACAATCCGCCTGACAGTCCGCCTGCCTTTGTTTAATGCCCCGCTGAACGATTTTCTATGTCACCATGCGCACAGATCCTAGTGGCTACAGTGACTGCCCATGGGACTGATGGCAAAAGCTTAAAATTAAGACCCCACTCATTATAAAGCAGATTCATCCTTTGACTTCCTTACACCAAATAAGTCCACAGTCATGCAAATACCTCCCGTTTAAAGACGTCCAAACTTTTAAATCCCCCTCACAGAAAGTTAGTCTGTAGCTTTCGTCGTCGCAACTTCGCCATGCAAGCCTCTTTTCTCGCCTGCCCTACATTCTTGCAGCCATATTGTTTGCATTCAAAGGCAGTGCCCACACAGCTGGAGGATAAGCCAAGTCTCTCGGCAGATAAAGTACAGCGCCATTGGCTGCTGCACCCTCTTTTCATTTCCCTCTGTCTGCTGGGGTGTCAGAGGCTCCTGGCCACAGCTGGAAGATGAATAGTGCTGCACTACTCCACTTTGTCATGGTGTCCAAGAAGGCTCTAAATGGCATTGAGAGACTCTCAGGCTCTTACAAATGGGATCTCTGCAGCCGTGGGTAACCTTGTATGCACTGAACAGCCTGAATCTTTAAAGTTGTCTGATACAAACATTCCCAGGAGATTTTAAATCTCCCCAGGGTTCTGTAGCTAGCTTAGAATCCAAGTTCCTTAAAGCTGGATTTGTAAAGCAACACGCCAAAGTTAATACACTTTCATGAAGCAAGGGCGAGATAATTAGGGAAAATGTCTGCATTAAAGATGCACATGATTAGCTGGCAGAACAATCTGAGTCTAATTAGTTGGCACCAGATAGTTACACAAGTCAGCTAAAGTACTTCTTTATACTTTGTTAAATACAAGCCCACATCCTGATCAAAAGCTTTGTCCAAACAGAGGGTGGACAACTGGCGGCTTGAGGGTCACATGCAGCCGTCCTGCTCCCCCAATGTGGCCTGCTAGCTGGTTTAAAATATCAAAAAATGTATGCAGAAGAGACCAAAACAAAATGTGCCATTCCCACATTAAAAAGCACCATTTCCGCAAAAGATGAGCAGTTGGCTGTAACAGTTTCTGTGAAACTGCTTAGACCTATGTTAGCATAGCAAGGAATATGTGTCTCAAATGAAGTGAAACCTGCAAGCTAGTTCAGGCAGACAACTCGAGCTGCTCTGCTATGCACGTGCACATGTCACACGTCACACTCCTCTCATCCATCCTCCAATTACAACTCTCCACCCCTCAATTTGGCGGTGTATTTAAACTGGAAATTTACCCATCTCTCCCTCTGCCTGGCAAACGTCTGTGCTGCTAGACACTGATTTGCAGCGAGTTCTTTCACCCCCACCTCCACCCCAGCATCCACCTGCAGGCTCCAGGGGTGTTCATATGTTTTGCTCATCACTCCTCCATGCCTTCATGTAAACCTTTCTGCAAGGAGGGATGAGACTGGAACCTGGACGCCAAACCTATAACATGTATTTGCAGCCAAAATAAAACAATTAAATGTGAGTTGACTGATTGAAATATCCTTAAATAAACAATAAATGTTTGTGGTTGGACATAAAAAAGCTCTGATTCGTTCAGAGTGAACAAATATTGTAATGTCTTGATTACAAATTATTTTTTTGTTCTGATAATGGGTTTGATTTTTCTGAAATCAACTCACCATTAATGAAGGTGACTAATAGCACTGATTCATGAAAAAAAGGAGGTTTTGCCCTACGGTGATAAAATGCTTTTTAACTAAAACCAAACAGTACCTCAAACTGGCTTTGATTCAGTGTCAGATTTGATAATGATTTGACTTAAATGTCTGATCTCTTATTTCAACATAATATTTCTGATCTTAATCAAAGTACAACCAGCCATTTCAGGCAGCTACTATCACTGAAAACAAATTCTTTTTACTAATGCAAAGATGGCTATGAGAGTTTCCTCCCCAGGTGAATAATTTAGCTGATTTCTTCATGAAAATGGTCATAAAAATGAAAGTAAAGTAGCTTAGCTAATGGCTAACACTGTTAACATAATCCATTTATGAATAAATGAAATTTAATGACTTTTTATATTTGAATTTCAACGATTTTCACCTCTGAACACACACGAGAAATATGTAAAATCCTTGTAATGGGTCAAGAATTTTTCAATTCACCAAGTTTGATTTGCTTTAATGTTCAATAAATTTAGCAAAATCAATGCCAATGCTAATATTGCTAAGGCTGGCTGTCCACTATCTCAGCCCCTGACTTGTTAGTGCTTTGCATTGTGGGTAACAGTACGTGAGGTAGACTAGTTCAAGCATACTAATAATTTCCCCCCAAAGTAGTATAATATCTGAGTACTTTTGGCATTTTGCAGGGTGACATACTACACTAGCCTTGCAGAGCAGACAGACCTGCCTGATTCTGAAATCCTGCAGGTCCGTCTTGCCAGCCTCCGTTGTCCAACGAATTCAATCGGCTGAATTCTTAACGGCCCAATCAGGGAAGAGAGGCGGGAGCTGCAGAATGCGGACGTGACGACAACCGGAAGTTGAGAATGGACATGCCAGTTAGCCTATTGACTACCTCGTGAAACTTGGCGAAATCTGCCCTCCTCAGAAGTTTACTTGTAGGGATTGTCTTTGACGAGGTTCATGTCACATATAAGTGTTAAATTAATCATCTGTGTGGTACATTTTAGTGTAAGACGATAGTACAAGGCCGTTAGCCATTAGCCGTTAACAGCTAAGTTAGCGGCTAACGGTCATTAACTGTTGTTAGCTGTTAGCGGCTAAGTTAGCCACCATGGCTAAAATCCATGAACTGTTGTTAATGGTTGTTAGCCATTCGCTGCTACATTAGCCATTATGTATGCTACATTATAGGAGGTAACCCTGCTTGACGTAGATTGGTCTGTGATGAATGTGACGAGCCAAAAGTGTGCACCTGTAATCAGCTGACTTGAATCACCTGAGCAGGAAAGCAGGAAGGGGGAGAGACATGACTGAGGGAGGCAGCAGGTAGTGCCTGTGCCTCATAGCAAAGAGGCTGCTGGTTGGTCAAGGTGGAGTGTGCATGTTCTGCTGCATGTGTGGGTTCTCTCCGGGCACTGTGATTTCCTCATTCAGTACTGCTGACTTTAAGTTGCCCTTAGGTATGAGTGTCAGCGTGAATGGTTGTTGTCTCTCTCGGTGGCCCTGGAGTCAGCTGGCAACAGCCTCAGGGTCAGTGTCAGCTGGGATCTGCCCTAGTCCCCTGTGACCCCGAAAGTGACCCAGTGATTTCCATAGCAGATGGATGATTGATTAACACTTTATTGTCATTATACTGGTGTGCAAACACAACAATATCACAAAAAGTATGGCTAATTTCTGATGAATATCCTGGTTCTTTTGATTAAACTTAATATGAAATGCAACATAGGCTGGATTTAGAGTGTTGTTAAGCCAGATATGAATAACAACATGTGGCATCCTTACTTTGCACAATTCTAACCTGGACCTAGCACTTATATGCTTTTTTGTCAAACTGCAAATGCATGTAGTGTTAAAGGTGTGTTCCACTCTTTGCTCATGTTCCAGTCCACATGTGTGCACAAATCGAGCCATGTCTCAAATTGCCTCGCAGTGCTTTAGCTGGAGAAACACAGATAACAATAATCTTCCAGCACTGCTGCGTTTCTTCTCAGTTTGGTTGTTCCTGCACCAGGGGCAACAACACCTACCTGCTCTGTCTCGCTGTTCTCATGGAAACGCATCAAAGCAGCTGAAAGACAGACAGAAACTGAGAGAGCGGGAGAAAAAACAAGCCAGAGATACTTTGTTACTCTACTGTTGCACTCTTGATTGTCCCTGTTGCTTTTCTCGGCAGTGACAGTAAGCCCTGTCACACATCTCTTTCCCCGTCTGTTGGAGGTGAAGACCAAAGCAAGAAAAAAAAGCTGTGTATATCTGCTGTGACGCTGTGTTGAAATTCAAGGCACCTGAGTCACCCACTCAACTGACACAAACCACAGTTTTTTGTGGGATTCAGGGTGCGCCCATACATATTTCAGAGTTTTTGAAGGTATTCCTCCATGTTTTGTTTTCCTCCCGTGATGAAAGCTGGGCTGACACATCCGAGAGCCGGCGGCCGAGAGAGTTTGGAACCAAGATTAAACCAGAGCCGCCTCTAGGCCTACAGGCCGTGATTACAACAGCACCCATTAAAAGCAGCCTTGATGGAAATACAGAGCGGCATGTCTCTATGGGGCAGAGACAGGCAGGGGATGCATTCACGGACGCCTTGTAGATACACGGCGGTAAATGTTGTAGGCCTGAGCGTCAGTGATAGCGTGGCATTTTCAGTAGGAAGTGCTGCCTGCTGTCACTACAGTCACTCCAGAAGGATTAGGACACCAGAGAATGAGCTTCTGTTGATGCCGAATGGTTATGCTCATGGTTAGAGAGAGGGATAGAAGATAACTTCACTATGGTGGTGCTGTTAACTCAACTGTGAACCAATAGCCACAAACCCCAGAGACCTATTCCTGTCAAGAGTGGGATTTGGCAAAACCAATTCTTCTTGACCTCTCAGCAGACCTCTGAAATTTCATTAAGGCTTTAGAACTGCTGTTGTGTCGTCGTCCTCATCAGTGAAATGACCACAGCAAACAAAATATTCTGTCCTTGCAGGAGGTGGAGGGAGGGGATCCGGATGTCTATGCTAAGACAATAATTAGAAAAGGCGTAGAATTTGATGAAATTGGAATATGGACCAGTTCTTCTGCTTTTTTAGGGGGGTATTTTGTTTCTTTGTTGATAGGAGGGACAGAGACAGTGGATAGGCTTGTGAAAGGGGACAAGAGAGAAAAGGGGAGGACACTCTGCAAACTGGTCACAGGCTGGATTCAAACCCGGGCCTGCAGAAGCATGTATACTCAACAAAAATATAAACGCAACACTTTTGTTTTTGCTCCCATTTTTCATGAGATGGACTCCAAGATCTAAAATTCATTCCAGATAAACAATATTACCATTTTTTCAAATGTTGTTCACAAATCTGTCTAAATGTTTGATAGTGAGCACTTCTGCATTGCTGAGATAATCCATCCCACCTCACAGGTGTGCCACATCAAGATGCTCATCGGACACCATGATTAGTGCACAGGTGTGCCTTAGACTGTCCACAATAAAAGGCCACCCTGAAATGTGCAGTTTTGTCTCACAGCAAAATGCCACAGATGTTGCAAGCATTGAGGGAGCGTGCAATTGGCATGCTGACAGCAGGAATGTCAACCAGATCTGTTGCTCGTGCATTGAATGTTCATTTCTCCACCATAAGCCGTCTCCAAAGGCGTTTCAGAGAATATGGCAGTACATCCAACCGGCCTCACAACAACATTCCACAGGCCACAATTGACAATCTGATAAACTCTATGCGAAGATGTGTTGCACTGCATGAGGCAAATGGTGGTCACACCAGATACTGACTGGTTCTGAGTCCCCAGACCCCCAACAAAGCAAAAAAAAAATGCACATTTCAGGGTGGCCTTTTATTGTGGACAGTCTAAGGCACACCTGTGCACTAATCATGGTGTCCGATGAGCATCTTGATGTGGCACACCTGTGAGGTGGGATGGATTATCTCAGCAAAGCAGAAGTGCTCACTATCACACATTTAGACAGATTTGTGAACAACATTTGAAAGAAATGGTAATATTGTTTATCTGGAATGAATTTTAGATCTTGGAGTCCATCTCATGAAAAATGGGAGCAAAAACAAAAGTGTTGCGTTTATATTTTTGTTGAGTGTATATGAGTTGTGCCCGGCAGTGTTGGGAGTAATGCATTACAAAAGTAATGTGATTACTGTAATACACTACTTTTTCCTGTATCGTAGTAATGTAAGGCATTACAAATAACTTACTCGGTACAAATGTCAGTAATGCAAGTTACAATGCATTTTTTATTTAACCTGAAATGAAGAGGTGTTTTTTTTTTGTTTGTGTAAATACAAATTCCCAAATACTCCGTGAGATCAGCAGAGGAGAAAAGTCCTCTGCTAGGCCTGAAGTTACTAACTAACTAACACAACTTAACAGAATCTTACCTTTTGTCTGTTTTTTGCTATGATCGTTTCTTGTATTGTGCCATGAGCCAACAATGTGGCTATTCTATTCTACTGTTTTTAGCCATAAAGGTGCTATGAAGAGAATCGGTTACTGGCGACATTAAGACTCTGCTACCCATGAGCACGCGCGGCGACTGTCGTAATGCTGCATTCTAGTAACCTCGGAACTGGGAGTGACATCATCTCCGACTTATCGGTGTTCCAGTTGAAGTTGGAAAAAAACATATATAAATATAAGTCTAAAAATACGATGTATACAGCTGATAGAGCGACACACCTCAGTCAGAAGTGCAAATAAATTGATTATTACAGGAGCTAAATAACTGTTCACACTGGGGGCATCCATCTTCGATTGTCAACTCGGGGGTGGCAAGGTTCCACCGAGTTCCCAGTAGGAAATTCGGACTTCAGGGGACGTTCCAGTTGGAGTTTCCTACTAGGAACTTGGAAATTCCTACTTCTGACTACAACTGGAACGCACCAAAAGACGTGACCCAAGCCAAAACATGTGTTTGTTGTGATGCTAATAAATGCAGCTCGGACCTTCCTCAGAACTCTGCATTGCCTTACAACTTCTTTTTTCAACAACTTACAGGATGCAAAGTGACGATGCAGTGTATCTCTTTCTAGTTACGTAGTGGTAGTTTTGATGTGTGACAACAAGTAATTTTTGGAAAACTTAGTATCGTAGGTGCTCTAAGATGTGTCCGAATAATATAAATTTGCTCTAGTTTTAATTGTCTTGTTCCCAAAGTGGAGTATCCAGGCCTGTCCAGCCCTAGTCGACCCGACCACGAAGCGAAGGAATATCATTTATAGATAACCTTTTTTTATGCTATAAAACTCATCTTAAAGTGTGTATTTCAATCAGGCATATATCTAAAAGTGAGACTTTTTTGTAATTACTTAGAAACTCCTCACAGTCCCTTTAAGCCAAAGTCAGTCAGAGAGCCACCACAGCACATTCACTGGATGTGTAATGAGCTTTTTGAGAGTAATGAGCTACATTTAGACTGACAAATCCATATTTCCTGTTATTTTGACGAGAGTAACTTAAAAGTAATGCTGTAATAGTGTAATGCCTTACATTTTAAATACAGTAACATTAAATAATAATATTAAAAAATGCATTACATTTCTGGAATAACTTGCCCAACACTGGTGCCTGGTTGTTTACCACATGTATGTCAGTTTGTTCTCCAGTGACCTTGCTGCTGCACTCTTTTACACCTGATAAGAGGACTTCAGTGTTTTTCTGTTGGTAGGATAGCCTGCTGCATCACGTAATAGTTCTCAACACTGGGGATTTGTCTAGGGAGAGTGAAAAGCTGTTAAAAAACTTACTGTAGTGTCTAGTTGAGTGAATGTTGTTTTCTGAACAGTTCTGACCTAAAAATTGGGGTAATTATGAAGCTTTTGCTGGCACCATTGACTTCTCTGTGTTGACTGGCAGCATAATTGGTCAGATGTGACATTATTACCACCTAACATCCTGATTCAGGTCAGATTTGGGAGAACACTTTGGCCGTCAAACTTCCTCAAATCCTCATGCTTGCCTATTTTTTCTGCCTCTAACATCAATTTTGAGGACAAAATGTTCTCTTGCTGCCTGATTTGCCCCACTAACAGGTGCCATGATGAAGAGATAATCAGTGTTATTCACCTCACCAGCCAGTGGTCAGACCATTATGCCTGATTTGAGAATTCACTAGTGCTATAGACCTCCATCAAATCCACTTGCAAAAATCTGAACTAACCCCATAAGTTGACCTGCCACAGTGGCGCTCCTGCCTTGCTGTTGAGATGTAGAGTGTGGAAACCAAAAGACTTCTGGGATGGGAGGGGTCATGTTTGCAGCACAGAGGGACTGCCCCGGAGAAAGACTGTTGAATCTAAGAGTTTTCTGTCATTTTGTGGTCCTATAGTTTCTTAAATCCACATGATTTGAATATTGTTGGAGGAGAGCTGTAAAAGTGGAGCTGGTCAGTAAACACTGGTGCTCTGTTTACTGTGCAAACCCTGCAGAGAGCAGTTTTATCAAATGCATGCCTGAGTTAAAATAAACAAGAAATACTTAGCTGAGCTGCATCAGGCATTCTGGATTTTTGCCCCTGGACCAAACCATCAGAAGATGTTCTAAAATTATTTACCATCATTTATTTATTATCATCATTTATTTATTGTAAGAATATTAGAATAAAACTCCAACTTAAGGGTAACATTGAGTTATGCTGCTCGGGATAAGGATGATATTTCTTAGGATACATTTATCACATCGTACACATGAAAAACTCAAATGTGGGTATTAAAAGAAAAAGGTCAAACTGCTATGATTTTCTCTCTGCAGCAAGAATTATGATAAAAGAGACAGATAAATCCAAAAGTAAACAAAATACACCTAAAGCCATTAGTTAAACAAGTTTATGATCTTCAAATATGAATTAACAGGTCACTATATTAGGTAAACAGTTTCTACTGCTTATTACTGTAAATAGTTAATTGGCCAATCACAGGGCAGAAACTCATTGCATTTAAGCAGTTAAATATAATAAATATGACCAGCAAAGATTCATCCTGAGCAACAGAATGAGGAAAAAAAGGGAATCTAAATGACTTTCAGTACGGCATTGTTGATTTTCATGCACAACCATCTTTTGGGCTTATAGAGATTGGTGCAAAAAATAGGTAATATCCAGTGAGCAACAATTCTCTAGGCCATTCTGCCTTGTTGATGCCAGAGGTCAGAGGAGAATGGCTGGAGTAGTTCTTGATCAGGAAAGGACAACTGGTGGCAGTCAAGCCTCAAGTTCCTTCAATGCGTCCCATTGGTCAATTAGATATTTGAAAAATGTATTTCTATAAAGAAAATGGGTAAAAATCTGCCATTATAACAAAAATATCAATAAGAAAATGTTTTATTTTGACATTTGCTTTATTGGTGAAAATATAACATTAACTGTGATATAGGCAAAAAACTGGAAGAGGAAAATAAATCAGACTTAACCTTTCAGAAAAAACAAATTCAGACATACAAACAAAGACAGTTTCAGTATTTCTGTGGTTGATGTAAGGCACAGCTTCAAGAAATACATTTTCTTGAAGAGTGGCAAAGGAGAGGGAGAAAGAGGAAAAACAAAACCAACAATGAAGCTGTTATTGGTTGTCAGGCTTAACTAATTTTATTGCATTATTAAATGCATTGTCAAAGTAAAGATAGAAATGGATGCCATACATATACAATAATGACCAGGAAATTCTCCGCCTAAGAAAAATACAAATGAAACAGGCTTAAATTCTGTGTTTAGCTCACCATATTCAGTATTACGTCTTGCATTTGAGGCTGTGAACATCTTAAAAACTGCAAAATCGTAACTGTTATGCAAAGAGGGCAAAAGTATTGCGTCCATCTTATTAACATAAACTGCTCATTTCTGTTCTAGATCACAGAAATGCAACAGTAAATCTACCCCTCATTTCAACCAAGAGATACAGTGGACCAATTCTGAATACAGTACATGTCAGATCTTGAAGTAGACGGGCAAGTGTCTCTTCAGTCAGATACAAACAAAAAACTGTGGCTGGAATTTGACCAGGCTCAACAAAATCGGAAAGCAGATGACTGAAAAACTCTTGCTTGGTCTGATGAATCTTGAAATCTGCTGCAGCTTTTTGATGGTAGAGTCAGAGTTTGTTGTGAACAAAATGAAAGTATAAATCCATCCTGCCTTATTAACGGTTCAGCCTGATGGTGGTGGTCTCATGGTCTGGGGATATTGACTTGGGCCCACTGGTACCACGTGATCATTGTTCAAATGCAACAGCCTTCCTGAGTACTGCTGCTGATCATGTCCATACATTTATGACAGTAGCTATCTGGATGGCTACCTCAAGCAGGATAACGGCCATGCCAGAAAGCTCGGATCATCTCAAACTGGGTTCTTGAACATGCCAATGAGTTCACTGGACTCAAGTAGCCTCCATAGTAACCAGATTGCAACCCAATAGAGCAAATGTGGGATGTGGGGGAACAGGAGGTTTACATTATGGATGCACAAAAAGCAACTGTGCGATGCGATCATGCCAATTTGGACCAAAATGTCTGAGCAATGCTTCCAGCTCTTTGTGAATCCATGCCACGAATTATGGCATCTCTCCAAACTTAGTGGTAGAAGGTGCTCTTAATTCAGTGGCTGGTCATAGTTTACCATATAGGTGGGTAATGGTTAGCATAATTAATGCTAGTATGAGCTTATTTCAGTGCCGGGCAACATAAATTCAGCTGCTTGGTTGCATATTGGATGTCATCCTTACATTTATTCATGCTTTTCACTGTCACCACTCTCATCTTAATAAAGTCTCATGAAGTCACTTATACAGGACTCCAAAGGTCAGGGGGCAGATCATTTAAAGGTTGCCAGCTTGGCATTGGCAGGACCTGCTGACTTGATGAATTGTGGATTTAAACATCACTGAGAGCTTTAGGATTTCCCTGAAACACACCTGCTAAGTCTGCCAATCCAGACATATACGACGGCTTTGACTGTCCCCGTCCTGAACTCACAGACTTTGATGTGTAGTTCAGCGGGTCGGCACTGTGTCCCCTGTGATACCTTCAAATTTGATGATTCTGCACCTCAGGATGTGCCTCAGTGCACATACTGAGAGCTGAGAAGAGTTAGGGGCCTGTGTGGAGTTGTTCTAAGCCCTTTATGCACAATTTTAAGTCTGCAGCAGAGCAAAGCAATAACCCGAGCAAACAAAACTCATTTACCTTTCTGCACAGCTCAGAAGGAAAAATGAATGAATAAAACACCTCTGCAAAATTATGTTTTCCTCTGGTTCTACTCTTTATAGGTTTGCATTTGAATAAACTAAACATGTTTATTTTTACCATGTACATTATTCCTAACCTGCAAGCAAACAAATAAATGTTCTTCAGACAGCAAAAATATGCCATATTTCCCAGACTACAGAAAAGCAAAGAAAACAAATCCATAATTACCATAAAACAATAGAGAACAGGTGATTTAACTGAGCAAGACTTAGAAAATCAGTGTTGGGTAAAGTTAATTATTACAGCTGTCATGAATCCCTGTGTACTTTAAGGTGGTGTTTCATGTTGTTGTTGGTTTCTGTCATTCTTTGTAATTCAAGCAGCTCAGCTGTGGTGGCTTACCTGGTGATCAACAGACCTTTGTTAACTAAAGTTGTTCTTTAATGTACAGCATGTAAAATATGATTTTTTTTCAATTTTTTTTCTACATCATTCTATGTCATGTATGTCTTTTGTGGAAAGCTTACATTACCTTAGATCAGTGGTCGGCAACTAACGGCCCGCGGGCCAAAACTGGCCCGTCTCCAATAATACCTGGCCTGCTAGATGAAGTTGAAAATCTGATTTAAAAGGGGCAGGGACGTGCAGGGAAAGCTCCCGAACGGCCGGCACACCTAGACGGCCGGCGACCGCAGCACGCGCCACTGATAATATCAATCAGCAGCCACCCCCAGTTGGATGAACACAAGCCACCGCAATCGCGAAAATCACGGCGGCGCAGCTGACAAATTTAGACAGCCAGCGGCTGCAGCGCAGTGGCTTGTGTTTGCCCGACTGGGGGAGGCTGAAAATATCAAGCAGCACCACTATCACCCCCCACCCCCCACTCTGATGAACGACATTCGGTCGGTCTGCTCCAAAAAATTCCTGGGCAGATTTTCAGCCCCAGCACGTCCCTGAAAAGGACTATTTAAAAAAAAAAGTAAAATTTTTTAGCTGCTATCACAAAAAAAAAAAACGACAGCCATGGCCCAGTCCTGAAAATCTCTTTTTTTTTTAATATATAAATCTTTATAACAGTAGGGCTCAAAGGAGCTGTTATTTTCAAAATGGAAATTACTGATATTTTTATTAAATGTGTGGGGGAAAAATTTAGCTGGCTATGGCACATTTATATTGACTTAAAAGACAGTTTAGTTGCTGATTAGAGACAGCAGCTTTATTATCACCAAGTTAATATTATAAGCAGTTTTATAACGCAGACACAGTGGAGCTAAAGCAGTAATAACACACTAATAGTCTGAGAAATAAAGCTACTTTATAAAAACAAATTACTTTCTTAAATTAGCCTACATTTTGTATTCACACGATATAAAAGTAGCCTATAGACAAGGGAAAAGTTTTTTTTTTTTTTAAAGAGAGAGAGAGTGAAAGAAAACATGCTTCTGATCGATGTGATGTTTTGACCCACCATTCAGTTGCTCGGAAAAATGTTGGCCCAAGGCCAAACTTACCTGCCGACCCCCGCCTTAGATATTACCTCAAACTCTGATTTTTATTGTCATGAACCCCACATCAGCTTCACTTTTGTGATAGCTGACCAAATCCAAGCCACAATTCCCTCTTTTGGTTTGCTTGTCTTGGTTGCTTTCTCTCACACATAGCATGGACCAAACTCTGGTCTGCTTTGAAATGAACTGAGACCCACCTTTTTGGTGGACCAGAATGCAGTTGTTTGGTTTGCATAAGAGTCCATTTTAGCTTTTACACCAGCCTAAAGCAACTGAACTTTCCAAAAAAGGGAAACAGAGTTTGTCTGGTCTGCACCAAACTTGCTAGATGTAAAGAACCCTAAATTGATTATTTCAAATGATTTCTTGGAGAAGTTTTCAAATTTCAAGAATGAAGACTTTTTTTCTTGACTTACCCGTACTCCATTTATAATTTATGGAAATGTTTGAAATTATAAATACTGAAAATTAACACTTTTTTGATGATGATGCTAAGCTCTGTCAGCTTTAACACAAGCACATATTTAGGCTTGTATTTGTTTTTTTAAATGATATTAAATATTGATCAGAGAATTCTATGTTGGGTAGCATGGTGATGCAGCAAGTGGCACATGCCTAATAGCAAGAGGGTTGCTGGTTTGATCCCCTGGTTGGTTAGGGCCTTTGTGATTAGAGTTAGCATGTCCTCCACATGGATGATTGGGTTCTCCCAAGGCAGTACGACTTCTTCCCACAGACCAAAATCATGCTCATTAAGTTAACTGGTGACTCCGAATTCCCCTTCAGTGAGCGTGAATGGTTTTCTGTCTCTCTTTGTGGCCCCTGTGATTGGCTGGTGATCAGTTTAGGGTGCACTTGCCTCTTGCCCAATTTCAGCTGCGATAGGCTCCAGCCCCCTGACCCCAAAAAGGATAGGCAGTATGGATAATGGATGGATGGATGGAGTTGTATGTTAGTAATGCAGAGTTCAGTGTTTATGCACACGAGCCTGTCTATATCCAAACAACATCATGAACATTTGATGATATAAATTAATGCATGCACTTTAATTCTAAAAGAATTATAAAAGAGAAACTCAGTATGGCTTTGGATTACGTTTCCACTAAATAAAGGCAAAGCTTGTTTTTTGTATTTACTGTGTTTCTTCAAGGTTTTTTCTTTAATAATAATTATTATAATAGTACTTTTTATTTTTAAAGCACCTTTCATGACACCCAAGGATGCTGTACAAGTTTAAAACAACAAAAATACTAGAGATAAGCGGCAAGCAGTCATGCCAGCATCCACTCACATGGGAGTTGCAGAAAAGGGGGAACAAAAGGAAGGAAGGAAGAGGGTGAAAATAAAATCCAAACCAGGGGACTGGAAGGGGGAATTTTTTTTATTATAGCTGTGAACAGAGTTTTTGGGAAAAAACAAACAGGGATTTTATTCTTAGGCCCTATCGCCCAGCCTTAGTCATCAATGCATGATGACACCGAGCTTTTAGGATATTAAAGCTTTTATGGGCCTTTTCTTTTATTTACCAATACACTTAAATTCTTTATTTGATCTAATTCCATTTAAACCCCTGAACTCTCCACTTTCAAAGGATGTAATTATTCAGTTTTTCTAACCTTCCCATTTGGTCTAAGAGGAAATTGTTGTAATTTCGAACACTGAACAAAAGACGTCTCTATAACAACAGCTCACGGACAGAGAATGATGTCCAATTAATCCAATAAGACAAACAAAGCGTCCCTCCTCTTATATCTTAATGGACAGAAGAGCTTTGACTTGAGGAAATGAAGGAGGCAAAATGAATGAGTGTAGAAAATGAGGAGGCGGTCCAAGGGGGAGGGAAAATGAAGCAGGGAGAGAAATCCTTTTATTGCCTGCCATCGCTGATGCTGCTGGTGTGTCAGGCAGCACAGAGAATTGAGGTTGGAAGCTATTGGACGTGGAAGAAAAATCCCTGTTCATGGCTGACATTTTCAGTGGAATTAATCTTGACACAAAAACTTTGCACATGTAATCATGTGAATCCTCTCCTCCCAGCACTGGACGAAGAGCTCAAACCAAGAGACCCAGAAGAGGAACAATGACTGTCTGGCAGCGTGCCCGGCCTGTCAAAGTGTTAAACTGAACTGTTCTTCTTAGCCCTGACAATACGCTGTGTGCCTACGTGAAGGCCGTCATTTGATCCCGACCATCGAGAAAAGTGTTCCATCAAGAGGAAGTCCTTCAGTTTGTTAACAAGAGAGTTCATTATTTCCACTTAGAGTGAAGAGACGAAGGAAGGAGATTCATGCTCTTGACTCTTTAAAAAAAGGCAGAAAATATTTTCTGGCATTTTTCTCCAAGCCGTTCTCAACAAAAAGACAGGACGTCCATATCCATTAGAGGCTGTCCTTTTCGTTTGTTTCGCCTTGATACATCCAGGCTGTTTTAGTTTGAGTGTTTTGGCTTCAACAAAAGAAAAGAAAGAAGCAGCCAATGGAACCACAAATACAGAGGAACTTTTAACAATTAAAAATTTGATTTAATGTCCCTTAAGGACCAATTATGACGAGACACCATTGTTAACTCTCAGCTTATGTCTACAAACAGATTTTGCTTGATGATGTAGAGCAGTACCCTGACACACCAGATGGACTGTTGAATATATTTGACTGATCCATGAAGGCAGCAGCCCATAAACACTGTTTGGGAATTAAACCTTTTAAAGAGAATATCAGGCAGGTGATTGGCTGCTAGTTCCATCAACCACAATTATTTTGCGCTAATCAGATGATAAAGTAAGTGGGCTCAACTTCCACAATGTAAAAAGTATGTAAAATATAAGCCACTTTGTAGAGCAAGTGTTGTACAGTTTTGTTATTTGCTTTTTATTTAAAAAATTTAGTCCATATCTGATAAAACTGCTACTGTAGCTGTTAGCATCTGTGCTAACCCTGAACCATCATTCACTTGCTGGGCTTATTTTTTAAAAAAGTTGCTTGTAAATATGGGCAGTTATGGGTCTGTTTTTTTTTTTTTTTTTTTTTTTGGCATGTTCCGAAAGTGCATTTGCTCTTTTGGGCTTGTTGTGCCCCAAACCCAGGAAGGATCTGGTGCACACAGCTGATACATAAACTAGATGATAATGTGAGCTGGCTTTATACTGCCATGGTTTAAAATACGAAATGTAAGCCACTTTTTAGACCAAATGTTGTTCACTGTTGTTCATTTTTCATATATCTGATTTAAGTGCAGCTGTAGCTGTTAGCATATGTTAATCCCTGTACAAGCAGTCACTTCCTGCTGTCATCTCACTTGCAGCTCCCACCTCTTCCTGCCCTAAAGGACACTGCTGAGCCGTGATCCTACAGGCTGTGCATAATTGCTGTAGATTGGAGCCTTAGCTAGATGATTGACTCTGATTAGACACTTAATCATGCGGATCAAGCTGCTGAGAGAGGCTAGTAGAGCAGCGGTGCCATGCTCACCACCCAGGAAGTTCCTAAAACGAAGGTGTTGTTTAATTTTTAAAAACAAAAATACATCCAGGCCCGTGAATACTAGTGCCTGCATTAAGTGTTGTTAGGCAAGCATAGGAATCAGTAGTATTTAATTGCCCATGTTGTATCCTCACACTGATTTATATTTTAATCCACGTTCATTTGTACAAACACAATGTACTGTCTTGTTTATTTCCCTGAGGACTTGAAGAAAAATTAAAAGATCAGTTCCATGTTGGTGACAGTGAAACACTGTGTTTGATCATAATCAAGAAAAAATAACTGTACATAGATTGTACTGAACCTTTGCATCTCTCAGCCTCTTTATGCCTTTCATAGTGTGCCTGAATATTTTTGTAATCATGCATATACAGCTTCAACACTTATCTAAGCAGTAAACATGAAGACAAATATCATTAAACAATGCAAATCACACACAGATCAGTCATTGACAAGCCTTTTTTAATCTGAATAAGCCTTGGCTATTAGGATAGAATATAATCATAATATATAAAGAAACTTACAGCAAATCTATTTTCATACAAACACTTATTTCCCTAGGCACTTTTATACTTCATAACATTATCTCTGCTGCTATCTGAATAAAACACTGCACCGTATGCCCGGATTGAAAACTTTCTGAAAAGAGATAACAACGACCTGAAGCCTTTCAAAGTTTTAAAAAAGCCTACAGGCACAGTTGTCCCAATAAAATCTGTTGCACAGTGGCAAAGGTGTAACCAAACAATGTCAGTCTGAGAGCCTGGTTGTGCTGGAGATCCCATGGAGATGTAAGGGTAAAGGGTCAAAATAATTTTCTTTGCTCATATGTTGCTAGAAGGAGCTTGGGAAGCTGAACAACACGGCACCTTTTCCTAAACACATGGCAGAAATGCTCTGTTTTTTTTTTTAATAAAATGCTCCTCAAAATGCTTTAATTTTACTTCCTGTGGTTCCACCTAAATGTTTGTTTTCTACTTGTCACCGGCAGGCATCATGACTGTTTTTAAAATCCACTCTGCAGTCTGCAACCCCCTCGCATCAGACATTATTTGGGCAGCCAATCAGCACAGAGCTTATTATCACAGCCTCCCCACTCCCTTAGGTCAGAGCATTTCCCAAGGGGAGGAAAAAAGTGCTGCATTTAATTCTCTCTAGAGACAAAATGTGTAATGTTTTATTCAGCTTAAACCAAATCTTTGTTTAATTGACATCAAAGACACTTTTCATCAGACTGGTCTCTGACTGGAACATGCTGGGACATGTCCACCGTTGGGTCTGTTACAAACGCAGTGACTTTTTTAACATGCATGCTACTCTGATGAGGACAAAGGTTGAGGCTCACTGAGCTCTTGTGAGAGATGAATGAATTCATGGGGAAACCCTAATTGCATGAATAAGCATGTTTCTAGTAGAATTTAGGCACAACACTAGAAAGGTTGAGAGGGCTCCCAGGGGCTGTAAACTGGCTGGTAAATGGCTGGTAAATTGAAGTTGCTGAGTCTGTAACTCCCTTTTTTCTAATATAAATCTTCTCACAAAACAGTTTTGTTGGTTAACCTTAATATTTGTGAGTGTGTTCCATCAACTTTAAACCAGATTTAAGTACAAAACTCAAAACCAGTGAAGTTGGCACGTTGTGGAACAGGTGGGTGCCATGACTGGGTATACAAGCAGCTTCCCTGAAATGCTCAGTCACTCACAAACAAGGATGAGGCGAGGGTCACCACTTTGTGAACAAATGTGTGAGCAAATTGTCGAGCAGTTCAAGAACAACATTCTAAACGAGCTATTGCAAGGAATTTAGGGATTTCATCATCTACGGTCCGTAACATCATCAAAAGGTTCAGAGAGTCTGGAGAAGTTGCTGCACGTAAGCGGCAAGGCCCAAAACCAACATTGAATGCCCGTGACCTTCAATCCCTCAGGTGATACTGGATCAAAAAACGGCATCACTGTGTAAAGGATATCACCACATGGGATCAGGAACACTTCAGAAAACCACTGTCAGTAACTACAGTTCATCTACATCTGTAAGTGCAAGTTAAAACTCTACTATGCAAAACCAAAGCCATTTATCAACAACACCTGGTAACGCCGCCGGCTTCGCTGGGCCGAGCTCATCTAAGATGGACTGATGCAAAGTGGAAAAGTGTTCTGTGGTCTGACAAGTCCACATTTCAAATTGTTTTTGGAAACTGTGGTCGTTGTGTCCTCTGGACCAAAGAGGAAAAGAACCATCTGGACTGTTATAGGAGCAAAGTTCAAAAGCCAGCATCTGTGATGGTATGGGGGTGTATTAGTGCCCAAGGCATGGGTAACTTACACATCTGTGAAGGCACCATTAATGCTGAAAGGTACATACAGGTTTTGGAGCAACATATGTTGCCATCCAAGCAACGTCTTTTTCATGGACGCCCCTGCTTATTTCAGCAAGACAATGCCAAGTCACATTCTGCACGTGTTACAACAGCGTGGCTTCATAGTAAAAGAGTGCAGGTACTAGACTGGCCTGCCTGTAGTCCAGACCTGTCCCCCATTGAAAATGTGTGGCGCATTATGAAGCGTAAAATACAACAACGGAGACCCTGGACTGTTGAAAAACTTAAGCTGTACATCAAGCAAGAATGGGAAGAATTCGAAAAGCTTTAAAAATTGGTCTCCTCAGTTCCCACATGTTTACTGAGTGTTGTTAAAAGGAAAGGCGATGTAACACAGTGGTAAAAATGACCCTGTGACAACTTTTTTGCAATGTGTTGCTGCCATTAAATTCTAAGTTGATGATTATTCACAAAAAAAAAAAAAAGTTTCTCAGTTTGAACATTAAATATCTTGTCTTTGCAGTGTATTCAATTGAATATAAGTTGAAAAGGATTTGCAAATCATTGTATTCTGTTCTTATTTACGATTAACACAACGTACCAACTTCACTGGTTTGGGGTTTTGTAAAAAAAGAACAATTTGTTAACAATTTAATACAATATTCCTTTATTTTCCAGGAAATGATCAGTATTGGAGATAGGAGGTTTGTGCCTGACAGGGACAATATGGTAAAAACACAAGGACGTGGGAAACAATACAAACAACCAATTAGATATTATTAGAAAATAACACAGCTCCTTTTCTAACAAACCTCTAACCACTCCAACTGATAATTTGTCTTCCCTTGATGCAAATAGAGAAGGATTAATCTTTCTGCTCTATGAAAATATTTGTGAAATGAACCCTCAGAAAACAAATATACCAAGAACACAGTGGGAACAAGATCTGGGCCCTTTGCTTCCAAATAAAATGTGGCATGCATTCCTCAAACAAATTTATTCTTCATCTCTCTGCAGCAAACATAGCCGAATAGAATTAAAAATTGTGCATCGTCTTCATTTTACTAAAGCCAAAGCAGCCAAATTCATCCAGATTTGGACCACCCACTTTGATAAATGTAAATCAGCTCCAGCCGCTCTTATCCATATGCACCAGCTTTGCTCTTTTCATACATACTGAGAGGCAATATTAAAATTCTGAGTGTAGCTTACAGTCTGTTAGTCGAGCCAAACAAGAGAACACTGTGGTTTTTTCATAAGAGTTGCTTTCACCTGTTTGCCTTCTTCCCATGCCAGGTGGATATAAGTGTCGTTCTATCTAAAACTGGAAAAGAGTTAAGACCTTATCGACCCATGAGCCTGTATTGATGTTATCCATGGCTGAATTTAGTTTGATCTTTGTAAAAGAAGAAAGACATTTGATCTTAGCTCTGATCCCCACGTGGGTGGGTGTCAAAGTTGCCAGGTCTGCTTATTATAAGTGACTTTGTGCTTCTATTTTGGAAAAGTTGCTTGTTAATATTGGCAGTTACAGATCTGTTCTTTTGCCGTGTTCCAAAAGTGCATTTGCTCATTTGGGCTTGTTGTGCTCCCAAACCCAGGAGGTATCTGATACACACTGTGCTTCCAATATAAACTAAATTCAGAAGTTGCACAAACTAATTTGTCGCACATTTCAAAAACAAACGTAAATTTTACTTGTTAAAGAGGGGCAAAAATTATGTTTCTACCAGAATGAAACCCTTATCACGAGAATTAAATGTATTTATAATGAAGCTGTTACTGTTTCACCATAACAAAGCTATAGCGGATCAACATTAAACTTTGAAAAAAGCCTGACTTTGTCTGTTTGGTTAAAAATGAAGGTTAGATGGACTGTTGAGTGGTAACGGAGTAATGACAGTAGCCCCTTCCTACAGTTCTTTATAAAGAAAAGGATGTGAGTAAGTAAATTAAGAGCCAAATAAGAAAAAAATGTCTTTTTGAAATTAAAATATAATGTAGATGACCATTAGAACAAGCTTTATGTAGATTTATCCTTAAAAAAAAGTGATATGTCACATTAGAAAAGAAATAGCTGGAAGTTGCTCGTTTTAGGCTTGTTTTAATTGATCTGGTTGCTTATTTCAGTCGAAAAATCTGGCAACACTGGTTGGTTGCTCCTTGCAGGAACATCTCTGAGGTGAGGATAAAGCCACATAACAAGTATTTCTGAGGAAATCCACAGGGTTGAAATAAGATTCTGACAAAAAAAAATGTGTTGAGTCAACTAGAGACCGTTACCGTGCAAAACAAAAATCAGCAGGATTGTCTTTTTCGGTCTGATTTCTGCACTGTATCAACATTTTCTCTTTCATCTTTATTTGCTCCTCGGCTTTCTTGGTTCAAGCTTGTCTGTTTTCTTGACTGTTTGTGGACAAAGTGGAGTAGTACTTCCATATTGGTGAGAACACATAGCTGGATACAGCTCAAATTGGACTATATCAGTGGTAGGAAATGAGTTAAAATTGGAACATGAAAACCAGCAGTGGAGCCCTGCATGGACTGCAAAGTACTTCTTTGTTTTACTGCCAACTCAAAGCCCAAAATCACGATCAACTGCCGGTTGCTGATAAAATTAAAAGGACCCTGATTGCTTTGGGTGAAGTCCCAGTGGGCCCTCAAAGCTCACCCTTTCTGGAAGCCCAAATTTTCAAATAACTGAGCAATAAAGTGTTTCTTCCCTTTAGTTTTCTAAATAAACGGCTTCCTTTATCAAAAAGAAAACAAACCTGTTTGAGACTTAGACGATAAGGATAAGCTGATTATTTTTTTCCTTACTATTACATTGGTTTTAGCCATGACACATTTTTTTGTTGATTATAGTTTTGTTTGTTGGCTTTTTGATATGTTATTTTTTGGCTTAATTTTTCATTGAGTTGTCACATTTGTCGGCGATTCTTCTTAACTGTTGTCTTTGTGTATGTAGTTGTATTTTCTGATATGGTTTTGTTGTTTTTTATTTGTTGATATGCTTGCTTTTTATGTAGTTAGTCTTTACCAATAGGTCTTTGAATTTCTGATTCAGCATTGTTGTTGCTTACTTTCGTATGATTTGTTGTTTGTCCTCGTGTTTTTGTTGTAGAATTAGTTTTGCGTTTTGTTTTGTTGATTTGATCAGGATCAACTGCCTGCTGAGATGAAATTCAAAGTACCCTGACCAGTTTGGGGTGAAGCCCTTCAAGCTCAGTCTTTCTGGATGCCAAAATGTTCAAATAACTGAACGATGAAGTGCTTCTTTCCTTTACTTTTCTAAATTAAATGGCTCCCTTTAATCAAAAAGAAAACAAAACTGTTTCAGACTTTGAAAAACAATGAGATAAGAAGGCGTTGATTATTTTTAGCCGTACTATTACGTAGAGAAGTGCTTTTGAAAAATACTGGCAAAGTTTGTAAAAGGATTGAAGGTCCCACCAGGAGGATTTAATTAGCGCTCTGAATGAATAACATTTCAGCCATTTCTCTCTCTGTCCCTGGTAATCAGTTCTGGGCCATTAATGTGAGGATGACTATCGACTGGCAGAGCGAGCTGCTGATAATTGAATGTGTGGAGGCCATTAAACATGCCTAATCAAAAACAAACACTCCAAAGCCATGGTTCCTGCAGAACAATAAGACGCAACAACAATTGAAGCATGATTGTGAAGAGCAAAGGGAAAAAAAGGTGCTCTCAGTGCATCCTCATCTATGTATGGTGGCACTGGAGAGCAAAATTGAAATTGATTTTGATCCAAATTGTTTATTTGGAACATGTTAAAACAGAAACAATAAATTTCCAGAAATAATAATGTCCTCTGAGAAAATGTAATACAACAAAGAACGCTCAATACATTTAAAGATGGGTAAGAATAAATTAAAACACATTTATCTCCCCCTCTATGTAAATAAGTAAGTATACTCTTCTACTTTCTTGTTAATATGCGCAATTACAGTAATTCATTTTTTCATACTAATATAAGACATACTGTATGTCTTATATAAAGTTTTAACAATGTTGTTTTTTTTAATCACAAATTAAATATTAAGTATCATAATCAACAAAAACAAAACTCTTTACCTTTATTAAGCAATTAAATATTCTTTTTTTTTGTAAACTGCTATTGAGATTATAACAGGTCTATTTATTTGAACTTAGACATTAGACCAGGTAGAAAGAGATTTAAAATACAATCAATTTTTACAACCTTAAAATTAGGAGGAAGCCAGTTTTGTGCCTGACCACTCCTCATTTTCAGACAAACACACCCCTGGGTGAAAACATGAGCAAATGAACATTTGGTATTTAAACAGGACAAGTGCACAGCATACTAATTACACCTGCACCAGGTGGAAATAAGAGAGGAAACTTGTGCCTCGCACCACAAGGCTTTGTGTTAGGCATATGATAGGGCCCTTTGTCTTGAATTGTCAATTGTGTTGTGATTTTGGATGTGATGTTGTGTTTTTTTATATGGCCAATACCAGACACAACAACCATTTAATGATATGGTTGTTGTGTCTTGTATTGGCTTCTTCTTTATTTTAGTTACCGTTGAAGTTTAATTTCTTGTTGCCTATTTTTATTGATTGTTTTATTATTAAAGATGCTATGAGGAGTTTCTAAGTAATTACAAAAAAGTCTCACTTTTAGATATATGCCTGTTTTATAGCATCAAAATAGGTTATCTATAAATGCTATTCCTTAGCTTCGCGGTCGGGTCAGACAGGGCTGGACTGGCCTGGATACTCAACTTCGAGAACAAGACAATTAAAACTAGAGCAAATTTATATTATTCAGACACGTCTTGTAAGCTGTAAATAGCGATATATAGCCGGCTACAAAACTACGATAATAAGTTTTCCAAAAATTGCTTGTTGTCACACATCAAAAAATACCGCTACGTAACTAGAAAGAGATACATTACCTTGTCACTTTTCATTCTTTAAGTTGTTGAAAAAGAAGTTGTAAAGCAATGCAGAGTTCTGAGGAAGGTCTGAGCTGCATTTATTAGCATCACAACAAACGCACGCTTTGGCTTAGGTCACGTCTTTACGACAGTTGGCGCGCGTGCTCATGGGTAGCAGAATCTTTATGTTGCTGGAAATAGATTCTCCTGATAGCACCTTAAACATATTATTTGTTATTAAATGTTTTGTTTGCTGCCCTTTTTATTTTATTTTATTATTTTTTTGTTCTTGTTAGTCATTGTGTTGTCGAATTCTTCAGTCAGTCTACTAAACTGGTGTTGTCTTTGTGTATGTAGTTGTATTTACTGATTTTTTTTTTTATTTTGTTATGTTTTCATTGTAATGGATGTTTTCTGATTTTTATTGTTTTAACTTGTTACAATGCTTTTTGTTTTTTGAGTGTATTTAGTTTTTGAATTGGCCTTTGAGGTTTTTTATTCAGCATTGTTTTTTCTTAAATTCCTATGGTTTGTCGTTTGTCCCTGTGTTTTTGTTGTAACAGCGTGTTTTTTGTTTTATTAATTTGTTATGTTTAGCACTCCAGGCACCCATACTTTTCTTTTCATCTGTCTGTCTGACTGTCTGTCATGACATACAAATGTTTTAATTTCCCTTCGTATGGCAGCTGCTTAAACAGCCAGAGGTAAATAAACAGGTTCAATTTCTCAGTAAATGGCGTAATATTGAATTTCACATGTTAATGTTTTGATCCAAACAGCTGGGAGGAGACAAATAAGAAAAACAGGGTAATTGAAACGTTCAGAGGGGCTCCATCCCACATGCATGCAGGTCACTAAATCACTAATAGTGACCACAGTGCAGTGTTGGAAATCAAAGTCCTCCCATTGACCCTCCACAATTGATCTGATTTCTGCATCGCCACAACTCATGAAGTCGCTGAGTCAATACTGCTGTTTGACACACACAACCCTGCACGACCTCTGTGTGAGCCCTGTGTGTGTGGAGTTAAACATAGAATTAATCATCATCAAGTCCTGATTCTTGAGATTTTAATATCTTAGATCTTCTTTATAGATTTTATTCCCCTCTCAGAGGCAGGGGTGAGAAAAGTTCATGCATTCTTCAAGTTGGAGTACTTTTTCTTGTGATGAAATAAAGCTTTGATAGAAGTAGAGGTGCTGATTCAAACTCTTTTCTGAAGTCAGAAGTGAAATAGTACTGCCTCTAAAATGTTCTGTGTGGGTAAAAAAAGAAAAGTAGCTCTTGGAAACGTAAAGTATATGCTTTCTTTTTCTCTTCAAACTAATTTGAACCTCGTGAAGACAAAGCAACATCAGAATTGTTTTTGTTGAGGGAGGGGGACGGCCTAAATGTGTTTGTCTCAGAAACAAAATAGTTGATGCTGTTAAAAATCGACGGAGAGATCAGGGAGTGACGTGCAAAATAAGCCACAGATCTGATTCAAACCTCAGTTGCCCATGTTGAGTTAAAGTGTCTACACAAGGTGGACAAACCAGCCACAGGTCTTAGGTGCTCTCTTTATTATTCAAATCCTAAAGCACAATACTGATATGAGGCAGACTTCATACTATTGTTAATAATTTTAATGTATTCATGTTCAGTAAACTGGTCACAACTATGGGCTCGAGCACATGCCCATCGCAAAGCTTTCCTGGCATGCAGTGCAAATGTCTTTCAACTTTTCCACCTTACACTGTTGCCATTTACGTGTTTACTCGTGCTGTTAAAAAAGTGCTCCTAAAACTTTGGAGTGTTTAGGTGCACAACATGTTTCTCCCTGTCTTTAGGAAGCAGAAAAGGACTGTGCCTTAAATCACCATAAACCTGGTCTTAAAGTTTAAAGTCTGAGGCTCAGTGTGTTTCCACTGTTATGAGGATGCATTAAGCAGATGTACACACAGCTACAGGAGCAAATCACGCACTCCACTGAGCTTGCTTTACTCATTCAGATGCTTATTTGTTGATAAAATCAAATTCAGCTTATAAGAGGGTGAAGAGATGTGGCACAGCCATAAATCAAAACGGAGAGTAATGTTTAAGGCAGGGTTCTAGGCCGTCTGACCCAAAGGCCCCCAAACCACTGGGCCATGGACTGGTACCAGGCAGGGAAACAATAATGATTGATTAAATTACTGTTCTATGAATTTTGAGATTGAAAAGTGTTTTATTTTGAAAAGATGATCCAATCTTTGGGCAGGGACTGCACACAGCCCCTTTTTTTTGGTCTATTACCACTGCGATGAATGAACAAATTAAATTTTGGATGAAGTCATTGTGAAATCTTGTTCTTCTGCGCTGTGTATGTAGCTGTAATTATATTGGGTGTCCTGCTGCTGCTGACAGAAAACTAATGGCCCTTTTCCACTAGCACGCTTTGGCCCTACTCTACTCGGCCCTTATTCGATTTACAGTGTGTTTCCACTAGCCTGGTACCTCCTAAAACAAGCTAGTTTTAGTATCTACTCCTCTCTGGTTCCAAGCGAGCAGAGTCGATACTAAAAGATGACGCCACCAACTGCCGGCTACTGGTCAGACAATGTTGTCATCGATGAGTCCATGAGCGCGACCACCAAGCATGCTAGCGGTAGCTACCATTAGCTTACCCTCATACGTCTTTTCTTTGCAGCTCGATTGCTCTCGTCCTTGGCTCCATTCTGTTGTATAGCTTCCAAAACTCTCCTGTGCTTCTCAAGGGGTATTTCTTCTTACCACCTGCAGCCTTCTTCTGCTTTCATTTTTTACCCTGTTTGTGACAAAAAGACAGATTGTTGTGTCGCGCTAAAAATGACATCACTGCAGAGCCGCTTAGCGACACTGCACCCTGTTGGGCAGGCGACTGGGGCTAGTGGAAAAGCAGCACAAGGTGAGTAGAGTGGAGCCAGGTGGAGTCAAGTAGAGTAGAGTAGGGCTTATGGAAAAGGGCAATAACAGGCCTGCAAGGACATCATGCAGGGGTGGATCAGACCTTTCTGATTGGGGTGTTTCCAGCCCCTGAGTATAGACAAAAAAATAGTTTTGTCTGGGTTGAATACATACCTACTGCCTATAGGCAGCAAGGTTAGAGACCAGGGGCCTCATTTGTAAAACTCTGTGTAGGAAAAATCACTATAGGTTGTGTATGCCGGAAACATAAGAAATACATGCACACAAAAAAACTTTACAAGAGAGTGAGCATGCATCGCCTTCGCTGGTTTCCATTTATAAATCACAATCAACTCTAAAGCTGTCGCACATGAGGGAACACTTTGCCCCGCCCATACAGTGCCTATAAAAAGTCAGGTGAACGACCTTGATGAATATTCAAGGATACCAATTCCATGATGGAGCGAGAGGGAAAACAAGAGAAAAAAAAATTTACTCAATGTGAGGTCTAGATATTGATAGGTGGGCACAGTTCAGGCACCGTTAATGCCAGAAAGGCAAAAGAGCTGAAGCATGTGACAGATGCTAAAAAAAAGGCTGCCTCAGAGGATCAGACTGTGGCTGAAGTGTGGGTGCACCAAACATGCATTTTGAAAGTCCCTGGGTCATCAATATACATTTAACCTCTTTCTTTGTTTTTGCAAAGATATCCTTCATATACGATGTGTTGTGAAATGTGTAATAATCCATTATTTCACATAAATGTATCAGTTTCACAGAGCCGTCTTTAATTTCATCCTTTTACTATTGGGGTCAAAGTTTGTCCAGATTTTGTGCATTCGACAGGGTCAGAGCTGCCGTGGAGATGTGCACATTCCCCCGTCATGTTTTCTTTTTTTTTTGATAAATCCCAAACTTTGCTTACAAGTGGCATACATTTTATTTTGTGTGCATGCAAGTTTTGTAAGAGGCCCTAGGGGTCTGACCATCATAGACTCTGTGCAGACTTGTAGCCATGTTGATCATTTCCTGATTACTAAAATCAGAAATCCTCAATGAAATTGAAATGGGCTCAATGTAAATTCACCTTAGACGTGTTTTGACCAAAGCTATTTTTTGAACCAAGCCATAAATGTGTTTTTTTACAATAAAAATTGTCAATTCCCTACAAGCAGTCCCATAACCTCCAGGTTTTCTGCACCAAGCCTCAAGTGGACACTCAAGGAACTGCATTTTTTGACACTTCAGCATGGAGTTTATTTTTCAGCCCCAGTTTTGCCACTTGGACATGACATGCCATATTTAAGCACTCATCAGTATGCTGCTCTGTGTACTCTTCAGCACATTAGTAAACCCAGGGACAAGAAAAACCTCCACACATCATAATGTGTGTACATGTAGTGTTGTTCTAGAGGCCATGCAGTAATGCTTAGACATGTTGTTTCCACTTAAACCAGCTGTGAGGTTATACATGCATAATATACATAAATACACAATACATTTGGGTTCTATTACTACCATAGTTCATTCTGCTTAACTTGGGCCTTGTGACCACATTTATGGACACTTACACTGCCAACTAGTGGTGTCAGAAGAGTACAACAGAACAAAATCAAAATGTCAGAGAGCACAAGGGAAAGTTTGAGTTGCCACTCCAATCCCAAACTTTGGCATAGAAAGAAGTCCAATTAAATTTCATGGCTTGTTCTTGTTCAAATATGCATAAAAACACTGTAAGTTTGCCATGATGTGTAAATTCTACAAAAAGTAGTAAAAGTAACAATCTAGTATGCTGCTAAAATCGATGTTGTTGCATGTGAACAGAGGAACTTAACTTTGTTGAAAATATCAAAATGTGAGCAAAATGTGCACATTGCAAATTGACTTGAAACTTAGGCCTCATCCACATGAAGACACAGCGCTGAACAGTTTCCAAAACAATCGTCATGAAGACGAAGGCGTCTCTGAAAATGTGTGCGTCTACATGAATGCACTCGATACGCATCAAAGCGCTGTAAAACACATGCCAGCACTCTTGGGAGGCTGTGACTAAATGACGGAAACAAGCAGAAGCACAGTGGGCATGCGCACTTGCAGCAAAAGTTGTAAACAGAGATTGTGATAAAGTGATCATAAAGTGCTGTAATGTGTCCTCGATAACTGTTTGTTCAACTCGGTGGTGATTGAGAAGAAGAAGATTTTGCTGGAACAGGGATAGGCTAGTAGGATCACTAGCTTCATCACACATGCTTCACATATGCCGCCATTGTTGTTGTCATTGCCGCGTGTGGCGCAGGCGTGTCAATGAAGATATGAAACTATGACGTAAGCGTATCTGAAAACTTGCGGAGAGCCAGTAATCATGGAGCTGCATATACGGCATTTCAAAATCTTTCCACTCTGGAACCTGGTTTCAAAAATGGTCGTTTACAGACCCACAAAACGCCGTCTTCGTATGGATGATACGCAGATTCTGCAAAAAACGTATGCGTTTAGACCTCAGTTTGTCTTTGTGTGGATGGGGCCTTTCTCTCGTGCAGCTATAAAGCTGTATATTGCCTGTTATATAAATAATTAAATACCAAGTAATTTAAGAATGTAGTTTGTGTATCTATGGATAAAGAGTATGGCTTCAGTCTGTAGTAGAAAAGACTTGTTATGAACTGGTGATATATAAATATAGATTGATTGATATTGACAAAAGAGTGGAGTCGGTGTTCGCTTATTGAAAGAAGTAAAAATTACTCCTTCAAACTGGATCTAAGAACAACAATAATTATTTTTGCCATGGTTACCTTCATCCCTGTCTTGAGCTCTACATCCATTAGACGGATCATTATGTAACAGGTAGTTGTGGTTCAGTTACGATATTTTGTTCATGTATGTGAAGTCATCAGACAGCTGACATGAGTTTATGCTGTAGTTAACCATCATGTCTGATTAATTCATCACATGAAGCATGTTTAATTGATGAGTCTGTTATTTCTATTCCCACACTACTACAATAAATATGTTAATGCATGCAAATGTTGTTATATGCAAATCTGTGGAGACCTATTAGGCTTTTATGGTTTGCTGAAAGGATTATTGGCCTCGGGTGATTGAAACAGGAAATGTAAACGCCCTCACAAACTTCAGTGCAGAATCAAGGGGTAGCATCTTTTGAATATGGGATCAGATAGAGAGATTTATTCATGTGAGAATGACATTTTGAATTAACCTTGTGATTGTCTCATTAAATATGGACACTGAGAGTGGAGTATAAAAGCTGCAGCAGAGTGGTGTTTCATCAGATCAGTCTGTGATGATCCATAGGAAGAAGCTATTGAGAGAAAAAAACTCCTCAGTCCGAATCATTATGACAAGCACGTCTGATCTTCAGTAATTACGTGAGGGACCTCGCTGTTGCACTTGAATTTGTTTGTGTTGTTCTTTCAAGGTCCGCTGCACCTCAAAAGGACAGACGCTGCTCTACCTTTCTGCAGCAGCTTGTCAACATGACTCCCCGTCCAGCGGAGCAGAAAAAGGGGTCCAGCCCATGTCCCGTCTGACTGGCATGCGGCTCACAGTGTCCGCACGAAAAGAGCAAGGAGGGAGTTGTGCTTGTAAAATCCGAGCAGAAATCCATGTGGAACACGGAGAGTTATTTCAGAAGGCAGAGTTGACTGCAGCAGGAGGTCAAGCTTGTATAATACGGCAGGTGCGCTGAGGGTTCACCTGATACAAAATTATTACCATTTGAAATGTGGAAAGTTATTTGTACACTGGAGATATCAAGAGAGCACTTCAAGAAATGACACCAGTGACACTGATACTAAATGAAATCATAAACTCCATTCACACATGCACAAAGCTCCAGAGCTCAAAGCTCCATCTTACATTTTTTTGGTAGACTGTTTGTGGAAGAATACAGTCATATCTTTCATCTGGACTTCTTCCTACAACTTCCTGGAACACTTTAAGCACTAGGTTTGGGTGACTTGGTTGATAACTGCTTGCTCTTTTTTAATAAATCTACACTCTGATTCAGAAATATTAATACCTTCAGTTCAAAATTTATTAAAAATATCTAAAAAAACAGTATTTTTATGACCTGACACACCAGATGGGCCATTCAATATCTACTCAACAAAAATATAAACGCAACACTTTTGTTTTTGCTCCCATTTTTCATGAGATAGACTTAAAGATCTAAAATTCATTCCAGATACACAATATTACCATTTCTCTCAAACACTGTTCACAAATCTGTCTAAATGTGTGATAGTGAGCACTTCTGCTTTGCTGAGATAATCCATCCCACCTCACAGGTGTGCCACATCAAGATGCTGATCTGACATCATGATTAGTGCACAGGTGTGCCTTAGACTGTCCACAATAAAAGGCCACCCTGAAATGTGCATTTTTTTTTTTGCTTTATTGGGGGTCTGGGGACTCAGAACCAGTCAGTATCTGGTGTGACCACCATTTGCCTCATGCAGTGCAACACATCTTTGCATAGAGTTTATCAGATTGTCAATTGTGGCCTGTGGAATGTTGTTGTGAGGCCGGTTGGATGTACTGCCATATTCTCTGAAACGCCTTTGGAGACGGCTTATGGTGGAGAAATGAACATTCAATGCACGAGCAACAGATCTGGTTGACATTCCTGCTGTCAGCATGCCAACTGCACGCTCCCTCAATGCTTTCGACATCTGTGGCATTTTGCTGTGAGACAAAACTGCACATTTCAGAGTGGCCTTTTATTGTGGACAGTCTAAGGCACACCTGTGCACTAATCATGATGTCAGATCAGCATCTTGATGTGGCACACCTGTGAGGTGGGATGGATTATCAAAGCAGAGGTGCTCACTATCACACATTTAGACAGATTTGTGAACAATGTTTGAAAGAAATGGTAATATTGTTTATCTGGAATGAATTTTAGATCTTGGAGTCCATCTCATGAAAAATGGGAGCAAAAACGAAAGTGTTGCGTTTATATTTTTGTTGAGTATATTTGACCAGTCCATCCAGGAAAAAGCCCATAGAAAGTGTTTGGGAATGGGCAGAATCTTTATATAGGCTATCTGGCTGATGATTGGACAATCATGCCATCAGTCACATTTATGAATGGCCAATCAGATAATCGAGTAGACGGGCAATACTGCAACAGATTAAAGGACAAGCCACTTTGTGAAACAAACAGTTAGCTAAATATATCAGAAGTGGAAAGAAGATATCTTTAATACTAAGAACAGTCCCTTGCTCTTGTCTTAATTGAAGCTCCCACTTCTTGCTTTAAAGGACTCAGATTGGGCTGTGCTTCTTTGGGACAAGCACAAATGTTGTGGATATTGTGGCAAGAGAGATCTGCCTGATTACAAACAAGGAATCAGGTGGATCAATCTGCAACGCAGGTCTAGTAACTATTAAGATATTCTCTTTTGTCAAAAAGTAAATTTTCATCTACTGTCAACCTGCTGCAGGGCAAATTCACCTTCCTTTAAAGAGCCCACCTTGTGTTTTTTCAAGTTTTTGGCTGCTTTTTTCACATCCGATCATTTGGGGGAGTTTTTCCAATTTAAGTGGCCCATTTGAATATATATGAACGCAGCAACTGATCCCTGTTTCAGCATAACCACACAAACTGGCCAGTTTGTTTGCACTGAGAACACAGCTGCCCCAAGAACCAACACAAACAGGATGCTGAGTTATCTCATCACTCTGCTCTAGGAGTATAAGCAGCAGTAGTAATCATTGTTGCATTTACACAACCAGACTGATGACAAAGGGCTATCTAACAATAATGTCTTTATCCCACAGTCACTTTCTGTGCGCAGCCAGGCCATATCATTCAAATATCGACAGGTTTACTTTACTCACGTCTCAGCAGATCATCACAGGACTCCACCACATGGACTGATTCAGAAAGTCATCAAGATTCCCAGACTGTACTCATACAGCTTGTTCAAGAATTGAAGACTTTATCCTAAAGCTGCTCTCTGCCTTTTCTGCATCACTGACAGTTTCTCTGCAGACAACTCTGCTGGGTTCCCATGCTCTGGTGTCCTCTATGCTCTTTTGGAAAAGGTTATAAGTCCTTCTTCCTCATGCAGTTTGTGTACTCTTATATTGCAAGACGTGTCCCACATTGATTAATATGCTAATCTAAAAGGTACCCCGTGTGCTATAAATAGCATCAAAATACGAATCGATTGTCCAAAAATCACAAAGGACTCTCAGCCGCCCTTTATGATGGAATTTTCTTTTGCAAGAATTGAATGATAAAGAAGGAAAGCAGAAATTGTGATTCTCTGAAAAAGCTTTATTTCCGGGATGAATGAAGTCTTGTACAAATCAAAGTCAAAGTCAAATTTTTAACAACTCCGAAGAAAGACACCAAGTCTCAGTGCACGGAAGTTAATCTTCGCTTGATACTCAATTATGATAAGTCTGTTTCCTCCTGGATTTTAAACAGTTCATGATATGAAGTTTTGAGAGGAAAACCTGAGTCAAGAATGAATGGTGACAAAAACAGACTTGTGAGCTTTTGAATCTGTAGGTTTTTATTTCAAAGCTGAGAAATCTGCAGAGATTCTGAATCAAAGTCAGGAAAAAAATCTTTTAAGGATTTCATTGTCAAAGAAATATGACTGTAGCATCATTTAACTTTGCTGTTTTTATAGCCATATACAGACAATAGATTAACCTTGCAGTGAAGGTGGATCAGTGGAATACTGGAGCCAAGATGGATCCATTTGATCATGGACAAACAGCGTCCTGTGAAGCAAGAAGAGGTAGAATCTATGTGTGAGAAAACAGACGGGAGTAACTGCTTGAACAGAGGTTAGCATTGATACTAACAGCTTCAGTGGCAGTTTTATGAGATCTGGACTGCATTTCTTTATTGAATGAAAATAACAGTGAAAGCATTTGTAGACAGAAAGGATGTCTTTCCACCTCTGACACTAACTCTAGCCTGTTGGTGAGAGTTTGTTATGCAAAGTGGCTCATGTTCAGTATTTCACACCACGGCAGTAGCATGCACCTATCACATTACCTGATTAGGCTGTATTGAATAGAACTGGTAGAAAGTTTTGTCCTATCACCTGCCAAATATACATTTGAAAGGTTCTGCCCGTTCCAAAATACTTTCCATATGCTGTTACCCAGATTGGCTTGCAAAGTATGTTTAAAAAGAGTGTTGTTATTAGGGGGTCATTTAAGGCTCATTCTACAGAAACATGCATTTTTCTGTCCCTAGCCTTAAAGCAGACATATCATGCTTGTTTCTCCTTTTCACTATGCCAGACTAGGATGCCTGTAAAGCATTTCTGCACTCAGTACAAGTCATTTAGTTCCTTCACTGCCCCACAATAGCGTTCTCAAAATCCTCATTTTAGGCCATTATGAAGCCCTCGTTGAAACACTCGGATCTCAGGATGACCTAAAGTTACCTCGCAACGTCACAGCCCTTTGTGCTCTGATTGGTCAATTCTATCGGGGGCTGAGCCAACCTGTCCTTCTTCTTCTACTGTATTTTCCAGCAGGCTCAATGCAGTGACCGTGTATTGAGTCCCCCTACAGGCCAGAGCTGGTAATGAGTGAATGTGAGCTAGGGATCTATATACCCCTGCTGGTGGATGTGTTCCTCGGTGACGGTTTTGTGGCTAACGGACATCACAGAGGAGGAAGTGTTTTATCAGATTACTCGAATTAAAAGAAAGGTACCTCGTGTTGTCACAACGTTTGAAATCTCGCGGACATCTCGCAGTGACCTATTTTCAGAGGCATCAAATCTCGTTCTAGGATATCAGAAAAAATACAATATCTCATTTTTTGAAAATTAAGGGGGTGTAAGGCCTTGTTTTCAAATTTATTATAATATATGTAAGTATTAAATCATGCATCAGCATGATATGTCTCCTTTAAGAGATATATTACTCCTTAAGAAAACAGTTTGTGTTAGATTTTTATTAGTATTGTATATGTTTTTTAAATAAAGTATTTTATTTAAAAAACATATTATTTCAGCTATCACACTACTTGGAGCCATCAGCTTGGTAATATTTGCTTTTTAATCAGTTATTTAAATGTATAAATAACTATCAAATATATAATATATAAATACGTTTTAAAACAAAATGGCAAATTAGTATTATAAAATATATTTAGAAGTAGTCATCCCCTGCAGTCATGTCACTGGTGTTACCATGTGACAGAAGTCTTTTATTTTGGAAAAAGAAATCACTCTGATGACATCACTTGACTTCCTTTGACCTCTTTCTTGAAGATCTATGAAGAGGGACCCTGGTAAGAACATTGTCCTTTTCAGTTTTTAGAAATATTAACATTTATTTCATGATTTCATATGAAGCTTTTAGTTGACGTCACTGGTGTAACCAACTTTATTGCCAGGGAATTGCAAGCAAAAATGTATTTAGAAGACATAATTTTGTGAATTGATCAAAATTAGTAACATGCTGTGTCATGTTCTGCAGCAGCCATTTTGTGAAAGGGCATTTTTTGTGAAACTGTCGCTGGTGCTACTGGCACTGGTGTTACTTTTCTTATAGGTAACAATAAGGAACACCAGTGACAATCAGATGTGTGGATACACTTTATTAAATGGTGTTTTGTGATAAATGTACCAAAAAACAAAAAATAGGCTTTCATTTATGTGTATTCATAAAGTCAATGGCACATGTAACAATGTAGTTGAAGTTTAAATGTTAATAAAAGAAATAAAACAAAAGACATTTTGCCATCCCAAAATTTCACGTTTCTGTAGAATGACCCTTTAACATGTAGCCTTGTCCTGTTTTAAAAGATACTCATTTCCACAAAGACAAGGGCCCTCAGGCATGAGAAACACCCACTGTTACATCTCCACACTAATGCCCCTTGCACAACCTGGAGCTCCATTGTTCTCCATACTCTCCACTGTGCTACATTAAATGTTGTTTTCTTGTTAGAGAATAAAACATTGTTCTACCTGTTCAGCATCCATGTTTGGTGCTCCCTTGCAAAGTCCTAATGGGCTGTTTTATGGCGTTAAAGGAGACATGGACTTTGAAGATATTTTATGTTTTTTTTAAGTCCTTCCCTCGCAGATGCTGCTTGATGGTTATTTATGGAATAAAAACCCAGTATTTATTTGAGAGCATACTCTAATGTTTGAGAGCAAAGTTTTTAGTTCTGAGAGTGAAGCATTTTCGTTTTGAGACCATTTTTCATCTTTGAGAGCAGATCTGCATGTTCTGAAAGCAAAACTTTGCCATTTTGTGCTCAGATTTTTTATTCAATACCATCTGTGTACGCTCAAAACTCTACTCCTCTCAAATTTTTCTGCTCACACACGTGAATATCTGTTCAGCCAATCACGTTAATGCCACATGGTTGCTAAAGGGGTTTGTTAGATTGAGCCAAGCGTCCTGCACAGGCTGCTCCTCTCCTATGTCTCTCCCATGACCATCCCGCTCTTCAGGAGAACTCATTGGCAAAATGGACAGAGACCAGAGTCAAAGACATAAATTAAGTTAAAGAGAGAGTGTTTATAACAGCATTAACTTTCAGTAGTCTCACCTCTTTATTTGTAAAACTGTGAGCTGGGTAAGCTATTGTGGTTAGCTATCAGCTTAAACTCCTCTCCCCGGCATAAGTCTAAATTTTATTTGTTTTTCGGTTAATAGGAGAAGGAGTCCCGGGATCATTTTTATTGATATCTTACAAAATAATTGGACTGTAGTCAGCATCAGTAATGATCTTAATGTTGGTTTCAGATCATCAGATTCTCCAGCTCAGCGCCAGGAATTTGTTTTGGTGCTACCACTTGACTTTTGTTCCATAACCCGCAGGATCATTTAAGAAAATTAAAATGACTGTCCTACTGTTTCCACTACTTCAGCAGCGACTACACATTGTGAGAGGCCTTGCTTGTGTAGCTTAACAATAAGCCATGTTGTCTTTGTCATCAGGGTTGTGGCAGTGAATACCTGACAGAAAATGAAATGGAATCCAGATTTAGCATTTTATAGGCTGTGGTCTAAAACTTTTGATCAGCTGACAAAGCAACATTTTTTGTCTCTCACTCCTTTCTTATTTTTGCATTTTGAAGCTCTACCTACAACCTTCTTAAGATCCAACAGTGTGAAATGCAAATTCTTGCAATTTTTCAACTGGTTGTAAGATTTTGATTGGGATTGATATTGCCAATCATATCAAGTAATTATTTCAAGGTAGATCTATAATGAAATATCAAATTAGCAGAATTATTTTTACTGTGTGGAAAAAATACTGATTCATATCAGAATACTGATTTGAAGAATTTATATGCTCTGACTGTGTGAACCAAGTTCAAAATCTACGTACAGTTCTACTCATCATTATTGGCACCCATGAAGTTTAAGTACCTAATGTGACAGCACAGTTTCTTTACAAAGCTCTCTAACTTTGCTCTGCATCACTTTATCAGACTCAAACTTGGCAGAAGTAATGTTCACATATCAAGGTTTGTAAATTATACTTCATTAGCTACTATGATCATGCAGTCATATTTAGAATAGGCAGTTTTAATTGCGACCACTTGAAGCCTACAAGGAAAAGAACACCCTACCAACAATTAAGCATGGTGAAGGTTCCATAGTGGTTTGGGGCTACTTTGCTGCATCGGGTACTGGAGGCCTTGACCGAATCACAGGAATCATGAAATCAGAGAATTATCAAGAAATTTTAGAGCAAAATGTCCCACCCAGTGTAAGAACACTGTGTTTGAGACGAAGATTGTGGGACCTCCAGCAAGACAAAGACCCAAAGCACACATCCAAAGCACGCAGGAATGGTTGAAAAGGAAAAAAATGGCCTGTTTTATAATGGCCAGTAATGAATCCTGATCTCAATCCGATTGAAAATCTTTGGTATCTGCCATTGGGGAAAAAAAACCTGCAAATGCTCAAGAGCTTGAACAATTTGCATAGGAAGTGGGAGAAAATACCAGCTGAGAAGTGCAAGAAGCTTATAGATGGCTACAAGAAACATTTGGAGGCTGTCATCAGTGCCAAAGGGTTTGCAACAAAATACTGAAGAGAGGTGCCATCATTGCTGCACGTGCTTTTTTCAGTTCTCTCTTTGAAATTACAATATATAACTTGTAAAAATGTTGTTTTTTTTTTGTTAAACTATTTTGGACCTTCAATTAAAAGATCCTGATGACATAAGTTTGGTACATTTCAATTTATTTCTGAATATATTGTTAAAGCAATGAAAATAATGAAGGGGTGCTAATAATACTGAGCAGGACTGCATGTCCCTCTTATGACCCACTGCTTTCTTCAATTGCCTTGTTTTTGTCTCCCTGAAAGACTTATAAGTAGCATGCAGAAGTTCTAGATATGTGACATCTTGTCTAGAGACATGTTAAACTAAATTTAGATATGGAGACTTGCACTCGTGCTGCTGCTGAAGTAAAAGGGAAGAGGAAGTACTGGGTATGAGTATCTGCATCTATAATTCATGTCTGGGTCGTGTAGTTCTTTGGCTTTGCTCACTGGAAAGAGATGCTTCAAAATATTTTTACTCACTAGCCATGATTCCTACAAATGTACAATTTAAAATGTCTAAAAATGACCCAAACATCAGCAATCAGATGCCTTCCTATCTCTGTAAACTGCTAAAAAAGCTCTTAAAGCCTAAATACTCCACAACTTTTAGAGTTAAAGCTGCTCTTTATTTTTCCATTTGTTACAGTCAGTGCTCATGGAACTTCTACCATAAGTTATCATAGCATTTTTGTATCTCAATAATGTTTTATGCCACTCACGTGATGGACTATAACTATTCTCTGCCATTAGCTGTGTGCTCTTTCACCCCAGCACTCTAATGTATTCTTCCTCTGTGCAACCCACATCCACGTGGGTCCCCCGCCACTGAGCTGATTGACACGTGGCCATGGATCATTTGTAACTGGGCTAAGATACAAACAGAAACATAAATCATCAATCTTGCTTTTCTTTTTGCAACCAACAGAGCTTGTCGATTTAATAAAAACCTGAATTCTCTCATATTTGTCTGAGTGGCTTGGCTGTCAGCAGTTGACACAAAAAGCTCCTTTTCTCTGCCTAGAAAAGTAAGACTTGCAAAAAACTTACTGTTTTTGCCATGTGTTCACAGTCTGTCAGAAAATATTGATTTGTAAAGCAAAAGTCAAATGTTCTGGCACAACTTCACCAACTTTCAAGGTACTTGGAGAATAAACATCTTTAAGAAATCAAAAGAGCTCCAGCAACAGTTAGAGTCAGGAAACAACTTTATTAGTCTGACTCAGTTTCTAGCCTTCATCGGGGTCATCAGAATGACATTGCAAACATAATTTAAATAGGGGAGAAATTATATTGAAAATATGAGAGTAAAACATGTTCAGGATTTAACCATCTGTATGCATTCACATATGGTTCAGCCAATACAATGACTATAGGGGTGGTGGTGGTGGTGGTGGTGGTGGTGTATGCATTCACATATGGTTCGGAAGGAAGGAATGGGCGTGGTGGTGGTGGTGGTGGGGGTTGGATGGTTATTGAATTGGATAGACAGCCCATTGATGGTTATTGATTTACATAATAGATTAGTAATTTTTCTTAAAATATTGATTTACTAATAGATTATGATATTTGGCCACACTATACTGGATCAGTATTTATAGAGCAATGCTGACAGATATCAATTAATGATAAAAAAAGATGACTTTTGTATTGTTCAGCCTCTGGTCACTAGTTGGCAGCAGGAATTCAGACAATTTGTATTTTGAATTGATTAAAGAATAGCCCCATTTTATCTCATTTTCAATGGGGTCCCTAAACAAACATAGAACACAAGACACATGACAGAACATTAAATAATACATGAAATATTTCAAATACAGACATCTTACTCACCTACTCCCACACACAACCCCAACCCACATGTGCTGAATGTAAAAATTGGACAAACTGATTAACAAGGATCAATGATGTGAACATAAAGGCAAAAATAGAAAATAAAATAAATTAAAAACATTTACAATTTGTACTGAGATGGGTGTGTAATGACATCCTGAAATAATGTGAAGAAGTAGAGAGTGCAAAGAATCAGGGAGAATATTCCAATCCAATTGGGCTTTATGCTGGAATGATCTTTTACAAACTTCTTTCAAGACTCTAGGAACAACAAAAGGGTAGTTCATATATCTTAGTATGGGGAATTGCATGGAATCATGAGTTCTTTTAAATAATTAAAAATGAAATCAAGGGGCAGTAGTTTGATGGTGTGGTAAGCAACCAGGCATGACCCATATACATTATTCTGCCAGCCTGGTTAAAATTCAGCCTGTGGCCAGTTTGCAGAGAGGTAATGTTTTTGCCTGTGTTTGTTCATTTCTTTGTTTGTCTGTTAGTTTGTTAGCAAGATTACACAAAAACTACTGGGCAGATTTTGCTGAAATTTTCAGGCCATGTTGGTAATGGCCCAACTTTGAAGCAGATTTTGGTGGTGACAGATAACCGCCATTAGCGAACGATCGTTTTTGCTCAATAACTGTCTAACTAGAGAGGGGGAGTAAAAGGAAGATGGAGGGCAGGAGGAGCAGTAGCCAGCCAGTAACTAGGGAATCGGTATTGAAAACCAATTCCAGTTAAGAATCATTAACAGCTCCATCAAAGAATAGGTATCATGAGTCTTCCTGGTTATCAATTCCCTTACTGACAGGGTTCACAAGTGGTCAGAATTGTCACTTATTTTTTGTTTTACAAAAGGCACCTACTGCATAACCTTAAAAGGATAGTTCAGCTTTTTTTTAAGTGGGGTTGTATGAGCTCCATATGGCCACTAAGTACATTAGATGCAGTAGAAAGTTCTCTCCTCTCCCTCAGTAAGCCACAGTCTGTAATAGACGCTAACAGGAAAGTAACGTACCTAAAACAAAGCGTATTTTCTCTGCCTACAAGAACTCAAATCAAAAAGTTTTATCACAGTTTAAGAGTACGCTACATATGAGTGTTTTAAAAGGCATTAACCTTTCAGAAATATAAAGTTTATCCGGACCCGGACCTAGCTAACTCATGTCATGTATCCCTCCGCGCAGCGCTGCTGCGAGTTGCTGAAGGAATTACGCAGAGGAATACAGTGAAAGCTGAGTTCTCCATGATGCACATCTGTGTCTGCATCAGGGGAAGCATCACAAAAACCCATCTCAGAAATATTTGTCAGATATGTGCTTTCAATCAGTCTACTACAGGTGTCTGAAGCTGCTAGCTTATTGTGTTTTATACAGTCGGAGTGATTTAGGGATAATTGACGTGAGTTGGCTTAGGTCCAGATGAACTTTATATTTTCGAAAGATCAATGCACTTAAAAACACCCATATGTAGCGCACTCTTAAACTGTGGTAAAAAATTTTTTATTTGAGTTCTTGTAGGTGGAGAAAATATCCTTTGTTTTTGGTACGTTACTTTCCTGTTAGCGTCTATTTCTTTGTCACAGACTCTTACAGACTGTGGCTTACTGAGGAAGAGGAGAGAACTTTCTACTACATCTAATGTACTTAGTGGCCGTATGGAGCTCATACAACCCCATCTCAAAAAAACTGAACTGTCCCTTTAAGTGAGTTCAAACACCAGCAACTTGCAAAAGCAGTTATCAATGCTGTGACATGTGTTTGACATTGTTGACACTGAAATCCTACAGGCCAACATTTGCCCACACAGAAATCTGAAAGAATCAATAAGGGAATCGTTAAAGAATTGGATTGTTAATAGCATTGGTATAGATAAATTCTTAACAATTCCCATCCCTACCAGTAGCCATATGTAATTTAATATTTTCATTTTTGTTTGTTATTTATATTTTTATTTATTTATAATTTTGTTTAGATATCTTTTTGAAACATTTATTTTTAATCTGTAATACTGAACTGCTACTGAATCTGGATTTGAGAAAAGGTTTCCCAAGGGGATTGTTAAGTGTAACCTAATCAAAAAGGTTCTTTAAACTGGAAATGTTTTTCACAGAATAGATTATTCAGTAAAAAAGATCTTATTATATCACCATGCTCACTGTATCCAGATAAATCGGGATATGTGATGTTAACATTCTTGTATTGCAGTATGTAGAACTGGGAGTGTAGCTCAGTCATCAGGGCTTTGGGCTAGGAACCACAGGGTGGCTGACTTCCCATGTTTGGGAATTGGTTTTGTGATTGAGGAGGTGCAAGCCCACTTCCTGGGGCACCGCCGCTGGTCACTGCAGTTGGTAACGCAGCTGAACGAGCTTGGTGTCCCTTGCCTCCAGAGCCTCAGGGCGAGTTTGCACCCTGCTCCTGTCTACTGCTGAACACCTATTAAAGAAATAAGATTAATGTTGATGATGGTGCATACAAGTCGTCAGGATTGATAATTGGCGACCAGACCCTAGTATGCATAGTTTTAACCAGATTCTTTCCAGTACTAGCAAAGAACGCAGTAATAACTGTAATAATTAAACTGAATCATTGATAAAGGACGATATTAGAACATGAAGCACCTGATGTGCATGGAGACAATCCCGATTATTATTAGATCAGCTCAGACTGACAGCAGATGAAAGAACACGCTCTGTCAGCACTGTGTTCACATCATTTTTCTACAGTTTCATCCTCACACAGACATAATGTTCCAGTGTTACAGTTCAATTAGTTTCTATGTTAAGTGGGGATTTTTGGCTGACTGAGTTTCTTGATGTTGTTCTTACAGCAGCTGTTAAAAAACCGACAGCTCTGCCACGTCTCCTTGTTTCAGATTTTTACTTTGATGACAGAAAGTCCTCCTGAGATATGAAACACAAAACTAATAAAAACACAGCCACACACTCAGCTGAGAGTCACTAGGTAACATGGTCACTGTTTAGACTGATGCACCAAATATGCTCCATGTAGTTTTTCAGAGAACAGGGCTTAAATCCCCCCCAAGGCCATCTTACAGTTAAATGGTCAGTGGTGCAAAATTAGGTTGGGACCACCTTCATAACGGAGGTCTTTTCTGGCAACAAGAGATTTTTAAGTCAAATAGAGAGCCTGCTCAGCTTACTCCATTTTTACCTCTGCCAGAGAGGTTGTTTTTGCTGGTATATGTTTGTCTGTTTTTTTGTTAGCAAGATTACACAAAAACTACTGGATGAATTTTGCTGAAATTGTCAGGAGATGTTGGTAATGGTCCAACTTAAAAATGTTTTGCTTTTGGTGATAAAACAGATAACCGCCATTAGCAAGCAATTGTGTTTGCTCAATAACTGTCTAATAATGATTCTGAGTGCTACGTGCGGGCTTTCAGGGTCAAGGATTCATATTATGATGGTAACTTTATCATGGAACTACTGCTTATAAGTGCAACAGCTATATGTGAGCTACCTTGAGAGAAGGTTTAGGCACTTTGAGTGCTCTCTAGCTGTCTGCTGTTCAAATTAAGGATGTCTAAAACAGCACACATCATTGCAGTGGTACCTAACTTTTTTTTCTTTGAGCTACTTAGCTATATCTTAGAAGAATTGGGCCCTCCAACAGTTGTAATTGTAAGTGTGGATAAAGTGAAAATAAAAAGTTTTTACTCAAACATTATTGGGCAAAATCCTGTACAGAAAGCATACCCTTAGTTTCTGTCGGGAACCAGCGTAATACAAAATAATTCAAAATCTATACTGATTTTGATGATCATTTTATGGCTATTTAAAAAGGGAGGACAGCTGTTAAAGGTGGTCCTTGGTTTGCATTCACTTCCCATTATGCCTAACATACTTTGGGTTCTTATGGCCCTTTTCCATAAGCCCTACTCTACTCTACTCGATTCTACCCGGCTCTACTCTACTCGCCTTGTGCTGCTTTTCCATTAGCCCCAGTCGCCTGCCAACGGGGTGCAGTGTCGCTGTAAACAGCTGAGCAGCACTGCGGTGACGTCATTCTGAGCGCGACACAACAATCTGTGGCTTTTTTTCACAAACTGAGTATAAAAGGAAAGCAGAAGAAGGCTGCAGGTGGTAAGAAGAAATACCCCTTGAGAAGCACTGGAGAGTTTTGGAAGCTATACAACAGAATGAAGCCGAGGACGAGAGCAATTGAGCTGCAAAGAAAAGACGTATGAGGGTAAGCTAATGGTAGCTACCGCTAGCATGTTTATCTATGACCACTTTGTCTGACCAATCAGTAGCCGGCAGTCGGTGACGTCATCTTTTAGTATCGACTCAGCTCGCTTGGAACCAGAGCAGAGTAGGTACTAAAACTAGCTTGTTTTAGGAGGTACCAGGCTAGTGGAAACACGCTGCAAATCGAGTAGGGCCGAGTAGAGTAGGGCCAAGGCGTGCTAGTGGAAAAGTATCACTTATCATTGGGTGTGAGGTGAGATACACACAAAACTTGTTTTTGCCCATTCAGAGGGCTGAACCAGGGTGACGACCCAGGAACTTTCTCGCAATAAGGCAACACTGCCTTCTGCACTAACATAACCTTGCAATGCAGCTGAATTCAGTGGAACCAATGTGCGTTGTGAGGCAGATCCATCTTACCAAGATCTTATTTCAATTACTGTGCTTCGCCTGAAGAACAGCATGCAGAAAATGTGACTGCTTGTATAGAGATTAGCATGGCTGCTAGCAGCTTCAGAAGCAGTTTTATCAGATCTGACCACATTTCTCCATTAAATAAAATGAGGAAAGCATTTATCGAAAACAAAGATATTTTTTATCCACTTTTGACCTGTTTTGCCAAGGGTTTTTTCAATAAAGTGGCTCATGTTTTGTAACTTTCACCACAACAGTAGTGCTAGCCTACTACGTCACCCAACTCGCTCGTAGTGAATATGAGCAATAGAATGATTGTCCAGTAATCTGATCCATATGCTTTTCAATCTCTGCCCTCTTCAAACATGTTCTATGGGCTGTTTCCCTGATGGAAGTAAATCATAGTCTGTTTAGTTAATGTTGAACCAGCTATCTTTCGTGTCAGGTTATACTGAAACACCACTTTAAACAGTTTACCTTCAGTTTGTGAAACTAATTCATAGATCCAAAATATTAATCAACAATTTTCAAAATACACCTCATAAAGTTCTGGGTTTTTTTCAATGGAGTCCATAATCAAAATAAAATTAAACAGCAGAGCTGGGTGGAGCTGACAGCCCATCTCTGCCAATTAAGTATTCTAACTGTTTTGAATGAGAGCCCCCTAGTGGATTTAATATATTAAACATCTGTTGAAAATATAGGAGAGCCTCACATTGTTACTTGCCTGTAGCCTACAAATGACTAAATCCAGCCCTGTTGACAGGTCTAGCATGTGCATAGCCTCGGAGCTCCTTTACAGCACACGCTACTTTATTATTTACTGCCTAATATCACATCAGGTCTCAACTCTGGGCAGACTCAGGTTCCCTTGCCTCCCCCTCTTTGTATATGTGTGCTTATGTGTGTGTGTGAGTGAGCTAAAGCCCTGCAGATGCCAGTCTATCTTCTGGAAGAGGACCATTTAAGACTCCCTCGCCACTTGAGAACCATTACTATAACTCAACCCCCTCTCGCGTACACACACACATACACACACTAAATTCCATGACCAGTGAATGTGCACTTTATTAGCAGATGGAGAAAGTCCCTCAGTGTGCCGCTGTGCTATCAGCCTCTCGCTGAATGGCTTTTATGATGACGTATTGGCTTGTCACATCACCACTGTAATGTATGAAAAATGGCTAAGCATCGCACTGCACGACGATGCTCGCATCGAGCTTTGAAGGGATATTTTTGCAGATTGCCGTCCTTGGTGTCCCATTAGACAGTCCAATGTTTAAACCTGCAAACCTTTAACAGCAGCAGATGTTTACTTTACAAGGCCAATGGATTGGATGTTGGAGTAACCACAGCGAGCGTTCCTTGCTTTGTTTTCTGGTCTCGTCTACAGCCGGCCTCAGCCAGTTATCAGAGTCGAGAACCACAATTTCAGACTGTCACACTGACGTCCCAGTTGGGGTTGCAGTGTAATTAATCATCATAAATCACAGTGACTGGCAGGACTGTAAAAACTCTGCCACTTTATTTTCACCCATCATATTTATCTCAATGTTTACCAATAGTATACAGACTTATTTGTAATTCTATTTGTGCATGCATGGATTGCAGTAATAGTGAAGCCAATGACACAATTCTGCATGCATTACAGAAAAAGCTGTGTTCAACAAAAAATGAAGGAGTAAAATTGGTTATTTACTCATGCTGGATGCTTGAGCACACACATTATAACTGTCTATGTGATTATTGCGTTTGTTATGTCAGTCATGGAAGTGTGTAATTAGGCTGCCATCTTTGATCAGGACAAAAATGTCAGCTTGTGAGTCAGAGTGGGTGTATGTTTGCTAAAGACCTGGATTATCGTAAAGGCTTGTTTACCAGAGCAGTGGTTCTACTCTGGTCTTGCCTCAGGACACATCACCACCTCCATTGTGAGAAATCAGAAGCCTGGGGATTTACATAGAAATTCAACCAATCAAAATTCAAGAAAAATGTTACAGTTTGGATCTTAGATGGAGGCATTATGGGAGAAACCAGATCTACCGCATGGCAATATTATGCTTCTGTGATGTGTATAATGCAGGTACACTTGTGGATCCCTTGGCCTTTGGCCTTACGACTCCCAAATTTAATGAGTTTGTCATCTAGTCAAAGAAGATACTCTTGCAAAGTGTGACAAAAATTCCTCCCACAGTTGTTGACTCATGTGGTTCATTCACAAACATGATAATGAGCATGAGCAGATTCAGGTGTTCATGGGATATCTTTTTTGTTGTGACCACCTACTTGCATTAAAGAGTGCATTGTCTAATTAGAGCTGATGCAATAAGTATGTTTAGATAATAACCACCTTTTTCAAAAACAGCAATAATCTTATTCAGCTAAAAGCAGCATATGGTGATACCGTGTGACGAGTTGGACCTTAATTAGAGGACAGCTCAACGTTCCAGCCACAGTAATGGGCAAAAAAGCAGCAACCAGAGGGATTTCTCTTTCTCTGACACAAACAGCAGAAAGAAGTAGACGCACACAAGGAACAGCACAGCATCCACCTGATGTAGCTGTGCCATTCACATTGTGTTTCCTCCTCTGCAAGTTTGACATCTGTAAAAAAGGCAACCTTAAATACATGTGCTTATTTTGCAGAACGTTGTTGTCCATCTGCAACTTTGACACTAAAAATGTGCTGTGAAATATTAACTGGCTTGAACCAGTCACACCAGATGGACCATTCAATTTATTTCACTAGTCCATCTGGGCAACAGTCCATAGAGAGTGTGTGGGAGTGGGCAGAACCTTTTTAAAGCATATCTAGCAGGTGATTGGATGATCGTTCCATCAAGTCTATACAAAACAGGCTATTCGGAAAATCAAACTCTCTTTGTGTCACATGTAGAAAGTGGAGCAAAAATTTTCTGTCTAGAAATGTTTTCAGTGTTGTTCTTTGTTTCTTATTGAATAAAGAATTGCAGACACAATCTAATAAAACTGCTACTGAAGCTATAGCGTCATGCTAATATCTGCAGGAGCAGAAAATTCCTGTTGTTGTCTTGCACCACTTTCTGCTCCAAAGGACTCTGATTGGCCTCATCCAGAGTACAATTACCTTTTCACTTCTTAAAATTTCATCAATGATGAAGTTATAACTCCTCTCCATATCTGTGTGGCAGTTGAAAAGCATTAAACAAAAAGTACATCAGAACTAAGTCGCATAATTCACCTTGCTAAGCCATTTCAAGGCTGCAGAGAGATGCAGAGGTATATAAAGAGACCATACAGTGAGATGATATTTTAGAGTATCTTTAGTGTGACACAAAACAGCCTTTATTCACTTTACTTTGTGTATGGATGAATGTGATGCATCCATTGTGTCTCCACATTTACTGTTAAACCAGAAAAATGTCTCTCTAAGGGCGGCAATGCTGCGTTTTTGAGGCCAAATGTTTTGCATTTTGACTCTAAGGGGAGGTCAGAGGTTCGGGTCAATGACATGGCCCTAGCTCTACCTCTGGTCTTCGTTGTCTTGCTTAAGGGCTCATCAACAGGGACACAGCAGCTTGAGATCAGGCTACAATGTTTGAAACAAAAAACTCTTTTGTTTCCGCAAGCCATCTTTGCATTCTGTAGCTCAGTTTTGTTTCGTTAATTAATCCCTCTCAGTAGTTTCCTCATTATTAAGGCTTTACTGGAACAGGTGGAGAATTTGTTACAGTAAATTTGAAACATTTGTCATATCATTTGTTGACAAAAAGCAATTTAGAGACACCCAGAAAGTATGGGCACAAACAGAAGGATATGCAGGCATTCACAGACTCCAATCGTTTCCAGTCAGCGCCTGTTCACAGGCTTTGCTTACATGCCGGAGAGGAGCATATGGTGCCTCAAAGCATCTGTTCAAATAAACCTTTCTTCTGCTAAATATTGAAACAGTGGGTGGATGCTGCAAGTACTGTTCATACTGTACTGAGTAAGGCTCAAACGATTAAAAACTTGACTCTTTAAAGTGATAACAAAAATCTTTCACTAAACTAGAGATATACTGACATTTAGCTGGAGTGAATTTGGTCACACTGTGTGGAGTTTAGTGTAAGGTGGGCTTTACACGAGTGCGAATTTGTAAGACTCCGGTAAAATAAACTATCGATCTGGTGATATTGACACACAGAGACGCATATTTGTCCATGACTCCGCATCTTTTTTGAAAACGGGTTTGCAAGTGGATATCTGCGTATTCGTCTTCATGCCGTAGTTGGTATAAACAGATAAGTCCGGAAAAGACGGTGACCTCATTGCACCCGTCCTCCTCCCCGCCCCCCAACTCACGCTGTCACACACACACCAACAACAACTATGGTGGCAGCAGCTATAAATATTGCTACTACTTTTACACCAACATTTTCTCACAAAACACCAACAACACCAGCTACAGCAACAAGTGCTCATGCAGAGACGCAGCATGTTACGCGTGCATGAGCACTTGTTGACATTGAATCCACCTTGGAGCACAACTGTGATGTGACGAGTGTAGTAACCCAAGAACTACATTACCCAGCATGCAATATGGGTTAGGAGCATGCGTGGAAACCCCCAGGTACGTCCCGGCGTGGATTTTGCGTTCTCAAGTAAATACACAAGCCTATCTACAATACGATGTGTAAACAGCGATCCATGTTTTGATGCCGACGCCATGACAATACGGTGCCGTCCTCGTGTGAGGAGGGCCGAAGTATATCAGGTGGTAGAAATGCCAGACAACAAGTAATGCTAACCTTGCAGTGCAGCTGGATCCATCTTGCCAAGATCCTACCTGCAACGATTGTGAGCATACTAAAGCAGCACTGCCCAATCAGCATCCTTAAAAACAGGAAGAGGTGGGAGTGGCGAGTGAGAGGAAAGCAGGAAGTGACTGCTTGTATAAGACTAGCATAAATGCTAAAGCTTCAATAGCAGTTTGATCAGATCTCAACGGCATCTGATATAAAATTATCTATTTCAGTGGCAATAATAAACATGTCTGTCATGGAAAACATGATTTGTATGAAGAAACTTTTGCCTTGAACGAGATCTTTGGCTTTAAAAACTGTTACAATATTTTTACCTCCGCCAAGGAGGTTATGTTTTTGGGAGAGTTTGTCTGTCTGTCCATCCGTTCGTCTGTGAACAAAATAACTGAAAAAGTTATGGATGGATTTTGATGAAATTTTCAGGAAATGTTCAGCATGGGAAAAGGAAGAAGTGATTCGATTTTGGTGTTGATCCGGATCACCGTCTGGATCCGCCATGATGAAAAATGAGATTTTTGTGAATAACTACTGAACTAAAATAGATATCGTGATGAACCTAGTTGCTAACGGTATGTTTTCATGATCAAGGAATCTAAATATTGGGATGAAATAAAGGTAGGGCTAATATTTATGTTGAAAATCACAATATGACTGAGAACTGTGGTGCTGGCGGAGGTCTGCGCTCTCCGAGTGCTTTTTTAGTTAGCACTTGAAATGCTGAAGTGAAAAAAATGTGTCAGTGAAGTTAGACTTTAGCTTAGTCTTTAGTTTAAAAGATGATTATTAGACTTGTTCTCTTTAAAGATATATTAACTTTTGCTTGCTGACATTGAACACATACTTGACTTGCAGTTTGTACAGAAGGACAAGATGAAAAACAGAACACAATTTTCTTGATTGCTGAGGGAAAATTCTGTTTTTTATAGTTTGGAAAGGGATAATAAAATACTGTAAGATTTGCACACACTCAAGAAATAAAAGGTATACAAGATCCTGACATGCAAGAATAGACAAATGTCAGAATGAGGAACTGCATGTGTGACGGTAACCTCACAGTTGGGAGTTTAGTGCCGTGCTCAAGGCCCATTCATGTGTCAATGTATATAGGCTGTTGTGCTGTTACAAAATTAAAAAGCTGTTGTGAGGTATCTAAAGCAGAGATAAATGTTGTTGTGTTGGTGTATGACGTTTCTAATAAGCCCTCTGACTAATTGTTGACAGATTTTAAACATTTGCCAGTGTAGCTGTGACACATGGGTAACATGTTAGGGGAACTTTAGCCAAATGAGCTTGGCACTGCTTAACATTGTACAAAGGTACTGCAACGTAGCCCAGCTATTGCCATATTAAAGCTATGGTCTACGATTTGGAAGCTTTGTACATCTTAATAACACCGTTTATAAGGCTGTTATGGTCCTATGGTCCTATCTACACAGTATAAAGACCAAGAACGAAAAAAATCCATTCAGTATATCCGCTGCAAAGCTGCATACTAGATGACCAATCAAACCTAAGAACCTGCGACTATTAATTGGTCCGTGAGTTGGTCTGTGAGTCCATCCAATCCTCGTCTCCCTCGCTACGCAGCGTCATGCCCATGGTCCCGCCTCCTCCCTCTACCTCCGGTGAGCAGCTAGCAGCGTTAGCTACTGAACTATCATGGAGCCGGAAAAGCCTAGCGCCCGAGACCGGCCGCCTCCCTCTCCCTTGAGGCCCAACGGAGCTCTGCCCGCGGGTTGAGGCCTGTTAGCGGGCTAACGGCTAACGGCTAACGAATAGCCTCAGCCGGCCGTCAGACCTTCAGCATCGACCGTTTCGCCCCTGGTTGATCAGGTAATGGCTTTGTTTACTACAGTGGGAGATGTCTGCTGAATAACTCTGGTTAGTTTGTGCCTGCACGGGCTAATAACTTGTAGGGGAGCGGGTTAGCCTGTTAGCTGCTAATCGTTTGCACTGTAAGCTGAGCTGGGGAGGACAGGCTGAGAAAGATAAATCCTTGCCTACACTCGGCTCCGCTCTGGCGGCGCCAGACCCGCATTGCCGCCGGTCCAGTTGAAATGGCTACTGCTGTGTGTTACAAGGGGGATGTCTGTCGTGTTTGACACTTTCAGTTGAGCTGAGCTGTTTTTGATTGAGTTTGCTGCTGATATATTGTGCTAGTCGCTCGTAGCTCTGTCCGAGGGGGCTTTATGAGGCGACACGAGCTGGGGGTGGGATCTTGGAACACGGGGGGGAGAGGTGAGGGAAGGGGGGGCAGGCTGCGGTTTCAAATCGTAGACCCTAGCTTTAAGCTAATGTATATGCTGTTTCACCATGTGCAGCTGCAGCTGGTCTCAGTATTCCAACAACGTGCCGAGAGGACCAAAGATGTTTGTCCCAGAGAGAGAGACAGAAAGAAAATTTATTTCAGTTCAACAACAATAACAATTCAAGGTTTTCAAGCTGACTGAAAGGGTGTAGGCAGAAGCCAAAGCTTATTTAAGCCTTTCCCTTCTCCTAAAACACAACAGCAAGAACAATGATGATGCATTGTTGTTGTGTACTTTCATTTGAATTGTATTAAAACATAGACATATTAACTTACATAATCCAGTGTATTTCAAAAACAATTGTTATAGAGTCTTTTGAGCCTTACCAACGTGCATGTTTATCAGGGGTGGACAGTAATGAAGTAGATTTACTTGAGTACTGTTCTCAAGTACATTTTTTGAGTATCTGTACTTACTTGAGTATTTTTTCTTTTTGGAACTTATGGCTTTTACTCCACTACATTTAAAAGACAAACATTCTACTTTATACTCCACTACATTTCTATAAATGGCCTCGTTACTCGTTACTTTTAGGTACAGGTATGAAGTCAGCGGATGAAATTTATTTTCTCTTCTAAAATGTGACTTATTCAAGTGGTGTTATCTAAACTTAGCGCATCCTGTTCCACACACCAGTCCAGTTGGTGGCAGTACTGCACTTTGAGTTGGTTTGCCAACCACCATTAAACAACAACGAAGAAGCAGAAGACGCGCATGCGCTACTGCGATCAGGCAGGTAAAGGTTGAGCTAACGTTGGTGGTTACGATTTGTCTTGGCAGTAATGATGGCTACTATGGCAGATAAAGACGACAATTCCACACCAGAGCATCCACGGCCATATCTGAAGGGGGGAGTTAAATTAAAAAAAAAAAAGAAAATGGCAATGGTTGTCCTTTTGTTGATTCATTAGTGTTTCAGTCTGCATTTCCATGGGCTTTGTAGCATATTTTCAAACTCTTTATTCTACATGGTCTATAAGCAGGTCAGTGCATTCTGTAGATTGTTTCAGTCATTACGTTCTTTAAGGTCAACGGAAAATGTACTTTTAATACTTGAGTATTTTCAAAAGCAGGTACTCCAGTACTTTAACTTAAATAAAAACTTGACTGAGCAATTTTCACTTGTATTGGAGTAGTATTTGAACATGAGTATCTAAACTTTGACTTAAGTACTGGCATTGAGTACTTTGTCCACCACTGATGTTTTTATATTTTCAGAGGAAGAATTCCAAAAGTTTACACCTGTAACCCAAGGAGTCCAGTCCCAAGGGGGAACTGAGATAAAGGCAGCTGTACCCAAGGGTTGGGAAGGTAAGAGGTGAACTTGCTGCTGTTTACAAGCATTTTTAGAATGCCTAAAATGTTTCTATGAACTTGACGAACATCAGTGTTGCCCCACTGTCATTAACTCAGTGTGGCCTGACTTAGCTAGACATTTTCCTCTATGTTGGCAAAAGATGGCAGAAACCTCAGTGTGTGAATGCAGCTTCAGGGTTACCTAGGCAGTACTAGGAAGGTGAAGTGGCACTGCTCCAGCAACCACAAAAACCTTTGTCTGCTGTCACTTGAGTCCTAAACCCCTTTGTTTACCAAATTCAACCCTACAAACTAAGCCATACTGCCCCCTGTCTCATTGAGAACAGCCATTACTGTACACTGGCTGAACAAGATTTTTATTTGAAAATAGTTCACAGACAAAAACTCTGAGTTTGTGGGTGTCTGACAGAACGTTTTAGCTCAGCTCATCCTCAAACTGAACTCAGAAACAAAAACTCTGCTTTTTTCTGCTCTTTCTTTGCCATCCTTTCTTTTATCTCTGTATCTGAACATTTATGTTTCAGAACCTTGCAAAGCAAAACATTTTAGATTTTCAACCCATGCTTCATCTCAGCAGGTCATGCTGGGGTGAATTCAAGTTTAATCATTTCTGCCATATGACTTTGTATCATCACTCACAACTCCACCCACTCCAAAAAATCCCTCATGATTTAACAATAAAGCTACTGAGAAGAGTTTTTAGGTTTTAAGAAACAGACTGGATTCAAGACAGTTAACAATAACATTGAGTATTTCTATAAAGTCACGTTTAATGCCTGAAACAGCTGCTACATAATATGCTCATAATATTACACATCCTGATCAGTCATGTTGAAAAGAGAGGCATCTTGAAGCTAATGTTAATGCAAGACTCCAAAACTTGAAACATGAAAGCCAGAGCTATAGCGATAGTAAGAGTTACGACACTCCCATAAGACGCCGTTGTACGCTTTCTTCCGGGTCTACTTCCAGGCTGTGGAGCCTCGAATAGTTCCAAACACCGCTTCTACAGCGACGGACGCCGTTCATTTGCATTGTTGGCCATTGAGTATATTAACAGGTAAGTTGTTTAAAAAGATACCCCTTCTGAATATTCAATCATCTATTTTCTATCAGAGGCTCGTTATGATGCATATGCTTTGCTTTAGTTGTATATGCACAGCGTAATTACATAGATTTTTATCTTAGTTGGTGTCCGACTTCCTGCTACTTTTTAAGTTGACTCTGGCTAACTGTGACTGTATGTTGGATAAATTGATTAAATCGCTACTTTTTTTGACCGTCAACTCCATATGAGAGGTCATTTGTGATGCATAAACGTATCTGTAAGTGTGTGTATTAGTAGATTACGGTGCAGAGTATAGAACAGAATCAGAATCACAACAGTCAGACGTAGTAGGCTGATGCAAGTGTTAATTTTAATGGCAAATTAAAAGTTATAGTAAGCATTACTTAAATGAAGGTTGAAACGACGTTAGTATTAAACAATTTACAGATAATTGGATGATTAAAACAATTAATTCAAGTAATTGGGTTCAAATTTGATAAACTTTGTATATTACAAAATTTACTAATTGGTACTGCAGTGCTGGAACTGTTCAGAACAAATAATGAACTAAAATGGATATAGAACAAAATATTTAAAAGTTATTTACAAATTATTTACAATAATTTTCAGGATTATCTCTCTTTCTGTCTCTCCCTGAATTTTCAGGGCTGTTTCGTTAACATATGATTTTGAATAATTTTCTCTAAGTGCATCACTACCTGCTGTGCTAACTGTTTTATCTGTTCTCTCCCTATTTGGCTTCATGTGCTTTTTAGTGTCCAGGACACAGATGAAGAAGAGGACGTCTCCTAGCCCCCACCCCGACCCAACCCACACACACACTTCTTGTTGTTGTTGTTTGACCAGTTGAATAAAAAATAAATACTATTTCATGAATCAGAGATAGAGACTTTATTGTCTGTCATCAATGACAAATTTGTCTTTGGTAGGCGCTCCTTCAAAATATTTAAAAGGGATAACATAACAAAACCAATTAAAAAGAAAATACAATGCTTAAAAAGGAATACACCAGACATTCTTCCACAAAAAAGGAGGGGAGTTGTTAACAGCAGCATGTGTCTATCTCTGCTCATGGTTGCTATTGCAGAGGGGATGAAGACTAAAGATGTTTCTCCGGTCCAGAGGAACTTTATAAAATCTGCCTGATGGCAGCATCTGAAAGCAGGGGCAGAGGGGGTGGGAGGAATCTTCTGTGATCAGGGTGGCTTTTCTGTTCACAGACCAGGTGTACAGCATAATGAGTTATTTAATATATATACATATATATATGTGTGTGTGTATATATATATATATATATATATATATATATATATATATATATATATATATACATATATATATATATGCATATGTGTGTAAAGAGAGGGATACATAGGTAGATATAGACAGGGTGTCCCAAAAAATTAATACATGTTTTAGCAGCTGATAACTAAATTTCAATAAAATGCTCCTGGAAGTTTGAAAATGCAGTTGAAGTGCAAAGACAATTTAAGAGGGAGTTTTGAAAAGAGCCACCAACACAAGTTACCATCACTGGATCAGAACAGACATCAGTTTGAGAAGTGGTGATAAAACAATAGAATGATGTTTGTAAATTGTTTTACATGTTGGAAATGTAATTATAATAAACACCTAGTTTACAATTATTGAACGTGTACATTTTTGGGAACCCCTGTATATATGTATATATAGATAGATAGACATTCTGTGTATGGTTTACTCTTAAAATGATACTGGTGGTCCGGTCCTGCTGAATGGATTCGTTCTACTCTGCTTTTCAGTCATTCCCAGGCCACAGGTAAGTGAGTGGAAGCAAACTTAAGCGAATATAGACATTCTTTAGAAATATTATAATCCAGTTGGGCAAAAAGATCACCTTAAATCATCTTGCATTTCAATGTAAAACTCAATTTTTTCATGCTAACACGTACGTGAAACTTTCCCTCCAAAACAAAACATCTACTTTACAAAGTCTTCAGCGGTCATCTTACCACTCCAAGTGTAAAATTGACATATGCAAGAATGCAATAAAAATCAAACAAGTACTTGGATATGTGATTTTACTCATATTTACCATGAAATATTGCAATCCCCGCTGTCTGTCCCATAGAAGAACATGACAGCGCGGCGTGTGTTTGGAACTATTCAGGCTTACATGAACCACGTGACCTCTCCGCGACGAGGTCGCGAGTGTCGTTACTCTTTTTATCTCTATAGCTCTGATGAAAGCATGTCATGCAGCCTTCCTGTCCTCCTCTTGCTCTTTGGTACGAAGCATTTAAAATTTAGGAGTGGCTAATTGATGTGCTTTCCCTGCTACAGAGCCCCCTGCAGGCCTGGAGCACTTCTGTTGTAGTACTTGGTTATGCTGCATTTTTGCTCTTGAAGGTGTTTTTATTTCTTACTAAACTGAAGTGAGCCATTGTTCACCATTTGCCCTTGCCAGATGCTGTACAGAGCAGCTGATACTGTTGAAAATTGGGGAGAGAGTGTGGAATGACATGGGGTAAAAGAGTTACAGGCCACTTCTACACCAGATCAGCCACTTCAAGGGCTATTGTCTTTACATAGGACCTATGAATGAATCAATTGTGAAGTCACAGGTATTTCCTATGTATTGATATTATTAAAAGGCATCTGGGAGGGGTCCATTAACTAGTCCTTAAAGGGGCCCCGACATTTCTGTGGGCAGGCCTGCAACTTTGTACCTGTCCCCACTGCATGCAAACATATGCACACATGAGACAGAGTTTTTTTTATTGATGCATACATTTTTCTGTCACGTTTTTTCTTGTAGATCAAACACTTTTCATGTAAATAGATAAGTATAGGGATAGTGTATTTTTGTGGGCCAATGTGGAAGTTAGGATCACATTGGTTCCTCAACTAATCTTGAGAAACAAACCTACTTTTCATGATTTTAAGCTTGAACAAAATTGTAAAATGCTATTTTTAAGCTACTATGGAACTACAACATTGGGGGTTCAATTTAGAAGCAACTGCAATAATTTCTAATGTGTAAGTCTTAGTGTGACCTCATGTTTGAGAATTTCCTCCTAATCAACTGACCTGATCAACTTGGTCCTTATGGTTATAGCAATAGTTTTTGATTCTAATATTATTAAAGAACAATCTGAAATGCTTTTAGTTGGGCCTCTGGCCATTCTGTTGTCATGGTTACCAGTTTGTAGCAACCATTGTTTTAACACATTACTGGTTTATGATTCAAAAGCATGCAATGTCCATAGTTTCCATTCAACTTTAAAATATCATCTACATATGTACATCGGGAACCTTATTTCAGGAATTCATCTGCTATTCTAAACCACACATAATTTTGGGCTTGGAAACCATGAAGCACCAAAGGCTCACTCACTCCTGTGTTTTTGGACCCATTCCTACACCACTCTATTGGCATGTGTCTGTTTGATAATGAGATCCCTGGGCATTGAGGCATCGGTTGTATGATTGCCAGCACTTGATCACTCGTCCTGTCTGACCAGAGTTTTAAGAGAACCTACAATGCCTGCAGAAATCATGAAAAAACTGCAAGGTGCCCCCTCATGACCTGTAGCTTAATTTGTTGGATCCAGGCCTATGTAGGACAAAGGCTGAGTCTACCAAAGGGACCCACTCCCTCTAAAATAAGTTACTTATTGAAAGCATAAAACATTTCATTCCTATGGATTCAAACACTTGGGAACATTCCAATCAACACGTCCTCCTGAGCCTGACTGTTTTTCTGTAGAGATGCAGTTAGTATGAATTTAGTTTCACATTTCTGACACTTTTATCTTATCTGACGACATTTCCCTCGCTCAAAGCCAAAGTGAGCCACGTTTTCTTCCCTTTACTGCACCTTTCTCTCTCCTCTTACCTAACCATCTCTTTTGGTCTCTTTGCCTCAGCCATAAGAAAACCTAGTTCAAAATGTCAAGGGGACCTGTTTGCCTTCAGTGCTTCCATCAACCCAAGCAACACTTTCCCAAGGAGATCCTACTTACTCAACGTAAGGTTAGAGAGAGTGCATGTAACCAGGGTGAGGAGAGAGTGAAATAAAATCTTCTCCCCTCAATTACAAGTAAGAGCACTAAAATGACTCTGAACCTGTGATTTGAAGGTAAAGCTTGAATAAGATAGTGCTATGGCTGTTTCTCATATGCACTTTTGAAAGGTAGACTGCCTATAATAACCTCCTGGGCTGGTTTCTGACAAATGCACCTCATGCCTGGAGAGTATGCCTGCTAGATAAGAGGTGTCATGGGGGGAATCTAAGGTAAATGATGTAAAATTAATTATGTCGAAGCAGTTTCTGCTTTTATACAGTGACAGTTGCCCTGTTTGTCAGTGTTACTTGTTATGTCTACTGTAAAACCTTGTTAAGTAGGTCCTATGTCCTGCTAAATCTTTTTTTTTTTTTTTTTTTTTGCTTCCAGTGCTGTTGGAAGGGACTTGGCAAGCAGAAGAACATGATAAAAATTTTACTGAACTCCCAGGTTTCAAAGAAATGCTCTATGCCTCTTTGGAGAAAACGCCCCTGAAACTCTCAGTTTTAGCTTCCTGAGGTTTATGATGTAATAGCGATACAGCCTCCACTTAAACATTAATTTGCTGCTTGCCACAGGCTGATATTATGACCAGGGCTTGGTGCTTAGCATTTTTCCAAGTAGCACGGATGCTACCAAGTTGAAAAATCTAGTAGCACACAAATATTTTTTGTAGCACGATGAAAAGTTACCAAGTAGTGTGTTAGATATGTGGTCAACGAGGAGGCATTTGGAAGCAGAATTATTGAATTTGTTTGAATAAAAAACATACACTCGAAAGTGAATTCATGTGCAAAGTGAATCCGAGGAATGGTATAAAATGGGAATGCTTTCAGCCAGTCAGCATTAAACTTGTACCTCTTACGGCTGGGAACGGCAGCGGCATCATTAACTGTCTTTTCGACGTCTAGAGACACAGCGTCTGAAGCTGACACTAACTCCTCCTCGCCGTCAAGTTCGCCACCTTGCTCCATTTCGTCCTCTTGCCTGAATTCAGAGTCCACGTGTTCTGGTTTTGTTGGTCTTTTGAAATAATAACTGATAGGGTTCATAGTTATTTGGTTATAGCTCGTTTGGTCTTTCTTCTAAAATAGTTTAAAATGTCGCTCACTGTTCTGTCAGTGTATGTTGCCCGGCAACCAGTCCCACTGATGCGCTGTGATTGGTGATGAGGCTTTGGGAGTGCCTGCTTATGCCCGTCTGTACCTCGCGCAGGGTGGTGCAGGCATGTCGGTTGTACCAAAGGCTAGCTCGCGGCGCAGTTAGGTCAATAAAACAATGTATTCAACACAAGATAAAACATGTTTTGATTGGTCATTTTTCGTCGTCGCACGGGTGCTACCAAATGCAAATCACAACTCCCACAGTAATATTTTTAGTAGCAAATGCGAGTGTCTTCTCGCACTGTCGAGCCCTGATTATGACTGTTTTAAATCTCCTCTGCCTCCTTTCAGCAGACTTTGTTTGGCTAGCCAATAAGTGCAGAGCTCTTAAACATAGCCCCTATCATAGGTCTGATCAAACTGCTATTGAAGCTTTAACATCTATGCTAGTCTTGTACAAGCAGTCAATTCCTGCTTTCCACTTGCTAACCACTCCCACCTCTTCCTGTTTTTGAGGATGCTGATTGGGTAGTGCTGCTTTGGTATGCTCACAATTGTTGTAGGTGGGAGCTTGGTGAGTTTTTTAAAGGAGCAAAGAGCTGCATCTGATCCTCTACAGAGACTTTTTTTTTTTATTTTTTAGTTCAACGTCAATCAAATCCTTGCTTAATAGGCACCCAAAGTATGGTGTTTACAAACACAACAGGACATGAGACATTTAGGTCATTCATATCCCTTATACTCTTGTTCTCTCCCACCCACAGTGAATTTATTATTCATTTGTACTTGCAAACTTAGATGATTATTATTTTTTTTTTTTACCTTGGGACTAAGGCAAACAAGCTTTCCTCTTAGCTAATTGTCTTTCAGTAAAGGTGTACAAATTTGTTGTAAAGCTTACTGTGGTTTGCTGTCAAACTTACAAAGTGCTGCCATAGCATTGACTTTGAAACTAATATTCTTTGATTTAAAAATGCATGCTGTTGTTTTAGTATTATCATTTCACACATGTGAACATATTGGTGGCAATGTTAAAATGTTAAAATGTCAGAGTTCCCTCGAAGCCAAACATCACCTCTCCACTTTTGCCAGTTACATGTTTCACGTGTCTTTATGAGCATTATCCTGGTGATCAAAATGTATATTTTCTTCTGCCGCAAGTCTTACATTGGTACTGATTAAAAGGAAAAACTGGTGTAAACATTGAATGCATTTGTCAGAGGTCAGCACACTGTGAGCCAACAAAAGAACAGCTGCTGTCTGTTACCAGGTAATATTGTGTAATTATAACAAACAGGGTGCAAGGCACATGTGTAGATCTGATCCTGTTACATAAATACTCTTTCTCATTATTGAGATAATTCTTTGTCACATTTGATTCTGACCTGTCTGGAGTATGTCTGAGCCCCCATGATGCATGAGGCCCCAGGCGGTCTCCTACCTTTGCCTGATGGTTGGAACCTTTATGCCTGTCAGTGCTGTGAAGGACCAGACAACTCCCATTTCCCATAATGCAATTGCTGCAAAATGTTAACAGTATACGATGCAGCCCTGAGGGGCTTTTTCCACCTTTGAGAGGGACATAAAGACATGGAGTAAAGTCGTAATGAAGGAGAGAGGCAGACAGGTGCTGCTTTGTGTCTGCCCGTAGGCGGGGAATGCAAGGACAGTTTTAGTCGTGTGGAGGCCCCAAATAACTACAGCATTCACAAAAAGACCCTTTCCAAGTAAGCTTCAAGTAGTTATAGCATGTTGAAACAATATTTTAGGCTTTTTTAAGGTGTCAAAGCAAAAAAACTTGATGACCTTTCATCATTCAGTCATACGTGACAGAGAGAGGGAACTCAGTAAATGTTATTAGATTTTAAGTACTTAGCAGTGTTTGGATAAATAGGTGCTAAAGGGAAAGTTAGTATTTTAAATTTCGGTTGTATCATGACCTTAACAATGGTCAGTGAAGGGGCTGAAAGGGCTCTAGGCAGTGCTTTACCTTTGGGGAGAGCTTGCTGAGACTACCAGTAAGGTAGATTGCTGTCGACAAGTGCAACTATTTGGCGTAATTGTGTGAGTTTTATGTACAAACAAGCCACAAAGCTATGTTGGGACAAATGTGTATGATTTGGCCATATAATTTATAGGAGTTTTGCTCCTGGATGTCTCTGTGTTTGACACTATGATGCAGCAAAGTGCTGTCTTCTTCCCCTGTGCACCTTAATTTTGTCAATCTGCTGTTTCACTTTATAAACTCAGCAAGACACAACAACCGCAGAGGAAACTAATACTGAACCAAACATTGGTGATTCTTACTCCGTTACATTACTTTTAATGTGGATATACAGGGTTACCTTCATGAGGTGGAGAACAGAGACAGCCCGAACCAATGTGGCACCCTAGGGAAGAATTTGTGAGAGTATGTATCAAGAAGCATAGTTTTTACAATTGTCTTTGATTTATAAAATAACTTGTCCATTTATTTCCTTATTTGGTATTATTATTTGTCGTAATATTCTTTGGGCATTGCTTTACATTCACATCAATGTGAGCTTTTACATTTCAAAAGTTAATATATTTATATAACTGGTTTTATTGAAGGTAAATTTTTTTCCTGATTTTGTGGCGCCCCCTAGAGGTCACGCCACCCTTAACATTTGCCTACATTGCCCAGTGGGTTAGCTGGCTCCAGCGTAGTATACATAGGAAGGAGAAATTATCTCAATGACATTCAGAAGGTGGATTAATGTGCACAGGTGGAAAACACACAGCCATTTCCTGCATTGTAAAATATTGTAAAACGGATGAAAAATTGATGGCTGTTTTATTAAAAAATTCACACAAATACACAAAATAATTGTACCCGCCAACTGCTGTGTACCTTTCTGGTAGTCTCGGCTCGTTCTCCTTAAAGGCACAGCAATGCTGAGAGCCCTTACAGTCACTTCACTGACTGTTGTCCTGTATGTGATGCAACCCAATTTAAAATTATACATATATCACTTTACAGTTCTTAATTTTAGTTTAGAATTAGGTTGAGGGTTAAATATTACCCGTTTGATTGCTAATATTATTTGATGTGTGGACCCCTACTGGCCAGCTGTGGTTAACTTTTGGGGAAAGCTTCTCAAACTTGTGATTGTATGTACTAGTTTATTATTTGCTTTGAAAATAAATCAGTTATGTTAAACTGAATTGAACTGGCAAAGAGCAAGAGAGTCACCTATTTCACCCTCTTGTCCAACATTGCTAACAATTTTATCAATTTAATAGTTTCAACAGAAATACCCTGATTTTTTTTTTCAAATCTGTTTTGAAATAATCAAATCAATTAGCTAAATGGCTGTGGTTTATTGTAATAAAATTGCACTGATTTGCTGGCAATATTTGTCCATTATGTGAATTACACACGTACCGGCGGCATTTTAAAGGTGTGTGGAGCTTGTTAGGGCTGGTAAAGATGGTGCACAGCCAGAGTTCACCTAAATTGCCAAATAATGCCAATGGGGATGTAGGTAAAACTGATAGCCTACACTAAGGAATTGTGATATTTTTTGGGACAATACTGTCGATAGTTTAAGGTTATAGAAATTTAGTACATCTGTCTTGCATTTAAGTGTCACTTCATGCTGAAAGTTGGCAGGATAATTCAGTCACATAACTCTTTATTACATTTATTGCTATTTTTTCTGTCATTGGGACACAGTAATGTTTGCAAATGTTGCAGGGACCATGCTTTATATTAAAATAACACTTATTATAAACTGCATCTTTATGCATGCATATTGTGGAGTTGTAATGAGAAAAATGAAAATTAAAGACTTTTCGTGAAATCAGTCGTGAAGTATTCTGTTTATAGTGCTTCCATATATTGTGGTATATCTTATCTTTACCTGTGAATCAGGACATGGATCATATTGCCAGATTTTTCCCAAAACACATCCCTGAGTGTCAGCATTATGTGCTTTGGGCAGTGCACCAAATTGCCAACATTGTTTTAAACAAAATGAGATAAAACACTGTCTGAGTTACACAAATACACATAGCAACCAAATGTTACTGTTACTGTTAAATGCAAACGACTAATCAGCAAACCACATGGCAGCAACTCAGTGAAGTCAGTTACATAAACATGGTCAAGACAAACAGCTGAGGCTCCAAGCGAGCATCATAATGGGTTAAAGAAGTGATTTAATGACTTTAATCATGGTTGCTGGAGCTGTGCGAGCTGCTCTGAATATTTTGGAAAGTAGTTTAATTGTAGTGCCACTTGAAGATTTGAAGATCACAAGCATTCAGTGTTGAGTTTTGGCATTGCTGCTAATGTTCAGAGATTCTCAGAATTCTCTGAATCTTTTGATGGTATTGTGGACTATAGATGATGAAATCTCTACATCCTTTGCAAATGGACTTTTTGAATATTTGCACATGCAGTTGTTCACAAAGTGATGAACCTCAACCCATCCTTGCTTGTGAATGACTGAACCTTTCAGGGCTGCTCCTGTTATAACAAGCCATGTCACTCAGCTGTTTCCACAACATGTTTAGCTTCCTCAACTTTCCCAGTCTTTTGTTGACCCTGTCCCAGCTTCTTTGGAACCTATTTGGGCATCAAATGCAAAATAAGTGAATGTTTGCAAAAGGAAATGATGGTTTTTAATTTGAACAATATCTTGTCTTTGTAGTCAATTTAATATAGGTCAAAAATGACTTGTCTTCTGGTTTTATTCATGTTTTATGCAACATCCCAACTTCCCTGGAATTGGGGTTTGTAGTTTAATTAGTTATCAATATTGTGATATTCAACTAAAGAATGTTTGCTCCTCTGTTTGAAGCTTATCATGTCTTTAAACATAACAATTTCTCTATCATGACTATAAGTGGTCCATTTTTTCAACTTCATCATATTTGTTTTTATTCATAGCCTGACAGATGACTGGTTTGAAGACCTGTCATTTTGGTTCAGTATGGGACCCAATATGGCGTCCCTTCATGAACCTAAAATTTCTTGAAGCGCCCCTGAATGCCACCTTTGCCTTATGGTAAAACGGCCCATGCTGAGATGAGGCATGTCACATGTAAACAACAGTCATCATTACCATCTCCAGTTTGAGTCCATGGCCTGGAAGTTTTTTTTTTTTATTTCATTTTGCGTTAAGAATTAGGGCACTGTGTGTTTTTGTGTGGGTTCGTGCGTTTGAAAAGAAGAGAGAGAGAGAGAAAGAGAGATGAGGGGAGAGAGGGAGATCGAGAGAGAGAGCAGATGGAAACATTGAAACTCAAGGCAAGTCAGGGTGCAGCAGCAGCAGCAGGGGCAGCAGCATCCTTTCTTTCCTTGGACTGAAGAGGAGGGAAATCCTCTTCTTCCTCGGCACCGCCTGCATGCAAATGAAGTCGGAGCGGGACAGAATAGGGTGCGTTTAACTCTCTCATCTGTACCCAGCACTTGACTTTGCGGAGAGGTTAGACCTTTTTTTCTTTCCTCGAGCCCTGGGTGTCAAGCATCATCACTGACGAATCTCGAGATCCTTTACAAAGGCTCTCACAGGTGACAAGAGTCTCCAACTTCACTGCAACGTCCGGATTGACGCGCTCACAGTGCGCTTTGTCCGGCGGCACTTGGTGCTGCGTGAGACCCGCTGCTTTTTTGTTTTGACGTGACATTTCGCCTGCGCTGCTGTGCATATGTGGCCACATATGACGCATATGCACCCTGGGCTGTTTTCCAAACGCTCGCCTTTGGAGGCTGGAGTGGTGCGTTTTTAAGGACAAGTTTTACGCGCTGATTGGTATGTTCGTCATGTCTGCGCGGAGGAACTTGCGCGTTTCTCTGTAGAGGCACACACAGACCGGCGCTCTGCTCGGCGCACAAGTTCGCTGGGAATAAAAAGAACAGGCGTACGGAGCGCAGGAGTGGGGCAAAGAGGTGAGAGTGGGATATTTAGCGGCTAAATTTACAACCAGCATCATCAGCATCTTCATCTGAGGATCAAAACTGCGGGGGTCTGCTGCCGCTCACCCCTCTTTCTCGACACACTTCCAGTTTTTGCTGAAGCCAGTCTGTGAATTGGACCCCCCCTGAAGCAGCAGCTGCGTAAACTTGGCCAGATCTGGTGACACTGTACCCTCTGTGCTTGTGCCGATCAGCTTTGGATGGATATGCGTCTCACTGAGGGGATTTGAGAGGCAAAGGGGGGGATTTTGTATCAGTCCCTCTTTTATTATAAGCTCAAAATGGATGCCGACGACAGGCTGTGGAGACGCCACTGGATTAGCCACTCTTCTTCCGCCGATCTGTCTGACATCTGAGCGACACCAGGGGCTTCAAAGTTTGGATAATCTACAAGAAAGGCGAAAGGTGTAGAATGCAGTCTGGAGTGAAGACGCTCTCCGCAGGTGGAGGTGCGTCACTCTGCTGCCTGCTGCTCCTCTGGCTCATCTACTCCCATCTGCTCCGAGAGGGTAAGGGCACCAAGAGCTATTTATTACTTTGTCAGCAGCATCATTGTCTCAGAGGGCTGTTTAATGTGATGCAGCTGCACATGGTGTGGTCAGGTTCTCTGATACTGGAGAAAAAAAATATCCCTATAATGTCCACAATCAGCCTCCTGCAGGGACTCCATGTGTCTGTACTTATTGCCTGTCAGTTTAGGGTGACCTCCTTGTACCTTAGGATATTTTCTCATATGTTATTTAATCAATGGAATCATTATCCAACAGTGAGACACCACCTCTCTTATATAGGGCTGGGAAATGTCCTTTTTCATGATAAGCCAATATAGTCTCGAAGGGATATCTCAGTACTTTTGAAGCTGAGTTGTATATCAGATACTAGATAATATTCAGTAAAGTGGCTTAGAGAGCTCCCAGTAGTGCTGTACCTTTAAGGAGAACAGGCTCAGACTACCAGTTTGTCACACTGCTGTTGGCACGTATGGGTTTAAATGTAAAAAACAAGCCACAGAACTATGTTGGGTCAAATGTATGACTGAGCAAAAACATTCAGAGCAAGGTTGAAGTCTCTGTGTTGTTAACCTCGATAAATGGAGGCCAATACAGAAGTGCCAAAAGCTGTAGTACCCTGAGTGTCCTCTTGGGGCAGACTGCAGAAACCTGGAGCCTTTATGACTTTGTTCTGGAAAAATACAGTTTTTACAGCCTCGTTAAAAAACAGCCTCAGTCTACATCAATAACTCAACTTTGTGCTCTCACTGTAAGGGTGATGAATCTTTTTCATATCACCCCTGTTTTACTTTAATGGGGATTTACAGAGGATTTTCGGTTTTAGTATTGCAGCATCGCAACAGTTAAGATGGCCCAAAGTCCCACCCCAACACAGCCTCTCTATCTGTAATCAGGTGGTGCTAAAGTTCAATTGAAATGATGTGCAGTATGTCAGGGTCCATAAGAGAGCATCAACAGCTTTACAAAGGCTCTAAAGATATTCAAACAGCAGACATCACATGGCTTGTCCATTTTTTTTAACATCTACGGTTTGACTTTCAGCTGCTTTTTTTTCACTTTTAATCACACTTAAAAAAGAGCTTTTTTGGAAGTTGAGTGAACATTTACAAAAAAGGTATTTGTTTAAGGATAGTGTTATATTTCTGTTTGTATAGAATTTACCCTTAAGAAACTACAAAATATACCACAAGAGAAAACTAGAAAGCACTCGGAGAGCGCAGACCTCCGCCAACGCCACAGTCCTCACCCATATTGTGATTTTGACCATAAATATTACTCCTACCTTTATTTCATCTAAATATTTACATTCATTGACCATGACAACATACCATTAGCAATTGGATTCATAATGATATCTATTTTAGTTCAGTAGTTATTCACAAAAATCTCATTTTTCGTCATGGCGGATCCAGACGCTGATCCCGATCAACACCAAAATCGAATCAGTTCTTCCTTTTCCCATGCTGAACATTTCCTGAAAATTTCATCAAAATCCATCCATAACCCTCTGAGTTATTTTGTTCACAGACAGATGAACAGACTCTCCCGAAAACATAACCTCCTTGGTGGAGGTAATAAATTGAAATATTGTTTTAATCCAATATCGTTTAGCCCTGGCATGCAGTCAGTGAGAAAAGAATCAAATAAATAATTCCTTTGCAAACATCTTAATTACAAGAAAAACACATTTTATATCGTAACCTTAAAAGATTGAGCAGTTTGTTACTTTTCCACATTTTGCCACAATTACAGCCAATATTCTTGTATCTTATTTTAAGACTGCAAGTGTTCAAAGAGCACAAACCTGAGCCTCGGCATTTCCAACATTGTCATTAAGTTATTGTCGAAAATGTGGAAAACTGTCCACTGCCCGCACTGTTAACAAATCCCTGAGAAAAAAAAATCCTTCATCCAAATTCAGATTCAGATCACCACCGTAATCTAATCACATCCCTGGATTGGCACTATAATTCAGATCACCACTTCCAAATCTAAATGATTGGCCCTTGTGCCATGACTATCATTCTCTGAATTATTATCAAAATCCATTCATAACTGTGTGAGTTATCCTTTTCACAATGTACTAAGCAAAGACACTAACAAATGACTGCAAAAACACAACCTCCTTTCCTTGATAGAGGTGAACTATAAAGCCTCAAGCTGGATCTGGGGTAGAGAATATTTATTATAGAAGCATGATATTGTTTTTTTTTTAAATAGATAGATAGATAGATGGATGGATAGAAGAGATATATACACTGTTTTTAGACTCAAAGATACATATCATCAGATATGTAAGTATAAATATTGATAGTAAGGAAAATGAAATGAAATACAAAGAGAATAGTATCACTTTTTTCCGAGGCAGTGAATATCTGAGGTGCCTTTATTTCCAAGCTGAAACCATTAAAGACATGATGTCTCTCTCACGCTAGATTTTAATGTTCTTTTTTTCTGATTATTTTTTAGTTTTAGGAACAGAGACAAAAGTAAAAGAAGAAAAAACACATTTGATGGTATTATAAATTTGATCAGTTATGCACTCAAATCAGGGTCAATCCAAATGCTGATGTTTTATTTAACTTCTTCTTTTAGTGTAATTTTCTCACCATGTAAAACATTTGCTCTATTGGTTAATGAAAACACACAAGATATCTGGTTGTTCATTTATCTAACCTGACACACCAGATGGACTGTTTTAAATATCCTTGGGTTATATGAAACAGTCCATCGGGGAGCAATCTCGCTGAAGATAACTAGAAAGGCAAAACGTTTAAGAAAGACTGAAAAGTGACTAAATTGGTGTTTTGTCTGTCATGTTGTCTTAAGGTCAGGACGAGGCTCAAGGTGGCGTCTCTTTTTGGAAAGCGAAACTGCATGATGCTACCTTTTATCCATAAATGAACACAACAAAACCATGGACCCATATAAACACTTAAGCAGTATTAATATTAACTCTGATGAAAAAATATCCTGCACTCTCTCTAAGTGTGTGCATACATGCTGTACGTGTAAATATTTAGTGTCCACACTTTTTGATGTCAATCATTCAAATGATGGTGATTGTATTATTTGGTAATAAATTGTATTTGAGAGTACTCAAAGATTTGAAGTCTTTGATAAAGGGGTATAATGTCATTTTTGGTTAATTTTAGATATGAGTAAGACTTTGTGTGCAATGTGTGTTTTTTAAAAATAAAATAACTGCCTGATAATGACTGTTAAAGGACCTTATTTTTTGTTGCCTAGTACGAAACTTATTTTAATATTAGTTGATTTCATTGGAGTAATATCAAAGTTATAATTATGACTTTGTGATAATCAATCGTGGTCGTGACAGAAATGTATTGTAAGTATCATATGTCTTCCTTTACCTTAAAAAAATAGATTTCATTTTGATTCCATTACTCCCAGCCCTACAATGAGATGCCCAAATCATAATTATCCAGTACTGACCGTGCATAATATCTCTACTAGCTTAATATATATATCTGGGAAACATATTAGGAATGCACGATATTGTTGGAAAATATATTATTTTCGGATTATCACTTAAATGGTGATTATTGGTAGGGCTGGGCAATTAATCGAAAAATAATGGAAATCGACATTTAGACCCCCTAATTGACGTAATTTTACTAATCAGAGTAATTTTTAATTTAGATTATTCGCCTTGTGTAAGTCATGCGACCGCGCACCCTTTACACAGTCTACGTTCACTTCCGCCAAGAGCGAAGGATGCGCTACCAACATGGAGGAGACAAGAGGCAATCTATCAGAGGACACTGTAGCCAAGAAAAAATACTATCTCCATTGTTTGAGCACATTTTGGATTCTTTGCAGAGGACATTGAGCAGAAAGAAGTTAAAGAGGACATATCATGCTTGTTTCTCCTTTTCACTATGCCAGTCTAGGATGCCTGTAAAGCATTTCTGCCCTCAGTACAAGTCATTTAGTTCCTTTATTGCCTCACAATAGCGTTCTCAATATCCTCATTTTAGGCCATTATGAAGCGCTTGTTGAAATGCTTGGTCTCAAGGATGACCTAAAGTTACCTCGCAATGTCACAGCCCTTTGTGCTCTGATTGGTCAGTTCTATCGGGGGTAGAGCCAGCCTGTCCTTCTTCTTCTACTGTATTTTCCAGCAGGCTCAAAGCAGCTACCGCGTATTGAGTCCCCCTACAGGCCAGAGCTGGTAATGAGGGAGTGAGCGAGGGAGCTTTATACCTCTGCTGCTGGATGTGTTCCTCGGTGACGGTTTTGTGGCTAACGGACATCACAGAGGAGGAAGTGTTTTATCAGATTACTCCAATAAAAAGAAATGTACCTCGTGTCGTCACGACGATGTAAATCTCACGGACATCTCGCAATGACCTATTTTCAGAGGCATCAAATCTCGTTCTAGGATATCAGAAAAAATACAATATCTCATTTTTTGAAAATTAAGGGGGTGTAAGGTCTTGTTTTCAAATTTATTATATTATATGTAAGTATTAAATCATGCATCAGCATGATGTCTCCTTTAAGTGTAAAAATACTGCTGGAAGACAGTGTTGACGGCCATCGGTATCACCACTAATTAGTTCCAGCATAGTCTAAAATAGTCGTTCATTAATCGTAATCGAGGTTAGAGCTTCAATTTATCGTGATAATGAGATTGGCAAATATCGCCCAGCCCTAGTTATTGGTGTGAAACACTAATTTGTGGTCCGTACATCAGCCATACTTATCAGCCACACGTATCTCATTTTCCAGCCATAATATAAACAAAATATACAAATAAACCATAAGACTTCATATTATCATCACTGACATTAAAAATCAATCTAGTGTCTTGTATCGTAGAACCAAATGCCAGAAAGAGACAGTTAAATGCACAGAGGAGATTTGTGTCACGCCTAAAATCAGTTTTGAAACAACTGCAAATCAGATATTGGCAAAAATCCATTACTGTACATCCCTAAATCGCATGTTTAAGTATATTCTTGAAGAGCATCCCTGAAGTTTAAATGGAGGATTTAAAGCTCCACTTGCAGAGCTTACATCTGTGATCTAACCTCATGATCTTTAGCATTCTGATCTGAGCTCCTCGCCCTCCTGTGGAATCATAAAATCTGAAACTCCATCTGATCTTCAGGTGGAAAAGCAACAAGGTTTGCTGTTTGAGTTCCAAGTGCAGACAGAAAAAAAGGCCTGCCTGCTGCCTTCAGAGCCTCATGAAATCGCTGGGGTTTAGGCTATATTCATCCACGGCATGCTTTCCTCGTGAATAATACATCCGCTGGTGCAATTACACCTTCACCCCGACAGAGAACAGAAAGCAAAAAGATGTTTGCCTGCTTGTCATTGGCTGTTGTCCATGATGAAAGCAGAAAATTTGGATTCTGTTGTTGCAGCGACACAGAGAAACAGGCTTAAAGCACTGGATCTTGTTGGGAGATGTTGAACACAAAGTTTGCAGATTAGATCTTTTAATCAAGCGTTGGCCAGCAGCGTAATTACAGCTCTGGAGGAGGGATAGTGCCTACATCAATGTGTTTGGCTGCATGCCGAGGACAAAAGTAGACACTGATGTGAAAAATGAACTGCCTGTGTGCTGAAATGTGCTCCCTTTGCTTCTCATTTGAGGCGTTTTCCTCCCAAAATGCTGCCGTCACCGCGCTCTTATTGCTGCACTGTGAACCTCATCTTATCTGAGGAGAGCAACGACAGCCCTCCTCCTCCCCTCAGCTATTTATTATTGAGTCATTTTCTATGAAAATGATCTCATTAGTGTGGTATCGTATAATCGTTCAATCAGTCTCCTGTGAACTTTACCACCCTTGATGTTCCTGGAGTAAACAGGAGCTCTTGATAGTTGAATCCCCTTGGATGAGCTTTGAGCTTTGACATGCTCTGTTCAGTGCTCGCTCCTCGTTCATGCTCTGGGATGAATTTTAAGAATGGATTTTTTTCATTCCAGGTTAAGGTGAGGAAAATGCCCTAGTTTTAAGATATTAATATATGTTCCTGATGTAAGTCACATTTGTTAAGATGTTTATTTTCACATTATTTCATTTTCATTTGATTTGATTTTTAAAAAGATTTTTGGGGTATTTTTTGCCTTTATTGACGGTAGAGAGAGACACTGAATAGGCTTGTGGAAGGAGGCAATAGAGGGGATGACACTCTGCAAACAGGTCACATTCAAACTAGGGCTGGGTATTTCCCGCAACTTCACGATATGATACGTATCCCGATACTAAGGCCACGATACGATACGTATACGATACGGATGTTTACCACTCCGCCAAACCAGCACCCCTTTGATTTTATTTTTTAATTTTTTTTTACTCCCTTTGCACCAGAGACAACAATTTATTGAGTCACCTTCCTTGTATGTGTTGCACACTTGACAACAAAAACTGATTCTGGTATTTTAAAACAAGCTGTTGCAGTGCTGGGAGATGAGTCACTGAGTTTCAGTTTAACCGCCTGTGATCATAAAACAGAACATTCATCATGAGCCACACAAGTTGCACTTGTTTCCACCCGCTCCCCACTCTCATAGTTTTGGGAAATAGTAAATAAACATTTCAATGGAGTCATATTGGACATGTGAGTAAATTCACTCCAGAGACAAAAAACAAGTGCATGTGCTTTGAGAGTAGAGAGTTCAAAGCTCTGTGTGCTGAGGTAGCTTCACTGCAGCCGGCTCTGCCTATCAGTACATCCTAGGCTTGAATTTGAGGTGCTGTATGATGTCAAGGAGGCATTTCAAAGTAGTCCTGCCTGTTTTAGTCAGTGATAAGGCTAGGGATGAGAATCGATAAGATCTATGATATTAATGCTATTAACAATTCTGCTTATCGAACTGAATGATTCCTTTATTGATTCTTGCTGATTTTCTGTGCTGGGCAAAAAAGTTGACCTATATACATTTTAAAGATGCTATGAGGAGTTTTTAAGTAATTACAAGAAAGTCTCACTTTTAGATATATGCCTGATCGAAATACACACTTTTAGATGAGTTTCATAGCATCAAAGTAGGTTATCTATAAATGCTATTCCTTAGCTTCGCGGTCGGGTTGGACAGGGCTGGACTGGCCTGTATACTCAACTTCAGGAATGAGACAATTAAAACTAGAGCAAATTTATATTATTCGGACACGTCTTAGAGCACCGGAGTGTAAGCAGCGATATATAGCTGGCTACAAAACTACGATACTAAGTTTTCCGAAAATTGCTTGTTGTCACACATCAAAAACTACCGCTGCGTAACTAGAAAGAGCTACATTACCTTGTGGCTTTGCATCCTGTAAGTTGTTGAAAATAGAAGTTGTAAAGCAATGCAGAGTTCTGAGGAAGGTCTGAGCTGCATTCAGTAGCAACAAAACAACAAACACACACTTTGGCTTGGGTCACGTCTTTACGACAGTCGCTGTGTGTGCTCATGGGTAGCAGAGTCTTTATGTCGCCCAAAATGGATTCTCTTCAAAGCCCCTTTAAGAGGCAACAAAGTCAAACATGTCACAGTTGTTACTAAATGCTGTGCTGAATGGATTTGTGCGTTTGCAAATTGCTGCCACTCACAGATATATGTGCAATTCAGATCTTGTTGTCTGAAATTACAGTACAAATTTTGCCTCCTGGCTTTCATTTCTACTGACTGCCTCTAACAGCATGACATCCTTTATTCTTTAAGCTTGTGCAACAAAGTGTCAGGACTTGATAAGCAAAAGACCAATGATATTGAATCTTTGATGGAACTGTTGTCCATTCTCAACTGGAATTGGTTTTCAATTCCCAACCCTAGATAAGACTTAACGCTCTCCCAGTATTTTTATTCTGCAAATTTGGGCCCAAAACTCCCATCTTCAACTTATATGATTTTCATTTTTTAATCAGTGCTTCCATGTTGGTGAGTGGGTTTTAAACATTGTAACAAATGAAAAGTGCAATAAATAATTACAAGGACCATACAATAACTGTTCTTTCAGTAGAAGAGTTTTTTTTTAATTCTCTGATATTAGCAATGTTCTATATGGGAGGTTAGATCCCTGGCCTTTAATTAGTCATCAGTGTCATTTACAAAGCTTTGAATACTTCCACTCGTCTCTTATGAACTTGATCAAAAAGAAAATGTGTTTTAGATTACACAGGCAGTTGTTCATTCTGTTTAAATGATTGAATTATATCATTTTCCTCATGATATTCATCAAGTTCAGACCTTCTTTTCTGCCTCTCACTGCTTCTTTCCATGCAGATTTTGAGCTTTGTCAGTTAGGCACACGTCTTTTGTAATTGATGTTTTATAAAAGCAGAATTTCTAAAACTCTTGCAACAACTGACTCCGTGCTAATATGACAGAAAGCCTGCTAAATAAACGATTAAATTTGTTAATTTGATATATTAGTCATTACTTAGTCAAACGTGGCTCTTCAGTCTTCACTGTGTAGAATTATTCTTATGACATTTGCTACAGAGGTTACCCTCGATGGAAAGCCAGTCATCATCTGCTGACAGATCCAGCCACTTGTCCACTGTTTTTGTTGCTGTCTTTCTATCAGAGTAGCTGCAGTAGAAGTCTGAAACTTGTGTCGTTCTTTTGAAAATGTTAATGCAGTGTTGAAACCTGTACTGACAGGGTAAAAGCTAATCAGTTAAGCTAAATGAGCTACTTATCAGCATTTCACATGCTGTGTTGCATTTTGATATCCAGGTGGAAACATTAAGGAGCATTTAATGACTGAGAAAAAGGACATAGATCAGAACTTTGTTTTCAAGTGTAAATCAAATCAAGGACATTTAGATATTGGCTGAAGATTTGATTTGATTTTGTTGTTTAGAGGGGAAATTGTATTGTTTCCTTAGCAATATGAAATAACCCAGAGCTTCCCAAAGTGAGACCTGAGGCAGTGACAGGAAGCACATCAAGGTTCAGTGAAATCGTTGCAAATCATTGCACTGCTACCAGTGCAAAGCAGATTTTGGAAGAGGACTTCTTGTTTAATACCAGGCCAATTATGAACCTGTACCAGACATCACAGCCACTAAACAAGAATGAGAATATGTGTTAGTCATGTCTCAAAGAAGGATGAATGTTATAGGAATTTCCAAACTCATTATGCAAATGCTGTTATATTTTTGTCAAGTGTACAGAGCCTCCATGTAACAAACTGATTTATTCCTGTTATGATCACAGTTCATTTGTGTTAGAAATAGATGTATAGCAAGAAAAAAAATAATATTCTGTAATAAATGGTGATTGATTTATAAAGGTAATCATTATGATACAGTGCTAAACAATTTAATTGACTATCTGTCATTAGCACAAGAAAACCTTCCAGCACCATGAGGTTCTCTAATATAGGATCTTTTGCTTTAAAGGTGCAGTGTGTAGAATGTGGCATTTTAGACATCCACCGCATTTCGCCAAACAGAAACAGTGAATATAGGAGATATATGTTTCTATTTGTATATAACGTCTGTCAACATAGGAGTACAATCATCCCCATAAAATGTTTGTTTTATTTTTATTTAGTTAGAAAAATCTGTATAAAAACGATTACATTACCGCGGGCCGCTGTTTCTTGTAGGCCGACATATTGATCCACCGTGTTGTCTACGGGTGGTTTTTAGGGACAAAAAGAACGAAACGCGAATCTGTCCGCCAGATCTGAAATCTACCTGGACTGCAGGCGAAGAAGAGGAGAGGATGGCAGTGGATGCATAGAAAGTTGTTACTCTGTTCTCGGGATTGAAACTGTGTGTATAAACACACACACACAACATAACTTGTGTGCCGTGTTCACAATCACTTTTGGTCTTCACAGTGTTCCATTGCTCAGCGACGTGACGTTTTGTTACAATTAGGCTCATTCTAGAATATGAACGCTAGATGTCGCTAAAATGCCAAATTCTACACACTGCACCTTTAAGTGTGGTCTGAACATTTTACCATTTTGAAAATTCATTCAATCATTTTCTATACCCGGCTATCCCTTTCGGGTTGCGAGGGGCTGGAGCCTACCCCAGCTATCATACACCCTGAATCGGTCGCCAGTCGATAGCAGCCATTTTGAAAAGTAATGAGGAATTTCAAATTAACTTTGTATACCCAAACTTGAGACACTCACTGATAGGGGTGTCCTGATACAACTATTTCACCTCCGATACGATACCAATATTGCAGCCTTGAGTATTGGCCGATACCGATATCAATCCGATACGATATCAGCAGGAATCATTCAGACTTTTATTACCTATTTTGTAGTATGGACTGTAAGAAAAGGCTTGATCAGGTGAGATTACTCAAACAGAGAACAGTAGTCGGCAATAGTAGGTATGAGAAAAACTGACCCATTTGTTATTAACCAATAGGTTAAATAAATTTTAACCTTAAACGTAAGAATGTACTACAATTAAAACAACATGAATAAAAAATATTAGAAGACCCTGAAAAGTGACCTCAATAAATCAAACAAAAACATATTTCACCAATTGCAAAATAACCACTGTGTTGAACTTAAACATAAGCATATTCTACAACTGAATAAAATAAAAAATAAAAATATTAGAATGGGCTGCTTGTATCGGAGTGCTGATATCGGAGATTTAGGATGCAGGCCGATATAATCCGATATTTGTTTTTTTGACCGATATCTGATATCAATATCAGATCGGGACATCCCTACTCACTGAGCTTCTCTTAGAAGTCAGAAATTAAATCATATAATTAATCATATAATTATAAGCATGATGTCCAACAACTAAAACTAGTTTTTCTGTTCAGGAATTCAACAAATGACTAAAATTTGATGTTTTGATCAAGAAATAATGTGCTTAAATTTGTTTTCAGTTTTTTTGTTGAACAGTAAAAAAAATATATATTTAATATAAAATATTTGTGTTATAAAGGTTGTACATATGGTGTATTGATCATTACTGAAACATAAAAAAGGAATTTAGTAATTACCAATGCTGTTTTAAGCTAGTTGTGGCTTAAGCCTTACATTTGAGTTGTTCCAGTAAATTAATTAAGCACTGTTCATTTGTGTGAAAATTTGAGCTAAAAATATCTGCAAAAATATCCATACATGCAATACCAATCAAACACTTTTAGACAAATATCTACTATTACTGACATTGTATCATTAATTCCTGCCTCCCTAATCTGAAACCATGGTTGGCTCATTCACTCTGGGGAGTTTTGATTAATCTTTGATTTTTTTTCTGTCAATTGAAATGCCTTCACCTCCACACAGAGCAGAGGCAGCTGCCTATTGGCTGTTTTTTTTTTTTTTTTTTTTTTTTTTTTACGATGGCTGTGTGCTGGCTGAATCAGGTCTCATACATGGTGTTCCTCACAAGGTCAGGTTTGAAAGCAACTGGCTGTCAGACCTGATGTTACATCCTGAAAATGGCACTCTCCCTCTAAAAGCTGGTTGTTTTTCACTTTCTGTCTGCACACTGAAATTGTCAAAAACAATGTCGGACATTATTATTGTGAGCCACTGATGTGTTGATGAAAATGTTTGGACCCACTGAGATAATTGGACCACTTACATCATGTATCTTAGTTTATGTTAAGAGTCTCATGTCTTTCTATTTACTTTACAATTTTCACTGTTTGTCCTTTTAGATTGTCTTAATTCTTCAATCCAGTCAGTCTACAATGTTGTTAATTAATTGTTATGAATGAATAAATGTTAACACAGCATCACATTTTGAAGTATAATCATCTTTACTGTTGATACTTGCTGCATTACTCTGGAGAAGTTCTTTGTGCGTCTTTGGAGAGCCTGGAGAGTGTTCTTCTTTAATTTAGACACTTCTCTCTCTTGATCAATAAGACTGAAGCTTATAATATAATTTATAGTAGAATTAACAGAGATTTGACCATTAAACACATCAAAAATATCAAACAGCCTAATTCATAACTGTAAATTAATAAATCTTTACAGAGTCACTAATTGGACTTGCTTTTTTCAAGCAGGATTGTCATAAAAATGAGTGTGAACATGTCTGAATTTGTGTGATTCTGTCATTTTACAGTATAGCCATATTATGCAGGTTTTTCATGAATGCTCTTTAAAGCTGAAAGTCAAATCCCTCATCACTGTGTACGACCAGCCTTTCACCTCCTCCACTCCTCGGCCCCCAGGGGCCTTGAAAACAGCAACCAGTGTTTTTGAACCGGTGGGCCGAGAGGTGAAGCCATGTGGTGTCCAGAGGCTGCATCACCTCCACCCATTCTGTAACCCATCTGTCATGGCGGCCCGGACAGGAAATCAAAGCGCACCGGCCCCGTCCATGCACGCCATTGGGCCAGCGGCCGACACGATGAATGGCCTGTCAGCCGCTCTCAACGTTGCCAGTTTATTCAACGATAAATTTGGAAATGTCTGGATTTCCTCACTGGACCACATTCCGCTTCAGTGGTGCAGTCAGAGAGCGATGGCAACTCCTCCCCGCTTTGTCAACCTCAAACCTTTGGGATGGTGTGTGCGTAGGTGTGTGAGAGCGAGGACGGGGGTGGAGCATTTTTTACCACATTTGTAAGGTGGAGGTGGACAGGCTGTTGGCCTTGGCTTTAACTCAGCACAAGGAGTTGAAATGCAGAAAAACATTTAAACTCCAAATGTAAAATGACGTAAAAATACAAGCTAAGACCACTTCTGAAATTTTTATTTGAAGAGTAATTTACCCTCAATGTCAGAGGAGGTGCCTTTGCCTTGGAATTTCAGAAACTGATTGCGGTGCGTTGAGGACAAGAGGGGTGAAATTTTGATGATCTAATCCAGAATTCTGCTCAGTGGTTGGCTTTTACCATGTCAGAGATGGGATTTATGTAAAAATCAAAGTGGGTTGTGTACCAGCAGGCTGCTGTTGATATTTTTTGTAGTGCTGTCAGATGATTAAAAAAATTAATCTAATGAATTACCGGATTTATAATTAATTAATCTAATTAATCGCATTTTAATCTCATATCTGCTTAAAGTGCCCACATAAAAAAAATGAATTCCAGGATATTACAAAATTGTAGTGCATGACTAATCAAATGAATACACTAAAAAGAGAAGATTGTAAATCCACATTTTTATTGGTGACTAAATAAAACCAAAGTCAGGACAACTTATCCAGAAAATTCTAAGCTCAATCAGGCAACTCAAATTACACTTTAAGTGTTTTTCATAAATCAAATTCAAAATAAGAAAAAGGTCGAGGACATCCAGCGAACCAATAAGCCCTGATGCATTATTAAAAAATGTAGTACAAATATAGATAAATAAATTCAAAAATAGAATAAGACTAAGTCTTAAATAGACCATTCCTGTTGTCACCTGGGCTTTGTTTGGTTTGACTAGAGACGCATGTGTGAAGTGACGTGCCACTGCCATGTACGGGTCCTCCAGCTGGACAATATCAAAATGTTCATGTGCTATGATTAATCGCGATTAATTTTTTTAACGCATTAATTTGCGGTGTAATTAATTAAACAAGACAATACTAAAACAGTAAGGAATTAGAACCATAAAGAACTCAGGATTGCCTTTGTAAGCATTTGTTACTTGGACATTTATAGTTTCGACTTTTGTCATTACAATGTTAACACTCCATTTCTCCCACTAAGTTTGAAATTGTTCTTCTTGGCAAATGATGTTTCATGTGGAACTTTTAATGTCGTTAGAACTGAAATTGTCTCTGGAGTAAAATATTTTCACCCAATCTTTAAAGAAACAAGTAAGCAAGTTGTCACCTTGTTGTTTTTAATCATTTATTTTTGATAAGATGGGGTTACAGTTTAAATAATTATTCATGTGTGTGTTGTTTTTTAACTTATACTTAATATAGGAAAAGGCATTTGAACAGTTTAATGTATTGGCTATATTCACTTAGCCCTTGAAGGGACTTCAGTCATAGTGGGTGGGGGTAGGGGTCAAAAAGTTATTGAAAGTCAATGCCATATTCTATTCATCCATCCATCCCACTTGGACATAGAATACCTGATTTTATGTATTTATTAGGGCTGTCACTTTAGTGCATTGATTAGATTAATTAATTACAACGCAAATTAATGTGTTATAAAAATAATCGCAAGATTAAATATAGCACATGAACATTTCAATGCTGTCAAGTTGAAGGACCCGTACATGGCAGTGGCACGTCACTTCACACATGCATCTCTAGTCAAACCAAACAAAGCTGTAGTGACAGCAGGAATGGCCTATTTGAGACTTTTTATTTTATTTTTGAATTAATTTAACTATATTTGTACTGCATTATTTAATAATGCATCAGGCCTAATTAGTTTGCTGGATGTCCTCGACTTTTTTCTTTTTTTTGAATTTGATTTATGACACACTTAAAGTGTAATTTGAGTTGCCTGATTGAGCTTAGAATTTTCTGGACAAGTTGCCCTGACTTTGGTTTTATTCAATCACAATAAAAATGTGGATTTACAATCTTCTCTTTTTAGTGTATTCATTTGATTAATCATCCACTACAATTTTGTGATGTCCTAGAATTCAAATTCTTTATGTGGGTACTTAAAGCAGATATGAGATTAAAATGCGATTAATTAGATTAATTAATTACAAATCCTGTAATTCATTAGATTATTTTTTTTATCACCTGACAGCACTAATATTTATCTATGTTTTACCCCCCACCCCTTCCCATAAATAAATACAAAAATAAAATGAACAAGACATATTGCTTTAGTTCAGTTTTTTTTTTTAAATAAAGTTTTAAAATTGGAGGCCAGTCAATAGGAAATGCAGTTGGAAAACCCTTTTTCGATATGTAGAGGGTGATAGCCAGAGAGTTAGTAAGATTGTAAGGGCCTGTGCAGTATAAAAACACTGATGATTTTTTCGATTAAAAACATTTTAAAGCCACACAAGAGGGTTTGTTGGATGTACTGATAAAAGTAGCTGTTTGAAGGTATTTTGTTGTTTTTGCTAAACAGTAACCTTCAATCTTATTCTTTGTTGCTTAACTCCCCCCTCTGTTTCCATGAAATGGTTTAATCTTTTCTCAGATCAAAACTGTTGTGGGGCCCAATGTGTGATCCTTTCACAAGGGCCCACAGTTCCTTTCAGCTCTCCGAAAACATCTGCAGAACTTTAATACTTTGAGTCCAAGCTCTGACCTAACTCCATCAACAGTGCAAACTCTTCCCCATTTACACAGGTCATTAACTGAAAAATGGTCTTTCAGTTCAGCTGGTCTTGATTTTAAATCTGAACATTGTAGGACTCTCCCTGAGTAATTTTAACCTCAATCACTGAGGAATATTAGCCTTACAATTTGTATTAAAGTATGACAGTTATTTCTATTTGCAGCTGAGGAAGCTTGAAGATATGATTTAAAATGTTCTTTCCCTAAATACTGAATCAGTTTTCTGTCTTAAAGGCTTGTAGCAATGACTTTATCATCCATTCTGTGCAGTTAACCTTAGTTCAGCTGAAGCTCTTTTTTTGTCAAATCTCAGAAACTTCTTACTTCAAATGTTATTTTGAAAAGCAACTTGCAGTTTTTATCATCAGTAAAAAAATCCTGAAACAGATCAACCATGTGAGCATTAAATACCAGTTAACATTTACAAACTAGCATGTGTTCAAAGTTGGTTAGTGCCAAAGCTGAGGCCAAATGTATTTATTTTGTTAGTGTTCATCTTCGCTTCTTGCACCATTTCATTTAATCTCGATTTCAAAATGAAAATGCAACACAATGTTCAGCATCCTTGATTTTCTGCAGAACTGAATAGGGCTTTCACTTCACACTTTCTATTCAAATGTCTGTTAAAGCATGGAGGTCAAAATCTGCTCTCTAACTGTAAATTAACATTTGATTTGAAACCAAACAGCTCTGCAGCACATGCCTGGTCCAACAGAGGGCGCTCCCAGCACAACCCAATCATCCATACATATGCTGCTTTTTTCACCTCAGTTGACGATAGTGAAGTACAGCCTGAGAAATGGAGGCTGTGTGTTGATAAAGTGTACAGGAGCTGGCTTACTCCCCATCCACAACAAATCTGCTGCAGTGGAGGAGTGGTCAGCAATGTACAACAGCGTCCACTGTTACATCAGTAGTTAAAGCCCATTGGCTAGGGGTAGAAAGGACTAATTAGACCCATTTACATCAGAAATACAAATCTTTAATTCAGTGAAGTCAAGATGTGTAAAACATTATTCTAATCAGAATGCAGTGATTTGCAAATCCTTTTCAGTCTGTTTGACTGAATATCCTATTAAATACACAGAAAAGAACAGACATTCATTGTTCAAACTGATAGACTTTGGTTTTCAAATATTCACTCACTTTGAAATTAATGCCTGAACATGCTCTAAAAAAGCTGAGACGAGATGGAAAAAAGACCAGGAAACTTGATGAATCCTCAAAAAACACATGTATGGAACATTTCACAGGTAAACGGATTGAATGGAAACAGATGAGTGTCAAGATTGGATATAAACACTTGAACAAAATTGTGACACCCTTTTGTTAAAGAAAGACAAACCGACTATGGTCACTAAAATAACTTGAAACTGACAAAAGTAATAATAAATAAAAATTTACTGAAAATCAACTAATAAAAATCAGATGTTGCTTTTGAACTGTAGTTCAACAGAATCATTTTAAAAAACAAAATAATGAAACAGGCCTGGACAAAAATGATGGTACCTCTGGAAAAGTTAAAATGATTTGACCATAGGGACATGTTAAACTAAGGTGTGTCCTGTAATTAGCATCACAGGTGTCTTGGAATCGGTCAGTCTGCCTATTTAAAGGAAAAAGTAGTCACTGTGCTGTTTTGTATCGTAGTGTGTACCACACTGAACATGTCATGGCTGTCTTAGGAGATTAGAAAGAAAATTACAGACAAGCATGTTAAAGGTAAAGGCTATAAGACCATCTCCGAGCAGCTTTATGTTCCTGCAACTAGTGCACATATTATTCAGAAGTTTAAGGTCCACGGGACTGTAGCCAACCTCCCTGGATGTGGCTGCAAGAGGAAAATTGATGACAAATTGAAGAGATGGATAATAAGTATGGTAACAAAAGAGCCCAGAACAACTTCCAAAGAGCTTAGAGGTGAACTCCAAGGTCAAGGTACATCAGTATGAGATCACACCATCCATTACTGTTTTAGCCAGAATAGACTTAATGGAGGACGACACTGTTGAAAGCAAATCATAAAAAAACGCGTCTGGGTCTTGCCAAAATGCATATTGATAAGCCACAAAGCTCCTGGGAGAATGTCCTTTGGACAGAAGAGACAAAACTGGAGCTCTTTGGCAAGTTGCATCAGCTTTATGTTCACAGACACAAAAAGAAAGCATAAAAAGAAAAGAACACTGCACCTACTGTAAAACATGGAAGAGGCTCAGTTATGTTCTGAGGCTGCTTTGCTGCATCTATCAATAGTTTAAAAAGTGAAATCTAACTTCAGTACCAGGCGTGTGTACCTGTGATTGTCAGTTAACCACCATAACAGCATGTCAACAAGAGTAAAAACACATAGTTGGTATATTTCCTCAAAGTACGCACAAAATGCAAACTCATGACTTTTTAAGGCAACCTCCTCATCAATGTGTGGACGTACTACAGCCTACACTTGAGAGAGTTTAATATCCAGCGGCTACAGTTGTTTCTTCCGGAGTTGGTGGAGTTCAGAACATTAATATGCATATTGGTCTTGCTCTCATCAGTCCAGACAGAAAAAAAACAATATAAGAATGCTAATGCTGCTCTGTGTCTGCTTAGAGTGTAAATAAGCTATTGTTTGCTGCACTAGAACAATTATTTAAAGGGAGAATATGCCTGTTGTTTTATCTTTAAAGATTTATTTTTTGGCTCATTTCCTCTGCTGGGCAGAATGGTGGATGGATTTAGAGAGTAGGGCAGAAAGTGGGGAATGACATCTCATGAGAGGCAAAAAACTGGAGTTGAACCCAGGCCAGCTGTGTTGGGGAGGAGATCATCCTTTAACATGAGCATGTCTTCTTACTTGATTGGTTGTTGACATGCCATATATGTTTTAATTTATTTTACAATGCTGTTCTGCCTGGAGTGACCAATTATTTCAAATACTGTTCTTAAAGACACCCACTATTTACTCTTTTTAACAAGTTTACACACATCCCAGATGTTCAAAAACTTGTTTTAAAGTTTTTTTTAATTATTATATGCTTAAAGTGCACTCATATACGGACCTTTGGCATGCACCTAAACCCCTCTGTTTCAGCCCCGCTCAGAACAGTCTGTTTTAGTGTAAATACTCGTGAGTTGTGCATGAAGAAAGCACCCTCAGAAAGAAGGAGTTGTGCCAGCTTTCCAGAGTTGTAGGATATAAATGACAAATGGCATATTTTTCAAACAGACTGTTGGAGCACATCGTTTCTGTCCTGTGGTGTTTGTTGACATGTCATGGAGACATATTTTTGTCCAGAAAACAAAAACAAATACATCAAATGGTGTATTTTGCATAATATGCGTGTTCATGAAGGTTCTGGTGGTTGCCTACAAAACTGTCAATAAATACAATATATATAATAATCAACATGATCTGATGGGCTATCTTACTTTGTAGAAATATAAATTGTTGCCAGAAATATTCGACCCTATGTGGACAGCTGCACAGCAGTCTGGGTTGTGTTGCTTTGACAGTCCATACGATGCAGATGCTTCAGTTTTCCTCTTCTATGCTGCCAAGCTGCAGCTACTCGGAGATCCCCCAACCTCACAGGTGGTGTGCCTAAATTCCAACTTAAACATACACTTTCCATACCATTGGAGGGTTTCCTCATAAGATGGTACTACCCTCACAAAGACACATCCAGTTAGCTTCCACCTTTGCCCTTATGGTGTGTTCAGTTTGATCTTGGAGGTCAGAATGCTTAAGGGTGTCTTCACACCAACCATATTTAGCGCCCACCAAAGAAGTTTTGGCCCAGGGTTTGGTACATTAGTATCAATGTGAATGCAACCACCGCACTTTGGTGCGCACCAAATCAGCCGGTCCGAGACCTCCATGAAGGGGTGGTCTCGATCCGCTCCATCTCCCTACATTTGGTGCGGTTTCACTGGTGTGAAACAAAGTGGTCCGAACCGATCTACTTTTGATGCATTACTTCCTGTTAACCCCACGGTTGAATCTTTTGCTTACTCAATTTTTCGATTTGTTTATTCTGGGTGAGGATACGATGATTTACGAGGGTCCAGAAGGTCGCTGATGCTGTCTCAAACATGTTAAAAAACACACTTGAAGGAAAATGTAGAAGAGAACGAAACGTAAACATTGGTTGTCTGGTGTAGGAAATGGTTACCATGGTAGCCTCTTCTTCATTCTCCTCCACAACGCCAACCAAGCTCCAGTATCCCTCACATTTTAAGACAGATGTACAAGAAATCTAAAATAAACTCTTTATTTTTCTAAGTTTGTTCCGCTGTTGGCTCGAGAAGATTTGGTAAATTGTTGATTTTATTCAGTTTAACTTCATGTAATTCTTTTTAAATCTACACAATGGAAAAAAATGATGAGTTAGAGTTCAGTTAAAGGAACAAATCATGGCATTAGGGTGAAAGGAATATCACATCACTTATCTGGGATTTTACTGGGAATAAAATTAAAAGCCCTCATTCCCTCGATTATAGTTATTTTAAATAATGCTAATTTCCTCTAAGAAGCAGCCTCTCAGCCAACTCTAACCAGCCTCCCCAGAGATTTGGCTCACACAGCTCCCTCTGGGTCCGACCACTCAAAGCACTTTAACACCGCAGGTCACATTTAACCCATTCACACCATTTCTACTGATGGCAGATGATGATTTGAGGTTTCTTTACATTATACTCCTTATGGCACCACTGATGTTGTAGACTGAGCAGATTGTAGTTAAATACTTTGTCCAAAGACACCTAAACATGTGCAGGGTGGGAATTAAAAGCAACCACGGTGCTGGAGGTCTTTTCAGCTTAAGGTGCTGAAAAGGTGTTTCGATACAATGACGACATTAAATCAGTGTTGCTGCACAGATCATTTTACTATTCACTCCTTCCAGGGCCACACCAGAAAGCTGCATGTCCTCACATGGGAATCTTGCAATCTTGTCCTGTCTTTTTTACATGCCTCAGACAGGGGCCCAGCTGAGGAGGATGTGGCTTAACAGGACTGAGCACTTAACATGGCACTGTTGGACTGCTTTGTGTGGAAGGCAGACAAATTGGCCAGTTGCTTTGTTGTGGACGAGGAGTTGGCTAGCTACTTCACACATAAAATGTCTATTAAATCAAATCAAATGTTTGTTTTAGATAAAGAAAGAGACCATAAAGCTTTTTAAATGCAAATAAATGCATCTTCCCTTTTAATTTTAAAATACTGCAATAAAATACCATCAAAGCAACGAGCAAAAAAAGACACACAGCCAGATTTTGTTTATTATCTTGTAATGTAAGGTTGGAGCCCAAAGTACTTACACAGAGCCTTTCCTCAATTTTCTCGAAGTGTACCTCCTGTCGTTGAGGTCAATAGAGCAACGGACAGCCACGCTCTGCAGCACCCTCTGTCAGATTAGGTGGCTTACTGCTCCATGTGTCACAATGTGCAGCTGAGGTGTATTTTTTTTTCAAGTGTATATTTACAGTTTGAGTATGATTTTTATCCCTTTGCATAAACAGATATTCAAATATTGAGTACAAGGTGACAGCCCTGATGTGAGCGGCCGTGCAGTGCATCAGGCAAATAAGATTTGTACTCCTTTCAGATTTGTTTCAATAAAACAGACTAAAACTCACAGGGTATCATTGTTCTGTTCTGTCTGAAGGATGATCTGACATCTTTGATTTTTCTGATTATGTTGAGAGCCTCTCAGAATCACCTCAATATGTACAGAAAGATGAAAAGCCCAGGCTGCTGTGTTGCCACTCTGCAGAAAGTCTTATAAGATACTGATCACAAAAATAGACCAAAAAGTGATCACACATATCTCTCCATATGTCACAGAATACGTTCTAAGATGTTTTGCTCACAGAACTAATCACCTTCATCAGACATCTCTTGCAGATAGAACCATCCCCTGATAGGAAAGAAATGCCTCTCTTTGCTGTATGCTGGGGTGAAGGTTTGTGGTGTGTTACCAATAAACATGTGTTGCTGTACAGAAGTGTGGTAAAAATGTGCTCCTCCCCTTCAAGTTTAAGTTTGCTAATATCACAGCATTAAGTAAGCTAACTCTGCGGCACGTCTTTGTCTATTAGGGATGGGATGAAATATCATCTGGCAAAATATCGCGATACAGATCGTGACGAAACACATTGAGTTTGAAAAAAGTAGATCGCGAAATAAAGACGTCACGTCCGGTAGCAGGGCATGTGACCAGAAGTGACAACAACAAACATTAGCACCAACTACCTTACCTCCAAAAAGCCTAACCATGGAGTCGAGTGAGGTTGAAATTGAGGACGCTCCGCCTGGATACAAGTCATCTGTCTGGCAGAATTTTGGCTTTCTCATTAAAAAAGGCAAAGACGACAATAGAGTAACTGACAAGACTAAGACGGTGTGTAAACTTTGCTATGCTGTCATTCTGTGCACCGCCTCCAACACAACAAACATGAACCACCACTTTCAGCGTCACCATAAAAATGTGAAGACGACCCTGGCGAAAACGAGCCTACCGCTCATTAGCATACACTCTATCTAACCTCTCCAGGGTTAGAGAGAGCCCCAAGAAGTTTCTTCTTGGGGCTCTTCTGTCTGTGTGAATCCCACCTTCTAGCTTCTTACATAAAACAAAACACGACTGCAGAAGGCAGTTTGTCCACTTCCTCATTTGCTGGTCATCGCGCACGCCCCCAAACACAGTCACGCACATGGCGCACGCTCCAGAGCCAAAGTTTCCAGGTCTGCTTATTATAAGCGATGTTCTTTTTTTGAATAGATGCTTGGTATTGTGATATTAAAATGTAATGCAGACGAAAATTAACACACTTTATGTAGATTTCTGTTTTTAAAAAGTAGTATATCACATTAGGAAAGGAAATAGCTGGAGGTTGCTTAGTTTGGGCTTGTTTTTATCGACCAGGTTGCTTATTTCAGAAGCAAAATGAAAAGTTACTTTTCATAGAGGGTAACTAAGTAAAGTAATGAGTTACTTTTTTCAGAAGTAATGAGTAAAGAGCAAACACTACTTTTTAAAAGTAAGTTACCCAACACTGTTAAAAATCTAAGTGGTTTCCGAAAAACAAGGTAGAGCATTTCTTACGGGCCTTTCTTAAGTTTCAGTTTCATTTTTCAGCACCACTCTCACTCCACCATGAGGCTTGAGGGGAAGCATAGCACCATAGCAGATAGAATAGCCCCCATAAACAATCCAATAGTCTCTCTGTTTTGGAAGATCAAGATACATTACATTCTTTATGGTCTAATATCATCATATTGCACACCCCTATATCATGATGGCTAAGATTGGAGAGATGGAATATTTAAAGTCTCTGTCCCTCCACTTTCTGTATTCGTGCCCTCAGACACACCGTTTAGGGACCAGAGATCTTCAGCTGCCTCCAGAAAAGTATCCACCCTTCACTGCATTGTGATTTGAGTTATTGAGGATCTCTCCCTGACAACCATTTATTAACAATTTAGGCAACGGGCTAGCTAGTGTCGTCAATAAATCAAGAAACTTTGTATAAATCATATCAATCTGCAGACTCATGTCCTGAAGTTGGTGTCATATTAGTACAACAGACAACCATGCGGCATTTACAACACTTGACACATGTCATAATGAACGTGTCACTTTGATTTGTTTGAATTATTCAATCACTGCGTCTGCACACAAATAACAGTGTCCCCGAGCCGAGGAGCAGAAACTACAATCTGCTCGGCGGTACAAGCTGTCGATGGGAATGACAGCACACATTTCATGAGACACGTCTACAGGCTGTGCCACTAAATTCTGCAATGATTCACTCCAGCTCCACAATCAAAACAGAACCCCATTGACGACGATCTCACACAGCCATTCTGCTCTCTGCGTTTTGCTTTATCCAAATTTCATTCTCGAACTCTGAGAATATTCTGCATGCTATAACGGCCACTTTATCCATCTTTAACAAATTCGACGCTGCGCTGAAGATGGCAAATCTTCACGGGGCAGCAGAATGATGAATTTAAAATCTTTAGTTGGTATTCTCTTTTAACTCGGGGAGCAGGGCCCATCCATCCAAGCATTAAACTAATCACAGTAGCAGAGAATTACTGACTTTTTTGAAGTGAAAAGGATGATTTCCATTCCGGTCTTCTTCAAGGCAGCATTAGGCATGCAAAAGGAGCCCTGCTTTGATTATGACCTTGGTTGTAAATTCTAAGCAAATCATCGAGGCCTGCTTCTATAGGCGGCAGGGCTGTAAAAGTATGGGCATCTTTATGGAACAAAATGAAAAGAATTTTTACAGCTAAATCAATTTGGCAGCACACAAAGCTCATATTTCATAGCTCCCTGCATATGAATTCTTTCTCAGCGTCAGCTTTGACCTCCCTTGTGGTTGCGTGTAGTGCACTGCTCGGTGTGTTTCTGCATTGTTATTTTCTCGACGGAGAGCTCCAGGCCTGAAACTGCTTCATCACTGCAGAGCTGTGTAAACGGTTGGAGTTTTGTGCCTTCAGTCTTGTGTCCTGTTCTATTTTCTGCCTGATGCCGTGATGATGATTTTCTGAGAAGGCTCTTCTTGAATATTAAAGCTGCAGCTAAAAAGCATGCTGTACTGTACAGTAGGACTGAGTTTAAAGCTTCAGCTGTTTGTTTTCAAAAGAGATGGATGAGGTAACAGTAGCAGTTGCTGGATTACAGGTTAGGCTGAGTCAGTAACAGTGAAATGAAATATTGCTAATAATTATTATTCCAGCATTCATTCTTAAATTACCTGTATCCTTTTTGGGGTTCTGCAGGGCTGGAGCCTATCCCAGTTGACATTTGGCTAAGGGTGGGGTACACCCTAAACAGGCCTCTGGCCAATCACAGGGCCACATAGACAGACAACCACTGATGCTCACACTGATACATAAGGGAAGTTAAGAGTCACCAGTCAACCTAATGAGCATGATTTTTTTCCATGAGAGGAGGCAGGGGTGCCTGGCGAGAACCCAAACATGCACAGGGAGAAAGTGCATGCTTTCACATCTCAAGGAGCTAACCACCTATAAATTTATATTCAGCAGAGAAAAAAATATGATTAAGGCAGGTCTATGATTGGCCCATGGATCTATCACTAGCTTTAGTTCTTACTTTAGTCCACTTGTCTCCGCCCACCTCCCTTCCTTTGACCACACACCCAACACAGCATCGTGTGGATGACTGTTCAACATGAGACTGGGATCCACATTCAAGAGTTGCTACTGCTAAACAGAGATTTTTACTTGCTGCCATGATGGGATTCATGTTGTTTGGGATTTTTGTATTTGTATAAATATATGTATATGTGTCTCATTTATGTTTATATGCATATATGTGTATCCATAAAAGGAAACATTTGTCTTTAGCCCGCCTTATTGTAAAGTGTCTAGAGATAACACTTGTTATGAATTGGCACTATACAAATAACGATAGATTGAGTGATTAATTGGCACACTATCTGCTGCACCACAGTGATGCCCTTATCCCACAAAGCTCAATACATTTATTGATTCACATTGTAAATGTTAGAAATATAGTGCTTTGACTACAGGTTTACATGTTTAAGTTTATGCCTGTTCAATACTTTTGTATTTATTTTATGTATTTATTGAAAAGTGTGCAATGTTAAAAATTAAACCAGCCATGAGTCTCTTCTATCAGCATTTTGCCACCTCCATTCCACAGCCCAGAGGATCTCTGAAAGCAGCAACCAGTGTTATTGAACTGGTGGGCCGAGAGGTGAAGCTGTGTGGTTTCCAGAGGCTACATTGTCTCTGTAACCTATCTGTCATGTAGGTCAGGACATGAGGTCAAAGTGCAGGGAGTCTAAAGCTGGAGATGGTTATATTATGTCCTGGTTAGGAAGTTATTGATTAAATTGATTAATTTAAATTATTTTCTGCATAACATTTAAAAATGAGAATATACATTATTTTTCACAACTTAGTTTAAGCATAAGTTGTTGCAATGTTTGAAAACATAAATACTAAAAACTGTACATTTTATATGATGTTAGACCTTTTAGGTGTTGCACAAACACATGCTAAGACTTAAATATTGATTACAGAGCTCAATGATAATATACTGTGACAATAGTTTTAAATGTTTGTGCGCATGTGCAATATTTTTATTTTTTATTTTGTCATGGGACACTTCCCACTACCTCCTCTGTTTGGTTTAGTGCAATATTTCTTCTATTTATGTAATGGCTGACTTTTTTAAATCTCTATCAGTACAATTCGTCAATTGTCATAGGTCACTTTTAACTGACAGTGTTAATCGTTATTTCTTGCATAGCCCTTCTGTTCATATTTATCTTTTATACCATTTATTCTGGCCCTAATAACATTCATATTCTTGTACACGTATTTGTTGACAATATCACTGTGTTGTTACAATCCAGGAAGCCAATGCAACGAAATTTCATTCCAAGTGCACTGCAGTGTAATTTGCGTAATGACAATAAAAGGAAGTCTAAGTCTACAAGTTGCCTATGTTCAAACAACATTATTGACATTTAATGACAAAATTACAGCATGTACTTTAACTGATAGAGGGAAAGTCTGTTTAGTTTTTGAATATATTTTCATAACAAAGTCACTTGGAGGATTTTTTGAGCAGGAAAACATCAATGAATATTGTAAGTCTAGTTTTTTGGAGAAGAAATCTGGGGGTTTATTTTCAGGCCAAGCCCTCCTGGATACTTCAAAATACAATACCAATTTGTATTTCTAAAGGGAGAAATAATAACCAACTAGCATTTCCAAACCTTTTTTGAGGAGTATATATTTGATGTTGCCCCTTGTTTCCCAGCACTAGCATCAGCACACGCAGGAGGTCATAACCATCTTCAGATGCTAACCATTTTCCTCTGTGTTTGCATTAAAGAGGGCATCCTGCAGGGTGATCTGCGTGAGATTTCAAGTGAGTCACCGTGGCTTTACTGTCCTCTCTGCATTACATTCAGCTCAGCTACTGTTTGCTTTTGCAAAGCATATTGCACAATCACTCTTTATGCCTGGAGCCTGTGTTCATCCACAACCAATTGTCTGAGAGTACTCCACATTATAATATCTCTGCAGCCCAGACCGTGCTGCATCGCTGCAACAGAAATCCATCATAAGCCACCTCCATCATGTACGCCGGGCGAGGCATGTTGCAGAAAAGACCCGAATTACCGAGTCAGTGCGAGCAGGGGGATGCATGTAAGGGGGGAATATTTTCTATTTTAAAGCAGCCCTTGGCAATGTCAAACAATGGCAGCACTGATTGTTCAAGAGTGGCAACTTTGAGAAAAACTGAGCCACAAAGACCTAGAAGTCCTGCTGTGTGTTGTGAGCAAACTCTATGTATGTAGCCACTCCTGCTTTTCAATGAGAGAGGAAACAATCTAACAGTGTTATGGCGAGCCTCTCCCACGGGAGCGCCATCCCACTGCTGCGACGAGAAGTTTCAATTTGTCATTCCCTGTGGGTGAAGTAGTGCACACACCTGACACGAGAATTAAATCTGGGCAAATAGAGCGCATCCCCGGCTTCCCAGTTTGTAGGGATGCTCTGGCTCTCTCCCTGTCTTCTTCTGTGGCTCTACCGGGTGCTTGCATAGAAATCAAGCTTTAAAAAAAAATCCCCACCGCATTTGGAAACAATGCAGGCACGCTTTTGAGAACATGGGGGGCTTTTTAGAGCAGAAAGTCCGACCCGTTATTGTCATCAGGATATGAGAGAGCCTCTTCTGAACATTAAAATGTGGACTGACTCAGAGCCAGCTGAGTGCTTTTTGTAGATAAATGAGCCTCATCGGGTAATAGCATAACGCAGCGATCATCTTCAGAAGTCACTCCGGCTACTCCTGCACTTCGCCGTTCCATCGCTCATGATTCATTTCTGGCAGCTTCAGATTAAATTGTATACTTAAGCACCATTACAGGTCCTTGGACTTCAGCAGAGAGTGGTTCACCAGCATAAATATTGATCGTACCACAGTTAAGTATTCAAATAGGATGTGAAATCAGGCAGCAATATTCCCTTTAAAGGAGGCACATTAATATAAAACGCATGTTTCGCTCCACTTGCCCCACCGCCTGCCTTCTTTAGCAGCAGAAGATCTCGGTGGTGTCAGGAAGCGTGTAGCATGGGGTCAGTCAAACATCTGCCTCTCTCACCTGGCATCCTATTACACGCTACCTGCTGCAGTGCACGCGTCAAATGGTGTTAAGGTAATGAGAGGCACTTGGCTGTGGCTGCCTTGAGTAGCATATGCTCAGTCCAATAAGATTGCTGTTTGATGTCCTGAGTCGTTAATAACAGGGAGAGCTGTGAGATCAGGCCGGGCAGGATGGGAAGATTAGCCATAAAAAATAAAAAAAAAAGCAGCAGCAAGGGAGAGTAAATCCAGATAAACTCATTTGGATGAGCTTTTATTTGTAGGATTGAGACAATAAGCCCCCTGTTTAAGACACTGTGGTGCTGAATAACAATATTCTGTTTAAGTTACAGGAAACAAAACTCAATATTCCAAAACAGGGGCTGAAATCCGTAGACTCCCTGCTTCTGTCATCACAAGTATGTCCCACCTTTGTCAAGACAGCATCTGGACTTGTTACATAACAGATGCCAGCCTTAAGCAAGGCTGCCCATATGGGGGGATAAAGGGGAAAGCTTTCTGGGGCCCAGCCACTGAGGACAGCATTTGGGGGTCAGCAATGAAATGGTTCATTCTATTAGAGCAAACACATACTTAAAGGGACTGTGAGGAGTTTCTCAGTAAAAAGTCTCACTTTTAGATATATGCCTGATCGAAATACACACTTTAAGATGAGTTGTATAGCATCAAAATAGGTTATCTATAAATGCTATTCCTTAGCTTCGTGGTCGGGTCGGACAGGGCTGGACTGGCCTGGATACTCAACTTCAGGAACGAGACAATTAAAACTAGGGCAAATTTATATTATTCAGACAGGTCTTAGAGCACCGGGCTGTAAGTAGCGATATATAGCCAGCAACAAAACTATGATACTAAGTTTTCCAAAAATTGCTTGTTGTAACACATCAAAAACTACCACTACGTAACTAGAAAGAGATACATTACTTCGTCACCTTGCATCCTGTAAGTTGTTGAAAAAAGAAGTTGAAAAGCAATGCAGAGTTCTGAGGAAGGTCCGAGCTTCATTTATTAGCAACAAAACAACAAGCACACATTTAGACTTGGGTAACGTGTTTTGGTGTGTTCAAGTTGTAGTCAGAAGTAGGAATTTCCGAGTTCCTAGTTGGAAACTGCAACTGGAACATCCCCCGAAGTCAGAATTTCTTACTGGGAACTTGGTGAAACCTCGCCACCCCCGAGTTGACAATCGAAGATGGATGCCCCCAGTGTGAACAGTTATTTAGCTCCTGTAATAATCATTTTATTTGCACTTCTGACTGGGGTGTGTCGCTCTAGATCAGCTGTATACATAGTATTGTTAGACTTATATTTACAAAAATGCTGCCATAGTGATAATCACATTCTTCATGTGATATTTGTGAACAACAACGCAGGTCGTGCTAACAACAGCTAACAATAGCCTGGTAGATCGGCATGTTTTTTTCCGACTTCAACTGGAACGCCGATAAGTCGGAGATGATGTCACTCCCAGTTCCGAGGTTACTGGAACACAGCATTACGACAGTCGCAGCAGGTGCTCATGGGTAGCAGAGTCCTAATGTCCCTGGTAATAGATTCTCCTCACAGTCTCTTTTAAGTAAATCAATTACTGTTCATTATAAAAAATTAGACAGCTTTGAACCTCCCATCACTTAAATGATACAGGCCTTTTTAATCTTGTTGTGAGGGGTGGTCCCAATGGGGTGTTGTGCCTGTATTGGCCTGTATTACTGGATTAATTTTAAGAGTACCAGGTCTGAACATCAATCGGGCTGCCAGAGAACAAAAGAAAGGGAAAAGAGGGAAATGGCGAGGGCTTTTGACCCAATCAAAAAGCTCCAGCAGCTGATCTGAGCGACACAGGGGCTAAATTAAGAAGGGACACCCACAACAATGTCTGCCCAAGAGCAGGAGGACAGAAGGAAGCCCATCAGTGAGGGCATGCTTTCATCTAAATCAGTCTAATGAAATGAGCCGGCTAATTCCTCGAGCCGTTCAAGGACCCAGACATTTCCCTGGGCGAGCCTGGCCACAAGTAAATACTCTTGTCCACAAATTCTCCATTAGCATCTGAAGTCTTTGTGATCAGTCATGGCCATCACATGATATTCAATTCGACATTAGCTCACAAATAATGTGCCTTTAGGCAAGTGTAGGTATGTAGGTATGTAAATTTGTCCAAATAATTTTTCTTGATTTTTTTCCATATATCCATCACAGAAATATTTCACTAATCCATCTGGGAAAGTGCAGTTCGACAATGTTATCAGGGCACAGCCTTTAAAGCAACAGCTACCTCTGATTGGATGATCATTCAGTTCATCACACTCATCACAGACCAATCCATATCAAGCAACGCTGCTATGTATGACATAGCAACTCGCGCTGTTGTTAGCCATTAGCTTAAACTACCTTCGACTATCATCTTACATTAAATTACACTACACAGATGTATCATTTAACTCTTATATGGGACATGAACCCTGTAAAAGACAATCCCCACCAAGTTTTCCTGGTAGACTTGTGAGGAAAACAGATATTGCTGAGTATCACTGAGTAACCATGACGACCATAGACTAACTGGCATATCCGCGAAGGATTTTCATGTTCTCTTCCAGTTTCTCAGTGATCCCTGGTCGGGAAAAGAGCAAAATCAAAACATTTCTTATAAGACAAGCTTCAAGTGACATTCTTTCCTCCTCTTTCAAAGAAAAAATTGAGTCTATTTCCGATTAAAAAAACAACAACAGATTGTTTCAGAAGCCGCCATTATTTTTTCAAACATGCAGTCACTCCCTGTTTTCGTCACGTCTACAGCTCCCACCCGTCTTCCCTGGTTGGGCCATTAAGTATTTAGCGAGTGAAGTCGTTGGACATTGGAAGTTGGCAAGACAGACACGTAGGATTTCAGAATCAGGCAGGTCCATCTGCTCTGCAAGGCTTGGTAGGCCCACCCACTGAGTGGTTGAAACTGATAATAGTGGAAAGAAACAGTGTAACACTTTAATTCACCTGAAAAGACAGTGTTTTTAGTCATTTGCAGGATTAGTTTCGATGATGATCAATAAGAAAAATGTAGAGTATAATCTGATTTATGTTTACCCATTTTTTCTCTGAGCATACCGATATATCATTCATTCAACTTTTGTTGCCTCCCATTCATAACCTCCACCAAGGAGGTTATGGTCTTTGCCGGCATATGTTTGTCTGTTTGTTTGTTTGCAAGGTTACACAAAAACTACTGGATGGATTTTGCTGAAATTTTCAGGAGATATTGGAAATGACCCAACCTAAAAATGATTCGATTTTGGTGGTGATCCAGAAAACCACCATCAGGGGACAACATTTTTGCTCAATAACTGTCTAACTAGGAAACCATCGGAAAGCGCAGACCTCTGCCAGCGCCAAAGTCCTCACCCATATTGTGATTATCACCATCATTATTTATCCTACCTTTATTTCATCAAAATATTTAGATTCCTTGACCATGAAAACAGACCATTAGCAACTGGATTCATAATGATATCTATTGTAGTTCCATAGTTATTCACGTTTTTTGTCATGGCAGATCCACAATCCCAATCTGGACGTTTCCTGAAAATGTTACCGAAATCCGCCAATAACTTTTTGAGTTATGTTGCTAACAGAGGAACAAACAACCAAAAAAGAAAAAAAAAAAACAGACACCAGCAATAACATAACCTCCTGGTGGAGGTAACTCTTCATGATATCATCATGATTCTGAGTGCTAGGTGTGGGTTTCTGTGGTCAAGTAATCATATTATGATGGCAACTTTATCATAGAACTATTGCTTATAGATGTAACAGCTATATGTTGGCTATATGTTGGCTGAAGTTTGCATTCCCAGAGTGCTTTCTAATTACCTCCGCCAAGGAGGTTATGTTTTCGGGAGAGTTTGTTTGTCTGTCTGTCTGTCCGTCTGTCTGTGAACAAAATAACTTAAAAAGTTATGGATGGATTTTGATGAAATTTTCAGGAAATGTTCAGCATGGGAAAAGGAAGAACTGATTCGATTTTGGTGTTGATCCGGATCAGCGTCTGGCCGCCATGGAGAAAAATGTGATTTCGGTGAATAACTACTGAACTAAAATAGATAGATATAATATTTATGTTCAAAATCCCTATATGGCTGAGGACTGTGACACTGGTGGAGGTCTGCGCTCTCCGAGTGTTTTTCTAGATTGTAGTGCGACACTGGTCAGTCTCTAAAATTTCATCATAAATGTTGCAAAAACAATACAAATAATTGGCCAGATGGCAGTCAGTTAGATTTAATTATGTCATAAATTTGAAATAAAATCTGTGGACTTTATCATTGTCATTGCCAGGCCAGGCATTGTACTTGGACTTTGTTTTGTTTTATGTCACTACAAGCATGACAACATAACTTGATGCCTTGTTTTTTAAGATAATGTTTAATTTTATGAATGAGTTGCTGAATGTAATGTCTTGTTTTACCTCAGAGTAAAAACAGAAGGAAAGAACAAGAAGTGTGGTTTATACGCATAATTACCTGAATGAATATACACTCAGTGATATGATACCAGCTGCTGTGACATCAGGCCTTCTCTATATTATAAACCTGACATTAAAGTTTGAGATGTTTCAATAACAGCAGCTGAGGATCTACATTGCCCTTGGAAAACATTATCAAATTGCAATAACAAAGTGTTTGACAGCTCACTTCACACTGACTGCTGCTGTCAGTCGGTGCTTTTTTCCACTCAGTGCCTGTCATTCCACTCACCCACTGACTGTGACGTCATGTGGATGCCCTCTTTAGATATGGAGATGAGAGTAAACAGACTCTTCTTTCAAAAGCCTCATTGTGGAGTTAGTTAATTCATCTCATTATCTATTCTACTTTACCCTTTCAGGGGTCCTGGGGCCTGTAGGTGGGTGGCACCTTGGACAGGTTGCCAGCTGACCACAGGACCATCATCTAGAAACCATTCATGCATTCACACCTACAGGAAATGAAGGATCACCAATTAACCTAATGAGCATGTTGTTTGTATGTGGCAGCGAAGTGGGGGTACCTGCTGAAAACTCATTGATGTGGCAGGGAGAACATGCAAACACCACACAGTAGGTCCACAGGGAGTCAATCCAGCAACCTTCTTGCTGTGAGGCAAGACTCGCACCTCATGCTGCAACATGGTGGGGCCTCATTATTTCAAAATGTACTAATCAGAAACATTTATTTAAGGAACTACAGCCAAAAAACCAAGTAATTACAAACACAGCTGCACATGAAACAATATATTTGAAGTCTCTTGCCAAATATATTTCATTTTAGCATCCTGTAACCATCTCTTTTTCATCTCAAGTGGATTTTTCTTCAGTTTTCCAGCACTGTGCTCTAGTTTTAACCAGAGCAGAGGGGGTCTGCCATTTGTCCCTTTAACTCAGAACCTCTAAGATGAACTGACTAGCGAATAATGAAGAACCATTGCTTGAACCTGGCACTCCAGATGGACAGTTCCATATATCCATTACAGAAATATTTCACAAATCCACCTGGAGAAGAGCCCTAAAAAATGTTTTCAGCGGGCAGAATCTTCAAAAATAACTGCAGCTGCTGATTGGACAATCGATCTGCCACTCACAATTATCACAGACCAATCAGTATCAAGCCAGCAGTTTGACCCAGTTAGCCATTGGCTTACACTCCAATTCAGTCCTTAGACTATAATCTTAAATTACATTTTACCACACAGAGGTATGATTTACCACTTATATGTGACATGAACCTTGTGAAAGCCTATACCCACCAAGTTCTCTCTGTAAACTTCTAAGGAGAGCATATTTCATCAGGTATCGCTGAGTTACCATACTACTGGCATTGTTCGAGCAGCATTTCCACATCCCTCCCAGTTTCCCCGTCGGGAGAAGAACAAAAACATGATTTCCAGAATGAGGGTTTAAGCATTTTTTTGTATATATGTCAAAAGCAATAATGTATTTAGCATAATGAATGACCTTTAAATAAATGCATGCACTATAATTATTGTCTCAGCAATATCCTGAGTTAATGGTCTGATTCTTATTAGCTTTTACTTTAAACACCATTTACTCCGTTGAGCTTATTAAATTTGTCATATTTTTTTCTGATGATAATTATGACTTTTAATTTGCATAATCATGGTCACTGATTGATCATTAAATTATGTTTTGTTATTTCCTATTTATGACGAGTGTCTGTTTGGTAGTCTTAACTGTAAGTATCCTGAGTGTTTTGGAGGCTTGAGAAAATCATTATCAATTTTTGGAATTGACATCTCAAAAACTGAGAAAGGATTACTAAAACAAAAAAATCAAAGATTATTGGAATAAAGAATAATCTCTGTAAAATAGTCATTAGTCATTGACCTAATTATCATCCTTAATCCCTCCTATTTCTCTCTCAAGGTTTCCTCTGTTGAGCTCTACATTGGGAGCTGAAGCACCATGTTTGATTTTGTGCTCTCGTCTTTATTTGATCATTTATACCTGAAGAATCCAACCTGCTTACCACATTCCCTCATTCATTCCATTCATTTACTCAGCCTCTTTAACACCATCATGATGCTTGTTCTTTTCTTTCTGTGAGAAGGTTTCACGCATAAAAAAGGCTCAAGAGGAATTTTTGCTCAGCAGAGCTTGACCTCCTGCTGTGAGGCACCTACAGATGAAAACATTACAGATAAAGAGGACTCAGCAGTCGAATTACCAGACTAGGAACATTAGTCCTCAGCGTAATGTCCCTGTAGAGGTCTTCTGTTGACAAAAATAAAGAGAGGACGTTTTGGTAGAAATATTTTATGAATTTAAAAGCAAAACATTCCCTGAGTTAGCATTTCATTATCGAGATAAAAGACAGGAAGTGGAGCAAAAACAGACCGAATATGGAGACAGTAAAAAGGAAAATTTTAATTACAGGCTGCTGCTTCTGTATATTCTCCTTGGCAGACAGTAATATCATTTTGATCCTCTATAGTTACAAAACATGTACATCATATCAAAGATGATAAAGATGACACGATGATTAGTGCCTCTATTATTTTTCCAGCATGTATTTAAACTCATTGGTGACTCTACAATTAAGTGCTCACAAATGGTCATAGTTAATGGATAACATATCGGTGACAGAGTTATTTTAACAAAACACATAATCACTCCTTCTAAAAACTTGGGTTTCCTACAGTTTGTTCCAAAATGTCTCCAAAAATTAGCTGTTTTTACTTTTGATCAGGAGTCAGAAGTTTTGGGACAACTTTGTCACGTTCAAGTTTGTCTTTTCCTCTTTATAAGACACAAAACTTTTCCGCAGGATCACTTTACTTCGTACCACCAGAGGGCCACATCTTTGCATATGAATCCGGCAATCTTGTTCAGTTTTTTTCTGGCAGGGGTCCTGATGGCCAAGAAGGACCTGGTCGCAGGGGCTAAGCACTTGACAAGATGCTGCCAGACGGTTGGGTCGAAGGACAAAAATAGGCCCACAGATTTTTCTCACAAACGAGGATTGGGCCGGCACATAGTCTACACAGCCTGGTCTTGTTTCCTATTTTTCCTGTTATCTGCTGGAGCCCAAAGTGCTTCAATGGAGCAGCTCTGCCTGTCTTCCATTTTGTTGAGGTGCTCTTCCTCTCGTTTAAGTTGAGAAAACCATAGATGATGATGATGGTATGCCATCTGTTGGACCAAGTGTTTCACTGCTCCAGGTTCATTGTGCTGCAGAACTGTATATTTTCTACTGGTCAGAAAAACATGACTACCTGCCTTATATCATGTAGGTCCTCCTTTGTTTTTCACAAAGGTCATCTCTCTGTCAGAACTAGGGCTGAACAATTAATTGCAAATTAGATTAAATCACAATATAACTTTTTTCAAATCGTAGACAGTGCAATATTTTTAACCCAAAATGTGTTGAACATTTTGGCATTGTGATGTAGTTTCTTGCAATTTCATGCCTAATTTAACCTTTTTAACCCAGTCTTTACAACTTTATGCCTATCTTGCTCCCATTCATCTTTTTTTTGGCCACTGTCAGACTGTTTAGAATTTTTACATGGTTTTTGAAATTTAATCCCAATTTTGCTGCTATAATCAATTTTCCTTTGTCACTTTTGAATTTTTTTGCCTTTTTCTTTTTGCAATTTCATACCTATTTTGCACCTATTAACTTTTTTCCCGCTTTCGTACCATTTTATTTACCCAGTTTTTACAATTACATACCTATTTTGCTTCTGTTCTTCACTTCTCCACTTTTTCTCAAATCTTTTATCCTTAGATTGATTTAATGTCATATTGGTTTTACTATAAAAAGATCTACTGCTAATGTTTGTTTAAGAATACATAAGATGAGGAACATGGTGAAAAATATCGCAATTAGATTATTTTCTCAAATCGTTCAGCCCTAGTCAGAACCAGCATGAACTTCAGTCATTTGAGCAACAGCAGCTTGTCTGCTGAATGAGACCAAACGGGGCAGCCAATGCTCCCTACGTAATTTAATAACCCTTGGCTGCCCATGACCTTGTTGCTTGTTCACCACTGTTCCTTCTTTTAACAGATACTGACCACCGCAGACCAGGAACAGCCCACAAGAGCTACAGTTTCAGAGATATTCTGACCCTGTTGTCTTGCAATCACAATGTGACACTAGCTCAACTCCTTCAAATTCTTACTCTTGCCCTTTTTTCTGCTTTTAACATCAAATTCAAAGAAGAAATGTTAACTTGCTGCCTTATATGCATCCATCTACTAATAGGTGCCATGATGAAGAGAGGCTCAGTTATATTCACTTCACCTGTCATTGGTCATAATGTTAGACTGAATATTAAGATATCATGTACTTTTGTATAAGGCAACAGCTCCAGAAGACATTAGTTGAACCTCACATCTTAACTGTTTTGTTCAAGTTCAAGTCAGTCCCTGTTGATATGTTTCAACACATAACCCGTGTTCTAGCTCCAGACTGACAACAACATTCTGAAATGAAGACACATTTACATATTTACTGTTTTAATAACAGACAGTAAACTTGCTGTGTGTGTTGTGTGTATTTGCCTCACTCTGCTGTTCAGGGAAATTAGTTTACTTTCTGTCACCATGGCATGAGGGTGATCAGTCCCAAAGTTATGAACCAAACAGCCACATGGTATTACTGTAGGTCTATTTGAAGCTCAATATGATTTCTGCATTTTTAATGAAGACATCAACTTCAGTATATTGGAACAGCCCTGGTCCCAAACAGGACTGTTTGACTTTTACTGGAATCATTTAATGTTTATAATTATGAAATTATCCCTCCATCCATCCATTATTCATCCAGCTTATTCCTTTTGGAGTCAGTCTCAGCTGACACTGTGCAAGAGGCAGGCTACACAACCGATCACAGGCCAGATAGAGAGATAGGCACCATTCACTGTCACACTCATACGTAAGGGCTATTTAGAGTCACCAGTTAACCTAATGAGCTGTTTTTGGTCAGTGGAAGGAAGCAGGAGTGCCTGGAGAGAGCCTACGCATGCATGGGGAGATCATGCAAATTACTCACAGAAAAGCCCTGGACTACACAGGGATGGAACCAGCAACCTTCATGCTGTGAGGTACTTGCACTACCTACTGCGCTGCCATGCTGCCCATTCTGATATTTATTATTATATCATGATCTGATGGTGCATATGCCCTCCTCTGTAAAGCAGCACAGCATTTTATTTCTGCCTCTCAAACTTGACATTTCTTGCTTTTCTGCATAATCAACGGGCATGCAGACAGCCGTCAATAAATGTGTTTGATTTCTGCTCCTCTAAACACTTCAAACCATCTTTTACAGGATTCTGAAGCCAAACATTTTCAGCATTGACACGTGTTTGAACGCATCACTGCAATCGTGTATTTTTAAACCATTCAACTTCTCCTAAATCGATAATGATGGTAATTATTGCTTGCTGCTGTAAACAAAATGCTTTCAAGAGAAAGCATAAATCTGAGCAGCGTGTGATCCCTGTATGGATTTAAGACTTATGTTTGGACTGTACTGGAGTTTGTGAATGCTCATTACATTTTAAAAATTGATAACTGCTGCCTCTGCAAATCAATTTTGACTGATTACCTGCACCATTAATATTTATGTCGTCTCACACAATCTTTTAAATCTTCCACGAATGATCGCTGCAACGCATATCTGATTTGACGCATGTTAATACAATTGTCATGCTCTCTAAAGTGGCAGCCCCATTTTCTTCCTTGATAACGGCTCTTCTTTCAAGACAGGAGCACACAAAGGGCTGAAGATAATCAGCACGACTTATTATTGTTTGCCTGAATCATGATTACAGAGTGATTGGCTCTCTCATGCGTTCATATTCAATGCCAGAAAGTTAAAAGCCAAAGCAGCATGGAACAGCTTTGCTATAGCTGCCTCTTTATAGGGAATTATACTGAATACAATGCAAACTGTCGTGAATAATTAACAGCAGGAGCTTCACAAGAAGTGGAATTTTTAATAAATACAGTCAGAAACTATAGTTTGCACGGACGCTCTTTGCAATAAAACATTGTAAAGCCTTGCTTCCGTCTTTAGCGGCCCGCAAGTAATTACAATCTATAAAGAGAGATTGTTTTAATATGGAAATGGAATCCTTGTCGTAGTTCATTCAGCGCAGCCTGTCGTATAATTTTAATGGCAAACTCCCCGAGGAGAAGCAGAGCCATTCTCACGGCTCGCAATCTGGTTTCACTTGTGCCGAGCTGTGTCTGATGTGTTTGTCTGTTAAATCTGATAAAGGATCTTTTCTTATTCGTCAGATAGGACTAACTACTCGGTATCTGCGCCGCCTTAATTAAAGACACAAACAATACAAAAGAAGACAAAAGAGGTGCTAGAGTGAAGTGAGGGCTTTATTGGTGATTATAAGCCACTGAATGGTCCTACTAGGTTGCAGTGTTTACAGGGAAGATGGTAATTGGTTGTTTTTCTGTCTTCACCGTGTGTTGCCAGGGTCAACCTGTATCTGGAGTTTAATAACCTCATCATGCACACGCTCTCTGAGCCCTGCAGTGACGCACATGGAGTCAGGGGAGAATAGGGAGAGCGACTGTGGGTGCCACGCCGTGTATTTCAGGTGCAGATTAAGGCGTATTGTGCTCCTGTACTTTGGTGATCCATTGTGTCTAAAGGTGGCATGGTAATTGCATGCTCATGTCTTTGTTCATGGCCGTGTGAGCTTAAGGTAGGAGGTCTGAAGAGTGTGAAGATTTTATTGAGAACAATTCCATTATTAATTCTCATGAAAGAGTCCAGATCTCTTATTTGTTCCTGTGGGTTATCTGCATGGGAAAAAAAAACAAATCTTGATAAGGTTAATGTGTTAGCATTGTTAACATTTAACACTCGCTGTCATTCAGGGGTGGGCAACTTTGATTACCAAGAAAGCTGCATTGTTACATCTTGTCAGGCACACTCAATGAGGGAAAAAATATAGAAATAAACACAAAGTAGCAAATATAAAGCTTCAAAAAAGGATCATACCAACATTATAGTATTTTTTTTTTCAAGCACAATTGAAAATTCACAATTTAATGAGCATGACACACACCTAAAGCCAAACTAAGCTTATTTTTAATGCAATAAAAAATAAATGTTTACCAGTGTTTACAGCACAAGTATATTACCATTGTCTCCAAATATTTTTTTTACTAATACTACAAAAGTATATATTACGTTTTAATGCCTGGGAAAGGGTATTTAGAGATACAGTCAGAGCAAAGTAAGTTCTTTAATGACTTGTAAAAAACAAAAAAAAATCTACCAGCAATTTAAAGTTAGAGAAATGCAGTATTTTATCAATTTTATTTAAAAGTTTTTTTTATGATTGGTGGGCAGTATTGATTGAGGAGAAGTGCGGCATGTGGCCTGGCCAACAGTTGCCTACCCCTGCTCTCGTTATTGCTGTTCTTCTAATTAAGCATGTTGCTTCTATTATCACCTTTGGTTTTAATCACAAAGCCTCATATGTCACAAATGTGCTGTTAGCATCAAATTTTGTGAAATCAGGTCACAATTTTGGTCATCAGCATTGTGGCCAAATACACTAAATTAGCTTTCAACATAATTATGGTGAATGGTGACCAAAACTTTCTCGTTTGGAGGTATAATTAAGCATAATAACGTGTCCAGACTTTGGTTTAGGAGTAAACTTTTTTGTCTTTATAGCAGCACTAAGTCCTGAATAGATACAGTTTAACCATCTTGCTTACTGACTTACAACTAGCATAGCTGTTGCTAAAGTTAGCCCAGCAATAGGATTTTATCTTTTATGACGTAAGCTCTCCGGGACTTTAAAACAAGGAGGACCTGAGATTAAGAGAGGTAGATTCTTGAAATAAAACACTTAAACCTCAAAAGACGGTTTTCTCTGATAGGTGAAGTTAGCAGTGACTCCTCATCACATTTAGTCTGGACTCAACTCATTTGGAATCCTGCTGGAGTTGATGCAAAAACTGTACAAGCATTAAGAGCAATCTCTAAACAAAAACCAGAACAGCCAAGTAAAGTTGAGCCAGGTCAAGCTGATACCACATAAATAAAAAAGCCCTTTAGTTGTATTTGGATTTTGTTTTGGCTTAATCCCCCTGAGGAAGTCTTCCTAAAGGATTAATGAATTCTATGTTATCTTATCTGCTCTAATCTGATATAATAAAATTAAACAAATGCTAATTCATGATTTCACAGAGCATTTTGAATAGATAACCCTGTGGTCATTAGGAAATAATGGATAAATATGCTGATATGCCGAAGTTGGATAGTGCATTTGGTCAGTGACTGGGAGGTTGCAGGTTCAAGCCCAGCTCTGGGTGGCACTTAAAGGATAAGTTCGGTTTCTACAGCTTTCACATTGTTTATAGAATGAAGTAGAACAATATACTCACCCAGAAGGCTTTCCTGATCCAAACAGTGCTTCGGGAGATATTTAGATCCAAAATCGAGTGGCGGACACTTGTATAATGGTAGCACATGGGGCATGTAAAGTCAGAGGTCAGCACAGTCACAAAGACATGTCTGGAGCAACACAGACTGTCGTGGAGGAATGGCGTGAGCGGACCGTGATGAAATATTGGTGAAACTAATGAGTTTTTGGACGATTAATGCAGTTTTAGGAGCGATGCTATACATGCCCCGTGTGCTACCATTATACAGATGTCCGCCGCTCGATTTTGGATCTAAATATCTCCCGAAGCACTGTTTGGATCAGAAAAGCCTTCTGGGTGAGCATATTGTTCTACTTCATTCTATTAACAATGTGAAAGCTGTAGAAACCGAACTTATCCTTTAACCCCAAGTTGCTCCCACTGCTGCGTCACCGGTGTGTTTAAACCGGCATGAAAGGGCATGTGTGTGTTAGTTGATACTGATGGATAACATAGAAACTCAAAACCATCAGTGAGTGAGCGAATGGGGTAAGAGTGACCTGCGGTGTAAGGCAGCTTTAAGTAGTCAAAAAGACTAGCAAAGTGCTATGTAAGCTCAAGTCCATTTACCATTACCAAAAACTAAAAAATCTAAAAACTCTTTATTTTCCCAGCCCTAGTCCTCTGCAGTGATGAGGTCATCAGGCTGACAGCCAGTCTTCAGAGGATGGAGTCTCTCTTTCTCTTGGGCTCTGTATCAGATTCCCGCTCTACTTGTCGCTCCTGACGGGATCCACGTCCTGGACATCAACCTGGCACCATCTTTCATTCTTTACGCTCCACACCGCAGTCGCCGTGTGCGCACTTCATCATGTGAAATAGAGACGAGGTCAAGTGTCTTCACGCTGCTGAGTGACAGAAACCCCCTTGTCACATGAATTAACTCCTGTATGTATGATGGAGCGCTGGCCGTGGCTCAGGGCACTCTGCAAAGCACCCCGACACACCCCGCCCACACGCGCACAGACACAACTCACCACGTTTACTCCCCCACACGACTTACTATTCTCCTCCTTCAGGCTCATAACATGAAGCCTATTCATCTGTTCAGTGTTGAAACATGGCACGGAGCGCTGATATGTGATGGCACCTCCATCCTCCGAGCTACTGCCGAGTGTGCATGGACTTGTCTCAGCAAAAAGAGGCAGCAGGGTGGGCTGAGTGGTGGGTGGGTGGAGGGTCTGATGGCATGAAATAAAATGTGCAGAGCAGCTCTTCCTAGAGGTGATTACTTTTTATGAGTCACAAGAAGGCCCTAGGTAATTTTCTTATGTAAAAGTACCACAATCTTATCAGACTGAACGACAGTGTGTGGCTATGCCTGCAGATTTCTCCTTATCATGGAAAAATGTCACTGACTGTAACACCAGAACTACTGCGGGTGCTGGCACTCAGCACACTGGTGGGTTAAGAAGGAGGCTGTGGTGGCTTTTATGGTATTGTGAGATCACAGTGACCTTTGAATTCCATAATCTAACCAAATCTCCCTCAATCCGGGTAAAGATCTGTGGATATTCCCTCAAGGCATACTTCACTTGTGTTTCCAAGCAAGATTCAGACATGAGTACGGAGCTGGATGACCTTGAGCTTGGATGTTTGCCTTCCCATGTCTGTCTTACAAAGTCCTGTGTCAGAGGATGTTTGTGCAAAGTCTGAAGAAAACATAACAGTTTTTTTGACGCATCACATTTATGAGCAAACAAATTCAGTGATCTTGACCTTTGACCATTGAATACCTTTTTTGTTATAGCCCATGGGAACACAAATCAACAAAATCTTTAGAGTAAGATATTTTTATGGTCATATATATATATACTAGTAAAGCACTCGGAGAGCGCAGACCTCCGCCAGCGCCACAGTCCTCAGCCATATTGTGATTTTGACCATAAATATTAGTCCTACCTCTATTTCATCAAAATATTTAGATTCCTTGACCATGAAAACATACCATTAGCAATTGGATTTACAATGATATCTGTTTTAGTTCAGTAGTTATTCACAGAAATCACATTTTTTGCCATGGCGGCCAGACGCTGATCCAGATCAACACCAAAATCAAATCAGTTCTTCCTTTTCCCATGCTGAACATTTCCTGAAAATTTCATCAAAATCCATCCATTACTTTTTGAGTTATTTTGTTCACAGACAGACAGACGGACAAACAAACTCCGGAAAACATAACCTCCTTGGCGGAGGTAATAATCAACTATCTACAAATCTTTGAAGTGAACCTTGCATGGTGTTTGGTTTTGTTTAGGTTGCTCAGAAACTTAATGTATGGTAGGTATGCTTCAGACAGTTGTTTACAATGTGTAAAAATCTGGCCGATAAAAACAAAGAACTCAGTGGCAACAAAACTACTAAACTTCCTCATCTTCCCAGTTTGCTTTCAAGTCAAAGTATGTGTATAGTTTAAGGATGATTTCTGATAGCATTTATTATTTGCAATGCTAAAAAGTAAGGGACCTTGGCCTTTCACTTATGACGTCTAAAATTCAATATTTACAGTCCTAAAGGGGAAACAAACCACTTGATGAATTATTAAGTTTGCAAGCAAGGTATGAACCTGAGACCATATGATTCTTTCTCTGATGAGAGAAATATAGTTTCTGTGGATGCCACTTCACTACTTGATCAATAAAATAACTAAGCTACGGAAAAATTGTTTGCATCAGAAAACAACAACGCCACCACAAAGCTATTAGTGGGGCAGATAACTGCAAATTACAGAAGAATCATTCATTTATGGAAACAAGCACACATACTCCTTGGGGATTGCTCTTTTGATAAAACCCATTAGCCACCTAAAAATTCATGATGGCATATTGCATTTTGCAATAAAATCACACAGACGTCCTATTTGAATGATATTGGTGTCAATTTATACATTTTTCACTATGTAGAATCTGAATTTGGATCCATGGGCTTACCCACTGGCTTCCTTGTACCAGATATCAGTGGTGTCTAATAAGCCCAGCATCAGTTAAGGTAGTGTAGTTTACATGTAGAAATAGTGCTGTGGGATCACTCATTAGCTAGATTAGATTAGATAGTACTTTATTAATCCCTGTCTGCATTTGTAAACATGCTAGAGCCAACCAATGTAAAAATAAAATCAAAACAGTTTATCCTTAATGCAGAGATGGTTTGGAGAATTTGTTTGTATTGGTCTTCACATATCACCTAAAAAAGAAATGATTCACTTAAAAGAAGTTATTTCAACTTCTGACATATAAACCAAAGTTCCTCCGAACTCAGATTCACAGAGTAATTTTGATGACCGCTAGACTTCAGCTTCTCAACTGTTCTGAAATCTTTCTAGTTTTCTTACCCTGGTCCAACTGGATTCTCAGCCCTTCTGATATACTCTGTTGTAGATCATACCCCATTAAGGCTCACTTCCCTGCATAAGCCCAGTCCACTCTTGTAGGCTGACCAATCTACTCTGTGGTAATTGGTCAGTTCAGTGCTGCTTGGTAGAATGTTGTCAACAACCCTGTATTCATTCTACAATCTGTGCTCTACTTTGAGTCAATAGAGGGGGTGGGGCTGATCTTTTTCAGGCAGCTACTGACACTGTTTATGGGGGGGAGGGTAAGATTCTGATTCTGCAGATGTTTGTCTTGTGCATAGAAGTGCTCTGTCACAAGGAGGGATATAAAAAACACTAAAGGGCATCTAAAATTTGAAAAAGCATATGTCATCTTAAAATTGTGACAATCCTTTAAAGAATTTCAAAAGATCATACTTGTAAGCAAGTTAGATACATTAAACCATGTGACCTTGACCACTGATGCATGACAGTTAACAGTTTAGCAAAATTTGAAGAAATTCCCCAAAATTGTTCTCGACACTGAATTTACATGCAAGGTATGAACGTAATACTGATGGCCTTCACCCCTACCAATGACCTCTTGCAACTGAACAGTTCTTGAAATAAAAATTTTACAAAATTTTAGGAAAATCTTGAAATCATGATAATGAGTTTTCAAGCAGAGAATAGCAGACAATTGGACTCGAGTCATAGGGACTCAGACTCGAGGCGACTTGAGCCGCTAATGAGATGACTCGGACTCGGGAGGTAAAAACTTGAGACTCAACTCGGACTCGGGAGAAAATGTCTCCAGACTCGACCTGACTTGAGACAACATGATTCGGAAAATTGCACTCAGGTTTTATATGAAGAGCCAGACAGGAGATTTACGCCGCTCTTTCCTTTTAGGTTCACTTTATTGATGCTCTATTCACAGTACACTTGTCCGTCACCTATTATGGTCCCCCACATGACACAGTACTACACACATACGCTCCTACCACACACCCGCTTCTGCTACAGTGATGATCAGTGGGCAGGGTGCGGGACACAGGTTTCAAATTGGCAACCGCTATGTCTTCTGTTCTCAAAGCTATTTTCTTTGCATATAAAGAATTTCAATCCAATGGAAAACGAAGATATGCCAGGTGCACATCCTGCAACACTTTGATAAGCAAAAAAGAGGGCACAACATCAAACTTTATCCACCACCTAAGGACACATGAGGCCAAATAAGAGAAACCTGCAAACGTTAGCCAGGTAGCTAATGTTGCTGCCATAGGTCTATATGGCAGGAACGTTAGCCCGATCTATGTGCTCAATATGGAGCTAGCAAAGCTAACATTAGTAAAGAGGGTGTACTTGTGTTGTATGTTTGACTGGGGAACAATGGTGAGGGACTCGACCCGTCATATCCTGTGACTCTACTCGACTTGACAAAACCTGTGACTCGACTCGACTTGACTCGACTCGCCCACAACAGAAAAAACTTGGGACTTGCTTGAGACTCGGATCAAATGACTCGAGACTTGCTTGGGACTCGGATCAGAGGGACTTGGGCAATTGTCTGGAGAATAGACATGAGACCTGAACCAAACTCTAATTATACCATCCCTGAATGGGAGTGGACAACTGTCCAAAGTTTAAAGACAATCTCTCCAAGATCAACTGAGATGTTTCCCATTCAATGACTTAATGACTTTGACTGTAATCATATAAACCCCATAATCTAATCACTTCATTCTTGAGTCATAGTGGACATTTTGGACAAGGTTTTAGATAATATGGGCCAGTATTGAGGCCGTAATGGATGCTGGAGGAACAGACGGGCAACATCAAATTCATCAAAGCACAGAAATGTTCAAAAAAGAACTTGAATGTTCATTTCCAGCCTTGCATGTGATGATGGGGTCACATTCATGAAAAAATGTCCTTATTTGTCTTATAGTGACCCTCACTGCAGCCCATCAGTCCGTCTTAAACAGGCATTTTTAGCTCAATCTTTTTTTCCCCAATTGGCTAGCTTTCTGTGAGCAAGTTAAGGGTAAAAGAAACTTCTAAGAGTACAACTTGAAAATTGAAGAGTGGGCCTGAGCAAGGAGATCAGAAACTTTCCCAGACAGACTGATCTGGGGGGTTATCAGTGCACTTAAAAGGCTGCTGAGCCCTCGGAGCAAATGACTGGATACAGAAAAATCTGCAACTAGCTGATGTCAGCAATTCTGAAGACTGGGGTTTTCAATCCTAAGCAGCTTCTTTTAATTATATCATCCACATTATTCAAGAGTTTAGGTGCAGTATGAACATCCCAATTTGGAACAGCATACCTTTGATTTAGTTCTAGAGCAGCTCTGTCAGCTGCAACTTGTTCTGCATACTGATAAAACAAAATTCATGGTATTTACATCCTCAAAAACAACAAGACCTGCACCAACTTACAAAACTGTTACAAAGACAGACGAGACGTTCAGCTTGTAGCTTCCTTTAAGCACGAATACTTTATACCTGATGACAACTGGTCTATAAAGCTGAATGTTCTGCTGGGTTTTATGGCAGAAATAAGTCCTGTTTCTCCTGTTGTGTCAAAGGAAGCTGGGGGAGGCTACCTTCTTACCTATTCTTCATGATGGAGATATGTTTAGTATGAATGCTTCTGCTTAAAGTCTTCACATGCTGAGCATTGTGGATCATGTTGCAGTGAGATTTTAACTGGGCACACCAGATGGACGATTTAGTAGATTTCTCTGGGAAATAACCAATAGATAGTGTTTTGGGATGGACAGAACCTTTCGACAGGTGATTGGACAACCATTCCTTCAGTCACATTCATTACAGGCCAATCTGATAATGTAGTGGGCAGGCAGTCCTGCCTCAGTGTAACAGACAGAATGCAAGACACTTTGTAAAACAAACTCTCAGTAAAATATGCTAGAACTGGAGTGAAAATATCCTTTCTACTAAGAAATTTATCATGTGTGCTTTTCATTTAATGAGAAAATAGGGTCACAATGGGATAAAACTGCTTTTAGAGCTGTTAGCATTTGTGCTAATCTTTGTACGAGCAGTCACTCAATTGCCATCCCTTCTCATACTGTAGCTCCCACCTCTTCCTGCTCTAAAGGACTATGACTGGGCCATCCTGCTTTGGGCCACTCTCGGACATTGTCGACTGGAGCTCTGCAAAATGGATCTGCCTGATAACAGAGATTAAATGCAAAACGTTAATAATGACTTAAATCTGACAAGATCTGGCAGATTTATGTTTTTGTTAAACCTGTTTACTGTTCATCATACAACTGTCGACTTTAAATTATTCTTTTTAACTTTCTTTCAAGAACTGTTGTCTCTGTTCTTAATTGCATGCCTAAAACACACTGGACAGTCTGTGTTGTTATCTGTGAGTTGGGATATTTATTGGTATGTATACAAATATCAGAAACTTATCAGTGTTTCGAAAAAGCCATTGGTCATGTGCTTTTTTCTTGTTTCTGAGAGTATTACATGCATTAGAGTGCGCAGGAGTAAAGCACATCGAGTAGTGCTGCAAAAAAGTCAAGCAATCTCTCTATTCTTGTACTCTTTTGTACTGTAAACTAAATTTTACAGAAAATGCCCAAATATCTAACATAGGAACATTCCAATGAGAGTGAAACAGGCTCAGTAAAGTGTTTTTGATCTTGTGGATGTGTCCTAATCTCTTTAATGCCTCCTCAAAATGGCAGAAACACTCCAGGACCTACACTGTAGTCTTCAGACCAGATATAAGAGGTTTAGAGCACAGTAAGCCTTGGTGTTAAGTAATTTACACACCAGCTTTGCACCTGACCACTCCTCATTTTCCGACAAACACACCCGTTTGCACTCGATCATTTTCTCTTTAAACAGCGTGAGTACATGGAGTATAAATGACACATGCCTCAGACATAAATTAGGGAAGACGCCTGCACTTCATGCCAAACACTTTGCACCAGGCATATGAAAGGGCCCATTATGTGTTCAGTGTGCATGGTTTGGGAGGTCTAAACAAAGTGTCTTCAAATAGTGGTCTAAATATTCATTTTGCCCCAGGGCGCTTAGTATGGTCATTCCAGAAATGCAGAGGAGATTTTGTCCAAATGGTGCAAAAACATTTTAAGAAAGGTCACAGATTCAGAGTAATCAGTGCTCATGATCATCTGGAATATTTCCAAAATGTCTCACTCTAAAACTTGGAAGTCTCCTCACCCACTGAGGTGATTTTAGGAGTCATTTGTGTTGATCAACAACCCTTACAACCTTTGCCATTATTACAGCCATTTAAAGCCATAGCGCAGTTAGCGGCTCACTTAATGAACCTTTGAGGGTGTTGAGAGGAAGCAGAAACAGCCGTATAAAGGAGTGATGGTTGCTGAATGCCAGAGAATGACCTTACAGGTACAACAGCGCAGACTCTCCTCTAATCTACCTTCACTGAGCTGATTTTATTTCAGTCTAAGCCTCAGTGCTTTTACTGGCAGCTCTCTATTCCATAAAGTGGGGAGGAAGTGTGTTACCTTCTACACATCACTGCAAAGACGGAGAAAGTTCCCTAAAGTTTATCAGTGTTTTATTGTCCAACCTAAGCTGTGATACAGATCTTTATGTGGCATTTATATTGAGCTTATTAAGCAATGTGCTGATTTCAGGCTGAGTTGGCTTTGATGTTCTCTCACATATTAGTGCTGTTCAGTCGGGGATCAGTGGGTTATTGATTTTTCGTTTAGTCTATTCTTGAAGCTGCAGAAAATCTCACTTAGATTTTAAATGATAATGAAAAGCGTTGAAGTGGGCTCTGTGTAGAGCAGATCACTGTTACATTATTCAACTATGATTGCTCTATTATCACATCAGGTGCAATACTAGTCACATACCATACCATGATCATAAGCGCATTAAATTATTTATTACATGATAGACAAAAAAGCTGCCAGTTTTCCAATTTTTCTAAATAATCATCTCTAAAAGTCTGACACCAACCTCAATATTTACAAAACAATGTCTGCTCCAGTCACAGATAAAGAACAAGAAAAAACGCTGCATTATTGTAGGCAGATCTTCAGTGAGCGTTTTCCACTGCCAGCAGTACCTTGTCCTAATGCTTCTCTGTTAAGGGGATGAAGGGGGAAGCCTTCTGGGGCCTTGGGTAATGTAGGAGTTATTAAAGGACAGCAATAGCATGCTCCATCCTAGACTAGGATTTACCACAACTTTAAACCTCAAAACTCAACATTTCTCTATGCAGTAGAACAAAAGCATTATACTTGTTGCTGCCTTTTTCAAAGTTTAAAGACCCTTCTTCCTTAAAGGGACTGAGAGGAGAATCTATTACCGGCGACACAAAGACTCTGTTACCCATGAGCACGCGCGGCGACTGTTGTAATGCTGCGTTCCAGTAACCTCAGAACTGGGAGTGACATCATCTCTGACTTATCGGCGTTCAAAGTCTGAAAAAAACATGCCGATCTACCAGGCTATTGTTAGCTGTTGTTAGCATGCCCTGCGTTGTTGTTCACAAATAACACATTAAGAATGTGATTATCACTATGGCAGCATTTTTGTAAATATAAGTCTAACAATACTATGTATACAGCTGATCTAGAGCCACACACCCCAGTCAGAAGTGCAAATAAATTGATTATTACAGGAGCTAAATAACTGTTCACACTGGGGGCATCCATCTTCCATTGCCAACTCTGGGGTGGCGAGGTTTCACCGAGTTCCCAGTAGGAAATTCTGACTTCGGAGGACATACCAGCTGCAGTTTCCTACTCGGAACTCAGAAATTCCTACTTCTGACTACAACTGGAACACACCAAAAGACGTTACTGAAGCCAAAGCGTGTGTTTGTTGTGTTGTAGCTCGGACCTTCCTCAGAACTCTGCATTGCTTTACAACTTCTTTTTTCAACAACTTACAGGATGCAAAGCGACGAAGTTATGTATCTCTTTCTAGTTATGTAGCGGTAGTTTTTGATGTGTTACAACAAGCAATTTTGGGAAAACTTATTATTGTAGTTTTGTAGCTGGCTATATATCGCTACTTACAGCCTGGTGCTCTAAGACGTGTCTGAATAATATAAATTTGCTCTAGTTTTAATCGTCTTGTTCCTGAAGTTGAGTATCCAGGCCAGTCCAGTCCTGTCCGACCCGACCGGAAGGCTAAGGAATAGCATTTATAGATAACCTATTTTGATGCTATAAAACTCATCTTAAAGTGTGTATTTCAATCAGGCATATATCTAAAAGTGAGACTTTTTTGCAATTACATAGAAACTCCTCACAGTCCCTTTAAATGGTACAATCCTTATTTTTTTGATAATGTTGTGGATGGAACCGTTTAAATTACAAGGACAGTGCAATTTTGTTTAGCCATGTTGAAACTTGTAATAGGTGTTTATTATCATGTCTGTACTACACCATGTCGAGATGTTTGAGTCCTACAGAGCTACTTTATCTTGCAGTCCCTAAAGCCAGGCTGAAAAATTTAAAGTGATCAAGTCTTCTGTGTTGTGGCCCCTAGCTTATGGAATGAACTACTCCCTGAAATCCTCCAACTTAAATACTCTTCTAAACACCTATTTTTATCCACTGGCTCAGCATGAGAGTAGGTTTTTTTTGTTTTTATGTTGTCTCTGTCTTCACACTTAATTTTTTAATCTTCCTTAATTTCGCTGTGTTTTTATGTGTCTTTTGCAGTTTTGTTTCATTGTTTGGGCTTATTACTGCTTTTTTTTTTTTTTTTTTCATTTCCCTGCTTGTAGTGACTGTGTAGTAGTTTCACAAACTTCATTGTATTTAGAAATTGTCTATTTCAAAAAAAAGTGGACAGGGTTTGATCTTCAGGGCTGCCCAAATTTTCACAGAACTGATGCTACTCTACTAACATACACATGTTAATATTTCTGTTTTGTCTTTTATTTTTATTTTTAGATTTCTTAGTAGAGCAAGAAAGGTCAGTTTTCCACATTTTTACACATGACTCTGTTTTCAAAAGATTTTTGTGATACCGTATTTTCAGAAAATGTTGGACATGGCACAAGGAATAAGTGATTCGATTTTGGTGATGATCTAAAACTGGACATGAATTAGGAATTGTTTAAGGAGACTTGACTTGGACTTGGCCTCATAGCCTGAGACCTGACTTGGACTTGGATTAGGCATCACTTGTGCCCATCTCTTTGTTGCAGTAGATGGTAATTCATGAGTGGGTTGCCTGTATCGATGGATTCCAAGGCAAGGGGATAAGGAAATATGTCATCTTCATTCAATGCCATGATTGCTTTCCAAGATAGGTCTGTAAACGCATCCTCAAGTAATTTACTGTAATTAAAGCCTGTTTATCTATAAAGCATATGGCTATTAGGAGGAGATGGTTTGTTCTCATACTCACCAGGAAACCCTGAATAAAAAGACAATTAAGCATGTTCCCTCCGGTTTCTGAACAATTTAGCCAAACAAAAACTGCTGCCTTAACAATAAGAGTTCAATCAAATTGTCAGCAACAGAAGGCTGCATGGAGGTTTCATTTAATGGATCCAAACATAAAAAATCATTGTTACAGCTCCTCTTTTGTTTGCTGAGTTTTCATTGTGACTCATTTAAAATCATCACCCAGTCCATGCTTTAGCTACATCTGCAATTCTGGGCACAAAGCTCATTTCTTTACTGTGACACAGGTTTAACTCCTTTTTATATAACTCTGAGCAGCTCTCACTTCCAGACATTCAGACAAATCTTAAATTAATTCATCCCAACCCATTAAAATTGGAATCTCGCTCATTTCATCACGCCATCTGCAAAGCAAAAGTTTGAAAAGTGTTTTATCAACTCTTTTACTCCCCAGACGTGATAAAGTCAAGATGAAGAACATTTATTTATGTATTCTCTCCCCTCCCATGCAGTCCATTTGCAGCAGAAGCACCCTGGTGAATTGTATGTTTCTCCGCTCTGTGTAATTAATTTAGAGATTACATTCTGACAAACTTGATACTTAAAAAACTTGCAAAACCACAGGCCCCTGCCCCGGGAGTCATCCATCAATTTGTAATGCCTGGAGAACTCTAAAGTAATTCTCTGTGCTTGGAAAGAGGTATAAGAATAGCACACCCCAACACACACACCCACACACCCACACACACACACACACTATGGAGATTTCACAGCAAGGTAATCATCAGCATAAGACATTCTGTCCATTTGCCGTCTCAGTAGAGCTTAACTCGCCTTGAAAATTGGTCTGTTGAATGAACACGGCGGCTTGAAGCCAATGCCATGTCAACTAAGTCACGAATTATTTTATCTAGTGGACCATATATTAGTTATTAGTCGAGTGGTTAAACTAATAAGTAAAAAATGAAACCTGAAATGACCTCTTGTCAAGACCCGCCCTTACTAGAAAGTGAACCTCAGCTAGGGTCATGCTTCTCTTTTATTGATACTGTTGAGATCCCATTTTGGCCTTAACCCTAAAAAGCCAATTGTATCATATTTGGTACATACTTTTATAATGCCTCTATCTACTCAATATGATAAACAAATTACAAAAAAAAATATCTGAATACAATCAGATAAATGATAAAAATGTCCTCAAATGGATTATCAGTTGCCAAAAACACCTAATGTATCAAATGAGATACAAAAAATCTATATGTTGAATTTCATGTACATTTTGATTTTTATGGATTTTAGCAGAAAGTGAAACAAACATTTCAGCTCCAAAAAATTAGAATTTTCTGGCTATAATCTATGGTCTTGGGCCTTATAGGGTTAACTTGGGTTCATATCTTTAGTTTTGGTGGCTGATAGATTATGTTGACAATCACTTGTGCTCATAACAGTTTTCGTATATTGAGAACTAGGGATGTATACCCCGGACCGGTACTTTAATGTATCGGTCCCTAATTGGGTCAGTACCCGAGTACCGTTAAAAGTCTGGAAAAATGGTACTGTTAATGGTACCTGAACGTCTCTTTAGCTGTCATGTAGTTGTAACACTACCGCCGTCAACATAAAGCTAAAGGAGTGCGGGCTGTTTGATTGCTATAGCAACACGAGTAAAGTTAGCAGCCTGGCTAACACTAAAGACTGTTGCACCGTGGCGGCGGCCCCTGCTTTTGTTTCTGCTATGTCAAGTCACGGTAAGTTTTTTGTCTAGTTTGTAGTCATTAAGGCTATCACTTTTCCTAAGAATCAAAGTCGAGACTCTATTATCTGCCCCTTCGGTAATGACCCTGCCCAAAAAAACACAGTCGCACAGGGTTAAACTCTTGACTGTTAAACACTCAGCTGTATAGCTTGGATGAAAAGCCGACGGCTGAGCCCGTAAATACGTGGAGGACGAGTGACTAAACTGCATTTCACATAACACACAGCCTGGTCTTTAATTTTAAGTTTGCCATCAATGGTGCAGAAGCAAAACTACTTCCACACAGCTCTCCTCAGATGACTCGGAGCTGTTAATGTCCACTCGGAGTGGAAACTCTTTGTTTACTGAGGTAAAGAGAGCAGCTGATGTGTCTGAGGGTCAAGCTGCGCTCACAGCGCCCTCTGTTGGATGGGATGGTCCACTGCTCCAGGCGCCCTGATGTGCCGCTACACTCAATATCTTGCATTCAAATATTTATTTATTGCCTCTGAGAAGCATTTGTGATGCATTACTTCTATTATGTTGAAGCTTTATTATTACCTTGTGGTAATAAAAAAAGGTTGAATCTTTTGATGTCCTGTAATGTCATTATTTTTTACACAAAATTACATGTTGTAATATCGATAACAGTATTGATAAGTATCGATACCAATAAGGAGTATTGGTATCTGTATCGTTATTGATAAAATCATAACGATATACATCCCTATTGAGAACCCCTGATCCAGCTGTGTTCTTTCTCTGAGATGCTCTGTTAGACTGTGGCCCAGTCTACTATGACTGGAGTCTTCAGTGCAGAATGATAAATCAATCAGTCAGTGGTGTTTAGGGCCATAATTTCAGCTGCTTTGCATTCTGTCTACAGTCTCTGCTTTGCGATGGGTTTGCCACCCCCAGCCAATGGGCTTAAACTACCAACAACACGTCAGCAGTTTAAGCCCATCAAATTTATAGGTCATAGCACTTGTAGGTCAATTTGAGGGACTAGGGATCTGGACCATTTCAGGCTGACTTTGTGTCTTGTGCAAAGAAGTAATCTACCAGGTCATGGAGATATGATGAAAGTGTTAAAGGACATATACCCACCCAGTCCCCCCCCCCCCCCCAGAAAAAAAAAAGAAAAAGCAGAATATTGTTTAAGTTTGACATTAATTGTTTTACACTCTACATCTCCAGAGAATACATTGCTTGTTAAGGGTACAAATTTCTATACTGTCATCTTTAGTGACCCACAGATACGGTTGCAAAATTCCATTAAGTTGAAAACTTTACATGGGAATGAACAGAAATATATGGGAATTTATGGTGACAAAAAGCAACAAACCTTCACAAAATTGAAGTCCAATTCTAGACAGAAATTTTAAATATAGTTGGAGAAATTATATTTTACCATAGTCTTGACTAAATCAACCAGATTTGATGCAAGTATACTTGAGAATATCTAAGCAGTTCCATAATACCAAGTGTGTATCACACTGCCAACATCATGGATAATGAAACCACACTCCCCATATGCATATGCACACCCTGGACCATTTCAGGGCACATTTCTGAGCCTAGAGCACAAAGTTATTGAAGCCACAAATTTGAGTCTGTAAAACTACAAAAAGTGAAGTTCAAATTGATTGATCTATAGAATAATTAAAACTTAATAAACTTCGACTTACAAATACATCTTTTGATGTTTTTTAACTCTATTATTTTGCGTGAATGTCTTCATGATAAAACTAAATATTTATATGCTTGATTTTGCTTGTTTTATTTGCACCCAAGTTTTTGTCAATTCCCATAAATTTCCATAATTCACACTTTAAGTTTCAAATTTGTAATACTGCCAATATTCTCCAGTTTAACACCCCATGGAAAGTTTCAGGATAGTTTCTGGAGATTTATCGGCACACCCTAACCACAAACACCATGGGGCCTGATTTGAGCTATTGGCACATCTGGTCTTGCCTTATGGGCACTTAACAGCTGAAGGTTTGATGTTGTAATAACAGAACAGAAAAATCTTTGGCAGAGATAAAACCAGTGACAGAATACAGTTAATCACTCACCATCACAAATCAATAAACCTTTTATGTGAATCTGAGCTGCCATTCAAGTAAACCCACAAACAACTAAAGCTGTTGGGTTTCTTCATCCAGGCGACATTAATATGTAAAAATGATGATCACAATCCACCCAATAGCAGTAACACTAGCCTCAGCCAAAGTGGTGGACCGACCAACTGGCATTGGGAATCCCCTAACAGTGCTGCTCGCATAGCCAAGTTGTTTTGGCTTGTTAACACTGAAGTCTAATTGTTGTGAACTTGATTAGTCCATTCAGCCATCTGTCTATATGTGTTTCCCTGCCCCACATTAAGGTTTCTGGACGACCACTGGCGGGGTTTGTGTGAAAACGATTGTTTGTAGACGAGGTCTTACAATTTGGGAACTCTTCAAGTTTCCTGCCAATGCCGCCCTCAGGCCAAATTTTCTAAGTGGATTTAACAAATCTGAAAATCTAATGAACACACTGCCATGGTATTTTCCAAGCACAATGGGCAAGGCAGGCACTTTGGGCGAGATTCTTAACCCGTTAACTGCTGCAGTTTTAGCCTTGGGTAGTTTGTGTATATTTGCAAAAGATTCAATCCTGATGGGAGAGCATCTTTCATGGCAAATTTATGAAAACAATAGAGCAGGGGTCTTCAATTAGAATTCAAGTGGGTCCAGTTCCTAAAATTCTCTGTAAAAAAGATCCATATATACACAACAGAGATACTATAATACATGTTTTCACTGCAAGCAGAAAATAATGAGTACAATGAGGAAGCATCTGTGCTTTGTGTACCAAGTATATACCATTCAAACTGCATACAAGAACATGAAAGAAGAAGAGCTGAGGGCCAAGATATTCAATCACAATAGTGCAACTAGAAACTTAGATTTTGGAGATAGAGTGTAATGGTCACGGTATTTGACCTTGGCTCACCAATAGACAGACTAATGATATTTGACTGTAAAAAGTATTACTGTAGGAGGCAGTGTAGCATAGTTTAAAATTGCTAATCTTTAAAGATCCTACGTCCCTGTATGTCTGGACATTGCCATTGTGTTTTGGATGTCTTTAAAGCAATTTCAAAAGGTTGATTGAGAAAATGAAAAAGTAGAGGGTCAGATGCAACTCTTTCTCAGACCTGAGTGGCTGAGGAGGCTATAGGAGCATAAGATAGTGAGTTTTGCATTTATTGGCTGCTAAAATTGTGCCTGATGAAATGGGGAATCATGGTTACAGGTTGCAGAGTGGACTTTAAAACCAGTCACAGTGTATACCATCAGAAACCCTGGGTAAAAAAAAACAAGCATTTCAAGGGGCATATTTAAAGAGGCACAGCACTGTTATTTGGGAAAGTAGAGTTTAGTAAAAGGTATCATCACCGTCACACCCAAGATCCTTCCAACAGCACAAAGAGTGGAGAAAATTGATTTAGCAGATCATGTGACCTTAAAGAGGCAGTAATAAAAAAAGTATGATCTTGGGACCAGGGTTAGGTTTATTTATTTTATCTGACAAAGTTTGGAGGAAAAAAATTGTCTAGGAGTATTTTCGGATTTAGATTAAGAAGGTTTAGCCAGACCATTCGGCTCAGTGAAGGACTCTTACAAGGCTAGTCTCTGAAGTAAATGGTGATCTACCCTCGAGGCTGCCCTGGGGGTAAAAAAGAGGGAAAGTCCCTGAGGTTCAACTGCCAAAGGCAGCCAAGAAAGACAGACCACAATCTGATGGATCCTCGACACACGCAAATCCATCCAAGAAAAAATATCAATCCATTTGCTATGTCACTTAATCCTTCAGGCTGCAGGGGACTGGAGCCTATCCCAGTTGGTCTTGGGCTGACAACAGTCAAGGGGTGCAGCCCTGTATTAGTTACCAGTCAGTAACAGGGCTGTAATGTAGAGCGAGACAACCATTCACACAAACTCATCTCTCAAGGTTTAATTGCTGTTTAAGGAATGTGTTTTAGATCTTCAAGGGGAAGCCAGAGTCTATCAGAAAAACCAGATCTGACCTTGTGTGCTTAAAGCAAGAGCAACTTTTGTAGACATGCTGCGTCTGCAAAGAGACTCAAAATTAGCCATGATGACTTTCTGTCTCAAGTTATATAATTTATGACATGTATTGTGATGAACTATATAAAAAATTGTTGTGAAAAACGTAAGTCCATCTTGCAACTGGAAATATTATTACATGTACTTGGAGGAACCTTTGTTGGTTTTGTAAGGGAAGGGCCTCCTTCAGCAAATTTCCTCAGAGAGGAAGAGCTGAATGCTTCTGTATGGGTGCATTTTAATTTTAAACAATTTAATGTTCTAATTTTTGCTGGTTGCATGTCCTGTGTTTTAGTGTTTGGGCTTGTTTCGTTTGTTCAGTTGTAAGCAGGAACAGGTGCTCTTTTTCCACTTGAAGAAGTGCCATAGTAAGACCATAGTAAGACATGACTAATGCACATGCACATGAAATCAGACATCATTAAAAGAAAGTGGGAGTTTCTGATGTTTCTCTGTTGAAGACAGCAGATAATATCTCATGTATTGGGATGAATAATGACATTTGCTGAGTACAAAATTGCTTCAAGTCCAGAAAATTACAAACAATCCTCTGAATTTTATCCCTCATGCTACAGGAAAATCATTCCCATTTTTGGATTTTCCTTCAGGGTTGTTCTTTGTCATCGTGCTGTTATGATTACCCAAACAGGCTGCTCTTTAAACAGACACATGGACTACATTTTCTTGCCCAAACACCAACAATGAGACAGTTTTATCAACAGAGCAGCCAGCCATGCTGTATTTAAACTGGAGAAGCTTTCAAACCTCCTGCTTGTAAAGCCCTGAAATCAGTTTTTCTTTTTTAAATTCAAGACTTTAAATACATATTAAACTGCTGAGTGGTGCACAGACCAGAAAAAAGAATCCTGCGTCCAGGCTGCCAGTTGTTTGTACCTTCGCACACCAGTTGCTCCTCTGTAATGTGTTCATTACAGTCTCATTATGCTAATGCAATGTACTTTGTTCTCTCTGCTTTGTTTGGCAGGCCAGTTGGCGGTGGGAACCTGTGAGATAGTGATGCTCAACAGAGACAGCAGCGTTCCCAGGCGAACCATCGCCAGGCAGACGGCCCGCTGCGCCTGCAGGAGAGGCCAGATCGCCGGGACCACCAGGGCAAGGCCAGCATGTGTGGATGGTGAGTTAAATGACCTTTCCTCTGTAAGGAGGTCAGGTCTCCTGTGGAGATCTTGGTTTACTCCACTTTTCTTCAGGAAAGAGAGAGTTTTCAAGTACTTGTTTATGTCTCAGCTGATGTACCATAGTGAGATTGGTAGAAATCTTCAAAGCAGAGGGGGCATGAGGAACAGGCAACGATCAAGTCTCCCAGGAGTCAAAGAATATTTATCCAAACTTTTTAAATCTTCCAAAATGTCACTGAGATATATAAAAAAAAAAGAAAAGGCTGAAGAGGCCTGATGACCTTGACAGTCAGATTTCTAATCTGGTTATTTTTAAGTCAGAAATAAACAAACACTCAAAGTTTGAGTGAGACAAGTGTACAAATGTTTTTTGTGATATTGTGTTCCCAAGACGGGGGCACAGGTTAAGCTCCGTGACTCTTAAATTGTAGTCTAATCTATTAGTAACAATAGACGTGGACAAACTTTGGAAGATAGTCCTCCAAAGGCGTTCACAAGACAGGGAGGTTTTGTGAATTGAACCATTTAACCTGCCACCTCAAAAATTAGCTACACCCTTCACTAATAGAAGAGAACTGTGCAAAGTGTGCAGAAAATCTCTTTGTTTTTTCATCAGATACTGAATTCCAAACAGGGCTTTGTCCATCGCATTTGCAATGTGTGCATGTACAATAATGATAATAATGAAGATTTGTAATGTTGGTCTTGTGTTCAGCACGTTATGCCATCACTTCATTTTCAGTCAATGGAGACTTAAAGAGGAGGAGCAATGTGGTTTTCGTCCTGGTCGTGGAACTGTGGACCAGCTCTTTACCCTCCATGGGGTGCTCGAGGGTGCATGGGGGTTTGCTCAACCAGTCCACCTGTGTTTTGTGGACCAGGAGAAGGCATTTGACCGTGTCCCTCATGGGGTCCTGTGGGGGGTGCTCCGGGAGTATGGGGCAGCGGGCACCCTGATACGGGCCGTCAGTTCCCTGTATGACCGGTGTCAGAGTCTGGTTCCCATTGCTGGCAGTACATCTGAGTCGTTTCCGGTGGGGGTTGGACTCCGCCAGTGGCTGGGCTCTCCCTTAGAGATAGGGTGAGAAGTTCGATCATTCGGGAGGAGCTCGGAGTAGAGCCGCTGCTTCTCCGCGTTGAGAGGAGCCAGTTGAGGTGGCTCGGGCATCTGGTCCGGATGCCTCCTGGACGCCTCCCAGGTGAGGTGTTCCGGGCACGTCCCACCGATAGGCGACCTTGGGGAAGACTCAGGACACGCTGGAGAGACTATGTCTCCCAGCTTGCCTGGAAACGCCTCGGGATCCCCCAGGAAGGGCTGGACTAGGTGGCCGGGGAAAGGGAAGTCTGGGCTTCCCTGCTTAGGCTGCTGCCCCCGCAACCCAACCACAGATAAGCGGGAGAAGACGGTACAGTTTGGTACGGAGACTCAAGTATCAAGTATCTTTTTATCAGGGTAAAAGGACAGACATTCAATTCAGGGACTTCTTTGAAAGATTTTGTGGATTGAAAAGCTAACAAATTAAAGCATCCAGTAATTTTCACCAGTAAGTCAGGTGGACAGAAAAAATGTATTTTATTTTTGAATGGATTTTCCTCTAAATTGATGCTCCAGTGAAATATGAATACGATCTGAAACTCAGACTTAGAGACAGGAGGGAGCCTCAGGGGTCTAATTCTGTCAAATGCAAAATTTGATCCTGCAGTTTATTCAGAGGTGTTGAAATGACCCAGTGATGTCCAGCTATACACCCTGGACCCTGGACCCAGGTTGTCAGTCGAGTGCAAGTCCACATAGAGAGTGACACTCACACTCAACCACACCAATTTAGTTTCACTAGTGAACCTAACAAGAATGTTTTGGTCTGTGGGAGGAAGACAGAGTGCTCAAAGAGAACCAATGCATGCATGTGGAGAACATTATCACCATGACTTACATGGAGTTCTAACCATTCACCTTCTTGCTGTGGGCACACATACACTGCTCACTACAAGAGGACCACGGTGCTTCATTCGTTACCTTTGACCTTGTAGCTTTCCAGGCTTTAAGTAGCCAGTCTTTGAAAAAGAGTGTGAAGAGTGTTCTTGAGATTTCTTGAAAGACATTAACATTAGAATCTTTAACAGGTAATGAATGTACTTTGGATTTCATGGCTTTTCCCTGCAACCCATGACCTTACAGATGTAGGTGGCCACAGTGTATGCTTTAAAAGTTGAAAGAAAATCCTTTAAAAGGGTTTGTTAGACTTTATGTTCACTTTAATCGGACGCACTTATGGATGGATGGACTACCTGAGAACATAATACCTCTGGCCTTGTACTCTGCCAGCACGGAGGCATGAAAAGCCCAGGAGTATTGACACGAGCGGAGTAAAACTTAAAAGGAGTAGACCACTGTGGATAAATAAATGCTGGATTAATGAACAGGGATCCTTAGGTGGCCCTTAGGAACATTACAAACACTTTAATTCTGCTGTAATTTAATTCAGCTGCAGTAATTTCATTTACTGACGGCCCAGCCATTACTATTCCTATCCTAGGCAGCTCTGTCTCCCCTGTAATAAGCGTATAATTCATCTCAAATGAACAACAACATGCTGGCAGTGGGTCAGATCTCTGTAATATTTGTCTTTATGGGGTCCACTGCATGATTCCCTGCCTAACAACACTCTATTACTCACACAGCAGGACAATGTTTAAACTGGATTCACTCTCTGAACATTTATTTTGTTTGAGGACAGATTTATCTTTAATGTGCACCGAGTGAACTGAACGATTGCTTGACTCGTGGATTTATTTTGACTAAGTGATAACTGTAGAGTTGATGATGTGCTGTGGATTTATAGATTTTTGCTGCTTTGTCATATTCTGAGAGAAAGCATGCTGCAGGGTTTTAGTCCTTTGAATTTGGGATTTGGTGCTTTGTCCTTTGTTTGTCTTTGCATGGATGTCAAAGCACTTTTCAAACACATATTTTTGAAAGTTTGATGTGAGTTGTTTTTGTATTTTGCTAAGTAAGCTCTAGAAAGTGTCTTCTTCGTGTTTTTGGGCCATCCAACCTTTCTCAATCTCACCTGATTTTATTCCATTTTTCTTCTCATGCGTTTTTTCTTCTAAAAAGAACAGAAAAATAAAACAGCACATATAACCTACCAAAAAGCAGATATCAAGGATATCAAAACTGTTGCAAAAACAGAGAGATTCACACAGCAGTGGCTGCTCCAAAGTCAGTTGACTGGGGATTTTAACTGCAGAATTCACATTTCAGGCCTTACCTTTTCATTGGATTTCTGCTTTTTTAAAAATCTTTTAATCAATATCCAATTCTGTAATTTTACTAAAATAACAATATTATCATTTTTAGATGCTTAAGTATATCCTGTGATCTCAGCAGATGAACTGCTTGTGTCAATGACAAATGTGGATTTGGTAGAAGGTCCCAACTGTCATCCTGGAGCCCAGGAGTCAACGATAATGACTAGATTTATAGGAGGGCTGTCAAGAGTTTAACATGTTAAATCACGATTAATCTCCAACTTTTATTAGTCAGTTAAGAATAACCCGCATTTAATTGCACATTTATACTGTTTTCATTGGTTTCTAATGCGGTCTTTGAGGTTGAGTGCATTTTGATACAGTGGGGCAATTTCTACCAGCTAAATGACAAAAAACTCATGTGAATTCGAATAACTATCTTTTTAAAAAAATGGATAATATAATGTCCTTTTAATTGATCTGAAACACTATAAACACTTTAAGCTATGTTAATTCTACTGTTCATTCAAGATCTATGGCCGACATGACACAGTGATGTCAGGTGATCCTCTGCTGATGCGACAGATTTGACACTTTTCAGGAGTTCTCCTTAATTTGATTTATTTGTGTTAGTAAACCAATAAAGATTAACTGTTGAGATCAGAGATTTTGTTATGGAATTGGTCTATTTTATGGTTTTATTCAGTAAACTGTACTGGCTTATAGTTATGTTTACTTACTATTTGATTTGATCTGCTTTTATTCTGAAGGGGAATACAAAAAAGTTCTGTAGTTAGCTACTAGGGATGTAACGGCTACCGGTAAAATGATAAACCGCGATAAAATGTCCCACAGTTAGTATTACCGTGTCCTGTTCATATTACCAGTAAGCTGTATTTGATCACCGTACTTCATCAATAACTCAGGGTGATGCTGCTCATTGCCTGGAAAATCCAGAACTAATTGTCTGCTCCTCGGTGAAGCGGCCGCAGTCCCTCACAGACGAGGTGCGCATGAGCAGTTTGCATTGTTTGGCCTCTGAAAGTAAAGCAGTTGGTGCCACTATAGCGGAGGTTTTTCGAGAAGGACAAAGTCTAGAGCGGAGTTTGGATTTTACAAGGATGTCGAGGGGAAACTGATTGATGACAGCCACCCTGTCCAAAACACCAAGCTGCAGTGAAGACAAATGCGCGTGATTAAAACTGCTGAAACTCCTTGAGTGAGTGAGTGACTGAGCCAGATAAAAGAGAGAGAGAAGATTCAGTTAGCCATATCTGAGTGAATTATAGGCAGTTTATTGGTATTTTTCTGTGGAAATAATGTATAAAGGTTGTAAAATAACAGCATTTGTATCATTCTGGAGTGAGCTCTTGCCATTCTTTTGCAGTTTATTTGTCGTGTTTTGGTGTTTTTCATAATAGATCATCTTTTTCCGTCAAGGTTCGTGTTTTATGTACTTCATCAATCGTCATTTTGAAAAAAGAAGAAAATCTGAAGGAGATGTACTGTAATCAGTAGATTACAGTACATCTCCTCTGGAGACCAGAGGAGAGTCATGAAGGGGACTAATTAGACATTGTTTCAGAGAATATCGTCAGTAAAAAGAAAAGAAAAAAAATGCCTGGACATGGTCTCACAAAAAAAAAAGGTAAAACATTTTGGGAAAATTCCTGATCCAGTTATTTGACAAAAAGGACAAAAGAACTGTTAAAATTATAATATTAAAGGGGTTAAGTGATTTCAAGACTGTGTTAAAGTACTTTCTGAATAATTTGAGCACACTGCGACAAAACCACAATAATAATGATAACCATGATCATTTGGGTCACAATAACCGTGATATGAAATTTTCCTACCGTTGCATCCCTATTAGCAACATTAGCACAACAGCAGAATACAAAACGTCAAACATTGGTTGACAACAGTGAACAAGAGCATAGAAGAAGGACAGCATTGACTGATAAGGATATAGATTACTTAAGACTGGTCTACTGACTTTTTTGTCAGAAAAGAGAGTTAAAGTGTCCTAAATTACAAGTCCTCTACATCATGCTCGTCAACAAATGTACCTCCTGGTGAGGGGAGCTTTGTTTTCTGCATGGTCAGTCTGTGGTATGAACATCTCCACAACCTCTGCAAACACATAAAACGGGGTAAAAGCATCAATACTTAACATCAGCACAGGAGCAACAGGTGTTTAAAGATGCTGCTTCATGTTTATAATCCTCATCTGAGTGAGGGGAGGGTAGTTTTCTAGGCTCGGTCAATTAACCATTTATAAGACTCTACAAATGCAGACAAAGCTCAAGTCATATGTGAATACAAGAAGACAGTCATCTGGCGGAGCTTTGAGGATGATCTTGTCATTTCTAAGAGCCTTTTCTCTTTCCATATCTGTGTACCATCATCAACATTACAGCTTCATCCCCCAATGACTTCCTGCACTGACAGGGCTGAGGGGAAAAAACTTAACATGTTAGCTATGTCACTTTTCTTCCAGAACTTTCCAAATAAGCTTGTGTCTTGGGATTGCACTAATTGTTGCCTGCACTACTTACCACTTCTGATTATGTTCAAAGTTAATTCAACATGAGCAGCCCCATGTTTAATCTTCTTCAAACTCACTGTTCTGTGCCACTTCCTCTGAACTCGCCCCAGTTAGGACTATCTGTGAAGATTCTGAGTGTCCTGTCCATTGTCTCTTTGTTTTAAATGTGCATTGATGACACATATAAAACTGTTTATCATTATTATGGCTAAATAAGGCTCAACAAAGAGTAACAAATAAGTAGAATATCGCCATTAAACATTGCTGACATTGGACATTCTGAGGTGTTTTTATTGCACATGAGCATGTGTCCGATTATCCACCGTGATATCTAATGAAAAATCTTAGAACATTTGTTTATAAAGCTTCATTCATGATATGTGATACCAAAGATTAGTCAGTGTAACGGCTCATGTATTCGTACCAAACCGCTCAAAAAGGACATTCGGTTCGGTACAGTGCTGTACTCGAACGAGCACAGTAAGTTTACGTTAGCCGCTGCACATGGCTCTTTAATATTTACGGGGGTACTCGTCTATGATTGACGCGGTTAGGGAAGGCTTTTTACTATCATGAGGAAAGTGGTTTGTGATTCATGCTGTTGTGAGCATGTACATATCATGTGGATGTGACGTCTCACGGCGAGCCAATCAGAAGACAAATACCAAATAGCTTCCGTAACCACAGGAGCTTGAGTCTGAATTGTGCATCATGGCTACTGCTAGCGACCAACCGGAGCTTGAAGACCCTCCCCCGTCGCTGAATTCTCCTGTTTGGGAACACTTTGGCTTCATTGTGAAACATTACAACAGAGAAAGACAGGTAGATAAAACGACAGCGTTGTGCCCATACTGTTCAACTGAGGTTGGGTATTTTCCGACAGCCCGTCAAACATGCCAGCTCACCTGAAACAGCACCACTCAAGTGTAAAGATTTCCACGGTAAAGAAAAAAAAAAACACTGTAGTGCAAATTCAACTGCCGTCTGCATTCAAGCAGTCTCTCCCTGACAGTTCAGATCGGGCCAAAGTGATAACAGCATCCATCAGCGTTTTTATAGCATCAGATCTAAGACCATATTCAGTTGTGGAAAATGCTGGTTTTAAACAAATACTAAAGGTGATTGAGCCCCGGTATAAAGTACCCAGTCGTCCACATTTAAGCCAGGAATTTAAAACGAAACTCATTTTTAATTTAATACATTTGTTGTTTATTTACCAAGCAGCACATTGAATTTATTTTGGTTTTAAGTTTGTACAATGACACATTTTTTGGTTTAATTAACGTGCTAAACAAGCAAATGCGTTGTTCCCATACTGTACCAAAAATATACAGAACCGTGACCCCAAAAACCGAGGTATGTACCGAACCGTCATTTTTGTGTACCGTTACACCCCTATTATTTATATTTGTAATTTTTGAATTTGGCAAAACTTAAAACGTTCAGTTTAAGGTAAGGTGTGGTAAGGCCAAGCTCTAAACACATGGTTCGCATATAGACAAAACATTTGGTTTGCAAGACTAGACAGTGGTAGACAAACACTACTCAGCAAAGATAGTCTCCAACTAGCCTGGGTATAAATCCTGTCTAATATTGTCTTCATTTTAAGTAGTTTTTCTCTCATCTTAGAATTTTGGGTTTTGACCCAAAACTGTGGTGCAGAGAGTCACCTTGGAAGTTAAAGTTTTCTTGACTTCTTCTTTCTTTTTTCTCTTTTTTACAGTGAAATGAATTTCTTCCCTTGATTGTTCATGCCTGTTTCTCACAGCAGGAACTCTTTCTGCAGTTTGTCTGTCAGTGAAAGGGGTGGTGGGGAGCAAAAGCAACAGGGAGCTTTAAAAAGATGAAAAACACAAAACAAATTCGGTGCATAAATTCAGGCTTTTAACGTGGATTTAAGAACATTTTCAGGTCTAATTCAACATGTAAATGAGGTTTGAAAGCGTGAGATGTTCTTCTGATGCATTAAATAAAATGTCTAGACTAGAGACTGGGGAAATTATTCGGAAGCTTTATTACAGCCTGTTCAGACAGAAGCTTGACTGACACGGAGTAAAATGTTCTTCTCTTACTTATATCAGTTTAGACATGCTTACAGGTTTTATAAACTTCAGTAAAGTCCTTGTTTGGATATCCTCAAGTTTAGAAGATCAGTGTGTGCTGTTTGGTTAACTTCTGTGGCTCTAAAATAAATCACATAGATCACTTTGCATCATGATATAATGCAGACAATCAAGGCTTAAAAGTCAAGATAATAAAGATGTTATATTTTCCATTTCTTCATTCCAAATCAAGACACCTGTCTTTGTTCTTGCATTGTCAAAATGGCTCAAAAGTGTCTGAATGCAAAATATTTCAGTCTTACATGTTTGGAACTAATCCAAAGTACAGCACCAACTAAAAACACATGTAATAAACCCTGGTAATGGCATCTAATGGCACTTTGGGACATTTACAGTAATGGGCTTTTATCACTGCAGACAGTTTTGACAGAACCAGAACACTGTGAAAAACCATAACAGGAAAAAACACAGGTGTGACCGTCTCCATTTACGATCACCACTTCTCTGTTTTTTTTTTTGTTTATGGAAACCACATGCTTTAGTCAAATCTGCATCTTTGTGTCTGAAAAGTGCAGCCATTATGAATGTCAGTCAGAGACACTTGCATAGAAGAATTGCCTTATTATTAATCTTTATTACCCTTCAGTGAAGACAAACATGATCACTGTCTCTGGTTAAATCAAAACTAAATAAGAAGAGGGCTTTGAGTGCAGATGGAGCTGCAGCAGCAAACACAGTCCGCATTCAGTATGAGCATTAGAGCAACAGGTCAGAGGGGTTGGAGTTATGGGGTTATAGTGTCAGCGATGAACAGCTGCCTGAATGTGATTGGCTTATAAGTACGCAGCCTTGAATAAGGAGACTTTTGTACAGCTGAACAACTGGAGCTCTTCAGTCAATGCATGCACTGCCTTAATGCACTGCCGGAACCATCAAATGCTTCATTAGCTCTGGGCTTTTATCAGCGTAACATAATAAAATGAACAAAGTCACAATATCATCAAAAGGACTGCAAATGCTGTTTTCTCTTTAAACTCCTTTTGCCCATGATGGTGGTGCTGCTGGTGGTTTGTTTTTCAGACCGTGGACTCTGCCTCTCAGAGTCTGCTGTGTGATGATCTGGATAAAAGCTAAAGAAGCATGACCTTTAGGGGACAGCAGAGATGTCCACGAGTCTCTGATTTAGAGTCCAAGTCGAGTCACGAGTCTTTGACCTCGAGTCGAGTCAATTCTCGAGTCTTTGAGGGGCAAGACTTGACGAGTCACGAGTCTTTGATCTAGGGTCCGAGTCAAGTAACGAGTCTTTACACACACATATATACATATATGTATCTATATCTATCTCTCTCTCTCTCTCTCTCTCTCTCTCTCTATATATATATATATATGTGTGTGTATATATATATATATATATAAGTGTGTGTGTGTGTGTATATATATATATATACATATATGTGTGTATATATATGTATATATGTATGTATATATATATATATATATATATATATATATATATATATATATAAATGATGTAGCCTCTGGCAAATATACAATTTATCCAAATTTCTATTCAGACTTTTTTTTTATCTTCCTGAAAAAGTTTCTGCTGTGCACATGCATGCCATGGTCAGATGCAAAACAAACTTGCCATGAGCAGCCAAAAAGAAACTATATGGCATTTAACAATACAATAAAATAAAGTAGTCAGAGGTGGTAGCTGTGCTGTTGGAAGTTTGTGTAGCAGTAGGTCAATATAAAGGGTAGCAAAGCTGGCAGGGGAGCATTTATGCTTGCCTTGATGGCTGATGACTGACTGACTGACTGATGACTGATATGTGGGTGGGACGGAACCTCCAAGTCCCCGAAAGCCGCGCAGCGCGGTTTTGCCCCGACAGACCCACTGAAGGCGCAGAGCAGAGCCGTGGCGTAGGGGAGGGCTGATCCCCACAGGCTCTCGAGAATAGCGATGTCACACGCTCATAAAACATGTTATAGACTGAGAAAAGAAATAACACCTCATTTCGCTTCTCTAAGGTCCCTTTGCTGGTCCCAACCACACAGCTTCGTGAATTATTCAACTTCTGTCCACCTATAGCCGTGCAGAAAATATGTTTTGTGTAATGTATGCAGTGTTATATATTTCTGTACCTCTACGGTGCACTTTTCTTCGTCCATGGTGTCGTGCTGTCTCTGGGACCCTCTGACCGACTGCTGACCTTCCAGTTTTGACGTAATGACAAACAACTGAGGAAATTTACATTCGAGAGTCTGTAAATCGTATTTTATTTTGAAACTTCTGGATTCCCCACACGGTGACTTCCTGTTTGCGTGCTTTCTTAATGACAGCAATTTACGAGGTTTGGAAGCGGCCGCGGAGAGGGAGAAAAGCGAGGCGAGGTAAGAGAGGGACAAACGCTCCCAGCACACTCAAAAAACCCTCCATAAAATTAAGATTGCCCACGAGTCTTTGATCTCGAGTCGAGTCAATTCCCGAGTCTTTCAGGGTCGAGTACGAGTCAAGTCTGGAGTCTCCAAAAATGCGACTCGAGTGCCACTCGAGTACGAGTCTTTAACTCGAGTGCCCATCTCTGGGGGACAGAGGGGTCTCTGCTGCTTTTGTTCACTGTAGATATTTTATACGATGAAACCAGCTTTTTCTCATTTGAAACTAATAAACAATTTTCCAGTATTTCACTCCTTTGCTGTTTAGAAGTTATATTAGAAAATATTTGAAGGCTTTTTTGACAAGGTATTTACATAGGAACTTGAATATTAAATGTTTTACATTAGGAATGCACAATATTGAATTTTGGATGTGCTGGTATTTCTGAACTCATTGTCACTCATTAACAGAGTTGAGCTTATATTGCACTCTTCTAGTCTTTGACTACTCAAAGCAGCTTTAACCCCCAGGTCACATCGCCACATTCGCTCTCACATTCACTTACTGTTTCTGAGTTTCTGAGTCAGTTGTCCATCAGCATCAACTTTTACATTCACACCCTTTCATGCATTTTCATGCCTTGAAATGCCCACAGCAGTGGGAGTAACTTGGGGTTAAGTGTCTTGCCCAAGGACACAAAGCCATGCAACAGCTGGAGCTGGGCTTAAACCTTCAAACTCTTAATAAATGACCAAGCACAGTATCAGACTGCACCACAAATGCCATCATGCCAATATCTTTACCGATATTTTTTTTGTCACATGCACAGGCCTTATATTCACTTAATCTGGCCTGTTCATTTTATTTTGGCAGTATATTTGCATTAGAAATAGTTGTGAAACAAAAAATACAATGTTATTATTTAACATATGACACTTTTAAAATAGTAAAAGTGAATCTTTAATGATAAAGAGGCAAACCATAATAGTACATGTGCCAATATTAAAACCAATATATGGGTAATATATAGTCCTTTTTGGTCAAAATATCAGCAATAAATCCATCCACCCACTTTCTGCAGTTTACAAGGGGCAAGAGGCAGCAAGCCAAGCAGGTCAGCCCAGACTTCCAACATTTTCGAGTTCCTCGTGGCGTTCCCAGGCCAGATGTGATATTTAATCCACCTGGTGAGTTCTGAGCCCGCCCCGGGGACTCCTTCCAGATGGGCGTTCAAGGAAAGCCTCCACAGGGGGGAGACCAGGAGGGATCCTAATCAGATGCTTGAACTAGATCACCTGAGGCTGAGCCTCACTTTTTTAAATCTGCGTTGCAGCCGCTGAGCTCTACGGTAGATGGTATGTGCCTAGATACAGTGTCAACATGTTATCCAACACTTCATCAAGTTTTCTTTCTGGTGTAAAGGTACGCTGTTTCAAATAAACAGCCAACTACATTGACTCATTAGTGTTAGACTCTCATATTTGCAGGAGCAGTAAACAGTACATCTCATTGTGCTCTTTGTTTCAGACATGCTGGCTCTGAGCGAAAACACATTAAGCATTAGCCAGTAGTATGACATAGTGCTTTATGTCCCTCTCTGCTGTTCATAGTTTCTACAGATCCAGAGGACATGGAATCCCTTGCGGACTTAACCGCTTTATGTAAATACTGATAAGAAATTCTTCACTCAGGAGGAGAAGTCAGATTGTTGGCAGAGGCAATCTGACACAAATGGGGACGTATTTAAGAAGTGCTGTTTTTAGCTAATGAATTCCTTAAAAGACTAAAGAGATCTCAAGAACAGAGGTGAGTATATATCTTTTCATCACTGTAGCTACTGATGTTCAGCTTTTTAGGCCATTGTCTACTGATATATATATCTTGTTCTGACAATATCATGCATCTCTAGCAGACAAACATTCTCCTTCCACTCTGTTGGCTGCACCTTGCTGGTACTATTCTACCTCCTTTTGCCTTCAGAATAGTCTTATTTCATCATTGTATGGATTCAACAAGGTTCTCGAAGCATTTTTTGCTCTATATTGACAGCAAAAAATGATGAGCATCACACAGCTGCTGCAGATCCATTGTGTGAATCTCCTGTTCCCCCACATGGTCCTCTTTTGGGCTGAGATCTGGTGACTATGGAGGCCACTAGACTACAATGAACTCATTGCTTTATTAAAGAAATCATCCAACAACAGGCTTAATATTTACACACTTGTTACACTTTGTGAACATTATGGACAGAATGGGAGATGATCCCCTGTTTGCTCCGTCTCCAGAGGTTGTAACAGAGGTGGAGAGAGGAAGACATCGACGCTCAACAGGAGGCTGAGTGAGTGTCTCTGTCTTTGTGAGTATGTGGCGGCACATTGAAGCTATGCTGCTATTGGCACAGATAGTACAACCTCAAGGAATTAATGTGAATGTCCTGAGGTGTAAATACAAGGAAGCCTTGTTGCAGCATTGTAGTGTGAAGGCACTGTGAATAGGGCTTATGTGTGCTTTGTGACATGGCACATTATCCTGCTGGAAGAAAGTAATATGCATACTGTGGTCACAAAGAGATGAGCCTGGGCAGCAACAATACTCAGGTAGGCCTTTGTGTATTTACAATGCTCAAGTGGTACAAAGGGGCCCAAAGTATGCCAAGAAAATACCCTTTGCAGCATCACGCCAGCAGCAGCAGCCTGTACTGATGCTACAAAGCAGGATAGATCCATGCTTTCACGATGTTTACCGCACATCTGAATGTCACATCAGACATCAGCACTCATTAGACCAGGCAACTCTTTTTCAATCTTCTCTTTTTTCTAATTCGGAGAGCCTCTGTGGATTGTAGCCACAGTTTCCTGTTCTAAGCTGACAGAAATGGCACATGGTGTGATCTTTTGCTTCTGCTGCCTATTTTCTGACTTCAGAGATGGTCTTCTGAAATGCCCAGAGGAGTACCACTAACTGGATATTTCCTCTTTTTCTGACCATCCTTGTTAAACCCTTCAGATGTTCGTGCCAGAAAGTCCCAGTATCAGAATACTTCTGAAATCTGAAATACTTAGACCAGCCCATCAGGCTTCAACAACCACGACATGGTAAAAGACCCTTTAAACATTTTGATGCTCTGTTTAAGTGTCAGCAGGTAGTTTTGACCACTACAGACTTTTACACATTTAGTTGCTAGCATGTGAGTGACTTAACTATTTGCATGATAAGAAGTATAATAAGTGTACCTAATAAAGTGGCGAGTTAGTGTATGAGGTATGTTTTAGTAATGGGTAATGTTCCCATCCACTACAATGTTCAGCAGCAGCTCATTTCTAACTGATGAACTGTATACATTTAAAAAAAATCAAACCTGGCCACAGTCATATGATGATAAAGCCTCTGTAGCTGTGCTAGTTTCTATGCTACATGGATAAATGCGGGCCTTGTCTTCAAACATTTAGCTGCAGCATGACCACGAAACAGATCTGATAGAACTAAATGTAAGGGCTTCCCTGTTTCTCCATTAAAACTTACTGCAGATGTAATTTAGTTGTTCAACCAAAAAATCAATAATCACTTTGCTCGTCTCCCATTTTCGATGGCATTTAAACTGTTTGACTTCCAATGATGTGTTTGGTTTTCAGTATTAAACCTTCCTCAGTCTGCCGGCGAGCCATCAGCAAATTAGAAATCACTTCTCATTGTCTTCTGCTTTTTCTTGTTTGTATCTTATTGAATTTTCTCTTCCCCCTCCGGCGTTTTGTTTTTTTAAACCCTGGCAGAGTGAAGATAACTTGCAACTTGTTCTTCCACTTTGTAGATAAGATTTGATCCTTCAGAGGCCTCCGTGTGATTGGACAGTATCTTGAGGACGATGATAAGACAGATGAGAAGTCCCGGGGGGAGGACACAGTCCATCTGTGATGCTGATTGGATCTTACAATATCACAATCACACGCATCAGATGCGCCATTAGTTCAATCACGCCATGACTGTTGTTGGCCTTAATCTAATGGCCCTGACACAACTCTGTAGTCCCACCGCCTGTGTCACGCTCCCCACGCTGGTTTAACCACCTCCCCCTCTGCAGAAGCCTCTCCATAACACTCAACAGATGCTAATTAACTTACAGAGAACTATGATTACAGCAGCAGGAAATTGATTATTACTGGCTTCCCGCCGCACCACACCCTGCACTCCATTAATAGCCAGTGCATTAAAGATGGAACCTGTTGCTGGCAGCCTCATTTAAAGGCTTTCTGCTGTCAGCCCAGAGAGCGTCCATCATCACCCGGCTCTAAAGTGGAATTTCTGCATGAGTATGCAATGCCATTGAGCAGATATCCTCTCTGACCTTTCGCTCAGAGTTTATATCCAGATACATTCTCTGTTTATATAAATTCCTATAAATGCCCCTTTTGCCCCTCTAAGCACATAAACTAATAAAGTGACTCATAAACAACTTCATTTGTATCTCTCACCAAGGCTCTGGCATTCTTCACCGAGCCGTTATTAACACAGCAAGGGCTCACTGTCCTCTGGGTCAATTTAATATAAACTCTTTCACAGCAGCACAAGGAGTGGATCACCGCCTTTTTCAGATCTTCTTTGATAGAATAGTGACCTTTAATGAAAGTGGAACCACCAACGGCTGATTGTAGTGGCTGAAAAGGCCAAAACTCATATCCTCACATGAACCTGGATGATCTGATGAATCCTCACTCTCAACACATCTCATGTTTGGATCACATGACCCTGCTGCAAAAACCTGCGTCACTCCTCGATGATAGAGTCTTTCCTTCTTAGTTTGGCATAGACCAGAGTCAGAGCCGCCGCGAGGGGGGTGCAAACAAGGCGGCCTCGCGCTATGGAGGCCTCGCGTCAGGAGAGGGGGAAAAAAATTAATTAAAATTAAATTTTAAAATATTCTCTGATACTCCCCAACCTCCCAAGAAGAAATAAAAATAAAAAACAGCAATCCATACTTAACCTCTTCAGCCCGCACCGTTATGGTGTGTTATTGTCTCATAAAAAGCTCCGTTATTAGCCGTTAGCCCTGTCAATCACTCACACTGTAGCCGATCGCCTTACAGTAAAAACGGTAGCAGCCGCTAATGTTTTTAGCACTGATTAGCTTACAGTATAGCCGTGCGTACTCAGCCTCTTGGCTCTCCGTCCCTGCGGTTCTTCGCGGTGAGCTTTTCCACGAGATATGAAGAAGAAAACAGAGCAAAGTTGACAGGAAAGAGGACACCGGCACCCGAAGCTGGTTTTATATCCATTGCGATCGCGAAGGAGAGCACAGACAGTAAACAGTCTGCTGCTGGCTCGGCTGCGCGCAGGCACAGAATGGATGAGCTCCGTCACCTGAGACTAAAATCTCTATAACTCCGATCAGGTTTTACCTAGAAAGCTCAAATTTCACCCAGAGGTAGATGACAAGTTATAGAAGTGATTTCGATGGGTGTCTAATGTCAGGCACAAAGTGTATTGAAGTTATTTGTGTGCAAAAATGGTAGTAAAAAAAAATAAGATAAAAGATAAGTGTTCCAGCTACATTTAGTCTAATGTAGACTTTAGCCACACATTTAAAAAGGTCATTTTCTGAAAGCAGAGATTGTTAACTTTCAAACGTGGTGTAACTGATGAATTTAAAGCACTCCTGACTTCGCCTCGGGCCTCACAAATCTCCCAGTCCCCCCTGACCAGAGTCCAGCACTGGCCCAATTTTTCCAACCTGCTCCTGCTCTTATTTCACGTCTTGGATCCGCAACCCGACCCACTACGTAGGCCTTTAACAAAAAAGTGTGGCAACCTCTAATCTTGTGTGTTTCTAGTTTGATTTCTTTCAATCTTTCCAAATGCTTTTTTCGCAGAACATTCCCTTTTTCTGTCCCTGAAAGTACTGTTTGTGATTTTTCTTTGAACCTTTTACTTTAAAAGGATAACGTTATGCACATCATAAACCAACAAGTCCTTTTTGGGGGGGTCACAATAACACAGATTCATCCATTACCTCCTGAAGCCTGCACAGAGGTGCTAAAAGGTCTTTTTTTTCCCTTGTGAAACAACAAACAGAGTCTTTTATTTATGATTTTCTGGATTTAAAAGTTGTGGGCATGTTATTATGCAAGACACTTCTTCAAGGTCTGAGCTGAGGGCGTCCAGCGCAGATGTTTCTTTCTCCCCAAAGAATCAAAAATCAAGTATTTTGTCCTTTTGTCCTGTAGTATAAAAAAGAGTAATTTGCAATATTGCCGTGAACCACCTGACCCCCAAAAATATAAAGCAAGGTTCTCTGTGATGTTGGCAGAGCTAGACAAATGTGAGGCAGGAAAATAAATGAAGTTTCAGTGGTGTTTGACAGTCAGGGAGAGCAAACATATTAAATTGTTTTCTCAGTTGTACATTTAATTCCTCTCTCTTGCTCACCTTGTTGTGTTAGAGGTGACATGTTATACCTCCTTCTTCATTTAAACACCCCCTGCCTGGTTCTGAATCAAACACCTTTACTCCAGTTAAAGTAGGAAGTGGATCAAAGACCAGCGGGGTTTTTGCCTCTGTGTAAATTGGCCATCTCAGGGTGTTTTCACACCAACCATATTTAGTGCGCACCAAAGAAGTTTTGGCCCAAGATTTGGTACATTAGTATCAATGTGAATGCAACCACTGCACTTTGGTGTGCATCGAATCAGCCGGTCTGAGACCTCCTTGAAGGGGTGGTCTTGTTCCGCTCCATCTCCCTACATTTGGTGTGTTTTCACTAGTGTGAAACAAAGTGGTCCGAACCGATCTACTTTTGATGCATTACTTCCTGTTAACCCCACGGTTGAATCTTTTGCTTACTCAATTGGTCGATTTGTTTATTCTGGTTGAGGATTACGATGATTTACGAGGGTCCAGAAGGTCGCTGATGCCGTCTTAAACACGATAAAAAAACACATTTGAAGGAAAATGTAGAAGAGAGCGAAACGTAAACATTGGTTGTCTGGTGTAGGAAATGGTTACCATGGTAGCCTCTTCTTCGTTCTCCTCCGTAGCAGGTTTGGTAACCAGTTACATGCATATCGCCCCCTGCTGTTTCAAACTGAGTAAATACACAAGTGGGCCCGGGCACTGTTCGATGTTGCAAGTGTGAATGCAAGCCAGCGAGGGAGGGGGAGGGGGGCAAACCGTGCTGCAGTACGCTTCGAAACAAGTGGACCTAATGTGAAAACGCCCTCAGAACAATTGGTTTCAAAGTGTATCTTTTAATGCAAACAAGCCCAGTGCCCCCAGAGTGCCAGGGTCAGTCCAGTTGTGTGCTACCATGGCAACTCTTCAGTGGCTGCCGATGGCCACATAGCATTCCAGTGTCAGAGAGACACATTTACCTCCATATAAACACCTCAAACAAAGCTAGCCTGACTACCTGGTTGAATAGACACTAGCGTTTGTACGCCAGCTAGCTGTTAATGACACTGGTATTACAATATGTACTTAAGTTGTCTAATTTGTGATCAATGGCATAGCTTGCACTTAATACCGAAATAATGTCATATAGAGCCTTATTTTTGATGGCAAGTATCATGCTGTCTAAAGCACATGGCACACAGCCTTTTGGGGCATGCCGGCAAAAATTTGCTATTTCGAGGACACCAGTTCTTAGCGCAAAGCCAAGCAAAGTGTCCACATGCTTAAACGGTATGTATCGGAAAACTGGCGTTTCACTATTTACACAGCAGGCTTAGATGTTTTGTTGGAATTATAGATGGATTATTTATGGATTATTAGATGGATTTTTTTTACTCTCCTTTATTGTTAACCTTGCAGTGCAGATGGATCCACCTGATTCAATGTCTGTACTCAGACAGATCCATCTCGCAAACTTCACCCATAACATTGTGAGTGGCCCAAGGAAGGACAACCCAAATAACATCCTTTAGAGCAGGAAGGGTTGGGGGCTATGAGATTGACGATAGCAGGATATGATTATTTGAGCAGAGATGAGCATAAATGCTAACAGCTACAGTAGCCGTTTAGTCAGGTCTGGACCACAGGGTTTTTTATCAAATGAAAAACAAATAACACCACAAAAGTAAGGATATTTCTGCTTTGCTTCCGATATGTTTTGCAGAGACTTTTGTTTTACAAAGTAACTCACAGTCTGTCCTTTATACTGAACAATCCAGCTGGTGTGTCAGATTATTTTATCGTGCAACTATACTCAAAGAACACACACAGGTTATAATGTAGAAACTTCTGCAAAAGAAACCTCATTAGTTATTAGATCTCCAGTAAAAACCAACAAAACTTTCGTATGTTCATGCGGACCTGTTTACTGTACATCAAATAAATGTGGGCTCCAAGCAATTTATTTTCTCATTTCCCCTGCAGGAAGTCCCTGCCTGTTTTCTCCAATGCATACTTTAAAAGCACCATGTTTTTATGCACACCTAGGAGTCCTGAAAATAAACATACTATCTCTCAGCTCTTCATCTCTGTTTGGCTTCAAACTGTTTTTTCTCTTTCCCCTCCTTATCTCTGTACTTTATTGCATGCATAAAACACACTGAACAACCTGTTTTATTAACTATGAGCTTAATTATTGATGATATTCATCAGTATCAAACAAAGGTAGTGCTTTGTTGTTAGAAAACCGTTAATCCTTTTTGTGTTTTTCTTGTTTCTTACTCATGCTGGAGTGAAGAAGAAGCATTTAAAACACCATGCTGTCTCTCAACTCTGTTATGAACTGCTGCTGCTGTGTATTCCATGGGAGAGAAACAGCTCAGTAAAGTGTGTGTTTTGACCTTGAGGATGAGTGTCAATCTATCATGCGTCCTCAGAATTTCAGAAATACTCTGGTCCACTGATTTCAGACTTGAGACCAGGTATGAGGAGGTTTGAAGCACAACCAATTTCCATGACCTCGTGATAGGGACATACCTGACCCAGCACTAGAAACACAAAAAAGCCACAGTCATACACACATTAATGGTTTTGAAAATAAAATCCCTCTTAAATTATAACTTCACCTATCAGTCCCTTAGCATTTTTTACACTCCCAGAAAATAGTTTATTGTACCCTAAAAACCAAATACATATGCAAAAGCTGTTTTTTTCTTAATTCTTCCACTTTGATGTACCTAAACTTGTCTAATACATGCAAAATGCTCCCCAAAAATTACCAACAAAGCAAAACAAACAAATCCAGAAATAAAGATTTGCTGTAGACATCATTAGTGAGAGATGTAGGGCAGGTCTCCTGTTTGATTAGAGGCTCACAGTGGAAATTTGTCTCAGAGGGTTTTTCTTTGAAATTTTGTGAATTAACAAGTTTGTTTTTTTCCTAAATTTGTGAGTCACAGGTGAATCATTGCCAGAGACAGAACAAACTTACAGTCTGTTCTTCACAGTTCTTCTTCTCAGTGTGTGTTTGTTTGAATCACTGAGAGAGAGCAACACTGGATCTTTTTCTGAAAAAAAAAAAAAAAAATGAATATAACAACTTCAAGCTAGACCTGAACATAAAGAGTAAACTGAACACAGAGTGGGAGTGAATAGATTGAAAAACTTTCTTTAGATATTAGGCTAGAAAAGTGTATGTTCTAGTTAATCTTCCATAGGCTACATGACTGACTGCTATAAAGGTCATTGAGAGGTCTCTAAGTTTGAATCTAATGAATAAGACAAAGTTATATGTGTGGCAGTGTAATGATGCTCATCAGCTGAGGCAGCTGATTGGCTCCTTTCCCTCACCCGTGGGTTTGTGTCCTGCCAGCACAAATGTTCATTCAGACGCAGGCCAGCTCCAGAATCAGCACCATGGTCATCGGTCACACCAGCTCTCTTTGTAGAGCACAGACTTTAATGTGAGCCACCTTCATACAAATTTAATGGTATTAATGGTCATGCAGTTTCTTTAGAGCCACCTATCACAGAAGCTCTGGTTTCCATACAAACAGCTTCATTATAACTGTGTTAAAAAAGAGTGTGTTTATTTTACTAATAAGAGAGCCCAGTGGGTACTTATATCTCCAAGTATGAAATACACAGTTGATTTTAACCCTTATGCAACCTTAGAAGACACATTTTTACTTTTGTGCTATGAACTTCCAACACTCACCCATTTTTGTACCAAAATAACAGAGAGCACAAACTAAGCAGACAAATACAGATGTTTGGAACCAGTCATTGGTCAGATAAGAGCAGCAATTATAGAGAACATAAGAAACGAATAAATAAATAAGTAAAGAAGAAGAGTGTAATCCTTTTTGTTTGAGAGTTGATCCGATACAAGAAGGCATTTCAAACAAATGCACTGAGCTTGCCTAAGGGAGATGTTGGAGCAAATTGTTTACAGCAAAGACACAATTTACCAGCAACCAACACAAACTGGGTGATGAGTTAATTTTCGCACTGCTGTATAAGTATAAGCAGGAGCAGGAGTAATAAAAATTGCATTTCAGCAACCAGGCTGATAACAAAGCACTTTTCTGCACAGCATACAATGAAAGTAGCAACAAGCTACACATAATATTCTGGTCATGCCCAACATTAAAAGGGTATTAGGATGAAATATGGCAAAGCTTTCCAAAAACAATAGGATATCAGATACCCAAAACATTTAGGATTTTGTATTTGGGAAATCTGTCACATGGTATAAAAAAGACAACAACCTTGTTAAAATACTATTATTGGCAAATATAAAAGTAATTACCAGATTGTGATATAAAGCAGAACCACCGACTTGGCAGGGGTTGGTGTGCACTGTCAAGGACATATTTGTAATGAAGAAACTCGCGCACACATGAAGATTGCAAGAAAACACAATTTGTGGCAAAGTGTGAAAATGGACTGATTTCAGAAGAACACAGAAAATGACACCACCACTTTCACTGGAAAACAAGGACATTGATATGAGGAGGATTAAAATATGAGGTGAATTTTTTTCTATGCCCTGACACTATAAATTTTAAAGAAAAAAATCTAATAAGAAATGAGTTAAAGAAAAGAAAGAAGCAACAGGCTACATTACTCATCATCTCTACAGCAGATTATTATAGAGCTCAATTACACTGGCTGATTCAAAATGTCTTTTTCAATTCTGCAATTCAGTTCAGCTTTCTGTAGTTGAAGATTTTACCCTTTCATAGTTGCTCTCTACTTTCTGCATCACATACAGTCTCTGTGGGGACCCGTTGGCAGTTGTTATGTGTTGATATGTCACAATGCTATCCCTCTGCTTTATACACTTACATCACAAGATGTGTCACGCATTGATAAATTTCCTCATCTGCACAATCTTACACAGTACAATTACTCTAAACTCTTATTATTATAAAATTGATCATGGATGGCATAGTTCGCTGCCTTTCTTTGCAAAATTCAGAGCACATGTGGAAGTCAAAGCAATGCTGGCTGTGAGATAATAATGTAAAGCAGCCTTTTGTGCGACTCAAAGTGGCGCTGGTGAGACCCAGCCCATATAAAAACACTGTTGCATGAGCAAAAGAAAAGCTACCAACAGGATTGGTCATGCTTATGTCAATGATAGTCCTGTTTACTGTACAGAGAATATCTGTTGGCATTGATCTGTTGATTCTCTCTTTTTTGCTCCAAGAAGAAGATAGTCTCTGTTCTCTGGTGCATGTGTAAAACACACCTCACAACCTGTTTTATTATCTGTGAGCATAATTATCGGTGAGATTAATTAGTATCAAACCAATGTCACTCTGTGACATTTGAAATCTCTAATTCTGTGTGTATTTTTCTTCTTTCTTGAAATATTACACGCACAGAAGCATACAAAAATAGCACTGATAAAGGGGCAGTTAAAAATGCAATTCTGTGTCATAGCCCTATGTCCCTTTATAAACTTCTAATTAGATTTATCAAAAAATGCTTTGATGTGCAACTGTAGATTAGTGTTGCTGTGCATCCCATATATGTGAATCAAGCTTAAGAAAGTGTGATCTGCATCCTCAAAAAAGCAGAAAAATTGTCAGGCTTTAGAATTTAGACTTGATATAAGGAGGGTATAAGCACAGTAAAAAGTACTTTGTACCTGACCACTCATTTTCAGACACACATCCCTGGGCACAAACAGGAAGGCATGATCATTTGCTATTTAAATATCAGGAGCACACTGTGTATAGCTAAATGTCATCTGTGTCAGGAGGAAATTAGAGAAGACACCTGCACTTCACGCAAAAACACTTGGCACTGGGTATACAATCAGGCCTATAGCCTTGATATGGTCATATATTATCATCCTGGCACATGTAATCTAGTCATGAATGTGCTCTGCAGATATGTCTTTGCACCGGTTTAGCACCTGCACAAGCACAGCAGCCCCACCGGCAAATTAGGCCCTTTCCATAGCAACAGTAAACATGCCATTTCTGTCACTGAGGACAAGATGTGACATGTTCTAATTGTGAAATCCAGGTTTGTTCAGCTATGGAAACTGGGAAATATTTAAAGAGCTGGAAGTACCAAAAATGTGTAAAACACACGGTTTGACAGTTTTTAATAACACTTTGATGTGATTTTTAATGTATCTTACCTCTAAAGCCAAGAGCAATCAGATCGTAAAGGTTCAGATGAGGATGAAGTTCTTGCCCTTTCCACTCACAACAATCAGCCGGTGGTGGCCTCTCCTTCATTAAAGGTCACAGTTCTGTCACAACATATAAAAGCCAGTGATCCTCTCCCCTCCTACGGCTGCTGCTGCTGCTGCTGTGGAAAAACTTTAGCGTGCTAACAATATAATGACAGTGCTCCAGTTTTCAGCACAGCACTGAAGCATTCCATCATCCTGTATTGTTTGTACAGAGAAAAAAAAGGATCCTGTTTTTGTAACAGAGTCATGAACATCGTTAAACATGACATTATGAAAGAGTGAGGGAACATTCTGAGTGTTAAAAACCGGGAAGTACAAATTAATGCATTTAATCAGGCCTCTTCTCTCTGTCAGGATGGTTAACTTACAATCTTGCATAATAGTCCTGCAACACTTGATGATATAAGGTAACATTAGCCTCCATGAGATACAGGTAATGATGGAGTGAGGATGGTTGTCATAGCAATGGAATGAGATCTGAAATGATGCCTTTAAAGATCATGCTTGTGGAGTTAAGTACCATCAGGATTTCTGTTCTTGTTGAACCTTAAACATATATATTTGCAATCACTGCACAACATTTGATTTTGGTCTTTGTCATAGTTTGTATTTTTTCTTTTAACAACTCACAATACTGTTCAAAATCTTGGTTCTTCTGATAGTGGTGCAATGCTGATGGATTATTCTCCACACTTCTGGCTACACAGAACCTGTAGATTAATAAAGGAGCACTTTCTCATCCCAGGTTAGACCTCCGAACCTTGCACAGCAGCTGCACTTGCCTGATTCAGTGTCTGTAGTCAGGCAGATCAGTCTTGCCAAACTCCAATTAACAGTGAGTGTGAGAGGCCCAAAGTGGCCCAGTCCAATCAGAATCCTTTAGAGCACGAAGAGAAATGAGCTGTGAGCGAGACAACAGCATGAAGTGACTGCTCACATAAATTAGTTTAGATGCCAGCAGCTTCAGAAGCAGTTTCATCAGATCATATTTTCATTTTTTTATTAAATGAAAAACAAGTATTATTACTTCAAACTTCTCTACATTAAGAAGATTTTTGCTCCACTTCTAACATGTTTTAATGAGTTTCTTTTACGACATATCTCACATTCCTTCAGCCATCAGGCTTTTAAACCTAGATAGTAGTAATCTAATGGACTGATAGATTTGTACGTTTTTCGTTTTTCTTGTTTGGCACTGAACTACATGGGGTTAAGCTGTGTTCTCCACCGTACGTAATCTTTAATGCACTGCAGAGTATTCCCTTCATGTTCTCTTGATCTGCTGCTAATCGTTAATGTGCATTATAATCTGCCTGTCATTACTGAAGGGTCTATTGAGAGCTGATGTTTGTCTATGAGCATCTCAGTCATGCTCATAGATACATATCAGATTTTTATTTCTTATTGTCTCTGTTTGCTGTTTGTAAATGTATGTATGGTCTGGGCCGTCTGATGTCTGGACTGCAAAAACTGAATTGCCCTTTGGATACTTAAAGACCAGTGGCACCCACGTACTACATTATCTGATTGGCCCATAATAAATGTGATTGACAAAACAATTATCCCAGCCTCTGCCAGATATGCTTCTGAAAGGTTCTGTCCTCCACAGACACTTTCAGTGGGCTTTTCCCAGATGCACTAGTGACATATACTGTATTGAACTTTCCATGTGGTGCACCATGTTATAGACCTCATTCTGCCCTCACAACTGCCTTAAGTCTTTATTGAATTGGTTCAACAAGGTTCTGAAAACATTCCTCAGAGATTTTGCTCCATGTTGATATGGTGGCATCACACAGTTGCTCCAAATTTCATGCCTGCACATCAATGGTCTGAATCCAAATTCCACCACATCCCAAAGGTGCTCTATTGGATTAAGATCAGGAGACTGTAGAGGACACTAGAGTTCAGTGAACTTATTTTCATGCTGAAGAAACCAATTAAAGATGATCTGGGCCCATGACCCATGGTGTTATCCTGCTGGAAGTAGCCATCAGAAGATGGGAACACTGTGGTCAAAACAAGGATTGACATGGTCAACAACAATGATCAGGTAGACTGAGACATATTTAGTATGCTCACTTGGTACGAAGGTGATCCCCCACACCATCACACCACCACTACCAGCCTTAGTCACTGAAACAAAGCAGCTGAAATCCAGACTCAACTGGCCAGGCAACATCTTCCTTATCTTCTTTTGTCCAATTGTGGTTAAAATGTATGAAGTCTAGCCTTAGTTTCTAGTCTTACCTGATGGGAGTGGAACCTGGTGTGGTTGACTGCAGCTGCTGCCCATCTTCTATAATATTTGTTGTGTTGTCCATTCAGAATCGGTCTCCTCCACACCTGGTTTTAGCAATTTCATTAAGTTTTTGTCTCATTGGCTCTGTACTACTAAGCCATCTTCCCCAGTAAACTGCCACTCACTGGATATTTTCTCTATTTCAGACCATGCTCTCTGAACCTTTGAGATGATTCAATGAGTAAACCACAGTAGGTCAGCAGTTTAATACTCAACATATCGTACATAAACAGCCATGCTATGTTCAAAATCTTTCAAATTACCCTTTCCCCATTCTGATACTTGGTTTTGGATTTAGCAGTTAATCTTGTCTTGGCCAAAAGCATTAAGTTGCTGCCATATGTTTGGCTGATTAGGTATGGGCAGTTGAACAAGTGTATCAAATAAAGTGGAGACAGATCACTAAACCTTTAAAAACATATTCTTAGCAAAACAAAACAAAACAAAACAAAACAATACAACAAAATCAGACTTTTTTCACAGAGGTTTGCCAAACTGGTTGCTTCACGCCAAATGCTGCATCAATTATTTTGTGTTTGTTTTGACCTTGCAGGTCTCAGTTGGTGGCCATGTGACAACAATCAGAAACTCTTAGAACATCACATCCTGCTGTATTAGTCCATTGTTTATACCCTCGCCAAACAAACTCTGTCAAGGAGTCCTGTGGTTGGCCAAACAAATGAAGATACACGCTCTGAAAACAAACTATTGTTTGGTGTGACTCAAACACAAGGCAGTGCAGGTGCAGCAAACACACACATATCTGCTAGATAAACAGTGTGTATATCACATTTAACCCAGTTAAAGGTAAGTTGAGATTTTTTGAAGTGGGGTTGCTTGAGGCCCATGGCACCAGTAAATATGATCGCTAAAGCAACTTGCCAGCTCTGTCCCTGAGGTAAGTTAGCCAGGTAAGGACATCAGGTGATACCATTGAAGGCTTTGTTATTACCCCAGTTTTGAGTAAAACTACTCAAAACAATTGGTTCATCACAACACTCCAGTAAAAGTTCTACAGTATTTTTACTTTCCCTCAAATCAGCTCCTGTGGTTAGAACTGTTGTCAAAATCAAACAAGCTTGTTGTAATTGGGATGTGTTTTTGCATCGTATCATACTCTACATAAACAATAAGACACGGACATACAGTATATGGCCACTATGGGCCAAATATGTGGGATACATAGTATATACATTTGACACATACACCAAACAACCCTCTCCATAGACCAAAGTTTCTGTGCTAACTCACTATGTGACCTGAGCTACAGCTGGAGTGTTTTTAGTCTTAAGTACTGCTAATCCTCACGTAGATTAGGATTTCAAACATAAAGCAGCATCTTTAAACACTGTTTGTTTCTACACTGATGTAAAGCAAGGACACTTTTGTTCCTTTTTATGTGTTTGTGGAGTTTGTAAAGAACATTCATACCCCTGACTAGCCATTTAGAAAACACCCTGCATAATGCATACCATGCTGTATGACATGTCAAGGTAATCTGCATTCTGTTAAATCAGTAATTTCTTCCTTTTTTCTTCTAGTTTGCTGTTGTCATTCAGAGTTTAATTAGTTTTTCTCTGCAGTTAATCTAATGTTGCTAACTGTAGAACTTTCTTATGTTGTCCTTCAAATAAAAGCAGGTGTATTTAGACTGAAGGTAAACAAACCTTTGTGAAAGTTTTTATAAACTGCAGAATGAAACCATAACAAAGACAAGTTTAAAATTAAAATCTTTACCCTAATAGATAACCTTATATGTATGTAAGTGGTCTATTCACACAGAGAAGTCAACTAAAGGTAAACTCCGGAAAAGTGTCAACTCTGCCACATCAATAGATGATCATTAGACTGTTTCAAACTGCCCTATCTAAAACTGTTTATGAATTCTTGAAAAATTACTCAATCTTCATCCGGATTTGGATCACAACCAAAATCAAGTCACTTTTCTTTTGTGCAATGGCCAACTTTCTCTGGAAGAAAGTTAAGAACTATTCGATTTATCAGAGAAAATGTTTAATGCTACGGCCACACCGGACGCGAATTCGCAAAGACGCGCGTTGAGATTACATACAAAGTCAATGCAAAGACACGTTTGGAAGCAGATTTGCCCTGGGCGGCGCGTTGGACATGTTTGGCACGTATGGAGCGTCCGGCGCGTTTGGGGTGTCAAACGCCTCTACGCTCGAGTTGAAAATATTGAACTTTCTACGCAAATTCGCGTGACGCTGTGCTGCGGCACCCAATCAGCAATGACATTCCCTCCCGACGTCATTGATTTGATGACGTGTGACGCTCCGGTCACCTGCTCCTGCTTAAACCCCGCTGAAAGATGGAGGAGAGGTTGATCTGCGTTGTTTGCCATCATCCGGAGCTATATGATTCGAGGTGTGTACTCTACAGAGACCAAAACAAAAAGGAGACAGGTTTTGAAGGTAAGTTCTGTAAATATCCGTTTCCAGCTGGATTTGCCTGCACGGGTCATCACTGAGTCCGACAAGCTGCGGCTCTCTACTCCGCCTGCGCAGTGACGCGCATTGCCTCTCAGCTTGTCAAAATGGTCCAGCGTCCAGCCTCTGGCGTTACGCACAGCGCGTCACAGGCTCTATGCGCGTTTAAATACGCCAATTCGCGCCCGGTGTGGCCGTAGCATAAAACTGCCTCAAAATGTTGACAAATCCTTGAAAAGAATTCCCAGATCACATCCAGGATTCAGATCACCATGAAAGCGTATCACTTCTTTCTTGTGCCATGCTTTAACATTGCTTGAAAATTTTATCGAAATCTATTTGACATTTTTTAGTTAACCTGTGAACAAACTATCAAACCAACTAATCAACTATTTAACTAAATAGCTAATAAACAGAAAAGCAAAACATCTAATAAACACAAGCAAAATTGTGTCTCCTTGGCAGAGTTAATAAATAAATCAAAAAACATAAAATACATATATTTAAGTTCTCATGATTTATATCAATAAACTGGTATTGCTGTGCTTTATCAATGTGCAATGAGCCATAAAAAGAAACATAAATATGGTGTATAAATATACTAAATGTGTGATTAAATGTGATTAACTTAAATGTAATGGCAGCCCTTGTTAAAAATGTTATAACCTTTGACAAAAAACTGTAAAATATTATGGCAAGATTTATTGCTATGGCACCAACATTTCCAAAGATCTAAATTTATCACAGTTAATTTAAAAAAATTACTAATGTGAACAATAAATGCATTTTTACTCATCATTTGTGCATTTTAAATGCTCTGACACCAATTTCATGCAGCCAGAAGAAACATATTACTAGTAGCACCACTTATAATTAGAAACATTTTGCTCCCTTCATATATTATTTCCATCATCCTACAAGTGTTAACTTCATAATGTTTTGTTTATGGACGCCGTAAACAGTGCACTCTGAAGTTCATTATGAGCTATACTTCCTGGAATTAGCAGTGATTTGAAACACAGTGTTTGCTTTGCCTCCAGCTGCGCCTTGACCTTTCAGAATCATAGATTAAACGAGTGGGTGCTGATGGAGCCGCCTGCTCAGTGATGTGCATGTTTGCTTAACTTCTCCTGTGCTATATCAGGTGCCAGCGCCTGGATTTTTTATGAAAGTTGGAGAAATGACACATCTCTAAGTGCTGTTTGAGGATCCCTGCTGTCAGTTACTGTGACTGACATGTTGGTGGTGGGGATAGCAAGGATGGTGTTGAGGGAGGAATTGTAAATGAGAAGTTAAATAAACACTCCCCCAACTTGAAGGTTTGACTGAAGAGGAATTTAGCGCACATACATGGAGATACCTGCATAACAAACACTTCAAAGAGCTTCAATTCCTGACACGTTGAATATTTTCCTCTCCGTTTGAGTCCCTCTTTTTTAGTAAGGAACGGCTGCTGCACATGATCTCCAGCTTTGCTTTCAGAATTATGCTAATTCTGCTTTCCACACATTTCACTGATAAACAACTTGATTTTACACTCAGAAACCACTTTATTAGGAACACCTTCATATTACCAAACCTCCCTTTTCCCTTCAGACCTGCCTCATGTCTTGGTGGCGTAGATACAACAGGATACTTAAACCGGAGATTTTAGTCCACACTGACCTGATAGAGTCCTGTAGGAGCTGTAGAAATTTGACCTGCACTGCCATAATGAGAATTTCCTATTACAGCACATTTCGGGGTGGACTTGTCGCTTTCATGTGACACCACACACTGACAGAAACATCCCGCTGTGGAACCGGACAGGACTGCTCGCTGCTGTACTCTGTGGAGAACGTTCCCTTCTCAGTTGCCACTAACATGTTTAAATATGTTAGCAGCATTGTGATTTATATTTTCTTAAATTAAAGAGAAAAATCTGTTGGATATACAAGTCACCAAGCATTAAATATTAGCTCTACATTTGTTTTTGGACTGTACAGTTTCACTTATGAGCCTTCAGAGATCACGAGGGAGTCAAAAAAAAATGAAAGTATGAGATTTTTTAAAAGGTTTAACAGGATTTATTTACAATAAAATAAATAAACAGCTCACTTTCAAAAGCTACCATAAGGTTTTAAAATAAAGATGTTTTTCCCAGTCCCCAAATGAAAGTATGAGATTTTTTAAAAGGTTTAACAGGATTTATTTACAATAAAAGAAATAAACAGCTCACTTTCAAAAGCTTGAACATAAATCTGGATTCTAAACAAAGGAGGCAAAAAGCTCTCAAAAATAAAACTACTCCAGGGGAGAATAAAAAAACAATTCACTAAGGGAAAAGAAACCAAGGTTCACCAGTTAAACAAAGAACATAGCTATCCACTAACACAGGATATTCTGGTAACAAACTATGGTTGGAGGCAGGGAAGAAACAAAGTAGTGTGCTGCTCTCAGATGGTCTGCCCGTCACTCTCAGGCCGCCGTATTTAAAGGTGTTGAGGCCAATCAGCGCTGCGTCCTCGCCGCCAGCACCCCCGACCTTATTAGCCAATCAGGCAGCACCATCATCTGAAAAAGAGATCCACTCACACAAGACCGCGCACTCTCTCACAAACGGGACAAAAAACGAAGATCCACGCAGAACAGAGCACTCACTCATACAGAAAAAATACAAGCACAAAACCAAACCAAATACAGCCACAGCCGTAACAAATACGTTTATAATGTTTAATAAAAACTCATGAAATGCATCTAATGTTGCCTGCTTTTGTGTTTTGAACCATTGTGTGTTTAAAACGACTTAATAAATGCTCATAACGATGACAAAAATGGCTGGTGACCACTGCAAGCATTTCTGGTTGTTCTTTTTAATGATCAGTAATTCATATTTAACTGCCAAAGCCACGAGGGCCAACTTGATCAGTTCATTTGATAGGAGGAAACTCTCAAACAGGAGTTCACAATAACATGTTGTTGTTCCATATTAGCTCAATAATGGCATTTTACTCTCACTGATTATTTTTAGGCTTAAAAATCCTGAAAGTAAATTTGTTTTTTAAGCTAATCACAAGAGCAGAAAGTATCATTTTTGTTTGCTGCAGAGCTAATTATCAGCAATGATCCAAAACACTGAATAATCTCATGAGCTTCTCAGTCAAGGTAGCCAGTGTGGTGCAACCTTCTGCACTGACCCATCAAAATATGTCAGCTTTTTTAAAATATTTTTTTAATCTTTTCCTACGATGATGACAATTATGATTATTATTATATGCATAAATGTTTACTTAATATACATATATTAAAACAAACAAACAAAAAATACAACTGATTTATTCAACAAACTTAACATGTGCGTGTGCAGGTGGATGTTTACAAATGTGACTTCATCTATATAGTATATATCCATTACCCTCTTTGTAAGTTTGTTCTTCTTTCAACATTATTAAAGTCATTAACTCATTTTGCCTTCCCCCCTTTTCTTTTCTTCTCCTTTTTTTCTACAATTTTTAATTTATCTTCTCCTCATGAATCCAAAACAAGCAGCAGTTATAATCCCTGATAGATAAATAAATGATTTCACGTGGCAGTGGTTGCTTTTCCTCTTTTGAGCCTCCAACCAGCTGATACATATGCTGTCTGACAGCTGAACAGCAGCGATTTCAGTCTGGTCTGCCCTCCTTTTGCTGTCTGTGAGTCTTCTTAAGATGTTCAGACCCATTTGACAGAGCGAGTGACATTTTTGTTCTGTATTAAGGACACTCTGTTATTTTAGTGGCTTAAAAATGTAACTTCTGAATTAAGTCATTTTAGTCACTTGTTTGCAAATGGTCCATAAACAGTGGTTTCAGAAACATGACAATATGCACTAGTTGCTGCCACCAGATTGGCTGACCAGATTTTTGAAGTAAGTAGCATTTGAAGCGTACCTAACAAAGTGTCCAGTGAGTGTATTTCATGTTGTTTGCATCATGCATTCCATAAAGCTTCAAATGAAGTTGGATGGACCCATTTGCCGAGCTCTAATCGCCAACAAAAGCTCCAGGATTTGAGTCTCTTTGCTGCTTCCTGCCCCACACACAAACTCAAATCCACGGCTTCCATGTGATGCAGCCTTTGGGACGTTTCCAAATATATAACAGTCTGCAGCTGGTAGTTTAAAGAAAACAATTGGGGAAATATTTCCATCCTCTTTGCCATCCTGCAGCATTCACGCTCCCATAATGGCACACCAACAAACATTTTTTAAGCCCCGCAGTGAATAAAGTTTGTGATGTGTTACCTCGCACAGATGGCTGCTGCTGCCGCTGTATAACATGTTTCCACTGCTTTTTCTTTAGTTTTTCTTTCAATTCACAGAACAATTTCTCGCCATTCGACAAGTGAGGGGTATTCTTCCACAAAATAACTTCCTTTGTTAGTCTTTTTTGGGACACATTTCAAGCTTTCCTGCCCTCTTTTTGTGCTGCTGTGTGTCACTGTTGTGAAGGTTTAGTCTGCGCACTGTACACAGGAGGATTATGTGCTTTTTCCTTGCTTGTCTCCCCGCTCTCGCTCTAATCTGCTCCCTGACTCCCTCCCCGCTCCGTCTCCCTCTCTCTGCTCGGCCCTGTTGTTGCCATGCCACCACATCACACTGTAATCGTGCGAATGGCTGATGGCCTCTGCGATAAGAGTCTGAAGGCTGCAGGGAGACTGTTTATGCGCTGGGCTGTAAGCTCCAGCTTTCACACTCACTGAAATGATTATTGACACCAAATGAGCAAGAAGGTGATGTTAAAGGGGAACTAAGAAAAGAAAAAGCTTTAATCAGATCTCAAAAGATTTATTACATGCCATATATATATCTCAGCTGCCACGGCCTTCATTTCAAACATGCTTTTATGACCTTATAAAAGAGATTAATAAACATTAATACCTACTTGAGCTGACCTGCTCACATTTTTATATGATACTAAGGTTTTTTATTCTTTGATAACTTATGCTGATGAACTTACTGTAACTACTGTGATCTATGAATATTAATTTTTTCAGGTTTTATAACAGACTCAAAGTCCAGATGATAGATGATTAAAAGGATCAGTCGTATACAAAACACTTAAAAAGAGGCAACCATTTTATTATCTTAGATATATTAATGACAAAAATGTAGAAAAGGTAACCATGACACCCAGACCTATACTTGTGTTGAGTTGTAACCAGTGCCGTTACAATGTGCCAGTGTGTATAATAATTGTGTTTTAAGCAAATGTAGTTATCATATTGACCTAAAAACAGATGTATGATAACACCACAAAACTGTTTGCCTCATAACGTGAGACAGCTCAACCTTCCAGCAAAAATGGGCAAAAACAAAGCAGCACAACAGAGTGATTTCTCAGACACAAACAGCAGAGTGAAGCACACAGAATGGCGCAGTGTCCACCCACACGCGTGTTGATTTATTCTCTCCTCTGTAAGTTGATGTCTGTAAACAGCAACATTATGTAAGTAATTTGTTCTGTAAAGCATTGTTGTCCATCTTGAAGCCTTGACACAGACTATTTTTTGAAACAATCGATGCAGAGCATCTTGATCCAGGGCTGCAGCAATTATTTCTTTGTTCTCACAGCTGTATCAGCAGCTTAGATTATGTTTAAAGTGATGCCTCAGTCTTCCCTTGGAACCGGAAGCTGGTGTCCTGGTATGTAGAGTGGCAGAATTATCTGGTGTCAGTCCTGGTACCATTTTCAAACTTAGGACCAAGTTCTGTGAGGCTGGTGAAGTCAAAGACAGCAACAAAGTGGGTCCCATGAAGACAACATCCCAAGAGGACCGGCTGGCCCCACACTTCTGCTTTACTGAGGAATATTAGGCTTTCTACTGTGAGAAGAGGGCTTTTGGCTCATTTTTTGGGTGCTAACCACATTTAGCTGTCATGCACATTTCACGAATGCACCACCCTTACAAGTGGAACCTCATTGTAAATGTGACTAATCAGACTTTCCAGTCAAATACAAATCATTTGGTATTTTTAAAGGGGAGAAATAATCAGCCAAATGAAATTTCCAAACTTATTTTGAGAAGTATTGAAAAAAACATAAAGCTGGGGTGTGTAACTTGGTTGAGACTAAAGTGGAAGTAATTTCACTGCCCCCTCCCCTCCATAGTTGTGCTTTTAGCCACAGCCCTTCCCATATGTACAACCAATCCACTGTGTTTGTGTGTATTTAGCTGCCATTAGCATTATACTGATGTAATTTATGTGCAGACATGAATGAACCACAGACCATATGTCCTTTCATGAAATGAATATGACATGTAAAATTTAAACAACCAAAGCTCATTTCAGTTTAACAAACATATACTTTCATGGAGGATCTAATAAGAGCACTTTTCCTGAACTGAGTCCTGATTGGCTGAGAATTGGGTGTCCCTTGCTAGATTTTCTAAAGGCTTGATACAGAGCGAAGAGGGGCATGGATATCAAATGATCTCTTAGATGACTTCAGTAATAAGATGTTGACAGGTCATCAAATGTTTTTGGCCGGTGACAAAATCCAAACTGCATACTGCAGCTTTGACGAGAAAAAAAAGGCCCTTTAGCATTTCTTACCCAAGCTAGCATCTCTTATCTATATCTATATGTGTTAAAATCTAGGTAAACAAACAAAGTAGTTCTCAGAAAACTCATATTTTCAGAAAAAAACAAACAACTTTCTTGAAATAACCTTTGAACATAACATGAGACCTTTTCTAAATTTAATTAACATTTTTCCAAGCTGTCATTGAACACATCACAATTAAATCATTGCTGTTCACTTTTAGAGGCTCAATACAACTTATTAAGTTTGTTTCTTTAGTCAGCCAGCCAATTACAATTATTAATCATGGATTGTATTTTTTTCTTTTTACTTTTTAAATGTCTTTTTGAGGGTTCTTTGGTTGTGAGTTCCCATTCCAAGGCCACAATGAGAAGGTATGATACAAAATATTGAATTAAAGGCACTATGTGCTGATATGCTTGGAGTTTATGCTCTGCCTTGCAAAGCAGTTTGGTTTTGGTACCAACGGTTTCATAAAATATCACTGTCACAAGACCTACAGGAGTTGATTGCTGTAGTGATAAGCTCAAGCAAAACTAATTTGAGGGTGAGCAGATGCTGAACTATCTTCACCCTTAAGCACACCACCGGTCAGTAGAATGAGGGTCCCATATGTTGTGAAGGTTGGCTTTGCAATAGAGTGATACCTGGGTCCGACTTAAGCACAGTGTTACTTTTGTCAGGAGAGAAAAGGGCAACAACAGCTGTTTTTACTCAAAACTGGAAATACCACAGTTCACTCGTGCATATTGAACTGTGGATGTTGAATATTTCATTGTGTATTGTTGCAGCCCTATCATGCAACATGGATAAGTGGCATTTGTGCTAGCCCTTTGGCTAACGTGTTCCTTCTTTAGCTGGATAAATACAGCTTTGGATCTGATGTTTCTTTTTACATTTGAGCACAGCAAAACCCTCACATTACAGTTAAAGATGAATGAGCTCCACTGACTACACCCTTAGTAAAAACAGTATGAAAGATTCAACCAGTTTAAGATGGTGCAGGGGCCCATTTCGACACAGGCAACATTAAATAGCATTTTCTTTGTTACTTTTAGAAGTAATATGACCATTGGGGTCAAAATGACAGATTCACAGCTTCAGTTCTGACCGAGGATGGACCATGTCTGCTCAGCTTAATGGGCCCCTCCATCACTCTAGACCCCAGAGAAATTTCACCCCCTCCCTCTTATGGATGTCCTTGTGGGTTGAGTACATGCTATCTTCACACAGAAAGGCTGTGTGGTATGGGTATCCAAATCAGGACTCTTCTTGCTGTGAGGGGACAGCACTAACCGCTGCAGCATAGTATCGATGAGTATTGACAGTCAGACTTCCTCAGAGTTTGGTAATATATATCCTGCTGAAAGGAACCAAGATGTTTTTATTTCTGAGGCATCAAGTTGTCAAATAAATTCATTCTTAAGATGTCAGACAGTTTGAAGATTATTGACTGGAGCTGTCACAAACAACTCACTCACTCTTCATCTTCTAGATTTCCAGAGTTGTATCTTTAAAGCATCTTTACAAACATCCTTGGAGTCTGTTTTATTATAATTGGTCTGCAGGTATGCTTTATTTAGGTGAACAAAAAGCTCCAAGACATCTTAACTCCACCCGAATACATGTCAACAAAGCAGTGTATCCTGTAAAAAAACCCTTAGTATAGATGTCGATATGGATAGATAGATAGATAGATAGATAGATAGATAGATAGATAGATAGATAGATAGATAGATAGATAGATAGATAGATAGATAGATAGATAGATAGATAGATAGATAGATAGATAGATAGATAGATAGATGACTGGGAGGTGGGGGATTTAAGGGGAACTTGCAGTTAGCAACAGTGGAAACTGCACCCATTTAACCATTTCAACTTCATGACATTTTATTCTATATCCTATTATCTATTTATCCTATATAATATGCATGCAAAACATCAACCATGTCAAGTATAATAAAGCTAAATGTGTCTTTCTGGGGTTGTCTGAATAAGTGTGCTATAATAATGTAAGGATTATGGATTCAAAGTAACAGGAACAGAGAGATAAAACTTTTAAACAAAATCAAAATTTCACACAAGTTTATACAAAACACATTGATATTTATCATCAACAAACTATTTTCAACTCTTGATATAGTTCATACAATCCTATTACGGGACATTTAAGTTATGTTTAGAGACTCATAATAACTATTCACATAGTTAAAAATATTACCTCATAGAGGTATCATTGCCTTTCTTAGATGCAATTTCTGTCTCAAATATTTCAAAGGGCCGTATCACACAGCTCACATTTCCTTTTCAATTATTTTAGGAAGTGACAGATCTTTTCTCTTCTTGATCTTTGACTGATCTTGATTGGACTCTACTGTCAAGAAAACAAGAGAGGATGAAAATGGGCACATCTCAGGACAGGAAGCTGCCGTTTCTTTTAACAGTAAACACAGAGGTCTAATAACATCACTGCTACATTATTTAAGAAAATTTTATCTAAAAAAAAACCCAAATTCTTGGATTTATTACAATGGATCCACAAATACACATTTACTGAAATACAACATTGCACTTAAAGGCTGAATTAAAAACTTGTCTGTTTGTATTTATTTGACCTGAAGACATTTTGATTTGCAAAAGTGTGATCTTCTGAACACAGTACTCCCCATAAGGATTAAATGTACAGATTCGGAGATGTAAATGAATAAGCAGGAACTAGCATGATATTGAATTTTGGCAAATATTCAATGCTCTGATATTACCAAAATCATTATCGTCAGTACCAATCCTGCTCCTCTTCTTCTATCCACCTCTCTGTCCCCTCTGCACGCCTCACCACCATGGGGGGCCGAGCATTCAGCCGCTCAGCTCCCCAGCTATGGAACTCACTCCCCCCTGACCTCCGCAACACTGACTCCTTACCGCTCTTTAAAACCAGACTTAAAACTCATCTGTTCAGACTTTCACACTCCCTCTGATAATTTGCGCTGTCTTTGTATTGTATGTTTCTTTTTATACCTGCTTTTAATGCGCTTTTTATTTATACTTGATGTGCTCTTTTTTTGTGACTCGTGTAAGGTGACCTTGAGTGTTGTGAAAGGCGCCCTGAAATAAAATGTATAATTATTATTATTATTATTAATAAATGGTAAATGGAGTTGAGCTAATATGTCTCTTTGCTACTCTCTTTGACAACTCAAGCAGCTTTACACCTCGGGTCACATCTACTCATGCACACATTGATAGTTCAGAGTTTATGTAAGTAGTCCATCAGTATCAACCAACATATTCACGCCCGTTTATATCCATTTATACACCAATGAGGCAGTGGGAGCAGCTTGGGGTTAAATGTCTTGTCCAAGAACACATCATGAGACAGCCGAAGTTGGCCCTGAACCTGCAACCTTCTGGCAGAGAGCACTATCAGATTGCAGCACTGACACCCTCATCATTAACATTTTGTCAAGAGCCAATACCTGTTCCTTTAATGTTTACAGTCCATTTGCATTAGAATTTATGTGAAACAAGAAAAAAAAAACATTTTATTCTTAAATAAATCACATTTTTTATTTGTAAAAGTGGACACTTGTTAATGTTAAGCATGTTGGTACGTTTTTCAGCCAATATGAAATATCCATGGCCAATTTCTACCAGCAAAATAACATCAAAAATATCTACAGAGATATCTGCCATAGCCAAAAAAAACAACATTTTAGGCAACTATCTGCAGGTAAAGATATTGCTCTGATAATATCCTGCATCCCTATAAACAATGTAAGTGTTATGGCTTTGGGATGCTGGTGCTAACACAGATTTGGGAGGGTTAATTTGGAATTTTGTGGAAAATTGAAGAAAACTAATGTCACCAGTGAGCCACTTCTAAAGGGAACCATCTAAAGTTAGGGTAATGAGAGGTCACTTCCAAACTAACTTTGTAAAACATAGTAAACACCTTCTTTGCTTAACTTTGTTTGGGCAGCATGAGCTCTTGTGGGAACACTATGGTGTTTTCCCCAAGCAACACATGCACTGTGAGTCTGCAGGAAAACCAGCAAGACGAGTGTTAAGATTTCATCACCGTATTTCTTAGTGCTGCTGGATTAAACCACATCGTATATGTAACACCTCCATGATGTAATCAGTAGGAACACTTTCATTCGATGTACAATATTGTGGTCCAACTCAACAACTGCCATCAATATAAAACACAGAAGCAAAAGCTCCACATCCAACACGAGAAATCTGAGTTAATCACAGCAGCAGCTTGCTGAGCATTGAACACATTTGATTGTAAAGTATAGGGTCATTGGTGCTCCGGCTGCTGGCTCAGTTGAAATGTGTTTTATGTGAGACTTTGCTGTTGTCGTAATGAGGAGGAAAAGACCATCAGGGCTGTGCTAGCAGGCTGTGTTGTGAGGAGGACAGAGGGCTAGAAATCTGGACCATTCAAATTGATCCATGATTGAAGCTTAATTAACACTGAGAGCCTCTAAAAACCTGTTACTGTGTTTCATGTGCCCAGATAAGATGGTCAGCTCATCCAATAGATGCTGAGAAGAAGAATCAGCAGTATTGATGATTATTAACCCTTTGATGCATCAGAGTGATGTCTGATATCTCTAAACTAAAATCTGCCTTTGTCGTCTTTTGCTTTCAGTCATGTTATTTCAATCAGGAGAGACCAAATTTGAGTGAATAATTATTCATAATGCTAGTTTGTATGACTGAAAATGTGCCATGTCTTTGTGATTAGCATCTCTTGGATTCCTTGTGATGTCTTGGTTTACTTCAACGGGACTGAGGGCCAAGGTGAGATAGGACCCCCCTCCTTTGGAGTCTATACACAAGTGGGGGGAGTTGTAGACTTGCAGACTGAGGTGCTGATGAGGCCTGCAGAATGAGGAAAGGGGCCAGAATTCTGAGTTGGACCTGGACACTGATGAGATGACTGGAGGTGTCTGGGGTTTGGAGGGTTGCAGAGGTCACACAGCACAACTGTGGTGGAGCAAATACATGATTTAAAAATATGACAGCAGCCATTGGCCAGACAGGTTTTGGCAGAATCTGGTTAACTCAGGCAACAGTTGAATAGTCACCTCCAAAGACCTTTCCTAACCACTTTTCCATAACCCCTCGGGAAAACGTTGCGAGGTTAAGAAAAGGAGAAAGGAGAATTCAGAGGGACTTAAGAAAGGAAAGCTACTGTGCAGAGAAAATCCGACTACACCTTAACAACGCTACATCATCATGAGACGGCAGATGTTACTGCTACAGTTAAACTCCAATTTTCCGAATATGGACTACAAAAGGCGCATCTCAGAAAGTGCTTGTGTATCATGACAATGTTGTCCCTTTCAGACAGTTTGAACATGAACAATGCGATAAAAAATTATGTCTGCATAACCGATGTTGGAAGTGAGGATTTAAATAAATTTGTCCACTCATTTTCAACATAGATACCAATCAGTAGGGATGTACATCGTTATGATTTTATCGATACCAATACCGATACGGTACGATACTCCTTATCGGTATCGATACTTATGGATACTCTTATTGATACTTCAACACGTAATTTTGTGTAAAAAATAAAGACTTTACAAGATTTTAAAAGATTCAACCTTTTTTTATTACCACAAGTTAATAATAAAGCTTCAACAGAATAGAAATAATGCATTACAAAAGCTTCTTAGAGGCAAACAGAAAGCTAAGGAGATGGCAAAACCCCTTCATGCCGGCCAACAGACTGCATTTACAGACAGACCCATATATCAGTGGTGCTAAAATCGATGCTGTAATGATGACTGCTAGGGCTCTCACTTTATATTAGATAGTCGCATAACCGTTCAAATATGGGGATAAAAATCCGTAACCGAATAGTTAATAAATATTTGAATGTAAAATATTAAGTGTAGCAGCACATCAGGGCGCCTGGAGCAGTGGACCGTTTCATCCAACAGAGGGCGCTGTGAGCACAGCTTGACCGTCAGTCACATCCTGTGCTCTCTTGACCTCAGTAAACAAAGAGTTTCCGCTCGGAGCGGACATTAACAGCTCCCAATCATCTGAGGAGAGCTGTGCCGTCGGCTTTTTATCCAAGTTATACGGCCGAGTGCAGCTGCGCTTCGTCAAGAGTTTAACCCCGTGTAACTATGTTGTTTTCAGCGGGGTCTTTACCAAAGGGGCGGATAATATAGTCTCTGTCTCTGTCGGTGCTACAGTCTTTAGTGTTAGCCGGGCTGCTAACTCTACTTGTGTTGCTATAGCAATCAAACAGCCCGCACTCCTTTAGCTCTATACTATGCGCGTGCTCCAAGTGTTTGGTGATGTTACTAGTATTTCCCCTCTTGGACACAACTTCTCTCTGACAAAGATTGCATCGGGCCCAGTTTTCATTAACTTTGCTAAAGTGTGCCGAAACCTTCGAGCGCTTAGCCCTCACCGACATGCTTAAGCCGGATGGCGGTAGTGTCACAACTGCGTGACAGTTGAAGAGACATTTAAGTGCCATTAACAGTACCGTTTTTTAATTAATTAATTAATTATGTATACATCCCTACCAATCAGTGCATGAAAATGGTAACTAAATTAAAGAAAGGAATAAATTGTTAAGCCCACAATCAATAGTGTACACATTTTTAATTTGAAACAAGTTCAAAACATAATCAACATCAAACGTCTCATATCCTGTTCTCTTCAAAGAATCAGACTACTGAAAAGTTAAGGCAGGTTTTGGTAAACTTTAGAAAGGATCGAACAGCAGTGGAAACTTATATGGTCTGCGTACTTTGTTCATCATTATTTGGTTGAATTTCGGAAGCAGTCGGATAACGCGCTGTTTATAAATGCTTTGTGGAGGAGAATTGTGGGACAGAATAATCTGCTTTCCTTTCATAAAGAATGGTCCAGTGTATCCTATGCTAAAGGAGATGCTAAAGGAAGCATTGAGCCACCTTTCCAAAGCATTTAGACTATTTGAACAACTCTGTTCATGAACTACTTATGGATCATTTCACTCAGTTAGGAACCTTCCTAAGCAAAAAGGTCTGTTCGACTGCAGCCTCAGTGTTTAAGTGAGTGTACAGCCCTAATCAGCTGATGATTTGAATCACCTGTACAAGTAGGCAGGGTGAGGAGATGAATAAGAAGTGACTGAATGAATACAAAGGTCTCTCTGCTTGAAATTTAGCTATCATTAGCTTAATTTCACCAGATAGACGAAACCCAGTGAAACCTTCAATTCAACACTTCATTTTACTCGATCTTTGACTTGATTTGTGTTCATATATTAGGCTCTATCTTGATGATGTGAAGCACATTGTCCAAAGCACATGACGTTTGAGGTATGTCAGTCTTTGTTTTAGTATTTTGGGGACAAATGTTTTTGGTGTAAAGCCAGGCAAAGGGAGAAAAGAGGATGGATTTTCTGCCTTGGTTAAAAATAGGTGTGTTTTGAGTATAAAAGAACAAACTAACTTTTTTACTGAAGCATCGTAGAGCACAAGAAACAGTCAAAAGGCGAGTTAGATACTTCCATATGTGTGTAAAAAGGCAAAACCTCATTCATTAATAAAATCCTTACTTTAAAAAACAAGATGCCACTTCTATTTGTTATGATAGACCTGTTCACTTGACATCAAGTAAATGTTAGCTACAAACAGTTTATGCTCTCATTTGCCTGATCTCAGGCTCGAAAAGGTTGGTGGTCCTGCTCTATAGAGTGGTGCATTAGTGAGTCCTACATTGTTGAAGACAGTTAGCTGTTTAGTACTTACAGTTCCTGTGTCCCAAAGTCTATGGGATTTAAAATAGCATTTTGATGAATTGCCTGATCAAGGTGATTTTAATGTTGATTTTGCAGCATAAAATGTATCTAATGCTACCATGCTCTGAATTGTACTGTATTATTGTGTTTTTAAAAGGATGGTTGCAAACTACCAGCTTACAAGGACAACAAAATTGGCTGGAGACCCTGATACATTAATTTCTGGTAATTTTGTATTTAAATTATAATGTATTCATGAAATTAGGAGTAAATTAGGCCATAAATTAGGAGGAAATTCTCAAACAATAAGTTACAGTGTGATGTTATTCACTGGCAGTGTGGTAGCTAACTTTGAAATGCAGCTGAATCCACCTGATTCAATATCTGGAAATACGTAGATCAACCCCACCAAGCTTCAATCTGCACGATTTGGCTTGGCCTGAACCGGCATGGCCCAACCCGTGTCATCTGTTGCAGGACGTTTTGGAACCTGCAAGTCAGAGAACAAAAGGAAGGACTGTGCTCGCACAGAGTAGCATTGATGCTAATAGCCTTGGTAGTGGTTTTATCAGATCTGGACTGCATTTCTTTATTTCCTTGTTTCTTAATGAAACCAAACACTGAAGCACCTCTCAATAGAAAACATTTTTTCACTCTACTCTAAATGTGTTTTGGGAATAGTTTGTTCCATGACGTGGCTCACATTTTTTGTTTTACATCATAGCAGAAATGCCTGTCTACTACTTGACTGCTGTAACAATCGTCCTATTACCTGCTATTTTTTTTTTTAAAGGTTTTCTGCCCATTCCTAAAGATTTCCTATGGGCAGATGGACTAGTGAAACATATTGAACAGTACATCTAGTGTGTCAGATTGTAGTTTTGGATGGTCCTGACGGTCCCTCTCAGATCTTATTGGAAACAATGATCCAAGAGCACAAAGAAAACTCAAATAGACAGAACCAGAGCAATGCTAACTTCAAAAATATGTTATCCTTGCATGAATCTGTTGTGCATGGACAAATCCCAAATTTTACAAAAAAGATGTTGCTCAGCCTAGCAGCATATAAAATTTTGAAGTTATCTACATATTTTTCCATAATATCATGCATCTCTGAAAATAACCATAATAAATCAGTACACAGTGGGCTCTAATAAACAGCATGGACACCAGGACTCAAAAGGTTAAAAAGTGGTTCAAAGGAAGCAGAGTCTGAACTTTTTTTTGTCATTTATTTGTTGTTTTGTGCCTCAATATGTCATCTTCAGTGTGATGAAAATCTTTTTGTGTCTTGTTTTAGAATCCAAGATCCTGTCACCAAAGCTGCGTCTTTCTGCCTCTCATCTAAATGCATTTTAAATGAGCAGCCGGCGACTTTAGTGAAAATTTGATGTTATTTTTTACTTGCACAGAGAGAGGGTTTCATCAGAATAGCAATGCGCCTGTGTTTCACTGTTGTGCCTCCTGCGCGGCCCCAAGTCGCGCCTGGCAGCGCTGTGCTGTGTTGTGCTGGGCCGGGCTTGGCTCTGTGCACAGGGGGACAGATGGTCTTACATGTGATCTAGTCGGAGGTCCAGAGTCGTACTACCCCAGCAGGGACCCTGGCAGCTGACAAGCCTGGCCCAACATCCGCGGTCCCTGGGTAGGAGTCGGGCACTGACTTCAACAGGACGGGCCACCCAGGTGTTAAGCAGACAAACCCCCATCTCTCTATCTCCCTCCATCTTTTTCTACTCATCTCTCTCTCATTCAGCCTTTTTCGGCTGTTTCATCTGTGGTGCTGCCACCATCTCACGCTGACAGTGCTCCATAACTCCAAATTATTGCTTTGGTTTTCATCAAGAATTGTTTCATGTATATAATATACTGTTCATTTATCAATAATGGCTTTGCTTGATTTTGAGTGAAAAGTAGGAGAACCAGGTACCAGGTTTGACCCCTCTTTTATTGTTAGAGCTGACTTTATTCCTGGTGGCAGCAGGAAAGATTCTCTGAGATTTTTGTCCGTATTGACATGATAACACAGCAAGATCTGCATCCTTAAGTTAAGACTACCAGAGTCAACGTTAACACTTCTGTAGTGCCCAAATGGGCCCACACCTCAGAGAGTGGATTGAACTCTTTTCTATAATCTTTTGGGAATTTTTAGTCCTTTATTGACAGGAGAGAGAGAGTGGGTGGGCTTGTGAAGGTGGGCAAGAGAGAGTAGGGCGGACACTCTGCAAACAGGCCACAGGCTGGATTCTGCACTGGCAGAAGCATGTGAATGGGATGTGCTTGGTCGCTTACCACTTCACCAAACAGCTCCCTGATTTAACTCTTATCACAGTGTTGTGACATAAACACTGCTAAGGTGTAATTGTCTTTTTAGTCAAAATGTAACACTTCGTAACACTTTACAGTGTAACTTACGTTCAACATGTGTTTGTAGTGTTACAAATGTACTCTATATCAGTATCTTATTTAAATGATAACCCTAAAAAATAACACTGCTTAAAAAATGTAAAATTTTTTGCTGAAGTAAAGATGCCTTATTTGGCAGTAAGAATTGTATTTTGAAAGATTTGCCCCACAATAATTTAAAATACCATCTGAAACAAAAATAATATAGCATAATGACTGCTGTTATTTTGATAAGAATTTTTTTTTTCAGAGGGTCTAAAAACAACTAGATAGATAAACAAATAGTAAAGTTGGGAAGATGCCCATAATTTCTTTTTAACTACTTATCATAAAGGTCTAGAGCTGAAAAGGAAATAATAAGAGAGATGGAAAAGTGCATGTAAATGAAATTGCCGTACAGACCAAATAAAGAACTACTACTCCTACTACTGTCACTTTTACCAAAAATCAAACTTGAATTTTTTTTACATAATTTGTAATGACCGAGGATATTCAGGCATTTCCATCATATTGTTACATCATTTTTATATGTTGTTATTATGACTTTTTTACCTAAAAGAAGGACTGTTTTTTCCATTTGTTTTTATTGTTTTTGGTGGGTTTTTTTTTACTTTTTCTCTTGGTAAAAGTGTGGTACATAACCTTGAGATATGCAATATTGCTTGCCATGATGGCCTTTTTCCACAGTTCTGGTGGGGGCCTAAGGGGAACTAAGAAGTACTTGGCTGAGCATTTGATGAAGCACCCTTGAATGAAAAGGGTGACAAATGGACTTGCAGATTTGCCAGATGCTTTGCACATAATCAACAAACATTGGAGCTCAAAGTGCTTCTCATCTGCACTCCTCAAGTGTTTCAGTGTTACTGTCCACTCAGAGTGCCTTTGCTGTTTCCTCTGCTGGATCAGGTGGTTCACTGCTCCATGTACCAGAATGTTCTGTTGTCTTAAATTCAAATGGGTATTTAGAGTTATATATGAATATATGGATTTCCACCTACATGCTCGGATAAATACTTGAATATTGGGGTGACAGCCCTCTCAGGATGCCAGTTTAAAACCATGTCTGTTTGCCTTTTGTATTTATGCCTATCTGTTTTTTGTGTGTTTAACATTATGATCTGAGTATCTTCGGGGCTGTTGGGTGAAACAAGGCATTTTTCCATGTTTTCAGCTCTGAAGCCCAAGAGCAGGACTCTTTGGACTTGATTGATGAATAAAACATGAACCTACTTAGCAAAAAGCACCTGAGAAAGAGCCAGGCTTGAAACATTTTGTCTATTTTGATGAATAAGATAAAAAAAATATTGATTATTTCTTTGGAGCAACAGGGTTTCAAATCTTTTTTGCCTCACCTCCAAAGATGTTTCTTGCATCAGCCTCCAAGCAGTTTATATTCATGTGTTTGCTTACATTTTTACAGCCATCATACATCCCCAATAGCCATGTCTATATGGCATCAGTATAGGAGTAAAAAATAATTCCATGCTGAAGAGAGGGTGGTTAATGCTAATAGTTATTCAGAACAACTTGCGTGTAAACACTTGGTCCTAACAAGCCTTCCTGGTTCTCTTCTCTCTATTTAACAGTGAATCTTTGGAGTCACTCACACATGTCCAGTTCAGGAGACAGGCATGTCCAGTTACACAGTCCTGTCCATCATGCTGTAGTTAGCCTCACTGTACAGATCGCTTTGGTGGCTATCACTCTTTTTCTTTGGCTCTTTTTCTTTTCATCCACGGTGTTTTTGTTTCTCTAAAGACAGCAGGAGGACGATGGTTGCAGAGCATGTTTTGGATTCATTTCAGAATAGAAAATAAAGACATCCAGAGTCACTGATGGCAGCAGGGGAATAAATTCTCTGTCCCTCTGAGAAAGAGGACAAACGGTGAAGGCCGTGTTTGTTTCTAACAGAGGAGTCGGTGACTGTGGCATTATCATATAGAAACAAACTGAAATATTAACAGAGTTTAAACACAGTGGGGAGCCTCATTTCTAATTAATTTGGCCCTCATTAGAAAATCTTTATCAACATGCACACAAAGACAATCAAAAATTTGTCTCATTCATATTGTTGGCTGCTGCCACTGCACACATTTTACAATGAGTAAGTACTGTTACTCCACAAAATAAAACACTTTTTTGGTTATATGAGGATACAAAACAGCAGCTCCTCAGCTGTCTCTCAGTTTGGACCATCTGAGCACGCCCAGAGGGCTTTATCCTGATAACATGATAGACACACCATGATTAGAATGCATCCATGTAAACAGTGAACCAGAGCAATCAGGTCAATTTAACCCCATTTAATTTTTATCATTCAAAAAATAATAGTTGACTTTGTTGTTTTTGCTTCATATTTCATGACTTTTCCTAATTTAATGGGGATAACTGATTAAAGGAGACATATGCTTGTTTCTCCTTTTCACTATGCCAGACTAGGATGCCTGTAAAGCATTTCTGCCCTCAGTACAAGTCATTTAGTTCCTTCATTGCCCCACAATTGCGTTCTCAAAATCCTCATTTTAGGCCATTATCAAGCTCTCATTGAAACGCGAGGATCTCAGGATGACCTACAGTTACCTCGCAATGTCACAGCCCTTTGTGCTCTGATTGGTCAGTTCTATCAGGGGTAGAGCCAGCCTGTCCTTCTTCTTCTACAGGCTCAAAGCAGCGACCGCGTATTGAGTCCCCCTTCAGGCCAGAGCTGGTAATGAGTGAGTGTGAGCTAGGGATCTATATACTGCTGCTGGTGGATGTGTTCCTCGGTGACGGTCTTGTGGCTAACGGACATCACAGAGGAGGAAGTGTTTTATCAGATTACTCCAATAAAAAGAAATGTACCTCGTGTCGCCACAATGATTTAAATCTCGCGGACATCTCGCAATGACCTATTTTCAGAGGCATCAAATCTCGTTCTAGGATATCAGAAAAAATACAATATCTCATTTTTTTGAAAATTCAGGGGGTGTAAGGTCTTGTTTTCAAATTTATTATTTTATATGTAAGTATTAAATCATGCATCAGCATGATATGTCACCTTTAAGCTTAAAATTATGATGTTATTTTTTAAGGTGCTGAACACATATTGCACACATTGGTATCCTCTGGGATCAATTTCACCCTAAGCTGCATTAGCTGTGTAAAACTTGCCTGTTGTGTGTGTGACCTAACACCCCCACACCTGCAGTGGCAGAGTTGATAATATTGAGCTGATACACAATAGGGGGAGTGGGGAAAAAAACTATTCCCATGCAAACCTTCATACTTCTCGTGGTGTGAGCATGTGGGAAACAATCTGACTTGTGAACCCCTGCTAAAATGTGAGGGAAGTATATGTAAGCGGACAGTGGGAAAGACCTGGATGTAGCTGACTTTGAAGCTTTTATTGGCTCGCTCATTTTGGCAGGAGTTAACAAATCAAAAGGTGAAGCAACATTAAGCCTTTGGAAGGCTGAGACTGGTAGGGCAATATTTCCAGCCACCACGACTGTGAAGACATTTCAAGTTTTGGAATAGCAAAAGGGTGGGAGTGGGTGAGACTTTATAGTGATGACCCACAAATATGTTACAAAAATAGGAGAAAATATATAAATATAATAACTAAGGCTGTCACTTTAGTGCATTAATTAGATTAATTAATTACACCGCAAATTAATGTGTTATAAAAAATTAATCACAAGATTAATCATAGCACACTAACATTTTAATACTGTCCAGCTGGAGGACCCGTACATGGCAGTGGCACGTCACTTCACACATGCGTCTCCAGTCAAACCAAACAAAGCCCAGGTGATAACAGGAACGGCATATTTAAGACTTAGTCTTATTTTATTTTTGAATTTATTTATCTATATTTACTGAATTCTTTAATAATGCATCAGGCCTAATTGGTTTGCTGGATGTCCTCGACCTTTTTCTTATTTTGAATTTGATTTATGAAACACACTTAAAGTGTAGTTTGAGTTGCCTGATTGAGCTTAGAATTTTCTTGACAAGTTGCCATGACTTTGGTTTTAGTCTGTCACCAATAAAAATGTGGATTTACAAATCTTCACTTCTTAGCGTATTCATTTGATTAGTTATGCACTACAATTTTATAATATCCTAGAATTCAAATTCTTTATGTGGGTACTTTAAGCAGATATGAGACTAAGATGTGATTAGTTAGATTAACTAATTATAAATCCGGTAATTAATTAGATTAATCTTTTTTTAATCATCTGACAGCACTAATAATAACATAATAACATATATACATAATTATGTTTGTAAGAGGAAAGGGGGATCACCAACACCAATCTGTATGGTTCATTCAAGATTTGGATGAGAGATTTTGAAGATACTCTAAAACTGAAAGTTTGACCTGATGGTAGCGCTACAGGAAAGGCCATATTATCATCAGAACCAGGGTTCATCCTCTTGTTGTCATTAATGTTGTCAGTAAATTGAGAAGATTTGTATGAAAACGTTTCAACATACATTAATTCTTATTTAAAAGCTTGGCCTGATGGTGGCGCTAGAGGACAGTTCAATTCACTGATGGCTTCCATCATTGAGGGGTTATTTTTGTATTCTCAACAAATAAAGTGTGTGTCACAAAAACTTGGTCAACAGGTCCTTTTCTGGAGGCAAATGTCCCTTGGGTCGGATTGACCGAAGAGTAAAATGTGTTTGCAATGTTTGAGGATAATAATAGGGTTCAAATTAGATTGAAGAAAAACTGCAGATGTAAACATGGATGTTGTTAACAGAAAGTTTATCTCTGGCCTTACAGTTACAATAAAAATAGTTGTCTTGTTAAGCCTGCATGATTCCCAACCTGACATGTGAAACAATGTCAGACTGCCATCTTAAGAAAGTCCTTACAAAGTGTTGTAAAGTCTAATAGTGTATGGTAGACATGCTACTTCAATCTAATTTCTCATTTTATTAGATCAGAGGCTTATTTTTCCAGCTTTTTCTTATTTGCTTCAGTGCTGTGATTCTGAGCATTCTGAGTAGGTAATGTTCATTTTACCGCTCACGCACACACAACAATAAACAGATACCCATCATAATAAAACCACAACGCCAGGAATAATTCTCCTCCATTTGCAGCAGTTGAGTGATCCAACAAGGCAGCTTTATTACAATAGCAGCATGTAGAGGATACTTCCACATGAAATATAACAGCCGACAGATATTTTCAGACACTTTGAGCCCAGAGCTCCGAGTCAGCTCAGGATACTGTTAATATGTGTGTGGGTGGTTGTACCAAATAAGCTTTTTTAATGTGTCTACTATAATGTGTGCCAGCATATCGGACAGATAAATGCGATGCATAGAGACAGGCTGCAGCCAAACTGCAGTGATGCCTCTTTTGTTGCCACTTGTGTTATTCATGATGTGGCTGTTGATGAAGTTATCACATAAACACCCCGGTCCCCAAACCAACGCAGTGCGACCTCTCCACGGCTGCTAGCACAGGGTGGGGAAATTCATCAAGTCATCATAGATCAAGTCACACTGTCACGGATGGCATTGAAAAAGTAACAAGGGCAAGCTATCCAGTGCCGGATAGAGTAGCAGTGGCTGAAAAATGCATTTATTTAAGCCAACCTCCGCGACTCTGGGGTTGGCCGGGCTGATGCACTCCACGGTTAGTCAGCACTCCACCCGCTTTGCCAGCTCAGCTTTTATTCCCTGCCCTGGAAATTGAGTTTTGCTGGCCCTGTAATGTACTCAAAACTACATCTGCAACTGACTGATAAATCTACGCTTTGTTGCGCCTGACGGATAGCTGTGAAAATGAAAATTCACCACGGCATGTTGCTGTGTCAGGAAGAAGGTCACTTTAAATTTTCTCCCACCGGCTGAGGATTCTCTGCCGTGGGCGAAGCCACAATGACCATTTGTCTGAGGTTTTAGTTGTGAGGCTTTAATATTTTCTGAGAGTATTCTAGGGCTGAAAAATATATTCCATTTATAAGATGGATATAGAGCTTAGACCTTTCATTCACCAGACAGTTTGGCTTGCAGTCCTCCAGATGTCTGATCATAAGGACCAGCTAAAGCAGGGGTGTTGTAACTATGGCCTAGGGGCTTACTGCAGCCCACAGTCCATTTTATTTGGCCCTCAGTTAATTTAAAAAATGGAAAAGAAATGTGATCTCAAAGACCTTAAAGCTTGTGTTGTCTGATGTATAAGGACATTTGTTCCATGGCAGAAGATGACAGTCAGGTAATGCTCAGTTGCTTGGCTGTCTCTGTGTCTGAGTCATGAATCATTCGTGCTACTCATCTGTAGGCGTCAAGAAACTATCAAGGTTTGGGTGCTTCACACTCCAGTTTTCTCCTTCAAGCTGAATACCTGTTGAGTTCCAGTCAACTTCCATTTTACTAAAATCAAATTATGACCTGCTTTTGGTGCTCTCATCATCCTCTGTGATGATGTAGTTTTCCAAAGCACTGGCTGCCCCTTTGTCTCAGGATTGAGCTGAAAGATCCAAGTTTCATTGCATGAAATCAATCCTTTAGGAAAATAAGGGTTAGCTTCAAATTATTTGAGTCTGTTTTGAGAATTTTCTGATGTGCATGCCCAAGACATTAATCATCTTGGACAACTTCACAAAATCACACTTAGAATATTAAAAACTGAAAAATACCACTGATTACCATGAACTTACAAAAATGTATTACGAATTATGTAGTAATTTACTTATATTTAACAATAACCCAAAATCTGCTACGAAGTGTAATGTATGAATTTACAATATACCACAAAAATAGTAACTTTACAGAAAATTGCCCATCATGCACTGCAAAAACCTCATTTAATGATAAACAGCGACAACTGACCCTTTATCACCTGACACCAGCTGTTCACATCAACAAAATGCTTTATTATTATTGGCTATATATTCATAGAACACTGAAAAATTAAAAAAATGTTCTCCCCTTTGAGCGTAGTTGTGTATTATTGATTATCCATGTTAAAGTAATAACTTTTATGACAACATTTTCACCACAATGTATTAAAATAGACTCCGCCAACACAACATGTTGATGATTCAATAACCAACCAACATCTGCTTTTAAAAGGGGCTGTTTAATTCTGATTGGTTGGTAGGTGAACCAACCAGAGGGCCAACACTGAGTAAATTTACTGTAAAATCTGAAAAAATTAAATAGTGTAGAGATTAATGATGAAAAACGGCACTTTAATGCCTATTTGCTTTCTTAATTGCACAGAATTGCACTTTTTTGTTTCAAGACAATTTGTAAAATGTAATTTCTGCTCCATGTTTCTCTTCTGATTAAAGAAACAACTAAAGATTAAAAAATTCTGGACTTTATTTTTTTAAACCAAAGGTCAATGAAATTATTTAAGTCATGTAATTTGACATGACTTTAAAAGTACAGAACATTTCAATATTTTTAATACAAAAAGATTATGACAGTGTTTTCTGCACCTTTAAGATGATGTGCAGGTGTTTGGCTATGTTTTATGAGAAGTGGAAAAAAAGTCCAATGTGAGTATTCCTCTATTTGTTGGCCATGAAATAAACGTGATTTGATTTTTTTTAAATAAAATCATATCAGGGTTGACAATGCTGGTATCGTGGCAACTGTTTATTATTTCTTTGCAGAGAATATATTGAAATATACAGTGTTTCAGTGTTATCTGAAAATATTGAGATATGAATTTCAGTTCGTATTGTTTATCATGAGGGTATTCAGCTCAATGAGAGGGTGGTTTCTGGTTTGTTTTGTTCTACTGCCGTGTCTCTGAGCTGCCTGCTTGACAAAGCACCTCTCTTTTTACAATGTGTCAACAATATCTATTATTTGCTGAAGGAGAAATGCTTTATATCAACAGAGCGAGTAATTTTGTTCGTGTGTGTCCTTACATACAGAGGGCCGCTGCTCAGCCGGCCTGATAAATACAATAAAATGACAGATCTTTACTGCGGAGCTGCAGCCGCAGTTCTGACACTCCAAAGACCAATTTCAGCCTGTTAACAAGACCTGCGGCAGGAATACCTCACAGCAAAATGTCACAAGACCCCCCTCTCCACACCTCCTCACTCTCCCTCTACCTCCCTTGGCTCTCCTGTGGACATTCAACGAATTGTAGTTCCTCTCTTTCAATTTGCCGGCCATGTTACCTCGTTCCACAATGTGCTGCCCCCCGGGGGGATCGTCGGGAGGCAGGAGAGGCGGCCCCGACCAAGTCCGCAGAGAGCCGATAACCTTTCAGTGTTGCTTTAGCACGCTGTGTAAAGAACAATCAGCGCTTATCAGCATCAACTACAGGCGAATGCTAATTCAATGTCATGCAGACAGACTGCAGAGGGAAAGTGGAGCGTCACTGGATTTCAGTCTGACAGCTTCATGTCTCCAGCCGACTTCATGACATTGTTCTAATCTGTAATCCTCTCCCTCTTATCTCTAGCGCAATATAAGTAATTAGCACTTCAGCATTAACAATTGTGCAAATGAATTCTTCAACCAAAACAAGTTATTTCTCAAATGTTATTCAGAGGCTGTCCTTGGCCTGAAGTTCACAGTTTATTCTGTGCTGTTTAAGACTTTGTTTTGGAGGCCACACAGTTAAAAATTAGAGAGTGAAAAGAAAATACCGATTGAAAATGCTTTTAAGTAGCTAAATACATAAAAATGAAATCCAAAAACACTCTTTTGATTCAGTTTTCAGTAGGAAGCATGGGAAGGATGAAGCCATTCACACAGTGGTACATGAAACAGATTTAAATTTTGTCATTGTGACATCTGACCCGCCTCACGTGGATCACAACCTAACAAAAAAACATTTCTATGTGGTCAAACTGGCTCACTAGGATCAAGCTGATCAGAGATAAAGTCTAAATATACTTCTACTCATAAAGCAAAAGTCAAGACAAGAGCAAATAGTGGATTTATGCTGTCAGATGCTCCACTTGCCTTTAAATGTAAAGACAATGGCACTTAACACATTCTTTCAAATCCTGACATAAGGTTTTGTGTGAATTTGATCTAAAGAAATCCCTGACCCAGAGCACAATGAAAGTGGCAGCTGACAGCAATCCTAATATTTTCGATGCAAACATAAGCACGCTAATGTTAGCTTATTACTCATCAAAGTTCTGTTTTTGCTGGAATTTGTTTGACTGTAAGCAAGATAACTGGAAGTGTTATATATGAACTTTGATTTTTTTCAGGCAATGCCAGTAATGGCACAAGGGGGAAGTGATTAGATTTTGGTGGCAATCCGATACACAATTTTTTTTTAAATTCGCTAATGTTGGGAGTTTTCCACATTTTTCTAAGAACTCAATAAGTTCTCAATGGATTTTAATGACATTTCTAGGAAATATTTAGCATGGTACAAGGAATAATTGGTTTAATTATGACTGTGATCTGTACCAAGATGTGGATCTTTTTTCAAGATGTTTTAATATTAGCAAGATAGGGCAATTTTCAATGTTTTTGCAAATAACTCAACAAGCCCATAACAGGGTTTGACATTTTATGGGAATGTTTGCCATGGCACAAGGGGGGAGTGATTTGAGTTTGGTAGTGATCTGCAGGTGGATAGAGAAATATTTTATACAGATTTGTTAACATTGCGAGTTTTCAAATTTTAACGAATAACTTAATAAGTTCTCCATGGATTTTGGTGAAACTTTTAGAGTACATTGTTCATTGTCCAAGGACTCACTGATTTAATTATGGTGGTAATCTGAATCCCAATTAGGATCCAGGAGTTCAAGATACAGAAGTTTTCGACAGACTGACTTAAGCGATTTGTACGTTCATTATGTTCCTCTGATACATAGGCTGTAACCACGGGCGGTAGAGGTACCAAAAGAAAATACTCTTACATCAATTATTACGTTATTTTGTGTTGTCATATTGTGTATATATTTTTTGTGTAATATTATGACAATTAAAAAAAATTAATTACATATATTTTGGACACCTTTTTTAAAAATCACCTTTATCCCCATCAGGTCTCTGGATAATGTTTTTAAGTCAGTTCTGTTTTTCTCTTCCTAACTCATGTAAACCAGACATGTCCATATCAACATATCTAACAGGATGTTTACTGCATCACTTGCACTTCTCACCATTGCATTGCTGTCTATTCAGGCTTACATTTGTCAGCTCTGGCATCTCACATAAAGTCCTGTGCCCTGCTGAATACATTTTATTTGCTTTTAATGTTGTAAGAAGGGGCTTGGGGAGCAGACAAATGTGGCACGTTTTACCAGACTCTATGTTTATGGAGAAATTATCTAAACCTCTTAAAATGATGCCCTTTGGAACACTTTTTTTTATTCCTAGCATTTATTTTGCAGCCTCCACCTAAATGTGTATTTTTCTTCCATGACAGTTTTGAAAGCCCATCCCTGGAGATGATGGTAAAAACACTAAAACTAGAGATACAAATAAGAGTTATAATAAAATCAGAAGAGTAAAATTCACAGTAAATATAAATAGGATGTTGCAGCAAAAGATTTGAGGATGGTATAAACATTTTTTTTTACCAACCAGTAAACAAATAAGGACATCTGACAAACAGTTATAATTTTTTTAGAAATAAATGCATCCGTACTCTCACAGGCTAAGTAGAAATTGGAGGTTAGGTGTTGCTTGCTGGTCTGGAAGGTGCTGCAAACTAATGGGGGGAGGGCTTTGCAGTTTTGATAAGAAATAATGATATTTTGAATTCAGAGTAAATAAATAATTACATATCATCACTGCTCAGCACAAACCTTTCTTCAAAACTACTACTTTGAATATGAAAAATAAATCTTAATCTAAAGCCATGTGTGCATATACACATCCAGAGATGTGTCCATCCAGGCAGAGACAACAGGACTAAAGTAGGAATTTATGATAGCACCAAGCCCATGGACACCCAGATCATAAATCTGTCCTCATCATATTAGTATCTGCTGAATATAGATTTATTCGAGGGTTAGCCCCTTTGTGGCATCTCATTTCTCAGAGGGTCCTCATGTTTGTAAAGTTACTTAATATGGAGATATAATCAATAACAACCCCAGATAGAGAGGTCATTATAATATTATCATTAGTATCTGGTTGATTAATATAGCAGCAGCATCTAGTTGACCTGCCATTAACTTATGTTTGTATGAATTTATTATAAATCATGTCATATCTGTTCATGGTTGATGCAGAATAAATCATATGAGTACAGCAGGTCCACAGCAGCGTGTCATGATTGTTTGTCGAGGTCATACTAATAGATGTGGGCTGTTTGCTGGAAATACCAAACATTTGACTTTGTTGATTGCTCTGAAGTTAATATCAGGTATCATTCAGGTTCTTGCCTACAAGACAAGAACCTGAATAACTGAAATCGTGTTATCCTGATTATAGATGTTTTTGTGTTTTTATTTGGTTATAGGTTTCTTAAATCCACTCACTAACATGAATTGTGACCAAAAGCACTGCTTTATGAAGTTTTTGCCCTTTTGCAACAATATGTAGAAACAACATCATCATGGCTCTTGATGCCGTAAACGCATTTCTTTATTCAGTAGTTCTCTATTACAGTATCTCTCCAATGTCATTTCATGAAGACTTTGTAGACATGATATTTTTACACTGTGTTTTTAACTATGTTCTTGTCATAGATCTAACCTCTGCTGCTTAAAGAGACACCTCAGATTCTTATAATACAATATAGGCTATTATGTCCTTCATACGAACAGAGTGAACTCTCAGGGGTCTCAAAGGGAAACTCTTGTGGTGTGTTTCTGAGAATAAGTGTTCTAAAAGAACAAAAGTGCACCTTAAAAGCTGAAGTATGACATTATGATGTTTTGAAATGGCACACATTACTTCTTACTTCCATGCTTTTATCTAAATTGACAAAAAATACTCTTTTAGGAGGGATATCGGCGAGACCAAAATGTCAGGAAGAGATCTCTTCATGCAGCTGCAGTAAAAGCTAGCATTAGCAGGAAAGTAATTTATGGACTGCCAGCTGGTCTGTAAAGGTTACTACCACGGGCGATCCAGACATGGAAGTTGAACAAGAAGCTCATTAAAAAACTACAGGCTGATAGCAGCAGCATTATACAAAGATGTTTTCCTGTCTAGTGAGCAGAATAAGGACAGTTTAGTTGTTTTGTTCCAGAAAACAGTTGACATTTTGAAGCCTCTCTCTCTGGCTCCGTGGATCTGTCCATCTAATTTGCCTCTCTTGTCTTTCTGCCCTTCCAGCGAGGATCGTGAGGAGCCGTCAGTGGTGCGAGATGGCTCCGTGCCTGGAGGGCGAGGTTTGCAGCCTCCTGTTCAACCGATCCGGATGGACCTGCACCAGGGGCAGCGGCCGCATAAAGACCGTCACGGTAAGTTAGAAGATTTGATTTTAAAATGCACCACGCGCACTTAACGAAATCAAGCCCACTTTTTCAGCAGCTTCTGTGACCCAGGCAGCTTATGTGGAGCTCTGGCCTGGGGCACAAGGCTGCACTCTTCAGTTTAACAGCAGGTCAGCTCCCGGGCTTCAAAGGCTACATCAATGCTGAAGCACAAAGGCTAGAAAACTACTGCTGACCTGCTCACTGTGCTCACTCAATTATTGTTGCTTTTAACCCACCTGGAATATTGCTCTGATGTTTTTTTTCTGCAGACAAAGCAGCCAGATTAGCTCTGAGCTGCAAATGTTACATCAACATTGCAGACCAAGCCATTCTGCTTTTTATCTGGAAAATATTCTCTTTAAAGCCCCATTTCTGCTGAGATGAAATATTAAGAAATATGAGCATCATACTATCACCATGAAAAGTGAGGAAGGCCGTATTTTTTGAACTAGTTTTCATTGGGTCCCCAGATTATTTTTTCCGAGTTTCTTGCCTAAAAATCCTCTCAGATATTGGAGTTTGGCCTATGAACCTCCTTCTTCAGCCTTGTTTACAACCAGCTACAGCTATAGACTATACCTTTAAAATAAGAGGATCAGACTCACTTGCTTTTGAAGGAGACCTCTAATCCTGAACAGGACAATCTGCAACCACTTTTATAACCTGATAAAACAAAACTCATGAGGTTCACAAACTCAATAAAGAGGTCGCTGACCCTGCCCTCTTGTTAAGTCTCAGTATGATGTGATTAAGTCTGCCTCTTCGTATGGGGTTTGATTGATGGTTCACTGGTTTCACTTTAAAATGTCATATTTAGGGGTGCTGGCTTGGCAGAGTGGTTAGCAGTAAGACACATCCCATATACATACTTCTGCCGGCCCGGGTTCGAATCCAGCCTGTGGCCAGTTTGCAGAGAGTCTTCTAATACTTTCTCACTTCCTTTCAAAAGCCTATCCATAGTCAATCTCTCCTATCGATAAAGGCAAAGAATACATTAAAAAATGACAAATTTAGCAACTTTTAACAAGTTAAAGTAAAAGATGCTATGAGGAATTTCTAAGTAATTACAAAAATATTCTCACTTGTAGATATATGCCTGATCAAAATACACACTTTAAGATGAGTTTTATAGCGTCAAAATAGGTTATCTATAAATGCTATTCCTTAGCTAAGTGGTCGGGTCGAACAGCCAGCTACAAAACTATGATAATAAGTTTTCCGAAAATTGCTTGTTGTCACACATCAAAAACTACCGATACGTAACTAGAAAGAGTTACATTACCTCGTCTCTTTGCATCCTGTAAGTAGTTGAAAAAAGAAGTTGTAAAGCAATGCAGAGTTCTGAGGAAGGTCTGAGCTGCATTCATTAGCATCACAACAAACACATGCTTTGGCTTGGGTCACGTCTTTTGGTGCATTCCAGTTGTAGTCAGAAGTAGGAAATTCCGGGTTCCAAGTAAGAAACTGCAACTGGAAGGTTCCTCGAAGTCGGAATTTCCTACTGGGAATTTGGTGAAACCTCGCCACCCCCGAGTTGACAATCAAAGACTGGATGCCCCCAGTGTGAACAGTTATTTAGCTCCTGTAATAATCAATTTATTTGCACTTCTGACTGGGGTGTGTCACTCTAGATCAGCTGTATACATAGTATTGTTAGACTTATATTTACAAAAATGCTGCCATAGTGATAATCACATTCTTCATGTGATATTCGTGAACAACAACGCAGGGTGTGCTAACAACAGCTAACAATAGCCTGGTAGATTGGCATGTTTTTTTTCCGACTTCAACTGGAACGCCGATAAGTCGGAGATGATGTCACTCCCAGTTCCGAGGTTACTGGAACGCAGCATTACAACAGTTGCTGCGCGTGCTCATGGGTAGCAGAGTCTTTATGTCACCAGAAATAGATTCTCCTCATATCCCCTTTCAGGCTTGGCTGTTATTCCAGAAATTGGTCCCATTTTCCCTGTTCTATAAAAAATCCCCTTGTTGCTTTCACTTTTCTGCCTCCACTTGATTAAGGCAATGTTTAATATATGCAAGCATCTTCTCAATGTCTTTAAGATCCCATATTTTTTCTTTATTTAGGTTCATATATTTAATTTTAAAAAAATAGCTAGATTATGTTCACAATCATGGATGTTCAAAAAACCTTTCACACAACTTTTAACACCTACAGTAGCAGTTTTATCAGATCTTGACTGCATTTCTTAATTAAATGAAAAATGAAATGAAGTGACTCACATAGTGTCCCTTACACCACAACATTTGCACCTGCCTACTTCATTACTACATCACTGATTGGCACCTGTCATTTATGCTTTTGAAAGGTTCTTCCCTTTGACAAACACTTTCTATGGCCTCTTTCCCAGATGGATCCTTGAAATATATCGAATATTCCATCTGGTGTGTCAAGTTACCATAAATGATCAGTTCCCAATTAATCGTTGCACCTCTATTTATAACCAAATCATATGTCAACAGCTATCATGGCTTTATGGTATGTAGCAAATGGCACAGCGCTGAGTGAAAAAAATCAATCATCCTTTTGCTGCTTCATATCACGGTATTAGATTCTTTCAAGTCTCAAGGATGTGTTGAAAACTCCTGACAAATGCCTCAAAACTTGGATTCAAAAATCAATCTGGGTGAATGATTAAATAATTCTCTCAAATATGAGATCAGAGGATTCAGATTTCAGTACTGTGCTGATCTATAAATAACAATGGCTGACAGTCTATGACCTCTTGCTGACTTTGTGAGAGATGTAAATGAACAGAAAACATGTTAAATATTTAAAGCCTTCAATATGGTGTCATCTGCTCCTCTGTAGGCTGCTCTCGCTGTGCGGCATGCTTTCAGTGGCTCAGAGCTGCAGAGAGAGGCTTCATTTGTGATTAAAGCTCATTTGATTCAGCGCTGAGAGAATACACAGAGCAAAGACAAAGGCGTCACACTGTATCGTTGTATGAGGGTTCGCTTTTAGCTCTTTGTGCGATTATAAAGAAAGGGCCTTCATCAATGTGTCTGAGAAGTCAGGAGAAAAAGAAAGCTCTATATGCGCCTCCAGCCTGGCCAGCAATCCCACTCCTCTGGTCAGCGGCTGAGTCTCCATGGATACAGGTCTCACCACCGCTGCGTGGGTCATACTTGGTGATTTAAGAGCATGCAACTCTATTCTCTGAGGAGAAAGGTGATCTTTATTCCCCTATGCAGTGGTGGAACTTACCAGGCACTTCACAACATGATCACTGAACTTCCTCTATACAGGCACCAGTCCTGCCCCAGTACTCTATTGTTCATGGATCAATCTACTTTTGTGTCAAGGGTAGGTGTTACAGCTTGGGTTATTTCAGGCTTGAAACTGAAATGTTTCCAATACTGACCGTAACAGAGTTAGCACACATATTTTGAATGTGCACACGAGGTGCAAATCCAGTTCCGGGCAGAGTGTAGGATGAGTCAATTTAGTGTAGAGCTGTGATTCAGATGTAACAGCTCATATTTACACAAAACTAGCCCAAATCGATAGACTGTTGTTGCATTTGAGCTGATCAGGGATGTTGCAGTACACTGGTCTGGAAGATAGCTGTTTTCAATGGTGGCTGAAGAGGGGAAGCAGCCTACCACAGTTTTCATTATTAAAGGATAAGTTCAGTTTCTACAGCTTTCACATTGTTTATAGAATGAAGCAGAACAATATACTCACCCAGAAGGCTTTCCTGATCCAAACAGTGCTTCGGGAGATATTTAGATCCAAAATCGAGCGGCGGACATCCGCATAATGGTAGCACATGGGGCATGTATAGCGCCGCTCCTAAAACTGCATTAATCGTCCAAAAACTCATTAGTTTCACCAATATTTCATCATGGTCCTCTCGGGCTACTCCTCCATTACAGTCTGTGTTGCTCCAGACATGTCTTTGTGACTGTGCTGACCTCTGAACTGAAAAAGAACGTTTGCCTCCGCGCATGCGCAGTACTATCTGGAGAGCTGTTTTTCTCTTTGCCTCCTCCTTTCAATGAGCTCCTCATCTGTATACTCTGGCTCGAAACTGTAAGGACACCCATCATATTCAAAGTTCTTCTCCACAACATCTTCATCCGATAGATATTCGTCCATTTTGCACAAAACTGGAAGAAGAAAGTCGTTGTGTAGCCGGCGGTCTTCCCCTGAAACAATGAGCCGTACTGCGCATGCACAGAGGCAAACATTCTGTAGAAATCAAACTTATCCTTTAACTGCAATAATCATATTGACCAAAAAGTAGGCAAGAAATCCTCCCCACAAACATACATTGGGGCGTAGGTTGGCTCAGTCTGGTCGTTTACTCTGTCAGAGGGCTACAGGTTGGAGGCCAGATTTGGTCAACAAACATAAGTGTCCTTGGGCGAGACACTTAACCACAAGTTGCTCCCACTGTTGTGTTAGTTGCGTGTAACAGGTATGAAAGAGTGTGGATGCTTTAGCTGCCAGAGATTAGCATAAATGCTAACAGCTTCAGTTGCAGCTTATCAGATCCTGACTTCATTTCAATATTTACTGAAAAACTAACAACAGCTACAAACTGCTCTATGTTAAAGATATTTCACTTCACTCATGACATGAATGTTACCTACTTTCATATTCTCAGTTCTCTTGATCCAGCTTTATTCTGTGTTTTGTTAATCAGTTTACTTCTTATCTTACTTGAGCAGATTTCATTTTAAATTTTATTTTATTGTTTACTTATTTTTCCCTATATTATTTCTATCTGTCTGATTTTTCGCATTATGTCATTTTAGTCCTAGCTCCTGTGTGTCCTCATTTTAATACAAAATAGTGTGTTATTTCCTCTAATTCTGTTTTTCTGTTGGAATCTCCTCTAAATGTCTTTGTGTCTGTGCAAAAGTAAGTGTGTGTGCTGTATGTGGATTTTGAGAGTGGATGGGGTTTTGCATTTTCAATATTGTATATTATTATAATATTGTATTCAATATCTACTTTTCATTCAGTTATATACTTATATTTTATTATCTTTTTCCATGTGTACAGTATTTTCTGCACAAGATTTTGTATGAAAAGTGCTATACAAATAATTTATTATTATAATTATTTAATTGGTTATTAGATTGATTGATTGACTGATTGGTTGATTCTCTCCGTTTGAGACACTTTATTGGAGTCTTGCCTCTTCATGGCTCTCTCCACCACATAGGCCTCGGCCACTTTGATTAGTTGACCTTTCTTTCTACTCTTTGGTTAGTTCAGCAGAGCTTGGCGCCATGTTGTAACTGACTCTGCATTCATATCTTGGTCTCTGCTTAGCACTGGGCTTCTGAGAGTATGGACTTAAACTGTGGATGGAACAATGTTAGGTTGGGATACTAGATGGTCAAGTTGGGTTGGGGGACGAGTCATTTCTAGTAGCCACTGGGACTGTTCATAGGAGGAGACAAAGAAGTCCAGATCCCACAGACTTATCCTGCCTTCCATGTACGTCAGAAGTGGGAAGACGGAAGTGGGAATGACGTCCTCTCTGAGTTATCAGCGTTCCAGTTACAAAGTCGGAAAAAACATGGGGATCTACCAGACTATTGTTCGCCGTTGTGTTAGCTGTTGTCAGCATGCCCTGCCCGATATCGCCCATTTCGCATGTAGAATGTAAATAACACCATAGTAGCATTTCCATAAATATAAATGAGGAACAATACTATGTATAAAGCTAATTCAGTGGGGCAAACAGTAGTCAGGAGCGATAATAAACTGAATATTACAGAAACTTAATAACTGTCCACACTGGAGGCAGCCATCTTTGATTGTCAACTCGGGGGTGGTGAGGATCCACCAACTTCCGAGTAGAAAATTACAACCTCAGAGAGTGTTTCACATTAGAACTTGGAAATCCTGACTTCCCAGTATATCTGGAATGCACCATTAGCTCCCATCCCTGATGTCCAATCCCTTTTATGAGTGTGCCAGAGGTCTTAGGGGGTGCTAGGCCCTGTCAGCTGTGATGTTATTCTAGTAGGTCTACATGCTTTGACTGAAATAATGGTAGCTCTCTTGCCAAATACTATTTAACGGTCTATTGATAAGAAACGGGGCAGCATTGCATCATCCTTTGAGGTTTGGGTCGCAGCCTCTTTGATAAAACTGAAGGAGCAGTAAGGAAACATAACCTAAAATAACAAGACAAATTTAAACTACATTTCTCTCCATCAGAGTTACACAGTGTGAAAACCCCTGCAGTCATCACAGCTGTCCTCTGTGACTCTGAGCCACAGCTGCACAAATCTGTTGTTGTTCTGGCACCAGCGCCCTCATTGGACTCAGTTGGTGGATGGGAGAACTACAGCTGGGATTCTGAATCTCTGCTTTTATTAGTTTAGAGAGCCAGCTACAAAACTCTGCTATCAGGAGAAAAAACAGCCCACTAAAAATAGTTACTCTGAGGATTTTAAAGAAGGAGATACAGATCACAGTTTCTTGGCTGATTGGTTATTCAGTCAATGTATTCAAGCCAAGAACACCTCTAAGATATGCAGCGTAACGAGGCTGCAACTGCTCATATGCATTCAAACATTACATCTTTAAACATGTAGGCACTGCAGGCATCACTCCAAGGAAACAGAGTGCCAGTAGTACACAGACTGAAGAATTAACATCTTATTGCTTTATTAACCATCAGCACTGATAGAACAACAGCAAATACAGAAAAATCTTTGAAACACATACGGTTTCTAATTCATATTTTCGGTGAAACCAGTGTGAGACATTCAACAGCTGAAACCCGTATGTGACTTTGTAAATGTGGCAGAGCGAATGAGTCACTTCCTGTAAAACTGTGCCCACTGGAGGGGAAAAATGAGGCACAACAAGGACCAGCCAAGTGCTCAGATGTATAGCTACACAACATGGGTTATCAACGTGTAGCATTTCCAGTTCAAGCAAAAAAATAAATCTGTCTTCATCCTATAATGTATTTTCAGGGTTGAGCTACTGGGTGGGCTCCCCTTGAGTGACTCCATTTCACAAATTTAAAATGTTGCCCAGTTACTGAGAAGCTTAAGATGAACCCAGAGATGATCCACAGGAAGCAAAGATTTTAGAAAGACAGAGAGCGACCCACGTCAGCTCCACATGCCTTCACTGTTTTCTTCCATTTTCCATTTTAATGGACAAATTGACATAATAAGAGTGGACATTTTTACCAGCTCACTTCTATACTGGTGCTGTGAGCTATTCCCAAAGTATTCTAGGATTACTTGCTTTCTGTACCAGCAAGTCCACTTCCAGGAGCTTTTGTCCAAATGATGAAAAATTTATCTGGGTAACAGAAACAAAGGTTTGCAGTTAAGCAGGTACACCTCTAAAAATTTAATCTTTCCTGAACAGTCATCAGTTTATAAAGAGAGGAAAACAATGAAGGCAGATGGAGATGGCCTCGACTTGGTAATGCCTAAATGGTCATTTTGTTAAAGGAGATAGTGATAAAGTTTGTTTTTTTTTATTAATAAAGGAATTTGGGCAACAGAATGAACTTATGAGTCCTAAATGTTAAACATGATCCATGATTTTACTATGCTTGCTTGTGAAGTGAACCTTTAGCACAGGGGTGGGCAACTTTGATTACCAAGAGGGCCATGTAAAAAACTTTTTCACTGCCTGAGGGCCGCACTGTTACATTTTGTCAGGCACTCTCAATGAGGAAAAATAAATATGAATGAACAAGAAATAGCAAATATAGCAAAACAGGATTCTGCCAAAATTAGTATATTTTAACTTAAACACAACAAAAAGTTTGTACTTTAATGGGCATGATACAGAACTAAAGCCATAATAACCTTCATTTAACCTTTTTTTTTAAACAATATATAGAGATAAATATATTATCTTTACTGTTGTGCCCAGAATATCACCTATCCTGGTTGGTGCATTATGAAATGCTGGTTACTCATGATGAATCATATTTTGTAGTTGTTGTTGTGTTTTCTTCATATCTCCAATTTGTTTGTTTTGTTGGAAAGGATTGGTGGGCCGCAGTGAGTGAGGCGAAGGGCCGCATGTGGCCCCCAGATGGCCAATTGCCCACCCCTGCTTTAGCAGGAAGTGACTGAGTGGTATTCAATATTTACATATGTATTTGTAGACATAAATACACACATTGAGACAGAGAGAGAGAGAGAGAGAGAGAGAGAGAGAGATCTTCACAATTAAGTCCATCATATATTTGTTTGATACATAAGAAAGGTAAATATAAAAAATGTATTTTATAATGTATAATGTATTTTATGATTTATTTTCATTTAAATTGAAGTTGTAATGAAAACCAAATAGGATCTGAATCACTGATTTAGAGCCAGGAGGCAGAGTCAGAGACCTTATTGTGTCAAACACAAATATTTAGCGCTGCTTTTCTTTCATAAGTGTGTACAAAAGGCAAGAATGAACATCTGTTGATGCGAATGAATTTACATTTTTCATCAGTTCACCTTGACTTGATTTGTCTGTTTGTCTGAAACAGGAAAGGTTTGATACAAAGAAAATGGATTTTATTACGACATTTCTCTTTTGATTAGATTAGATTAGATTAGATAGAACATTATTAATCCTTTTGGAAGACTCCCTCAGGGAAATTAAGGAGATTTATTCTGGTTTTATTCTGGCTTTCTACTGGCTTCAGCAAAGGCAACTTGTTTTCCTGTTTAAATAATTCTTCTTTTATTTTGGGAGGGAAATTGGGGAGTGCTGTGGTTAGTGTTTTTTTCTGTTGGGCTTATGAAGCCAAACAATGGACACAATGCTGACAAAGTAAATGATTTCTGGAACTATCAAAATTGGGAATCCTTGCGTAGGGAAAAAACAGACGGAATAAAATAAATAAACTCTGGTACAGTGAGAGGAATTTGACATTTTAATACTATGATCACAGCTGTGTATTAAACCAGGCTGTAAGGATGTTTGGTTCAGCTGTAGATGTACTCTGTTCCTTATTCACAATAATGAAGCTTTGTTTTTTCTGCCTCAAGCAGACACCTGAACTGCAGTTTTGGGTGCTTCATTTTACAGCATCAGATGTTGTGTGATTGTTTATGATCATCAGTTGTCAAAGAGCCACTGTAAAAGTTGGTTGTCTAACAAAAGAAAGATTCTGTTACAGAAAAGAGCCAGTATTGTTAACATACTACATTTTTTTAATAATTAAGAAGGTAAAGGTAACCTCTGTCATAAGTGACACCTCACCCCAGAAAACTTAAATTGGCCAACAATTACAGTAGTGAGATTTTAATTCTTCATATATTTATTTTATTTTACTGTCCACATTATGTGGTATGAAAATAGAGAAGCGATAGAGACCAGATTTATGAAGCAGAACCAGAGTCTAAACCAGAATGTATAGTATAAAATCAGGACAGGACAAGTCCCACCATACCTTCCCCCTTTCATCTCCTTATTAGTTGATCTGAAGTTGATGTATGACCTTACCATTATCGTAGTAGATTGGTGCATAAATCCCCCTAAAAGAACCAAATGGTTGAGGTAGTTCTGGCTCTTTCATCCAGCCTACAGGTCCAACAACCATTTTGTTATTTTAAAGATACGACCACACTGCTTGTAAACCACCTCATACACAGAAAAGAAGAAAAATGCAAATGTTCTGTGCAATGCAGTAACATTGGCTTATGCATTACTAGGCTGATATATGGGCTGAGAGAGCATTTCGAGTAATTTTCTACCTCTGTTTATATAAAGTGGATAAATCTGTTCAAACAGCAGCAAATGCACGGATATCTGCCTCGGGCGAGGGATGTCAAGATAGAGAGAGAGGGAGGAAGGGAGGGGAGAGGAGAGGCAGGGCGATGTAACTTACAGAGACAGAGCGAGTGAAACAGCACAATACAGCATGTTGATGTCAGCAAGAGATGACAGGATGGACAGAGTGGGAGAGACTGCTGATCATCGTCAGGTACATGAGGCCAAAGGTCAACCTGCGACTGGCTCTGCTGCTTTTTACTCTCCCTCTCTCTGATCTTCCTCTTTTCCTCTCTCTTTATCTCCCTTTCTCTTATTTTGCCCCGCCGTCTGCACCGTTCAGCCGCCCTGGGCAGCTGCGTCACATTTCACGCACGCATTCCCACCGTGTTGTAATGGACCCTGACAGCACACTTAGGTTACTGTTTGGCTTTTGTACATACATTTAGAGAAAATGCAGATTACGCTCCACTTTATATTCCCAATTAGCGGCTGCCGAGGAGAGTTTTATTGCAGGAGTTAATCACTAGTGATGCTGGTGTTTCTTTGAGGGGGCAGGGAGAGGGAGGACTTGGCAGCAGAAGAGAAGAAGGTATCTAGAGGTATTTGTTGTAAGGCCTGAAATGGGAGGAAAGCACATTCGGGGAGATAAATGGAAATGAGAAATCTATAAAAAGGATTGATCAGAGTTGAGTGTGGAGAGAAGGATGGGAGAGAGAGAAAGCAGGCTGTTGCTCGGCCACTGGCCAAGCCCCCTCTGTCCACATCTGTGTGCGAGGGTCCATTAGAGAGACAGTGTGCAGAGACGCTCTTTCTGATGTGTGTGTTTCTGTCATCACGTGTTCGTTACATAGGATGGTGCAGTGTGAAATGTGGGTTTGGGCACGCTGATAATGGCTGTGGTTGTTATACATACTGTGCTGTGTAGGTTTGTTGTGGGTGGAGTTTGATGCTAAAATAAAGTGACAAATATACTTGATGGTGTATCATGCAACTCATAAAACATACAGTATATAGTCGTGCTTATGTAATCTGAGGGGGCTGGATTGCATTTTGTGCATCAGATGTTAAATTTGATATAAGACTGGATGAGGCCGAAGACAGAGGCTGGTATCATTATCGACATGGCAGTTAAAGTGGGGGTGGAAAGTAGCTAATTAGATATACTGGCATTACTGTCACCGATTTGCTTTTTTGTGCACTTGAACAAACCCCAGTTCCAATAGAGAAGGGATGTTGTGTAAATAAACAGAATACAATTATTTGCAAATCCTTCAACCTATATTCAATTTATTACCCTATAAATTGAGATATTTATTTTCAAACTGGTGACCTTTTTTTTTTTAGAAAATCTTCAGACATTTTGAACATGGGACATTCCTCAGGTGAAAATCATGATTGGATATAAAAGGAGCAACTATGTAAAGTCTTTCACAAGCAAGGATGTGATACAGTTCACTGCATTATGAATACCTGCAGAAGCAAATAGCTCTACAGTTTAAGAACAAAGTTTCTCAACATATAATTGCAAGGAAATTAGGGATTTCACCAGCTACAGTCCATAGCATAATAAAAAGATTGACAGAATCGGGAGAAATCTCAACATCTAAGCGGCAAGGCTGAAAACCAACATTTGAATGCCTGTGACCATCCGATCCCTCAGTTTGCTGCTACATATCTACAAGTGCAAACACTGCAAAGCCAAAGCCAAATATCAGCAACATGCAGAAACTCCACAAGCCTGTTTGAGCCTGAGCTCATCTGAGATGGACCGACTAAAGTGGAAAAGTCGACTGTGATCTGATGAGTCCACATTTCTAATTGTTTTGGGGCTAAAGAGGAAAAGGGCCATATAGATTGTCATCAGTTTAAAAGGCAGCATCTGTGATGATATGGAGATGTGTTAGTACCCATGGCATAGGTAACTTGTACATTTGTGGAGGCACCATTAATGCATACAGGTTCTGAGGCTACAAAACATTGTCTTGCTTATTTCAGCAAGGCAATGTCAAGCCACATACTGCACATGTTGAAACAGCGTGCCTTCATAGTAGAAGAGGATGGGTATCAGAATGGCCTGCCTGCAGTAAAATGAATGTAGACCTGGAGTTGTACATCAAGCAAGAATGTGAAATAATTCCTTTCACAATTAGGATCCTTAGTTCTCAAACATGTAAGCATTGTTAAAGGAAAAAGTGACATGAATATGTACAATAAATTCTAAAGTTTATCAGCTTGAATATTAAATATCTTGTCTTTGTAGTGTATTCAAATTAATATATGTTTAGAGGACTTGTAAATCATTGTATTCTTTTTTTAAGTTTCACACAATTTCACAACTAGATAGACATTTTTGCTTAAAGTTTTAGAGGAGTACAATCAGGGCATTGACCTAATTTGATAATTTCTTATTGAAATGTTTAACTCACTCTTTTTCTCATTGTTTCCCATTTCTAAGTGTTGCAAGCAGAGCCAGTCTTAACCAGATTTCAGCTTGAGCTCTGTATAATGAAAACTTTGCAAAACTCTGGATTTCATGTTTGTCATTTAGCAGATCCATTTTGCAATCTGAAAGCTGCATGTTGTAAAGGATTTGTTAACATTTCAGGATAGTGAAGTTTTGGACATTTTTGCTAGTAACTCAGCAAATTCTTAACAGAGATGATGGTTGGGCATTAATCTATGGGGCCTGGGGGCACAAGATAAAGGACTTACAGTAAAGCTGGAAAAAGTGCAATATGGCTCTTTAATTATCTTTATAGAGGCGTGCTTAACAGTTAATGGTCAATATTCCAGATTAATTTTTGACTGAGGCCATTTAAAGACAGTCATCTAAACCATGTGATACATTCTGTTTCCTGGAGAATTACACCACGTTAATGGCTTCTTCTTTGTTAATGGCTTCTATTTTCCCCATTTTGTAGATTTATAGGGTCTTTTCAACATCATGTACTTTCTGAAAAGACCCCCAGAGTTCACAGGGTCTGAAGAAAAGCAACAAAACATGTGGGGCCTTGCTGTTTTAAGATTTTCCAAAACTGCATGATTTAAACCAGTTTCCCATAAATTATATATGATAATAACTATGATAAGTTACTTATATTGGACCTAAAAGTGAAAATAAAACTAATAATGCACATAACTTGGACAAGCTAAATGGACAGTAGTAAGCCGGTAATATTGCAGAATATGAACAGTTTTAAGGTATCAGAGGCTCGCTCTCATTTAGACTCCTCCAGGATCTTTTTTCCACTAAAAAGGCAGACACAGTTCAGCTTGATTGGCAGCTTAATTAATGTTCATAATGTGAACTGTAGCTGCAGCCTGACATGAGATGAGCAGCACAAGATATGGGACGTTGATTAAATTTTTCTGACACACTAAATGATTAATGCTTCACATTGAAGTCCATACCTAAAAATGTAGAGCTCAGATGATTAACTTTTATCCCTCCATTGTTGGGTTTACATGCCCTGGTATTAAATGGTCTATATTCCATCATTTAAAATAGAAGATTTATCCACCCATTTGATATTGACTCTTTCAATCAGTATTGCTATTAATCATATATCTTTTTGATCATGTATATTTTACAAACCCCAATTCCAATGAAGTTAGGATGTCTGTAAAATATAATAATATACACAAGAAGAAAATATATACAAAAAAAGAACACAATCAAGTTTGAACTTTATTCAATTTAATCCACTGCAAAGATATTTAACAGCAAGATATTTGAAGTTCACACCAGTAAACGTCTTAAGGTAAATATTCACTCATTTTTAATTTGATGTCTGCAGTACTCCCAAAAATGCTGGGACAGGGTTATTTTCAAAACTCTAACATCACGTAGCTTTAAGGAACTGAGGACAATAAGTGTTCATCAGATGTTCTTCCCATTGTTGCCTGATATCTGGCTTTTGTTGCCCAAAAGTCTCTGGTCTCTATTGTCATATTTCACACTTAATAAAACACCATACATGTTCAATTGGAGACAGGTCTGGACTGAGGGCAGGCCAGTCCAGCACCTTTAAACTGTTGCAACATATTCAGCAGGTGTCCTGACATTGTCTTTCTGAAATTAGCAGAGATGTCCCTGAAAAGGGCAACCATATGTTGCCTCAAAAAACCTGTATGTGCCCTTCAGAATTAATAGTGCCCTTAAAGGGGACATATCATGCTTGTTTCTCCTTTTCACTATGCCACACTAGGATGCCTGTAAAGCATTTCTGCCCTCAGTACAAGTCATTTAGTTCCTTCATTGCCCCACAATAGCGTTCTCAAAATCCTCATTTTAAGCCATTAACAAGCTCTTGTTGAAACACGAGGATCTCAGGATGACCTACAGTTACCTTGCAACGTCACAGCCCTCTGTGCTCTGATTGGTCTGTTCTATCGGGGGTGGAGCCAGCCTGTCCTTCTTCTTCTACTGTATTTTCCGGCAGGCTCAGAGCAGCGACCGCGTATTGAGTCCCCCTACAGGCCAGAGCTGGTAATGAGTGAGTGTGAGCTAGGGATCTATATACTGCTGCTGGACGAATGTGTTCCTCGGTGACGGTTTTGTGGCTAACGGACATCACAGGGGAGGAAGTGTTTTATCAGATTACTCCAATAAAAAGAAAGGTACCTCGTGTTGTCACGACGATTTAAACTTCGCGGACATCTCGCAATGACCTATTTTCAGATGCATCAAATCTCGTTCTAGGATATCAGAAAAAATACAATATCTTATTTTTTTGAAAATTAAGGGGGTGTGAGGTCTTGTTTTCAAATTTATTATATTATATGTAAGTATTAAATCATGCATCAGCATGATATGTCTCCTTTAAAGATGTGCCATAACATTGACACGTGGCGCAGTTGGATAGTGGTTTGTAATTGAGAGGTTGCAGGTTTGAGCCCAGCTCCGTGCGACTCATGGCGATGGGTCCTCGGGCAAGACACTTAACCCCAAGTTGCTCCCACTGCTGCGTCAGTGGCGTGTAGATAAGCATGAAAGGGTGTGAATGTGTTAGTTGATACTAATTGGACAACAGACACAGCAACTAAGAACCATCAGTTCAGTAAGTCAGTAAATCAGCTTTAAGTATAGACTAGAAAAGTGCTACATAAGCTTAATCCTATTTACCATTCAAGTCACTTAATAATCCCCCCCCCCCCCCCCCCAACATCACAGACACTGTCTTTTAAACTACATCCTGACAACAACGTTTAATGTGGACTCATCAGTCCTCAGCACTGTGTTCCCACTTTCCATCAGCCTTTCTCGTATGAGCTTGGCCTGCAACGTTTCTTGGTATTGTTGAAATTTGGTTTCAGCTTTGCATGGCAGTTCCTGAGCCAAAGTAGTAGGAATATCCTTTACAGAAAGGTCAGTTTTTCATGTATTGCCGCCCAAGATGGACAAAGGTCCTGGGCATTCAATGTTGGTTTTCACCCTTGAGACTTCTATGCAGAAATTTCTTTGGATTCTCTGAATTTTTTAATGAAATTATGGACTATAGACAATGAAATCCACTCTGACACTGTTGGACTATTTGCTCATGTAGTTGTTTGCAATGATGTGAACCTCGCCCTGTTCTTGCTTGTGAATGACTGAGCATTTTTGTGGATGCTCTCATTTTTTTTTACCCAAGTGTGACAATCACCTGTTTCCAATCAACCCGTTCACCTGCTGACTGTTCCAAGCAGATGTTATTGAGCATATCTCAACTTAAACCTGATTAGTGTTGCCCCTGTCCGAGCTTTTTGGAATATGTTGTTGGTGTCAAATTTAAAACAGTGAATATTTGCCATAACACAATGATGTTAATCTGTTTATACATTTATACCTTGTCACAGATGTGTGGACTCAAGTCATGTGACTTAGACTCAATTTAGACTCGAGTAACAATTTTGATGACTTTGGACTCCACTTGACAATATCATCAAAGACTTGCAACTCGACTTGGACTTTGACATCAGTGACTCGAGACTTGCCTCTGACTTTAGTCTGATGACTTGAAAATACTTGAAATTTTCAGTAAGACTGTTGAGAAAATGTTCCCCAATCAAGTTTTCGACTAAGTGACTGATTTTTGTCATTTCCAGCAAGACAATATTTTTTCCCACAGGATCTGCCCCATTGAATGCATCTATTAACATCCAATCAGGGTTTAGAAGAGTAAACAAAGAGGGTGTGGATTACACAATTGCTTCCCTGAGCACAAGACTACAGGAGTGTGGGAACAACCTAGAAATGCGGAACCATACCACTGAGGATAATTTCATTTGCATTCACAAACTACGATGTCATAAACAAAAAACAAATTGCCATTTGCAAAAGCTACAGCGTGAGAATAACAGACAGAGAGGCGACGACGTCGAACTTTGTTCGGCACCTGAAGCTGCACAAAGAAAGGTAAGTTGGTCTGGTACCTGTGGTGAGATCCTTTTGGGTAACTTTAGCTTTGCATCCGTTATATGCAACAATGGTATATGTTTGCTCGTAAACTCGCCGCGGCTGAAAACTGAGACTGACGTTAGCTGAAAATAATTGTAAAGTTAAGGCCCAGGGTGACCAAGTGTCCTGTTTTCTAATGACATGTCCTGTTTTCATGTCCTGCCCTGACTGTCCTGGTTGTTTTTTAAAAAAGTGACGAAGCTGTCCTGGTTTTTACTGTTTTTATTATTTAGTCAATGGTGCTTATGACTTGGAAGGACTTGAAAATTTTAAGCCTAGAACTTCAGACTTGATTTGACTTGTCCTGACTTTACTTGAGATTTGACTTGGACTTCTTTACTTGAGACTTGACTCAAGACTTGGGTTGAAAGACTTGAGACTTACTTGAGACTTGCAAAACAGTGACTTTCTCTCACCTCTGCCTTGTCATTGTTGTGTGTTCAATTAAACACGAGTATAAAATGATTTGCAAATCATTGTACTATATTTCTATTTGTTTTAACTTCTTTGGATTTGCAACACCACACTCACCCTCAGCATGTAGCAACATCCTCTACCTTAAGTTGTTTTTCTTTTCTTTTGTGAATAGGTGTATGCTTTTCCCCGTAATGACTTGAGTTTAAGGAAAAGTAATTATTTTTGCAGCTCATTTATAAAAACTTCATTGTTTGTTCTCGTTTCTTTAGTGCCGGTGAGACAAGGTTATATCAGTCATTACCTTCTTTCAAAGCTGACCTTGGGAATCAACAGAGTAAACGTTTAAATTAAACAAATGAAAAAGAATATATTACACCATTTAATGTGTGATGGAAGAGGAAATGAAGAACTGGTTATTTCACAGCAGCGGCATCGTTTGACTTAAAAATATATGCAGCCTCCTCGGGGAAACTGCCTCAGATGTCGACTCTTATTTTTCAAAAGTATTTGTTTCTTTTGGTCCTCTTTTCTTGCATCAGTGTTTACATTTTACATTTTTATACTGAGACCCATTGACTTAAGTGAAAGAGGATCCTGAGATGAATCCCAGGTTATGGTGGAGGTCTGTGAATAGAATACAGAATCACCCTAAAGATTGTACTCAGTGAGAATAGCCATGCCTATTTTCTCAGCCTCTGACTGCTGATATTTCCCCAGTCAACCTCCACTGTGAGACAAACTTTGGCTCCATAAGTATTTAAAAAAAACTAATGGCTTAGTTTCCATGGTTTTTACTGTTTTTATTATTTAGTCAATGGTGCTTATGACTTGGAAGGACTTAGAAAAGAAATATTAAAATCCAACATTCAGGCTATTGGAATTTCACTGGGCATTTCATATTTGAGAGTATACTTCCCTCATTAAGCACTTAGAGCTGGAGGGGGTTTTCACTCAGCCTAATGGGCATGCACTCCCACTTTGGTGTTCAGAATGCCAAGATTTATACTTACCCTCTACATACTACTAAAGAGATGGATATAATATTTATAGGAAGCAATCTTTAGTTTTGATATACTATGGACCCCTCTCTGACCTATGTCAATATAATACACTGTAACTGAGTGGACACAAAACACTGTTATCCTGGGGGCCAATGTAAACCATCACCTAATGCCAGCTGGAAACACAGAAATCTGACCATGTTTATATTATACAGTAAGATCGATCAACACACTTTATAGCACTGCAGTTCAAATTGTATTTGATATGGTACAATAAAGTATTGGTACGACATAATACAATACACTGCTATACAGTGTGATATGAAAGACATGGTAGAATGTTGGATGTGTTATGTTATTTCATTCGATATTCATTCAACCTTCATTTAAACTCCAGAAATCATTTTAAACATCATCAGCACACACAGACAGCAGAGAACTTTAGCACAGACAAAAGCAAAATGAAATTTGAATGGACGGAGATGAGTCAGGACTAACTTTGCGCAGCAGCTGGACCTGTGTGATTCAACGTCTGTAATCAGGTTCATCCATCAGCGATTGTGAGCAATCCAAGACGGGACGGCCCAATAAGAGTCTTTTAGAGCATGAAGAGGAACGAGTTACAAGCAAGCTGACAGCAGGAAGTGACTGCTCACAAGGGAATTAGCAGAGATGCTAACAGCTTCAGTGGCAAGTTTTATCAGATTGAGACCAAATTTCTTTATTAAATGAAAACAAAACTAAACTCTACAAGCCTCTCCATTGGGTGAGAATATTTTTGCTCTGACATATTTCGGCGATGGTTTGTTTAACAAAATGGCTCACACAGTAGCTACAACATTTTCAGATTTGCCAGTAATAAATGTTGATTGACAGAATGATCATCCAATCACCTGCTGAATATGCTTCTGAAGAGTTCTGCCCTCTCCAAACACTCTCAATGGGCTCTTTCCCAGATGAGCTAGTGAGATTTATTGAACAGTCCATCTGGTGTGCCAGGTTAGGACCACTTAAATGAGTAAACTTACATACTCCACTATGAAGATGATGATATCAGGAATTGTGAAGAGTAGGGAACACAAATAAACAATGATTAAAATTTGTCAAAGTTTTGATGTGATGATGGATAAAATCAGTTTTTAGGTATGCGAGGTACAATAAAGTCTGATATGAGGTGATACCATGAAATACAATATATTATGCTATACAATATGATACAGTGTCATATCACATTTTAACATGTGATACATTACATAATTTATATGATATGCTGTGATAAGTTGTAAAACAGAACAATACCATACAAGATATGGCACAGTGTGATGATATGTACATGTAGAACTCTTTCAAGCAGAATCATGTTGAAGACATCATTTTTTAGGACAACCTGAGCTATCAGAATATTATTGCTGTGGTACTTTCAGGCTGACTTAAGTTGTATGACCATGGAGACAAAACAGAAAATTAAAATGAATGGAGATTTTATAGAATTTTATAGAAATTACATGGTGAAACTTGATGGGCTGTTCGGAGACTGGCAGCATAATTTATTTACATATTTACACTTAAATCAATCAATCAATCAATCAATCAAACTTTATTTGTATAGCACTTTTCATACAGGACTTTGTAATACAACGTGCTTTTCATGGGAAAAAAGATAACATGAAATAACATAAGTGAAATAAAAAGCAGAAAATTGCATAATTGCATAAAATGAAAACATAAGACCCTAGCAACCCCCTCCCCCAAACCACATTCAATATACTCACTTTCTCAAACACACACAGACATAAAAATGAAATTCCGACTGAAAACAAAATTAGAGGACTGAGGAAATGCTATTTTAAATTAAAAATGAGGAAACACTGGAGCTAAAACTAAAATAATAGTTAAAAATACTCGAAAAATACTAGAGGGTAAGATAAGTAAAGTTGTAAGTATGAAAATAAATAAAATAATGTAAAATATAAAAAGAAGTAAAATTATTAATTAATTATAAAGATAAATAATATGGTAAAATGAGAAAGTGTAACATCAGGTGCATAATAAAAATAGCTAAAATACTATAATAATAGGAAAAGCATTAAACATAGAACAAAATTCCAAATAAAATTAGAACTGAAATAAAACAATAAAAGAGTTAAAATATAATGTAAAATGATAAATAGAATCAGCTAAAAGCCAGATTAAAGAGGTAGGTCTTCAGTTTACTTTAAAAATATGAACACTTGTGCCATTAAGACATTTTCCCCTCTATTTAACCACTTATGCCACTCTTGGAAGCAATTTATTTTATTCTCATTCCCTTTTTGATTCTTTTAGGGACTGATGAAAACGTTTTTGTCTGTAGTTGACCTTTTGGTGTCTTGATAAGACTCTGGCATCACGAAAACAAGAGCAGACATCGGGTGCAGTTGTTTGTTTTGTATAAAAATAGGAAGTTGTCACCAATTATGAACTTATCACAGTGGATCCACAAAAATAACATTTCTGAAAAAAAAAGATCTGCACTTTGTGGGTGGATTGAAGTGATTTTGTAAGAGATGTATTTGACCTGAAGTCTTGTAAAGATTGACTGAACAGTGAGCTTCCAAACCCAGTTGGCCCCGTAAAGATCTGTTGTACTAGATTTGAGGATAGATGTAAACAAAGTGAGCCTCACCACTTGGCAGCGCGGATGATCCCATGCATTTGGGAGGGGAAAAATAAACTTGGGAGCCAAAGGAATAGTTCTTTAATACTGCTAACTATTGCACGTGGCGTGTACTGAATGCTACCCCATTTTTCATCCTTTTATTTTTAAAACTCCAAGAGTGCAGCATTAAAAATTTCAAATGTCCCTGAACTCACCTTTAACAAATGTAGCAGCAGGATGTCAAAAAGAATCAGTTCATCTCTCATCTGCTCTTGTAAGAGATGCCTCTTCAGACTTTAAACTCTTGGAAAGATGGCTGCTACAATTAAAACTTTAATGAATATGAATAAGTGATTAATCTGTCAATAAATAACACACTGACTGTTTCCCTCATTGTTTTCAGGAACATGGTGCTATAAAAAATACACCAAAAACAGAGAGTCTGGCAGAGTGCACAATGGAGAGCCCTCTACCTTCAAAGCACCCTGACAGTCAAACAATCCTTGAAAACTTCACAGGCTCGAAAGGCTGTGAAGATAAAAGAAAAAGTTCATTGTTAAAAAAAATTGGTGCATTGTGTTAAATGGTTAATTAGATCAGTTTTATGCAAAAAATAATGACTTTTTTGTTCTAGTCTTCTGGGAAAAACCTCTCGAAAGAGCATGAAACGAAAAATCAAAGCTGCATATTTAAACAAACTTGGTGGAATCGTTTGATCGTTTGGTTCAGGGTGAGGTCTTTGAATATGTAACATCAACCAATTCTTTCATATCACCACAGATATGTATTATAGATACATTTAAAGAACAATATAGTGATAGAGTAAAAACCAGACTAACTGAATCACATATAGATTATTCACTCATTGCCTCCTTAAAAACCTTCTTCTACACACAGTCCCCTCATTCAGGCTGCACGCAGGCAAGAATCTGCTGAATGGACTTATAGAGGGGTAACATGAAGCATTAAGATGTACTTTGATGGAAAACCTTTTGTGCATGTAAACTATGAAAACAACGGTGGTTTACAAGCAGGAATGGGGGGAGGTTCACCATTTTGAAAAGAACTGTGTAAGCAAATAGTCCGGCAGTGTAGGAATGTTTCTTAACATATGATCGCAAGACTTAAGAATGAACATTTTTAATCCATAATCTCATGAAAAGATTCACATTAGCACAAAGGCTGTCCTGTGACCGTTGATTCTGCAGGCAGCACTGCTTTAAAAAACAGCATCATTCTGTAAAGGGTATGACAACATGGGCTCAGGAACACTCAGGAAATGCATTGTCGACCAACCCTGTTCATCTCTGCATCTACAAGGCCAAGTTAATGCAAAGCCAAAACCCACAGACGCCCCCAAACTCATCTAGACCTGAGCTCATCTGAGATGGGCTGATTGAAAGTGGAAAAGTCTGCTGTGAACTAAGGAAAAGGAAAAGGACCATCCAGACTGTTATCAGAGTGAAGTTCAAATGCCAGCATCTTTCATGGTATGGAGTGAGTTAGTGCCCATGGCATGGGTAACTTGCACATCTATGAAGGCAATATTTATGCTGAAAAGTACAAACAGGATTTGGAGCAACATTTATGCTGCCATAAAATTGATACTTACAAGGATTATCCCCATTTATTTCAGAGAGTGAATGCTGAGACACATTCTGTTATCCATCACCCTTTGCACTATATTCTGTAAATATTCAATTATCCTGTGCAATATATTTCTCTATATATATACCTGTATATTTTCTTCATATTTCCCCTTTTTTATCTTGTATTTGTATATTTTTATAACTTGAATACGTTCTTTATAACTGTATAACTCCTCCCTCTAATATCACAAGTCCTAGAGAATAAACATTTTCCATGGCTTTATGCCTCTGATATTTGATAGTAAGTACATACGCAAACATAATACCCATTAAAATATCCTTATTGTCAAACTTTGCCTTTCAGACAAACAGGGCTGGCATATTTATATTCATGTTGTAAATACTGTTAATGTTAATAGTGTGAATTCCATGGCATTATTTATAGTGTCACTTTGACTTACTTTACTTATTATCCTTCATAAGGAAGCTGATGCTGCTTAAATATTCTGCATGTTGCCTTATGCCTAATCAATTTTTATTTCATCTTATTTTATTTATATTTTTTGCACTTACCTTTTTTTAATATCTGTATTTGATTTTTCCCACTACAGTGCAACTGAAAAATCTTACTTTCCCCTTGGGGATTAACAAAGTATTTCTGATTGGGATTCTGATAAAGAGATGTTCAATTGCACTGTCCTGTAGGATTTTATCTTTTATATATTTTGTACTTATACTTATAACAATTACATACTTGACTTCTGTGTTTACTTATTTTTTTGCACTGAAAAAAGAGAAGCTCTCCAGTCTCACTGTAGATTTTGCATAATGACAACAAAGCACATTCATTTCTGTTCTACACAAGTCTTCCTCTCAAAAAGTGTGGCGCAATATGCACAAAATATACAACGCTTTGGTAATTAGTGTTCCCAGTTTCCAAACACTCATCTGGTGTTGTCAAAAGGAAAGGTGGCAAACACGCCCCTGTCCCAGCTTTTTGGAATGTTTAAGGCATCAAAGTTGAAAGAAGTGAGTATTTGAATATAATGAATTTTATCAGTTTGGACATTAATGTCTTGTCTTCAACTGAATGTAGGTCAAAAATTATTTGCTATTTATTGTATTCTTTTTTTATTTACATTTTATCACCAACTGCATTGGGATTGGGGCTTCCTTATAATGAATTGTCTGTCATGTAAGGTTACTGTTTATAATCCATGCGAAGAAAACATGTTATCACAGTAAATGTTGGGAGATATGTGTGGGTGTAGGTCCCCGTAGGTTTTTTGTAATATTTTTTTAGGTCTTGTTTGATAAATATTTTGTTTCATCCAGATTGCCTCTATGAATTTATTTATTTTTCATATTGCATGAATTTGAGTGGGTTTTGTTCTGAATTTTGGGTCATGATTTCTTTAGTGATGTGGGATTGCGTTCAGAGGTTAGACCTCTTAAGGAAGACAACATCATCATTATTGACTAGATTTAAAAATATGTTGCAGTTTTCTGAACTTTGGCTCAGACTTCCTTGCAGATTGTGTTGGTGGGTCGTAAGGTTAGAGAGGCTGAGAATGATAACATGTTCAAACTTGAGAGTGTGGTAATGTCCTGGAATTAGTTTCATAACATCTCCTTAATAACTGGGTCCTCAGGTTAAACCAGTTGAGATTCAGTTTTTCAGTGTATAGATATTTCCTTGCTCCACTCCACCTCATCCCCTCTCTGCAGCCGCCCCGCTGTGAGCAGCTCGTGGTGGCACTGCCAGGTCGCACACTCCAGCCTAACCTGCTAATGGAGTTTGCATATGCAGCCCGCTCTCCTCTGCCAGCCAGCCATTAATATGAATCACTCTCTGGAGGCTCCCCCAAACAAGCTGGCAATTTGTCTTCACTAGTGAGCCGCTGAAAGGTCTACATATGATATTCTCCGAGGTGGGGAACGCAATTCTGAAGGGGTGGGGCGGGGTCCTGTGAGGTCGGTCTCATTCACTTGACAGAGTTGGTGGAGTGGATTTGTGTGATGAGTGTGTGTGATTGTGAGGAGGCTGGAAACAGCTGTCACATAGGGCAGGGCAATTAATGCAGTTAGGATTAATCAGCTTATTTAACTATGATAAAGGGTGGACAGTTATGTTTATGCTGTAATTGTTCATGTTGATGCAGTAAAACATTGTTGCTGTCAGGACAAAACCTTGTATCTCCAAATCTGATACTTTTGAGGAAGTGGCAAAAAAACTCTGCCACTAAAAGGATAAGTATTGTGTTGTCTATAGGTGCTTACACACTCTGGACGCTAGTTGTACTACCTCGGCGATCACTCTCCGTGCAAAGCCAACGTACAGCCGCAATGGGGCGGGGCTAACCCTCCCGCGATGTTTGCTGCGTACAAGATGATCACTTCACACATTGCGCGATGTAAAAGTTAAAAAAAAACATTTTTTTCAGGCGACGTCGTGTGTGGCTCTGCGGCAACAGCGGTGTGTGCGTGTGTAACGGTAACAGTGACAGACAGTTTTTCATCCGAACTACAGAGTAACAATCCATGTCCGTGTGGGAAACATTAGTCAGTGAGGACATTAGTTCCACCTAGACGGACTGCAGGAAACTCACAGATGATGCTGCAGGGCATCAGCTGCAGTGTTTTGTGTTTGATAAGTGAGTGAAAATAATACAGTTGGAAAAATGTCCGCTTATACATCCTACTATATGATATATGATATGATCGCGGTGAAACTCAAGCGGACGTTACGTCACCGAGCAATGGCTGACGGCAACGATGACCAAAATGAGGTGGACATGCGACGATGCTTAAGTGGGCGATCTTGATAGCAGAGTCGCTTGCAGTGTGAACGCAGCTTTAAAGGGATAATCCAGTATTTTTGAAGTTTGGTTGGAGCAGGTACTTTGGGCTGAGACCACCGGGGAGGTACAGACCCAGCTGCTTCAGTTCCCCCTCCCTGCCAGTAGCCTACCAACTTCCAGTCAGTTCCCAGCAAATTACCAACCAACTTCCAAGTGCCTATTCTTCGGAAAACATGCTCATTCATGCCATTACAGGTTGTGTCCCTGAGATGGTAATTCGTCGTAGTAGCCCCATCAAGGACGTGAACCAGCCAATATCCCATTAAAATTGGACTAGATTGGATTGGATTGGATTGGACTTATTTCGAACACAGGAATAATAACATAACATAACATTTTAAACTTAAAAAAGTAATAAAAGTAAAAACATTAACATTAAGGGAAAGTGGAGAGGGTTTATGTGACTGTGAGTGTACACTGATGTTGTTGGATTCTGTTATTTTGTATAACAGTGTAAGTTTTATCCACAAAAATGAGCCATGAATTTATGTTGGGTCAATGTGCAATCTGGCAAAAAAATAAATAAAAAAATCCAGGGCACTTTTTTTTTTCTTTTGAAAGTCTTTTGGCACTTTTTTAAAGATGAAATAGGACAAACAAAGAGACTTCCTGGTAGATTTTAAAGCACTCTGTAAAGGTTGTCTTGGCCATTTCTGCATGCCCAAATGCAATGACTTGTTTCCATGTGATTGGCTGATTTGCTGTTTGTATAATGACCAGTTGAGCAGGGGTACCTAATAAAGTGGCCAGTAGATGTATGTGATGTGTTGCTCTTCAGCCAAAAAATATATCCAGATATGATTTCTGGTTCATATCACCTGCCTCCAGGTGGGAAATTGACACCAGAGATGGACTGAATTCAGCCCAGTAAAATGATTTTTTTTTCTCATTTCAGGCGAGAAAGACGGGCTGTGAGATTGCATCACATGCTCCTCTCTCTGTGAGAGCTCTGCTGAGAGCATCGCTGAGCTCTATTATCAACCTCTGCTAATAATCAGGCTCAGGCTCAAACTGAAACTGTGCTCCATCATGGCACAATGAGAGCCGACTATATTCACAAATACCACAGCCAGTGCTTCAGGGAGCTTGAATAATGAAATGTAAGCAGTTAAAAGTCTAAGTTAATCACGCTTAGACTGCAGTTTCTACATGTTCTTCCTCACTCAGACAATACTCGACAGGAGCAGGAAAAAAATCTTCCTACACCCACACAACAAATGCCACCGCTCTGCTAGTGTGTGGCCTGGAGAGAAACAGCACAGCTGCTGTTGGGCAATTTTTGCCAAACGAAGGAGAGCTGCAAAATGAGCAGCACACACACTCACACACGCACACACAAAGCACGACCCAGTAGGTCAGAGGGGTTTCATCATATTTTTCAGCATTTTCTGTTTCTTTTCTGCTCTGGTGGCCCTCCTCCAGCTACGCTCGCTTTGTTCCCGCGTCAGGCAGGGCGGAGAGCGGGTGGAGTGTGTGTAGTCTTGCCAAGGCTGCTGTAAACATGAAGACATCACAAACACTCAGCTCGACGAGCTCTCTGAAAAGACACCAAACATGGAGTCTTGATTTGAACAGGTAAAAAAGAGATGAGCTCTGCTTTATGAGAATCAAAGATAGAGGAAACTCTTTTTTCTTCAGAGAATTTCTTACGTAGAGTATGATTTAGTCAAGGGGTCGGCAAGCTCAAGTTCAGGAGCCACGTTCATTCTCCCCTCTCTTTCACTTCAAGTCTGCAAGTCTATTTTAGTTACCAATAAGATGTCAACATGATAAAAATACAAAAATATGAACATAAATACACAAAAAAACTATTTATTCAAAATAATCTTGTGCAAGAAGTCAAAGATGAAATGGCCTATGATTGTGTCTGTAGAAGTCTTTTGTACATACACAAAGAAAAAAGTAAGAACATTAGTGTTTGGTAGATTATTTCTTTGTTGTAAAAATGCCTCTTGGCAATAAATCTTATAATGCTGGAAAGCCTGTTTATTATCCTTTCAAATGGTGCCACATTTGTAAGGAGCATGCCTTTGAGGGATTAGCAGCAGGGCTGAGGATGTGGGTTGCAACTAGGATTGGGAAGTTGGAAATTTTCCTTGGGAATTAATGGGAACAGATGGGAATAAACCTGGAATTCACAAAATTGAATGTTGGCCATTTGCAGGGATTTTAAATATGGTAGGAGAAAATATGTTTTAGCTTAATCTTGATTCAAACAACCAGATTTCATGCAAGTATATTTGAGAGTATCTGCCTTCCTCTAATTACATGCACATTGCTTACTGCAGGGGCGTTAAGGCCAAGCCCCCAACGTGCACTGTGCATTCCTCCTTCATGTGCACACGTGATTTCTTAAACCCTGGAGTATTGAAGCCACATTTTGAGTCCAGAGCACAAGACAATCGAGGCCACACCTTTGAACTGATGGACTACATACAGTGAAGTTAAAATCCATTGTTCAATAAAAATTTTAAAACTTGATAAATTTCTGGTTACAAATTAATCCGCTGAAATGTAATGTTTTTATTTGTATTTTTTGTATGCATGTCTTCTCTGGACAAAACATGATTTATATTAATGTATGCCTATGGTACAATTCATTTAAATTACTCTGAATTTCTAGTTAAAGCTAGGGTCTACAATCTGAAAACCAGTTTGGCTGTTGAGACAGATTTGAAAAGCGCAGCCTGCCCTCCCTTAACTCACCCCTCCCCTCCGTGTACCAAGATCCTGCTCCGTGTCGCCTCCTAACAACACGCCCCCTCCGATAGAGCAAGAAGCCGGCCGGCAGAAAATAAAAGCAGCAACAACTTCAAAAACAACTCAGAACGTCAGATTTCTCACAGCTGAAAGTAACAAACACGACAGTCATCCCCCTTGTAACACACAGCAGTAGCCATTTCAATTGGGTCTGGCATCGCCACTGTCCAATCAGAGCAGAGCCGATTGTGGGCGAGGATTTACCTTTCTCAGCGTGTCTTGACCAGCTCAGTTTACAATGCTAATGATACGTGGCTAACTTATGCTAAAATCTATTGACAGAGCCTACCCATTCCGACCAACAACGTTCAGTCATTAGCCAGTATAGGCACAGACTAACCAGAGTTATTCAGCAGACATTTCCCGCTGTAGTAAACAAAGTTATTACTTGTTCAACAGAAATTCAGCTGTCTCAGCGTCAGTTTTCATTCCCAAATCATTCTGCAGCTTTTTCCACCGGTCGTACAATTCTCCAGTGTTGAGTCTCCGTTGGGACCCGTATTGGTCATATTTCTTCCTTACTTCAGCCTTTTCCTAGAAACTTTTACATTTCCTTCCGTTCAATGTGGAGGGTAACAGAAGCGGCCTCACGGTTTTGGTGCTGGTTTTCTCCGGTTCCATGACGCTTCAGAAGCTGTGCAGCTCGCTGCTCACCAGTACATGAGAGAGGTAGTGGGGAGGAGGCAGGATCATGGGCGGGACAGTGCGGAGCAGGGGAGACAGGGAATTGGATGGACTCACGGACCAATCCGAACCGCCGTTCCCGCGGTTCAGATTGGTCAACTGTTATGCTGCTTTGCAGCGGATATACTCAATGGATTTTTTCATTCTTTTTGGTCTTTATATTGCGTAGATCGGATTATAGGACCATAACGGCCTTATAAACAGTGTTATTAAGATGTACCAAGCTTCCAAATCGTAGACCATAGCTTTAAGTGCCATAAAGTCCTGTAAGTTTCCAATATGGAATATTATTTCAGCTTAACTTCCCATGGAAAGTTTCCTCAAAGTTTCCTGAAATTAACTGTAAATTTCATCCCTTTGTGACCATGAAAAGTCTGCCAAATCCTCTGCCACTCTCTTACAGTTTTTTTCTGCTGGTGCTGTTGACTTTCGTTTTGAACCTCCAGTTTGTGCTGAAAATTTGGTGCTTGATTGGTACCTGATTGTTGGCACCTGTGAGCACGGGTCCTGCTACAGATCAGTTGGTTTCTGCTCCAAGAATCAGATGTCACATTTGCCAGATCTGGACAGGATTTTTGTGATAAGGCACCTTGAAGGTGGTGCTCTACAACACCAAATTGCAGCATTATTATGAGTAGGCCCTTGAACGATCTCCAAGTAAAAGCCAAGTCCAACACAATGGGGAATGTCAGTGACCGGCCAAAAAGTTGGCATCTCAAGATGATGACACTCGAAGAAGATAGTTTTCTGCACCCTTTTATATAAGTTTTTATTTTTTCAAGTTTTTTTTTTATTTTTTCAGTTTTTTGTTCAATAGTAGCACTGACAGTATAAATAAAACTCATCCATCTGTTTTTTTGTAGTTGCAAAATGACACTGTTGTGTTCCTTGGGCACACCTAGACTTCCCTCAAGGCACATGATTTGACAACCACTGATTTTGTGCCATGGTATTGGCTGATTACCTGTTTATTTTAACAAGCAGCTGATTTTTGTGTATCCAATAGAGTGGTTGGTACATATTTATTCATATGCATAAACAGACAGCAGATCAATTATAACATGAGCTGTAACAGGAGTATACATTATTGACTCACTTCTATAATCTTTCTAGTATTGATTTTGTAACCTTTCAGGCACAGGAATATAAAACACAAAGAGACACTATCCAACTCTACACAGATTTGGTTGTTTTGAATGAAGAATATTTTAGTGCAAAGGTGCTACATTTTATTTCTTGGAGGACTAAAACGATAAACAGCTGTTTATAAGAAAAACATATGTACAAAAAAGAAGGAAACTGCAGTTTTCTTGGATTTCAAGCAATACATCTGAACAAAAGCTTCACTCTTGTAGCAGAAAATGATCAAATTCTCGGCTCTTATGAAAGAAGTGATAAACTGACACAGACAGTAATGTGTTTTCACAGTGTGGTTATGTAACGTTTGCTAGCACCTCACTCATAAAGGCTTCTTCTTTACAACAAATAGGCTGGCAGCAGAGTCATGTGTCTCCATGGTCACTGCTGTGATGGTAACTCATCTGACCAGAGACTGACTTCTAATGAGCTCTCCACTCAAAGAACATTCTACACACATGCTCCCTCTGTCAGACACACGACCGTTAGGACTCACATTTCTGCATTAGTCTGTATCTTTGATGTAAAAACACAGAAAAGATGACATGTGAGAGTAAATAAACCTTTCACTGTCTGGAATATCCACTGATTTAATTTGGTTTAAAGCTTTTATCCTCATTAGACATGGAGTGTGCTTATGTCCCCTCCCTTTGCCAGCTTTGAAGACTGCTGGATATTGGAAAATGGTAAAAGTGCAAAATCTTCTCCATCTGCAATAATTTGTTTTGCAAATAAATACATGTAAAAGGATACAGTGCATCCAAAGTTCTTTAATTCTCATATCACAAGAGCAGGAAAAAATCCTTATTTAAGTAATTGGGACTTTTTCCACCTTATCCTGTAAATAGCACCAATAGCTGCCTAAAATGGCTTATCCTCCAAAATGGATGTACCACAATGATATACACGAGCCGTACCACTATTTTGTCACTAGTTCAAACCCATTGGCTCAGGGTTGCAAGCCTGGTGCAAAGCAGAGACTAGAAGGTGTGCAGAGCTGTTGAAAATATGACACTTGATGCTTAACTGCTCAGTTACCACAGTGTAGATTGACTGACCAATCAGAACAGCTGAGGAGGGCTAAAGTGACAGGGAGTCTGACAGGTGGATCAAGGATACTTAACATGAGAAAGCTGGTAGCACTTTCAATATCTGAGATTGTGAACATCAGTGATGTCCAAACTATTGCTTGAGGGTCAGCTGCGACCCACAATGCACCTTTAGTCAGTCCTCAGCAAATTCTACAATAGAACAAGATTTTGCCAAAAATAAACATGAAGCTTGTGTTTGACTGATAAAGCCAAAAGTATAGTGCAGTAAATAAAAACTCAATTTCTGTTAATTTAGTGCACTATTGCAGTATAATTTGCAAATAATGCAGAACTAATGCTAGCACTGGTAAATAAGTTGTCAGCATGGCACTAATCAAGTCAAAAAATGGAGAAGGAGAAGCTGGGGTGGAGGAGGGTTGCAAAGCAGCTTGCAGAGGGAGCAGAGAAGAGTCGGCACGATCAGCTTCAGTGGGGCTGATTGAGTGCATGTAGCCAATGGCAACCTAAAGATAAATCAGCTAGCTGTCAGCATTGATGGGCTAGCTTTGGATTAGCTGTTTGATGATGGAATGCTTTAATGTAAGCAATACTGACTCAACCTGCTGGAACTAACACTGCTCAAATTAAGGTAAAATATGGCCTATTTAAATACAGAAGCAGGTTGTTCATTGGCAAAAATTACACAAAAAACGAGCAAAGAGACAGAACACCGACACCAGGATTACAGCCAATAAGTCTTTTGAGGAAAAATATTGTTGAGTATACAGAAAGATAGACATATAAAAAGCTATTTCAATCTGTAAAGGAAAGCAGGCCATGACTACGTTCTTAAATTTCTCTTTTGCAAGAGGCCTCTGAAATAAAACAGATGTGGACCCTCGCACAGATCTCATACATATTTCTTTCTTGTTGCTGATGCAATAAAACGACGCAAGACCAAAATAAAATCCACCCAGAAAAAACAGAGGCGCCTCTGTTCGTCTGATTTATGATCTGAGGGGCTGTTCTGTCTGAAACAATATATGCATGTTATATTTAAACCTCAGATCTGCATGTGATTCATGTATGTTCCATGTGTGTGCCACAAAAACTCTCACGATTAACAATGGATTACAGCAGACCTGCAGACATCCTGTGACCGTTGTTTGTCCTCTGCTAATTAAAAATGATTAGCATGCAGACGCATACAGAAAAAGATAGAGAGGTGCTGAAGGGATGGCATGCTGCTGGTGGTCACACCCATCTTTCATCTGTGAATGTGATTTTGTTTTTATTGGAAGGTTTTCCATTTTGATTCCAGCAGATCTTTATCTAAACAGCTCATCCCAGAGGGAATAAAAATCCTTTTTGCAAGAGGTCCTTCACATCTCTTTTGGCTCTCAGCCCAATTTGTGGCATTTTACAGTTCAATGCTTTTATCTGTTATAATGTTTGAATGTTTTTTTTTAAGGTTATGTAAATGAGGGCTGTTCCTTTACTGACACTGACCTTTATTTGTGTCCTGAACCTGAAGCATGAAGATTTGTTTTTCTAAATGGAAGGGTTGTTTACATAAAGGTGGTCCTTCTATCTATCTATCTATCTATCTATCTATCTATCTATCTATCTATCTATCTATCTATCTATCTATCTATCTATCTATCTATCTATCTATCTATCTATCTATCTATCTATAAATGTTTGTGTGTGTGAGAGAGTGCTCAGTAGTAGTGTGTAGTCAATCAAAAACAATCTGATATTTGCTGATATTACAAAGCCTGCCATTATACAATATCGGTACCATATCATTTAAAGGTGTAGTCAGCGATCTTCTAATCTTCTAATCTGATGCACTATTTGTCAAATTCACCGTATTTCTCCTCTCCTCCACAAGATGTCCCCACTGACAGCATGTTGAAAGAAAAGTCTGGTTTCAATACACAGCCTTGGCTCTGAATTTCAGCAGGTAAATACTGTGGCTCGGGCCAAGTCACCAAAACACCCCCCCACATCCAGGGGGCGATCATACTCATGCGCAGATCAGACAGAGGGGGGAGGGGGAGTCGTAGCGCAGTTAGCGTAAGAGAGAGATACAATATGTGCAGTAGTAATGGCTGAAAAACAGCCCAAAAGAGAAAGATCAGAGGAGCAGAAAGTGAAAAAGAAGGGCTATGACCATGAAAGAGCGAAGACCCGGGTCAACATTGGTGTTGCTTTCCGACGGTGAAGGGAACTCCGTCAATTGAAAGACCTAAAAACGGACGCGGATGTCGCCGTCTGTCTGCTGGATAGGTAAGCAACATTAGCTTTGTGGTGCTTCACATTACAGTAACGGCAATAATGGCAGTTGAGTTGTCTGACGAGTCGGGGTTACCTTAGCTAGGTTAGTCAGCTACGCGGTTTCTACGGCTGTTTCCATGACGATGCATGTCCATCAGCTTTCAGGGTGGAGCCTGGGGTGAGGTATGAAGGTATGTATGAAGGTATGTATGCCAGGTCTACATTCGTTTATAAACAACCTCTTCACTCGTTTTCTCCCACATCGCTGACTACACCTTTAACAGCCTGCAATTGAAATTTGATGTAATTTACAAATTTGACAATTTTACAATTATAATTAAAAAACAAGCATTTTGACATTTTTAGTGCTGGAGAAAACTGAATTAGCAGAAAACATCTTTTCAATATTGTGACAAAAAAAGGAACTTTGCTATTCTTGGCTTTATAATTACTGACTCAACAGAGTGATGCAGGGATGACATTTTTATTGGGCAATGTGGAAGTTAGCATCAAGCTGGTTCCCTGGTCTACTAAAGCCTCTGGAATTTTTCACTGTTTGGATCATTGTTAATAATAAATTGTAGAGAAACAAATATTACATGTTCTGTCCTCAGTAATAATCTTAACAAAGAATCAACTTTTAAAATAACCGGTCGGAGTAAAAAGCTCTTCTTAAGCTGCAGCTTAACTTAATCTTTGAAGTAGTTACAATATTTCCAAGTCCAACATCATGTTATAACTTCTTGTTTGAGATTTACCCCTTTATCGAGTTCAAGTTGGTCTTAATTACTGTAACAGTACTGTATGAATTTAACACTGGGGAACAATTTGAAAAAAGAATTCTGCCGAGTTAGATTTTTGTACTGATTTAGATTAAAATTGGCATGCTGATTTCAAAATTGAAATTGTGCAGTCACAATTGAGACAGTGCAGTGAGAGGTGTGTGCAGCTCCCAATAGGTCAGTACTATCAATATCTGCCAACAGAAAGCTAACATAGTAGGGAGTATAGAGGATCTGTGCTGGCTTTTCTCTTAATCTTGTAACTATGGGCATACCATTTTAACTTCTATTTCTTTTTATGCAGTTTTTAGTTTTCAAAGCCTGTAAGTATCCATCTTAATGCTTTATTTACATAGAAAAACATTTCTTTAGTTTCAGATCATGTCTGCTCCTGCTACTTCTCGTCAAAAATGCCCAAACAACCCTGACTCCGTTTGCTATATTTGTAGTTGTTTCTCCATAACAAGTCAGAGGGCAAAGTCAGAGGTCAGTGCATTTTCAAACAAGCATATTTTGCATATTTTAAAGTAAAACTAAGTGATCAAGTCGAGCCATGGGCCACTCACAAAGTGTGCAAGCAGTGTGTTGAGAGTTTAAGGATGTGAAAAGTTGGCATTTGGTCTCCCCATGGTTTGGCAAGAGCAAAAGATCATTGCACAGACTGTTGCTTTTGTTTAGTGGGAACATCAGGATCTAACAAGATAAATAAAAGTTAAATAGATAATCTACTGTCAGCAACAAGACCAATGCCTCATTAAGCTGAAATTCCAGTGCCAGTTTTCATACAACTACCTCCTCTAAAAGATCGGAGTGATGATGCAAATTTTAAAATTCATGCTGATTCAGTTTGTAGGGGATTTGATCCGCCCGAGGTGAATGATTTGGCATGTGATTTGGGCCTGTTAAGTACAGTATTTTTCATACTTTTTAAGAAGATGAAGATCCTATAGTTCAAAAACTTGACGTCATTAGAAAAACTGAGATCACTTTTGGATTCAGCACCTAAAAATTAGTTAAAAATAGCTGTCAGACCTAACTCAACAAAAACTGTGTTCCCCAGTGTTATTGATTATTAAGAAACAATAAAAATGCTTGCAGTTGAGTCCCCGGCCATTTTTGTTGTCCTTAAAAGCAGTTTGCTACACACAACAACAGTTTAAGAAAAGCATGCAACAACAGGTGCATTTTATTATTTACCATTAAACATTCAAATCTATTGAGTGTGTGCGTTCATTGCCAACCTTACACAGGGATAAAGGGTTAAGGTGATGGATGAATGGATGGATGGGTGATATCATACTAGTATCCATTGCAGCGTCATTTTTATAGAATAAAATCAAATTTTAAAGATCTAGTCCTGTGAAAATTATTAACCATTTCTCTGTTAGAAATGTAAATAAAATTGTATGTGTAACTGAACAATTCAGCTGAAAATGACTGAATGTGATTTTTGGTCCACATTGCCCAGCCCTTCTAGGCACCGCTCCCTGCAGCAGAATTTAGTCTAAATGAAGCACAGTGAAAAAGGTAAAGTGAGTATTTTCTCATATTAAAGGCTTTGAATGATAGAGAAAATGGCCATGGAAAAAAGGATGTGTGAATAACAAGGTCAGGTTTCTAAAACTGGCATAAAATACAAGCTAGTAAATCTCAACTGGAGGTTATTAGCAAATGGTTGTATCTTCAAAATGCTCTAAAAAGCAGGCCAAGCATTTTCAAATATTAGGAATTCATGCTGTGTTCCATGTCCTTCAATGCTCCACTGGCTTTCACTCTAATTTGCTGCAGAAATTATTAAATTCTCTGCACCAGCAGGTAAATTCCCACAATTGTGCACCACTAATACAATCTATTCCAGCTGCACTTTGCTGAGAGAAATGAGGTTCTGCTCTTAGGGATGGGCCTTTTTATTCCTGCAGCAGGGTCTGACGGAGCAGATGCAAATCTTTAATTAACTAAGACTGTTTTTAAATTCATTGGTAATGGCGAGGCTTAAGCCTGCACATCTCTACAGGCTGAAGACTCAAAGCACTTTTCACTGCAGATCACACCGACCCGCTGACACCACATTCAAACACTGATGGCTGAGGTTTCTGTGTAAACTCTTTATCTGCATTAACAAGTTCTATTCATCTACATCTACTGATGCAACTGTGGAAGAAGTGTTTCACCAAAAGACACGTACATGAGAAATGGGATCAAACCCCCAACCCTGACCGATGAAAGATGACAGACTTATCCACTTATCCATTTATCACAGTCACTGAGTCACATGCCAGGCCAAGACATGTTTCATCCCGATGCAAGTATTATGGCCTTCAGGTGCAAACCACAGAAACAAATCAAAAAGTACATTGTAAATAAACACAACAAAAATCTGAAAAAAAACCACAACAACAAATAAAGGAACAAAACAAACTGAAGAAAACATAAGAAATATAACAATTCTTATAAATAAACAGCTGCAAAAAAGAAACAGACAGCAAAGTGAACAAGACAAATAAGAAAACACAGCAACCGCCAAAAAAAACACAACAAAACTTCAATAGCTAAAACGCGTAAGTGAAATAACAACAGAATAATAATCAAAAAATGAAAAAAACAAATAACAGCTTAAAAACACAACAAATGAGACATAACTATAACAAATATAAAATAAAAATAAAATAAGCCCACAAATCAAAATTTGAAAACCAAACAATCGATGTAACACTACATGATATCAAAAACTTTTACACACACCATGTCAAAACATATAAAATCAGAAATCAAAACCAAATACCAAAACGAAGTAAAACAAAATTCACAACAACAACTTACAAAACATGACTGTCACTGAAAACACATCATCAAAAAATATGTACAACAAATTTAAAAATTACGGCAGAACAAAATAATAGTAGAACAAAGTTCTAAAACACAAGCAGAACTGAAAAAATACTGACAAATCAAAACATTATAGCAAAAAATTTAAGAAAAATAAAAAATCTGAAAAAAACAAAAATACAACCACACAACAGCCAATTGAAAAAGAGAGATATTTTACAATTTTTAAAAGCAATCAAAAAATTAAGAAATAAAGCAGCATACACAATCACAGCAACAAATAAGAAAAAACACAACAGTAAACAATGAAACATAAAAACAAGGCAAAAATCACACTATCAAATTTACAACACAACAAAATAGTTCGACACAACAGAAAATCATCAGCAACAAATAAAAATCATCAACTTTATGTATAAAAAAATCAACTTTAAATAGAAGAAAGTAACAGTAAATACAAGAGTAACAAAGTAAAGTCACAAAACCATTTTCATTTTAATACATTTCAGTGGCAGTTCAGCTGGATGCCAATACATCAATCAATATCTTTCCTCTCCAGATTATATTCATCATAGATATGAATGTTATTAATAGATTGATCACTCTATCTATGGTTATTTATATTATAGCTCCATAGTAACTATCTTTACAACCATACAGACATGAGGACCCTCTTGAAAACGAGATGCCATATCTCAAGGGGCTTATCTTAAACACATTTATATTCAATAAAGACAAATATGGTGCTGTACAGGAAAAATATTTATAGAATGTATATTCAGCAGCGACAACTGTGGTGAGGACAGATTTATGATCTGGGCGTCCATGGGTTTATCACTTCCATAAATTTTTATTTTTAGTCTCTTTGTCTCTACCTGGATAGATAATCTTTGGATGTATGTATGTGTATCTACAAATATTTATTTATGTTTATTTGTATATATGTATATACAGTGTTGGGCAAATTACTTCAAAAATATAATGCATTATTTATTACTTTTTACTGTCATTTCAAATTACTTAGTTACATTATAATATTACTGTATTTATAATGTAATGCAGTACACTAGTACCACATTACTTTTAAGTTACTCTCATCAAAATAACAGGAAATATGGATTTGGCATTCTGAATGTAGGTCATTACGCTCAACAAGCTCATTACACATCCAGTGGAAGGTGATGTGGTAGGCTATGTCTGAGTTTGGCTTAAGGCTAAAAACAGTAGAATATAATCGCCACATTAATGCTCATGGCACAATACAAGAAACGATCATAGCATAGTTACTTTAGGCCTAGCTGAGGACTTTTCTACTCTGCTGATCTCATGGAGTTTTTGGTGAATTTGTGTTCAAACAAACAAACAAAAAAACCTCTTCATTTTGGGTTAAAATAAAAAATGCATTGTAACTTGCATTACTGACATTTATACCAAGTAAAATATTAGCTTTTTTTGTAATGCCATACATTACTACATTACAGTAAATAGGAATGCATTACAGTAATCACATTACTTTTGTGATGCATTACTCCCACCACCGTGCATGTATGTGTGTCTCTAAAATGAAGATTATGGCTACATTTTATTGTGAGTGCCTTGAAATAACACTTGTCATGAATTGGTGCTATATGAATAAAGACTGATTACCCACCAAATTAAAAATCCAACATCAAATTAAGTGCAACAATTCATACAAAGAAAAAATGAATTGTTAATCTATCCCTTGAAAGCTGCAGCATTGTTTCATTGATGCGGATGAGACAAAAGAGCGAGTCCATCTTTATGTCTGTTTGGCTCACCTCCAGACTTTTATACATGTCCCTGTTCGTGACAGTTACTCTCGTCAAATCGTATCTGACAGCCTCCCTCTGTGATAACAAGCTGCTACGCCGTTAGATGTACATTTTTATAAAGTGACTGACGTTCAAAAAACATACATGCCTCCTGGAGAGCGTACACGGGCTGCACAAAGGTTACACGAGATAAGCAAATATACTCTTTTATTTCACTTTCATGCTTCAATTTATCAAGCGAGGAAGAAGAATGCACTCCTTTGGCTCGGACTCATCTGTTTGTCGGATGCTGTGGCATGATCATCAGTCTTGAGCTGATAGCGTGTGGACTGATGCAGAAAATATATTGAAATAGGTTGGATTGATAGAGACGCTCAGAAAAGAGAGGAAGAGCTAATTCGAGCCAACCTTTCCATTTCCTCCTTTATTTTTCTGATTGTGTTATCACAGGTGTCGTGTTATGGAACATACCGCAGGAAGCATGATTACATTTTCTAATGTTTCCTATGGTGTGCGTTCACAGGGCATAAAAAAACATCCCATTGTTTTTGTTCTCTGACATCTTCCATTAATAGACACTTTTTTCTTTCCTCAGCTTCCCTTCAGTGGACGTGCCCCCTCCCTCGATTCTCTTTCTCCCTCTGCCTGATACCCGCGGTGAATGTGGTCCCTTCTGCTGTCACTTCCAACACACTTTACCCCGCTCCCCCATTTGAAGTTCTGTCATTGCCGGGCTTTGAACTGCCATTTGTGTTTTACCCTGAACAATGCTTGTCTCCAGAGCTTCGTATGCTGTGAAATTGTCAGAGCCAGAGGCCACGTCAGCACGACGGGGGGGTTGTGTAGTAAGTTACAGACTGGACACATTCAAGCAGGAGAAACAGAATCCTCTTTCGAAGATGTGATGCTTTCTGTACAATTTGGAACAAATACAAATGTGTGCGCTTATTTTCATTTATTTAGTGTTATTGCCTTCACTCCAACAGCTCGGCTGCTTTGTTCTGATCCAGTTGGGAAAAAAACAAACAAATTTGCATCCAATGCTGACCAAAGCTGCAACTGGACTGGTTCGGATTCTTGAAGATGCTGTTATCCAAAAGGCTTCTTTACAGGTGCTATGAGGAGAATCTAGTTCCGGCGACATAAAGACTCTGCTACCCATGAGCACGCCTGAGTGACATCATCTCCAACTCATCGGCGTTCTAGTTGAAGTTGGGAAAAAAAACATACCGATCTGCCAGGTTATTGTTAGCTGTTGTTAGCACGCCCTGCGTTGTTGTTCACAAATATCACATGAAGAATGTGATTATTACTATGGCAGCATTTTTGTCTAAGTCTAACAATACAATGTATACAGCTGATGTGAAAACAATTTGCATTCACACTTATCCCCAAGAATAACTGAAAACATGGGACTGTGTGCAGTGGTTGCCGATGTAGGTTTGTAGAGAGACAGCGGTGTTACAACACACTTAAACACGGTGAAGACTAACTTCTCACAAACAACAATGGCGACTGGATGCATGAAGTTGTAGGAGTTTCTTGTCTGGATAACAAATCTGTCTGGATATTTTTGTCTAGATCACAAACCGAGCACAGTAAACAGCACACATGTTGCTCAGGCGATAGCTGAAGCTGCTGTTGTTGTGCTTGTTGTGCAAGCTGCATCTGAGAAAGCACTACGCATGTGCTGTGCGTCACTGTTTCCCCTGATAATGCTGATTCCTGTTTATATGGGAGAGCGATACCAAACATCTCATGATGGACCCTGGTTTCAAAAGTTGGTGGATTCAGGCTGTAACAGTTGAGATTGTGTGATGTACCTTTCAGAAAAGACTGTGCAACGTCACCAGAGGGTGTGGTTGTCATCTTTGTTTTCAGTCTGAGTGGCACTCTCGTTATAGACGCATGCCTCACTCCGACCTCCTGTATTCATTTTCTACCACTGGACTCACAAGTGATGTATGGATTTGTACTAGCTATTTTGTTTGTATGATGAAATAGTAGCCGTGTAACCGGGCTTGGTAAGGTTATGTCTTCCTTTTTGTTAATAAATAAGAGCACTGTGGAGACCCCAGACCTGTGTGGCTGTGCCCTTTTGGCTATGTTTACTAAATTCCAATGCTCTCAAAACCTCACTGAATACGGAAATACGGATCCAGAACCATCACAAGGCACTCCAGGCACCGTTCTTGTGTAAACAGAGGGCGCAAACAAAACAAAAACACTTATTTTTCTGTTGTTTTCATTGTCGTGCAAATGGCCCCCTAGAACCCTCACAGATACAAATTTGCATAATTCCTTTGGATTGTTTCATGTTTGCACCACAATGTTTTGAAGAGACAGAGTTCACCTTAAGTCTTGAGTGCATCACAGGCAGTGTTCCTATGAGTATGAGTCATGCTTTCATCAAGTGAAGAACGCCAGCAGGTTGAACGACCCATAAATCTATAAAATACACTGCCTGGCCAAAAATATCACCACCAAAAAACAAGGTCACACACTCTAATATTTCATTGGACCTTCTTTAGCTTTGATTACAGCTCGTATTCACTGTGGCATTGTTTCGATAAGCTTCTACAGGCTTGTACAGTAGGCACTAGGCATGATGGGTGCATCACTTCATCTGCCTCTCTTCTGACCCTGATGCTCCCATCACTCTGGAACGGTCTGGACTCATCAGACAACAGTCCTCCACAGCCCAATCTTTTTGCTCCCTACTTTTTGATTAGTGGTTTTCTTAAGGCTACACAGCTGCTCAATCCCAATTCATTGAGTTCCCTTCACATTGTGTGTGGAAATGTTCTTACTTTCACTATTAAACATACCCCTGAGTTCTACTGTTGTTTTTCTTCAATTTGATTTGGTCACACATTAAGTGAACACTGATCACCATCATTCAGGATATTTTCTGACCACATGTCTTCATGAAGACGATGGTTCCCCACTATCCTTCCAGTTTTTAATAATACGTTGGACAGTTCTTACCCCAATTTTAGCAGGTTCTGTTATTTCCTTAGGTGTTTTCTCTGCTTGATGCCAATGATTTGACCCTTTTTAAACAGACTAACATCTTTTCCACAGCCACCGGATGTGTCTTTCCACATGGTTGTTTAAGAAAGAAGAAGCTTATCATAGCATAAGATAGGGTAAATAACTTGTTGCCTGCTGAAAAATAATTGCCAATGCTGTAATTTTCTATACCCATATGCTTAGTAAAATCCAGATGGTGCCTTTTTTTGGCCAGGCAGTGTAACATATACATTAGCCAATGATAAAGTCCTATGTAAGATTATACAGATGAACATAAATATGAATGTGGGACTTCACACGTTGTGTAGTGCCTGTGCCACACAGCAAGAAGGTTGCTGGTTTGACCCCTGGGTTAATCAGGGCCTTTCTGTGTGGAGTCTGCATGTTCTTCCTGAGCATGTGTGGGTTCTCTACAGGCACTCCGGCATGAGCAACATGCTCATTAGGATGATTGGTGACTCCAAAATGCCTTTAGGTATAAGTGTGAGATGAATGGTTGTTTTTTGGTGCAAACGTAGAGAAGCATATGACTCAGAAGCTCCAAAATGCCAGGATTTGATCCGAGCACTGCAACAGTTTTGATTCCTTGTTGAAGATTTTCCTTTTCTTAACCCAAAAGAGCAGAAATATTTGACATATCCTCCACCGACATTCATTCTCACTCTCGAGCACTCGCCAGCACTCGGAGCTGTGCAGCAGAACTGATTAGTGTCACACAGTCAGATCTTGGTTCTTTGGCTGTGTTCTGCTTTGACTTGCAGATGGTTTAAATGCTAGTAAGTGTAAGCTGTCTAAAGTCTTATCACAGTGTCTGTGCTGCATGCCTTTTCTTCAGTGAGGAGACTTTTTAGGATATGTGAACTCATTAGAATCCTCCAGGGGGACCATACTCTCGGTGTTTAGTTTATGCACATCAGTTGGCTTTTGGAGATATTAATGTTCACAACCATCTGTTTATCAAATCTGTCAGTACTCGAGTTAAAGCATAGATCCTCCCGGTCAAAAATAACTTTAAAGTGAAAGCTGCTTGATTACATTATTACTACAGTACAAAATTTTATCCAAATGGAGTTGGCATGTATAAACAAAAAATGAATACACTGATTTGCAAATCCTCTTGACTTATGTTCAGTTGAACAAGACAAAATCTAAAATGTACAAACTGATAAACTTAATTGTTTTTGCAAATATTCTCGTTTCAAATTTGATGCCTGCGATATGTTCCAAAAAAGCTGCAACTGGGACTGGGACAGTGTCGGAGTGCTCAGTAAACCCCTGTTTGGAACAGTCTACAGGTGAACAGATCAATTAAACTGGTGAATGTCATGATTGGGTAAGATAAGATAAGATATACCTTTATTTGTCCTACAGGGGGAAATTCCAGATTTACAGGAGCAGCAGGATACAAGAGAAACATCAGAAAAGATTTACAAATGAAACTATAAGTAATTAGAATAAAAATAGAAAATAGCATAAATACAACTAAATGAAAATAAAAGAAAGAACATGAGCCTTCCATCAATATTAACAATATTTAACAATATATGAAAAAATCTGAATGAAAATAAATGAAATGAAAATGAAAATAAATGAAAGAACATGAACCTTTCAGCAATTTTAACAGTATTTAACAATATATAAAAAGTCAGTATATATACAGTATTACAGTTAACAATATTTGCACTAAAAATGTCAGAGAGGACAAAAAAGAAAGCATAAAAAGGGTAAAAAAGAAGCATCTCGAAAAGGCCCCAATATTCACAAGAAAGGATAGGAAGATGTGATCAACCATGTGAGCAATAGTCCAACAGTTTAAAAACTTTTCTCTTCACACAATTACAAAGAATTGAGGGATTTCAACATCTACAGTTCCTAATGTTGTCAAAAGATTAAAAGACAATCCAGAGAAATCTCTGCACACAGGCAGCCAGGCCAAAAACCAACACTGAATGCCTGTGACCTCCAATTCCTTAGGCACTGAATTAAAAACCAACATCATTCTGGAAAGGATATCACCACGTGAGCTCAGGAGCACATCAGAAAACCACTGTCAGTCCATCTCTACATCTGCAAGGTCAAGTGAAAACTTTACCATCCAAAGCCAAGGCTATAAAACCAAAAACACCCAGAAACACTGGAAACATCTAAACCTGTTTGGAAATAATGGATGTTATGTCCTCAGAGCTAAAGCAGGGCAAAGTTCAAAAGCCGGCATCAGTGATGGTGTGGAGGGTAAATCTTTTTATAAATATTTTCACAAAGCATGGGGGCAGTCCAGAACACAATCCTGTGAATTTCTGCCTCATTATATTTTATTGAACCTTTTCAAAGTTACAGTCTACAAATTTTCTGTTTTGCAGCTTTAAAATTGTAGAAAGTATAAGAGCATAAAATCCCATTTTTAAGTCTTTCCAGGAGGTGTTAAGCCAGAGATAATCTATCAATTTGTTTTTGCATCCTGAATGCATCCATTGGCATTAAGTGTTTTTTAAGAGTTCTCTGTAACAAATCATAATGTATCATCTATTTCAGCCAATGTTGTTTTTTGTTTAGTTTTAGCCAACAGGTGGGTTCATTACGAGACTTTTAATGGCTTCATTTGCTGCTTTATATTACTAACAACGATACTCTCTCACCTCAGGGACAGAGCTGGCTGGATGCTTTAGGGGCATTCATATTTACTAGTGCCTCTGGCCTTGAGCAGCCCCATTTTAAAACATCCTGAACTACCTCTTAAAATGGCAGATAAAGTGAGTATGAGTATTTAGCTGCTACTGTTGAAGCATACAGTTTGGATACAACCTTTGTGTAGTCCAAAAGTATAAAAATATGAAAATATATATATGAAGTATCAGGAATAATCCATATTATGCAACTCAAATATGTATGTCTTAATGATAATTTATCAGTCTATATTTCATTAATTTGTGCCCATTTAGGGATTAATGTTTCATGTATGCAGTTCTGAGGGAAGACAATGAATCCCAGGCATTCTGATTTTGACCTTAAAACCCAAATCTACTATTTTTGTCCTGTTTACCAACACTCAGCTCAACATTCTCCATCCTGTCCTTTCAAGACCCTGAAAGGGTTTTCCTCTGCAGTCAGCATGAGCAGTTTTCTGCTCATTTAAATCTTTTGGCATGAGAAATTAATTTGCAGGCTTTTTGAAACTTGCTTTTAGCCATTCATCAAAATAACCTTCAAGTCTACATTAATATTTTAAAGTGTTTAATTATTGTCATTATTGTTAATGTTGATTTGACGGATTAATCTGTAACTAAACTGCATCATGCAGCAGTGCTTAAACATCTGTAAGCATACAGACTTTATATTTAATGCTTTAATCACACATCATGAGCCTTTTTCAAGGACCTGCTTATTAATTTTAATTTTACACAGACATTAATGTTTCCCAGTGTTGGCTTGTGGGAGAAAGCTCTGAGAATGCTCAGCAAAAGGTGTAAATTGCATTATTTACAGCTTTAGTGTGATTCTCTTACAGCTCCATAGAGAGAATGAACAGGATATTTTTTTCTATAAAACTATTCACTCATAAACAAAAAGTCCCAAAGCTCTATCACCAACTCTGTGACACTTTAAAAGGCTTCACGAAGAAAATCCCTGCTCAGCTAACTGTCTGCTACCTGCCCAGTATCACACAGGCGATCATTTGCATGGTGAAAACAATGCAGCTTCACACAAACAAATATTTCCCTCAGGATTGTTGGAGACTGGAACAATCTGCAGCAGTCAGAGTTTGGACAGAGAGTGTTTGGACTTTCTTTTGCCAGGTGGTTAGCTGTAAATATACGCCAACATTGTTCTGTGACTGCAGGATGTGTAAATGAGCAACTGTAAACAAGCAATTGTTTGCTGACAGGTAACCCATTACGGCTTTAGTTTCCCAGAATACATCACTGATAATATTCCTTACTCGGAGTTAAAGCATCAATGATGCAACTTAAAAGAGAAAAAACATTCAAACAATACCCAGGGTGTAATTCCCTCACAGGATATCACAAATCAGATGTTCAGAGCAAAAAATAATCAACTACCAGGAAATATTTAGGACATGTTAGGGCAGAGCGAGGGGAAATATCACTGAAGGGGATTGTTTCATTTTAAGACCGTTAAAGTGAAATGAACAAGGATAAAGTTTTGTGTATCTGTGTAATGTGTCAAACTTTGGAACGGTCTGAGTGGGGATTTGAAACTACGTCCAAACATAGAGCAGTTTCAGAAAGTATAAAATCATGATTTATAAAAGGTACAGGGATGAAACTCTATAAAGGTCCCTTAAGATTGATGTAGTTTCTCTTCGTCCATTTGTTTATTTATTTATTTTCTTTAATTACTATTTGTGTTATTATATTATTACTATTCGGTTTATTTTGTTCATATGTGATTATTTTATTATTGCTGTTCTTTATATCTGGAAGTGGGTTATTTACTGTTTCTGTAATGTAAAGGGTGGGACCAGAGAAGTTTCCACTTCCCCCGACTTCTGTTTGAGCATGCAAATGACAAATTTGTGCTTTGGTTGTTGATTTTATTTTGTTATATGATTAATTTTTTTGTTCATGTTCAAAATTTTAAAGAAAAAGAAAAGATTTTTAGTTATATCTAACTTTTCATAGATCATCAACATGGCACATGCTTTCTGTCTGTAGCAAGATAGACGCTTGTTTAAGTCTGTGTTAGTGCATTGTTGCTGTAGCTGTATGTGTGGTTTGTTTCCCTCCTGATTTCTGCTAAATGCCACAGCTTACTATGTGGTAACTTATTTTCACCTGAAGGGGGATGAGGACCCACTTGGTCATTTTGTGTATATTTTTGAACACATTGCTCTGCTTTTTATGTAGTACAATAATGATGTAAAGTAGAAATTTTCAGAAAGCAAAACATCCACCAAGGCCTTGCCAAAACTGTTGGATGAGCAAAAAGTGGAAAACTGCCTGACCTAGCAATCCTAATTAACCCTTTCTGGATCTGCATCCTGATTTGGACCACCAAAGTCCTCCAAGTGCCACGAAGAACATTCCTGTGAAATGTAGTTAAAGTTCCATCTTGACTTTTTGAGTTATTTTCTAACAGACAGCCATATGCGGACAAAAAGTAGTAATAAAGTTTAATAAAAACAAAAAGAACATATAGCAGTTTGTAGTTTAGTCAATAGGGAGTTGGATTAGAAATCAGATGGTTGGTCTTTAGAGCCCACAAATAGACGACAACAAGTTCAACGGAGATCCGCTGTCTCCCTTTTCCACCTTTAGGGTTACTTCTCATTTAGAATTGAAGAGTCTGGTCAACAAATACAACACACTACAACACAACACAAATACAAGTGAATTCACTAAACTACTACCTGAATTAATAATTTCACAGATTTCAAAGAATGTGGGCAATCCGCTTCTCGAAGTGGACTTCTTGATTCACCCTAAGAGCAAACCCAGAATGCATTGCAGTTTCACAGCACAAATCAAGTCCTAATTAAAATATTTTTCTCTCTTATAATGCAACCTTATTGCACATTGTCTATTGTCTTTATGATGTATATGTTTCAGATGAAGACATTTGGCTCTCTTACCATCAGGACAACACTGATGTGATCCTCCAGTCTCTCCTGTAAAGTGTTAATGAACCCGCTTTGATTTGGCGACAGGTTATTTCATACTTGTTAGGTTTTCTGTATCTGCTTCTGCATAAATAAAGCAGCAAATGCAACATGCCCCTCCAAACCTAATGTTTTTCCCTAGTTAAGCTTAAGCTCAGAGTCTGCTGCTCCATGGTTTTGCACACCAGGGTCATTCTCCCTGCATGAAGCATTCTCCTAGGGTCTTCAGCAGGCTTTAGCTGTGCTTGTTAGCTTAATAACAACAGCAGGCCTAGTCGATAGTAATGACTGGGACCTCCATCAGGCTGCAGCTGATGAAAAAAACAAACCCAGAGTTGAGCAGGAGTCCACTTGTTAGAAGAGACCCCCTGGGAGAGATTTTTTGGTCACCGCGGTGATGGCACAGTGCCTGTCTCCATAATGGCTGGGTGGGTGGGCTGGCTGGTGGGAATTTTGCAGCTTGAAGTGCAACAAAATATGCAGTGTGTGCTTTGTCTCGCCCCGAGCAGCGAGCAAAACAGGCTGTCTGCTGCACCTGCAATGGCTCTGCCTCACGGCTACGCAGGTTTTCCAGGAATTGTACCACTACCTTGGCTGAGGATTTTATTTGGTGTAATTCGAGGAGCACTGTATCTTAAAACCACTTTGATCCTGAAATATGTTGCGCTGATGATAAGGAAGAGAGTTAATTGAATCCCTTAATATTTTTGCCAATCTCCGCTGGCACCCTCTCAAAGATCCAGGCTACGCACCTCATTTGAACTGTGAAACTTTATCATTCATGCACAGCGCTCAGTGTTTACCAGTGAGGATGAAACGAGGGCACCCCGAGCTCAGAGACGAGGTCCAAATGTTTCAATTTTACCGCAACACAAGCAATTAGCCAAGCGCTTATTAGTGTGCGTGCTCCCTGATTTCCCCCTCTCTCTATCCCCCTTTATCCGTGGATCTTCCTCATCCCCAGTGCCAGCAGGAGATGAATATGTCTCCGTTTGTCCTTGGAATCGCTTCTTGTAAACACCATAGGCGGTGAGCAGTGTTTACCGGTGTGCACGGCGAGCAAACAGGCCGCTCTGTCTCCCGCGCCGCTCCTCCCATGGGGCTGAGCTCACCTTGTTACCCTTTTAATTAGTAAGAGCAGTTAATAGTGCGAGCCGCTTGTGCAGCCTCAGCACTCTGCGCTGACTTCAAGAATCCCTCCGATCGATCGTAAAGAGTCTGACTGAGACGGGGGAGATGAGGTGGAGGAGGGGGTCCTGTTGTGAGGTGAAGCTCGGTGCATTCATGGTAGTTTTTTGGAGAGAAATCAAACAACATACTATTTTCTCTGAAGAAACCTTTGGGCCTGGTATATCAATAACTATTCTTTACCCTTTTTTCTGACACAATTGCAGGTATAACAAGGTCTGCAGGATCCTTATGCACATTCCTCCCCGCCGCTCGCCCCTCTCCCACATTTCCTCTCTCTTCAAAATGAATGTAATCAAAAAGCTAAGGCACATTCTATTGTGCCCTTATAAGCTTTTATCCCTCCCAAGCGCTCGCCCCTCTGCTCATTTCTTTTCTTGTTTTGATTTAAAGATGCAGTGGAAGTACTTAGCATTTAGATGACATGCTGCTGGAGAGGTGTGATAGATCAGCGCCTCTTCAGAGGACTGAATTTCTTCGACAGCATCGGGGGCCAGTCCGCCGTCGGACAGACAGATCGCAGGGACGACAGGCCGGGCGGGCAGAGGAATACCAAGTCTGCCTCTCTGCCGCAGATATAGCCTGGCACCGCTAAGGGGGGAGCAGCCGCTGCTGGGAATGCCAATGCCTTGCCCAGACAGGCGTCTCGCCTTGGCTGCTCTGATTGGCTAAACACACCATTAACTTCCTGATTATGATTAGCCGAGTCATTATCTGCACAAAAGTGGCTCATTCACCAATATTAAGAAGGCAAAGGAGCTGTTTTCTTCCTCTGGTCAAGGAGAAAACAGCGTGTTTTCATGTGCTCTCTAGGGCTGGGCAATAACCAGCAGAAATAATTTGTCAGACAGTGATGTCAGTCTATTAGAAAATTTAATTAATCACATATTTTGAATTGATGAATCCCAATAAATAATTTGTGCCTATAAGTTAACAAGGATTTTAATAACAGGCAGACTTTCCCGAACCTTAGATTTCTGCATGTGTTTAGCACATCGGCTGTGCATGTCCTCTTAAAGGTGTAGTCAGCAATGTGGGAGAAAACGAGTGGAGAGATTGTTTACAAACGAATTGAGACCCGCCTCTCCCTTCATACCTCACCCCTGGCTCCACCCCCGAAAGCTGATGGACATGCATCGTCATGGAAACGACCATAGAAACTGCGTAGCTGACCAGCGTAGCTAAGGTAACCCCGACTCGTCAGACAACTCAACTTCCATTATTGATAACATCACAACAACAGTACATTTTGGCAGATTAGACAATAAGATGAATGGCTGACGGCTGTTACTGTTATGTGAAGCACCACAAAGCTAATGTTGCTTACCTATCCAGCAGAAAGATGGCGACATCCGGGTCTGTTTTCAGGTCTTTCAATTGGTGGAGTTTCCTCCACCATCGGATAGCAACACCAATGCTGACCCGGGTCTTCGCTCTTTCATGGTCATAGCCCTTCTTTTTCACTTTCTGCTCCTCTGACCTTTTCGTTTGAGCTGTTTTTCAGCCATTGCTACTGCACATATTGTATCTCTCTCTAACTGCGCACGCTACGCAACCTACGACTCCCCTTCTCCTCTCTGTCTGATCTGCGCATGAGTATGATCGCCCCCCCGGATGTGGGGGGGTTTACCCTGTTTTGGTAACTCGGCCCGAGCCACAGTATTTACCTGCTGAAATTCAGAGCCAAGGCTGTGTATTGATGGCGGACTTTTTTTTCAACATCCTGTCAATGGTGACATCTTGTGGATGGAGAGGAGAAATACGGTGAATTTGAAAAATACTGCATTAGATTAGAAGATTAGAAGATCACTGACTACTCCTTTAAGTGAACATGACGTACTCTCGCATAATGCAGTCGAGACAACCTGCAGGAAAAAGAAGTCCCCATGGCCCCAAAATAGAGGCCTAACTGCCCCAATACATGCTTTATATCTTTTTAAAAAACATATGTATGTATTTTCACTAACTTCTTATTACATGTCACAATTATCAATGTGAAATAAAAAACAGCCATATCATCGATAAAAAAATAACTGTGGTGATAATAGTCAAAACACTGTAAAATTCTATGACAGTGTTGCAAAACAAATGATTATTGTAAATACAATAATATTATTAAAGTTAAAGAACATTCAGTTCTCTTAAGTGAAAATATTCTTGAAACATTTATGTTTGTTTTGCAAACATCTTCAACACAAATTAAATGTCACAGTATCAGGAAATTGTCGATTTTAGTGATTGAATGTAGTTTAGACAAACAGTGTCACTGCATTAATGAGTTAAGAAACGGTGGCTTTTGGTTAACAGCAAATATGCAAGGCTATGCATCACCAAAATGCTGATTATTAGCATTAATATTATGAAGAGATTGCATAACAGAGTACTACTTTTTTTCCTGAACCATCTTCAAAATAAGGCACAATCCATTGAGTCAAAAGAAGAAAAATCATCAAAAAATAAACAAAATGGAGGCCCAGTCCTCCCCCCATTTAAACTGTTCCATCTACATTTTTGTCACCGACTCACAGACCATCATAGACTTAGTTAAAAATGGAGTCCGTGAGTCCATGAAGTTTTTGTGGTTTGCATTTCTATATCAGAGTAGACAATGTTTAAGAGACATACCCAGGTTGCGGTCCTTGGTCTGTGTTCATGGAGTCTTTCATATAGGAATTTTTATAACCCGGTCTAATGTCTTTACTGATAATTTAATACTTAATGTTGACAAACAATAGGGTGATAAATAAAAGTACTCAACAAGGTGCAAGTAAGTTTGATTTATTCGGTCATAAAAAAAAGTCCCTTCAGTCAGACACCCACAGTTGGCAGCCCTGATTTACTCTCACACACCAACCATACTTGTGTGAGCTGGAAAGACTCAGAGGGAGCACATCAGTGTGATTTTTATGACTGAAATCAATATTTCCTTTGACTACTGTATGTTGTCCTACGAGGTGGAAAAAGCAACAAAATTGAGACAAGTTAAAGTTAAAAAAGTTGACTTTGAACTGTAGAGTGCAGCAGGAACAAGTCTTAAAATGCAGTGAGTTAGCATGAAACACTTTTAGTACCCAAGCCTTAACCATGTGGGATTTAGAAAACCAGTTTCTGATACATAAAGTAAATTTGGTTTTGAATGCACAAACATGAGACTTTAATGTTTAACCTGAAATAATAAAATGCATCTCATACTGCCTGCATTTTCATTTAAAGTGCTGTTGTGTTTCAAAGGATCGTTGCTAGCAAATTGCTAACAAGGACTACAAAAATTACTGTGACCTACTGTGAGCATTTCTGATCATTTTTAATAAACAGTCATTCATACACTTCTGTGCCAACCATAGGGACCAACTTGATCAGGTTGTTTGATTCAGAGGAATCTCTTAAAAGGTCACAAAACGTTGTCATACATTGGAAATATTGTAGCTGCTTTTAAGTTGATCCACCATGTTGCAGTTCTGGTAGCTTAATGATAGCTGTGTACTCTTTTCAAGTTTGAAAGACCGTGAAGTAAAGGTTTGTTTTATAAGATTGTCACAAAGAACAAAATGTGCAAGTATGCAAGGCTACAACCGGTGTCTAATGTCTCTAGCTTGTTATGTTTACAACAGCTGAGAGGGAGGCGGAGTGCTCTGAAACTGTGTTTGTTATTTTTTGATGGGAGTTCTTGTAGGTAGAGAAAATACCCTTTGTTTTGGTGCGATACTTCCTGTTTGCAGCTAGTTCTGAGTAACAGACTCTTACAGACTGTGGCTTACTGAGGAAGAGGAGAGAACTTTCCACTGCATCTAATGTACTTAGTGGCCATATGGAACTCATACAGCCCCACTTAAAAAAGGAACTACCCCTTTAAGTTACAGTGATATATCTTAAAGTCAGAATATTTCCCAGCCCAGATGAATGTTGGAGGCAGAAACTTGTTATTCACAGAGAAACAAAAAGCGTCTCTGTTTATCACTCTGCTCCACGGCAAATGTGATATAATGTCCTTTCTATGTGACGCCATCGACGACAGAAAGAAAAGGTCCCAGAGTCGTTAACATGGATGATGAGGTGCCTATTACTCGCTCGTATTTTCTGGTCGAGGAGAGAAGCGGTCCTCAGAGGTCATAAAAACTGGGAGAGAACAAAATAACCTTCAGCCCCCGTCGTCCCACCTTAAACATAATTGGAAGACATGCCATCTGTGCTTTTAAACGGACATATGCTGCTCTGCGTCCAAGGCCAGTGTGCTGAGGGAAAGTTGAATAAACTGTTAGTGAAAGCTGGCCCTCTGTTCCCACCACACTGACCTTCTACTTCTCTCTTTCAGCCTTTGCCCAAGGAGCCATCGTAGGATGCAGAGGAAACAGCGAGTATGTAAGTTTACATTATGTATCTTTTTTATTTGCATATAGAGCGCTTATTCCTGCTTCTGGTGTTTACAAAACTACATCTCAGTGCAAAGAAAATGATTCATTGGGTTCAAGACTTGTTCATAAGTCATATTATAACATAATTACTTGAATCAATGACAGGGAATCATTGACTAATGGACAAATGTTGCTGATTTGCTTTAATTCTGTGTGGAGAATACACTGGGAATGCTGACATTGATATTTCACGTATCTAAATATATTTCAGAGGATAAACTAAGCATAAAAACTATGGACATTAGTGTTTGGTAGATTATTTCTTTGTTGTAACAATGCTTCATGGTAATAAATCTTGTCTCAAAGCCTGTTCATTTCCCTTGTAAATGGGCCTACATTGGTAAGGAGCATGCATTAGTGGGATGAGCAGCAGAACTGAGGATGTGGATTGTGCCCATGAAGAATTTGCCAAATGCCCTCCACCAGTGCCAAACAGATTTTTTTGGCTGTTGCTTTTGACCTTTGTTTTGAACTCCTGGTATCTCCACCTGTGAGCATTGGCCCTGCTTCAGCGAACATTGGTACCTGCCCCAAGATAAACATGCCAAGTTTGACTGATCTGGATAAGGCAACTTAAAGGGAAACATTTTTTCTCTGTCATGTCTTGCCTCACTCTCAAGTCCAAGACAAGCAGATAGACACCATTTTATCAACTGTGCATAGGGTAACAAGGAAGAGATGGGCAGAGGTCACTCACTACTGATTAGCTTAGCTCGTACACTGGGAGTCAGTGGGTAGCATTAGCCTGCCTCTGCCAACAGTCATGTCATATGTTACATTATCTATTTTTTGTCTAAAATTTGCACTTCATGTAATTTTTTGAAAGAAACCCATGCAAAACTAAACCACAGGGCACATGCGTTTTTTTTGTTTGTTGCCCTACTTACAAGCACGTCCATAGTGGTTTGCACATGCACCTTGTGGTTAAGTTTCATCTTTCTTTCCGTCAAAAGTTTCAGAAAAATGCAAATCTTGGTCAAAAAATAGATAACGTAACATAACGCAGTAAGAAAACAAGTCACAACAAGCAAACAGGATAATTCAGAGATGCTGCAGAGTTTATCTGATGACTGCAGGCCGATGCAGGCTAATGCTACTTAATAACTTCCAGTGTTAGAGCTAACCCAATTCCAGGTGGGCGAGTCCTGCCCGTCTCTTCCTTCTTGCTCCACACACAGTCAAAAATAATGTTGTCTATCTGCTTGTTAAGTTCTTGAGACTGAGGCAAGACATGAAAACAAAAAAAAAATGTTGGCATATCCCTTTAATGGTGGTGTCTGCTAAACTTACATTACTGTGTTATTTGGAGTAAACCCAAGTACCATCTCCAAACTGAAGGCCAAGCTACATATTATAGGAAAGTTTCAAGTTGTAGTTTTTATGTTTGTGAACTAATTAACAATATTGGACAGACTGTCAGAAACTATTAATGCAATCCAACAAGCAAAACAGTGCAAATAATTTTAAAAAATAGAGATAAGTTTAGAATATAAACTCACTTCAAAATTTAAATGATGTCAAGACAACAAATTTAACTCGGCAATATTTATTCAAGGTTCAGCAGAAGTCTCCAACTTTAATAAAATTACATTTCCTTGGTCTTAGCTAGTCAAATAGCCTTTTTAACAAGTGAACATGAATGCATCATAATGTTTCCAACTGGACCTTGAATGCATCACTAAACACTGTGCTGTGTAGCAATGTGAAGCTTGTTTATGTTAGCTGATTAGCTGTAGCAAGTAATAAATTTAGTTTAGCGATGATAAATACAAAATTAAGGATTTAAAGTCAAAGAATAGATGTGTGTTTAAGCTGCAAACAAATCTATAAGCCAGTAAACAAATAAAAGCAAGAGTGGGATAATGAAACACTAAGACATTCATCCATCCTTTGTCTATATCCTTTACCCTTTTTGAGGTTGCAGCAGTTGGAGCTTATCCCAATTTACAATAGCCGAAAGGCAGAGTTCATCCTAAACCAGTGGCCAGCCAATCGCGGGGCCACATACAGAGACCTAATCTGGAGTCACCAATCCATCATTTGAGCATGTTATTGGTTTGTGGGAGAAAGCAGGAGTTCCCAGAGAGAACCTACACATGCAAACTCTGTAAAGTGGTTGGTTCACAAAATAGAATGACATAATTAATAAGAGATTGTTAAGACTAATAAAACAGCTAGTATATGTAATTTTATAAAGGGATACATAAATAAAATTACCTAAAGTAAAGCTCAGTTAAACAATAGAAAATAACTCCCAGTTTCTTCGACACAGTAGCTTCAAATTGGGATCATGACTGTGAACTGTTCTGGCTTCAAACTGAAGGGATCAGCTAAAGTTCAAAATTATGAGCCAAAAATTCAGATTCAGACAAAGCAGCAGAATTTCTCTTAAAGGTTCGGTGTAGCTCAAATAAATCAATCATTAGTGTCTATTCATCGTGTTCTTTGTGGTGCTGCTCACTGCTCCCAGTGCCGAGTTAAATAAAGATATTTCAGGACACAATGGAGTTCCCTGTTTCTCAGATTGCAGTCACTTTGATGTATCTTGAAGAGAAAGGAGAGGGAATCAAAGGGGGTTATTGGAAGTTTGAAAAGCAGAAGGAGGGAGAACCAGAGAGCAGCAGTGTTGTTACATCAAAGACAAATGCTACTTCAAGCGTCCAGGATTTTGTTCAGGACAGACGTGAAAATTGATACAAACTTTGGGACGCTCTTGATTAAAAAACAATAACCAGAGGAGATGGGGACATCCGGACAGACACCAAGGCCTCACAGAGTCCTCCGATTCCTGAAACACCCACCTTATAGTCCTCCCAATCAACATTCGCTCGTAAAAAATCTGTGCTAACCAGAGCCTGGAGCAGGTTTCCGTCGCTTCCTAAAACACTTTTGTTCTCCTGAAAACAAGGACATTTTTAAAAGATTAAACAGAATTTCTCTCCAACTGTGTTTCTATGAAGCTTTTACAACCTGCACGACCACAGGCGTTGGGATCTGCATGCTCTACGTCTCCCAGCCAATATTCTAAGATTGATTTTCCCTCTCCCACCGAGAAAACAAAATGAATCACGCGCAATTACCAAGGACAGAGAGAAAAGGGGAATTGGGGGCGTCATAAATATTTATTTGCATGCCCCGGGAATTTGTGCAATTCTATGTGGAATTGCCGAGTCATATTTAAGTGTCTGAATGATTTATACGAGCGGTCCTGGGTGTCACATTTGTCCACTGTCACCCTGGATCATTTGTTTATTAACATTTATGGATTTATCCATATAACATATTCATGGCAGAGTTCTATTATCATTCAAATGGCTTTTGTGATCAAGTGATTGGCTAAATTAAGTCATTAGCTGTAGAATTTCACTGGAGGTGAAATGTATTCCATGCGGAGGGGAATAAATTATTACCTGCATGTGTGAGCCCTTTCCTTTAGGGCCCTTATAGTCCTCTCTGTTCAAAAGGTGAAATACCAGGAAAATGGTTTTGAGATTGGACCTTAACCCTTCAAACTCCATGGGATCACCAGCATCCCTTAGCGGTGTTACTCACTTTGTTCACTTATGTCTTTGGAACCATAAAAGAGATTCTTGTCAGGACAACCATTTTTGAAGGCCCACTTTTTTGTCAGGCTATGGAGGGTTTCAGAATATAATTGTCCCCAAAAGTTCTTTTAAACCAGCCATGAAATGTGTTTTTATTTCAGAATGTATCTTTTTGTGGATCCACAGCGAAAAAAGCATTGAAAGTTTTGTTTTTCATATATTAACTTTGCTCTGCTTCATAGGGGGGATGCATTAACATCCGAATTTGTGCAACAGGCAGGTAGTTCCTTTCACTGAGTGGCAGAGATGGATGTTAAGTAGTTTATATAGTCAGAAACAGTGAAATGATTTAATTCATCTGAAAGGAGTTTTTAGTTATTTGAAGTAGGTCTAATTATTTTTGATTATGTTTGGAATGGAGCATGTGCATTTTAGTCTGATTAACATTTAAAGATGACTTAATTCAACTTTTGGTGCCATTAAATTTTCTTTAAACTGCAACTTTAGTTTGCCGTTGAATTTGTGTGATCTACGTACCCAGGCTTTATCAGTTATTGTGGTTTTAGCAACTATTTAACCGTTTCCTTCTGTTTATATTTGTTGTCATAAATGAACTGGTCTGATACTTTTATTTCATTAAAAATAAATTGGCCAAACTATGGAAGTTAATGTTACTCCATCAATTTGTGTTACATCTACAGAATTAACTTTTTAAAGATTGTTTGTTGCCAAATCAGCCTTCATAATCAGACTTATCTGTTTTTTTTATGTCAACAGCTATGGAGCTAAATCAAGGCCAAATTTGTTATTTGAAAAAAATAGATGTATCCTTCAACTGAAAAATTACACACATGATCAAATATATATTCAGATTTCAGATAACAAATATAAAAAAAATACTAAAATTGATTACAGAGCTGAATCAAAAGTATGTTTAAACACAAAAAAAATCTCTTTTATGGCATTGGTTGAGAAGATTTGGCAACTTTTTTATGGACACAACCCACATGCTCATCTCTGCTGCTCGTCTCACAAATGAATGTTCCTTACAAATGTGTCCCCATTTAAAAGGAAAATAAACAGACTTGAAGATGGGAGACAAATTGTTACAACAAAGAAATAATCCACTAAACACTAATGTCCTAAACTTTAGTGTGTATTTAACAGCATGTTGTTGACTGAATAAAATGAATTAAACTAATGCTCACTTTTCCTCCCAAACAAACAAACACACAAATATTTCTGGGTGCTTTAGTAAAATGTAGCCTGTTTCACTGAATTAACCTCCGCTTTCTAAAATGTTCAGGATCTTTTTTCTTTAGTGTTTTCATGTTGTAAGTAAATTTTTAACTTATCATTGATAAACAAATAAAGTTTATCTGGAACTAGGAATACATGGAATGCGTGATATGGGTTGGTTAGTTCCAAATAAACTTAGTATTTTTGAAAAGTAAATGTACTTAAAAAAAAATGATAGGTAGCGTACTCTTAGACTGTGGTATTATTTTTTGATGGAAATTCTTGGCGGAGAAAAAACCCTTTGTATTTGGTGTGATACAATTGGATGCTGTGGGTCTCTGTCTGAGTGAGGATGTCTGTCTCACTACATGCTGTATGCTCACACACTGAAGACGAGTTACTGAAGGATGCTTATATATGTTTGGCATTCCCTACATAGCTAAGTTACTGTGTTGGTATTTGCTATATTTGGTGGGTTGCCAGACTGTCTGTGTGTGGGGTTCATCTGTACTCGCCTTCAGCTCAGTAATGATTCAATTGTATGTGGGAAACTAAAAAGTATGTGGATGCATGGATAGCAAACTTAAAGATGCCATGAGGAGTTTCTAAGTAATTACAAAAAAGTCTCACTTTCAGATATATGCCTGATCGACATACACACTTTAAGATGAGTTTGATAGCATCAAAATAGGTTATCTATAAATGCTATTCCTTAGCCTTCCGGTCGGGTTGGACAGGGCTGGACTGGCCTGGATACTCAACTTCAGGAACAAGACAATTAAAACTAGAGCAAATGTATATTATTTGGACACGTCTTAGAGCACCAGGCTGTAAGTAGTGATAGCCGGCTACAAAACTACGATACTAAGTTTTCAAAAAATGCTTGTCGTCACACATCAAAAACTACCGCTACGTAACTAGAAAGAGATACATTACCTGGTCGCTTTCCAGAGCTTTAAGTTGTTGAAAAAAGAAGTTGTAAAGCAATGCAGAGTTCTGAGGAAGGTCCGAGCTGCATTTATTAGCATCACAACAAACACACGCTTTGGCTTGGGTCACGTCTTTACGACAGTCAGCACTCATGCTCGTGGGTAGAAGAGTCCTTATGTCGCCAGAAATAGATTCTCCTCATAGCACCTTTAAAGTGTATATATATATATATATATGATGGGGTAAGTCCATGATCAAATAAAGATACATGAATTGATCCATGATTTAAATAATGATCCTTAATACACGACTTTAGAATTCATGCTATCAAGTTTGGAGAACAGAAAATCTATAAAGGTGTAAAAGGGAAAACCAGTTATAGAGAATTATTACCGTTACTGAAGGGGTGGAAAATATCCAATACATTTCTGGAAATTTCCTGGAACTTTCCAACTTATAGGAATGTATGGGAATAGCTGGAAATTATGGTTAATTAAAAAGCAATGTATCATAACATAGAACTTCATAAAGTTTTAATTACTTTGTTCAACAATCAATTTCAACTTAATTTTTTTGTCCACAGGCTCAAATGTGTGGCTTCAATATTCCTGTGGGTTGAAAAATGTATTCAGTAGTCCAGGGTTCTTGCTATCATCTGTGCAACTGATAAGGGGCACAGTGCATGTAGGGGGCGTGGCCTCCTTACTGCTGCGCTATGTGCATGAAGAATAGCTTAGATATTCTCAAATAAACATGCATGAAATCTGGTTGTTTTAGTCAAGATTATGCTAAAATGTATCTCCCTCAACTATATTTAAAATCTCTGTTAAGGATCAACCACCAGTTAAGTGAATTCCAGGTTTATTCCCCTTTATTCTCATTGTTCTAATGGAAAGTTTCCAACTTTGAAAAATATCACATTTTGCAGACATGAGAAGGGCTTGAACAAAAAGCTGTCTGAGGTCAAGAAGGTAAATGTTGGCTAGAGGTAGACACTGGCACATATAATTCAGTGTATGGGTTTACGTATATCTAGAAAGGGCCCCATCTTGGTCTTTCTGGGGCCAGACTATTTCTTTTTGCAGCCCTGTGTCAACCGTCCATCTGCATTATAACCAAACCTAAACAACTGCTATAGCAAAGCTTTCAGTATTATCAGGACCTGTATCAGCAGCTAACAAATGGGATTTGAGTATCTCCTGTTTCCTTCATTTCTGCTTTTTTTGATGGATTTTACAGCCTGTTTTTTAAAACCTCCATTACTGACCAGAGTTAGCTGGACAGGACGCTCGCACCAGCTCAGTGTGAAGCCCCTCATTATTTTTCTCATTAGTTCCATCATTTATTTAATAAAGGTAATTATTCAAGTGCTGAAATGTGTGGCAACAGGCCCGACGCCTGTGATTTTTTTTTTTAAATATCCAATACTGCAGGAGTGAAGAATGACAAGACTTTAATTTGGGGCTCTCATTTAATTCCTAATTAGCTCACATGCTGTATGTGAAGTGTTTTCGTGGAGCCGACATGGATGGAAATTAAAAATGCAGGGAGGGGGTGCAGGTTTAAGGATCACTATGGTTGTGGTTTTTAATATTTTTGCCTGGCGCCTGAGGGGAAAAGAGAATTATGTCCACAATGGATTAAAAAAGCGAAAAGAGTCATTTTGTGTTCATGATTTTATGAAAACGTTTTATTTTTGATTAGAAACACAAATGACAAGGTGTTGCTTAGACACAACAGTAATTTGACCACACAGGTGCTCTGGATGGATTGGTATTTATTTACAAAATGCAATCTTGTGTCATTATGACTCTTGGCTTTGTGCATTAGAAATTATAATTAATGTGTTTGATACATGTGTGACTGTCTCCTCTTCACTGTTTGTGCTGCAGCACTGTTATGCTTCTAAAACGTACAACTGTAAATAATTGTGGGCCTTAAAGGATTAATTCACTTCAATTAAAGAAGCTGTTACACAAGTACTTAAGAAAACACCCTCTCAACATAACCCAACACCAACCATACGTCTGAACACAAAGCAGCTCATTGAAACACTTCACCAAGACGACTAAATACATACATTAGAACAGAGGTGTCAAAACTCAAAACACACTTAAGGTCAAGGGCCGAATAGGAAAAATGTTTATTGAACGTATCAAAACTAAACTTTTTTTTTTAATTAATATGAATAAATGGACACAAATACTATTATTACAGAATAAAGAAACTGAAACTATAAATAACTTAAAAAGCTTTTGCTCTCCATAAAAATATCTCCTGTCAGAATTAGACGTTGGAAATATGAACATGCAACAAAAAAAAACCTGAAAATATTATATAAAAATTATGCTTTTGTTCCCAGTTGTCTATTGTTCAGCAATTCAGCTGTTGCACTGCATTATTGGATCTGTAGTTTGTGTGTTATCAGCACTTCATACTGCCAGGCCATTAATAAAAAAAATAAAAACTATATAAAACAATCTTGCGGGCCAGATATAATCGTCCATAGGGCCGGATGTGTCCCCCAGGCCTTGAGTTTGACACATATGCATTAGAAGGTAATATGTGGTGTCAGTATCAGTTTGGGCAGTTACGAAAATCTTTACTGATATTTACAGGAATTATTTTGACCATACATATGGGACATAAATAGCCCATATATTTTCTGTAATATCTGTACAATGTATAGGGATGGGAATCGAAAACCAATTCCAGTTGAGAATCGTTAACAGCTCCATCAAAGAGTCGATATCATTAATCTTTTTGCTAATCAATTCCCTTATCAATTCCTTCCACTGACAGGGTTCAGAAGTGTCAGAATTGTGGCTTATTTTTCATTGCACCTACTACCCAACCTTAAGTGTGTGGAAACACCAGCAACTTACAGAAGCAGTTATCTATACTGTGACATGTGTTTGACATTGTTGCCCCTGAAAATCAGACCAACATTTGCCCACTCGCAAAATCTGCAAGAATGGATAAGGGAATTGTTAAAGAATTGGATCGATTAACAGGATCGTTAACAGCACTGGTATTGATAAAATCTTATCAGTTCCCATCCCTAACAATGTATCACCATGTTTTATTTCATCATCACTCAATTTCCATTTTCATAAATCAAAAGTATTCTTTATCAAAGAATAAAATGATGTTTTTTCTTGCTTCACATCAATTTATAACACAAAAAGACTTAACCATGAAGCAACTGGTCAGTTTCAGTAAAGTAGAGACTTTGTGCCATTGACCCAAATGCGGTATCAGTATGGATATCAATATTGGTGAATATGACTTTGGAAATAAGATAAGATAGCTAAGCTAAGCTAAGCTAAGCTAAGCTAAGCTAAGCTAAGCTAAGCTAAGATAAGATAAGATAAGATAAGATAAGATAAGATAAGATAAGATAATCTTTTATTGAACCCCAGAGGGGAAATTCAGGTATTGCAGCAGTACAGGGCAAGTACAAGGGTAGTAGCCTGCATTGTGTTAAAAATGACACATAGTTTAGGACAAAGTGAGGGTGACATAAAATAAACAAAACAAAATGGAGAAACAATGACTATCCAGTAGCAGCAAACAGTATGAGCTATTCACAATGTTGAATAGGTGTCATTCAGGGTAACTGAACCATGCAGAGCAGAGAAGGAAAAGTGACGGTGATATTATTGATATTAAAGTTACAGTGTGAAGGGAAACAGGAGTTATATACAGTAATTACAGTGCAACAGATTAACAACTGTACTGACAGTGCATTGACAGTGTAACAATGCAGTTATAACAATGTATATGGAGGATGGATAAATATTAAAGTTCAGAACAGTGTAATATTGCCATATTCAATATGGGGGTGTCAGCGCAGTGATATCAGCATCGGTTACCAGAAAAAGTCTAATATCGTGCATCCCTGTTACGAGGAAACTGATACAGCGACCAAATATAGACATCAGAATGAAAGACTGACAGATTGTCTGAAAGATTTAAAGTCAAGACAAACCATTTTTGAATGTAAATGCAAAACACCTTGGAGCAAACGAAATTAAAATAATTGCAAAGAAAACATTTATTGTTAAACAAATAAAATACAATAATAATGAAAGATCAGATCAATACTTTCTTTGCAATTTGTGTTTTGGGATTTTAAAGTTTATTTTTGTTTGCCCAGTTTATAAAGAGTTAGCTTCTTGCAAATTGTTGTCTGATAACACTGACAGAGATGTATTTCAATATCTTTTCATTTTTCGTGATTATCATTTGTTTCTTGTACATTGTTTCATACAGTTGTGGTTGCAGACAATCTCTTCACTTCCATATTCAACATTTTTGAAAGTATTTTGCCAAAGCAGAGCCAAGTAGTAAGGCTGTGGAATAATTTGACCCATTGAATTGCTTTTTATTTTTTCTTTAAATACCACAATAGTATTGTGATTGTGATAGTTTCTTGCCATCATTTTAGTGAGATGAAATATGATATAGCGAAAGCCTTGGAACAAAGCAGATATTTTGTTGGTGTGGGAGAAACCTTAAAAGAAAATACATTTATCTTACATAAGAATTGGTTCATAAAAGGCAGATCAGGTTGGGTGATTTTGTTTGTCCTGTGAGGATTTCTGGTGTCTGTGTTGTCCATTGATTGTTTTCTCTCTTTGTTCTTTTTCTTTCTTCTCCTGCAGGTTCATTGACATCAACACTACAAGAGGAACTGAGGCCAATCACTACAACAGAACATTGTGTCCATACACCAACAGCAACAAGGCTCCCCGAACTGTACAGCAGCCTTGACCTTCAATAAAATAAAAAATAAAAAAAACAACCCCAGAGCTTTTCCAATCACTACAGTGAAAGACTCTCTGCAGACACTTCTGAGAACTCTGAGAACTCTCTAGTGTGCAGCACGGTTCACCATCGGCATCGAATCCTCCTCACCGCAGCTAAATTCACAGACACTTCATAGAAAGAAAATCTCTCTGAGGAACCATCATAACCAGGCCAGTGGAATAATCATTCAAGCCCATTACCTTTTTTTTGTCCGTGTTATCTAGCAGTGGGTCATCAAGGGTCGTCTCCTTGAAGATTTTTACCTTCCTGGCTTGATACAGACTTGTCAAGAGGTCTTTCAAAAGTCAGCCCCTTCATCTTCTTTACTACCCCCTGCTATGAAGCCTTCCAGGGTTTTATTCCAGCCAAGTTTCATTAATGACAGCCCGCTGCTAAAGAGTCGTGACTTGACTGAGGTTGAGCCAGGCTGTACTGTCCATTGGATTCCAGCCTTTCACACCTTGAGACTTCACAAGGCCTCCAGAATCTCTGCACACAGACAAAAGAAGGACATTGTTGAAAGCATGGAAGTCTTTTTGAGCGCCACAACAGAGAACGATGGAGAAGATCTGACTTTATGTACTGGATGGATTAAGTGACTAAAGGGTGAAATATGGACATTTGGACAACTTAGCTTATAACTTATGTTTTGTATGTGATGCCAACATAGACTAGAAGTGCAACACTTTGAATTAAGGTCACAATATTCCCCATTTACTTGCTGCTTATAAGCATGCTAATTCGGAAGCATACTGGCTGCTTGTTAGTCATTATTAAGGGTCTATCAGCACCATATTAAACGCAACCATATTCCATAGCTGCAAGGACATTTACAGAGAGCTTGATCTTACTATCCACTGGACTGCGTATTAATAGTAAGGTAGAAAGTTGTTGTACATGGTTGTCATTTGTATTTGTATGACCTATTGGGAGGTAGTGAAACCAGAACAGTGTCATAATTTGTCAACAGAAAACTATGACTAAAATGGTCATCTGCTACCTATTCCATCAAAAAGGAGATGATAATGATCCCTCCATCCATAATGTGTACCACCTGATACTTTTGGGGCTCAAGCAGATCCTAGCTGACACCAAGCGAGGGGTGCAGTACATCCTGGACTGTTTGCAAGCCAGTCACAGCGCTGACACAGAGAGTCAAACAAACAATCGCACACCATGAAAAGTGATTTAGTTATGATCTTAACAGGCATGTTTTTGATCTGCAGGAAGAAATTAGAATATCCCATGAATACACTGGGAGATTATGCCAATGTCCAACCAGGAGCATTGTTGCTGTGGGGCAAGAGAACTACCTTTTGCCACATCAAGCAGACATTCAAGCAGCCCTTCTTTAATATACATCTGCATTCGATTTATTGCTTTTAATAAGGGTTAAAATGGGGCATACAATTATATTTTGAACGGATGTGGAACTCTGCGTGATGAGGTGTAACATGCTGCGTTCCAGTTACACTGGAAGTTGGAATTTCCAAGTTCTGAGTCAACATGGCCTCTCTGTCTTTTATAGATGGAGGTATCCCACATAAACCATCTCTGCAAGACCTCCTTCTACCATCTCCGAAACATCTCCAAACTCCGCCCCACTCTCTCCCTCCCAGATGCCGAAAAGCTAGTCCATGCCTTTATCTCCTCTAGACTGGACTACTGCAATGCACTTCTCATCGGCATCCCTAGCAAGAGCCTGCAAAGGCTACAATACATTCAAAACTCTGCAGCTAGGATCCTGATGAGAGTGCACAAACATGATCATATCACCCCCATCCTCCGTTCACTACACTGGCTTCCGGTCTCCAGCAGAATAGAATACAAGGTTTCCCTCCTCACACACCAATGCATCCATGGACATGCCCCCCCCTACCTCGAAGAGCTTCTCACCCCACAACACTCGTCACGCTCCCTCCGCTCCACAGACTCAAATCACCTCCTCCAGACACCCAGAACCAGACTGAAGACCATGGGTGACAGGGCCTTCAGTGTTGCTGCACCCCGTCTGTGGAATGCCCTCCCTGACACCCTGAGGGCTCCACAGTCCACAGACAGTTTTAAAAGGAACCTTAAGACTTTTCTTTTTAACAAGGCTTTTGGTTCCTCTTCTTAGTTGTCGCTGTTTTAGATCTTTTTAACTGCCCTTTTCTGCCTAGTTTTTTTTTTTTTTTTTTTTTTTTTGTTTTGTTTTGTTTAAATTGTTTTTCTCTTTTTAACTTGTAGCCCTTTGAGATCTTCGGATGTAAAGGGCATTACAAATAAAATTTTTATTATTATTATTATTATTATTAGTCCTGTTGAGATGACGTGTGTAGTACTGCAGCATCCCTTATGTTGCATTCACACTGCAAGCGACCCAGCTACCAAAATCGCATCGCCCACTGACGTATTGTCGCGCGTCCATAAATACCTCATTTTGGTCACCGTTGCCGTCGGCCGTCGCTCAGTGATATCACGTCCGCTCGAGGTTCACCGCGATCATATCATATATCATATAATAGGATGTATAAGCGGACATTATTCCAGCTGTATCCTTTTTATTCACTTATCAACCACAAAACACTGCAGCTGATGCCCTGCAGCAGCATTACCTGTGAGTTCTCTGCGGTCCGTCTAGGTGGAACTAATGTCCTCACTGACTAATGTTTCCAACACGGACATGGATTGTTCCTCTGTAGTCCGGATGAATAACTGTCTGTTTAGGGTACCATCACAAGTGCACACACCTGCTAATTGATCAACTTTTTTTTACTTTCACATCCCGCAACAAGCTATGTGGTAGTGTGAAAAGAGGCTGTCGCATCGCAGGAGGGTTAGCCCCGCCCCATCGCGACTGTACATTAACTTTGCATTAAGAGTGATAGCCAAGGTAGTGCAAGTAGCGTCCGGTGTGAACGCACCTTTAGAGGACTGCAACAGTATCCCAAAGTAGAGACCTGCATGGGTCCAGTTTTACCAACCTGAGTTCATCCGTACCAACACATCTAAATGGACTAAATAATAAATGGACTTGAGCTTATTTATGGCTTTGTAGTCTCTTTGACTATAAGCAACTCTACACTGCAGATCACATCGACCCATTCACATCTATTCACTGTCACATTCTCTCATTGATGGCTGGAGTTTCTCCGTCAGTCATCCAATAGTATCAGCTAACACTTTCAAGCCCTTTCATGCCCATTTGCATGCCACTGGCATAGCTATGGGAGGACATACTGCCATGTGACAGCTGGAGCTGGGCTCAGATCTGCAACCCTCCAGTTACCAACCAAGCACACTATCAGACTGAGCCACAGACGCCCCTGGTCATCAACCATCTAGAAAGGCAACCTGACCAGCTGACTGCAAATCCACACCCATCAGTCCTGCTAACATTATATCCTGAAACCAGTTAAAACACCCAATGGCCTCACAATCAACTACGCTACTGAGGTCAATATTGATCATTCACTAACATCCTCTCATGCCTTCAACACCCAACCTGGTGCAGGACTGTTCCAAAGGTTAAAATGATATTTGGACGACTGATGTCACATCGTCCAACTATTTTTAGAGCAGAGGTACCCAACAGAGTACCCATGAGCCTCTGAAGTGCCAACAGGGGCATACCTATATCATACCTCCATCAATACAAAAACTGACTAATTTAATGTTAATGTTTCAACATCGCCTTTTTTTCTCTAAACGTCGGCCTGTGCAGAGTCAGAGTTTACTTTGATGCACTGATGCCACACCTTTATCACCGCGGCCGTTAACCAGAGCCCTTACAGTGTTACTTGAACAAAAACACTGAAAGCGTGACTGCTGTACATATCAGTTAAGTTTTATTAATATTAAATTATTAAAGATACATATAAGTAAAATTTTCTCATCATTTCTTAATCATGGATAATAACTGTTACCATTTACAGTAAAAAGTAAACGGTGTCTCATGTAGTCTCCTAAATGCACAGTTTAAATATTTTGAGGTGGACTATGCATTTTTATATCATTTAGAAACACCAAACCAGACAGTTGGCCTTGTGTAATACTCCTATTCTTCGGGTAGCTCTCAGACCCAGAAAGTTTGGCGACCCCTGTTTTAGAGTCGATGAGAAATATAAAATTCTATGTTGTTACATGGAAGAATTGTTGTTTCTGCTGATGTTGGGGGTGTGTCCCTGTGATCTCCCACTATAAAAAACAGAAATACTTGAAAATATGAGAAACTGGCTTACCCCCAGTAATGGGAGGAAAATATTTACGGTTGTAAAAATTAACTCGTTTTAATTAATTAAAAAAAAACTGGATAAAATGGCATGACACCAGTGGCAGTATAAGGATTCTTCTAAGTTATGGCCTTTTTCCACTAGCACGCCTTGGCCCTGCTCTACTCGGCCCTACTTGATTTGTAGTGCGTTTCCACTAGCCTGGTACCTCCTAAAACAAGCTAGTTTTATTACCTACTCCGCTCTGGTTCTAAGCGAGCTGAGTCGATACTAAAAGATGACATCACCAACTGCTGGCTACTGATTGGTCAGACAATGTCATCATCGATGAGTCATGAGTGCGACGACCTGGCATGCTAGCGTTAGCTACCGTTAGCTTACCCTCATACGTCTTTTCTTTGCAGCTCTATTGCTCTCATCCTCGGCTTCATTCTGTTGTATAGCTTCCAAAACTCTCCTGTGCTTCTCAAGGGGTATTTCTTCTTGCCACCTGCAGCCTTCTCCTGCTTTCCTTTTTTACTCGGTTTGTGACAAAAAGCCACAGATTGTTGTGTCTCACTCAAAATGACGTCACCGCAGAGCGGCTCAGCAACACTGCACCCCATTGGGCAGACTGGGACTAATGGAATAGCAGCACAAGGCGAGTAGAGTAGAGTCGAGTAGAGTAGAGTAGGGCTAATGCAGGCAGTCAAATTTAAAAGTCACAGTACAACTCATTTTCAATTTCACTTTCAAGGATGTGAGCAACTTCAAATTAAATTAAATAATATTCAAAGCCAAGTTTCACAATTTCATATTCAAAAACATGCATTTTCTATCTTATAATTTGTGTCCATTCAAATGATGGTCTTCTGTCAGCTTTTTGGACAGTGGAGCTGTCTGTTTGGCACCCACAGTTGGGCATCGAATCTCATTCAACTATAAGCTGATGGTCATTCTTTAGCAAAACAACAGATGAGCGACAGGACACGGGCACTTCAGGTGGGCCAATGAGATTTCAGATGGGGCCAATGCCCCCCTGGCCCTGCCACTGCCCGACACGCACATACCTCTTATCAGAAGACCTTTTAGTACGTGTTACAGTTTTTTAAATAACATACATAAACCTTTGTCAGTCTCAGAGCTCATAGGGCCTCACACTACCTGAGCTGGAGTATGACTATGTTGAATAAAGTACTGATGTTTTCTTAGTAATATCTGATCAACAGCTTGTATGCTCCTAAAGATCATGCTCCAAAGAAAGCTCGTTCATAGTGAATACTGTGACTGTAATATTCAGTGTTGCCACTAGAGGAGTAGTTTTTGTCAATGAACCTCTCACATCTTGTATACACCACCAGGAGCTTTTAGCAGATGTGGACCCTGACTCATTTCAATGATCTATACCTTGTGTGGGTGTATGTTTACGCTAGCGTGCCTGTGCATAAGTGTGCGAGCGCATGTTTGCATCCGTCCACGTGAGGGTACGTGTGTGTGTAAGTGCTCTGTGTGTGTGAGAGCGTGTGCACATCCTGAGATACACTGTGAAATAAGTCATGTCCAATGCATTATTCATACTCTTGTATAGTTTTGGGACACGCAGAGACCAGAGCTCACCATCTGGCAAAAGAAGCATTTGTGATTTTACAGATGTTGGATCTCATTTAAAACCTTCACGGATGAATCCTGGGTTTGCCTTCTCTTTTCTTTCTCCTCTTTTCTTTAGTACATAGAGATATTTATATTGAGGGGTGAAATATTATTAAAAGTGGGTCAGATCTACAGTATGTCACATAAGTTAAATTCTGTAATTACAAAAGAATTCATGTGTGATTAAATGTATTCAGATTACTTGTCTAAATTTACTCTATTTTGATATGAAATGTTTTGGCGAGCTGGAAGTGCTATTTGCTGATTTCAGATGCTTGATATATTTGAAACTGTGTACATATATATATATTCAATTAATGTATTTTATGTTTTCGTGGGTCTCATTACAAGAGAAGATGAAGAAAAGGAGGAGCACAAGTGGCATTCTTCTGCGAGAAATACAAGATGTGGACACAGTAACAGGAACACCAGCACGAAGTGAAAACAGGATGAAAACAGGGCTGTCAGATGATCAAAAATATTAGTCAGTTTTTTCAAATTGTCCCCGTAGGGAAATTAGGGAGTGGCAGGAACCACAGACATTTGGCAACAGAATACAGTGTTGAAAATAGACAAATAAGAAACACATCATTATCACTAGAAGACGTGAACAATGCACTCAAGCAGAGAAGAAAGCAAAGGAAGTATCATTGTGATGGACTGACAGGTGGGTCTAGACCAGCTACACCTATTTAACATGACTGTTCCTCATTGTCCAACACATTAATCATGCAAACGCTGGAAAATGAACCATAATATTAACCATAACTTTGTTTCTCCTTTGTCAGTTCCTTCCATTCGTCCTGGTCCCCTTGCTGATCAAGAGTGCCACACTCTTATCACAGGCAGTCAGCAAAAACAAAGAATTAAAAGATGTAGTCATTTTTAACGGGTTAGAAAGTAGTCAAAATAGTGGCTTAATGTTACACAGTGTGACCATAACTGTAAAACATCTAGTCTGTGTCTGTGATTTCTTGCAAGAGATTTGTAAAAGTAAGCATAGCACCAAATATCATGAGTGCCATGTGTCTTAAATTTTTGACACTGAACATCTGTGGAGGCCTTTAATTCTATACTGAAAATCCACAGGAATCAATGAAGAAGAAAAATCAATAGACAGAATCAATTAAGGTATCAAAAAATCTCAAGAAAACAAAAAACTTTTGGGATTTTTCACTGTGTTTTGGAATAATTGCAGATAATGAACTCTATGAAAACAAAAAATCATGAGACTCACATGTTCTGCTCTTTATGATAATCTTAAAAAAAGACGTGCTTTTTATGATCCAATTGTAAAAGCTCTTATTAGGCTACAATGGAACAACAACATGACAGTTCAACTTGGAAGCAACTACACTACCAATGTCTAACTCTCTAGTTTAAGAGTTTCTTCTTAATCGAGTGACCTTATCAAGTTGGTCCCCATGGCTGTGGAAATAAATGGATTTGTTAAAAAAAAAAAAAAAAAAAAATGTCCAAAGCTTGCTGTATGGTCCTCTGCCATTTTTGGAGTCCTTGTTAGCAGTTAGCTTGTAACCATCGTTTTGAACACACAACAGCAGCTTAAGAGTTAGGAGCAGGAAACACCAGTAGAATTTCATTGGTTCATATTAAATATTAAAAATCTAATGCATATGTGTTCACCATGAACCTAAACCGCTAGTCTAAATTGCATTTACTCTGAAGGGTTGGGAACCAGGAGTTGGTAAATTCTAACTAACTTCCTCATTTCTGGAATCATCCCTGCTCTAGACTGTTGCAGTTTAACCAAATCTGCCAAATTATTTAAGATCAGTCCCCCTCATTTCATTACCATTTTAGCTGTTAATGTTAGTGTTTGAATGATCTCACTATCCTCGGTTGTTATTTATTAAACCTCCATAATAGCAACCTTTACAACTATTTAGAGGAGGAGCCTCTTAAAAGCGAGGTATATCCTCCATAAATAATAAAATGCTCAGATGTGACTATACTCAATAGAGACAAATATAGGAAGGACAAATTTATGGGCCAGATGTCCATAAATCCATCGCTATCATAAATTCTTATTTTAGGGTTGCGCTCATGGAGCAGTTCTTGTTTCAAAATAAGGCACCCTTTAGGTCTTTATTAGTCAAAAAGGGTCATCAAATTGGTTCATTTTATATTTTATGGTCCTGCAACAAATGGTTCACTGCCCAGTGTTCGGAGCGCCCTGGTAGACACTACTGTCTCCTTTCAAGTTCACTGGAGGGGATATATATTCATAAATATATATATATTTATGTGAGATTCTCAGACACCCAAACTTTGCAGGACTTTAATTCACTTTAATCACCTTTTATGTGTGAGCAGCGAAGTTCACAATCACACAGAGAGTTTTTTTAAGAATGTGAAACTTCATCTGTGCTATTCATACTGCAAATGGTTTTACTTAAAAAGCAGGTTTGGAACAATTTGTAAACTATAATTTGAGCTTTACTACAGAGAAGAGTTAACCACAAGTTACAAAGTGAAGAAAAATGACCTGTAGTAAGTTTAATAATTAAGTTAATAAGGCATTCAGTGGGGTCATTATTTGTATCATTGGGAGACATAAACATTATGATGAGTCCAACTCCGCCTTTAGAGGCCTGATTAAAGTTTTTTAAGATGCACTGAAAACAACAAAAATAAATTAAGATCTTTGGGATTTGAAAAATTAAATGTTTCATTTTCAGACTTTTATGAAATTGTAATTAAAAGGTTAAAACTGACAGCCTAGGAGGACACATATATGTATGTATAAAGGATCATCTGTCCTCTAAAGCTAGATGTATGTTCATCTACTCCTTCAAATGCAGCATTAAAACCTGATGGGAATTCTTGGTTTACTGCTTGCTGGTTATAACAGTCTCATTACAGTGTGCAGGTGTTCATGCTAGTGTGTCCACAGCCTGTTTCTTTCATTTCTTTGTACTGAAAATCCTGTACATCTCCATCTTAATGTATGCATTTGAGGATATAAAGAGAGCGTCCGCTCCCTGGAGCTGTGGAGTGTGTATTTAACGTGTGTATGTGTGAGTGTTTTCCAGGTCAACGGTGCCCCGTGCAGTGAGAAAATACCAATTTCCAGCTGATCACATTCCTTTGATTTCACGCTACTTTCATTTATCGCTCCTTTGGTTCGCATGCACCGTAAATAAAATGTCTGTTTGATTTGAGTCACTGTCAAGGCGGGAGCTTCTGCAGCATCAGATCTACAGCAGGGGTCAAACCTCAATACGAGCAGAAACGATAAATACCTGTACCTCTCCCTCTTCTTGTAAATTGGTCTACAAACTGTCAAAGCGTGATGGACGGTAGCAGCAAACATCATCTAAATAAGTTCTGTGAGTTGATTCACTGAGTTGCTGACTCCGGGATGCTCTCAGTGGAGAAGAGAGCAGCCGAGGCCTCGGGCTGTGTCCTTAAATTGTCAGCTCTATAAATGCCTTTTGTGGTCCTCAAATGTCTTTTTATAAATAATTTAAACTTTTATCTCCAACTGTCCTTGTTTTGAAGGAGACTTTGGTTTGAAACCCCCAAACTACAGGCCAATTATTTCCCAAACATGACACAGCAACTGTACCAGGCAAACTGGGACGAAAGAAGGGAACATTTTATCACAGAGCGACTGAAGTGAAACTCTGCGACTGTTTCTATGAAGACTCTGCTGCTGTGATATGCTGAAAAGACGACTAATGCCTCATATACGCAGCATAATGCAGAACAACTGGATATTTATGCTCCTTTTATGAGGCTTTAGATTACCATGAAACAGACTAAAGTAAACACTGATGCATATTTTTAACATGCAAATGCAAACAGACCATAAGAAAGATATATAGAATATTCATTTTATTGTTATAGGATTTTATTTAGTTATGTTTTTATTTAACACGTACATATGCTGGAGCAGGAGGAAGTATCTCAGGGAGGCTGACTGCTGAAGAATCCTGTTCAGTTAAATCTGAGGCTCTCAGTTACCAATCACAAAGTCACTCGAAGGCTGAAGTTAATATTTCTCTAAATTTAATGAAGCCAATGGAAACAAACTTCTACTTTAAGTATTAGTGTTTAAACACAAACAACACAGGTTTAACAGCTATTTTTACTTCCGTACATGAATTACAATTTAAGTTGGAACACCCAGCCTTTAATAAAAAGACAAAGTAACAATAAGGATGTCATGAATTTATATATTTGAAGACTCAAGGAGATTTATGAGAGTGTCAGATTTAAGTTCAAACAAAAATTTTTCAATCACATTAAACACTTTCAACAAAAACAAACAAAAATCAGGAGCCTGTTTTTATACAGCCCGTATTGATTTACATAATTCCCAATTATAAAATAAAACAGTATTCCACCTGAAAAATAGCCAATCTTGGGCTAAGATCGAAGAGTCACTCCCTAAGCCCTTTACTAACCACTTTTCCTCAACCCCAATGGAAAATGTCAAGTTAAGGGAAAGGGGAAAGAGGGAAAGAAAGGTGAACTGCAGTAAAAGAGGAATTTGACTGCACTTTCACTTTAGTGTCATATTTATCCAATAACGATTTTCCTGTGACATAGGTAAGCCATGTCGAACTACCATGTTCTAAAAATCCAAGAAGCGTCTTTGTCCTCTGCTTTACCTCACAGCATTCAGAGTCATCTGTTAACAGTAACAGTTAATTGTTCTGTCTTATTATTAGCATGATTTGTTTCATAAGTGAAGATTGATGGAAACGTGGTAACTAAAATATAATATGAGGAAACAAGTACCACAATTATTTGTTTATTATTCAGCAACATTGTAGGCAGTTATTGAGAAAAAGAAAAGCTTTAAATTAAGTGCTTTTTAAAATATAACAATCAACTGCTTTGAGTCATGATAGTCCAAAAAGCTCATTATCCTTACTCCTTTGTATGTTTCTGTAAGCGTTATGCTTATGTATGTATGCCAATACACGTCACTGCCCGCAAGGCATTATGGAGCGTTCCTTTCTCAAGGGTGGTCTGGTGCATCCTAAGCTAAAGGAGATAGTAAAGGAAGCATTGAGCCACCTGTCCTAAGTAGTTAGACTACTGGAACAGCTCTTATCACAAACTACTTACGGATCATTTCATTTATTTAGGAACCTTCCTAAGCAAAGAGGACTATTCAACTGCAGCCATAGTGAAGAGTTGAGGTGGCTGCTTTGCTCAAGACCCTTTCCGACAGGCCACACCCCCTTGCCATAGGACCATGCCCACCTTGGACAAACTCAATGTTTTTCCTGCTTTTTTCAGCATTAATCTCTCAAACCTCTTCAGCTCTTGGGAGGTGGGACACTGGTGATCAGAGTCTGAGATTGGTCAAAAAGCAGCAGCAACTTTGATTTAATTTGTTTTTATGTGGTTTCAGGTTTAAAATATTCCTTACTCTGAGGAAAGAATGTACACTCAAGAGAATGCTTTAATGCCATCATACATCAATGTCCTCTTCCTTTTTTCAATATATATACTCAAATATTTTGTATTTTTGAAGATTTCAGAAGACAAGTCTTTACATGCGAGTTTGAACACTTGAACTTCTGTTTTCTTTTGAACAAACAATAAATGACTTAGGGTTTTGCTTGAAGTAAATCAAGGAGGGCAAGCACTGGTGATCAGACTCTTGAATATGTCATAATTAAAATTTTGCACCCTTTAAGGGACCCTGAAGCAAAAATGTTAATGCAAGAAACAGCTGAAATTCCTTATGCATCATTATTTTTCTGCTTTTTTTCTGCATAAATCTGTTAAACCTCGTAACTCTGCTCAAAACTGTCAAATATTCAAACATAATTTATGTTAAACAATTATGCCAGTTTGAATACATGATGTCCCTTTATTTATAAATAACTTTATTTTTATATTATATATTTAACAGTGGGGTGGGCCATTGCTGTAAATCAGAGTCTTGTATATGTCAAAAGGAGCCACAACATTGATTTCATTGCATTTCTATTTATTATGAGTAGTAAGATTTAAAAATTTTACCCTTTGGAGACCCTCAGGCCGAAAATGAACACTCAAAAAACGACTATAAAATCATCATAAATCAATAATCTGCTGCATTAATCTCTTTAACTTAAGGCTTTGCTAAAAACCACAAAATATTCAACAGTTTTCAGGCTTTTGACCCTTTAAAGGGCTGTATGAATACATGATGTCACTGTTAATGAAAAAAACAAACAAATGTATGTATTGGATAAAGGGTGGGACATTGCTAGTGATCAGAGCCTTAAATATATAAAGAAGTAGCAACAGAATTGACTTCATTGCATTCGTATTTATGATGTGGAGTCAGAGTTAAAAATGTTATACCCTTTGAGGACCCTCCAGCAAAAACTGTGAATGCAAGAAGTGGTTTTAAAATTATTCCCATCAATATTGTGTCTGCTCTTTCCTACACCAATCTCTTAGAGCACTTTAGCTCTGCTCAAAACAACCACATATTGAATCATTTACAGGCTTTAAACTTTTTAAATGTCAGTTTAAAGTGAGATAACTTATTTTGAAAAAAAACTATAATAAATAAAAATACAAGGTATTTTTTATAAAATAGATCATTATTTGTATCTTTTTCAGTTTGTTGTTTTTACGAGGCAAGATGCATTCAAACTGGAGTTTTTTGGGTAAAATCCTGAAAATTATTGATTATTTGGTAGTTATGGATGGAGCGGAGGTGGTTTTTACAAATTCATGCCTGATTAGTTTTACAGTAGTTTTTTCATGTACATTATTGGCTTGAATATCCCAAAGGTGCAAAAGTGTAAGTGTTTAATATCCATGTAAGTGTCACCAATGTTAAATCCAAAAACATGTTTGAATTAAAGAAGTATTCCTGCAGAAATGAATGCCATGAGCTATCACTTAGCCATGTTACCAAATTTAAACAAAAAATAATAATAATAAAAAAAAATGGACAAACACGCCTTAAATGCCCATTTACAAGTGAGAAGAACCTCCGAACGTCCCACGTTAAGAAGAGTGAACTACCCAGGGGCGTAGAATTGGGTAGGGACGCTAGGGACATGTCCCTTTCAATATTATGCCACCACCACATGGTCCGTAACACAAAACACAAACATAGTATATAAAGTTATACCTAAAAAACGCTTATATTTAATGCCAAAGAGAAATACTTCTTGGTTATTTTTTTATTTATTATCCATGTTTGTGTGTTGAAAGGCAGCAACCATTTAAAGGGACTGTGAGGAGTTTCTAAGTAATTACGCGTCTCACTTTTATATATATGCCTGATGGAAATACACACTTATCGATGAGTTTTATAGCATCAAAATAGGTTATCTATAAATGTTATTCCTTAGCCTTCCGGTCGGGTCGTACAGGGCTGGACTGGCCTGGATACTCAACTTCAGGAACAAGACAATTAAAACTAGAGCAAATTTATATTATTCAGACACGTCTTAGAGCACCGGGCTGTAAGTAGCGATATATAGCCGGCTACAAAACTACGATAATAAGTTTTCCAAAAATTGCTTGTTGTCACACATCAAAAATTACCGCTACGTAACTAGAAAGAGATACATTACCTCGTCGCTTTGCATCCTGTAAGTTGTTGAAAAAAGAAGTTGTAAAGCAATGCAGAGTTCTGAGGAAGGTCTGAGCTGCATTTTTATTAGCATCAACAAACACACGCTTTGGCTTGTGGTGCATTCCAGTTGTAGTCAGAAGTAGGAATTTTGAGTTCCGAGTAGGAAACTGCAACTGGAACGTCCCCCAAAGTCTGAATTTTCTACTGGGAACTCGGTGAAACCTCACCACCCCCGAGTTGACAATGGAAGATGGATGCCCCCAGTGTGAACAGTTATTTAGCTCCTGTAATAATCAATTTATTTGCACTTCTGACTGGGGTGTGTCGCTCTAGATCAGCTGTATACATAGTATTGTTAGACTTATATTTACAAAAATGCTGCCATAGTGATAATCACATTCTTCATACAAAAACACAGGACATGCTAACAGCAGCTAACAATAGCAGATAGGCATGTTTTTTCCCAACTTCAACTGGAACGCCAATAAGTCGGAGATGATGTGACTCCCAGTTCCGAGGTTACTGGAACGCAGCATTACGACAGTTGCCGCGCGTGCTCATGGGTAGCAGAGTCTTTATGTCACTGTAAACAGATTCTCCTCGCAGTCCCTTTAATACCACCAATAAAAGTTTGTGGGAAAAAACACAATGATACATCAGATTACAAACACGATTTTATACATTTGCGTTGTTGGGGAATAAATTACACTTATTGGTAGTATTTGTAAAAAAGAAATTCTCCTCAGACTATAACCATCAACATGTAGGATTGTTGTAGAGATTGAAGAGGAGAGGCTGAAGGTGTAGTATATAAAGAAACTTTTTGTGAATATGAATATGCTTGTTTGATCTACATGATGTGAAATAACAGCCATAAACGTAAAACACATCAACTTTCAGGATTGCCGCCTTGGAGCACTTTTATGTCCCCACCAATGTCAAAATCATATCTACGCCCTTGGAACTACCCCTTTAATTCATCCAGCTTTCACAGACACTCCTGTACGGAAACAAAAATGTCTCCTCTAACGTCTCCTGTCACATAAAAATCTTGAGCAGTAGTCCCTCCATCATAGAGGGACATGAGGAGAATGGGTGAAAATGTTCCACCCCAGCATACAGTATGATCAAGAGTATTATGCATGTGCTCCAGTTGGCTGTAAAAACTGGCCTCTGCGTTTGCTGCCGTGCCAGTATTCCCACTCACCTCCCACTCAGCGCGAGATGTTCTTTCACTGAAGCCTGCTGCTGCCTGCTTCCATTTCCAATGTCTGTCTCGCTGTCTAAGGGTGCCCAACGTGGGCTGCTGTCAGGATCAACAAATGGTACGAGGGTGGTATCATGCTCCCTGTCATCCATGATGCACGCCGCTCTCTGGTGTGATTCCTCTAATGTTCCTCAGATGGTATTATCATTAATGCACAAAAGGTGCAGCTGCAGCACTTCACTTAATTATTGTGATGTTACTTATAACAGCTTTTGACATTATGAATCATAAAAGCTTGTTTGAATTATACATGAAAATGTGCTCGTGCAGATCAGAGCTGGACATCAAAAAACAGACCAATGACCTTCCAACACAAACAGATGAGAGGACTCAGGCAGGTAATATTAAATATGATCACAGATGAATGCTGATAATATTTAATATAACTGGAGACTACAAGAGTTTTTGGACCAATCAAAGGTAGAGGATGGTCAGATACAGTGGTGCCTGCAGAGTGGCATAACAAGGGATGTGCATGATCCAGGCCTGGGACTTAAAGACAAAAATTAAGGTAATATTTTATGCTAAATGGGAATATTTGATGTGCATTACTTGATTTTTATAGTAATCCGGATTGTTTTGATACAGGAGACAGCAAAGTCTTGTGGTTTATGGCTGCAGCTTTCATGTAGCCATCATATTGAGCTTTGCAGTTTATCAAACCATGGAGCAGCCCCACTGTGATTGTTCACCCCATTTGTCAATCCAAAATGCTCCATTGTTGTTGGTTATCGAGAATGACATTAAAAAGAATAATAAAAAAAAATTTTTAAAAATCAGTGAAGGCCGTGAAGCAACAAGCATCTGTCGGTTCTCTTGTTGCTCTCAGATGTGGATTATACTTTTTTTTTTTTGGACGTTTAATTGTAACTTCCATTTCTAAACTTCTCTTCAAATCTTGACGAAATATGTATTTTCTTGTTTCCACACAAAGAAGTCATGAAAAATTGGAAATTGGAGGTGTTGGAAGGAAGGTGGCACAAAAGATATCAATATCTTAAATAATTAAACCATCAGTAAGTTTTGTTAGCTAGTTTTTCTTTTGTAGCACCTTTTCCACTGTTTGTTCTGTTGTCACACAGTTGCATATATATAACAGATAACAAATATATTGTTCAATAAATGCCATTAAAGTGATAATAAAAAACACAGCTAGATATATAAATATTATGACAGACAAAACATTATAACATTTTATAACATTAGGGCTGTAATGAAGTCATTATTATGATAGTAATTAAAAAGTGTCTATGCTTGATGTTTTAAGTTAATCAATGATAGTATTATTGCTTCGAAATTTAAATATTTTTATTTTCTGATGTAAAAATCTCCAACATTTACAGCTGATATCTGTCAAAATATCTGCAGAATGTCTGAATTAAACTTGATGCATTACTTTTTTTATTGCTGAATGTCTGACTACTAAAATCAATAGTATTTTTTTTTTTTTATAGAGGTGGGAGGTACAAGCAAGACGTCAGCAGATCAGTATACATGCTCATAGCTCTAGCAGCAGTTACATTACAACTGGACCACATGTCTTTAAGAAATAAAAAACAAATAGTCCTGAAAACTTGTCTTAGTAGAAAGGGTAGTTTTGCTTCACCTGATATATTTTGGTGAAAGTCTGGTGAACAAAACACTCAGGCAGTAGAGCAGCCTACTACATCATCTGATTGGCCCGAAATTACTGCAATTGACACAATGATCACACACAGAGGGTTCTGCCCATTCAAACACTTTCTGTGGGCTTTTGCCTGGATGGAAAAATGCAAAATACTGAACAGTCCCTCTGCTGTGTCAGGCAACAATTAAAAATACATAGTCAGGATTATTATGATTATACTACAAAACAGTCTGCCTAATTTTCTTCATTATCATTAAAAAAAAATCTCAATTAATGGTCAGATAAAAGCATCAAATTTTTTTTTTTTAAAGCACAAAACTGCAGAAATAACATCTGCATCTGTTTATTTTCATACCAAAGTTGCATTCATTGGTCTACTGCATTTACTGATAACTTAATCCTGATTTTGACAAACAATAGCATGGATAAAAAAGCTCAACGAGGTCCAAGTGAGTTTGATTAGAACAACCATAAATCTCTTGTAGATAGTCAAAGTGCTCTTGAGTCTCATGCATTTAGACTGTGACATGCATTTGAACCGTTACACACTCTCACACCAGTTACACATCTACTGTAGGCCTATATATGCTTTGGAACATGTAGCAAGACGCTCTGAGCATTATAGAGGACAGTGGGAGCTTGACACAACCCAATCAGTAAGATCAACGACCTGTAATTAAAAATATCATACAGCTACATAGCCAATCAGAAATTAGCACCGCTGCATCCGGGTAAGATACGGTTGATCTTACCACAGAGGATGCATACTGCACCTCACAACAGGAGAGCCTAATGAGTACATTAAGTTATCTCGTCATTAGATTTTGTAGCGCACTGATTGATGAAATTACTTATTGAACGAAATGAAATCAACAAGAGCTCATTCATATTCTTCCTCCATACCTACCATTACTAAGTAAAGCAAAGTCTAATCACACTGACATACAAACCAGGCATCACATTGAACAAAATCATCAATGTTGGATTAGTTAAGTTAATACTTCTACTTATACATGAGAAGTTCATTCATTCATTCATTTTCTATACTCCTTATCCTTTTCGGAGTCGGGGCATGGGGGTGCTGGAGCCTATCTGTCAATGGGTGAAGAGGTGGGGTACACCTTGAACTGTTGCAATTGCTTGACATTAATAAAATTAAAACTGCACATTTTGGTTTGAAAGAGCATTATCAAATGCTGGAGGCAAATAATAACAAAAAGAACAATTAAAAAAAGCTTTAATACAGTTAGATAAAAAAGTAATAATAAGACCCATTAGTTAACTGTGGGGACAAAAAAGCCCTTAATTGATAGTTGATTACTTCTTTTATAATCCGAGTCCTTTATAACCCTGTGACAAGCCAGCAAAAATCTCTTTGGAGAAACTTGAGAGCCCTGTAGTCACCTACAGTTGGCGGCCCTTGAATCTCTCATGATCTCTCATCACAAAGCTCCAGTTTGAGTCCCTGACTGTCACAAAAGAAGACAATTACATCAGACAGACGTGTTTTCCTGTATCAGGAGCTGTTGTCAGGCAGTAACTGTGCCCTCACTTGTGTCTCCTATAAAAACCCTCATGTACAGGATGGACAAATGTTTCAGCTCTTTAGGCCTTCTACGTTGTGTCTCAGTATTGCCACTGAGTTCTCCACATCCGCAATAGATCCCTGGCCGAGCCTAATGAGACTCAAACACACCCCCGAGGCTCCGGCTGACTTGCTAAACACTGCGTTGTTGAACAGCACCGCAGTGTAGCAAATTAGCATTTATGCCCACATAAAAATCCATTTACTGATCCATTAGCTTAGCATAGTGCTAATGAGTTGCTGTTGATGGCACGCAGGGGACTTTGGTTAGAGAGCAGATCGTCATTAAAGGTAGACACTCGCAGGGCAGATGCTTCAGATGTAGAGAGAGCACGGCCTGGGCTGCAGGAGACTCTAACTTCCTTTTTGAAAAGTTAACTACAAATTCTTTCGACTCGGCTAAAACGCTGTCCAGACAGCCGCATGTTCAGCTTGTGGGAAGTGAGAGTGCTGCTGTCTCATGAAATCTGTTGAACCATCCTTCAAACTAACTATGAGGAGGCGGCAGCACTCAACAATTACAACCCGTCCGAGAGGAGCGGAGCAGTGCGGGCTGCAGAAGACAGTCGGTAAGTGAAAAGAAGACTACAATCAGAAGTATGAATGGACAGATCCCTAAGCAGCTTAGAGATTTCTGGAGAGATGTCTGGCTTATTTTTCGTGGCCCCTTCCTCTCTATTATCCAACAGACACTTGGATGTCAGATTTAGACCTGCTCAGCTGAAGGTAGCATATGTAAAACGCAGAATCATCCCGTATCAGCCTGACAACGATGAATGTAAGAAGCCGACACGCCGCTGAATTAAATGTCATTCACAACGCTCAGTGCATTCCTACGAGGAGAGAAGCTGGCAGAGAGATATCAGCATCATCTGGAAAATGCTTCCTCTTTGCCAAAGGCTCCCGGTCCATGGGCCCGCTGCGGCGCTAACACACTGAAGGGGAGTCAGCTCCAGGGGGGAAGATGAAGGTATAAAATGGTCGTTTTGCTAGAGCAACACAAGCTAATTTATCATTCTCCAGGGGTCAGGTGACGCTCCCCTGGTTGTGAATTTTAATGTTGTTTTTTATGGGTCTTAATAAACTCTATTTTGCTGCAAGCGTTTATGCAGAGGAGCACAACATCCTTCACTCGGCTCATTTAGTGAGTCAAGGAGAGACGAGCCAGAGCCAAAATTAACCAATGGAGTCATCATTTTCTTACTCGAGCAGGACAAAGTCAGGTGGAATATGGGAGGTATTGGAAAAGTTATGGGAGTCATTCCAGTTTATTGAGGAGCCGTACTGCAGTCTGATCATGCATGCTAGAAAATTGTCCTTCTTTTTTCGGAAGGACTAGCATCAACTTTAGGAGTGTGTTTTGGTGAGAATGATATACATACAGATACGGAGGTAGTAATGCCTTATACAGTAAAGGACAAACTACTTGTAAAATGCAGTGAGTGGAGTTAATAGCAAACAATGTTTTCACTAGACTGGAGCTACACCTTGGTAAACAGCAGCAAGCGAGTAACAGCAACACAACGAAAGTAGTTCACTTTGTTTTAGCAGTTATCATTGTTTTTTCATTTACTATTTATTTTATTTAATTATTAGATGTATAAAAAATAAACAGTAATTATGATAGTGATTAAAAATGTAAGTAAATAAATACATAATAATATTGATAATAGTAAAAGTTATATTATACATGCTATTTTTACACTTCTGTCTCTTTTGTTATCATAAAGGAATGTCCCAACATTAGTCAATCTAAAAACAAGTGTACAAAGAATTTATTTTCACAAGGTATAGGGAGTAAAAAGGTGTGGCTTTCACCAGGTGTTTAGTGTTTATTTGACCGTATGATTTTAAAAGAATCATAAGAACTTATTTTGGATAGAAATTAATATATACCAATATATTCAAAGTGAAATACAAATGTTGATTATTTGGTATGATATTAAATAATTGGATACATATGAATCAGGAAAAGGAATAATTGACTTTTGAAGCCCCAATGGAGGAGGGTAAGATTTAATAATTTTATAATTCATCTCACTTCTTTTCGGGCATGTAAAGGACGTCAGTAAGTGTTTACTTGTAAGGTAACCTTTGTTTTCTTACCTTTGTATTATCATTTTACTATACTTGTTTACATGAGCATAATATATAAGATTTATTTCTACATGTTTGGAATAAACTATTTCTACTATTACTTTTACCATTGCTACT